>OY804579.1:106277341-107654215 GCA_963680875.1 Bathymodiolus brooksi | reverse complement strand
GGGGTAGAAAACTCCAGTCTATGGAGGTGTCTAAAATGTTAATACCTCAGATGGGAACCGGGGATCGAATCCATGTGAGTGATGTTAGGCTTGTGGTGTGAAGTCAGCCAGCCTTAACCACTTAGGTCTCTTACATCAGAAGACAAACAAATCATAGCGTAAGGTTATTTAATATCGATAACATTTAAAAGGAAATTTAGGGTCATGTATTAGGTGTGCCATTATACTCTGCTAATAAATGTCTCAATTTTTTTTTAAATCTGTCCAAAATTACCCAGGTGCTTTCCCCTCTCCGTTGACATATTAAATCTGCCTTCTCGGAAAGAAAACAGGATAGTTTGGAAATCCTGGTTACAATTTATTTCTATTCATGTCTAACAAAGGTCGTGACTAATCGCATAAATTTTCCGCACAATTTGCTTTGTAATGGGCAGACATTTAAATTTACAATAGACGGAACATTATTCCAAAACGATCATTGTTGTCGTCCTTTAACTGGTACAATGTACTTTAAAATATGTGTGGAACACCACGTAGCTACCAAACTGCATGCTTCCATGAATTGTTTCGCAGTTATTTTGGCCTTACAAATTCTTCATTTAATGTAATTAATTGTACACACATTGAAGATGCGTATTTCATATTGTGGACAGATGTGGCAAATTTTATGACCAAATTTCCATGTGTTGAACTTAGTATTGTTTATCATCGCATCCCGTAGTGAGTCCCTAGTTGGTGTAATTTGTAACCGACACAATTTTAATTAACAAACTCTACATAGTGAATGAGCACAAATTGAAGATGCGAACCTCAGGTAAAATGATTCCATACATATCGAAGATGTACACCTCTTATTGGTATTTTGAAGAGATTGTAACTAGAATAACACGACGGGTGCCACTAGTGGAGCAGGAACTGCTTATCCTTCCGAGCACATGATTTCACTCCCGGTTTTTAATGGGGTTCGTGTTATTCGATCTTTGGTTTGTTTTATGTGCATGTTGTGTAGGTAATTGTTTATCTGTTTGTCCATTATGTTGTCTTTCATTCTTCGATTTACGGATTATGATTACCCCGTTGGTATCTTCAAACTCTTCTTATAAGATTTTAAATTTAAGAAATAATAATTTTCCTCAAAAATGTATCATCTACAACTCCAATGATTAACCACACTGTTCACTTGTCTTACAGTTGTTGTTGTTGCAAATTGTACATCTACAAGCATGCAACCTCATATATATACAATATGACAATTAAAATGAAAACGTAGATATCTAATTTAGTGTGCACGACACGTTTCTGGAATGACATTCATCAGGTAAGCCAAAGGGACTAAACATGACAGGCAAAATTGTTTGAGGTTACCATGCCAGAGGGTGTGCCGGGGGTAGAATAGGCACCATGCCTAAGTGAGGATAACTTTAGTTTTAATAATAATTACATGATTTAGGAACTGCTCCCAATAAATATATATAATAAACCACATCAATGTCGAAACACTGACTACTGGGTGGATGATAGCAACGAGGACGAATAGTCCACCAGCTATGGTATCGACCAAGTGATAGTAAATCAAAACCCGATATCTATTTTAGTCCACACGACGGGTTTCTCGATCCTGAGATTACCTGATGAAGGTTATTCGAGAAACACGTCGTGTGCACTAAATTTTTTTCTATCTGATTCAGAGTTTTTGTCATAAAATCTAATGTTATATTCTGGAAACAAATTTCGCGCATTGCGCGACAAAAAAAAATATTCTATCTCTCGTGTTGTCCGAAAAAAAAATTCTGAATGAAACAAAAAACCATACCCCCCCCCCCCCCCCCCCCTTCAAGTTAAATGGTCGGTCCCTAATACAATATTGTGACTTTGAGCTACCTTATGAAGGTTAATCCAGAAACGCGTCGTGTGCCCTAAATTTCATATCTACGTTTTTATTTTAGTTAAAGTCTCATGTGTTATAGAATATGTCACTCCGTACACATTTTAAACATGCATGTTCTGAAAGAGAACAAAGAAGTTTTCCAGAGCCTAGTAACAATTGATTTATAAAATGATCTATATACGTCAAACAAATGTCGTCAACACACAGGATAAACAATCTGTAAAATTCCCACACAATGCTTCGTGTAATTAGTCACCATTTAAATTTATATTCAATAAAACCCTTTTCAAAAATTACACTTGTTTTTTTCTTAACATATATTTTATAGAATTTCGTGTTTTCAAATTATCCATTTTGATATACAAATTACAAAATTCATTAAAACTAAATCTTCGGTTATTTTCCCCTTGTTTCCCTCATACACCTTCTATATTCTTTTCACAAATGATATTTAATAGATATGTGCTTTTCTTCATCTAAGACATGTTTAATTATATACCGCCTGTAAAACAAATGGATAATGAACTCTAAGCATGTAACGTTGTATTACAACTTGAAAAGAAAAAAATTCTACAAAGAGGTCTTATCATGATCTGACAACCCCCATAGAGAGGACAAGTATGGGGTTGAGTCTTTCGTATGAGACTGAGCAATTTTTCTAAAGGCTATTCCAGGAAGACTTATTTTTAGATTTTGATTTTAATTATTATGCTGAATAAATGTATTTATATTAAATTTGAAAGCTTCCTTATTGCCTTATATGACGTTCAACAATTAATCTGAAAATATATGAAGCCTGCACTTTACGAGTGTGTAGATATAACATGGTTACAAACACAACATTGAAACAAGCTTATATTATCCACCAGTTGTTAGAACTATACAACTCTATACTCAATTCAGTAGAAAAAAATTGTTTTTTTCTCATTCTGTGACTTTTCCAAAGCTTTCGATCAAGTTTGGCACAGGGGTTCAATAAATATATTTAATTATTATGGTATAAAAGGTCCTTTAATCAAATGGTTCAAAAATTATTTGTATCAAAGAAAGCAAAAAGTGATAAACAGGGTAACATCATCAACTGGTTGTGAAGTCTCTGCTGGAGTCCCCCAAATTCAGTTTTAGGTTCATTGCTATATTCTATTAATATAAATGATATTGGAGAGAAGCTCCTCTCTCTCAGTAGACTCTTTGTAGATGATACTTTTTTTAGGTTATTCAAGTCAAAATGTTGTTAAAATTGAAAATGCTATAAATCATGACTTGTGTGAACTAAATACCTGGTGCATAAAATGGTTATAAATGTCTTTTAATCCAGACAAAACTGAGATTATGATATTTTCCAATACAGACGTTAGATATAATTTTAATTTCTCATTTAATGGAAACAATATTCCTATAACAAAGAGCCATAAACACTTAGGTGTAACTTTGTCAAGCGATGTTAAATGGAATAACCACATTGAAAATATAATCTTAAACGTATCAAGACAATTAAGTATACTGCGAAAATTAAAATATAGGTTAAGTAGACAAAATCTAGAAAAACTGCACTTAGTATATATTGGCAAACTTTTTGAATATGCCTGTGAAATATGGAATAATTATGGAGTGTGTTATTCAACCAAGCTTGAAAAATTGCAACTAGAAGCTGCAAGGATTGTAACTGGATTACTAATTTTTACAAAATCAGATCAATTGTACTCAGAAATAAGATGGGCTACTCTCTCTAGTAAGAAGACATAATAGGAAACTCCAGTTATTTTAAAATATAATGAATGGACATGCACCCAATTATCTTAGAGAACTTATTCCTCCTACTGTACAAAACACAACTATTTAGGAACCGACTATTTAACTTGAAGGATGAGGGGGGGGGGGGGGGGTTGTGACAAAAACTCTGAATCAGATTATTTTTTTTTTCCTTCACCAAAATCAGAATATTTGTTTCAGCAACATTGGGAATCAGAATATTTTTTTAGAAAATAACCATACCCCCCCCCCCCCCTTTCAAGTTAAATGGTCGTTCTCTTACCCCTTAAGAAACGGTTAGGATTTTATAATACATTTTTGTAGACTCTCGATTACAACTGAATCTTTTATTCCATCTACTGTTAAACTCTGGAACCGGATAGATCAATCTGATCGTAATCTTGACACATTAACTAAATTAGAAAAAAAGACATTCGAAAGGAACAGTTAAATAATACAAAACGTATCCCGAAACATTTTTATTTTGGTCCCAGAAAACTTAATATTATTCTCATCCAACTTCGTAACTCGTATTCCTTTCTAAATTACGATCTATCAAAGGTTAATATAGTAAATGATGCTGCTTGTTCCTGTGGAGCTCCACGGGAAGATGCATACCATTATATTTTACTTGTCCAAACTATACTGAAATAAGACTTACTATGATGAAAACTTTTAATTGGGTACAGACAATTGATCTCAATCTACTAACCTGTGGGTCTGCTGATTTAACATACGAAGAAAATATCAATATCTTCAAACACGTTTTCAATTTTATTATATCTTCAGAGAGATTTCTCGTAGTATAATTATTCGATAAGTATCTACTCTCCAACCTCGCATCCATCCAACACAACATTTTCATCAACTCGTTAATTGTTTACAATATATTTCTATATGTATTATATGCATGCTCAAAATGATCATTATACTATGTTAATTTATTGTATTAATGGGAGAAGACTTCATAAGTTGACAAAACTTGTGTCCTATCCCTTTTGTTAATTTTACAAATAAGTTACATTTATTGAACAAAAAGGCGAGTGTATCATCAGATATTTTGGTAGGCCATGTGACGATTTCGCAAAATATCTGATGGTGCACGAGTAACTTTGTTCAATAAGGGACTTGTATCTTGCGACGTCAATCAAAGTTTATAAGCTTGATGATGATATCTTGTATATTTTGTTATCGAAGATATTGTATGATGTGACGTCATCTAGCTCCACCTCCTCTCTGGGTATCATGTACGGCTGTTGACAATAGAAAAGACGAGAAAGCATGATACAAAATCATCATAAACTAAACACAACATTGTATATTGGATAGAATAGATAAGATACATTATTTGGGGTCTGTATTTGAACGTATATTGTTGCTAATATGGCTTCGGTAGTGGATTTAGAGCAAGTATGCAATTGTGTTGTCTGCAATAGTGGTATCATGGAGTTTAGACCGACTGGTATATCACTTGTGTAGTGCAAAAATAGACACGGCTTAAGTCTGATAATTGGGACACTCCAGATTCACGGTGGAAATGAGAAAGTTGTTCACCATCTATTTTCACAGCTTGTGCTTTCTGTGTTACAAATAATCCACTGATAGATACGCCGCTCCACTAACCCGCATTATCTTGATTCCGTGAAAACTATCTGTTCTTCCTATTCATAAAATGTTATGCTACGTTTTTAGTTTAGAAGCAATCAATACCAATTGTATGCACTTGTTGTGAGTACACCAATACAGCACCGAGTCTGTTACTATTTAGAATTCGCGGAAGAACAATAAAAAGAAAAATATTAAATACCAACTTGAGAAATAAATCCACACAGACTGACATATTTAATACTAATTAGAGGGAACAGTACCAAAACAAAATAATAATAATCCACACAGACTGACATATTTAATACTAATTGGAGAGAATAGTACCAAAACAAAATAATAATAATCCACACAGACTGACATATTAAATACTATTTATAGGGAACAGTACCAAAACAAAATAATAATAATCCACACAGACTGACATATTAAATACCAATTAGAGAGAACAGTACCAAAACAAAATAATAATAATCCACTCTGAATGACATCGTAAATACTAATTAGAGGGAACAGTATCAAAACAAAAATATAACAATCCACAAAGACTGACATATGTAATACTAATTAGAGGGAATAGTACCAAAACAAAATAATAATAATCCACACAGACTGACATATTAAAAAATAAATAGAGGGAACAGTACCAAAACAAAATAATAATAATCCACACAGACTGACATACTATATACTAATTAGAGGCAACAGTACCAAAACAAAATAATAATAATCCACACAGATGGACATCTTAAATACCAATTGGAGAGAATAGTACCAAAACAAAATAATAATAATCCACACAGACTGACATATTAAATACTAATTAGAGGGAACAGTACCAAAACAAAATAATAATAATGCACACAAACTGACATAGTATATACTAATTAGAGAGAACAGTACCAAAACAAAATAATAATAACCCACACAGACTGACATATTAAAACTAATTATGGAGAACAGTACCAAAACAAAATAATAATAATCCACACAGACTGACATATTAAATACCAATTAGAGAGAACAGTACCAAAACAAAATAATAATAATCCACCAAGACTGACATATTAAATACTAATTAGAGGGAACAGTACAAAAATAAGATAATAATAATCCACGCAGACTAACATATTAAATACCAGTTAGAGAGAACAGTACCAAAACAAAATAATAATAATCCACTCAGATTGACATCTTAAATACTAATTAGAGGGAACAGTACCAAAACAAAATAATAATAATCCACACAGACTGACATATTAAAAAATAATTAGAGGCAACAGTACCAAAGCAAAATAATAATAATCCACACAGACTGACATCTTAAATACCAATTAGAGAGAATAGTACCAAAACAAAATAATAATAATCAACACAGACTGACATATTAAATACCAGTTAGAGAGAACAGTACCAAAACAAAATAATAATAATCCACTCGGACTGACGTCTTAAATACTAATTAGAGGGAACAGTATCAAAACAAAATAATAATAATCCACACAGACTGACATCTTAAATACCAATTAGAGAGAATAGTACCAAAAAAAAAAATAATAATCCACACAGACTGACATATTAAATACTAATTAGAGGGAACAGTACCAAAACAAAATAATAATAATCCACACAGACTGACATAGTATATACTAATTAGAGAGAACAGTACCAAAACAAAATAATAATAATCAACACAGACTGACATATTAACAACTAATTAGGGAGAACAGTACCAAAACAAAATAATAATAATCCACACAGACTGACATATTAAATACCAATTAGAGAGAACAGTACCAAAACAAAATAATAATAATCCACACAGACTGACATATTAGATACTAATTAGAGGGAACAGTACAAAAACAAAATAATAATAATCCACACAGACTGACATAATAAATACCAATTAGAGGAAATAGTACCAAAGCAAAATAATAATAATCCACACAGACTGACATATTAGATACTAATTAGAGGGAACAGTACAAAAACAAAATAATAATAATCCACACAGACTGACATAATAAATGCCAATTAGAGGAAAAAGTACCAAAGAAAAATAATAATAATCCACACAGATTGACATAGTAGATATTAATTAGAGGGAACAATACCAAAACAAAATAATAATAATCCACATAGACTGACATAGGAAATACTTATTAGAGGGAACAGTACCAAAGCAAAATAATAATAATAATCCACACAGACTGACATATTAAATACCAATTAGGGAGAACAGTACCAAAACAAAATAATAATAATCCACAAAGACTGACATATTAAATACTAATTAGAGGAAACAGTACCAAAACAAAATAATAATAACCCACACAGACTGACATATTAACAACTAATTATAGAGAACAGTACCAAAACAAAATAATAATAATCCACACAGACTGACATATTAAATACTAATTAGAGGGAACAGAACAAAAACAAAATAATAATAATCCACACAGACTGACATAGTATATACTAATTAGAGAGAACAGTACCAAAACAAAATAATAATAATCAACACAGACTGACATATTAAGAACTAATCAGGGAGAACAGTACCAAAACAAAATAATAATAATTCACAAAGACTGACATATTAAATACTAATTAGAGGGAACAGTACAAAAATAAAATAATAATAATCCATGCAGACTAACATATTAAATACCAGTTAGAGAGAACAGTACCAAAATAAAATAATAATAATCCACTCGGACTGACATCTGAAATACTAATTAGAGGGAACAGTATCAAAACAAAAATATAACAATCCACACAGACTGACATATGTAATACTAATTAGAGGGAACAGTACCAAAACAAAATAATAATAATCCACACAGACTGACATATTAAAAAATAATTAGAGGCAACAGTACCAAAACAAAATAATAATAATCCACACAGACTGACATCTTAAATACCAATTAGAGAGAATAGTACCAAAACAAAATAATAATAATCCACACAGACTGACATATTAAATACCAGTTAGAGAGAACAGTACCAAAACAAAATAATAATAATTCACTCGGACTGACGTCTTAAATACTAATTAGAGGGAACAGTATCAAAACAAAATAATAATAATCCACACAGACTGACATCTTAAATACCAATTAGAGAGAATAGTACCAAAAAAAATAATAATAATCCACACAGACTGACATATTAAATACTAATTAGAGGGAACAGTACCAAAACAAAATAATAATAATCCACACAGACTGACATAGTATATACTAATTAGAGAGAACAGTACCAAAACAAAATAATAATAATCAACACAGACTGACATATTAAGAACTAATTAGGGAGAACAGTACCAAAACAAAATAATAATAATCCACACAGACTGACATCTTAAATACCAATTAGAGAGAACAGTACCAATACAAAATAATAATAATTCACCCAGACTGACATATTAAATACTAATTAGAGGGAACAGTACAAAAATAAAATAATAATAACCCACGCAGACTGACATATTAAATACCAATTAGAGGAAAAAGTACCAAAGCAAAATAATAATAATCCACACAGACTGACATATTAGATACTAATTAGAGAGAACAGTACCAAAACAAAATAATAATAATCCACACAGACTGACATATTAAATACTAGTTAGAGGGAACAGAACAAAAACAAAATAATAATAATCCACACAGACTGACATAGTATATACTAATTAGAGAGAACAGTACCAAAACAAAATAATAATAATCAACACAGACAGACATATTAAGAACTAATTAGGGAGAACAGTACCAAAACAAAATAATAATAATCCACACAGACTGACATATTAAATACCAATTAGAGAGAACAGTACCAAAACAAAATAATGATAATCCACTCTGAATGACATCGTAAATACTAATTAGAGGGAACAGTATCAAAACAAAAATATAACAATCCACAAAGACTGACATATGTAATACTAATTAGAGGGAATAGTACAAAAACAAAATAATAATAATCCACACAGACTGACATACTAAATACTAATTAGAGGCAACAGTACCAAAACAAATTAATAATAATCCACACAGACGGACATCTTAAATACCAATTGGAGAGAATAGTACCAAAACAAAATAATAATAATCCACACAGACTGACATATTAAATACTAATTAGAGGGAACAGTACCAAAACAAAATAATAATAATCCACACAAACTGACATAGTATATACTAATTAGAGAGAACAGTACCAAAACAAAATAATAATAACCCACACAGACTGACATATTAACAACTAATTATGGAGAACTGTACCAAAACAAAATAATAATAATCCACACAGACTGACATATTAAATACTAGTTAGAGGGAACAGAACAAAAAGAAAATAATAAAAATCCATACAGACTGACATAGTATATACTAATTAGAGAGAACAGTACCAAAACAAAATAATAATAATCAACACAGACTGACATATTAAGAACTAATTAGGGAGAACAGTACCAAAACAAAATAATAATAATCCACACAGACTGACATATTAAATACCAATTAGAGAGAACAGTACCAAAACAAAATAATAACAATCCACAAAGACTGACATATTAAATACTAATTAGAGGGAACAGTACAAAAATAAAATAATAATAATCCACGCAGACTAGCATATTAAATACCAGTTAGAGAGAACAGTACCAAAACAAAATAATAATAATCCACTCGGACTGACGTCTTAAATACTAATTAGAGGGAACAGTATCAAAACAAAATAATAATAATCCACACAGACTGACATATTAAATACTAATTAGAGGGAACAGTACCAAAACAAAATAATAATAATAACCCACACAGACTGACATATTAAATACCAATTAGGGAGAACAGTACCAAAACAAAATAATAATAATCCACAAAGACTGACATATTAAATACTAATTAGAGGAAACGGTACCAAAACAAAATAATAATAACCCACACAGACTGACATATTAACAACTAATTATGGAGAACAGTACCAAAACAAAATAATAATAATCCACACAGACTGACATATTAAATACTAGTTAGAGGGAACAGAACAAAAACAAAATAATAATAATCCACACAGACTGACATAGTATATACTAATTAGAGAGAACAGTACCAAAACTAAATAATAATAATCAACACAGACTGACATATTAAGAACTAATTAGGGAGAACAGTACCAATACAAAATAATAATAATCCACACAGACTGACATATTAAATACCAATTAGAGAGAACAGTACCAAAACAAAATAATAATAATCCACAAAGACTGACATATTAAATACTAATTAGAGGGAACAGTACAAAAATAAAACAATAATAATCCATGCAGACTAACATATTAAATACCAGTTAGAGAGAACAGTACCAAAACAAAATAATAATAATCCACTCGGACTGACATCTGAAATACTAATTAGAGGGAACAGTATCAAAACAAAAATATAACAATCCACACAGACTGACATATGTAATACTAATTAGAGAGAACAGTACCAAAACAAAATAATAATAATCAACACAGACTGACATATTAAGAACTAATTAGGGAGAACAGTACCAAAACAAAATAATAATAATCCACACAGACTGACATATTAAATACCAATTAGAGAGAACAGTACCAAAACAAAATAATAACAATCCACAAAGACTGACATATTAAATACTAATTAGAGGGAACAGTACAAAAATAAAATAATAATAATCCACGCAGACTAACATATTAAATACCAGTTAGAGAGAACAGTACCAAAACAAAATAATAATAATCCACTCGGACTGACGTCTTAAATACTAATTAGAGGGAACAGTATCAAAACAAAATAATAATAATCCACACAGACTGACATATTAAATACTAATTAGAGGGAACAGTACCAAAACAAAATAATAATAATAACCCACACAGACTGACATATTAAATACCAATTAGGGAGAACAGTACCAAAACAAAATAATAATAATTCACAAAGACTGACATATTAAATACTAATTAGAGGAAACGGTACCAAAACAAAATAATAATAACCCACACAGACTGACATATTAACAACTAATTATGGAGAACAGTACCAAAACAAAATAATAATAATCCACACAGACTGACATATTAAATACTAGTTAGAGGGAACAGAACAAAAACAAAATAATAATAATCCACAAAGACTGACATAGTATATACTAATTAGAGAGAACAGTACCAAAACTAAATAATAATAATCAACACAGACTGACATATTAAGAACTAATTAGGGAGAACAGTACCAAAACAAAATAATAATTATCCACACAGACTGACATATTAAATACCAATTAGAGAGAACAGTACCAAAACAAAATAATAATAATCCACAAAGACTGACATATTAAATACTAATTAGAGGGAACAGTACAAAAATAAAACAATAATAATCCATGCAGACTAACATATTAAATACCAGTTAGAGAGAACAGTACCAAAACAAAATAATAATAATCCACTCGGACTGACATCTGAAATACTAATTAGAGGGAACAGTATCAAAACAAAAATATAACAATCCACACAGACTGACATATGTAATACTAATTAGAGAGAACAGTACCAAAACAAAATAATAATAATCCACACAGACTGACATATTAAAAAATAATTAGAGGCAACAGTACCAAAACAAAATAATAATAATCCACACAGACTGACATCTTAAATACCAATTAGAGAGAATAGCACCAAAACAAAATAATAATAATCCACACAGACTGACATATTAAATACCAGTTAGAGAGAACAGTACCAAAACAAAATAATAATAATTCACTCGGACTGACGTCTTAAATACTAATTAGAGGGAACAGTATCAAAACAAAATAATAATAATCCACACAGACTGACATCTTAAATACCAATTAGAGAGAATAGTACCAAAAAAAGAATAATAATAATCCACACAGACTGACATATTAAATACTAATTAGAGGGAACAGTACCAAAACAAAATAATAATAATCCACACAGACTGACATAGTATATACTAATTAGAGAGAACAGTACCAAAACAAAATAATAATAATCAACACAGACTGACATATTAAGAACTAATTAGGGAGAACAGTACCAAAACAAAATAATAATAATCCACACAGACTGACATATTAAATACTAATTAGAGGGAACAGTACAAAAATAAAATAATAATAATCCATGCAGACTGATATATTAAATACCAATTAGAGGAAAAAGTACCAAAACAAAATAATAATAATCCACTCTGAATGACATCGTAAATACTAATTAGAGGGAACAGTATCAAAACAAAAATATAACAATCCACAAAGACTGACATATGTAATACTAATTAGAGGGAACAGTACCAAAACAAAATAATAATAATCCACACAGACTGACATATTAAAAAATAAATAGAGGGAACAGTACCAAAACAAAATGATAATAATCCACACAGACTGACATACTAAATTCTAATTAGAGGCAACAGTACCAAAACAAAATAATAATAATCCACACAGACGGACATCTTAAATACCAATTGGAGAGAATAGTACCAAAAACAAAATAATAATAATCCACACAGACTGACATATTAAATACCAGTTAGAGAGAACAGTACCAAAACAAAATAATAATAATCCACACAGAATGACATACTAAATACTAATTAGAGGCAACAGTACCAAAACAAAATAATAATAATCCACACAGAATGACATCTTAAACACCAATTGGAGAGAATAGTACCAAAACAAAATAATAATAATCCACACAGACTGACATATTAAATACTAATTAGAGGGAAAAGTACCGAAACAAAATAATAATAACCCACACAGACTGACATATTAACAACTAATTATGGAGAACAGTACCAAAACAAAATAATAATAATCCACACAGACTGACATATTAAATACTAGTTAAAGGGAACAGAACAAAAACAAAATAATAATAATCCACACAGACTGACATAATATATACTAATTAGAGAGAACAGTACCAAAACAAAATAATAATAATCCACACAGACTGACATATTAAATACCAATTGGAGAGAACAGTACCAAAACAAAATAATAATAATCCACAAACACTGACATATTAAATACTAATTAGAGGGAATAGTACAAAAATAAAATAATAATAATCCACGCAGACTAACATATTAAATACCAGTTAGAGAGAACAGTACCAAAACAAAATAATAATAATCCACTCGGACTGACATCTTAAATACTAATTAGAGGGAACAGTATCAAAACAAAAATATAACAATCCACACAGTTTGACATATGTAATACTAATTAGAGGGAACAGTACCAAAATAAAATAATAATAATCCACACAGACTGACATATTAAAAAATAATTAGAGGCAACAGTACCAAAGCAAAATAATAATAATTCACACAGACTGACATCTTAAATACCAATTAGAGAGAATAGTACCAAAACAAAATAATAATAATCAACACAGACTGACATATTAAATACCAGTTAGAGAGAACAGTACCAAAACAAAATAATAATAATCCACTCGGACTGACGTCTTAAATACTAATTAGAGGGAACAGTATCAAAACAAAATAATAATAATCCACACAGACTGACATCTTATATACCAATTAGAGAGAATAGTACAAAAAAAAAAAAATAATAATCCACACAGACTGACATAGTATATACTAATTAGAGAGAACAGTACCAAAACAAAATAATAATGATCAACACAGACTGACATATTAACAACTAATTAGAGAGAACAGTACCAAAACAAAATAATAATAATCCACACAGACTGACATATCAAATACCAATTAGAGAGAACAGTACCAAAACAAAATAATAATAATCCACACAGACTGACCTATTAAAATATAATTAGAGGCAACAGTACCAAAGCAAAATAATAATAATCCACACAGACTGACATCTTAAATACCAATTAGAGAGAATAGTACCAAAACAAAATAATAATAATCAACACAGACTGACATATTAAATACCAGTTAGAGAGAATAGTACCAAAACAAAATAATAATAATCCACTTGGACTGACGTCTTAAATACTAATTAGAGGGAACAGTATCAAAACAAAATAATAATAATCCACACAGACTGACATATTAAATACTAATTAGAGGGAACAGTACCAAAACAAAATATTAATAATCCACACAGACTGACATAGTATATACTAATAAGAGGCAACAGTACCAAAACAAAATAATAATAATCAACACAGACTGACATATTAACAACTAATTAGGGAGAACAGTACCAAAACAAAATAATAATAATCCACACAGACTGACATACTAAATACTAATTAGAGGCAACAGTACCAAAACAAATTAATAATAATCCACACAGACGGACATCTTAAATACCAATTGGAGAGAATAGTACCAAAACAAAATAATAATAATCCACACAGACTGACATATTAAATACTAATTAGAGGGAACAGTACCAAAACAAAATAATAATAATCCACACAAACTGACATAGTATATACTAATTAGAGAGAACAGTACCAAAACAAAATAATAATAACCCACACAGACTGACATATTAACAACTAATTATGGAGAACTGTACCAAAACAAAATAATAATAATCCACACAGACTGACATATTAAATACTAGTTAGAGGGAACAGAACAAAAAGAAAATAATAAAAATCCATACAGACTGACATAGTATATACTAATTAGAGAGAACAGTACCAAAACAAAATAATAATAATCAACACAGACTGACATATTAAGAACTAATTAGGGAGAACAGTACCAAAACAAAATAATAATAATCCACACAGACTGACATATTAAATACCAATTAGAGAGAACAGTACCAAAACAAAATAATAACAATCCACAAAGACTGACATATTAAATACTAATTAGAGGGAACAGTACAAAAATAAAATAATAATAATCCACCCAGACTAGCATATTAAATACCAGTTAGAGAGAACAGTACCAAAACAAAATAATAATAATCCACTCGGACTGACGTCTTAAATACTAATTAGAGGGAACAGTATCAAAACAAAATAATAATAATCCACACAGACTGACATATTAAATACTAATTAGAGGGAACAGTACCAAAACAAAATAATAATAATAACCCACACAGACTGACATATTAAATACCAATTAGGGAGAACAGTACCAAAACAAAATAATAATAATCCACAAAGACTGACATATTAAATACTAATTAGAGGAAACGGTACCAAAACAAAATAATAATAACCCACACAGACTGACATATTAACAACTAATTATGGAGAACAGTACCAAAACAAAATAATAATAATCCACACAGACTGACATATTAAATACTAGTTAGAGGGAACAGAACAAAAACAAAATAATAATAATCCACACAGACTGACATAGTATATACTAATTAGAGAGAACAGTACCAAAACTAAATAATAATAATCAACACAGACTGACATATTAAGAACTAATTAGGGAGAACAGTACCAAAACAAAATAATAATAATCCACACAGACTGACATATTAAATACCAATTAGAGAGAACAGTACCAAAACAAAATAATAATAATCCACAAAGACTGACATATTAAATACTAATTAGAGGGAACAGTACAAAAATAAAACAATAATAATCCATGCAGACTAACATATTAAATACCAGTTAGAGAGAACAGTACCAAAACAAAATAATAATAATCCACTCGGACTGACATCTGAAATACTAATTAGAGGGAACAGTATCAAAACAAAAATATAACAATCCACACAGACTGACATATGTAATACTAATTAGAGAGAACAGTACCAAAACAAAATAATAATAATCAACACAGACTGACATATTAAGAACTAATTAGGGAGAACAGTACCAAAACAAAATAATAATAATCCACACAGACTGACATATTAAATACCAATTAGAGAGAACAGTACCAAAACAAAATAATAACAATCCACAAAGACTGACATATTAAATACTAATTAGAGGGAACAGTACAAAAATAAAATAATAATAATCCACGCAGACTAACATATTAAATACCAGTTAGAGAGAACAGTACCAAAACAAAATAATAATAATCCACTCGGACTGACGTCTTAAATACTAATTAGAGGGAACAGTATCAAAACAAAATAATAATAATCCACACAGACTGACATATTAAATACTAATTAGAGGGAACAGTACCAAAACAAAATAATAATAATAACCCACACAGACTGACATATTAAATACCAATTAGGGAGAACAGTACCAAAACAAAATAATAATAATTCACAAAGACTGACATATTAAATACTAATTAGAGGAAACGGTACCAAAACAAAATAATAATAACCCACACAGACTGACATATTAACAACTAATTATGGAGAACAGTACCAAAACAAAATAATAATAATCCACACAGACTGACATATTAAATACTAGTTAGAGGGAACAGAACAAAAACAAAATAATAATAATCCACAAAGACTGACATAGTATATACTAATTAGAGAGAACAGTACCAAAACTAAATAATAATAATCAACACAGACTGACATATTAAGAACTAATTAGGGAGAACAGTACCAAAACAAAATAATAATTATCCACACAGACTGACATATTAAATACCAATTAGAGAGAACAGTACCAAAACAAAATAATAATAATCCACAAAGACTGACATATTAAATACTAATTAGAGGGAACAGTACAAAAATAAAACAATAATAATCCATGCAGACTAACATATTAAATACCAGTTAGAGAGAACAGTACCAAAACAAAATAATAATAATCCACTCGGACTGACATCTGAAATACTAATTAGAGGGAACAGTATCAAAACAAAAATATAACAATCCACACAGACTGACATATGTAATACTAATTAGAGAGAACAGTACCAAAACAAAATAATAATAATCCACACAGACTGACATATTAAAAAATAATTAGAGGCAACAGTACCAAAACAAAATAATAATAATCCACACAGACTGACATCTTAAATACCAATTAGAGAGAATAGCACCAAAACAAAATAATAATAATCCACACAGACTGACATATTAAATACCAGTTAGAGAGAACAGTACCAAAACAAAATAATAATAATTCACTCGGACTGACGTCTTAAATACTAATTAGAGGGAACAGTATCAAAACAAAATAATAATAATCCACACAGACTGACATCTTAAATACCAATTAGAGAGAATAGTACCAAAAAAAGAATAATAATAATCCACACAGACTGACATATTAAATACTAATTAGAGGGAACAGTACCAAAACAAAATAATAATAATCCACACAGACTGACATAGTATATACTAATTAGAGAGAACAGTACCAAAACAAAATAATAATAATCAACACAGACTGACATATTAAGAACTAATTAGGGAGAACAGTACCAAAACAAAATAATAATAATCCACACAGACTGACATATTAAATACTAATTAGAGGGAACAGTACAAAAATAAAATAATAATAATCCATGCAGACTGATATATTAAATACCAATTAGAGGAAAAAGTACCAAAACAAAATAATAATAATCCACTCTGAATGACATCGTAAATACTAATTAGAGGGAACAGTATCAAAACAAAAATATAACAATCCACAAAGACTGACATATGTAATACTAATTAGAGGGAACAGTACCAAAACAAAATAATAATAATCCACACAGACTGACATATTAAAAAATAAATAGAGGGAACAGTACCAAAACAAAATGATAATAATCCACACAGACTGACATACTAAATTCTAATTAGAGGCAACAGTACCAAAACAAAATAATAATAATCCACACAGACGGACATCTTAAATACCAATTGGAGAGAATAGTACCAAAAACAAAATAATAATAATCCACACAGACTGACATATTAAATACCAGTTAGAGAGAACAGTACCAAAACAAAATAATAATAATCCACACAGAATGACATACTAAATACTAATTAGAGGCAACAGTACCAAAACAAAATAATAATAATCCACACAGAATGACATCTTAAACACCAATTGGAGAGAATAGTACCAAAACAAAATAATAATAATCCACACAGACTGACATATTAAATACTAATTAGAGGGAAAAGTACCGAAACAAAATAATAATAACCCACACAGACTGACATATTAAATACTAGTTAAAGGGAACAGAACAAAAACAAAATAATAATAATCCACACAGACTGACATAATATATACTAATTAGAGAGAACAGTACCAAAACAAAATAATAATAATCCACACAGACTGACATATTAAATACCAATTGGAGAGAACAGTACCAAAACAAAATAATAATAATCCACACAGACTGACATATTAAATACTAGTTAAAGGGAACAGAACAAAAACAAAATAATAATAATCCACACAGACTGACATAATATATACTAATTAGAGAGAACAGTACCAAAACAAAATAATAATAATCCACACAGACTGACATATTAAATACCAATTGGAGAGAACAGTACCAAAACAAAATAATAATAATCCACAAACACTGACATATTAAATACTAATTAGAGGGAATAGTACAAAAATAAATTAATAATAATCCACGCAGACTAACATATTAAATACCAGTTAGAGAGAACAGTACCAAAACAAAATAATAATAATCCACTCGGACTGACATCTTAAATACTAATTAGAGGGAACAGTATCAAAACAAAAATATAACAATCCACACAGTTTGACATATGTAATACTAATTAGAGGGAACAGTACTAAAATAAAATAATAATAATCCACACAGACTGACATATTAAAAAATAATTAGAGGCAATAGTACCAAAACAAAATAATAATAATCCACACAGACTGACATATTAAATACCAATTAGAGAGAACAGTACCAAAACAAAATAATAATAATCCACACAGAATGACATACTAAATACTAATTAGAGGCAACAGTACCAAAACAAAATAATAATAATCCACACAGAATGACATCTTAAACACCAATTGGAGAGAATAGTACCAAAACAAAATAATAATAATCCACACAGACTGACATATTAAATACTAATTAGAGGGAAAAGTACCGAAACAAAATAATAATAACCCACACAGACTGACATATTAAATACTAGTTAAAGGGAACAGAACAAAAACAAAATAATAATAATCCACACAGACTGACATAATATATACTAATTAGAGAGAACAGTACCAAAACAAAATAATAATAATCCACACAGACTGACATATTAAATACCAATTGGAGAGAACAGTACCAAAACAAAATAATAATAATCCACACAGACTGACATATTAAATACTAGTTAAAGGGAACAGAACAAAAACAAAATAATAATAATCCACACAGACTGACATAATATATACTAATTAGAGAGAACAGTACCAAAACAAAATAATAATAATCCACACAGACTGACATATTAAATACCAATTGGAGAGAACAGTACCAAAACAAAATAATAATAATCCACAAACACTGACATATTAAATACTAATTAGAGGGAATAGTACAAAAATAAATTAATAATAATCCACGCAGACTAACATATTAAATACCAGTTAGAGAGAACAGTACCAAAACAAAATAATAATAATCCACTCGGACTGACATCTTAAATACTAATTAGAGGGAACAGTATCAAAACAAAAATATAACAATCCACACAGTTTGACATATGTAATACTAATTAGAGGGAACAGTACTAAAATAAAATAATAATAATCCACACAGACTGACATATTAAAAAATAATTAGAGGCAATAGTACCAAAGCAAAATAATAATAATCCACACAGACTGACATCTTAAATACCAATTAGAGAGAATAGTACCAAAACAAAATAATAATAATCAACACAGACTGACATATTAAATACCAGTTAGAGAGAACAGTACCAAAACAAAATAATAATAATCCACTCGGACTGACGTCTTAAATACTAATTAGAGGGAACAGTATCAAAACAAAATAATAATAATCCACACAGACTGACATCTTATATACCAATTAGAGAGAATAGTACAAAAAAAAAAAAATAATAATCCACACAGACTGACATAGTATATACTAATTAGAGAGAACAGTACCAAAACAAAATAATAATGATCAACACAGACTGACATATTAACAACTAATTAGAGAGAACAGTACCAAAACAAAATAATAATAATTCACACAGACTGACATATCAAATACCAATTAGAGAGAACAGTACCAAAACAAAATAATAATAATCCACACAGACTGACCTATTAAAATATAATTAGAGGCAACAGTACCAAAGCAAAATAATAATAATCCACACAGACTGACATCTTAAATACCAATTAGAGAGAATAGTACCAAAACAAAATAATAATAATCAACACAGACTGACATATTAAATACCAGTTAGAGAGAATAGTACCAAAACAAAATAATAATAATCCACTTGGACTGACGTCTTAAATACTAATTAGAGGGAACAGTATCAAAACAAAATAATAATAATCCACACAGACTGACATATTAAATACTAATTAGAGGGAACAGTACCAAAACAAAATATTAATAATCCACACAGACTGACATAGTATATACTAATAAGAGGCAACAGTACCAAAACAAAATAATAATAATCAACACAGACTGACATATTAACAACTAATTAGGGAGAACAGTACCAAAACAAAATAATAATAATCCACACAGACTGACATATTAAATACCAATTAGAGAGAACAGTACCAAAGCAAAATAATAATAATCCACCCAGACTGACATATTAAATACTAATTAGAGGGAACAGTACAAAAATAAAATAATAATAATCCACGCAGAGTGACATATTAAATACCAATTAGAGGAAAAAGTCCCAAAGCAAAATAATAATAATCCACACAGACTGACATATTAGATACTAATTAGAGGGAACAGTACAAAAACAAAATGATAATAATCCACACAGACTGACATAATAAATACCAATTAGAGGAAAAAGTACCAAAGAAAAATAATAATAATCCACACAGATTGACATAGTAGATATTAATTAGAGGGAACAATACCAAAGCGAAATAATAATAATCCACACAGACTGACATATTAAATACCAATTAGGGAGAACAGTACCAAAAAAAAAAATAATAATCCACAAAGACTGACATATTAAATACTAATTAGAGGAAAGAGTACCAAAACAAAATAATAATAACCCACACAGACTGACATATTAACAACTAATTATGGAGAACAGTACCAAAACAAAATAATAATAATCCACACAGACTGACATATTAAATACTAGTTAGAGGGAACAGAACAAAAACAAAATAATAATAATCCACACAGACTGACATAGTATATACTAATTAGAGAGAACAGTACCAAAAATAAATAATAATAATCAACACAGACTGACATATTAAGAACTAATTAGGGAGAACAGTACCAAAACAAAATAATAATAATCCACACAGACTGACATATTAAAAAATAAATAGAGGGAACAGTACCAAAACAAAATGATAATAATCCACACAGACTGACATACTAAATTCTAATTAGAGGCAACAGTACCAAAACAAAATAATAATAATCCACACAGACGGACATCTTAAATACCAATTGGAGAGAATAGTACCAAAAACAAAATAATAATAATCCACACAGACTGACATATTAAATACCAATTAGAGAGAACAGTACCAAAACAAAATAATAACAATCCACAAAGACTGACATATTAAATACTAATTAGAGGGAACAGTACAAAAATAAAATAATAATAATCCACGCAGACTAACATATTAAATACCAGTTAGAGAGAACAGTACCAAAACAAAATAATAATAATCCACTCGGACTGACGTCTTAAATACTAATTAGAGGGAACAGTATCAAAACAAAATAATAATAATCCACACAGACTGACATATTAAATACTAATTAGAGGGAACAGTACCAAAACAAAATAATAATAATAACCCACACAGACTGACATAATAAATACCAATTAGGGAGAACAGTACCAAAACAAAATAATAATAATTCACAAAGACTGACATATTAAATACTAATTAGAGGAAACGGTACCAAAACAAAATAATAATAACCCACACAGACTGACATATTAACAACTAATTATGGAGAACAGTACCAAAACAAAATAATAATAATCCACACAGACTGACATATTAAATACTAGTTAGAGGGAACAGAACAAAAACAAAATAATAATAATCCACAAAGACTGACATAGTATATACTAATTAGAGAGAACAGTACCAAAACTAAATAATAATAATCAACACAGACTGACATATTAAGAACTAATTAGGGAGAACAGTACCAAAACAAAATAATAATAATCCACACAGACTGACATATTAAATACCAATTAGAGAGAACAGTACCAAAACAAAATAATAATAATCCACAAAAACTGACATATTAAATACTAATTAGAGGGAACAGTACAAAAATAAAACAATAATAATCCATGCAGACTAACATATTAAATACCAGTTAGAGAGAACAGTACCAAAACAAAATAATAATAATCCACTCGGACTGACATCTGAAATACTAATTAGAGGGAACAGTATCAAAACAAAAATATAACAATCCACACAGACTGACATATGTAATACTAATTAGAGAGAACAGTACCAAAACAAAATAATAATAATCCACACAGACTGACATATTAAAAAATAATTAGAGGCAACAGTACCAAAACAAAATAATAATAATCCACACAGACTGACATCTTAAATACCAATTAGAGAGAATAGCACCAAAACAAAATAATAATAATCCACACAGACTGACATATTAAATACCAGTTAGAGAGAACAGTACCAAAACAAAATAATAATAATTCACTCGGACTGACGTCTTAGATACTAATTAGAGGGAACAGTATCAAAACAAAATAATAATAATCCACACAGACTGACATCTTAAATACCAATTAGAGAGAATAGTACCAAAAAAAGAATAATAATAATCCACACAGACTGACATATTAAATACTAATTAGAGGGAACAGTACCAAAACAAAATAATAATAATCCACACAGACTGACATAGTATATACTAATTAGAGAGAACAGTACCAAAACAAAATAATAATAATCAACACAGACTGACATATTAAGAACTAATTAGGGAGAACAGTACCAAAACAAAATAATAATAATCCACACAGACTGACATATTAAATACTAATTAGAGGGAACAGTACAAAAATAAAATAATAATAATCCATGCAGACTGATATATTAAATACCAATTAGAGGAAAAAGTACCAAAACAAAATAATAATAATCCACTCTGAATGACATCGTAAATACTAATTAGAGGGAACAGTATCAAAACAAAAATATAACAATCCACAAAGACTGACATATGTAATACTAATTAGAGGGAACAGTACCAAAACAAAATAATAATAATCCACACAGACTGACATATTAAAAAATAAATAGAGGGAACAGTACCAAAACAAAATGATAATAATCCACACAGACTGACATACTAAATTCTAATTAGAGGCAACAGTACCAAAACAAAATAATAATAATCCACACAGACGGACATCTTAAATACCAATTGGAGAGAATAGTACCAAAAACAAAATAATAATAATCCACACAGACTGACATATTAAATACCAGTTAGAGAGAACAGTACCAAAACAAAATAATAATAATCCACACAGAATGACATACTAAATACTAATTAGAGGCAACAGTACCAAAACAAAATAATAATAATCCACACAGAATGACATCTTAAACACCAATTGGAGAGAATAGTACCAAAACAAAATAATAATAATCCACACAGACTGACATATTAAATACTAATTAGAGGGAAAAGTACCGAAACAAAATAATAATAACCCACACAGACTGACATATTAACAACTAATTATGGAGAACAGTACCAAAACAAAATAATAATAATCCACACAGACTGACATATTAAATACTAGTTAAAGGGAACAGAACAAAAACAAAATAATAATAATCCACACAGACTGACATAATATATACTAATTAGAGAGAACAGTACCAAAACAAAATAATAATAATCCACACAGACTGACATATTAAATACCAATTGGAGAGAACAGTACCGAAACAAAATAATAATAATCCACAAACACTGACATATTAAATACTAATTAGAGGGAATAGTACAAAAATAAAATAATAATAATCCACGCAGACTAACATATTAAATACCAGTTAGAGAGAACAGTACCAAAACAAAATAATAATAATCCACTCGGACTGACATCTTAAATACTAATTAGAGGGAACAGTATCAAAACAAAAATATAACAATCCACACAGTTTGACATATGTAATACTAATTAGAGGGAACAGTACCAAAATAAAATAATAATAATCCACACAGACTGACATATTAAAAAATAATTAGAGGCAACAGTACCAAAGCAAAATAATAATAATCCACACAGACTGACATCTTAAATACCAATTAGAGAGAATAGTACCAAAACAAAATAATAATAATCAACACAGACTGACATATTAAATACCAGTTAGAGAGAACAGTACCAAAACAAAATAATAATAATCCACTCGGACTGACGTCTTAAATACTAATTAGAGGGAACAGTATCAAAACAAAATAATAATAATCCACACAGACTGACATCTTATATACCAATTAGAGAGAATAGTACAAAAAAAAAAAAATAATAATCCACACAGACTGACATAGTATATACTAATTAGAGAGAACAGTACCAAAACAAAATAATAATGATCAACACAGACTGACATATTAACAACTAATTAGAGAGAACAGTACCAAAACAAAATGATAATAATCCACACAGACTGACATAATAAATACCAATTAGAGGAAAAAGTACCAAAGAAAAATAATAATAATCCACACAGATTGACATAGTAGATATTAATTAGAGGGAACAATACCAAAGCGAAATAATAATAATCCACACAGACTGACATATTAAATACCAATTAGGGAGAACAGTACCAAAAAAAAAAATAATAATCCACAAAGACTGACATATTAAATACTAATTAGAGGAAAGAGTACCAAAACAAAATAATAATAACCCACACAGACTGACATATTAAATACTAGTTAGAGTGAACAGAACAAAAACAAAATAATAATAATCCACACAGACTGACATAGTATATACTAATTAGAGAGAACAGTACCAAAAATAAATAATAATAATCAACACAGACTGACATATTAAGAACTAATTAGGGAGAACAGTACCAAAACAAAATAATAATAATCCACACAGACTGACATATTAAATACCAATTAGTGAGAACAGTACCAAAACAAAATAATAATAATCTACAAAGACTGACATATTAAATACTAATTAGAGGGAACAGTACAAAAATAAAATAATAATAATCCACGCAGACTAACATATTAAATACCAGTTAGAGAGAACAGTACCAAAACAAAATAATAATAATCCACTCGGACTGACATCTGAAATACTAATTAGAGGGAACAGTATCAAAACAAAAATATAACAACCCACACAGACTAACATATGTAATACTAATTAGAGAGAACAGTACCAAAACAAAATAATAATAATCCACACAGACTGACATATTAAAAAATAAATAGAGGGAACAGTACCAAAACAAAATGATAATAATCCACACAGACTGACATACTAAATTCTAATTAGAGGCAACAGTACCAAAACAAAATAATAATAATCCACACAGACGACATCTTAAATACCAATTGGAGAGAATAGTACCAAAAACAAAATAATAATAATCCACACAGACTGACATATTAAATACCAATTAGAGAGAACAGTACCAAAACAAAATAATAACAATCCACAAAGACTGACATATTAAATACTAATTAGAGGGAACAGTACAAAAATAAAATAATAATAATCCACGCAGACTAACATATTAAATACCAGTTAGAGAGAACAGTACCAAAACAAAATAATAATAATCCACTCGGACTGACGTCTTAAATACTAATTAGAGGGAACAGTATCAAAACAAAATAATAATAATCCACACAGACTGACATATTAAATACTAATTAGAGGGAACAGTACCAAAACAAAATAATAATAATAACCCACACAGACTGACATATTAAATACCAATTAGGGAGAACAGTACCAAAACAAAATAATAATAATTCACAAAGACTGACATATTAAATACTAATTAGAGGAAACGGTACCAAAACAAAATAATAATAACCCACACAGACTGACATATTAACAACTAATTATGGAGAACAGTACCAAAACAAAATAATAATAATCCACACAGACTGACATATTAAATACTAGTTAGAGGGAACAGAACAAAAACAAAATAATAATAATCCACAAAGACTGACATAGTATATACTAATTAGAGAGAACAGTACCAAAACTAAATAATAATAATCAACACAGACTGATATATTAAGAACTAATTAGGGAGAACAGTACCAAAACAAAATAATAATAATCCACACAGACTGACATATTAAATACCAATTAGAGAGAACAGTACCAAAACAAAATAATAATAATCCACAAAGACTGACATATTAAATACTAATTAGAGGGAACAGTACAAAAATAAAACAATAATAATCCATGCAGACTAACATATTAAATACCAGTTAGAGAGAACAGTACCAAAACAAAATAATAATAATCCACTCGGACTGACATCTGAAATACTAATTAGAGGGAACAGTATCAAAACAAAAATATAACAATCCACACAGACTGACATATGTAATACTAATTAGAGAGAACAGTACCAAAACAAAATAATAATAATCCACACAGACTGACATATTAAAAAATAATTAGAGGCAACAGTACCAAAACAAAATAATAATAATCCACACAGACTGACATCTTAAATACCAATTAGAGAGAATAGCACCAAAACAAAATAATAATAATCCACACAGACTGAAATATTAAATACCAGTTAGAGAGAACAGTACCAAAACAAAATAATAATAATTCACTCGGACTGACGTCTTAAATACTAATTAGAGGGAACAGTATCAAAACAAAATAATAATAATCCACACAGACTGACATCTTAAATACCAATTAGAGAGAATAGTACCAAAAAAAGAATAATAATAATCCACACAGACTGACATATTAAATACTAATTAGAGGGAACAGTACCAAAACAAAATAATAATAATCCACACAGACTGACATAGTATATACTAATTAGAGAGAACAGTACCAAAACAAAATAATAATAATCAACACAGACTGACATATTAAGAACTAATTAGGGAGAACAGTACCAAAACAAAATAATAATAATCCACACAGACTGACATATTAAATACTAATTAGAGGGAACAGTACAAAAATAAAATAATAATAATCCATGCAGACTGATATATTAAATACCAATTAGAGGAAAAAGTACCAAAACAAAATAATAATAATCCACTCTGAATGACATCGTAAATACTAATTAGAGGGAACAGTATCAAAACAAAAATATAACAATCCACAAAGACTGACATATGTAATACTAATTAGAGGAAAAAGTACCAAAACAAAATAATAATAATCCACTCTGAATGACATCGTAAATACTAATTAGAGGGAACAGTACCAAAACAAAATAATAATAATCCACACAGACTGACATATTAAAAAATAAATAGAGGGAACAGTACCAAAACAAAATGATAATAATCCACACAGACTGACATACTAAATTCTAATTAGAGGCAACAGTACCAAAACAAAATAATAATAATCCACACAGACGGACATCTTAAATGCCAATTGGAGAGAATAGTACCAAAAACAAAATAATAATAATCCACACAGACTGACATATTAAATACTAATTAGAGGGAACAGTACCAAAACAAAATAATAATAATCCACACAGAATGACATACTAAATACTAATTAGAGGCAACAGTACCAAAACAAAATAATAATAATCCACACAGAATGACATCTTAAACACCAATTGGAGAGAATAGTACCAAAACAAAATAATAATAATCCACACAGACTGACATATTAAATACTAATTAGAGGGAAAAGTACCGAAACAAAATAATAATAACCCACACAGACTGACATATTAACAACTAATTATGGAGAACAGTACCAAAACAAAATAATAATAATCCACACAGACTGACATATTAAATACTAGTTAAAGGGAACAGAACAAAAACAAAATAATAATAATCCACACAGACTGACATAATATATACTAATTAGAGAGAACAGTACCAAAACAAAATAATAATAATCCACACAGACTGACATATTAAATACCAATTGGAGAGAACAGTACCGAAACAAAATAATAATAATCCACAAACACTGACATATTAAATACTAATTAGAGGGAATAGTACAAAAATAAAATAATAATAATCCACGCAGACTAACATATTAAATACCAGTTAGAGAGAACAGTACCAAAACAAAATAATAATAATCCACTCGGACTGACATCTTAAATACTAATTAGAGGGAACAGTATCAAAACAAAAATATAACAATCCACACAGTTTGACATATGTAATACTAATTAGAGGGAACAGTACCAAAATAAAATAATAATAATCCACACAGACTGACATATTAAAAAATAATTAGAGGCAACAGTACCAAAGCAAAATAATAATAATCCACACAGACTGACATCTTAAATACCAATTAGAGAGAATAGTACCAAAACAAAATAATAATAATCAACACAGACTGACATATTAAATACCAGTTAGAGAGAACAGTACCAAAACAAAATAATAATAATCCACTCGGACTGACGTCTTAAATACTAATTAGAGGGAACAGTATCAAAACAAAATAATAATAATCCACACAGACTGACATCTTATATACCAATTAGAGAGAATAGTACAAAAAAAAAATAATAATAATCCACACAGACTGACATAGTATATACTAATTAGAGAGAACAGTACCAAAACAAAATAATAATGATCAACACAGACTGATATATTAACAACTAATTAGAGAGAACAGTACCAAAACAAAATAATAATAATCCACACAGACTGACATATCAAATACCAATTAGAGAGAACAGTACCAAAACAAAATAATAATAATCCACACAGACTGACATATTAAAATATAATTAGAGGCAACAGTACCAAAGCAAAATAATAATAATCCACACAGACTGACATCTTAAATACCAATTAGAGAGAATAGTACCAAAACAAAATAATAATAATCAACACAGACTGACATATTAAATACCAGTTAGAGAGAATAGTACCAAAACAAAATAATAATAATCCACTCGGACTGACGTCTTAAATACTAATTAGAGGGAACAGTATCAAAACAAAATAATAATAATCCACACAGACTGACATATTAAATACTAATTAGAGGGAACAGTACCAAAACAAAATATTAATAATCCACACAGACTGACATAGTATATACTAATTAGAGGCAACAGTACCAAAACAAAATAATAATAATCAACACAGACTGACATATTAACAACTAATTAGGGAGAACAGTACCAAAACAAAATAATAATAATCCACACAGACTGACATATTAAATACCAATTAGAGAGAACAGTACCAAAGCAAAATAATAATAATCCACCCAGACTGACATATTAAATACTAATTAGAGGGAACAGTACAAAAATAAAATAATAATAATCCACGCAGAGTGACATATTAAATACCAATTAGAGGAAAAAGTCCCAAAGCAAAATAATAATAATCCACACAGACTGACATATTAGATACTAATTAGAGGGAACAGTACAAAAACAAAATGATAATAATCCACACAGACTGACATAATAAATACCAATTAGAGGAAAAAGTACCAAAGAAAAATAATAATAATCCACACAGATTGACATAGTAGATATCAATTAGAGGGAACAATACCAAAGCGAAATAATAATAATCCACACAGACTGACATATTAAATACCAATTAGGGAGAACAGTACCAAAAAAAAAAATAATAATCCACAAAGACTGACATATTAAATACTAATTAGAGGAAAGAGTACCGAAACAAAATAATAATAACCCACACAGACTGACATATTAACAACTAATTATGGAGAACAGTACCAAAACAAAATAATAATAATCCACACAGACTGACATATTAAATACTAGTTAGAGGGAACAGAACAAAAACAAAATAATAATAATCCACACAGACTGACATAGTATATACTAATTAGAGAGAACAGTACCAAAAATAAATAATAATAATCAACACAGACTGACATATTAAGAACTAATTAGGGAGAACAGTACCAAAACAAAATAATAATAATCCACACAGACTGACATATTAAATACCAATTAGTGAGAACAGTACCAAAACAAAATAATAATAATCTACAAAGACTGACATATTAAATACTAATTAGAGGGAACAGTACAAAAATAAAATAATAATAATCCACCCAGACTAACATATTAAATACCAGTTAGAGAGAACAGTACCAAAACAAAATAATAATAATCCACTCGGACTGACATCTGAAATACTAATTAGAGGGAACAGTATCAAAACAAAAATATAACAACCCACACAGACTAACATATGTAATACTAATTAGAGAGAACAGTACCAAAACAAAATAATAATAATCCACACAGACTGACACCTTAAATACCAATTAGAGAGAATAGTACCAAAACAAAATAATAATAATCAAACACAGACTGACATATTAAATACCAGTTAGAGAGAACAGTACCAAAACAAAATAATAATAATTCACTCGGACTGACGTCTTAAATACTAATTAGAGGGAACAGTATCAAAACAAAATAATAATAATCCACACAGACTGACATATTAAAAAATAATTAGAGGCAACAGTACCAAAACAAAATAATAATAATCCACACAGACTGACATCTTAAATACCAATTAGAGAGAATAGTACCAAAACAAAATAATAATAATCCACACAGACTGACATATTAAATACCAGTTAGAGAGAACAGTACCAAAACAAAATAATAATAATTCACTCGGACTGACGTCTTAAATACTAATTAGAGGGAACAGTATCAAAACAAAATAATAATAATCCACACAGACTGACATCTTAAATACCAATTAGAGAGAATAGTACCAAAAAAAGAATAATAATAATCCACACAGACTGACATATTAAATACTAATTAGAGGGAACAGTACCAAAACAAAATAATAATAATCCACACAGACTGACATATTATATACTAATTAGAGAGAACAGTACCAAAACAAAATAATAATAATCAACACAGACTGACATATTAAGAACTAATTAGGGAGAACAGTACCAAAACAAAATAATAATAATCCACACAGACTGACATATTAAATACCAATTAGAGAGAATAGTACTAAAACAAAATAATAATAATCCACCCAGACTGACATATTAAATACTAATTAGAGGGAACAGTACAAAAATAAAATAATAATAATCCATGCAGACTGATATATTAAATACCAATTAGAGGAAAAAGTACCAAAGCAAAATAATAATAATCCACACAGACTGACATATTAGATACTAATTAGAGAGAACAGTACCAAAACAAAATAATAATAACCCACACAGACTGACATATTAACAACTAATCATGGAGAACAGTACCAAAACAAAATAATAATAATCCACACAGACTGACATATTAAATACCAGTTAGAGAGAACAGTACCAAAACAAAATAATAATAATTCACTCGGACTGACGTCTTAAATACTAATTAGAGGGAACAGTATCAAAACAAAATAATAATAATCCACACAGACTGACATCTTAAATACCAATTAGAGAGAATAGTACCAAAAAAAGAATAATAATAATCCACACAGACTGACATATTAAATACTAATTAGAGGGAACAGTACCAAAACAAAATAATAATAATCCACACAGACTGACATATTATATACTAATTAGAGAGAACAGTACCAAAACAAAATAATAATAATCAACACAGACTGACATATTAAGAACTAATTAGGGAGAACAGTACCAAAACAAAATAATAATAATCCACACAGACTGACATATTAAATACCAATTAGAGAGAACAGTACTAAAACAAAATAATAATAATTCACCCAGACTGACATATTAAATACTAATTAGAGGGAACAGTACAAAAATAAAATAATAATAATCCATGCAGACTGATATATTAAATACCAATTAGAGGAAAAAGTACCAAAGCAAAATAATAATAATCCACACAGACTGACATATTAGATACTAATTAGAGAGAATAGTACCAAAACAAAATAATAATAACCCACACAGACTGACATATTAACAACTAATCATGGAGAACAGTACCAAAACAAAATAATAATAATCCATACAGACTGACATATTAAATACTAGTTAGAGGGAACAGAACAAAAACAAAATAATAATAATCCACACAGACTGACATAGTATATACTAATTAGAGAGAACAGTACCAAAACAAAATAATAATAATCAACACAGACTGACATATTAAGAACTAATTAGGGAGAACAGTACCAAAACAAAATAATAATAATCCACACAGACTGACATATTAAATACCAATTAGAGAGAACAGTACCAAAACAAAATAATAATAATCCACTCTGAATGACATCGTAAATACTAATTAGAGGGAACAGTATCAAAACAAAAATATAACAATCCACAAAGACTGACATATGTAATACTAATTAGAGGGAACAGTACCAAAACAAAATAATAATAATCCACACAGACTGACATATTAAAAAATAAATAGAGGGAACAGTACCAAAACAAAATAATAATAATCCACACAGACTGACATACTAAATTCTAATTAGAGGCAACAGTACCAAAACAAAATAATAATAATCCACACAGACGGACATCTTAAATACCAATTGGAGAGAATAGTACCAAAAACAAAATAATAATAATCCACACAGACTGACATATTAAATACTAATTAGAGGGAACAGTACCAAAACAAAATAATAATAATCCAAACAGACTGACATACTAAATACTAATTAGAGGCAACAGTACCAAAACAAAATAATAATAATCCACACAGACGGACATCTTAAACACCAATTGGAGAGAATAGTACCAAAACAAAATAATAATAATCCACACAGACTGACATATTAAATACTAATTAGAGAGAAAAGTACCGAAACAAAATAATAATAACCCACACAGACTGACATATTAACAACTAATTATGGAGAACAGTACCAAAACAAAATAATAATAATCCACACAGACTGACATATTAAATACTAGTTAAAGAGAACAGAACAAAAACAAAATAATAATAATCCATACAGACTGACATAATATATACTAATTAGAGAGAACAGTACCAAAACAAAATAATAATAATCCACACAGACTGACATATTAAATACCAATTAGAGAGAACAGTACCAAAACAAAATAATAATAATCCACAAACACTGACATATTAAATACTAATTAGAGGGAATAGTACAAAAATAAAATAATAATAATCCACGCAGACTAACATATTAAATACCAGTTAGAGAGAACAGTACCAAAACAAAATAATAATAATCCACTCGGACTGACATCTTAAATACTAATTAGAGGGAACAGTATCAAAACAAAAATATAACAATCCACACAGTTTGACATATGTAATACTAATTAGAGGGAACAGTACCAAAACAAAATAATAATAATCCACACAGACTGACATATTAAAAAATAATTAGAGGCAACAGTACCAAAGCAAAATAATAATAATCCACACAGACTGACATCTTAAATACCAATTAGAGAGAATAGTACCAAAACAAAATAATAATAATCAACACAGACTGACATATTAAATACCAGTTAGAGAGAACAGTACCAAAACAAAATAATAATAATCCACTCGGACTGACGTCTTAAATACTAATTAGAGGGAACAGTATCAAAACAAAATAATAATAATCCACACAGACTGACATCTTATATACCAATTAGAGAGAATAGTACCAAAAAAAAAAAATAATAATCCACACAGACTGACATAGTATATACTAATTAGAGAGAACAGTACCAAAACAAAATAATAATAATCAACACAGACTGACATAATAACAACTAATTAGGGAGAACAGTACCAAAACAAAATAATAATAATCCACCCAGACTGACATATTAAATACTAATTAGAGGGAACAGTACAAAAATAAAATAATAATAATCCATGCAGACTGATATATTAAATACCAATTAGAGGAAAAAGTACCAAAGCAAAATAATAATAATCCACACAGACTGACATATTAGATACTAATTAGAGAGAACAGTACCAAAACAAAATAATAATAACCCACACAGACTGACATATTAACAACTAATCATGGAGAACAGTACCAAAACAAAATAATAATAATCCATACAGACTGACATATTAAATACTAGTTAGAGGGAACAGAACAAAAACAAAATAATAATAATCCACACAGACTGACATAGTATATACTAATTAGAGAGAACAGTATCAAAACAAAAATATAACAATCCACAAAGACTGACATATGTAATACTAATTAGAGGGAACAGTACCAAAACAAAATAATAATAATCCACACAGACTGACATATTAAAAAATAAATAGAGGGAACAGTACCAAAACAAAATAATAATAATCCACACAGACTGACATACTAAATTCTAATTAGAGGCAACAGTACCAAAACAAAATAATAATAATCCACACAGACGGACATCTTAAATACCAATTGGAGAGAATAGTACCAAAAACAAAATAATAATAATCCACACAGACTGACATATTAAATACTAATTAGAGGGAACAGTACCAAAACAAAATAATAATAATCCACACAGACTGACATACTAAATACTAATTAGAGGCAACAGTACCAAAACAAAATAATAATAATCCACACAGACGGACATCTTAAACACCAATTGGAGAGAATAGTACCAAAACAAAATAATAATAATCCACACAGACTGACATATTAAATACTAATTAGAGAGAAAAGTACCGAAACAAAATAATAATAACCCACACAGACTGACATATTAACAACTAATTATGGAGAACAGTACCAAAACAAAATAATAATAATCCACACAGACTGACATATTAAATACTAGTTAAAGAGAACAGAACAAAAACAAAATAATAATAATCCATACAGACTGACATAATATATACTAATTAGAGAGAACAGTACCAAAACAAAATAATAATAATCCACACAGACTGACATATTAAATACCAATTAGAGAGAACAGTACCAAAACAAAATAATAATAATCCACAAACACTGACATATTAAATACTAATTAGAGGGAATAGTACAAAAATAAAATAATAATAATCCACGCAGACTAACATTAAATACCAGTTAGAGAGAACAGTACCAAAACAAAATAATAATAATCCACTCGGACTGACATCTTAAATACTAATTAGAGGGAACAGTATCAAAACAAAAATATAACAATCCACACAGTTTGACATATGTAATACTAATTAGAGGGAACAGTACCAAAACAAAATAATAATAATCCACACAGACTGACATATTAAAAAATAATTAGAGGCAACAGTACCAAAGCAAAATAATAATAATCCACACAGACTGACATCTTAAATACCAATTAGAGAGAATAGTACCAAAACAAAATAATAATAATCAACACAGACTGACATATTAAATACCAGTTAGAGAGAACAGTACCAAAACAAAATAATAATAATCCACTCGGACTGACGTCTTAAATACTAATTAGAGGGAACAGTATCAAAACAAAATAATAATAATCCACACAGACTGACATCTTATATACCAATTAGAGAGAATAGTACCAAAAAAAAAAAATAATAATCCACACAGACTGACATAGTATATACTAATTAGAGAGAACAGTACCAAAACAAAATAATAATAATCAACACAGACTGACATATTAACAACTAATTAGGGAGAACAGTACCAAAACAAAATAATAATAATCCACACAGACTGACATATTAAAATATAATTAGAGACAACAGTACCAAAGCAAAATAATAATAATCCACACAGACTGACATCTTAAATACCAATTAGAGAGAATAGTACCAAAACAAAATAATAATAATCAACACAGACTGACATATTAAATACCAGTTAGAGAGAACAGTACCAAAACAAAATAATAATAATCCACTCGGACTGACGTCTTAAATACTAATTAGAGGGAACAGTATCAAAACAAAATAATAATAATCCACACAGACTGACATATTAAATACTAATTAGAGGGAACAGTACCAAAACAAAATATTAATAATCCACACAGACTGACATAGTTTATACTAATTAGAGGCAACAGTACCAAAACAAAATAATAATAATCAACACAGACTGACATATTAAGAACTAATTAGGGAGAACAGTACCAAAACAAAATAATAATAATCCACACAGACTGACATATTAAATACCAATTAGAGAGAACAGTACCAAAACAAAATAATAATAATCCACACAGACTGACATATTAAAATATAATTAGAGACAACAGTACCAAAGCAAAATAATAATAATCCACACAGACTGACATCTTAAATACCAATTAGAGAGAATAGTACCAAAACAAAATAATAATAATCAACACAGACTGACATATTAAATACCAGTTAGAGAGAACAGTACCAAAATAAAATAATAATAATCCACTCGGACTGACGTCTTAAATACTAATTAGAGGGAACAGTATCAAAACAAAATAATAATAATCCACACAAACTGACATATTAAATACTAATTAGAGGGAACAGTACCAAAACAAAATATTAATAATCCACACAGACTGACATAGTTTATACTAATTAGAGGGAACAGTACCAAAACAAAATAATAATAATCAACACAGACTGACATATTAAGAACTAATTAGGGAGAACAGTACCAAAACAAAATAATAATAATCCACACAGACTGACATATTAAATACCAATTAGAGAGAACAGTACCAAAACAAAATAATAATAATCCACCCAAACTGACATATTAAATACTAATTAGAGGGAACAGTACCAAAACAAAATATTAATAATCCACACAGACTGACATAGTTTATACTAATTAGAGGGAACAGTACCAAAACAAAATAATAATAATCAACACAGACTGACATATTAAGAACTAATTAGGGAGAACAGTACCAAAACAAAATAATAATAATCCACACAGACTGACATATTAAATACCAATTAGAGAGAACAGTACCAAAACAAAATAATAATAATCCACCCAGACTGACATATTAAATACTAATTAGAGGGAACAGTACAAAAATAAAATAATAATAATCCACGCAGAGTGACATATTAAATACCAATTAGAGGAAAAAGTCCCAAAGCAAAATAATAATAATCCACACAGACTGACATATTAGATACTAATTAGAGGGAACAGTACAAAAACAAAATAATAATAATCCACTCGGACTGACATCTTAAATACTAATTAGAGGGAACAGTATCAAAACAAAAATATAACAATCCACACAGTTTGACATATGTAATACTAATTAGAGGGAACAGTACCAAAACAAAATAATAATAATCCACACAGACTGACATATTAAAAAATAATTAGAGGCAACAGTACCAAAGCAAAATAATAATAATCCACACAGACTGACATCTTAAATACCAATTAGAGAGAATAGTACCAAAACAAAATAATAATAATCAACACAGACTGACATATTAAATACCAGTTAGAGAGAACAGTACCAAAACAAAATAATAATAATCCACTCGGACTGACGTCTTAAATACTAATTAGAGGGAACAGTATCAAAACAAAATAATAATAATCCACACAGACTGACATCTTATATACCAATTAGAGAGAATAGTACCAAAAAAAAAAAATAATAATCCACACAGACTGACATAGTATATACTAATTAGAGAGAACAGTACCAAAACAAAATAATAATAATCAACACAGACTGACATATTAACAACTAATTAGGGAGAACAGTACCAAAACAAAATAATAATAATCCACACAGACTGACATATTAAAATATAATTAGAGACAACAGTACCAAAGCAAAATAATAATAATCCACACAGACTGACATCTTAAATACCAATTAGAGAGAATAGTACCAAAACAAAATAATAATAATCAACACAGACTGACATATTAAATACCAGTTAGAGAGAACAGTACCAAAACAAAATAATAATAATCCACTCGGACTGACGTCTTAAATACTAATTAGAGGGAACAGTATCAAAACAAAATAATAATAATCCACACAGACTGACATATTAAATACTAATTAGAGGGAACAGTACCAAAACAAAATATTAATAATCCACACAGACTGACATAGTTTATACTAATTAGAGGCAACAGTACCAAAACAAAATAATAATAATCAACACAGACTGACATATTAAGAACTAATTAGGGAGAACAGTACCAAAACAAAATAATAATAATCCACACAGACTGACATATTAAATACCAATTAGAGAGAACAGTACCAAAACAAAATAATAATAATCCACACAGACTGACATATTAAAATATAATTAGAGACAACAGTACCAAAGCAAAATAATAATAATCCACACAGACTGACATCTTAAATACCAATTAGAGAGAATAGTACCAAAACAAAATAATAATAATCAACACAGACTGACATATTAAATACCAGTTAGAGAGAACAGTACCAAAATAAAATAATAATAATCCACTCGGACTGACGTCTTAAATACTAATTAGAGGGAACAGTATCAAAACAAAATAATAATAATCCACACAAACTGACATATTAAATACTAATTAGAGGGAACAGTACCAAAACAAAATATTAATAATCCACACAGACTGACATAGTTTATACTAATTAGAGGGAACAGTACCAAAACAAAATAATAATAATCAACACAGACTGACATATTAAGAACTAATTAGGGAGAACAGTACCAAAACAAAATAATAATAATCCACACAGACTGACATATTAAATACCAATTAGAGAGAACAGTACCAAAACAAAATAATAATAATCCACCCAGACTGACATATTAAATACTAATTAGAGGGAACAGTACAAAAATAAAATAATAATAATCCACGCAGAGTGACATATTAAATACCAATTAGAGGAAAAAGTCCCAAAGCAAAATAATAATAATCCACACAGACTGACATATTAGATACTAATTAGAGGGAACAGTACAAAAACAAAATGATAATAATCCACACAGACTGACATAATAAATACCAATTAGAGGAAAAAGTAACAAAGAAAAATAATAATAATACACACAGATTGACATAGTAGATATTAATTAGAGGGAACAATACCAAAGCGAAATAATAATAATCCACACAGACTGACATATTAAATACCAATTAGGGAGAACAGTACCAAAAAAAAAAATAATAATCCACAAAGACTGACATATTAAATACTAATTAGAGGAAAGAGTACCAAAACAAAATAATAATAATCCACACAGACTGACATAGTATATACTAATTAGAGAGAACAGTACCAAAACTAAATAATAATAATCAACACAGACTGACATATTAAGAACTAATTAGGGAGAACAGTACCAAAACAAAATAATAATAATCCACACAGACTGACATATTAAATACCAATTAGAGAGAACAGTACCAAAACAAAATAATAATAATCCACAAAGACTGACATATTAAATACTAATTAGAGGGAACAGTACAAAAATAAAATAATAATAATCCACGCAGACTAACATATTAAATACCAGTTAGAGAGAACAGTACCAAAACAAAATAATAATAATCCACTCGGACTGACATCTGAAATACTAATTAGAGGGAACAGTATCAAAACAAAAATATAACAACCCACACAGACTGACATATGTAATACTAATTAGAGAGAACAGTACCAAAACAAAATAATAATAATCCACACAGACTGACATCTTAAATACCAATTAGAGAGAATAGTACCAAAAAAAGAATAATATTAATCCACACGGAATGACATATTAAATACTAATTAGAGAGAACAGTACCAAAACAAAATAATAATAATCCACATAGACTGACATAGTATATACTAATTAGAGAGAACAGTACCAAAACAAAATAATAATAATCAACACAGACTGACATATTAAGAACTAATTAGAGAAAACAGTACCAAAACAAAATAATAATAATCCACACAGACTGACATATTAAATACCAATTAGAGAGAACAGTACCAAAACAAAATAATAATAATCCACCCAGACTGACATATTAAATACCAATTAGAGGAAAAAGTACCAAAGCAAAATAATAATAATCCACAAAGACTGACATATTAGATACTAATTAGAGAGAACAGTACCAAAACAAAATAATAATAACCCACACAGACTGACATATTAACAACTAATTATGGAGAACAGTACCAAAACAAAATAATAATAATCCACACAGACTGACATATTAAATACTAGTTAGAGGGAACAGAACAAAAACAAAATAATAATAATCCACACAGACTGACATAGCATATACTAATTAGAGAGAACAGTACCAAAACAAAATAATAATAATCAACACAGACTGACATATTAAGAACTAATTAGGGAGAACAGTACCAAAACAAAATAATAATAATCCACACAGTCTGACATATTAAATACCAATTAGAGAGAACAGTACCAAAACAAAATAATAATAATCCACTCTGAATGATATCGTAAATACTAATTAGAGGGAACAGTATCAAAACAAAAATATAAAAATCCACAAAGACTGACATATGTAATACTAATTAGAGGGAACAGTACCAAAACAAAATAATAATAATCCACACAGACTGACATATTAAATACTAATTAGAGGGAACAGTATCAAAACAAAAATATAACAATCCACACAGTTTGACATATGTAATACTAATTAGAGGGAACAGTACCAAAACAAAATAATAATAATCCACACAGACTGACATCTTAAATACCAATTAGAGAGAATAGTACCAAAACAAAATAATAATAATCCACACAGACTGACATATTAAATACCAGTTAGAGAGAACAGTACCAAAACAAAATAATAATAATTCACTCGGACTGATGTCTTAAATACTAATTAGAGGGAACAGTATTAAAACAAAATAATAATAATCCACACAGACTGACATCTTAAATACCAATTAGAGAGAATAGTACCAAAAAAAAAAAAATAATAATCCACACAGACTGACATATTAAATACTAATTAGGGGGAACAGTACCAAAACAAAATAATAATAATCCACACAGACTGACATAGTATATACTAATTAGAGAGAACAGTACCAAAACAAAATAATAATAATCCACACAGACTGACATATTAAATACCAATTAGAGAGAACAGTACCAAAACAAAATAATAATAATCCACGCAGACTAACATATTAAATACCAGTTAGAGAGAACAGTACCAAAACAAAATAATAATAATCCACTCGGACTGACATCTTAAATACTAATTAGAGGGAACAGTATCAAAACAAAAATATAACAATCCACACAGTTTGACATATGTAATACTAATTGGAGGGAACAGTACCAAAACAAAATAATAATAATCCACACAGACTGACATATTAAAAAATAATTAGAGGCAACAGTACCAAAGCAAAATAATAATAATCCACTCGGACTGACGTCTTAAATACTAATTAGAGGGAACAGTATTAAAACAAAATAATAATAATCCACACAGACTGACATCTTAAATACCAATTAGAGAGAATAGTACCAAAAAAAAAAAAATAATAATCCACACAGACTGACATATTAAATACTAATTAGGGGGAACAGTACCAAAACAAAATAATAATAATCCACACAGACTGACATAGTATATACTAATTAGAGAGAACAGTACCAAAACAAAATAATAATAATCCAAACAGACTGACATATTAAATACCAATTAGAGAGAACAGTACCAAAACAAAATAATAATAATCCACCCAGACTGACATATTAAATACTAATTAGAGGGAACAGTACAAAAATAAAATAATAATAATCCATGCAGACTGACATAATAAATACCAATTAGATCAAAGAGTACCAAAACAAAATAATAATAATCCACACAGACTGACATAGAAGATATTAATTAGAGGGAACAGTACGGAAACGAAATAATAATAATCCACACAGACTGATATATTAAATACCAATTAGAGGAAAAAGTACAAAAGAAAAATAATAATAATCCACACAGATTGACATAGTAGATATTAATTAGAGGGAACAATACCAAAGCGAAATAATAATAATCCACATTGACTGACATAGGAAATACTTATTAGAGGGAACAGTACCAAAGCAAAATAATAATAATAATCCACACAGACTGACATATTAAATACCAATTAGGGAGAACAGTACCAAAACAAAATAATAATAATCCACAAAGACTGACATATTAAATACTAATTAGAGGAAACAGTACCAAAACAAAATAATATTAATCCACACAGACTGACATATTAAATACTAGTTAGAGGGAACAGAACAAAAACAAAATAATAATAATCCACACAGACTGACATAGTATATACTAATTAGAGGGAACAGTATCAAAACAAAATAATAATAATCCACACAGACTGACATCTTAAATACCAATTAGAGAGAATAGTACCAAAAAAAAAATAATAATCCACACAGACTGACATATTAAATACTAATTAGGGGGAACAGTACCAAAACAAAATAATAATAATCCACACAGACTGACATAGTATATACTAATTAGAGAGAACAGTACCAAAACAAAATAATAATAATCCACACAGACTGACATATTAAATACCAATTAGAGAGAACAGTACCAAAACAAAATAATAATAATCCACCCAGACTGACATATTAAATACTAATTAGAGGGAACAGTACAAAAATAAAATAATAATAATCCACGCAGACTGACATATTAAATACCAATTAGAGGAAAAAGTACCAAAGCAAAATAATAATAATCCACACAGACTGACATATTAAATACTAATTAGAGGGAACAGTACAAAAACAAAATAATGATAATCCACACAGACTGACATAATAAATACCAATTGGAGGAAATAGTACCAAAACAAAATAATAATAATCCACACAGACTAAATACCAATTAGAGGAAAGAGTACCAAAGAAAAATAATAATAATCCACAAAGACTGACATATTAAATACTAATTAGAGGAAACAGTACCAAAACAAAATAATAATAATCCACAAAGACTGACATATTAAATACTAATAAGAGGAAACAGTACCAAAACAAAATAATAATAATCCACACAGACTGACATCTTAAATACCAATTAGAGAGAATAGTACCAAAACAAAATAATAATAATCCACACAGACTGACATATTAAATACCAGTTAGAGAGAACAGTACCAAAACAAAATAATAATAATTCACTCGGACTGACGTCTTAAATACTAATTAGAGGGAACAGTATCAAAACAAAATAATAATAATCCACACAGACTCACATCTTAAATACCAATTAGAGAGAATAGTACCAAAAAAAAAAAAAATAATCCACACAGACTGACATATTAAATACTAATTAGAGGGAACAGTACCAAAACAAAATAATAATAATCCACACAGACTGACATAGTATATACTAATTAGAGAGAACAGTACCAAAACAAAATAATAATAATCCACACAGACTGACATATTAAATACCAATTAGAGAGAACAGTACCAAAACAAAATAATAATAATCCACCCAGACTGACATATCAAATACTAATTAGAGGGAACAGTACAAAAATAAAATAATAATAATCCACGCAGACTGACATATTAAATACCAATTGGAGGAAATAGTACCAAAACAAAATAATAATAATCCACACAGACTGACAAAGAAGATATTAATTAGAGGGAACATTACCAAAACGAAATAATAATAATCCACACAGACTGATATATTAAATACCAATTAGAGGAAAAAGTACCAATGAAAAATAATGATAATCCAAACAGATTGACATAGTAGATATTAATTAGAGGGAACAGTACCAAAGCAAAATAATAATAATCCACATAGACTGACATATTAAATACCAATTAGGGAGAACAGTACCAAAACAAAATAATAATAATCCAGAAAGACTGACATATTAAATACTAATTAGAGGAAACAGTACCAAAACAAAATAATAATAACCCACAGAGACTGACATATTAAATACCAATTAGGGAGAACAGTACCAAAACAAAATAATAATAATCCACTCGGACTGACATATTAAATACTAATTAGGGGGAACAGTACCAAAACAAAATAATAATAATCCACACAGACTGACAGAGTATATACTAATTAGAGAGAACAGTACCAAAACAAAATAATAATAATCCACACAGACTGACATATTAAATACCAATTAGAGAGAACAGTACCAAAACAAAATAATAATAATCCACGCAGACTAACATATTAAATACCAGTTAGAGAGAACAGTACCAAAACAAAATAATAATAATCCATTCGGACTGACATCTTAAATACTAATTAGAGGGAACAGTATCAAAACAAAAATATAACAATCCACACAGTTTGACATATGTAATACTAATTAGAGGGAACAGTACCAAAACAAAATAATAATAATCCACACAGTCTGACATATTAAAAAATAATTAGAGGCAACAGTACCAAAGCAAAATAATAATAATCCACACAGACTGACATCTTAAATACCAATTAGAGAGAATAGTACCAAAACAAAATAATAATAATCAACACAGACTGACATATTAAATACCAGTTAGAGAGAACAGTACCAAAACAAAATAATAATAATCCACTCGGACTGACGTCTTAAATACTAATTAGAGGGAACAGTATCAAAACAAAATAATAATAATCCACACAGACTGACATCTTATATACCAATTAGAGAGAATAGTACCAAAAAAAATAATAATAATCCACACAGACTGACATAGTATATACTAATTAGAGAGAACAGTACCAAAACAAAATAATTATAATCAACACAGACTGACATATTAACAACTAATTAGGGAGAACAGTACCAAAACAAAATAATAATAATCCACACAGACTGACATATCAAATACCAATTAGAGAGAACAGTACCAAAACAAAATAATAATAATCCACCCAGAATGACATATTAAATACTAATTAGAGGGAACAGTACAAAAATAAAATAATAATAATCCACGCAGACTGACATATTAAATACCAATTAGAGGAAAAAGTACCAAAGCAAAATAATAATAATCCACACAGACTGACATATTAGATACTAATTAGAGGGAACAGTACAAAAACAAAATAATAATAATCCACACAGACTGACATAATAAATACCAATTAGATCAAAGAGTACCAAAACAAAATAATAATAATCCACACAGACTGACTTAGAAGATATTAATTAGAGAGAACAGTACGAAAACGAAATAATAATAATCCACACAGACTGATATATTAAATACCAATTAGAGGAAAAAGTACCAAAGAAAAATAATAATAATCCACACAGATTGACATAGTAGATATTAATTAGAGGGAACAATACCAAAGCGAAATAATAATAATCCACATTGACTGACATAGGAAATACTTATTAGAGGGAACAGTACCAAAGCAAAATAATAATAATAATCCACACAGACTGACATATTAAATACCAATTAGGGAGAACAGTACTAAAACAAAATAATAATAATCCACAAAGACTGACATATTAAATACTAATTAGAGGAAACAGTACCAAAACAAAATAATAATAACCCACACAGACTGACATATTAACAACTAATTATGGAGAACAGTACCAAAACAAAATAATATTAATCCACACAGACTGACATATTAAATACTAGTTAGAGGGAACAGAACAAAACAAAATAATAATAATCCACACAGACTGACATAGTATATACTAATTAGAGAGAACAGTACCAAAACAAAATAATAATAATCAACACAGACTGACATATTAAGAACTAATTAGGGAGAACAGTACCAAAACAAAATAATAATAATCCACACAGACTGACATATTAAATACCAATTAGAGAGAACAGTACCAAAACAAAATAATAATAATCCACAAAGACTGACATATTAAATACTAATTAGAGGGAACAGTACAAAAATAAAATAATAATAATCCACGCAGACTAACATATTAAATACCAGTTAGAGAGAACAGTACCAAAACAAAATAATAATAATCCACACAGACTGACATATTAAAAAATAATTAGAGGCAACAGTACCAAAACAAAATAATAATAATCCACACAGACTGACATCTTAAATACCAATTAGAGAGAATAGTACCAAAACAAAATAATAATAATCCACACAGACTGACATATTAAATACCAGTTAGAGAGAACAGTACCAAAACAAAATAATAATAATTCACTCGGACTGATGTCTTAAATACTAATTAGAGGGAACAGTATTAAAACAAAATAATAATAATCCACACAGACTGACATCTTAAATACCAATTAGAGAGAATAGTACCAAAAAAAAAAAATATAATAATCCACACAGACTGACATATTAAATACTAATTAGGGGGAACAGTACCAAAACAAAATAATAATAATCCACACAGACTGACATAGTATATACTAATTAGAGAGAACAGTACCAAAACAAAATAATAATAATCCAAACAGACTGACATATTAAATACCAATTAGAGAGAACAGTACAAAAACAAAATAATAATAATCCACCCAGACTGACATATTAAATACTAATTAGAGGGAACAGTACAAAAATAAAATAATAATAATCCACGCAGACTGACATAATAAATACCAATTAGATCAAAGAGTACCAAAACAAAATAATAATAATCCACACAGACTGACATAGAAGATATTAATTAGAGGGAACAGTACGGAAACAAAATAATAATAATCCACACAGACTGATATATTAAATACCATTTAGAGGAAAAAGTACAAAAGAAAAATAATAATAATCCACACAGATTGACATAGTAGATATTAATTAGAGGGAACAATACCAAAGCGAAATAATAATAATCCACATTGACTGACATAGGAAATACTTATTAGAGGGAACAGTACCAAAGCAAAATAAAAATAATAATCCACACAGACTGACATATTAAATACCAATTAGGGAGAACAGTACCAAAACAAAATAATAATAATCCACAAAGACTGACATATTAAATACTAATTAGAGGAAACAGTACCAAAACAAAATAATATTAATCCACACAGACTGACATATTAAATACTAGTTAGAGGGAACAGAACAAAAACAAAATAATAATAATCCACACAGACTGACATAGTATATACTAATTAGAGGGAACAGTATCAAAACAAAATAATAATAATCCACACAGACTGACATCTTAAATACCAATTAGAGAGAATAGTACCAAAAAAAAAATAATAATCCACACAGACTGACATATTAAATACTAATTAGGGGGAACAGTACCAAAACAAAATAATAATAATCCACACAGACTGACATAGTATATACTAATTAGAGAGAACAGTACCAAAACAAAATAATAATAATCCACACAGACTGACATATTAAATACCAATTATAGAGAACAGTACCAAAACAAAATAATAATAATCCACCCAGACTGACATATTAAATACTAATTAGAGGGAACAGTACAAAAATAAAATAATAATAATCCACGCAGACTGACATATTAAATACCAATTAGAGGAAAAAGTACCAAAGCAAAATAATAATAATCCACACAGACTGACATATTAAATACTAATTAGAGGGAACAGTACAAAAACAAAATAATGATAATCCACACAGACTGACATAATAAATACCAATTGGAGGAAATAGTACCAAAACAAAATAATAATAATCCACACAGACTAAATACCAATTAGAGGAAAGAGTACCAAAGAAAAATAATGATAATCCACACAGATTGACATAGTAGATATTAATTAGAGGGAACAGTACCAAAGCGAAATAATAATAATCCACATAGACTGACATATTAAATACCAATTAGGGGCAACAGTACCAAAACAAAATAATAATAATCCACAAAGACTGACATATTAAATACTAATTAGAGGAAACAGTACCAAAACAAAATAATAATAACCCACACAGACTGAAATATTAAATACCAATTAGGGAGAACAGTACCAAAACAAAATAATAATAATCCACAAAGACTGACATATTAAATACTAATTAGAGGAAACAGTACCAAAACAAAATAATAATAATCCACACAGACTGACATCTTAAATACCAATTAGAGAGAATAGTACCAAAACAAAATAATAATAATCCACACAGACTGACATATTAAATACCAGTTAGAGAGAACAGTACCAAAACAAAATAATAATAATTCACTCGGACTGACGTCTTAAATACTAATTAGAGGGAACAGTATCAAAACAAAATAATAATAATCCACACAGACTGACATCTTAAATACCAATTAGAGAGAATAGTACCAAAAAAAAAAAAAATAATCCACACAGACTGACATATTAAATACTAATTAGAGGGAACAGTACCAAAACAAAATAATAATAATCCACACAGACTGACATAGTATATACTAATTAGAGAGAACAGTACCAAAACAAAATAATAATAATCCACACAGACTGACATATTAAATACCAATTAGAGAGAACAGTACCAAAACAAAATAATAATAATCCACCCAGACTGACATATCAAATACTAATTAGAGGGAACAGTACAAAAATAAAATAATAATAATCCACGCAGACTGACATATTAAATACCAATTAGAGGAAAAAGTACCAAAGCAAAATAATAATTATCCACACAGACTGACATATTAGATACTAATTAGAGGGAACAGTACAAAAACAAAATAATAATAATCCACACAGACTGACATAATAAATACCAATTGGAGGAAATAGTACCAAAACAAAATAATAATAATCCACACAGACTGACAAAGAAGATATTAATTAGAGGGAACATTACCAAAACGAAATAATAATAATCCACACAGACTGATATATTAAATACCAATTAGAGGAAAAAGTACCAATGAAAAATAATGATAATCCAAACAGATTGACAGAGTAGATATTAATTAGAGGGAACAGTACCAAAGCAAAATAATAATAATCCACATAGACTGACATATTAAATACCAATTAGGGAGAACAGTACCAAAACAAAATAATAATAATCCAGAAAGACTGACATATTAAATACTAATTAGAGGAAACAGTACCAAAACAAAATAATAATAACCCACAGAGACTGACATATTAAATACCAATTAGGGAGAACAGTACCAAAACAAAATAATAATAATCCACTCGGACTGACATATTAAATACTAATTAGAGGAAACAGTACCAAAACAAAATAATAATAACCCACACAGACTGACATATTAACAACTAATTATGGAGAACAGTCCCAAAACAAAATAATAATAATCCACACAGACTGACATATTAAATACTAATTAGGGGGAACAGTACCAAAACAAAATAATAATAATCCACACAGACTGACATAGTATATACTAATTAGAGAGAACAGTACCAAAACAAAATAATAATAATCCACACAGACTGACATATTAAATACCAATTAGAGAGAACAGTACCAAAACAAAATAATAATAATCCACTCGTACTGACATCTTAAATACTAATTAGAGGGAACAGTATCAAAACAAAAATATAACAATCCACACAGTTTGACATATGTAATACTAATTAGAGGGAACAGTACCAAAACAAAATAATAATAATCCACACAGACTGACATATTAAAAAATAATTAGAGGCAACAGTACCAAAGCAAAATAATAATAATCCACACAGACTGACATCTTAAATACCAATTAGAGAGAATAGTACCAAAACAAAATAATAATAATCAACACAGACTGACATATTAAATACCAGTTAGAGAGAACAGTACCAAAACAAAATAATAATAATCCACTCGGACTGACGTCTTAAATACTAATTAGAGGGAACAGTATCAAAACAAAATAATAATAATCCACACAGACTGACATCTTATATACCAATTAGAGAGAATAGTACCAAAAAAAAAAATAATAATCCACACAGACTGACATAGTATATACTAATTAGAGAGAACAGTACCAAAACAAAATAATTATAATCAACACAGACTGACATATTAACAACTAATTAGGGAGAACAGTACCAAAACAAAATAATAATAATCCACACAGACTGACATATCAAATACCAATTAGAGAGAACAGTACCAAAACAAAATAATAATAATCCACCCAGAATGACATATTAAATACTAATTAGAGGGAACAGTACAAAAATAAAATAATAATAATCCACGCAGACTGACATATTAAATACCAATTAGAGGAAAAAGTACCAAAGCAAAATAATAATAATCCACACAGACTGACATATTAGATACTAATTAGAGGGAACAGTACAAAAACAAAATAATAATAATCCACACAGACTGACATAATAAATACCAATTAGATCAAAGAGTACCAAAACAAAATAATAATAATCCACACAGACTGACTTAGAAGATATTAATTAGAGAGAAAAGTACGAAAACGAAATAATAATAATCCACACAGACTGATATATTAAATACCAATTAGAGGAAAAAGAACCAAAGAAAAATAATAATAATCCACACAGATTGACAAAGTAGATATTAATTAGAGGGAACAATACCAAAGCGAAATAATAATAATCCACATTGACTGACATAGGAAATACTTATTAGAGGGAACAGTACCAAAGCAAAATAATAATAATAATCCACACAGACTGACATATTAAATACCAATTAGGGAGAACAGTACTAAAACAAAATAATAATAATCCACAAAGACTGACATATTAAATACTAATTAGAGGAAACAGTACAAAAACAAAATAATAATAACCCACACAGACTGACATATTAACAACTAATTATGGAGAACAGTACCAAAACAAAATAATATTAATCCACACAGACTGACATATTAAATACTAGTTAGAGGGAACAGAACAAAACAAAATAATAATAATCCACACAGACTGACATAGTATATACTAATTAGAGAGAGCAGTACCAAAACAAAATAATAATAATCAACACAGACTGACATATTAAGAACTAATTAGGGAGAACAGTACCAAAACAAAATAATAATAATCCACACAGACTGACATATTAAATACTAATTAGAGGGAACAGTACCAAAACAAAATAATAATAATCCACACAGTCTGACATATTAAAAAATAATTAGAGGCAACAGTACCAAAGCAAAATAATAATAATCCACACAGACTGACATCTTAAATACCAATTAGAGAGAATAGTACCAAAACAAAATAATAATAATCAACACAGACTGACATATTAAATACCAGTTAGAGAGAACAGTACCAAAACAAAATAATAATAATCCACTCGGACTGACGTCTTAAATACTAATTAGAGGGAACAGTATCAAAACAAAATAATAATAATCCACACAGACTGACATCTTATATACCAATTAGAGAGAATAGTACCAAAAAAAATAATAATAATCCACACAGACTGACATAGTATATACTAATTAGAGAGAACAGTACCAAAACAAAATAATTATAATCAACACAGACTGACATATTAACAACTAATTAGGGAGAACAGTACCAAAACAAAATAATAATAATCCACACAGACTGACATATCAAATACCAATTAGAGAGAACAGTACCAAAACAAAATAATAATAATCCACCCAGAATGACATATTAAATACTAATTAGAGGGAACAGTACAAAAATAAAATAATAATAATCCATGCAGACTGACATATTAAATACCAATTAGAGGAAAAAGTACCAAAGCAAAATAATAATAATCCACACAGACTGACATATTAGATACTAATTAGAGGGAACAGTACAAAAACAAAATAATAATAATCCACACAGACTGACATAATAAATACCAATTAGATCAAAGAGTACCAAAACAAAATAATAATAATCCACACAGACTGACTTAGAAGATATTAATTAGAGAGAACAGTACGAAAACGAAATAATAATAATCCACACAGACTGATATATTAAATACCAATTAGAGGAAAAAGTACCAAAGAAAAATAATAATAATCCACACAGATTGACATAGTAGATATTAATTAGAGGGAACAATACCAAAGCGAAATAATAATAATCCACATTGACTGACATAGGAAATACTTATTAGAGGGAACAGTACCAAAGCAAAATAATAATAATAATCCACACAGACTGACATATTAAATACCAATTAGGGAGAACAGTACTAAAACAAAATAATAATAATCCACAAAGACTGACATATTAAATACTAATTAGAGGAAACAGTACCAAAACAAAATAATAATAACCCACACAGACTGACATATTAACAACTAATTATGGAGAACAGTACCAAAACAAAATAATATTAATCCACACAGACTGACATATTAAATACTAGTTAGAGGGAACAGAACAAAACAAAATAATAATAATCCACACAGACTGACATAGTATATACTAATTAGAGAGAACAGTACCAAAACAAAATAATAATAATCAACACAGACTGACATATTAAGAACTAATTAGGGAGAACAGTACCAAAACAAAATAATAATAATCCACACAGACTGACATATTAAATACCAATTAGAGAGAACAGTACCAAAACAAAATAATAATAATCCACAAAGACTGACATATTAAATACTAATTAGAGGGAACAGTACAAAAATAAAATAATAATAATCCACGCAGACTAACATATTAAATACCAGTTAGAGAGAACAGTACCAAAACAAAATAATAATAATCCACACAGACTGACATATTAAAAAATAATTAGAGGCAACAGTACCAAAACAAAATAATAATAATCCACACAGACTGACATCTTAAATACCAATTAGAGAGAATAGTACCAAAACAAAATAATAATAATCCACACAGACTGACATATTAAATACCAGTTAGAGAGAACAGTACCAAAACAAAATAATAATAATTCACTCGGACTGATGTCTTAAATACTAATTAGAGGGAACAGTATTAAAACAAAATAATAATAATCCACACAGACTGACATCTTAAATACCAATTAGAGAGAATAGTACCAAAAAAAAAAAAATAATAATCCACACAGACTGACATATTAAATACTAATTAGGGGGAACAGTACCAAAACAAAATAATAATAATCCACACAGACTGACATAGTATATACTAATTAGAGAGAACAGTACCAAAACAAAATAATAATAATCCAAACAGACTGACATATTAAATACCAATTAGAGAGAACAGTACAAAAACAAAATAATAATAATCCACCCAGACTGACATATTAAATACTAATTAGAGGGAACAGTACAAAAATAAAATAATAATAATCCACGCAGACTGACATAATAAATACCAATTAGATCAAAGAGTACCAAAACAAAATAATAATAATCCACACAGACTGACATAGAAGATATTAATTAGAGGGAACAGTACGGAAACAAAATAATAATAATCCACACAGACTGATATATTAAATACCAATTAGAGGAAAAAGTACAAAAGAAAAATAATAATAATCCACACAGATTGACATAGTAGATATTAATTAGAGGGAACAATACCAAAGTGAAATAATAATAATCCACATTGACTGACATAGGAAATACTTATTAGAGGGAACAGTACCAAAGCAAAATAATAATAATAATCCACACAGACTGACATATTAAATACCAATTAGGGAGAACAGTACCAAAACAAAATAATAATAATCCACAAAGACTGACATATTAAATACTAATTAGAGGAAACAGTACCAAAACAAAATAATATTAATCCACACAGACTGACATATTAAATACTAGTTAGAGGGAACAGAACAAAAACAAAATAATAATAATCCACACAGACTGACATAGTATATACTAATTAGAGGGAACAGTATCAAAACAAAATAATAATAATCCACACAGACTGACATCTTAAATACCAATTAGAGAGAATAGTACCAAAAAAAAAATAATAATCCACACAGACTGACATATTAAATACTAATTAGGGGGAACAGTACCAAAACAAAATAATAATAATCCACACAGACTGACATAGTATATACTAATTAGAGAGAACAGTACCAAAACAAAATAATAATAATCCACACAGACTGACATATTAAATACCAATTATAGAGAACAGTACCAAAACAAAATAATAATAATCCACCCAGACTGACATATTAAATACTAATTAGAGGGAACAGTACAAAAATAAAATAATAATAATCCACGCAGACTGACATATTAAATACCAATTAGAGGAAAAAGTACCAAAGCAAAATAATAATAATCCACACAGACTGACATATTAAATACTAATTAGAGGGAACAGTACAAAAACAAAATAATGATAATCCACACAGACTGACATAATAAATACCAATTGGAGGAAATAGTACCAAAACAAAATAATAATAATCCACACAGACTAAATACCAATTAGAGGAAAGAGTACCAAAGAAAAATAATGATAATCCACACAGATTGACATAGTAGATATTAATTAGAGGGAACAGTACCAAAGCGAAATAATAATAATCCACATAGACTGACATATTAAATACCAATTAGGGGGAACAGTACCAAAACAAAATAATAATAATCCACAAAGACTGACATATTAAATACTAATTAGAGGAAACAGTACCAAAACAAAATAATAATAATCCACACAGACTGACATCTTAAATACCAATTAGAGAGAATAGTACCAAAACAAAATAATAATAATCCACACAGACTGACATATTAAATACCAGTTAGAGAGAACAGTACCAAAACAAAATAATAATAATTCACTCGGACTGACGTCTTAAATACTAATTAGAGGGAACAGTATCAAAACAAAATAATAATAATCCACACAGACTGACATCTTAAATACCAATTAGAGAGAATAGTACCAAAAAAAAAAATAATAATCCACACAGACTGACATATTAAATACTAATTAGAGGGAACAGTACCAAAACAAAATAATAATAATCCACACAGACTGACATAGTATATACTAATTAGAGAGAACAGTACCAAAACAAAATAATAATAATCCACACAGACTGACATATTAAATACCAATTAGAGAGAACAGTACCAAAACAAAATAATAATAATCCACCCAGACTGACATATCAAATACTAATTAGAGGGAACAGTACAAAAATAAAATAATAATAATCCACGCAGACTGACATATTAAATACCAATTAGAGGAAAAAGTACCAAAGCAAAATAATAATTATCCACACAGACTGACATATTAGATACTAATTAGAGGGAACAGTACAAAAACAAAATAATAATAATCCACACAGACTGACATAATAAATACCAATTGGAGGAAATAGTACCAAAACAAAATAATAATAATCCACACAGACTGACAAAGAAGATATTAATTAGAGGGAACATTACCAAAACGAAATAATAATAATCCACACAGACTGATATATTAAATACCAATTAGAGGAAAAAGTACCAATGAAAAATAATGATAATCCAAACAGATTGACAGAGTAGATATTAATTAGAGGGAACAGTACCAAAGCAAAATAATAATAATCCACATAGACTGACATATTAAATACCAATTAGGGAGAACAGTACCAAAACAAAATAATAATAATCCAGAAAGACTGACATATTAAATACTAATTAGAGGAAACAGTACCAAAACAAAATAATAATAACCCACAGAGACTGACATATTAAATACCAATTAGGGAGAACAGTACCAAAACAAAATAATAATAATCCACTCGGACTGACATATTAAATACTAATTAGAGGAAACAGTACCAAAACAAAATAATAATAACCCACACAGACTGACATATTAACAACTAATTATGGAGAACAGTCCCAAAACAAAATAATAATAATCCACACAGACTGACATATTAAATACTAATTAGGGGGAACAGTACCAAAACAAAATAATAATAATCCACACAGACTGACATAGTATATACTAATTAGAGAGAACAGTACCAAAACAAAATAATAATAATCCACACAGACTGACATATTAAATACCAATTAGAGAGAACAGTACCAAAACAAAATAATAATAATCCACTCGTACTGACATCTTAAATACTAATTAGAGGGAACAGTATCAAAACAAAAATATAACAATCCACACAGTTTGACATATGTAATACTAATTAGAGGGAACAGTACCAAAACAAAATAATAATAATCCACACAGACTGACATATTAAAAAATAATTAGAGGCAACAGTACCAAAGCAAAATAATAATAATCCACACAGACTGACATCTTAAATACCAATTAGAGAGAATAGTACCAAAACAAAATAATAATAATCAACACAGACTGACATATTAAATACCAGTTAGAGAGAACAGTACCAAAACAAAATAATAATAATCCACTCGGACTGACGTCTTAAATACTAATTAGAGGGAACAGTATCAAAACAAAATAATAATAATCCACACAGACTGACATCTTATATACCAATTAGAGAGAATAGTACCAAAAAAAAAAATAATAATCCACACAGACTGACATAGTATATACTAATTAGAGAGAACAGTACCAAAACAAAATAATTATAATCAACACAGACTGACATATTAACAACTAATTAGGGAGAACAGTACCAAAACAAAATAATAATAATCCACACAGACTGACATATCAAATACCAATTAGAGAGAACAGTACCAAAACAAAATAATAATAATCCACCCAGAATGACATATTAAATACTAATTAGAGGGAACAGTACAAAAATAAAATAATAATAATCCACGCAGACTGACATATTAAATACCAATTAGAGGAAAAAGTACCAAAGCAAAATAATAATAATCCACACAGACTGACATATTAGATACTAATTAGAGGGAACAGTACAAAAACAAAATAATAATAATCCACACAGACTGACATAATAAATACCAATTAGAGGAAAAAGTACCAAAGCAAAATAATAATAATCCACACAGACTGACATATTAAATACCAATTAGAGAGAACAGTACCAAAACAAAATAATAATAATCCACCCAGACTGACATATCAAATACTAATTAGAGGGAACAGTACAAAAATAAAATAATAATAATCCATGCAGACTGACATATTAAATACCAATTAGAGGAAAAAGTACCAAAGCAAAATAATAATTATCCACACAGACTGACATATTAGATACTAATTAGAGGGAACAGTACAAAAACAAAATAATAATAATCCACACAGACTGACATAATAAATACCAATTGGAGGAAATAGTACCAAAACAAAATAATAATAATCCACACAGACTGACATATTAAATACCAATTAGGGAGAACAGTACCAAAACAAAATAATAATAATCCAGAAAGACTGACATATTAAATACTAATTAGAGGGAACAGTACCAAAGCAAAATAATAATAATCCACATAGACTGACATATTAAATACCAATTAGGGAGAACAGTACCAAAACAAAATAATAATAATCCAGAAAGACTGACATATTAAATACTAATTAGAGGAAACAGTACCAAAACAAAATAATAATAACCCACAGAGACTGACATATTAAATACCAATTAGGGAGAACAGTACCAAAACAAAATAATAATAATCCACTCGGACTGACATATTAAATACTAATTAGAGGAAACAGTACCAAAACAAAATAATAATAATCCACACAGACTGACATAGTATATACTAATTAGAGAGAACAGTACCAAAACAAAATAATAATAATCAACACAGACTGACATATTAAGAACTAATTAGGGAGAACAGTACCAAAACAAAATAATAATAATCCACACAGACTGACATATTAAATACCAATTAGAGAGAACAGTACCAAAACAAAATAATAATAATCCACAAAGACTGACATATTAAATACCAGTTAGAGAGAACAGTACCAAAACAAAATAATAATAATTCACTCGGACTGATGTCTTAAATACTAATTAGAGGGAACAGTATTAAAACAAAATAATAATAATCCACACAGACTGACATCTTAAATACCAATTAGAGAGAATAGTACCAAAAAAAAAAATAATAATCCACACAGACTGACATATTAAATACTAATTAGAGGGAACAGTACCAAAACAAAATAATAATAATCCACACAGACTGACATAGTATATACTAATTAGAGAGAACAGTACCAAAACAAAATAATAATAATCCACACAGACTGACATATTAAATACCAATTAGAGAGAACAGTACCAAAACAAAATAATAATAATCCACCCAGACTGACATATTAAATACTAATTAGAGGGAACAGTACAAAAATAAAATAATAATAATCCACGCAGACTAACATATTAAATACCAGTTAGAGAGAACAGTACCAAAACAAAATAATAATAATCCACACAGACTGACATATTAAAAAATAAATAGAGGCAACAGTACCAAAACAAAATAATAATAATCCACACAGACTGACATCTTAAATACCAATTAGAGAGAATAGTACCAAAACAAAATAATAATAATCCACACAGACTGACATATTAAATACCAGTTAGAGAGAACAGTACCAAAACAAAATAATAATAATTCACTCGGACTGATGTCTTAAATACTAATTAGAGGGAACAGTATTAAAACAAAATAATAATAATCCACACAGACTGACATCTTAAATACCAATTAGAGAGAATAGTACCAAAAAAAAAAATAATAATCCACACAGACTGACATATTAAATACTAATTAGAGGGAACAGTACCAAAACAAAATAATAATAATCCACACAGACTGACATAGTATATACTAATTAGAGAGAACAGTACCAAAACAAAATAATAATAATCCACACAGACTGACATATTAAATACCAATTAGAGAGAACAGTACCAAAACAAAATAATAATAATCCACCCAGACTGACATATTAAATACTAATTAGAGGGAACAGTACCAAAACAAAATAATAATAATCCACAAAGACTGACATATTAAATACTAATTAGAGGGAACAGTACAAAAATAAAATAATAATAATCCACGCAGACTAACATATTAAATACCAGTTAGAGAGAACAGTACCAAAACAAAATAATAATAATCCACACAGACTGACATATTAAAAAATAAATAGAGGCAACAGTACCAAAACAAAATAATAATAATCCACACAGACTGACATCTTAAATACCAATTAGAGAGAATAGTACCAAAACAAAATAATAATAATCCACACAGACTGACATATTAAATACCAGTTAGAGAGAACAGTACCAAAACAAAATAATAATAATTCACTCGGACTGATGTCTTAAATACTAATTAGAGGGAACAGTATTAAAACAAAATAATAATAATCCACACAGACTGACATCTTAAATACCAATTAGAGAGAATAGTACCAAAAAAAAAAAATAATAATCCACACAGACTGACATATTAAATACTAATTAGGGGGAACAGTACCAAAACAAAATAATAATAATCCACACAGACTGACATAGTATATACTAATTAGAGAGAACAGTACCAAAACAAAATAATAATAATCCACACAGACTGACATATTAAATACCAATTAGAGAGAACAGTACCAAAACAAAATAATAATAATCCACCCAGACTGACATATTAAATACTAATTAGAGGGAACAGTACAAAAATAAAATAATAATAATCCACACAGACTGACATAGAAGATATTAATTAGAGGGAACAGTATGGAAACGAAATAATAATAATCCACACAGACTGATATATTAAATACCAATTAGAGGAAAAAGTACAAAAGAAAAATAATAATAATCCACACAGATTGACATAGTAGATATTAATTAGAGGGAACAATACCAAAGCGAAATAATAATAATCCACATTGACTGACATAGGAAATACTTATTAGAGGGAACAGTACCAAAGCAAAATAATAATAATAATCCACACAGACTGACATATTAAATACCAATTAGGGAGAACAGTACCAAAACAAAATAATAATAATCCACAAAGACTGACATATTAAATACTAATTAGAGGAAACAGTACCAAAATAAAATAATAATAATCCATGCAGACTGACATATTAAATACCAATTAGAGGAAAAAGTACCAAAGCAAAATAATAATTATCCACACAGACTGACATATTAGATACTAATTAGAGGGAACAGTACAAAAACAAAATAATAATAATCCACACAGACTGACATAATAAATACCAATTGGAGGAAATAGTACCAAAACAAAATAATAATAATCCACACAGACTGACATATTAAATACCAATTAGGGAGAACAGTACCAAAACAAAATAATAATAATCCAGAAAGACTGACATATTAAATACTAATTAGAGGGAACAGTACCAAAGCAAAATAATAATAATCCACATAGACTGACATATTAAATACCAATTAGGGAGAACAGTACCAAAACAAAATAATAATAATCCAGAAAGACTGACATATTAAATACTAATTAGAGGAAACAGTACCAAAACAAAATAATAATAACCCACAGAGACTGACATATTAAATACCAATTAGGGAGAACAGTACCAAAACAAAATAATAATAATCCACTCGGACTGACATATTAAATACTAATTAGAGGAAACAGTACCAAAACAAAATAATAATAATCCACACAGACTGACATAGTATATACTAATTAGAGAGAACAGTACCAAAACAAAATAATAATAATCAACACAGACTGACATATTAAGAACTAATTAGGGAGAACAGTACCAAAACAAAATAATAATAATCCACACAGACTGACATATTAAATACCAATTAGAGAGAACAGTACCAAAACAAAATAATAATAATCCACAAAGACTGACATATTAAATACCAGTTAGAGAGAACAGTACCAAAACAAAATAATAATAATTCACTCGGACTGATGTCTTAAATACTAATTAGAGGGAACAGTATTAAAACAAAATAATAATAATCCACACAGACTGACATCTTAAATACCAATTAGAGAGAATAGTACCAAAAAAAAAAATAATAATCCACACAGACTGACATATTAAATACTAATTAGAGGGAACAGTACCAAAACAAAATAATAATAATCCACACAGACTGACATAGTATATACTAATTAGAGAGAACAGTACCAAAACAAAATAATAATAATCCACACAGACTGACATATTAAATACCAATTAGAGAGAACAGTACCAAAACAAAATAATAATAATCCACCCAGACTGACATATTAAATACTAATTAGAGGGAACAGTACAAAAATAAAATAATAATAATCCACGCAGACTAACATATTAAATACCAGTTAGAGAGAACAGTACCAAAACAAAATAATAATAATCCACACAGACTGACATATTAAAAAATAAATAGAGGCAACAGTACCAAAACAAAATAATAATAATCCACACAGACTGACATCTTAAATACCAATTAGAGAGAATAGTACCAAAACAAAATAATAATAATCCACACAGACTGACATATTAAATACCAGTTAGAGAGAACAGTACCAAAACAAAATAATAATAATTCACTCGGACTGATGTCTTAAATACTAATTAGAGGGAACAGTATTAAAACAAAATAATAATAATCCACACAGACTGACATCTTAAATACCAATTAGAGAGAATAGTACCAAAAAAAAAAATAATAATCCACACAGACTGACATATTAAATACTAATTAGAGGGAACAGTACCAAAACAAAATAATAATAATCCACACAGACTGACATAGTATATACTAATTAGAGAGAACAGTACCAAAACAAAATAATAATAATCCACACAGACTGACATATTAAATACCAATTAGAGAGAACAGTACCAAAACAAAATAATAATAATCCACCCAGACTGACATATTAAATACTAATTAGAGGGAACAGTACCAAAACAAAATAATAATAATCCACAAAGACTGACATATTAAATACTAATTAGAGGGAACAGTACAAAAATAAAATAATAATAATCCACGCAGACTAACATATTAAATACCAGTTAGAGAGAACAGTACCAAAACAAAATAATAATAATCCACACAGACTGACATATTAAAAAATAAATAGAGGCAACAGTACCAAAACAAAATAATAATAATCCACACAGACTGACATCTTAAATACCAATTAGAGAGAATAGTACCAAAACAAAATAATAATAATCCACACAGACTGACATATTAAATACCAGTTAGAGAGAACAGTACCAAAACAAAATAATAATAATTCACTCGGACTGATGTCTTAAATACTAATTAGAGGGAACAGTATTAAAACAAAATAATAATAATCCACACAGACTGACATCTTAAATACCAATTAGAGAGAATAGTACCAAAAAAAAAAAATAATAATCCACATAGACTGACATATTAAATACTAATTAGGGGGAACAGTACCAAAACAAAATAATAATAATCCACACAGACTGACATAGTATATACTAATTAGAGAGAACAGTACCAAAACAAAATAATAATAATCCACACAGACTGACATATTAAATACCAATTAGAGAGAACAGTACCAAAACAAAATAATAATAATCCACCCAGACTGACATATTAAATACTAATTAGAGGGAACAGTACAAAAATAAAATAATAATAATCCACACAGACTGACATAGAAGATATTAATTAGAGGGAACAGTATGGAAACGAAATAATAATAATCCACACAGACTGATATATTAAATACCAATTAGAGGAAAAAGTACAAAAGAAAAATAATAATAATCCACACAGATTGACATAGTAGATATTAATTAGAGGGAACAATACCAAAGCGAAATAATAATAATCCACATTGACTGACATAGGAAATACTTATTAGAGGGAACAGTACCAAAGCAAAATAATAATAATAATCCACACAGACTGACATATTAAATACCAATTAGGGAGAACAGTACCAAAACAAAATAATAATAATCCACAAAGACTGACATATTAAATACTAATTAGAGGAAACAGTACCAAAACAAAATAATATTAATCCACACAGACTGACATATTAAATACTTTTTAGAGGGAACAGAACAAAAACAAAATAATAATAATCCACACAGACTGACATAGTATATACTAATTAGAGGGAACAGTATCAAAACAAAATAATAATAATCCACACAGACTGACATCTTAAATACCAATTAGAGAGAATAGTACCAGAAAAAAAAAAATAATCCACACAGACTGACATATTAAATACTAATTAGGGGGAACAGTACCAAAACAAAATAATAATAATCCACACAGACTGACATAGTATATACTAATTAGAGAGAACAGTACCAAAACAAAATAATAATAATCCACACAGACTGACATATTAAATACCAATTAGAGAGAACAGTACCAAAACAAAATAATAATAATCCACCCAGACTGACATATTAAATACTAATTAGAGGGAACAGTACAAAAATAAAATAATAATAATCCACGCAGACTGACATATTAAATACCAATTAGAGGAAAAAGTACCAAAGCAAAATAATAATAATCCACACAGACTGACATATTAAATACTAATTAGAGGGAACAGTACAAAAACAAAATAATAATAATCCACACAGACTGACATAATAAATACCAATTGGAGGAAATAGTACCAAAACAAAATAATAATAATCCACACAGACTGACATATTAAATACCAATTAGAGGAAAGAGTACCAAAGAAAAATAATGATAATCCACAGAGATTGACATAGTAGATATTAATTAGAGGGAACAGTACCAAAGCGAAATAATAATAATCCACACAGACTGACATATTAAATACCAATTAGGGGGAACAGTACCAAAACAAATGATAATAATCCACAAAGACTGACATATTAAATACTAATTAGAGGAAACAGTACCAAAACAAAATAATAATAACCCACACAGACTGAAATATTAAATACCAATTAGGGAGAACAGTACCAAAACAAAATAATAATAATCCACAAAGACTGACATATTAAATACTAATTAGAGGAAACAGTACCAAAACAAAATAATAATAATCCACACAGACTAACATCTTAAATACCAATTAGAGAGAATAGTACCAAAACAAAATAATAATAATCCACACAGACTGACATATTAAATACCAGTTAGAGAGAACAGTACCAAAAAAAATAATAATAATTCACTCGGACTGACGTCTTAAATACTAATTAGAGGGAACAGTATCAAAACAAAATAATAATAATCCACACAGACTGACATCTTAAATACCAATTAGAGAGAATAGTACCAAAAAAAAAAAAAATAATCCACACAGACTGACATATTAAATACTAATTAGAGGGAACAGTACCAAAACAAAATAATAATAATCCACACAGACTGACATAGTATATACTAATTAGAGAGAACAGTACCAAAACAAAATAATAATAATCCACACAGACTGACATATTAAATACCAATTAGAGAGAACAGTACCAAAACAAAATAATAATAATCCACCCAGACTGACATATCAAATACTAATTAGAGGGAACAGTACAAAAATAAAATAATAATAATCCACGCAGACTGACATATTAAATACCAATTAGAGGAAAAAGTACTAAAGCAAAATAATAATAATCCACACAGACTGACATAGAAGATATTAATTAGAGGGAACAGTACGGAAACGAAATAATAATAATCCACACAGACTGATATATTAAATACCAATTAGAGGAAAAAGTACAAAAGAAAAATAATAATAATCCACACAGATTGACATAGTAGATATTAATTAGAGGGAACAATACCAAAGCGAAATAATAATAATCCACATTGACTGACATAGGAAATACTTATTAGAGGGAACAGTACCAAAGCAAAATAATAATAATAATCCACACAGACTGACATATTAAATACCAATTAGGGAGAACAGTACCAAAACAAAATAATAATAATCCACAAAGACTGACATATTAAATACTAATTAGAGGAAACAGTACCAAAACAAAATAATATTAATCCACACAGACTGACATATTAAATACTTTTTAGAGGGAACAGAACAAAAACAAAATAATAATAATCCACACAGACTGACATAGTATATACTAATTAGAGGGAACAGTATCAAAACAAAATAATAATAATCCACACAGACTGACATCTTAAATACCAATTAGAGAGAATAGAACCAAAAAAAAAAAAAAAATCCACACAGACTGACATATTAAATACTAATTAGGGGGAACAGTACCAAAACAAAATAATAATAATCCACACAGACTGACATAGTATATACTAATTAGAGAGAACAGTACCAAAACAAAATAATAATAATCCACACAGACTGACATATTAAATACCAATTAGAGAGAACAGTACCAAAACAAAATAATAATAATCCACCCAGACTGACATATTAAATACTAATTAGAGGGAACAGTACAAAAATAAAATAACAATAATCCACGCAGACTGACATATTAAATACCAATTAGAGGAAAAAGTACCAAAGCAAAATAATAATAATCCACACAGACTGACATATTAAATACTAATTAGAGGGAACAGTACAAAAACAAAATAATAATAATCCACACAGACTGACATAATAAATACCAATTGGAGGAAATAGTACCAAAACAAAATAATAATAATCCACACAGACTGACATATTAAATACCAATTAGAGGAAAGAGTACCAAAGAAAAATAATGATAATCCACAGAGATTGACATAGTAGATATTAATTAGAGGGAACAGTACCAAAGCGAAATAATAATAATCCACACAGACTGACATATTAAATACCAATTAGGGGGAACAGTACCAAAACAAAATGATAATAATCCACAAAGACTGACATATTAAATACTAATTAGAGGAAACAGTACCAAAACAAAATAATAATAACCCACAAAGACTGAAATATTAAATACCAATTAGGGAGAACAGTACCAAAACAAAATAATAATAATCCACAAAGACTGACATATTAAATACTAATTAGAGGAAACAGTACCAAAACAAAATAATAATAATCCACACAGACTAACATCTTAAATACCAATTAGAGAGAATAGTACCAAAACAAAATAATAATAATCCACACAGACTGACATATTAAATACCAGTTAGAGAGAACAGTACCAAAAAAAATAATAATAATTCACTCGGACTGATGTCTTAAATACTAATTAGAGGAAACAGTATCAAAACAAAATAATAATAATCCACACAGACTGACATCTTAAATACCAATTAGAGAGAATAGTACCAAAAAAAAAAATAATAATCCACACAGACTGACATATTAAATACTAATTAGAGGGAACAGTACCAAAACAAAATAATAATAATCCACACAGACTGACATAGTATATACTAATTAGAGAGAACAGTACCAAAACAAAATAATAATAATCCACACAGACTGACATATTAAATACCAATTAGAGAGAACAGTACCAAAACAAAATAATAATAATCCACCCAGACTGACATATCAAATACTAATTAGAGGGAACAGTACAAAAATAAAATAATAATAATCCACGCAGACTGACATATTAAATACCAATTAGAGGAAAAAGTACCAAAGCAAAATAATAATAATCCACACAGACTGACATATTAGATACTAATTAGAGGGAACAGTACAAAAACAAAATAATAATAATCCACACAGACTGACATAATAAATACCAATTGGAGGAAATAGTACCAAAACAAAATAATAATAATCCACACAGACTGACATAGAAGATATTAATTAGAGGGAACATTACCAAAACGAAATAATAATAATCCACACAGACTGATATATTAAATACCAATTAGAGGAAAAAGTACCAATGAAAAATAATGATAATCCAAACAGATTGACATAATAGATATTAATTAGAGGGAACAGTACCAAAGCAAAATAATAATAATCCACATAGACTGACATATTAAATACCAATTAGGGAGAACAGTACCAAAACAAAATAATAATAATCCAGAAAGACTGACATATTAAATACTAATTAGAGGAAACAGTACCAAAACAAAATAATAATAACCCACAGAGACTGACATATTAAATACCAATTAGGGAGAACAGTACCAAAACAAAATAATAAGAATCCACTCGGACTGACATATTAAATACTAATTAGAGGAAACAGTACCAAAACAAAATAATAATAACCCACACAGACTGACATATTAACAACTAATTATGGAGAACAGTACCAAAACAAAATAATAATAATCCACACAGACTGACATATTAAATACTAATTAGGGGGAACAGTACCAAAACAAAATAATAATAATCCACACAGACTGACATAGTATATACTAATTAGAGAGAACAGTACCAAAACAAAGTAATAATAATCCACACAGACTGACATAGTATATACTAATTAGAGAGAACAGTACCAAAACAAAATAATAATAATCAACACAGACTGACATATTAAGAACTAATTAGGGAGAACAGTACCAAAACAAAATAATAATAATCCACACAGACTGACATATTAAATACCAATTAGGGAGAACAGTACCAAAACAAAATAATAATAATCCACAAAGACTGACATATTAAATACTAATTAGAGGGAACAGTACAAAAATAAAATAATAATAATCCACGCAGACTAACATATTAAATACCAGTTAGAGAGAACAGTACCAAAACAAAATAATAATAATCCACACAGACTGACATATTAAAAAATAATTAGAGGCAACAGTACCAAAACAAAATAATAATAATCCACACAGACTGACATCTTAAATACCAATTAGAGAGAATAGTACCAAAACAAAATAATAATAATCCACACAGACTGACATATTAAATACCAGTTAGAGAGAACAGTACCAAAACAAAATAATAATAATTCACTCGGACTGATGTCTTAAATACTAATTAGAGGGAACAGTATTAAAACAAAATAATAATAATCCACACAGACAGACATCTTAAATACCAATTAGAGAGAATAGTACCAAAAAAAAAAATAATAATCCACACATACTGACATATTAAATACTAATTAGGGGGAACAGTACCAAAACAAAATAATAATAATCCACACAGACTGACATAGTATATACTAATTAGAGAGAACAGTACCAAAACAAAATAATAATAATCCACACAGACTGACATATTAAATACCAATTAGAGAGAACAGTACCAAAACAAAATAATAATAATCCACAAAGACTGACATATTAAATACCAGTTAGAGAGAACAGTACCAAAACAAAATAATAATAATTCACTCGGACTGATGTCTTAAATACTAATTAGAGGGAACAGTATTAAAACAAAATAATAATAATCCACACAGACTGACATCTTAAATACCAATTAGAGAGAATAGTACCAAAAAAAAAAATAATAATCCACACAGACTGACATATTAAATACTAATTAGAGGGAACAGTACCAAAACAAAATAATAATAATCCACACAGACTGACATAGTATATACTAATTAGAGAGAACAGTACCAAAACAAAATAATAATAATCCACACAGACTGACATATTAAATACCAATTAGAGAGAACAGTACCAAAACAAAATAATAATAATCCACCCAGACTGACATATTAAATACTAATTAGAGGGAACAGTACAAAAATAAAATAATAATAATCCACGCAGACTAACATATTAAATACCAGTTAGAGAGAACAGTACCAAAACAAAATAATAATAATCCACACAGACTGACATATTAAAAAATAAATAGAGGCAACAGTACCAAAACAAAATAATAATAATCCACACAGACTGACATCTTAAATACCAATTAGAGAGAATAGTACCAAAACAAAATAATAATAATCCACACAGACTGACATATTAAATACCAGTTAGAGAGAACAGTACCAAAACAAAATAATAATAATTCACTCGGACTGATGTCTTAAATACTAATTAGAGGGAACAGTATTAAAACAAAATAATAATAATCCACACAGACTGACATCTTAAATACCAATTAGAGAGAATAGTACCAAAAAAAAAAATAATAGTCCACACAGACTGACATATTAAATACTAATTAGAGGGAACAGTACCAAAACAAAATAATAATAATCCACACAGACTGACATAGTATATACTAATTAGAGAGAACAGTACCAAAACAAAATAATAATAATCCACACAGACTGACATATTAAATACCAATTAGAGAGAACAGTACCAAAACAAAATAATAATAATCCACCCAGACTGACATATTAAATACTAATTAGAGGGAACAGTACCAAAACAAAATAATAATAATCCACAAAGACTGACATATTAAATACTAATTAGAGGGAACAGTACAAAAATAAAATAATAATAATCCACGCAGACTAACATATTAAATACCAGTTAGAGAGAACAGTACCAAAACAAAATAATAATAATCCACACAGACTGACATATTAAAAAATAAATAGAGGCAACAGTACCAAAACAAAATAATAATAATCCACACAGACTGACATCTTAAATACCAATTAGAGAGAATAGTACCAAAACAAAATAATAATAATCCACACAGACTGACATATTAAATACCAGTTAGAGAGAACAGTACCAAAACAAAATAATAATAATTCACTCGGACTGATGTCTTAAATACTAATTAGAGGGAACAGTATTAAAACAAAATAATAATAATCCACACAGACTGACATCTTAAATACCAATTAGAGAGAATAGTACCAAAAAAAAAAATAATAATCCACACAGACTGACATATTAAATACTAATTAGGGGGAACAGTACCAAAACAAAATAATAATAATCCACACAGACTGACATAGTATATACTAATTAGAGAGAACAGTACCAAAACAAAATAATAATAATCCACACAGACTGACATATTAAATACCAATTAGAGAGAACAGTACCAAAACAAAATAATAATAATCCACCCAGACTGACATATTAAATACTAATTAGAGGGAACAGTACAAAAATAAAATAATAATAATCCACACAGACTGACATAGAAGATATTAATTAGAGGGAACAGTATGGAAACGAAATAATAATAATCCACACAGACTGATATATTAAATACCAATTAGAGGAAAAAGTACAAAAGAAAAATAATAATAATCCACACAGATTGACATAGTAGATATTAATTAGAGGGAACAATACCAAAGCGAAATAATAATAATCCACATTGACTGACATAGGAAATACTTATTAGAGGGAACAGTACCAAAGCAAAATAATAATAATAATCCACACAGACTGACATATTAAATACCAATTAGGGAGAACAGTACCAAAACAAAATAATAATAATCCACAAAGACTGACATATTAAATACTAATTAGAGGAAACAGTACCAAAACAAAATAATATTAATCCACACAGACTGACATATTAAATACTTTTTAGAGGGAACAGAACAAAAACAAAATAATAATAATCCACACAGACTGACATAGTATATACTAATTAGAGGGAACAGTATCAAAACAAAATAATAATAATCCACACAGACTGACATCTTAAATACCAATTAGAGAGAATAGTACCAGAAAAAAAAAAATAATCCACACAGACTGACATATTAAATACTAATTAGGGGGAACAGTACCAAAACAAAATAATAATAATCCACACAGACTGACATAGTATATACTAATTAGAGAGAACAGTACCAAAACAAAATAATAATAATCCACACAGACTGACATATTAAATACCAATTAGAGAGAACAGTACCAAAACAAAATAATAATAATCCACCCAGACTGACATATTAAATACTAATTAGAGGGAACAGTACAAAAATAAAATAATAATAATCCACGCAGACTGACATATTAAATACCAATTAGAGGAAAAAGTACCAAAGCAAAATAATAATAATCCACACAGACTGACATATTAAATACTAATTAGAGGGAACAGTACAAAAACAAAATAATAATAATCCACACAGACTGACATAATAAATACCAATTGGAGGAAATAGTACCAAAACAAAATAATAATAATCCACACAGACTGACATATTAAATACCAATTAGAGGAAAGAGTACCAAAGAAAAATAATGATAATCCACAGAGATTGACATAGTAGATATTAATTAGAGGGAAGAATACCAAAGCGAAATAATAATAATCCACACAGACTGACATATTAAATACCAATTAGGGGGAACAGTACCAAAACAAATGATAATAATCCACAAAGACTGACATATTAAATACTAATTAGAGGAAACAGTACCAAAACAAAATAATAATAATCCACACAGACTAACATCTTAAATACCAATTAGAGAGAATAGTACCAAAACAAAATAATAATAATCCACACAGACTGACATATTAAATACCAGTTAGAGAGAACAGTACCAAAAAAAATAATAATAATTCACTCGGACTGACGTCTTAAATACTAATTAGAGGGAACAGTATCAAAACAAAATAATAATAATCCACACAGACTGACATCTTAAATACCAATTAGAGAGAATAGTACCAAAAAAAAAAAAAATAATCCACACAGACTGACATATTAAATACTAATTAGAGGGAACAGTACCAAAACAAAATAATAATAATCCACACAGACTGACATAGTATATACTAATTAGAGAGAACAGTACCAAAACAAAATAATAATAATCCACACAGACTGACATATTAAATACCAATTAGAGAGAACAGTACCAAAACAAAATAATAATAATCCACCCAGACTGACATATCAAATACTAATTAGAGGGAACAGTACAAAAATAAAATAATAATAATCCACGCAGACTGACATATTAAATACCAATTAGAGGAAAAAGTACTAAAGCAAAATAATAATAATCCACACAGACTGACATAGAAGATATTAATTAGAGGGAACAGTACGGAAACGAAATAATAATAATCCACACAGACTGATATATTAAATACCAATTAGAGGAAAAAGTACAAAAGAAAAATAATAATAATCCACACAGATTGACATAGTAGATATTAATTAGAGGGAACAATACCAAAGCGAAATAATAATAATCCACATTGACTGACATAGGAAATACTTATTAGAGGGAACAGTACCAAAGCAAAATAATAATAATAATCCACACAGACTGACATATTAAATACCAATTAGGGAGAACAGTACCAAAACAAAATAATAATAATCCACAAAGACTGACATATTAAATACTAATTAGAGTAAACAGTACCAAAACAAAATAATATTAATCCACACAGACTGACATATTAAATACTTTTTAGAGGGAACAGAACAAAAACAAAATAATAATAATCCACACAGACTGACATAGTATATACTAATTAGAGGGAACAGTATCAAAACAAAATAATAATAATCCACACAGACTGACATCTTAAATACCAATTAGAGAGAATAGTACCAAAAAAAAAAAAATAATCCACACAGACTGACATATTAAATACTAATTAGGGGGAACAGTACCAAAACAAAATAATAATAATCCACACAGACTGACATAGTATATACTAATTAGAGAGAACAGTACCAAAACAAAATAATAATAATCCACACAGACTGACATATTAAATACCAATTAGAGAGAACAGTACCAAAACAAAATAATAATAATCCACCCAGACTGACATATTAAATACTAATTAGAGGGAACAGTACAAAAATAAAATAACAATAATCCACGCAGACTGACATATTAAATACCAATTAGAGGAAAAAGTACCAAAGCAAAATAATAATAATCCACACAGACTGACATATTAAATACTAATTAGAGGGAACAGTACAAAAACAAAATAATAATAATCCACACAGACTGACATAATAAATACCAATTGGAGGAAATAGTACCAAAACAAAATAATAATAATCCACACAGACTGACATATTAAATACCAATTAGAGGAAAGAGTACCAAAGAAAAATAATGATAATCCACAGAGATTGACATAGTAGATATTAATTAGAGGGAACAGTACCAAAGCGAAATAATAATAATCCACACAGACTGACATATTAAATACCAATTAGGGGGAACAGTACCAAAACAAAATGATAATAATCCACAAAGACTGACATATTAAATACTAATTAGAGGAAACAGTACCAAAACAAAATAATAATAACCCACAAAGACTGAAATATTAAATACCAATTAGGGAGAACAGTACCAAAACAAAATAATAATAATCCACAAAGACTGACATATTAAATACTAATTAGAGGAAACAGTACCAAAACAAAATAATAATAATCCACACAGACTAACATCTTAAATACCAATTAGAGAGAATAGTACCAAAACAAAATAATAATAATCCACACAGACTGACATATTAAATACCAGTTAGAGAGAACAGTACCAAAAAAAATAATAATAATTCACTCGGACTGACGTCTTAAATACTAATTAGAGGAAACAGTATCAAAACAAAATAATAATAATCCACACAGACTGACATCTTAAATACCAATTAGAGAGAATAGTACCAAAAAAAAAAATAATAATCCACACAGACTGACATATTAAATACTAATTAGAGGGAACAGTACCAAAACAAAATAATAATAATCCACACAGACTGACATAGTATATACTAATTAGAGAGAACAGTACCAAAACAAAATATTAATAATCCACACAGACTGACATATTAAATACCAATTAGAGAGAACAGTACCAAAACAAAATAATAATAATCCACCCAGACTGACATATCAAATACTAATTAGAGGGAACAGTACAAAAATAAAATAATAATAATCCACGCAGACTGACATATTAAAAACCAATTAGAGGAAAAAGTACCAAAGCAAAATAATAATAATCCACACAGACTGACATATTAGATACTAATTAGAGGGAACAGTACAAAAACAAAATAATAATAATCCACACAGACTGACATAATAAATACCAATTGGAGGAAATAGTACCAAAACAAAATAATAATAATCCACACAGACTGACATAGAAGATATTAATTAGAGGGAACATTACCAAAACGAAATAATAATAATCCACACAGACTGATATATTAAATACCAATTAGAGGAAAAAGTACCAATGAAAAATAATGATAATCCAAACAGATTGACATAATAAATATTAATTAGAGGGAACAGTACCAAAGCAAAATAATAATAATCCACATAGACTGACATATTAAATACCAATTAGGGAGAACAGTACCAAAACAAAATAATAATAATCCAGAAAGACTGACATATTAAATACTAATTAGAGGAAACAGTACCAAAACAAAATAATAATAACCCACAGAGACTGACATATTAAATACCAATTAGGGAGAACAGTACCAAAACAAAATAATAAGAATCCACTCGGACTGACATATTAAATACTAATTAGAGGAAACAGTACCAAAACAAAATAATAATAACCCACACAGACTGACATATTAACAACTAATTATGGAGAACAGTACCAAAACAAAATAATAATAATCCACACAGACTGACATATTAAATACTAATTAGGGGGAACAGTACCAAAACAAAATAATAATAATCCACACAGACTGACATAGTATATACTAATTAGAGAGAACAGTACCAAAACAAAGTAATAATAATCCACACAGACTGACATAGTATATACTAATTAGAGAGAACAGTACCAAAACAAAATAATAATAATCAACACAGACTGACATATTAAGAACTAATTAGGGAGAACAGTATCAAAACAAAATAATAATAATCCACACAGACTGACATATTAAATACCAATTAGAGAGAACAGTACCAAAACAAAATAATAATAATCCACAAAGACTGACATATTAAATACTAATTAGAGGGAACAGTACAAAAATAAAATAATAATAATCCACGCAGACTAACATATTAAATACCAGTTAGAGAGAACAGTACCAAAACAAAATAATAATAATCCACACAGACTGACATATTAAAAAATAATTAGAGGCAACAGTACCAAAACAAAATAATAATAATCCACACAGACTGACATCTTAAATACCAATTAGAGAGAATAGTACCAAAACAAAATAATAATAATCCACACAGACTGACATATTAAATACCAGTTAGAGAGAACAGTACCAAAACAAAATAATAATAATTCACTCGGACTGATGTCTTAAATACTAATTAGAGGGAACAGTATTAAAACAAAATAATAATAATCCACACAGACAGACATCTTAAATACCAATTAGAGAGAATAGTACCAAAAAAAAAAATAATAATCCACACAGACTGACATATTAAATACTAATTAGGGGGAACAGTACCAAAACAAAATAATAATAATCCACACAGACTGACATAGTATATACTAATTAGAGAGAACAGTACCAAAACAAAATAATAATAATCCACACAGACTGACATATTAAATACCAATTAGAGAGAACAGTACCAAAACAAAATAATAATAATCCACCCAGACTGACATATTAAATACTAATTAGAGGGAACAGTACAAAAATAAAATAATAATAATCCAAGCAGACTGACATAGAAGATATTAATTAGAGGGAACAGTACCAAAGCGAAATAATAATAATCCAAATAGACTGACATATTAAATACCAATTAGGGGGAACAGTACCAAAACAAAATAATAATAATCCACAAAGACTGACATATTAAATACTAATTAGAGGAAACAGTACCAAAACAAAATAATAATAACCCACACAGACTGAAATATTAAATACCAATTAGGGGGAACAGTACCAAAACAAAATAATAATAATCCACACAGACTGACATAGTATATACTAATTAGAGAGAACAGTACCAAAACAAAATAATAATAATCCACACAGACTGACATATTAAATACCAATTAGAGAGAACAGTACCAAAACAAAATAATAATAATCCACACAGACTGACATCGTATATACTAATTAGAGAGAACAGTACCAAAACAAAATAATAATAATCCACCCATATTAAATACTAATTAGAGGGAACAGTACAAAAATAAAATAATAATAATCCACGCAGACTGACATATTAAATACCAATTAGAGGAAAAAGTACCAAAGCAAAATAATAATAATCCACACAGACTGACATATTAAATACTAATTAGAGGGAACAGTACAAAAACAAAATAATAATAATCCACACAGACTGACATAATAAATACCAATTGGAGGAAATAGTACCAAAACAAAATAATAATAATCCACACAGACTGACATATTAAATACCAATTAGAGGAAAGAGTACCAAAGAAAAATAATGATAATCCACAGAGATTGACATAGTAGATATTAATTAGAGGGAACAGTACCAAAGCGAAATAATAATAATCCACATAGACTGACATATTAAATACCAATTAGGGGGAACAGTACCAAAACAAAATAATAATAATCCACAAAGACTGACATATTAAATACTAATTAGAGGAAACAGTACCAAAACAAAATAATAATAACCCACACAGACTGAAATATTAAATACCAATTAGGGAGAACAGTACCAAAACAAAATAATAATAATCCACAAAGACTGACATATTAAATACTAATTAGAGGAAACAGTTCCAAAACAAAATAATAATAATCCACACAGACTAACATCTTAAATACCAATTAGAGAGAATAGTACCAAAACAAAATAATAATAATCCACACAGACTGACATATTAAATACCAGTTAGAGAGAACAGTACCAAAACAAAATAATAATAATTCACTCGGACTGACGTCTTAAATACTAATTAGAGGGAACAGTATCAAAACAAAATAATAATAATCCACACAGACTGACATCTTAAATACCAATTAGAGAGAATAGTACCAAAAAAAAAAAAAATAATCCACACAGACTGACATATTAAATACTAATTAGAGGGAACAGTACCAAAACAAAATAATAATAATCCACACAGACTGACATAGTATATACTAATTAGAGAGAACAGTACCAAAACAAAATAATAATAATCCACACAGACTGACATATTAAATACCAATTAGAGAGAACAGTACCAAAACAAAATAATAATAATCCACCCAGACTGACATATCAAATACTAATTAGAGGGAACAGTACAAAAATAAAATAATAATAATCCACGCAGACTGACATATTAAATACCAATTAGAGGGAAAAGTACCAAAGCAAAATAATAATAATCCACACAGACTGACATATTAGATACTAATTATGGGGAACAGTACAAAAACAAAATAATAATAATCCACACAGACTGACATAATAAATACCAATTGGAGGAAATAGTACCAAAACAAAATAATAATAATCCACACAGACTGACATAGAAGATATTAATTAGAGGGAACATTACCAAAACGAAATAATAATAATCCACACAGACTGATATATTAAATACCAATTAGAGGAAAAAGTACCAATGAAAAATAATGATAATCCAAACAGATTGACATAGTAGATATTAATTAGAGGGAACAGTACCAAAGCAAAATAATAATAATCCACATAGACTGACATATTAAATACCAATTAGGGAGAACAGTACCAAAACAAAATGATAATAATCCAGAAAGACTGACATATTAAATACTAATTAGAGGAAACAGTACCAAAACAAAATAATAATAACCCACAGAGACTGACATATTAAATACCAATAAGGGAGAACAGTACCAAAACAAAATAATAATAATCCACTCGGACTGACATATTAAATACTAATTAGAGGAAACAGTACCAAAACAAAATAATAATAACCCACACAGACTGACATATTAACAACTAATTATGGAGAACAGTACCAAAACAAAATAATAATAATCCACACAGACTGACATATTAAATACTAATTAGAGGGAACAGTACAAAAACAAAATAATAATAATCCACGCAGACTGACATATTAAATACCAATTAGAGGAAAAAGTACCAAAGCAAAATAATAATAATCCACACAGACTGATATCTTAAATACCAATTAGAGAGAACAGTACCAAAACAAAATGATAATAATCCAGAAAGACTGACATATTAAATACTAATTAGAGGAAACAGTACCAAAACAAAATAATAATAACCCACAGAGACTGACATATTAAATACCAATAAGGGAGAACAGTACCAAAACAAAATAATAATAATCCACTCGGACTGACATATTAGATATTAATTAGAGGGAACAGTACCAAATCGAAATAATAATAATCCACACAGACTGATATCTTAAATACCAATTAGAGAGAACAGTACCAAAACAAAATAATAGTAATCCACACAGACTGACATATTAAATACTAATTAGAGGGAACAGTACAAAAACAAAATAATAATAATCCATGCAGACTGACATATTAAATACCAATTAGAGGAAAAAGTACCAAAGAAAATATTAATAATCCACACAGACTGACATATTAGATACTAATTAGAGGGAACAGTACCAAAACAAAATAATAATAATCCACACAGACTGATATCTTAAATACCAATTAGAGAGAACAGTACCAAAACAAATAATAATAATCCACACAGACTGACATATTAAATACTAATTAGAAGGAACAGTACCAAAACAAAATAATAATAATCCACACAGACTGACATAGTATATACTAATTAGAGAGATCAGTACCAAAACGAAATAATAATAATCGACACAGACTGACATAGTAAATACTAATTAGAGAAAAAGTACCAAAGCAAAATAGTAATAATCCACACAGACTGACATAGTAGATATTAATTAGAGGAACAGTACCAAAGCGAAATAATAATAATCCACACAGACTGACATAGTAAATACTAATTAGAGGGAACAGTACAAAAACAAAATAATAATAATAATCCACACAGACTGACATATTAAATACCACTTAGAGAGAACAGTACCAAAAAAAAAATAATCCAGAGAGACTGATATTTTAAATACTAATTAGAGGGAACAGTACAATAACAAAATAATAATAATCCACACAGACTGACATATTACATACTAATTAGAGGGAACAGTACCAAAACAAAATAATAATAATCCACACAGGCTGACATATTAAATATTAATTAGAGGGAACAGTACCAAAACAAAATAATAATAATCCACACAGACTGACATATTAAATACCAATTAGAGAGAACAGTACCAAAACAAAATAATAATAATCCACACAGACTGACATATTGCATACCGATTAGAGGGAACAGTACCAAAGCAAAATAATAATAATCCACACAGACTGACATAATAAAGATTAATTAGATAGAACAGAACCAAAACAAATTATAATAATCCACACAGACTGACATATTAAATACTAATTAGAGAGAACAGTACCAAAGCAAAATAATAATACTCCACAAAGACTGACATATTAAAAACTAATTAGGGAGAACAGTACCAAACAAAATAATAATAATCCACACAGACTGACATCATCAATACCAATTAGAGAGAACAGAACCAAAACAAAATAATAATAATCCACACAGACTGACATATTAAAAACTAATAAGAGGAAACAGTAACAAAACAAAATAATAATAACCCACACAGACTGACATATTAGATACCAATTAGAGGAAAAAGTACCAAAGCAAAATAGTAATAATCCACACAGATTGACATATTAGATATTAATTAGAGGGAACAGTACCAAATCGAAATAATAATAATCCACACAGACTGATATCTTAAATACCAATTAGAGAGAACAGTACCAGAATAAAATAATAATAATCCACACAGACTGACATATTAAATACTAATTAGAGGGAACAGTACAAAAACAAAATAATAATAATCCATGCAGACTGACATATTAAATACCAATTAGAGGAAAAAGTACCAAAGCAAAATAATAATAATCCACACAGACTGACATAGTAGATATTAATTAGAGGGAACAGTATCAAAACAAAATAATAATAATCCACACAGACTGACATCTTAAATACCAATTAGAGAGAATAGTACCAAAAAAAAAAAAATAATCCACACAGACTGACATATTAAATACTAATTAGGGGGAACAGTACCAAAACAAAATAATAATAATCCACACAGACTGACATAGTATATACTAATTAGAGAGAACAGTACCAAAACAAAATAATAATAATCCACACAGACTGACATATTAAATACCAATTAGAGAGAACAGTACCAAAACAAAATAATAATAATCCACCCAGACTGACATATTAAATACTAATTAGAGGGAACAGTACAAAAATAAAATAATAATAATCCACGCAGACTGACATATTAAATACCAATTAGAGGAAAAAGTACCAAAGCAAAATAATAATAATCCACACAGACTGACATATTAAATACTAATTAGAGGGAACAGTACAAAAACAAATTAATAATAATCCACACAGACTGACATAATAAATACCAATTGGAGGAAATAGTACCAAAACAAAATAATAATAATCCACACAGACTGACATATTAAATACCAATTAGAGGAAAGAGTACCAAAGAAAAATAATGATAATCCACAGAGATTGACATAGTAGATATTAATTAGAGGGAACAGTACCAAAGCGAAATAATAATAATCCACATAGACTGACATATTAAATACCAATTAGGGGGAACAGTACCAAAACAAAATAATAATAATCCACAAAGACTGACATATTAAATACTAATTAGAGGAAACAGTACCAAAACAAAATAATAATAACCCACACAGACTGAAATATTAAATACCAATTAGGGAGAACAGTACCAAAACAAAATAATAATAATCCACAAAGACTGACATATTAAATACTAATTAGAGGAAACAGTACCAAAACAAAATAATAATAATCCACACAGACTAACATCTTAAATACCAATTAGAGAGAATAGTACCAAAACAAAATAATAATAATCCACACAGACTGACATATTAAATACCAGTTAGAGAGAACAGTACCAAAACAAAATAATAATAATTCACTCGGACTGACGTCTTAAATACTAATTAGAGGGAACAGTATCAAAACAAAATAATAATAATCCACACAGACTGACATCTTAAATACCAATTAGAGAGAATAGTACCAAAAAAAAAAAAAATAATCCACACAGACTGACATATTAAATACTAATTAGAGGGAACAGTACCAAAACAAAAAAATAATAATCCACACAGACTGACATAGTATATACTAATTAGAGAGAACAGTACCAAAACAAAATAATAATAATCCACAAAGACTGACATATTAAATACCAATTAGAGAGAACAGTACCAAAACAAAATAATAATAATCCACCCAGACTGACATATCAAATACTAATTAGAGGGAACAGTACAAAAATAAAATAATAATAATCCACGCAGACTGACATATTAAATACCAATTAGAGGAAAAAGTACCAAAGCAAAATAATAATAATCCACACAGACTGACATATTAGATACTAATTAGAGGGAACAGTACAAAAACAAATAATAATAATCCACACAGACTGACATAATAAATACCAATTGGAGGAAATAGTACCAAAACAAAATAATAATAATCCACACAGACTGACATAGAAGATATTAATTAGAGGGAACATTACCAAAACGAAATAATAATAATCCACACAGACTGATATATTAAATACCAATTAGAGGAAAAAGTACCAATGAAAAATAATGATAATCCAAACAGATTGACATAGTAGATATTAATTAGAGGGAACAGTACCAAAGCAAAATAATAATAATCCACATAGACTGACATATTAAATACCAATTAGGGAGAACAGTACCAAAACAAAATGATAATAATCCAGAAAGACTGACATATTAAATACTAATTAGAGGAAACAGTACCAAAACAAAATAATAATAACCCACAGAGACTGACATATTAAATACCAATAAGGGAGAACAGTACCAAAACAAAATAATAATAATCCACTCGGACTGACATATTAAATACTAATTAGAGGAAACAGTACCAAAACAAAATAATAATAACCCACACAGACTGACATATTAACAACTAATTATGGAGAACAGTACCAAAACAAAATAATAATAATCCACACAGACTGACATATTAAATACTAATTAGAGGGAACAGTACAAAAACAAAATAATAATAATCCACGCAGACTGACATATTAAATACCAATTAGAGGAAAAAGTACCAAAGCAAAATAATAATAATCCACACAGATTGATATCTTAAATACCAATTAGAGAGAACAGTACCAAAACAAAATGATAATAATCCAGAAAGACTGACATATTAAATACTAATTAGAGGAAACAGTACCAAAACAAAATAATAATAACCCACAGAGACTGACATATTAAATACCAATAAGGGAGAACAGTACCAAAACAAAATAATAATAATCCACTCGGACTGACATATTAGATATTAATTAGATGGAACAGTACCAAATCGAAATAATAATAATCCACACAGACTGATATCTTAAATACCAATTAGAGAGAACAGTACCAAAACAAAATAATAATAATCCACACAGACTGACATATTAAATACTAATTAGAGGGAACAGTACAAAAACAAAATAATAATAATCCATGCAGACTGACATATTAAATACCAATTAGAGGAAAAAGTACCAAAGAAAATATTAATAATCCACACAGACTGACATATTAGATACTAATTAGAGGGAACAGTACCAAAACAAAATAATAATAATCCACACAGACTGATATCTTAAATACCAATTAGAGAGAACAGTACCAAAACAAAATAATAATAATCCACACAGACTGACATATTAAATACTAATTAGAAGGAACAGTACCAAAACAAAATAATAATAATCCACACAGACTGACATAGTATATACTAATTAGAGAGATCAGTACCAAAACGAAATAATAATAATCGACACAGACTGACATAGTAAATACTAATTAGAGAAAAAGTACCAAAGCAAATTAATAATAATGCACACAGACTGACATAGTAGATATTAATTAGAGGAACAGTACCAAAGCGAAATAATAATAATCCACACGGACTGACATAGTAAATACTAATTAGAGGGAACAGTACAAAAACAAAATAATAATAATAATCCACACAGACTGACATATTAAATACCACTTAGAGAGAACAGTACCAAAAAAAAAATAATCCAGAGAGACTGATATTTTAAATACTAATTAGAGGGAACAGTACAATAACAAAATAATAATAATCCACACAGACTGACATATTACATACTAATTAGAGGGAACAGTACCAAAACAAAATAATAATAATCCATACAGGCTGACATATTAAATATTAATTAGAGGGAACAGTACCAAAACAAAATAATAATAATCCACACAGACTGACATATTAAATACCAATTAGAGAGAACAGTACCAAAACAAAATAATAATAATCCACACAGACTGACATATTGCATACCGATTAGAGGGAACAGTACCAAAACAAAATAATAATAATCCACACAGACTGACATAATAAAGATTAATTAGATAGAACAGAACCAAAACAAATTATAATAATCCACACAGACTGACATATTAAATACTAATTAGAGAGAACAGTACCAAAGCAAAATAATAATACTCCACAAAGACTGACATATTAAAAACTAATTAGGGAGAACAGTACCAAACAAAATAATAATAATCCACACAGACTGACATCATCAATACCAATTAGAGAGAACAGAACCAAAACAAAATAATAATAATCCACACAGACTGACAGAGTAGATATTAATTAGAGGGAACAGTACCAAAACAAAATAATAATAATTCACAGAGACTGACATCTTAAATACGAGTTAGAGGGAAGAATACCAAAGGAAAAATATAACAATCCACACAGACTGACATGTTAAAAACTAATTGGAGGGAACAGTACCAAAACCAAATAATAATAATCCACACAGACTGACATATTAAATACTAATTAGAGGGAACAGTACCAAAGGAAAATAATAATACTCCACAAAGACTGACATATTAAAAACTAATTAGGGAGAACAGTACCAAACAAAATAATAATAATCCACACAGACTGACATCATCAATACCAATTAGAGAGAACAGAACCAAAACAAATTAATAATAATCCACACAGACTGACATATTAAAAACTAATAAGAGGAAACAGTAACAAAACAAAATAATAATAACCCACACAGACTGACATATTAAATACCAATTAGAGGAAAAAGTACCAAAGCAAAATAGTAATAATCCACACAGATTGACATATTAGATATTAATTAGAGGGAACAGTACCAAATCGAAATAATAATAATCCACACAGACTGATATCTTAAATACCAATTAGAGAGAACAGTACCAGAATAAAATAATAATAATCCACACAGACTGACATATTAAATACTAATTAGAGGGAACAGTACAAAAACAAAATAATAATAATCCATGCAGACTGACATATTAAATACCAATTAGAGGAAAAAGTACCAAAGCAAAATAATAATAATCCACACAGACTGACATAGTAGATATTAATTAGAGGGAACAGTACCAAAACAAAATAATAATAATCCACACAGACTGACATAGTATATACTAATTAGAGAGATCAGTACCAAAACGAAATAATAATAATCGACACAGACTGACATATTAAAGACCAATTAGAGAACAAAGTACTAAAGCAAAATAATAATAATCCACACAGACTGACATATTACAAACTAATTAGAGGGAACAGTACCAAAACAAAATAATAATAATCCACACACACTGACATATTAAATACCAATTAGAGGGAACAGTACCAACACAAAATAATAATAATCCACACAGACTGACATTGTAGATATTAATTTGAGGGAACAGTACCAAAACAAAATAATAATAATCCACACAGACTGACATATTAGATACTAATTAGAGGGAACAGTACCAAAACAAAATAATAATAATCCACACAGACTGACATATTAAATACTAATTAGAGGGAATAGTACCAAAACAAAATAATAATAATAGTCCACACAAACTGATATATTAAATACCAATTATAGAGAACAGTACCAACACAAAATAATAATAATCCACACAGACTGACATATTAAATACTAATTAGAGGGAACAGTACCAAAACAAAATAATAATAATTCACACAAACTGACATATTAAAAACTAATTAGAGGGAACAGTACAAAAACAAAATAATAATAATCTACACAGACTGACATATTAAATACCATTTAGAGGGAAAAGTACCAAAACATAATAATAATAATCCACACAGACTGGCATATTACAAACTAATTAGAGGGAACAGTACCAAAACAAAATAATAATAATCCACATAGACTGACATATTAAAAACTAACTAGAGGGAACAGTACCAAAACAAAATAATAATAATCCACACAGACTGACATATTACAAACTAATTAGAGAGAAAAGTACCAAAACAAAATAATAATAATCCACACAGACTGACATATTAAAAACTAATTAGAGGGAACAGTACCAAAACAAAATAATAATAATCCACACAGACTGACATATTAAATACCATTTAGAGGGAACAGTACCAAAACAAAATAATAATAATCCACACACACTGACATATTAAATACCAATTAGAGGGAACAGTACCAACACAAAATAATAATAATCCACACAGACTGACATTGTAGATATTAATTTGAGGGAACAGTACCAAAACAAAATAATAATAATCCACACAGACTGACATATTACATACCAATTAGAGGGAACAGTACCAAAACAAAATAATAATAATCCACACAGACTGACATATTGCATAGCAATTAGAGGGAACACTACCAAAACAACATAATAATAATCCACACAGACTGACATAGTATATATTGATTAGAGGGAACAGTACCACAACAAAATAATAATAATCCACACAGACTGACATAGTACATACCAAATAGAGGGAACAGTACCAAAACAAAATAATAATAATCCACAGAGATTGATATATTAAATAGTTTCAATTTTTTAAAATCACTTCGTTTAATTGTAACACCAAATAATTAATGTGGCTTTTTACGGAAAACTTTTTCTTTGCACGATCATAATGGAAAAATGTATCACCTGAAGTGTTGTGGGATTCAAAGGGTAAGTTTATCCCTGAAGTGTGGTGGGATTCAAAGGGTAAGCTTTCCACCTGAAGTGTGGTGGAATTCAAAGGGTAAGTTTACCACCTGAAGTGTGGTGGAATTCAAAGGGTAAGTTTATCCCTTGAAGTGTTGTGTGATTCAAAGGGTTAGTTTATCCCATGAAGTGTGGTGGGATTCAAAGGGTTAGTTTATCCCATGAAGTGTGGTGGGATTCAAAGGTTACGTTTATCACCTAAAGTGTTGTGGGATCCAAAGATTTCGTAAAAGAGCAGACACATTGTAGTCGTTGGAATAGACTAAATTGTTTGTTCCTACCCAACTCTCCATACATTTCCAATGACAGTCAAAAGTCGTTGACCCGGTAAATCATCTCTTCCCTCATTTCTATATAGTTTTTTTTATGTATATTCTATTGAATTTGACCTCGTCCTAAATATAGGAAAAATCATAAATACGTGTATCTTTGGACAAAGATCACAGAGAGCGATTATTGATTTTCTGTCATTTGTGAAATGTGTGTCGTCTGCTGTGCACAATGTAAATGGACAGCACATAGGTGAGAGCGAGAATTGATTTTCTGTCACCGCATGGCTTCTCTGAAGTTTTAAAAGTACCTTTTTAGCCAATCAAATTATACTTGCCACGTGAACATCAGAGAATAGTATTTTATCCCGAGCCAGAAGCGAGGGATAACATTTACTAATATCCGCCAATCCACGTTAAAACTCAAAACACATTCTGGCTTCCATGATTTATTTCGATTCTGATATGTCTAAGAGTACAAATACGGTAGTATGCTTTGATTGGAAGACGGTAATTTATATTTACGGTATCTTCAAAAACAAATTTTTGAGAAAAGTAAAACGTGATAGAATATATAAATAGAATACTTGGTAATACTGTATTATCGGTCATGGCCCATTAATGAAAAATCATACCACTAACATTCCAAGTAATACTACACATTTAGCACTGACTCATAAACGATAGAATATATCAATGAAATTCTTAGTAAGGATAACAAAAGGACCATTATAAACAAAACACCGAATATATAAATCAAACCTGACATCCGTGTACTAGGATAAAACATGCACGTTATATCGTTATATGTACTGTATTAGATGAATTATGAATTATCAAATATATTGTTTGTTTTTCCATACTTTATTGAAAAAAGTAAGAATAAAATATTGATCTCACGATGTTGTTATCGGCAGTCATGTGTGCTAAACCATTACGCCACCGCACCGTTAATATTAAGCTATATGTAAATCAAATTTACGTTAATACAATTATTCATCGGGATTCACATTGCGAAAGAGCTAAATAAAATATATTTGTTAAAGAAAAACAAAAATAATAAAAAGTAAAGGGACTACTAAAAATAGAAAGTTCCGATGTGTTTACATGTCCAATGAATTAATTTCTAAGATAATCTGACGTACTACTTTTCTCTTTGGTTGCTTGTTTTGTTTTCTGTACTTTTTGTGAATTGTGGGGATAATATTAAAGTACACTTTAGTATAATAACACATGGAATTCCATTGATGGTTAGAAAAAAAAACACGTCGGGCTCAATGCACAATCAGGTCGGCAGTAAATCACCTCAAAAATTTATTTAACGTCAAAACTGTTTCATAAAAATTGTTCAAGTTTTACTCCCGTAGCAAAACAACTACGATAACCAACTTTATTTTGGATGGGATTAAAAGGTCGATTTCTATTTCTGTCTATTACGGATGAACACGGTCAATAAAAAATGGCTGCTGACGAGAAATCGACCTTAAAATAATTTTTTGATTGCAGATTTCATACTCCCCACACTCGGGTACCAACACAAAAAGTGAATGAGATATGTGTTTATGTATATTAAACATCATACTAAAATAACCGTTGGTACCTGCTTGTGGCTATGCTGAAAATTGACATTAAATACACATTTCTTGTTAGATTTCATATATTTTCACGAAACAATAGACTTTTCATTGACTAGTGTGACGTGCAGATATGGACAATTGTTACCAAAATAGTAGTTTGGGGTAAAGGTTTTATAAAATCAAGAAACAACGAAAGCTATACGTTTCATTTATAATTTGTCTATTTTTTAGACCAATTTCTGCCCTTATCATACCTACTCCTTTAAATCAATGTTAAACGGTTACAAGTAAATATGAATGGTTCCTGCCGTTCTTGTATTTTAAAAAGGTTTTCATTTGTGATACAAATTATCAAATCACATTTAATATAATGCATTTGATCTTCAAGTAGGTAGGTCTTTATATAATATGTATGTAATAATTAGAAAGACAAAGATCATGTAATTGTCTACATTCATTTATAAAACAGAAAAAAAACGAACAGTAAAAGTAAATATTCCCCTTATTACCAAGTTTGCGCATATGTCATCATCTGATTGGCCAAAAAACACTTGGCGATATTTTTAGAGTGTCAAGGTCTGGTAATTCCTTGTACGCAACTATAAAAGATATGTGATTCCAGTATATTTTGGTATATCGCCATGGTGTGATCTAAGCTCATTAAAATTTTCTTGCAGGCACTACCATGTAAGTCAAACATTGTGTATCTATATATAATGATATTAATGTAATCGTTTACCCAAATATTATGTCCAACAATTAGAGTATTTTCAGGGAGCATTAAAATGTAGATTGGTAATGGAGAAAGAAGATGCTATAGCTATCGTTGGAATAGCGTGTAGGTTCCCAGGGGCTGACGATATTGATGAATTTTGGGAGGTTTTGAAAAATGGGGAAGATCACGTGCAGATTATTCCAAAAGAAAGATGGGATACTGAGGCCATCAACATTCAAAATCTGAATGACGACTGGAAACCCAGTGCTAGTAAAAGTGGTCTGATAAAAGAGTAAGTAATGCTAAAGCCCTATAATAATTATTCCTAGAAAACATGATTCCGTTTTTTTGGTTTTTTTTAGTAAATAGTAAATATTGATCCCGATACATTTTAGCAAAATACTGTACTTCTTTTCATTGAATCATACCTTGAGGAGACAATTCCTCAGGGTGAATACAGAAATTAATGCAGAATGAAATGTAATTCAATCGGATAATACTGTACTTCTTTTCATTGAATCATACCTTGAGGAGACAATTCCTCAGAGTGAATATAGAAATTAATGCAGAATGAAATGTAATTCAATCGGATAAGAGTAAACAATGGAAAAATCGACACCCCTAGCACACATTTTGCGTAGCGAGATTTTTTCTTCAACTGTCGGTTTAACCCGCTTATTACCGGATGGCCATCACAACCTTGGTAAACCGATGAAGCAAAAATGTAAGACACAATACTATTTATTATTTTTCTCCACGAAGACTTAAGTACTTCTCTTTTTATTTTTAGTTCGGACAAGTGGGATAACAAATTCTTTGGAATAAGTGATTCTGAAGCAGGATGGATGGACCCTCAACAATGTTTAGCACTAGAAGTAACTTATTCCGCATTGGAAGATGGTGGTTTTACGAAAGACAAATTGAAAGGGACAGACACAGGTGTTTACATAGGTAAGTTATAAAACCACAGATAACTTATCAATGTCCGTTTTATATTCTTTTATAGTTTATTCGATTACAAATACTGCTTGGTATAAAATATTAATTAGGTCATAGCAACTGTTATATAAGAACATATCCTGTATATGCGATGGCAGAATAAAGCCTGCCTAATAAACACTATAAGGGCTCGGTGCGAAAACATGAATAAATCGCTTAGCTTACGGTCCCTATCACTCGCCAATATAACCTTTTTCGAAAATGACAATGTATTTACTTTCTAGCCATTTCGAGTTGGCATTCACTCCGTGTATGTAGATTTCTGGCAAATGTTATATCGTATGTAAATCGTATATGCTTTGTGGATATTTTTGTTATATTATTCAAGGGAATGAAAAACGAAAAATAATACACTGACGGAACAATCCCATAAACAAATATCAAATCGTAGAAAGAGACACAATCTTACCCTAACACAAAGTTACATGATCGCTCACTTTCCTGACGTGCTACAGGCGCTTCTATAAAAAGTGACGGAGTTAAAATAGTTGTATGGGTCTAATCCTCCCCTCATAATGAAATAATGTGGTGAGGCAAGTTCTTTCCACGTGTGATTAAAACGCCAACCCTCAAATATAACATCGATATTACATTACAAATGAATTTAGATTTGAATAAAAATTAATAGACGAAAGATGTATCGTAAACATTACAGGAGAAAATATTAACTAAATTTAAAAATGATGCGGGTAATCAAATAGTATTTTAGTCCTCGAAGGAAAATAGTAGAATAGAAATAAGACTTATTGTCACCGGTACTTGAAACAATCCTTCCTCTGGTAAAGAACGAATCAAATACTCACCCCGCCCGCAGGGCACAACGTGTAGAAGTTGGATATGTTTGGAGAATGATACACTCTTATTTATGTAAAAGACAACTGGCAGCAGCTGTAGGTTTATACTGGTCGTTGGTAACTTGTAAAACACAACTATCGACCATTATTAATCCTATTTCCTGTAGCAATGCAATTTGTTGCCCTAAGGCCCATGTTAGTACCACCTTCTAGGCATACATGAGTGCTTGTTTATATGTCGTTCCCGTCATGAATATATGACTGATTATTGCTTAGCGTTCAGCGAACAATATACTTAAGCAATATCCAAAACAGCAGCAAGTCCCCACCCAAGATCGAGAAGATATTCTCTATATACAGCTCTGTGAGTACACACTCTCCAAATACGATACGCACTATGGTCAGCCGTCAAGCTTTCAGAATATAACATGACAACCCCTCATCGAGAAGGCATCCCCATTCACCACCTGGGCGCGCACTGTGCAACTATGTGGGTCGAGTCCTGAGAATCGTCACCAGTACCCATGTTTTATGAGATAGATTTTAGCTGACATCACAGATAAAGATGTGAAATCCTTGATAAATCACCTGGACATTTAAAATGACTGACACAATACTCACAAATTACAACCAATTCGTCAATAATACAAGGAATTTAAATTATACGATACCTGAATAATACATGTAGCAAGAATTAGTATGCATACCAATTACTATGTAGGACACATCTACGATTGTCTTCTAAATATGTTTAATTAAAGATTTAAAATGATACTCACAAATCACTGTACAACTAATTAATATATATTCCTCATAATAATATATAACGTTGAACACGGTCTGAGGTTATCAACAGAAATTAGTTAGTCATTAAATACCTTACTGTTAGTTTAATATTTCAGTAAGGTATTGGATTCAACCGAGTGCACAGCATTAACAATAATAGTTAAAGATAGAATCACCCTATTTGTTGTTTTCTTCATTTCATTACGTTTATGTCATTATGACATAACGTTTAAGGTATTTAAATCGACCTGTCCCACTATATGATATACAATTCTTTTTTGTATTATGATTTGTTGAATGGAAACTTGCAAAAGTGTTTCCGGGGCGTTCCGAATCGTAATAGCTTTTGACAAATTTCAAATATTCTAAGTATTTTTATTTTTCATTGAGTTAAGTGGTAAATGTGCTTGTTATCGTAGAAATCAACCAAACTTTTGGTTAATGGATCATGCATTACTAGTATTTTTAACCTTTCCATTATATTACGTCTAAAAATATGTCAACGCATGTTTGCCGATGGTACTGTTCATAATGGTTGTCATCGAAAACCGCTTTTTGAGATTTGTCATTCTTACAATTCACCAATTACTCCAATTTCTAAAATATTATTATCATTAAAATTTAAGTGAAAACATGTATATGTTAGGGGTAATCAGAAGCCATAAATCGAAGAGGGACAGACAAAACAATAGCCAAAAGAAAAGGAACAAAAGGACAAACAATGAACCACAAAACGCTACATAGAAAACGATTGAGCAACACGAACCTCACAAAAAACCGGGGTGAACACATGTGCTCTGAAAGGGTAGGCAGTCCTGCTCCACTTGTGGCTCGCGTCGTGTTACTCTTGTTACAAATCGTGAATGAGCAAATGACCGGATTGTGACTACCACAAGCCAAGACAATCATCATTGTGACGACCGTCTTGTATATTTACATTTGCATTCTATGCAGTTGTCGTTATGTTGAATGTTTGGTTACGAATTGTTTAATGGTCACTGATTTATAAAAGAAGACCCTTAGATATCTAATGTTGTGCGCACGGCACGTTTCTGTGATACCCTTCATCAGGTAAGATGAAAGTCAAACGTTTGGAGAACTAAATAATTAATCTTACTAACTTTACGTGTGATTTTGTTTGGGTGCTCCCGCTCCACTAGTGCCACCCGTCGTGTTAATCTTGATAAAATCAATGATAGAGCATAATGGCCACGTTATCTGTCTCGTATATTTCACAGGTCTTATGAACAGAGATTTGACGTTAGGCTTAAATGATGCTTCACACGAGTTTACCAACTTTCTGGTTACTGGTATGGCATCAAGTATTGTCGCCAATCGCATATCGTATCATTTTGATATAAGAGGGCCTTCTATAACAGTGGATACAGCTTGTTCGTCAGCATTAGTATCTATCCATCTTGGTTCCCAGGCTATAAAATCTGGTGAATGTACACTATTATACTGTCATTTTGTATTGATTATTATTACATATAGAACCAAATACAGTTGAAGCTGTTCATCTCGAATTGTAGCTGGCGAGCTTTATTTTGTTGTCCCCCGTATACGTCTATATGTCTCCCAAATCACCGGTCTATTTATGTCGAAAAGAGGATTGACTGTTTCCAATATCTACAAGCTAAAGAGAGAATTTTCCAATTAGATATATCTATAATTAAGTTCAGTGGTATTGTATGATGATGCATCTCGTAAAGTAATCAACACCGTTGCTTTTGTAATTTATTAATGCATTACCAAGGTATCAATTGATTACTCCTTGTTCAATACATGGCATCCACAGACAATAAAAGACTTTCTGAAATAACCTTCATTAGATTCCCTCAAAGATTGGAAAGCCAACTAATATTTAAAATTAATGAAAAATAAAATCTTCAGGAGCAAAGAAATGAAATGAGTTTTAAAATGTATGAATTTATTTAGTTGGTGTCTTCAAGCTTTTCTTATGAATTAACTCTAGTAAACTATATATGTATATGTTATCTGGATGTGAATTGATTGATACCGAGAATATCAGCCTGCCGAGCCAGAATATGAAGCTTGGTGGCGAATGAGCGAAGCGAACGAGGCACAAACTCCATATTCTGTCGAGCAGGCTGATATTTTTCAGTATCAATCATATTCACATTCAGATGACATGTTTATCATCCTTAAATCAAATATAGACACGGATACATCTATATTTGTATTTTCGCGGGAAAAATCACATGATTCAAAATACGCTTCCCCAAAACATAGTTCATAAGTAGCTTGCAAATATACCATTCATTTTTACAGGTTTATATAGATGTTAAGATTGTTGAATTTTTCCATTAATGGGCGATATTCATTGTTTTTTTTTTAATACAAACATCAAAGTCGTCAATTCACCGGTTTTGTTTACCAATGCCGTTTCGTTTTAGAAAACATCACGGTCACGACCTCACTTATGACGTAAAGATTATGAAGTCTCAGCAGAGGTTATCAGGAATTGTGACACGCACATTTTTGTAGGACGATGTTTGTTGATATCGCTGACACGACAGTTCCTAATTTGATATATGTTTAAACAATAAAATGTTAACTAGCTAATGGTGTTGCTGAATTTTATTTAGTTTTGTCATCTTCACAGGAATCATCGTTTGAATGTTGGGAGAGTTTGGTGATAACTCCTGCTCACTGTTGATAAGTCCAGCTCAGCTCACCGCGAACTTTGATACGAGTTTTGCTTATGGAGTGAGCAGGTAGATATAGCAGGAGGGAAGGATGATAAGACACCATATTTATATTTTCTACTTTTTCTATGTAAACAGGTGACTGTGACATGGCTATATGTGGAGGTGTAAACAGTATATTAACTCCTATCAATTATGTAGCTTTAAACAAAGCTAGAATGATTTCAAAGACCGGAATGAGCCATACTTTTTCGCAGATGCTGATGGTTACGCTCGTGGAGAGGGTTGTGGAATGTTTTATTAAAAAGCTTTAAAAAGGTATGCATTTTAAATTTCCTAATCACTGTGTATACAAAAATTATAATGTGTGGTTATATAAAATAAATTGATTATTGGATGCTTAGCTCCAGCGAAAAATGTATCATGCTTATTAAGGGCTAGCACAAGTTCAATAGTACTTAAAAACTCTAAAAAGGAGGAAAGGACTGGATAACCGATGCATCGACATTGACTATTACAAGAAAATCACTAATTATTACACGATAGTCACCACAATGGCCCCATACAGGTAATTATTACACGATATCCATCACAGTGGCCTCGTACATCCAATTAATCCACGATATTAGCCACAGTGGCATCGTACAGCCAATTAATGCACGATAGCCACACAGTGGTCTCGTACGTATAATTATTATACGATAGCCACCCCAGTGGTCTCGTACAGCAAATGTATACACGATAGTTGCCACAGTTGCCTCGTACATCCAATTAATACACGATAGCCACAACAGTGGTTTTATACAGCCAATTATTACACGATAACCACAACGGTGATCTCGTATCGTCAATTATTACATGGTAGCCACCACAGTGGTATCGTACAGCCAGTTATTACATGGTAGCCACAACAATGATCTCGTACAGTCAATTATTACATGATATCCATAACAGTGATCTCGTACAGTCAATTTGTACATGATAGCCACATCAATGGTTTCATACAGTCAATTAGTACATGGTAGCCACAACAGTGGTCTCTTACAGTAATTTTTTACACGAAAGCCACAACACTGGTTTCGTACAGTCAATTATGACATGGTAGCCACCATGGTGGTCTAGTACAGTCAATTATTACACGATATGCACCACAGTGGTCTCGCACAGCCAATTATTACATGATAGCCACAACAGTGGTCTCGTATAGCCAATTATTACATGGTAGCCATAACTTTGGTATCGTACAGCCAATTATTACATGGTAGTTTCTTTTTATGAAAAACTCAATATTTATACTTGCTATTCCGTTCCCTTGGTTATTTTAGGCAAAAGAAGATGGAGACAAGATATGGGGTATTGTGATGTCTGGTTGTAATCAAGACGGAAAAGCCAGCACACCAATTACTGCTCCCCCGGGAGAACAACAGAAAGTTCTTCTACAAAAGATATGCTCTTCCTATAGTATTTCACGTCAACAGTTCAGTATATAGAGACTCATGGTAAGATATATTTGTATTTATCATAGAAAGATGTCATTTGGGTTTTTTCAGGAAATATTGGATAAATTAATTAGTAAGCCATATATTTAAAAATATTTAATATATTTTACTATAAAACTTTCAAGGATATTGTGATGGTACTTAAACATGCTAAATGTAAAGGTATTTTCCTAATGAACAACACGCGTTTATTAGAGGTTGTCGTTAGTGACCCTGTAAAAGGAATCATTTCCCATTCTATCCTTAATATTCCCCTTTTCTTTTGTCTGTGGTTATCCAAATATTAACTGTAAAGCAAGGCAAACATGTTACATTACAACACAATGTTCTTGACAAATACATACTAAGTATAATAACTATCATGTTGCTATAATAGCAGACCGATTTTTTTGGTCCCAGCCGTCGTCGAGTTTCAGCGGTTCCACTGTATCATGTAGCCATACTAACAGAACAATTTCTTTGGTCCCATTCGTAGTCGAGTTTCAGCGGTTGTACTCTATCATGTAGCTATACTAACAGACCGATTTCTTTGGTCCCAGTCGTAGTCGAGTTTCAGAGGTTGCACTGTATCATGTAAATATAATAATAAACCCATTTCTTTGGTCTCAGCGTATTCGGGATTCAGAGGTTCCACTGTTTCATGTAGATATAATAAGACACCGATTTCGTTGGTCCCAGCGGTGGTCGGGTTTCAGAGGTTCTATTGTATCTTGTAGGTATAATAACTATCATGTAGCTATAATAACAGACCAATTTCTTTGGTCCCAGCCGTAGTCGGGTTTCAGAGGTTCCACTGTATCATATAGATATAATAACAGACTGATGTCTTTGGTCCCAGCCATAGTCGGTTTCAGATGTTCCACTGTATCATGTAGATATAATAACAGACCGATTTCTTTGGTCCCAGCGTAATCGGGTTTCAGAGATTCCACTGTATCGTGTAGTTATAATAGCAGACTAATTTCTTTGGTCCCAGCCGTAATCGGGTTTCAGAAGTTCCACTGTATCGTGTAGATATAATAACAGACCGATTTCGTTGGTCCCAGCCGTAATCGGGTTTCAGAGGTTCCACTGTATCGTGTAGTTATCATAGCAGATTGATTTCGTTAGTCACAGCCGTAATCGGGTTTTGGAGGTTCCACTGTATCGTGTAGTTATAATAGCAGACTGATTTCTTTCGTCCCAGTCGTAATCGGGTTTCAGAGGATCCACTGTATCGTGTAGTTATAATAGCAGACTGATGTCTTTGGTCCTAGCCGTAGTCGGGTTTCAGAGGTTCCACTGTATCGTGTAGTTATAATAGCAGACTGATTTCTTTGGTCCCAGTCGTAATCGGGTTTGTTTCAGAGGATCCACTGTATCGTGTAGTTATAATAGCAGACTGATTTCTTTGGTCCTAGCCGTAGTCGGGTTTCAGAGGTTCCACTGTATCATTTAGCTATAATAGCATACCGATTTCTTTCGTCCCAGCCGTAATCGGGTTTCAGAGGTTCCACTGTATCGTGTAGTTATAATAGCAGACTGAATTCGTTGGTCCCAGCCGTAATCGGGTATCAGAGGTTCCACTGCATCGTGTAGTTATAATAGCTGACTGATTTCTTTGGTCCCAGCCGCAATCAGGTTTCAGAGGTTCCACTGTATCGTGTAGTTATAATAGCAGACTGATTTCTTTGGTCCCAGTCGTAATCGGGTTTCAGAGGATCCACTGTATCGTGTAGTTATAATAGCAGACTGATTTCTTTGGTCCTAGCCGTAGTCGGGTTTCAGAGGTTCCACTGTATCATTTAGCTATAATAGCAGACTGAATTCTTTGGTCCCAGCCGTAATCGGGTTTCAGAGGTTCCACTGTATCGTGTAGTTATAATAGCAGACTGAATTCTTTGGTCCCAGCCGTAATCGGGTTTCAGAGGTTCCACTGTATCGTGTAGTTATAATAGCTGACTGATTTCTTTGGTCCCAGCCGTAATCGGGTTTCAGAGGTTCCACTGTATCGTGTAGTTATAATAGCAGACTGATTTCTTTGGTCCTAGCCGTAGTCGGGTTTCAGAGGTTCCACTGTATCATTTAGCTATAATAGCAGACCGATTTCTTTCGTCCCAGCCGTATTCGGGTTTCAGGGGTTCCACTGTATCATATAGCTTTAATAACAGACCGATTTGTTTAGTCCCAGCCGTAGTCGGGTTTCAGAGGTTCCACTGTGCCATGTAGCTATAATAACAGACCCATTTTTTTGATCCCAGCGGTAGTCGGGTTTGAAAGGTTCCACTGTATCATGTAGATATACTAACAGACCGATTTCTTTGGTCCCAGCCACAGTCGGGTTTTAGAGGTTCCACTGTATCATGTAGATATAATAACAGACCGATTTCTTTGATCCCAGCCGTAATCTGGTTTCAGAGGTTCCACTGTATCATGTAACTATAATAACCGACCGATTTCTTTGATCCCAGCCGTAGTCGGATTTCAGAGGTTCTACTGTATCATGTAGATATATTAACCGACCAATTTCTTTGATCCCAGCCGTAGTCGGGTTTCAGAGGTTCCACTGTATCATGTAGCTATAATAACAGACCGATTTCTTTGATCCCAGCCGTAGTCGGGTTTCAAAGGTTCCACTGTATCATGTAGATATAACAGACCGATTTGTTTGGTCCCAGCCGTAGTCGGGTTTCAGAGGTTCCACTCTATGGTGTAGTTATAATAGCAGACTGATTTCTTTGGTCCCAGCCGTAGTCGGGTTTCAGAGGTTCCACTGTATCATGTAGCTATAATAACAGACCGATTTCTTTGGTCCCAGTCGTAGTCGGGTTTCAGAGGTTCCAATGTATCATGTAGCTATAATAACCGACCAATTTCTTTGATCCAGCCGTAGTCGGGTTTCAAAGGTTCTACTGTATCATGTAGATATAACAGACCGATTTCTTTGGTCCCAGCCGTATTCGGGTTTCAGAGGTTCCACTGTATCGTGTAGTTATAATAACAGACCGATTTGTTTGGTCCCAGTCGTAGTCGGGTTTCAGATGTTCCACTATATCATGTAATTATAATAACTATCATATAGCAGGAAATAGACATTATATTTTACTAAGCGATTTTTAAAGTTTATATGTTTTTATAAGCCTGTATATTTGCATACAAGATAAATATTAGACGATCAGTGCGAATAATACAAATGCGCCTAGTAAAAGAAGCAACATAAACATTAAAAGCCCAAACATATAGAACAACATTAAAAGTTTTGAACAAGAAATAATCATTTAAGTTAATTAGAAATAACAAAAAGTACGACACAAGAAACATATCTCTAATTTGAACGTGTGAAATGTAACTATTGTGAAAGAACCAACATCTTAGTCCTACATTTATTCATAATAATCAAAAACTCATTATAAAAAACTTAAAACAGACATTTACATAATATCTACAAACAATACAGACTACATAAAAAAATCATCGCTTAGAGTCAGAGGCCGTGCATAAAAGGTTAAATCATTAATATAGACCTTCATGGTCGTGACCGTATGGTAGTTCGATTTACAGCTATCTATGTAATATGTGTCTATCACCACTAACGCAGTGAGTGCGAATCACACATCACGCTCGTGACAAGGTGTACTCGATACAACATTATGTGATACAGTTTGTTAGTGACTTGCGCAGGTCGGTGTTTCTCTCCGGTACTACGGTATATTCCATCAACGAATTTGACCTCCATGATATAGCTGAAATATTGTTGAAAATGGCATTCAACCCCATAAGACTCACTCTCTCTCTCTCTCTTTTTTAATACAACACATCTCATCGCAACCCCACACCGCCTCCATCACTCATGTCGAAATCATGTAAATAAACTTTATCACAAACTTCGATTTGAACTTCAGCTTATTTTTTTTTATTGATAAGGTACGATAGTAACACTCTCTCTCTCTCCCTAATACAGCACATCTCATTGTTAATAATAATAATAATGAAATCTTTATTTAGAAAGAGAGTAACTTATTTGGATTATACCAATTTTCAATAAGGCTCTCTGAAAACAAAACATCAGTACATGGACATATATATCAGCAAAGTATATATATCACAATAACATATTCACATATTTTATATAATATAACGCAACTATTTAAAAAAAAAAATTGTAGGAGTTTTTGAATTCAAATACAGTTTTCGAGGTTTTAATATCATTTGGTAGTGAGTTCCATACTTTTGGCCCACTAAAAAAAAAACTTGATTTGTACAATTCTGTATTTGGTTTCCGAACAAGGAAATTGGCTGAAGATGAAAATCTAGTATCGTATGACTCCTTGTTATTTGCAGAAGCAATAAGGTTTGATAAATATTCCGGGGCTAATTCATTCTTAGATTTATACATTAACAAAGGCTTGTGATAAAGTATTCTATTCGTAATTGGAACAATCCCATATTTCTGAAATAGTTCGTTAGGTTGTTTTTTTTTAAATCGTGCTCATCTAGAATAATTATTGCAGCGCTTTTTTGTAATTTTAGGAAACTTTCAAGTAAATATTTACTACAATCCCCCCAAATTGAACAACAGTAATCTAAATGGGGAAGAATATATGCATTATAAAACATAATTATTGTTTTGTGATTCAAGTATTTCTTGATTCTCTTGAGTAATGCTAAAGATGAATTTACTCTTTTAATAATATGATTGATGTGTTCAGTCCAAGAAAATGTCGCATCTACGAAAACACCAAGGACCTTTTCACACTGACTTTCATTGATTTGATGGCCATTGATAGATATATCAAATATTTCATCAGATGAGGTACACAGTTTCTGTTTTGAACCAATGCACATGGTCTTTGTTTTTGATACATTTAAAACCATTCTATTTTCGTAACACCAGTGCGAAATATCTTCTAATACTGTATTAAGTGTTTTGTTTATACAAAGCTTGTTTTCCCAGTCACCGATATAGTACTATCATCTGCAAAAAGATCAGTCTTATGATTTGGGTTATATAAAGGTAGGTCATTAATAAAAATCAAATATAATACGATGCGAATACATTGATGCGAATAAATTGATGCGAAGCAACCCTACCCCGCCCACATTACTCATGTCCAAATCGAAGAATAAAACGAAACACAAATAAAGGTAAATAAACTTTATCACAAACTTTGAGCATTCGATTTGAGCTTCAGCCTATTTTTTTTTATTGATAAGGTAAGATAGTAACACTCTCTCTCTCTCCTTAATACAGCACATCTCATTGTTAATAATAATAATAATGAAATCTTTATTTAGAGAGAGAGTAACTTATTTGGATTATACCAATTTTCAATAAGGGTCTCTGAAAACAAAACATGAGTACATGGACATATATATCAGCAAAGTATATATAACACAATAACATATTCACATATTTTATATAATATAACGCAATTATTTAAAAAAAAATTGTAGGAGTTTTTGAATTCAAATACAGTTTTCGAGGTTTTAATATCATTTGGTAGTGAGTTCCATACTTTTGGCCCACTAAAAGAAAAACTTGATTTGTACAATTCTGTATTTGGTTTCGGAACAAGGAAATTGTCTGATGATGAACATCTAGTATCGTATGACTCCTTGTTATTTGCAGAAGCAATAAGGTTTGATAAATATTCCGGGGCTAATTCATTTTTAGATTTAATCTTTAACAAAGCCTTGTGATAAAGTATTCTATTCGTAATTGGAACAATCCCATATTCCCGAAATAGTTCGTTAGGTTGTTTTTTTTAAATCGTGCTCATCTAGAATAATTATTGCAGCGCTTTTTTGTAATTTTAGGAAACTTTCAAGTAAATATTTACTACAATCCCCCCAAATTGAACAACAGTAATCTAAATGGGGAAGAATATATGCATTATAAAACATAATTATTGTTTTGTGATTCAAGTATTTCTTGATTCTCCTGAGTAATGCTAAAGATGAATTTACTCTTTTAATAATATGATTGATGTATTCAGTCCAAGAAAATGTCGCATCTACGAAAACACCAAGGACCTTTTCACACTGACTTTCATTGATTTGATGGCCATTGATAGATATATCAAATATTTCATCAGATGAGGTACACAGTTTCTGTTTTGAACCAATGCACATGGTCTTTGTTTTTGATACATTTAAAACCATTCTATTTTCGTAACACCAGTGCGAAATATCTTCTAATACTGTATTAAGTGTTTTGTTTATACAAAGCTTGTTTTCCCAGTCACCGATATAGTACTATCATCTGCAAAAAGATCAGTCTTATGATTTGGGTTATATAAAGGTAGGTCATTAATAAAAATCAAATATAATACGATGCGAATACATTGATGCGAATAAATTGATGCGAATAAATTGATGCAAAGCAACCCCACCCCGCCCCCATTACTCATGTCCAAATCGAAGAATAAAACGAAACACAAATAAATGTAAATAAACTTTATCACAAACTTTGAGCATTCGATTTGAACTTCAGCTTATTATTTTTTTATTGATAGGGTAAGATAGTGCTACATGTAAGCTGTTCTTACAATCTTTGTCTACCACGGCATATGTTGAAGTAACTGTTCCAGGTTCTATTATTCTGTCATTCTTTTATTTCAAAAGGAACGGGAACGCCTATTGGGGATCCAATAGAGACAAATGCATTGGCGGAATTCTTTTCCACTGAACAGACAAATAAGAAGATACCCATAGGATCAGTAAAAACGAACATAGGTCATTTAGAGTCTTCAGCTGGAACCGGCGAATTAATCAAAGTACTGTTGATGATGAAGCATCAAACAATAGTTCCTTCGTTACATTATTCAGAAATAAATGGAAATAAGGGAATTGACTTCAGCAAAATTCCACTAGTTGTATCAACAAAGCTTAGCGAATGGCATCCACACGTTGATGGGACAAGGATATCGTGCGTTAACTCTTTTGGCTTTGGTGGAACAAACAGTCATGCTATCATAAAACAAATAAAAAGTGAAAGTAAGGCAGAAAATAATAATCTACCATGTTTAATTGTGGCTATATCAGCAACCACACCACAAGCTTTGGAAAACACTTGCCAGCACTTCTTAAAGAAGTTAAACACTGATACGTATAACATTGAAGACCTCTCGCATACATCTGTTATAAAGTGTGATCATTACAAGTATCGCTTGGCCTTTGCCGCAAAATCAACACCTGACCTTGAGCAACACATATCTAGTAAAATGGGTAATCTAGAAGCAGAACTGCGAGTCAGTATGAAACAGACTAATTTGATCTTCATTTTTTGTGGTGTTGGAACTGTATGGATGGGAATGTGCAGACAACTTTTAAAGAATAACAAAGTTTTCAAAGACACAGTGATTGAAGTAGACAAGGAAATGCGAAAATATACTAAATTATCGATGACGGAGACACTGGAAAAACCACCAACTGATTTCGTGACAGATTCCTTCATTGGGCCAATCGCTATATTTACGTGTCAAGTAGGTTTGTTTAGAATGTGGAAGGATCTTGGTGTTTTGCCAGATATCATTGTAGGTCAGTCAGTTGGAGAGGTTGCTGCGGCCTATACAGCGGGGTGTGTTTCTTTGTCTGAGGCTGTAAAGGTTACCTACTTTCGAACATATCTTTCTGCCAAATCAACAGGTCGACGAATGTTGGTTGTAAGACATACAGACATAGGCAAACTAGAAGAACTTTGTGAATCCTTTGGTAATACATTGAACATAGCGGTTTACAGCAGTAACGAAACCTGTGTAGTGTCCGGTGATAAAATGGCTGTAGAACAACTTCAGGAGAAATTGTCGTCAAATCCCAACTTTCCATCGGTGTTGCTGACAGAGTTAGAAGTCACTTGTGCATATCACAGTCCTCATATGACAGAGGCAAGTAAAAGACTGGAACAAGAACTTTGCGATTTAAAAGGAAAGGTTCCTAGTGTACGCATCATTTCGACGGTTACTGGCAAAGATATACTTGGAACTGAAATGGGTTCTGCAAAATACTGGTCCGATAATCTCCGTAAACCTGTACTTTTAAGAGAGGGAGTTTATTCGGCTATCGATTTAGAGAAAAAGAACATTTTCATTGAGATTGGGCCAAAACCTATTCTTCGAGCACATTTGAAAAATATAACAGACGCAGAAGCAGAGACGATACCTTCATGTAGCAGTCCAGATGATTATAATACATTTATGAAAGCAGTTGCTGCATTATATAAGAATGGTGTTGAATTTAACTTCCAAAAACTGGTTCCAAAAAACAGAAAACACACAGATATCCCACGATATAAGTTTTATAGATCAGGAACTCTCCTCGCCTCGGATACAGTAAGGGCAACTTTGCAAGTTAATACTCCAGGTGGGGAACAACATCCGTTTGTTTCTCAGAAACCCCTTTCTGGGCAGTATAAGGTGTCTCTGTCGAGCGAAACTACGCCGTATATTTACGAGCATATACTTGATCATAAACATATTGCACCTGGTGCAATACATGCAGAAATAGGTCTAGCAGTTTCGAAGTCGGCTTCCTCTATTCCTATTTCGGAGACGTCAGTTTCTTTACATGTTGTCAAACCTCTCTTTCTAGGTAAAAATCAAACAGTTGAGCTTGAGGTTAATCTTTCAAAGGAAACTAATTCCTTTAACATAACACGAAAGCAAGAAATTGTTTGCAAGGGGACATACTGCAAATCGAATTCGAAAGATATTGAGCGGGTCAGCATATCAACACTGAAGCGGATGTGCCCTATTCATGTCAGTCAACAGCTATTTTATGATACATTACGTAATCTTGGCTTTGAGTATGGACCATCTTTGACAGTAATTGGAAATTCGTGGAGGTCTGACAACGAATATATTGCTGAATTAACTGTACCAAATAAAATTGTAAACGAAATGCACTCTCTTCATTTACATCCATGTATCTTAGATGGTGTTTTGCAGACATTATCAATTTCATGGATTTCAACAATTACCCAGTACAAGGATTTTGAGATGGATATTTCTCGTCCTATTCCAATAAAACTTGGTGCACTAACGGTCAAAAGGGTACCAAGGGACAAAATGTACGTGTATGGTAGACTGTTAGAGTCATCAATAGAGCATGCCTTCCTAAACATATTATTACTTTCCGACAATGGTGAAGTAATAGCAACAATAGAAAACTATGAAGTAAAAAATGTGGCACCTGGTATGTCATTTTCTCCATTGTCCGATATATCATATATAACCAAATGGCTTCCGGTTGAAACTGATGATAAAATCAGTAACATTTTGAACGAAACTGACATTATATTGTGCATATGTTTATCTACAACTGCATATGAAATCATTCAAAAGTATTTCGACAGTAAGTCATGCGTCATGATTCTTCTTGACATTCCTTTTGGTAGCGACATGGATGCATCCAAGAGCGTTCAGACAATAACTAATACAATTCAAAACAAAGGGATTAGTTTCTCGGAAGTCAAGGAAATTATTTATTTTCCTGGATATCGCCAATGCTCTGAAAATTTAGATACAGAAGAAGTATATCACTGCATTAAGACATCTTGCTTAGTCTTACTGAAGCTTCTGGGAAATTTCATGGAGGAGACCATTGATATTCCAATCTATGTCTTAACAGAGCAAACACAACCACACATTACAGAGATAAAACAGAAATACAATCTGGCCGGATCAGAGTTATGGGGAATGTGTAGATGTCTTGTTAGAGAACGATCATATTCAAATATAAAACTTGTAGACTTTACAGAAGACAGAGATATAAAACTGCTTCCTAACGTCATAGCTAGAGCCAATGAAAATGATTTTTGGAAATTTGCACCTGAAATCAAAGTCTCGGAGAACAAAATTTATGTTAATCAAATTGTTCGATCTAACAATGATTCATTTGGCTTTCGAATGAGTCAATATAACAAGAAGCAGTCTTTAGACTTAAAATCAGCAAGTCATCAACATTTGCAAAAGCCGTTTTTTGTTCCGAAACCTGTATTATCAACTACTGAGCATACCAAAACAAATCATGTATCGTTGAAAGTTGAAACAGCTTATGTTAATCCGATATTTTCTCCCCTCACAGAAACAATTGCCGTTGATGACTCGGATCCATGGAAGGCAACTCGAGCAGATGGCCACCAAATAATTTCCACAGAAGTTTGTGGACATATATGCAAAAGCTTGCAAATATGTAAGGAAAACTCGCTGCAGTGTTTCAAATCACCTAAGGTTTTTCCTACTACAGCATCACAACTCGATATTTCTTACGTGACATGCTTTCCTTGTGGTGTCTCAAATACAATTATTGTCCCCTTTAAGTGCCTCATACCTAAAACGGCATTTGGTGAATACAGGCCAGGGTTGATGCTTGAATATATTTGGTACTTTGGACTCTTGGAGGAATTAAACACTGATCTACCTATGGGTGTCATTTACGAAAAGGAGCTACAATTCGACTTGAACCTGTTGCAAGACATTTTAAGATCGAAAGTCAAAGTTACATTTATGTATGATATAAATGAATTTCGAGAGAATTACAATTTGAACGGAACATATCAATTGCTTCTGCTGGTTCAAGATGTATCAACTCTGATTAGTTGTTCTAGTAAAATAAATCTAGCGGTTTCTCGTATTGTTACGTACTCTCAGCTTGTCAGTAAACCTCAGGAAAGACGTATGCGACAGCAATGGCCATGTTTAGAAATGTGCATTATTAATAATGATGATATGCTGAGTGAGCAGAGACTATCCAAGCTGGTAAAGCTACTAACTAGTTGGCTTTCTAAGAATCACAGACTCCTCATAAAACAATCTTGGACTGATAATCACTTACTTGGAACAGTGATAAACTTCCGGGATGATTCAGAATCAACGAAAAGCATCAACTGTGACGTTTTACCAGTTAAAACTGATCAAGCTTGTCTTTTCAACAAATCTGCAGGTTACATAATTGTAGGAGGCCTTACTGGACTTGGTTGGGAAATTGTAGAATTGATTGCCAAAATGGGAGGAGGATGCGTCGCAATTTTTGCAAGAAGACCACCAACAGATCAAAGATTGGCAGAAATGAGAGAAATGTCAGAAAAATACAATTGTTGTATTATTTCACTGAGAGCAGATGTTTCGGACTTCGAATCAGTGAAGAAAGCATTTGAGACGTACCACGCTGAATACCACGACTATCCTGTGAAGGGGATTTTTCATGGCGCGGCTGTTGTTGAAGACGCCATTATAGTCTACATGACAGAGGAGAAATTTGAAAAGGTCCTGCAACCAAAAATAAAAGGAACTCTCAATCTTCATATTTTATCAAAAGATATGAAATTAGATTACTTTATTCTACATTCCTCAATTACTTCCGTCTTTGGAAATACGGGTCAAATGAATTATGGGGCTGGAAACTCATTTATGGACACATTTGCTTACTACAGGAGATCAAATGGATTGAGTGGACAAACTATTAACTGGGGAGCACTACATTTAGGGATTCTAACGGCATCCGAGCACGTGGAACGTCATTTAAATGCACAGGGATACCACAATCTAAGCCCAGATAAAATAATGGAATGTCTGCTACATACATTAAGCAACGATTTCACGCAAATCGTTTATGGAATATTTAAATGGGATACCATTATTCGACAGTCTCCAGATATGATACACATTAGTTCCAAGTTACAACCTATTCTGCTTGAATTGAATTGAATGACCATTTTCACAGCAAAACAGGGAACGAAAATAATAGTAGACTTAGAGGAGCTTCAAAAACTATCAAAAGACAAACTCTACGTTAAAATAAATGAGATTCTAGTCTTAATAGCTGCAGATTTATTTGCTCTTGAGGTACCAATGATTCAAACTACAACACAATTTACAAAATTAGGAATTGATTCAATGACAGGTACGGCATTGATCAACACAATTTACGAACATCTAAGCTGTAAAATCCCAATAATAGCAGTTTTAAATGACGAGGCCAACATCGAATCAATTTCATCATTGATTCTACACCAGATGTCAGTTTCGTCAGATGTAACAGGAATGGTCCCTGTTTACAAAATGCTCCACCTTAAGTCTGAAATTAAAAGCGTCAGCATCAATCTTAATTTTATTGAACAGTCTATTTATTCATTTGAATCCCATCCAAATACTTTCAGATTCCTGCGAGTTGATATGACCATTATGAATTCAGATATCAGAGGGAGTGCAATCCAGAATGCCTCTCAAGAACTTGTTTTTCTGTATCCGGAACTTACTAGTATATATGCTGAGATGGATGGAATTCCGTTTCGTTTTCTGGAAACATCACAATTAAATGAAGGTGTTGATAAGGTTGACAATAGTTTATTTAATTACCGTACATATGTACCAAACAAAGAAGATGTGGGAGGTTTTCGTGATACGTGCATTAGAGAGATAGTTGACTGCAAAAGTCAAGAGGAAGATGATATTTCTACCCCAAAAACAGTAATCTTAGAAGGAAGAGTTTTCAAAATCGATTGTTCAAGGGAAATGGACACTTTAGAAGTTAATCTCTACTTCGATCGATTATTATTTGATAACATATCAACAGAACAACCTGCCGTAAACTTTGTATCAATCTTGGATGGCACCCATGTCAAAATTAAACAAGAAACTGATTATGATAATACTGAACAGGAGCTAAACAGTGCTATTCGTGAACATAAAGAAGATGGAAAACGGTTTTGGTCTAGCAGATTATCCATGGCTGCTATGCCACCTGTAATGTTTGGTGAAAGTCAATTTGTTGATAAAAATGAAACTGATGTTGAGATCAGAACAGTTACACTGACAAAGGAAGTTTGGACTACCCTAAAAGACTTTAACCTCAACAATCAGATAACCAATTTCGAATTCTTCATAGGAATCTATCAACTTTTGTTGCACCTTATTTCTGAAAATGACATCATCTCTGTGGCATCATTTGTAGATCTGAGACAGTTTTTACAAAGATCAGAAAATACTGGAACCATTGAAAATTTGATACCATTTATTACTACGTTTCCAAAAAACAAGACATGCATTCAATATCTCTTAGAAAATGTCGAAAATGTACGTGACACACAGAAGCATGGCATCATTCCTTTCAATGATATGCAAAACATGTTTACTAATACTTTATCAGGGATAAACGCTTTTATGCACGGAATATTCACGGATATAACTTGTGGTACAGACTTCGTTGACATTTCTACAAACGTTAAATTAAAATCGATTAGATCTTTTGATTCAAGGTTCCAGACGTCATATTTCTGACACTTTAATACCGGAACACATTGTGTTGTCATTACACTATAAACCTCGGTTTGTACAGGAAATTACCGCATCACAGGTTCTTCGTGGATTGTTGGAAATAACAGAGACTATATTAAGCGTGAAAGAGGTAACAATAGAACAAATTAAGAAGAAATTTAATTCTGCACAGAAAGAAACGATAGGAAAATTCCCCAATGGTCAGACCAAACAAACCTATGCCAATGGAGACGTGGATGAGGAGAATCTGCTTTTACATAGAGGAGATAGCCTGGTTTTAAATGATGGGGAGACTGTGGTTTTAAATAGAAATGTTAAAGACGGGATTAGATTTAAAGGTAAAATATATTCAGTTTTGTTGTTTTTGTTGTTTTTTTGTTGTTTTTTTGTGTGTTTGTTTGTTTGTTTTGCTTTGTTTTGTTTTTGCTTTTTATTTTTTTTTGGGGGGAGGGGGTCATATATTGCATACATCACAAGCAATACAATACAATTACAGACAAGACACAATATTACACAACACATCTACTATAAATTAAAAGAATAATAGATATGATGTACTTTGTTCTATATATTATATAATGTCCAAACAAATTAGTTTTAAAAACATATTTACCATTTTTTAAATTATATTTATCTAGATTATCTAGAAAGAAGACATTCATTTGTCTACCTTTTCTCTGCATTTTATTTTACTTAAGACCATTTCTAGGGTGGATAACATCTTTTGGTATTTTCGAACTGTCACGTATTTTTATTAAAAATATCCAATATTATTATATCAAAAACATTATTTTAGGTATTTTCCTGAAAGAAACAACATATGGACAGAATCATAAAGTAACTGTATTGGTAACTGAAGACGATAACCACCAGCTAGTGTTGAAATGGACAACTGGGGAAAAGACAAAACAGATGGATGTAAATTCCATCGTCAATACCAAATGCACTTCTTTAAATGGTAAAACATTTTGTTTTTCTTATTAAAGTGATTACTTGACGAAAACTATGGACCTAGTGTTAAGGGCAGCCTTTCTGCGAATATGTCTGTACTTGTATTAGATCGTTTGCAATGTTGAGGTTGTGGGGGGGGGGGGAATTATATATATTTTGTGTATATTTCACATGCTTAGATTTATTTGCAAAGGAAAACTTGTTAAAAAAAAATAGTTTGAAGATACCAAAGGGTAATCAGAATCCGTAAAGCGAAGGACAGAAAACACAATGACCAACTGAAAAATGACAAAAGGACAAACAATGATCTACAACGCATTAAGCAAAAAACTAAAGATCGAGTAACACGAACCCACTAAAACCGGGGATGAACTCATGTGTTCCGGGGGGTAGGCAGTTCCTGCTTCGTTAGTGACACCCATCGTGTTAACCTAGTTACAAAGCGGGTGATATGTCATGCATGAGGAAAGGACCGGAAAGTGTTTACGACAAGTGGAACATATCCGTGGTCATTTGTGACACAGATATTCCATAACCGTCAATTAAGTCATGGTTGCGACCGTAAAACTTTCGAAGTGATGACTTCAACTTTACCAATAGGAACACAAGATTAAACAAAAACAAGTTTCTATCATATAATTGTATTATATTTTGATCATTGTTTTCAATCTTTTAATAGGAATGAAAGTTGTAACTTTTCAAACCGATACTAGACACTATGCATTCAAGACAACTGTCCAAGAAGAAATGGAAGCATTGGTGAGGATGATCGAGATATAAGCACAAACAACTATATGTGTATGAGCTATACATTATGCAGTGCCTGTACCAATCCTGGATATTAAAGTGAGCGGTTATACATTATGTGTGTTAGAGGTGGCCATTTTGACTCTGTTTCTATGATATTTCTATTAGATTTTAGAACTGTACCGACAGTCTGGTATTTACTGTTTTTTTATTCTATTTTCATATTATAACTAGAAATAATATATTAACTAGAAACGTGTTAAATGTATAAACAATGTATTACAATGACTATACAATTTGTAGCTCGTTTTACAAACTATTTTCATAGCCATTTTATTTTTATGATCTGGAAATTTTTAAAGGTATAATGTAGTTGATTTTGGTGATTATTTTATATTAATACCAGATATTTGGAAATACATGTACAATAAAACATAAATTAATACCAATTATCGAGATTAGAAGTAAATAGTCCATCCATTCTCTTTTATTTTCATGAAAACACACCTCGAACATAAATTCCTGTCTGTATGATGACATACGCCCCTATGAATATAACCTCAGGTGACCTTGTACTACGTACTACGCATGCGCGAAGTCTGTTGTTGTGGGGAAAATGTCTATGATGGAAAACCTGCATGCGGTTGCACAAGAAGTTTAGCTGATTCTGCCAGGAAAAGAAAGGAAAAGAAGTTTTGGCGAATTATAATAAAACAACATATGCCACCAACATGACCCTTGAATAGAAACTCATGCTAAAGTGTAAGCATCAGTGTCATTGCGCATGTAGTTCGGAAATTGGGACATGCATAATTAATGATGCTGGGAGACAAGCTGCACACAAAAAAACAACGAAAATATACGTTTTTGGTCGAATCTCGCCAAACGATTAATTAACATTCAACGCCAAATTGTATCTATGGAATAACTGAAGCTGTATCTCATTTCTTATTAGATTGTCCGCGTCACACGACTCTAAGACAACAACTTTTCTTCTCACTTTTGGACATTCCTGAAACAATTTCACTGAATCTACTTATTTTTGGGTCATTTAATCTAAATGACGAAGAAAACAAGGCAGTATTTAAATCAGTCCAAACATTTATCATAAAAAGTAAAAGATTTACACCCTGACATGCTTACATAATATTTTTCACCTTTTCAATCTTATTTAATCTCTTTGTATTATTATTTTCAAGTAAATTGTGTAGCTTTCAACTACATGCTACATATATATATCTTTGTTCTCCCTCAATGTATAAATAATTCTCATAAGTTTAAAATTTAAATCAGCATGCATATATATGTGTTTGTGATATTTGTATGTTTTTCATAGGAAACAGATTTAAAAAAAAAACCATTTGCTTGTTTCAGAATCTTATTGTATAATTGCTATTGTTTTGTTTATATATGTCAGTTATTCCAATAAAATATGTTTATACCAACATTCAACGGAAACAAAATTTCAAAAAAATTACCAAAATCAACGACATTATACCTTCAATATTTCATTTTATTACATAATGGTTTTATTTAAACAATTGTATTTGGCTATCATGCTGTCACCTGACATTCCGTAAAATTTGATATTGTTTGATTAAAACTCGTATTAACTCGCTTTCAATATCACTTTCCATTGCATTATGTATGACGTCATAATGAAGTGATTCATTTCATATTGACTTGGTTTCACATTCACTTTTCATTTTAATTTAATAAAACAATTGCAGTCTTTTGTATCGGTCAATACGAGTTTTTATGGATCTTGAAAGCGATATTCACCTCAGCCTAAAAGCTTCGGTGAATATCGTTTGTAAGGTCCATCAAAGCTCGCATTGACCTTAACAAAAGACTATAATTGTATATTATTATATTACATAATGATTTTTTAATCACTGTTTCATTGGTCTAAACGCTCTCATTTGGGATTTAATCATTTTTGGGATTGTTTTGGAAGAAAACGATATTGACTCACTTTCACTTTCCGAATTTATTTTAGGAAACTATTTTGAGAAACCAATGAAAATCTCAATTAAAAAAAAAAAATTAAAGTTCAAAATTTTCAAAAAATTTCAAATGATACAATTTTCAAAAAGCTTAAAAAAATTCAGTTTTCATAAAATTTCAACAATTTGTGGAAGTCCTGGATTGCATTTGGTTTAATATGTTCATGAGACAACCTGAAATTGTATATTGTACATTTTATCTTCAATCATATCAGTTAAATATAGATTTTGGTACTTCTAGTGTACAAAGGTTTCTGTTGGTTTTCTTATCGATAGTAATTTCTGGTTATAGTTATGTAATACAACAATTACAGTCTTGTGTAGAAGTCGATATGATGTTGAACGGACCAAGAAAGCAATATCGACTGCGGCCTCCGGCCTTAGTCGATATTGCTTTCTTTGGTCCATTAAACCTGATATCGACTTGTACACAAGACTATTATTGTATAATATTAAATCATATGTACATAAAATGTCAATAATCTACTTTTATCTTTTAATTCTCATCTGTCTTTAATTATCATTCCATCTGCATCATACTGATGTTTGGACACCAATAAGATGTACATTAATTTCGTTATTTAGTGTAACGTTGTTTTTTTTTTCTTAAAGATTATGAAAGTATCCAAATTCTGGTTTTAAAATAAATATGTTGATTATCACAGTAAGAACTGGTACATATATACAACAATCATTCGTTTTTAAATATATGTGCACAAAATAGTCTATTTGAGCTTAGATTATCTTCTGCGTGTTACTAGTTCGGCTTTTTCTTCTTATTTTCATTTTGTCTATGCTGTTGTAGTTTGCCCCGGGTGATATTGTTGTTTTCACTTATTTATATTTAAAGCAAACAAATATCAACTTAATTTACAATTATTCTTTTCAAAAGAAATCAAATTCTGTACTTTCATTATGTACAACGTTTGAATTATTTCTCTAAGTATATGTTTGTATGATGATTATGAAAAGAAAGTTTAAACAGTGCTGGTCAACAATTCCAGCAATATCAACAAAACAGAGAATCACCTTACAACACTGAACACAAAAAAACCACGAGATATGAGGTTGGAAATCCAGGTCCTGGTTTGGGACAGGCACAAGAAAAGTTTGAAGATGTCAATGAGAAAATAAGTTGTAAATCACAGGATTGACATTACAATGCCCAAACGAAAGGAAAATAAAACAATACAGACAAACAAATTTTATAATAATTTCACAAATCTAACTTAAGTTTTTATTTGGTGACAACTTATTTGAGTAAGTACCGAGCTCCTGACTCGGATAGTATTTTATTCTTATGGGTTCACATTGAACACTTTTCATAATTTACATGTGCAGTTGAGGTTGTTTTTTTTTCTTTCTATATTGTATACGATATAGTAGTGAAAATGTAGCAATATGTCTAGTACTGATATATATAGTACATGTATGTGCATTGTACATGAATGAAACGTTTGTGTGTAATTTGATGCTGATATTATAATTTATTTTGATAGTACATAGAAATATAAATGTCGTTTTTATTTATGTTTGATTTTTAATATTTTAATTTAATTGATTTACAAATATTCCATATTTTTTTCAAACTCTAAATTATATTTCTGTAGAATACAAATATCAAAACAATGGATACTTGTTATATTATGTACCCATTTAAAATAACTATACTTCATCATTCTTATGCAATAAATATTTCGTATGGTACAACATTACCAGTATGTATATGATGTTTTTGTACATAATTTAAAACAGTTTGTAGGAAACTTAATGTTAAATATTGTGTTATTATATAGATGGGGTAAAATACTGTAATTAATCTGATATGTCACATGTGAACGAACAAGTTATTCTCAAGATATCACAATACATATTTTTCACGGTTTGGGTTTATGGTGTTTAACGCCACTTTCAACAATATTTCAATTATATCGTGGCGGTCAGTTTTATTGGTGGAGGAAACCGGAGTACCCGGAGAAAACCATCGACCTGTTGCAAATTACTGACAAGCTTTATTACATAATGTTGTATCGAACGGGGTTCGAACTCACAACGTTAGTGGTGATAGACGCTGATTGCACATGCAGTAAACTACCATACGATTACGACGGCCTCATGTATATTTATTGGTAGAGGTGGAAATAAAGCAGGAACGCATAGACTTTTTACAAATAGTTTTGAAACAGAAATTATTGTAGAATAACAGCCATTTTCACACAGGAGTGCATTCACCAAATTTAGGTGTGGAGTTGCACCACTTAGAATAGAAACGGGTCGCTTTGAAAATGTGTGAGTTGAAGAACGCATTTGTTGTTTTTGTAGTGATTTTATAGAGAATGAAACACATGTATTCTTAAATTGTCCATTCTATGATGATCTTAGAGAAAATTTATTTAATGTTCCAAAACATTATACCGTTGATTTTATGTCCTTTAATAATGAAGAGAAAATATTTTTTTTACTTCTCAATTGAAAACAAGATTAAAATTTGTGTCAAAACCTCATTCCAAATTTATGAAAGATGTAGCAATAGTTTATACTGTAATAAAAACTAAGAAATCAAATTTAGTGCGCACTACTGGGCGGATGATACACTCGAAGACTAATAAATAGTTTTTTTTATTCTTATATATGTACATAAATTGTAGTTTTTATAATGTTATGAAGTTATTTAGATGTAAATAGTCTCCTATGATTCTGTATTGAGTGGCTCTTAATATTTATGTGTATGTACTTTTTATTAATATTTGTTATTGTGCAGATATTATATTGAGAGATGAAACTTAAATAAAAATATTGACTAGAATTGAAAGGAATTGTCAAAATTTCATCATCTTTCCAACATCAAATGACAAATTAGTTCATATGGTGATCTACATTTCTAGAATCACAAATAACATGAAATTCTATATATTAGACATAATAATTCAGCTTGATTTTCGACTATGGAAAAATTTCACTCCAGGCAGAAAACGCAATATAGCTCGCTCATATTTTTGATATTCGAAAATCCTAATTTTACTATATCTATTATGGTCCGAGTTATATTATAGCTACATGAGTGAGTGAGTGAGTGAGTGAGTGCTTAACGTCAAATGAGCAAATTGACAGCTACATCATGGCGAACTTTTAAATGAAATGATGATGATGTCCGCCTGGTACTAGACTAATTACTAATTACTACCTGATTACATTTAGGTCATGTATATCCATTGTTGTTACTATTAATTAGCGTTACAAAGGACAATTTTTTATCATTCGATAGAAATCGCATAAAAAAACCAACAACAACAAAAAACAAATACAATCTATTTCATAACTATAGAGAAAATAAATATAGATGGTTATTTCAATTTTAACTATAACTAATCTATGAATTTGAGGAATATCAAACACAATGTCTTTTTTGATATATAATTTAACCATAGTGTCGTCAAATGCTCTAATTAATAACCAGCCAATCTTTATAGCAATACTTTAACATGCTGATGATTTAACCTTTTCAATTATAGTAGAGCATGCATGCAGACAGAATAGTCTTCAAACCGTCGAACACTTCCTGAAATAAAACATATGTATGTGTAAATATATGGAGATGCTACAACAGCTAAGGGCCCAACTTTTTTCTTTTCTGAGATGGAGGGTGGGATTTGTTTTTCGAACCGAGGGATGGCCCGGGTGGGTTAATGAGTTAGGTAGTTGGATTACCTAGCAACTCATACAAGCCTATCACAAATACGGCGTGGGTCCATGGTCGGTGGTTCTCTCCGGGTACTCCGGCTTCTTCCACCACTAAAACTGGTCACCATGATATAGTTGTAATATTGCTGAAAGTGGCGTTAGATACAATACATTCAATCAATCAATCAATCGAACCGAGGGCATGGAGTTAAATAAAATGATATGAATGAAGTAGTCCTTTTTTTAAGACTACTATCCTAGATGGTATATTACTCAATCGGAGATACACAACAATCAACCAATCAATCAATCGCTTGGATTTTTTGTGTAAATCGATGTTTATTTTAATGACTAAACGAAAAACAAATAATACCACTCTGTCCCAAAATTTTCAAATTCCAACAAGACAATTGTAGAAAGGGGGAGAATTGATCCCCCTAAGACACAAATATAACACTCACTTTCCTGGCTTGTTACAGACACTTCGATAAAAGTGGCGGGGCTAATCTAGTTGTATGGGGCCAGACATGCTCTCTTAGTGAATTGATGCAGTCATCTGCAAGTTATTTCCACATGTGAGTAAAATGCCAACCCTCATATATAACCTAGATTTACCCAGTTTTCTGCCTTCAAAAATTCCAATTAATTAAGCAATATTGTCTCTTGTGGATTTTGGGGAGGCCGACTATTTTGAAAACGCATCCCAGTTGACAGTAGTCGTTTTGGCCCCAATCGTATTGTAGTTTTATTCACTTGTTTAATTAGTTCCTACCACCACAAACTTTTATAATATGATAACGTTTGTCAGTTAATGGTCACAGGTCTGTGATCTAGATACTCTGGTTTCCTTAGCTAGAAACGTAACTGTAACGGATAACCCTGATCTTGTATGCTAATGTTACCTTCAGGTAGTGACGTTATATTACCTTTCCATGCAATTTTACCCTTGACTACTACGCATAAAGCTTCTCTTGACGTGATTGGGAAAAGCTCTGTCTCCATCTCCAGATCCGCAAGTTGTTCTAAAATGGAAACAGCTGTATTATTAATGTTGAGGAAACTATATTTAACTTGGTGTATTGAAATGATCTACTTGATTAGTGGAAGATGGCATCTGGAAAATCCATATGTTATTCCACTCACTCCATGGAAACCAGGGCAGAGGTATACAGAAATAGTCCAACCGATAGTCCTTCCTTTTAAATACATGATTTATTGTGCATTACTGAAATGCTGACGACAGTACGTAAAATACCAATAATTTGCCGTTAATCAGAAACTACAAATCTGTTTTGAGTGTGTGTGTAATGGTTGTTAACACCAAGTGAGCAAGTTTTCATCTAAATAATGGCGAAAGCAATTTACATTTCAATGGGATAATCATGATGATATCCGCTTTGAACTAGACAAACACGCTTAGTTGGATTTTCATAGTGCTAACGCACTGAAACAACAGTGCGCGGATAGGCATGTCGCCCCACTACGACACATTATCCTGATTCCGAGTCAACCACTCTATGCTCTTACTCCTTAATGGTCCGTACTGAGCGGAAAAGCAAAAACTACCAATTTTATAGTATCTGGTGTGTCAAGATCGTGGCTCGAACTCACGATCTAGGCGAGCACGGTCACTATTGCACCACATATGCGTTTAAGTCTACTTTGATAGATACACTATGGTATATATATTCATGGCATGAATAAAAAAGGTAGATAGCTAATTTAATGTTCAGGACGGATTTCGGGAATAAACTTCATGAGGTACGGGTACGCTTAAATTTAAAAGATCAAAAAGTAAAACTACTTAAAAGACAGGTGAGATCCAGAATTAAACACCAAAATGCCTCAAAATGATACTAGCTCAAATGGGCGGTGATTACCAATGTCTGACGGAGATGAACCTTAGTTTTTCTAATAATAGCATTTAATTATGATATATATTATAATTATAGCAAGTATTCAAACGAACTCAAATTTGACCCTACATGAATGTTAAACCATACTCACTAAGCATCCCCTTTAATCGATGCCTTCTGTATCAAACTCCACCTCGTGGTCCGTATCAGCCATAGCGGATGATGACTTTATCTGATTTCTTTGACATGGATTCGATCAAATTTCAAGGCTTCTTATTTAACTGTTTTCTTCCAGTGTGATGTCCTGAATGAAAAGTATTTGCTACCTTGAAATATGTTTCACGGTCAGGTTCTCGTGTGTAATTAATTGATTTTCGAACAGAAATAGTATATTTATATACATGTATCTGTCATAAAATTAGATCGAATATATTTTCAACCACAAGTCCTATATATATATTATTTAGAATATACCCCTTTACAATGGGGACGGTCACTAGCAAGGGTACCAATGACCGCGTCTAACAATTATTAATGCATATATATTACATATCAAATACTTGAAAATGAGTTAAATTGCATGTTTCTGATGTCAACATTACTCTCGATGTAGTTATCTGACTAAGCAATTGGCATTTTAATGATTTGTTTGGTATATGTACATTATAACTATTCTTTATATTGTGGGACTATAGTGGTCGACATTTTACTAACACAATGCACATTTTACTTGTCCTAGAGTGACGATACAAAAGCATACCTATTGAATTAATGGGGGAAATACTATTGTTTGTTCTGATTTCCATTGACCATTGCATTGTCTGTTCTTCGAATTACTGTTTCTGATTATCCTCTTTGAATGGGTGAGTGATTGTTGTTTTACGCCCATTCAACAATTTTTCAGCTATATCATGACAAGAACAAGTTAATTATCAATGAGATGATGATGATGTCCACTTTGTGCTAGACCAAGACGCTGAGTTGGATTTTTATAGTGCTAGCTCACTGAAACAACCGTCCGTGAATAGAAATGTCGCCCCACTCGGACACATGTTCCTGATTCCGAGCAACCAGTCTTTGTTCTTTCTCCTTAATGCCACTTGCTTAGTGGAGAAACAACAAATACCAATTTAATAGTCTTTGGTTTGACCCGATGTGGGCTCGAACCCACGATCTGCCACACTCTGGGCGAGCACGCTAACCATTACACAACCGATGCGGTTTTATCCCCTTTGATATCGTCAAACTTTTCTTATACTGGTACACTTGTTCTTGTAGTTGATTTAACCGAATCACTGCTTACTTAACGTTAAATAACAATCAACATACCAATTATAAAATTCGTCAAATATTACAACCACAGCTGAGATGACAAACTTTAGACTATGTATACCTTCAAATGACACAAAACCGGGCCTATTATCACAAACATCTTTTCTTTTTAGTACCTGTACGTGGTTTGTTCATGTACCCGAAATATAGCTAATATATGCAGTGTTCTGATTGAACGATTTCAGAATACGAGTATGAAAATTGTACACCAATGGATTATGAACGTAGTTATAATATAGTTAACATACTGCTAATCAAATTTTAAATAACTATCAATAAATTTATCAATCGTTGATATTACGTTTTAGACAAAGTGTTTATCAAACAAAAGTCACACACTTATTAAATACTTGTATATTAAGGTTAGTAACCTTACTCTGAACTGTAAGACTGCATCGGTCTGTTGTTCTCATTCTTCTGTCTTTCTCTATATGTTTTACCACGTGTAAAATGGCGAATTTTGGCTTTGCAATTTAGATTTTATTTTTGTATTTTTATTAGTGGAATTATAAGTTAATAGCTTTCTGACGGGTTTTCACAGCGCTTCGTTTCATTAATAAAATGTAGACTTAAACTTTGTTAAAATTAACTAATTTCCGTTTAAAACTTACCTATAGGTTAAAGTGCTAGGGCATACGTAGTCACCTCCAGTTGCATTTTGTTTTTGGTTTACTAATATTTCCTTTTCGCGGCTAAGCTTTATGCCAGAGTAAGCGATATGCATCTATGTTTTCCAGATATCTATGTAAGTAGTATATGGGCACAGTTCGAGTCACATTTGAGGGGGAGCAATGAGGGGAGCAACCGGCAGTGATGTCGTGCGCATGTTTGACCGGAAGTGACCGGAAGAAGCCATGTTCGGAAGTATGTTCTGCGCATGCCCAACCGAGAGTTGCGCAATATCCGCCCTAGTGGGGCCCTTTTCACCGGAAGTGACAAAGTCACGTGACCGGAACAGGCCCTGTTCGGCCTTAATATTTTTCCCCGTACTTTTTTTCCCCATACTTTTTTCCCCATACTTTTTTCCCCGTACTTTTTTTCCCCGTACTTTTTTCTCCCATACTTTTTTCTTAGTAATAGTAGTACAAAATGTCCCACTTTTTTCCCGTATTTCCCCCCCGTATTTTTTTTTCCGTAATTTGTTCCCCGTATTTCCCCCCCCCCCCCCGTACTTTTTTCTCGTAATTTGTTCCCCGTATTTTGTTTTCGTATTTTTTTCCCATACTATTTTCCCGTATTTTTTCAGAAGTCACAACGTTTGAAATCCAACGTTTTAAAATATCAGTGAGTTGTTTGTTCTAGTACATGTCGTTATAACACAGTTCATGTTCCTTGCGGAATATCCATTCAAACTTCATCCGTAGGGCTTCCCCTGGACGGGTGGAGTGCGCGCATGCGCGATCTGAAGGAACCAAAAATGAATTTATTAAACCCAAAAGTGGATTGAAATGTTTTATAGTACCAACCAATCATATCACTGGAAATTGAACCAATCAGACGTCGCCATTTCCGGCCGATTAGCCTATCAGAAGTCAGGAAAAAAGAACTGATTAGTAGTACAAAATGTTGGTTGGGGTTGTTCTCTACGACGTCCGCGTCCTATAACCTTCTACGAACTAGCCCTTTTACTGGTTATATGAGGTCAATTTCTTCTTGATATTTTAGGCCAAACTCCCTTAAATTGTTGATAACAAAGATAACACTTGGGCAGTTATTAATGTTCCATCTCTAAACAGGCAACTTCCTTTAGATAGCATAAAGAGGCAACTTCCTTTCTAATAGTAAAGATAACGCTCATATAGTTTTGACTTTCCCTTTGTTAGATTGTTCGGAGTTCGGTAATTTTGTTATTACCTTTATTTATTATAGCAAATAATCACGCCTCTGGTAATAAAGAGCCAACTCCCTTTTTGATTGCAAAGATCACCAAGTCTTAAGCAGTTATGGAACACTGGCGGATCCGAGGGTCGGTCCCCATTTTGTTGAGAAAAAAAACGTTTTTAACAGCAAATATTATAACACCCGGGTAGTAAACATGTGATGCCCGGTCTCTCGCGATAGCAAAGATAAAACTCGGACAGTAAAGGTATCCGTCTCTCGCGATGAAGAGGCAACCATCTTGTTGATCACAAAGATTACATCAGTAGGTATCCCGTCTCTTAATTAATAGTCCAGATTTAGAGCGGGCACAAATGGTAAAAGTGTTCCAACCGATGACAGTATATTTTTACCGCGACATTTTACCTACAGATTTGGACATAAATGTTGACACACCCTCTATTAGTTACAATAACTAATGGTTTTAAATATGGTAATAGAGCTTGAGTGGACGCAATTTGCTACGGACGAACTGGTCACTATAGTGTGTCCGCCACTTAGGTGGTGAGGCCCTACTAATATATTATTAAGTGCATGTAATAAGTATTCTAATTTCATTTTAGGTCTTGGTAACTACGGTTTTTGGCCAAAGGGGGCTACCAGTCAGAAACAGCTGACCTGCACGGGATATCAACTGCATCCTGTTCAAGAATAATACACACTGTTTGTGGAGCCATCAACAGGACCATTGACAACATCAAGTTTACTCCTGCTGATATGAGGAGAGTGAAAGAGGGCTTTCACTCCAATGCCCAATTTCCTAACGTGATAGGGGCCATTGATGGAACACTCATACCCATCCAGGGCCATTCTGGGGCGGAAGAGCCCAACCTTGTGTGCAGAAATGGATATCACGCCATAAATGTGCAGGCAGTAGCAGACCATAAGCTTAGGTAATTATTCAATGTACATACTTAATATGATTAATTAACTGATTGGTCCCACTGCTATTATGTATAGGGTTTATATAACATAGTGATAACTAAAACTGTCCTTGAAGGGACTAATATCCCCCACGACAACATATGGAACAACGTTGTGTGTAAAGATGCTTACGTTCAAACAGTCATATCTTTTATAGTACTCGTCCAAACAGGAAATCATGACAATATGCACATCTCCATGCAATGATCTAACTCTCCATAAAGCGACAAAAGGATTTTTTTGTCTGTTGACATCACAATGAAGATACACTGTTTTTGTTTATGGGATGAACAAATTAACCAATAAAATGAAGTGTTACTTCCAATATTAAATTATTATAAATACATTGAGGAGAAATGTTTCATTCAATGACGTCATGTTGGTTATGTTCCAAAGTTGTCAATAACATTTCACGGATTATTTTCATTTTACAATCGTAAGTTTATTGTATGTCCATTGTTTGAGGCTCTCCTTTGGGTATTTCTTTAATAGTATTTAGCATCGAAAACAAACACAATGTCCAAGAATAAGAATTATAAGGATTAAACACTGTGTTTTAGGAAATTATGTGTAATCCTATAATAAACACACAAAAAAATCAGAATCATTCCTTAAGTAATATATACTACTTTATAGTTCAACAAATTTTCATCTTAGATTTGCAAACATCGTGGTAAGGTGACCTGGAGGAACACACGATGCATTCATCTTACAACAATCTGCCCTATACCGATACATGGAGGCAAATCAAGGACAGGGATGGTTGTTGGGGGATTCAGGCTACCCATTAAAGGGATGGCTTGGAAACTTGGAAACCCTTCAACCCCACAGGAGGAGATATTTCAAAAGGCACATTGCAAAACCATAAATGTAGTGGAACGTGCTTTTGGAGTATTAAAGCAAAGGTTCAGGTAAAATGTTTGCATGTTTATTATATCCTCAAATAAAATACAAATAACGAGGGTGAATAAGACGTATGTCATAATATGAAACTTTCAAAATGTCAAAGATTAAAGTTCCAGAAAACATAACTGCTCTGGATCTGTATATATGTTTACATATTTAATCATACTTGAATGGTGACATTTAGAAAAATATTATTTGTTCAAAAATGTGTCTAATTATCCAAAGCCTTTTGATCAAATACTGTAAATTCAGAAATAATTGCTTCTTTTTACCAATGCGAATAATGCAATATTTGCAATAATAAGAACTTGTATTTTGTATGTTTATAAATTCTTGAATCAGATATGACCAAAAAGATATTTTACTGCCTATAAAGCAGTGAAATATTGAGATTTGTGAAGAAATGGAATATTTACATGATTAACAAACAAGAAAAAACAAATTGGTTATTTCACTATACATGCTGTAGACATGAGGTCACAATCAAAATGATAACATCAACTATGTAGCTATTAAAATATAAACACAAAGTGACATACAAACAAATAATCCAAAGAAATCATAAGAGAAATAGTTTTCATAACTCGTGAGAATTGAATGTTGCTTCATATCAACTCTTTTTATTTAATTTCAAATTAAAAAAAAAAAAACACGCCAGAGGCTTGTTTGCTATTATTTTGAAATTAAATAACTCGAGTAGATATGAAGCGATATTCACTTCTCACTCATTATGAAACCTATCCTTATCACGGTAAATACTGAATAATACATGGCAAAATCTGTATCACATGCCATATCAACCTCAGTACCCTATGTCATTCCTGCTGAAATTGATACCCACAAAGAAACGTTCTTTCACAGTATTCTAGTTTCAAAAATATAATTATTAAGATCTCTTAATAGTAATTTGAATAATGAAATGTTTTACAGATGTCTTCATAAAACTGGAGGAGCACTTTCCTACAAACCAGAGAGGAGTACAGGAATAATTGAGGCCTGCTTTAGACTACATAATAAGGCAGTAGATAAAAACATTTCCATCAAAAGAGATGATCCTCTTCCAATTCTGAACAACAACCATGTCCACCAAGAACAAAATATTGCAGCACAAGCTATCAGAAATCAAATTATTCAGAGTTCTATTTGAGCAGTCAAATTACATTGACTATATCTTTTAATTCGGTAAAAAGCTCTTTAGAGCTTATAATGTTATATTGTTGTACAACACACTGAATCAAAATAATGTTTTCTTAGTCTTAGTTCTTAGTCTTAGTTCTTAGTCTTAGACTATATTTTTTGTGACGTTGACAATGAGTTCCCATATAATTGTGTGTGTGCATTGTTGAAAAATGCTACAGGTTCGTGGAACTTTGGCGTTTTCGTTTCATTTGACAAACAAGCATTTTCGACAAAAACAAGCCTTTTAAGACAACTACTTACTAGTCATTGTATTTTTTCTGGTCTTTCCTTTACTAGTACCTGCAGTCTGTATACTGCATTCACTTGCTAAAATAAATATACACAAAAGAGGGTTAATTTCTACATTATTTAGATTTTTCATATTCAAACCTGATAACTGTTTTTAAGGGACATCCCCTGATAACATGAATTATAATATAATTTGTAGTTTTTTCTGCAAAAATATTGAATCATCACTCAATGATTTAAGAATGTTGGTCATACTGCAATATCAAATAATAGAAAAATTCTGTAATTGTTTTGAAGGAATTTACATTCCCATTTATGCATACAACTGTGTCATTTTTAAGCTAGGGTATCTACATGAAACAAACAATTATTGGAGACACAGCATTTTCTGCATTTTTATAGTTTTGCAGTCTGATTTTATCACTCAGTAGTACATTTTTTTGTATATAAAGATATGCATATGCATATTATATATCATTTTAAAGCTTTCAAAAAGGGCTTTCAGATGAACGTTAACACAAGTCCCAATATTTCAAACACTTTTCAGTCCACTCTGAAAAACAGTGGAGACATCAATTTGTCCATTTTTGTGAGAATGAGTGATATATGTATACATGTATTATAGTTTAATTAGTATAAATTTTGCTCGACACATTTCATAAATTTCCATGAATTTGTAATTTCAATAATTTTAAATTTTAAACTTAAAGTCTTCAATATATGACAAAAACAATCTTGACAAATAAATTCATATGGAAATAAATGAGTCCATAGTATTACTGTTAAACATACTAGTCCCCTGATCCAAGACAACATCTTCAATGGGAACTGTAGCCTCCTCTATAACAGCTTCTGGCATACATATACTAGGTTCAACAAAAGAAAAGTTGGCTGGCAATATACTTGTAGATGTACCTGAAACATGGAGGACAATATTGTAACTTATGGACTTGAGGTCAATTAATATAAGAAATAACAAGCAAATGTGTCCAAAAGACACGGTGCCCCACCTCGCAGCTGTTAACAAACACCCTTACTTGTAAGATAACTGAACTATGTCGTCATGGAAAACTGACTTCAACCACGAAAATCCAATATGGAAGACATACTAAGTAAAATCTTATCATGCAAAACTAATTAAAATTTTAATTTTATCCATGAAAATAATTAAAATATAGAAAATTGTTTAAGATATAACTTTATCAAACTTTCATGTAACTGACATGTGAAAAGTAGTGCGAATTATACGCCCAATGCATACGAGGTTATTTGTAGGGTAGCGAGAATGGCCGAGTAGTTACGATTGAGAATGGTACTGCACTGTAACAAATGACAGTATGCAGAATGGTTTCCGTTCGGATGATCGTAGGGCGGGAGATATGTTTCCGATAAGAGAGTAACTTTTGACGCGCAAATATTTTAATGCAAACCTGGCACATTGAAGATGTAATTTACGATAAAGCTTATTGTATTGTATTGTACGATGCAGCTTCCAATCTATACAGCAATATAAGAGGGATTTTGTACATCAAATGTGCATTTATCAACGAACAGCCAGTTCACTACTATTTGTTCCATTTTAATGCCGAATCTTGCAAATCTATGCGCAATAAAATTGAGTTCTGCGGTATGAAAATTCATCTTACTTTATTTCATATTTATATAAAATCAATACCCCAATAAATGCTGGATATCTGATCATATTTTATTCTTTTTTTAATATTAAAATTATCAACCGATGCATCATTAGCTAAACATCCTGAGTATGAATATTTATAAATGATTGCAAATGCATGTTCGAGGGAGGAAATCGTATTAGTTCCGTGAAAATATTTTAGACACTGTCATATAAAACAATTAATTATGTGTCTCTGATTGAAGCACCAACCATTTTCTTATCAGAGGAGCTAAGCTAAGTATTTTTTTTTCTTCACATATACATTTGTATAGCATAAGATAATAAAGAAATACATTTTTGAAGCCAGAATGTGTTTTGAGTTTTAACATGGGTTGACGAATGTGTTTGGAGTTTTAACATGGGATGGCGAATATATAATACTAATATCCGCTAACCCATGTTAAAGCTCAAAGCACATTCTAGCTTCCATGAATTAATTCGATTCTGATATGTCTAAGAGTACAAATACGGTAGTAATACTTTGATTGGAAGACGGTAATTCATATTTACGTTTGCGGACAATGTCGCACACAATTTATGCTGCCAAATTCGAGCAGACCATAATTCATCAAAATGTACATTTACGACGGGAAAGTCAGTCACATGTACCGGCGCATGTGCTAATGAGATTATACCCAATCGATAAATCGTTCGTTTGGTTGCAAAGCGAAATAAGGACATCATGTTAGAATTTGTTAGAGAAAACCGAAGAAGCAATCGAGAAATACTTACGCGGAGTAATCTTCAAAGAGTATTTTCATCATATGGAGAAGAGTTTGAAGATACCAAAGGGGTAATCAGAATCCATAAATCGAAGAACACAATGCCAAAAAGAAAAAGGACAATAAAAGATCTACAAAACATACACATAAAACTACGAACCCCACACAAAACCGGGGGAGAACTCAGGTGCTCCGGAAGGGTTGACAGTTCCCGCTCCACTAGTGGTACCCGTACGGTGTTAATCTAGTTATAAACCCGGTGATAAGTCATGAATGGGGAAAGGACCGAGAAGTGTCTACGGCAAGTGTAATATATTCGTGGTCATTTGTGACACATATATTCCATAGTGGTCAGCAAAGTCATGGTGGCGACTGTAAAACTTTCGAAGTGATTACTTCAACGTAACCAAGAGGAACCCTTGGTTCAGTAGCTTCCCTGTTATCAGCAACCATATATCAAGGAAATCCTCATAGGAATCACAAGCTCTGGAATACCCTATCAACTGAGATATATATATACGCCATATGCAGGTGCTGCTGGAATGTTGCTACATATAAATGGAAAGTTCACAATGGGGAAATTGAAATTGCAGAACCGTTTTATTAGATACTAGTAGTATCAGAAAAAAACGCACAAGTTTTTAGTTATCGAGGTTTGGGCGGTGATAGCATCGACTACTTGTAAGTCACATTTCACATAACATTTTGTTGTTATTAAGTTATGTTAGTTATTTATGCAGTTGTCATAGACATAGAAAACTTTTTTTTTATTCGGCATGTCAACAACATAATAACATAAACTCTAGAGAGCTTTTTACCGAATATAAAAACAAATAAATTAACATTAAAAACAACTTATGTCATGCACTACATAAAGTCATAGTAATTACATTTAAACAAGCATGCAAGATAGATGTACTATTGACAATCACAAACAGCAATCCATGTGACAAGTGGCTCTCTAGACAGCTGTTTACAACCACCAACAGCAACTCAGTAACAATAAAAAAGTAAAACATGTTACGAATAAGCAATGATGGGAAAGCATTAATATAAATCAAAATGATATGCTGAAAAATATGAGAACACAAAATAATAAAATAAAGCAAAGATCATATATAAAAACAAACTGAAAGCAGAAATAAATGCATGCGGAACAATGACATTCCGAGTCATTCCAGGATTGAATCAAGCTTCAGAACTGGGAGAAGCTGTTCTCCCTCCTGAAATGTCCCGGAATGCTGCAGCAAATATAAAAGATTTCTTGCCGTAAGTAGTATATGGCCATGCACAGCTCAAGTTACATTTGCGGTGTAGGGTTTCCCTGGGTGAGATGACATAATCCAGTATGCAGAGCAGCAGCAGCAGCATCCGCTGCCGCCGCAGCAGCAGCAGAAACAGGCACACACGTCTACTCATAGAGCAGCATCAGCCGCCTTCGCCGCCGCCACAGCATCACCAGCAGCAGCATTGAAATTCCACCCAAAACACGAAAAACGACAAAATCTCAGACAAAACGAAACACATTATGAAAATATCACACATTAACGTAAACATCTATGGCAAAACTGCAACAATTCAAAAGCAGATAACCAGGGCTAGACAATGATAGACGCGGACTTCCTAGAGAACACCTCAAGGGCATTTCCGATCACGCATGCGCGCAGCCAAGGGAACCCGAAGGGGTCACGGGACCTTAGGTCACTACGGGTGATGCTTCCTAACGTCACTTCCGGTCAAAAGGCCCCACTAAGGCGGATATTCCGCACTTCCGGTTGTGCATGCGCACACCCAAGGGAACCCAGAAATGTTAACGTGACCTTGGGTCACTTCCGGTAGCCATGGTACATGTACTACTGTACTATATTTTGTACTACTACAATAGTAAGAAAAAAACGCGGGAAACGGTTGCGCATGCATCACATGACTTCCGGTAGCTCCACATCGCTCCACCGCAAATGTGACTTGAGCTGTACCCATATACTACTGCCGTAGGTCGACGTTCTTACCCTTGGTAGATCCAGGATGTTACTATACCTAAAACAATATTTGGAAGTTTTAATTTTAACCAAACTCTTCAAAGACGTAGGAGACAGATATTATTTATAATTTTAAAGGTTTCTAAGGCCATAGTCCTGATTCTGCGCACTTGAAGAGTTGGCACCTTAGCGTTGTCCACAAGTTCCAAATATGTGGAACTATAGTGATTATAAACAAAACGTAGTGCTCTTTCTTGCGCTTTTTCAATTTTGTTGGTGTTTTTATCTGTACAGAAGTGCCATGCCAAAGGGCAAAAATTAAAGTTACTAAATAAATGTATAAAATTTAATGAGTTTATTCAACTTTGATAGGAAAGGTTCCAAAATTTTCAATATATTTAATTGCTGAGATGCCTTTCTACATAAATTACTTATATGTAAATCAAGATTTAACTGGTAGTCAATGTCTATGCCCAACAATTTTACCACGGTTTCACAAGATAAATTGGAATTTCGAATTTGTATTGATGGGCTCTTCTCAAAAGTCTATTCACCAACTGCTAGCACCTGAAATTTGTCAGGGTTAGCTTGCATTTTATTAAATTTAAGCCATTCAATTAACTGATTTGATTCTACTTCTATTGTAAAAAGTAGCTTATCAAAATCAGGACTACAGAAAGATAATGCATTATCATCAGCATAGATATATAGTGAACCTTGCTTTATAAACAAAGAAAATATCATTTATTAAAACGTTAAACAACAGAGGTTCAAGAATTGATCCTTGTGGCACGCCTTTCTGGATGTCAGCCCAGCCGCTTAGTATGCTACTAATTTTTATTTGTTGTTTTCTGTTTGTTAAATATGATTTTAAAGGAGAAACTGAATGATAAGGAACACCATAAAAAGATAATTTATCGAGTAAAATGTCATGAGGTAAACAGTCAAATGCTTTAAAACAGCAGCTGTGTAATAGTGTTTATCAAGAGCCTCTCTCCAGTCTTTTAAAAGTCTAAGCATGGTGGTCTGACATCCATGGTCACGCCTAAACGCACACAAATATGGATCACACATTTTGTCAAAGAAATCTGAAAGTTGTATTTCCAACACTTTTTCATATAAAATGGAAAAAATAGGGAGAACACTAACTGGTCTGTAGTTAGTTTTTTCTAATGGATAATTTTTCTTACGCGGGTGTGCTAAGGCTGTTTCACGTCGGTTTGTTTCATACAGTTGCTCCCCTTTGTAATAGTTTACGTAATGACGTTGCATCCATGGAAACGTACTCTTCATGGATGAACTGCCCGAAGGAAAAATGTGTTTCTGCAGATCTAATGCACTTATTCCTTGTTCGTTTTGTGACAGTAAGATTAACATATATATTTATTGACTATCCAGATTGTGAATATATCATTATTTTGAATACGTCGATTGTAATATATGATTTTTGGCGCTTGTCAGTCTTGCGATGCTCCACCCCTTCAATGCCCATATTTGGAAATCGCCATCGCCAAAAAGCTTGTTTGTTGACAAATACGAGAATGATACACACGCACCTGTTTACTATCAATATGATACTTATGTAGCAGAATTTCACAAAAAAAGGAAAATGTACACATCGTCAGTTGCAGACAAATGATGCTGAGAGGTAAACCTTAGTTTGAATTAATAATGACAATCTTCTGAAGCACATATATACTGAAAAAATGGGGTCGTATACTATACCTACCGAACTTGAAGAAAGCACATGAAGAATCAAAATAAGATACATAAGCCTAGAACTCTTATCATGTCAATACCAACATTTTCGTGATCTTTTTTTTTAAATCGAGATGCTTGATTTGCATGCAGTATCTATTTTTGCCACAGGCACAGGTGAATCAGACACCACCACCCCCTTTTTAGCTTTGCAAGTTGTGGAACACAATTTATAGAGAAATAATCAATATAAGGACTATAATGATGAAAACCATTAAAAAACGTTTGAATCTTTATACAAAAAATATCTTGATAGGTTGGGGGTCCTGTTTATTTTTAGAATTTACATTTGTTTTCTTTACAAGTAACATACAATCTCCATAACACCTTGGCTTGGAAAGGCAAATTGTCCATTCTGACAACTTGTGTAGGACCAGTTCTCAATGCATACTAATAATCGACAACCAAAAAGTATGTATGTATTATCAGAGAATAACATCCCTTTTCAGAGGTTTTTTTTCCTAAAACAAATCTTCTGTCAAGTTACTGGGGAGGATGACTTCAATTTCATAAACATTTAAGCTTCTGAAATTTTTTTTGGTAAAAATTCATTTGCACATAACAGATTTGATCAAATAAACAACGGGCGAAAACTGATCTGACAGCAGTTAGTTATTCTCTAAATTCAGTTTGTCTTTTTATCAACTAACAGATCATCGTCCATACAGTTAATACATAAAACCATAAAACCAAAACCTGAAATGAAACTTAATTATGTACATTGTAATTTAAATCCAATTTTTAATTAAAAGTGGGTGATCTGGTTGTGCTACAATATCACATTTTGATCAAATTTTTTTTTATTGAGACATATATTAAGACAGATGCTCAATTCCTTTTAATAGACATATTGTAGTTTATTTAGTTATGCGAAAACATGTTCAGTAAAATTAAACCTTTACATAATTAAAAATTGCACTTATCAAATTGTATAAGCATTGATACCGGTATTAAGTTTTTTTCTTAGAAGACATACCTGGTTATGCATACATTGTACAGTGTAATGTTAGTGTTAAATCTAAAACAAATTGTTTATATACAACCCGATTGTAGAATGAATTTATCCTGCAATTGTGTGATTTTGAGTACTAATAGACAGGTCAAATAAACTGAAGTGTTATTTAATCATTGTATGTTTTGACAATATATTTTGTAGGCATATACAATGTATACCGCATCTTACATTAATAATAATTTTAGAAGATGGTCAATATTCAGCATTTTCATTGGATTTACAAATGTAGTTCAGTAGCTGAGTATCATATTAACTCTCTCTGCACTGAGCTAAGTTCATTGTTGTGCATTCAATCATCTTGGTGATATATTAAGGGTATGATAAATGGGTATCAAGGTAAGATGCTGAACATGTTATACATGTACATATTGATCTATTGATGAAACAGATTGATCTTCAGAGCAGCCATCAATTGATTTTCAAACCACTCAAGAAAGACAAAACTATTCATCTCCTGGTGATGGTCACCATCCTTTGATTTGGCCAGAAACACTAAATCGCAGCCGTCAATCCTCACTTCGCGTACCTCAATGCAAAACAATCAAACGTTTGCCTTAACCCGAGGGTATTTTTGGGGCATCAGACCCATCATTCGGAAGCCACATATAATCTGTGCAGTGATTTTGGTTAACTCATGCTTCATCCATGTACACGATATCATACCCTGCTTCCCTAAAAGATTTGATCTTTCTCAGATAATTACACCTATAATTAATAATAAACACTTGATCGTACAGAACTCTTCGATTATCACCTATTTGTTATAAGTATATCCAAGATCAATGAGAGTTAGAGTAAGCTTAGACTTTGATATTTTATTAGAATCTTTTATTTCCTTATGTATTATTGAGACGGTCGGAGCAATTTTCCGTGAATATAAATCGTGGATTGTTCTTTTAATAACACAATGATCAAAGTCGTCAAAAAATTCAGCTCTTACTTTGGGTCTATTTGACTTACAAGGCCTCTTACCATTCATAATACGGTGCACTGAAGTGTAAGACACACCCAAAGCTTTAGATGTCTTTTGATATACTCTATCAAATGAGACAATAGGCTTCTTCGTTGCCTTTTCCTTACTATAAAAGGCAAACAACTGTTTTGCAAACTTTTGGCATTCCGGAGATAAGTCAGAATGTTTACCCATATTACAAAAAATGCAAAGTATAATAATAATTTATGAGAGAAATGCTTGTCAGGTTCGTCTAAAGTACACGTGGCTGAGAGAAAGATTTTACAGGTAAGATACATGACGTACGGATGGCTCTTCTATAAAGTACATCTACTCCCTCCCGAAAAATGACAACAAAATAGGACCAAAATATAAAATTTCATCTGAGTTCAGTCTCAGCCAAAACAATAAGAAGCATTACTGTAACATATTTAGTTAGCATTTCTAATTCTAAATAAAACTCTCGTTTATTTTGCTGTTCAAAAATCTATAGTTTAAAAGTTATTTGGATTTTTCGTTATTCTAATCAAAAAATTATTACTTTGTAATTTATCAATCAATACATTAGCTTCTTGGTAAGCACATGTGTGTACTTGAGAAATTAACATAACAAATAATAAGACAAGCTTAAAATAGAACCAAGTAATATATTCATTTTAAACCATATAGTCGTGTATATAAATAATTGTTCATACAAAAGAAAAGGTATTTTATTTAAACCTTATAAAGTAGATCAAGATGAAATACAAAGAACAGGATGTCTGTGTAAATCCTGTGTTCATCTCTCATCGTACATATCCTGGATCCAAGCCATATATGCTGATGTCTAGACAAAAAGGTCAAAACTTTGCAAAGCACATCCTAGTACCATAAATTAAGACCAAATTATGAGGTATAATTCGTAATTGGATAAATATTTCACCGCATGCCAACTTTTTAATCATCTTTCTTTATGATGGTTTCTTTTTAATATTTTAGGTAGAAGAAATTGTTTTTTTTATATTCTTGATTGATAGTTAAGTTTTTATAGAACTGAAATGTTTAATAGACATGATTTAAAGTTTTGATTTATTGAAATGTATATAGTCTCTCATAATTCTTTATAGAATGGCAATTGTATCTTATCTATAAAACTTGTTTTGATGTATATATTGTGATGATTGTGTATTATATGTATTACAAGTGGTGCCACTTTAATAAAATATTGAATCTGAATCTTTTAAAACATTAATATTATGAAATTAAAAGACGCTTCTTTCTTAATTAGAATTTATTCTTTTTTGATGGGTAACAATAAAGTACAGAATCTGTTAACTGACATGATAATTGTTTTTATGACGTTATTCGAAATAGTATTTCGCATAAACTAAATTAAAAAAAAATTCTATAAACGAAAAAAAAAAAAATTCATGTCAGAAAACGGGCTCCGTAAACTATTTCGTATAAACAAAGTTAAAATTCTCATGTCAGTTACTGGGCTCCACAATAAAGCAACATATTAATATGCATTTAGCTTTTCTATTTTCTTTTTTTCCTTTCATATGAATTTCAAATATAAATATTTGGTGCGGACAGCAGAATCATGAACGCTCAACGATGGAAACTGGCAGAGCATCGGCATAACAAACCTGGATATTGCCGATGGCATAGTTGCCTGCAAATTCAATAAGCCATGTGAGGTAGAAATCACTAAATAGGGCCTGCGTTCAACAACATCGCAACTGTATAGCGAAATCCGTTCACGAAAATAATAAACCGAATTGTTTTCCTTTTTTTTTTGGAAAATTTTACGTTCACGATTTATTGCTTATCATTGACTGTATGGAATTAATATTGATAAAGTGTCTGTGTTCAATATAATATCGTAAGTATGTGTTGCGTCGGGAGAAAATAAGTCACAGGAAAAAGTCACAATAAATATTTTCCACATTTACTATACCCCGAAAAGTCAAAGTGTGTATAATTATTTTTGCTTTGTTTTTGTTTTTGACGTTTCGTTTTGTTTTTTCTTTATTTGTTTGTGTGTATTTTTGTCTTGTTTTTGTTTTGATATTTATTCAAGACCTTGATTGAGAACCAAATTCGATTGATGTCTATGTATTCAATCCCAACTCCTTCTAATTATAAAGGAATGATTCTTATTGAGACCTTGATATATGAGAACCAAAATTTGATTCATTGATATTCACCCATCTAACTCTTTCTAATTAGAAAATAATATAAAAAAAAACAATTAATTAGCATTTACATTTAATTAATCACATAAATGATTGGAGCATTTATAAGTCATATAGCAAATAACATATGAAATATATCAAATCATAACGATATAATGTGGAACATACAAACATTGAATATTTCCAGTTTAAAATTGTACATGTTCATAATGTCAATTGTCTCTTAAGCACTAATATTGGTGATTGAGTCTGATGTTCCACCCAACTCCACACAAGTACTCGACAATGGTCTTCTGGCCAGTAGTGAGGTCTCTGCATAGGTTCTGTAAACGCTCCTGGAGCTGAACATGTCTCTGGTGGGTACGCTTAGCTGGTGGATTACCGACGGCATCTTGCTAGATAATAGTACGGACAGTAGCTTCTTCCTTTTGACACCACTCGATGACACGCCATATAGACGGATGGGCATGTCCTACCAGGTTGAAGAACTTGTTGTTCCAGCTCGCGCACATGTTGTTGGTTCTGGCATCACCGTTGACAGTAGCATCATGTACGTTCCAAATAGCTGGTGGAAACATAGGTGGGCTACGTGTTAAGACCAGACGGACTGCATGATTTTGTGCTGGATTCTGCTGTCTAAGTCTACCACTGATGTAAGTTGAATCAAAGTAATCTAGGAGCTCAGCTGCCTCTGGTGGGTCATCAGGGCATAGTGTTCTAAGCAGATGAATACCAATGGTCAAATCAGGTACTGGTAAAAAGGCAAGACCATCCATCTTACCACAGAACACTCTGAAGTCGTCGTCGTTCTTGTAGAGAGGCACCAAACCAAGCTGCTGTATCTGTCGCCATGATGCTTGTGTCAGGTGATAGAAACAGCCCTGGTGGTTGATGTGGCGACCACATACAGCTGTAACTGCACGAAGAACTGCATCTTCAAAGTCTGGACATTGAAATGTAGGTTGCTGGCATGACAGTTTAAACAATAGACTGGAAGCGTTCCCTGTAAGTATCTTGACATTTATTTGGCAGGAACGCATATACTGCAGTGCCTGTTACACCGTTGAATGGAATCCGGATGGTGTATAGCTGTTTAAATGGGTGCGGAGGTACAGAGAAGGTACCGTCCATGAAGATGAAGAAGGTCTGGGCATTGGCTAATCTTTCCAAGCTCTCTGGTGAGTAGAAGACTAACATTCTGTTTTCTGCATTCTGGCCGTTGTCGTATTGCAGGAACTGTTGGTTGTTGTTGTGCACTCCTCAGGCAATCTGACATCTGCATAGGTGGCTGGGACTGGAGGAGTTGGACGCGGGTATCGAATTGTGCGTTTGGGGTTTTCTTCACGGGGCAGCAAGGCTTGGACATTGTCGTCACACTGGGACACAACCTGTGCAATGATCTGGCTGGGTTTGTCTCTGGTGTTGGTTGCCAAGTCTTTCATGGCTTTTCTGGTTTTTGAGTACTTGATGCTTGTTTCACTGGGAGCGTGATTGTGTGGCTGCTTAGGAACTGGATTTTCATTCTGAAGTGTAGTGCTAAGGTTTCCTCTGCATCCTATGCTTGACCGTTTAACACACTTCCACCACTGATTGGTCTTCCTGGTAGCATGTTTGGTATACATGTACCCCTGGTAACACAGCTTGGAGCCACCTCTGTTGCTTGGTATAATCTCCATTTTCGTTTAATGATAGTGAAAGTTAACTGTTTCCTTTTATACAAAAAGTGAAATAAACCATACATTTTGCTCTGAATTGACTAGGGCATGGAATACACCTGGTATGGTTTCACCATATGTTGATGCTCAACAATTTCTTTCATAATTGTATTCTTAACTATTAAAAATGAACTATGCATGTCTGTGTATAAACATTATGACAATAGCAATCAAGTGGCTTCTTTTTATAAATTACCCCTTTCCATTTAAATCATTATGGTTTGAGTCATTTATGAATTAAATACATGTACTAAATAAACAACTGGGTCTCTATTCAGGAAGAATATATTAATTACAGTATAAACAAATTAAAGATTAAGGCATTGAAATAATTTTTACAAACAACTTTAATTATCTGAAAGATGACATATATGTGACTTTTTTTCCTGTGACTTTTTTCTTGTGACTTCTTAATATTAAAGAACTTAACAATCTTGGAAAGTATTTGTATGTGGCTGGAAAAATTCGTAATTCCTAAATTTATATCATGCTCCGCTATAATTATAATTATATAATTATGTATTGTGTATAATGTATCATGTATTGTTTGTAATTTGTATTTATATACCTATAAGCTGTATTGCTTTTGGAATAAAGTATTATATTATTATATTTCCTGCGACTTTTCAACCATGACTTTTTTCCCTACATTCTCTCCATATACATTGTTATTGTCTGTTAGTGTACTGGTATAGTGTAAACGTAAAGGGTCTCCTTTCCAATTCAAATGGACTTACACCCGACGATCACCGCTACAATTTTGTTTCTATTATACTACGCCAAATTGACAAGAAAACGTAAAACGTTTCCCTTTTTATATAAACTTACAAAATAAGGAATAGAACTCTATATTTGAAAAGCCCAATTTTCATACACTTCGGTAAATTAATGACAATACCATTTATGATGAACAAAATCATATATTCTGTACAAATAATTATCTGTTTGTCCCGTAATTAATTTCTACGCTTCATTGTGACATATATGACAATGCAGACTGTAAAGATTCTCGTGTATATAATTTTAGGAAGCTTATACATTCCAAATAAATATTAATGTTAGGCATATTAAACCTTTTAAAGATATGTTCCACGATATAGCGTGGAAATCATCGTGGAAAAGATTAATATGTCGTGTTCACCACACATATATTAATCTCTTCCACGATGATCTCCACGCTATATCGTGTTCAAAACACATATATTAATCTTTTCCACGGAGATGTCCACGCTATATCGTGGAAAAAAACACATGTATAATAAAAGTTAATCCCTTCCACGATGATACCACCGCGGATGAAAAATATCAATTTATCTGTTCCGTTGTGTTTTCCGCGACGGGGCCATCGTGGAAAGGATTAATTTCCGTGACAGAATAGTGGAAAATGTAAAAAAAAACACGCTGTTCCCTCTGTAGATAAACTACTATTGAAACAAAAGAAGTTGTACGTATTGCGGGATATTCAAAACGGGCTGCTTTTTTTTTTTAATAGTACTGTATCTTATACTTAAAACCATTTCGCTTGAACAGTTGACTACAGAACGACAGGGATATAAATTCCTAACGGTGTATACATGTATCACATTTCATTTCTTACATTAGCATTAGGGGAAAAGGGTGTATTTAACTCTTATAAAAAGATTTCGATGCTACATTTTTGTAACTGGAAAAAAAATGCACTCTGAGGCAGAATTGTTGTTCCAATCTCGATCTAGACACCTTTTCAAATAACATAGTTGGTACTTCATATCATTTAAAGGGGAGCTTATTCAAAATAAATCCCAAAACGGCTAATGATAAAAAAAATTAATAGCAATAATAAATTTATGTTTGTAATAAACAATCCAAAGGGAACACATTGATGATTTTTTTCCAAAATTTTCCAACAAAAAATATTCTTTATCTGTATGATATATCCAGTTTAAGGAATGGAAATCTTAATTGACCTTCCCTACAATATTTAACTCAGTAGTCCGTTAGGGGCCTTCGTGGACGTGATCGTTTGGTAGCTAGATTTACAACTACCTATGCAATCAGTACATATCACCAATAACGCTATGAGTTCGAATCTCGCCCAGGCGATACAACATTATGTTATAAAGTTTGCCAGTGATTTGTGGCAGATCCGTGTTTTTCTCTGTCCACACCGTTTTCCTCCACCAATAAAACTGACCCTCACGATATAACTGAAATTTGTTGAAAGTGGTGTTAAGCACAAAACCCAGTAGTCCGTACGTTTACATTTTATTTATGTTTTTTTTTTATTGTATAGAACGCTGGGTTTTATGCAAATTCCCGATTTTTTCGTAGCATTTCTGAAATTGTAATTCAAATCGTTTGACTGTTCATTTCAATAACATGCAGCTAACTAAAGTTATAAATAACGTTTTTACCTGCATTAGAATGGAATAAACCCACAAAAAATAATGTGGCATATATACTACAATGAACTAAATTTGATAATTGGGATAGTATAGTGGTGCGTGAATATGTCAACAGTTAAGAAAAGTTTCTTTGTAGATGCCAAAAGAATTATCGGAATGCAATGCAATGGCCAATCGAAAAAGGAAAAAATGATAAACAGTGGTCTAAAAAAAAACTACACAGAAAACTTCAAAGATTGAGCAGCACGAATCACACTTAAAACCTGGACGGAACTCTGTCGGTGACAACTTGAGCCTTTAGTTTTACATTGTATGGAAGTTCCAGGTTTTGTACCATGGTCCGCCAGTCTGATTGTACAAAATAGTTGAGTACTACAAAAATCTGTCGAAAATAATTAGAAATAGTAAGAAACAGCAAATTTTCTTTATTTAACTATTTATCATAAGTTATGCCATGCATAATACATCTGCTCAAAATCTTTCCAAAAAATAAATGCTATGATTAATCCGCTTGTTGTCGCATCTTTAACAGTTAATAACACTACACGAAGAAGGAATATATTATATGTATAATTTTGTACCAAATCATTTTAAAGAGTGTGATTTAGATTTGAAGATTGCTTAAATATAGATAGACCTAGATATATTCATGATTCAAAATTTTGTATTTGGAGACGGTTTCTTTATCATTCTATTTTGTTCACTTAGAGGTAGTATTTCCCAAAATACAGGTACTTTAAAATGTTGAAATGAAGTTCATCAGTATTGCAGTGTAAGTAGCCAAACATCATGTACACCTTGTATAAGCTACACCAAGATACATGCCAATATGGCTTGTAAACGTCCGTTGTATTTCTTAATATGTTCATAATAAAACTCTTTTCTTACGACTTAAAGACTTATACTTTTATTTTACATATAGTCGTCAACAAAATATATACTTCTAACAGGTAATACCACCCCACGCTGTACTAGTTAAACCTTCAATGTTTGCACTGTCCAAGTTTTATAGGAACAGCAGCGTCACCAAATGGGAGACAGACATGGGGTAATCGTAATTTGTAATTGTAATCGGTTGTAATCGATTACATTTTGTCATGTAATCGGATGTAATCTGTAATCGGCCATTTTTAGATTACATGTAATCGTAATGTAATCGATTACATTCATTTTGACCCTGTAATCATGATTACTTTCTGATTACATTTAGATTACTTTTCATCATTTTGACTTATTTTTTCTTAACTGAAACATATATCTCCTTAGATATTTAATGTATGATTTATGTAAATGAATTTTCTTCATGGAATTTATTTAACAAATAATGTAGAATGGTTTACTAGAAAACATATAAAGTTTATTGACAGCTAAATAAAAAAATATGTTATGAAATTAAAAAAAAAAATCTATTAAAGTAAAGTGGCAATCACAACATGATTAAAAGATATTTTGCAATCAAAACTATCACAAGTACAAAAAAAATATTAAGTATGGCTTTAAAGACTTGATATCCAAACAAATAATATCTCAATTTCAATGGGGTTTAAACATTTCAGTGAAAACAGCTCTAAAATTTTAAATTATATTTTATTAAACCTATTTACATAAATTAAAGATTTAGTTTTCATATTTAGACTGAGAAATTATGCATATTTTTAAGCAAATGTTTAGAATCAGAATGACTTGGCTTTTTTTATCTTCTGAATTATATATCAAGGACACCCATGTAAATGGTGTGAAATTTAGTAATGATGATTGTTACATAATTTGGTGTCATAAATAAGACCTTAATTACAAATTTTATTTGTGGCTCAGGGTAACTGCTAGTTTATTATCCACAATAAACTATTGACAGGATGTTTGAAATTATTTGATATATATTATTAAAATGTGCAAATGTATTATAATATTTACTAATAGTATAAGATGGAATGAATATTGGTCATAGTAATAAGACACAACTTATTTTATGAAAAAAGGAAAATGAGAATTGCTTTTTATAATTTACAACGTAAATGATATATTTATTAATTAACCATAAAATTTTATCTGATAATGGGTAATTATAAAATCATAAACTCGGCCAATATCAAAAAAACTAAGCCAATATCGATATTGGTTTAGTTTTTTTTATATTGGCCGAGTTTATGATTTTATATTGTAAAGACAGTTTAGGTTGTATTGACAATTATTAAAAATATGCATAATTTCTCAGTCTAATAGAGTTAATTAATAATGTATCTTATTGCATGTAATGATCACATTAAAACTGAATTGTAATTCATTGTTTCGGAGTAAGAAATACATTAAAAAAGGAGATATTGGATAGGTGCATACGAGACAAAATAATAACATAAAACACTAATATTGGTTGTTATGACATTAAATGTAATCAGTGATGTAATCGATTACATTTACAAAGTAATTGTAATTTAATCGATTACATTTGAAAATTGATGTAATCGTAATGTAATGTAATCATGAAAATTGCAAAGTAATTGTAATGTAATCGATTACATTTGAAAGTAATTTGACCCCAAGTCTGATGGGAGAAGCAAGTGAATGGTCCCTATTGCTGGTGTCTAAAAGCTTTTAACTATTTATAGTTTATTTTGTTGGTTCAAAAGCCCATGGAGATTGATACAGCTTTTATGTTATTTTGTTTATATGTTTGCAGAACTGAAATACAAATTATCTTGCTACTATTTAATGGGGAAAAAAACTTGGTGTAAAGCTACATGTACCGCTGTATTTCATTGCCCCTGTCTTCAAGTTTATCTAACCTGGCATACACACATAACGAAAACAAGATTACATACATAACATTGAACCATATATATGTAGATATACAGATATACTAAAAATGTATCAGTAGACTCAGTGCCATATTAACGCATGGGCACGCTGAGCAGTTGCCCGGGGGCCCCATGAGCATAGGGATCATATGCTAATCTTTGTATGCTATGTGCGGCATGTTTTTTAATGTTTAAACACTGATTTTTTTGGAAGTACCTATACAATAACTATATATTTAATTTAATCGACATTTACATTTATATTCCAGCGAATGTTGTATAGGTAGCCGTCTCGGTGTACTGCTATGCCCGGGGTCCTATGATGCTGTTAAGACGGCCCTGAGTAGACTAGCTTTCCCCAGATTCACAAAACATATACAAAACAATGTAACCCAAGATTCATTTTTATTTAATTAAGATTTAATAAATTTAAATATTCCATCAGTTTCATCCGGTTCAAGTTCTAGATATGAAAATTTACAGGAATAGAGAATAAATTTGAGGGTCACGAGTGTTATCTGTTTTTTTTTCACTTCATCTGTAGGCCATTATAAAAAAGTAACATTTTATTTTGTAAAAAAGAGATGTGAGGGGAACAAAAGAAACAAATCTATCATTACACCATGCACACTCAGATATTCACTATGTTTGCAAATATTTCAATTTTTGCCATTTTTTTTCAAAAGTATATCAACTCAAAATATAATTTAACAACTTATTTTAACAGAGATTTGTCGAATAATTCAATATGAACATCTATTGATATACCCAATACATGCAGAGACATAATTGTGTTATATGTCTCTGATACATGAATAAGTAATACATGGATATTCAATATTTTGTTTTGTACATGACGCCCAGGACAAGGTACAAGATTGTGTGATACTGATAGTGATAGAAGTTGACATGGATAATTACACCATTTTACAATTGATTAGCAATCACTTCACAGAAACCTTTTTCTTATATATATGAAATAAACAATTAATTAATTATCGAATCGACGACAAATTTAGTTTACCTTAATTAAATAAAGCAAAAAATTATATTGTTTTCATATTTGCCGCCGATAGAGTTAACAAATATTGTTACCTCCCTTTATCGGTGCGCCGGATCACTTGAGTGTTTTATTGTTTTCGAAATTGATTAAATATTGAGTACGTACACTTCGACATGAAAGTTCTAGAATATACGCGTCAATAAATTCACAGTTGAAAACATATCAATAAAGAGCAGATAGTAAAGATATATGATTTTACTACGAGACCAATGAAAAACTTGACAGAAGACGATGATTTACAATTTTACACCATTGGCCAACAGGAATCGTCAATTTTCCGCGTTGTATCTTGTCTTAAACTCCATTGTTGGTTGTATAGTAGCTCACGTAGCACTTTTCTTAAACAAAAACAAAAAATCTTTCAGAAAATATCCAGTTTTTAATTCAACTTTCACTCTAAATACTAGAACTTTTCGAAATTAGTTAAGGTACTGATTGTAGTCACGTGACCATCATTTTATCAACAGAAATCCACGTTGACTCGCACAAAGTTGAAACATTTTCACTTTCGAACATGTATAAATAACTGGAGGATTACTATGCTTTTGAATTTCTAAAATGCTGGAATGAGTAGACTGATCATATGTGACGCCATTTCCTATTTTCTCAGCTACAGTAGAGAAAAAAGTATTGAAATGTTCTGTTACTTGTTTGGTATCGTTTGCAATTTTGTTGTTTTCATTTAGAACTATTTTTTGTTCACCTGAATTACTCTTTTTAGAGAAAAAAGGTTGCATGGTTTTCCAAAAATCACAGGGTTTTGCACCACCGGAGCACCTTTCTAAAAAATAGTTTTTCATAGAATTCTTTTTTAATTTATAACCAAGTTTCTTTGTTTTCTATATTTTTCCCAAGTTTTTCCATTGCTCTGTTTTGCATAATTGGAATATAATATATGTTTACGATGAATTGCATTTCTTAATTTACTATTCATACATGGCAGTGGATTTTTTTCTAGGATATCTTGTTTTCAATGGAGCATGTTTATCTAATATCGTTTTGACATTCTTTTCATAGTTTGAATAAATGTAGTTTATTTCACTTGCATTTTTTATATCTGAATTTTTAGATATTACAACTTTTTGTAAGTCACTGTCAAACTTATCAATATCAAAATGTATGTGACTCCTGTATGATATTTTTCTTTTATCTTGTACAGGCAAGTTACCTTTAATTGTTGTTGATATCAAATTTTGTACGAACTTGACCTCAAATGAGATCTTTTCATTGGCTATAGTCGGTATTTTAACAGCCGATGTGTATACAGAACATCTGTTATATTGATTTATTAAGAAACTACCCCTTTAAAACGAGGGCGCCTACCACCAGGGTAGCAGCAGTGGCGCTTCTATTATATCAAATTATACAAAATGTATAAAATATAGAACAATATGTACAACAAAACAGGCTAATGATAGCCTAGATGAAAGTTCATGATATGAAATGTAGCACTGACATAACTATTACAATAAAATACTACTATACTAAAATGCATAAAAGCCGATCAGCATAATATCAGTGAAATTAAACACAATAAAATAGTATGAAGTATTATAAACACTGATCAATCCATAATTTCACACCTAGCTTTAAAACATTTCTCAACGTAAAATCTACCATGTGTATCATTAAAACAACTTATTAACCTGTCATCAAAGAGGTAGGCTACATCACGAATTAAAAATTGTAATTTGGCACTAGGCGACAGTTCAATAACATTAATTGAATAGTAAGAACAAACCGATTGGAAAAGTTCGAAAAACTCATTTCGTACATTACTTAACGAAGTGCATTCTAGTAAAAGGTGTTCGAGGTCTTCGCTAACGTCCGCGGTACATAAAATACATCGATCATCATCAATTAAATTCATTCGATTTAAATATTTGTTCAAGGGGATAGTTTTAGTCCTTTCCAACAATTTCAGCCTTGATGCCCTAAAATTATTATTATCATTCAAATAATTATGTTGTAGGATGGGAAAATCTTTTAAAAGCCGTAGTTATCACAGGAGCTCGTGGCACGGACTCACCACCCCCTTTTTTCTAACTTTCTGTTAATAATTATTAGTATCTATATATGGTCGACACATGTAATTTGATGTTAGCATAAGACTGTATGAATATTGACACGAACAAGTTAAAATAAGGAAAAACAGATGAAATAATAAAGAAATAAAGAAATTTTATTGAAAACAAATTTGTAAACAGAAAGTTTGAAAAAAAGGGGGTGGTAGGTCCGTGCCACGAGCGTCTGTGGTAGTTATGAATGAAGTTTATAGTAATTAGCCACACCTCCAAGCAGTTAAACAAATTCTTTTATTTATAGCTAAATTATGAATGAAGTTTATAGTAATTAGCCACGCCTCCAACCAGTTAAACAAATTCTTTTAGTTATAGCTACACAAAAAATCAATAAACACACAGATCAATTTTTGTACGAACTTGACCTCAAATGAGATCTTTTCATTGGCTATAGTCGGCATTTTAACGACCGATGTGTATACAGAAAATCTGTTGTAAGACCGTTATGAATGAAGTTTATTTATAGCTACACTGGCCTCAAATGAGATATTTTCATTGGCTATAGTAATGAGAAAATCTGTTGTAAGCCGTCTGTTGTAAGCCACGAATGAAGTTTATTTATAGCTACACAAAAAATCAATAAACACACAGATCAACTATATCGGTCAACGCATCGGGTTTAACACACAAAACAATACAATTTTATGCGATGAAGTTCGTACAAAAATATTATCATGATAATATATAATGACAGTCACTTACTCCAGTTGGAATATTATGTGTATTAAAACACATTGTCTTTTTATTTGTAAGTATAACATCCACCTGAGATGGGGTGCTATTTTTCATAAAACATGTAGGTTCTTTTACAATTTGAGATAAATCAAAAATATCCACATATGTCATGTAGAGATTGACATTTACTTTGATTTAGCATGTCAAAATTTAGACCACCCAGAACAACATACATTTCATATTTAACAATACAATTGTCAACATTTTTAATAAAATAATTTGTAGTCAGTGTCTGTAGCAGAAGGTGGTTTGTATATACCCATTATAAGGCTCGACATTATACAATTAATGACTTTTCAAAAGGTGGACACTGTGATTTATCAACCCCTTGGAAGTGATGTTCACCGAAGCCAATGGCTGAGGTGAACATCACTTCCAAGGGGTTGATAAATCAGTGTCCAACGAAATGAAAAGTCATCAATTGTTTTATTAAATGACACATTCTAAGTGTAATTTTGGGGTGAAAATTGTGAATTGTTGCTGTTTCTTAGACATTTCCATTTATTCCTTTTTATATGTAGCTGCTTCAAACCAACAAACACCAGTTTTTGAAGCTTGACATTTCTAATGTTTCAAAACAATAGAATTGATTAAGAAAAAACGAATACAATTTCACAGTTTTAACAAGTAAAATATCACAGTTTCAGTAACAGTTTTATTTTTTAAAGAACATAGGTAAGTGCAATTAATTTATGTTGTAGTCTATGGTAATGTTAGAGCAATTATTGAACACAGGACATTGCATTTGCGGTCTTTCAAATGCTGCATCATCAACTGGCAAAACGTGTCTTAACTTCTGGATCTACTGACGAAGCTGCCTCGTTCATTTTTGTTTACTAATAGTCGTCTACTGATTACCGAAGTTCGTTAGCAAGACCGCCTCTGATTGGTTGAGGTTCAAAATGTCGGCCAATCAAATTTATCGATATTAATCAGTCTACTGGTTTTCCCCTGTTACTATATTTGGGTACGTAATAACTGCGACATGATATTTATTAACCTCACGCGCAAAATTGCGCGGTGGACATGTAGTTCTGTTACAGTAAGCAATGAACCTTCTAAACCAATCAGAATTAAGAAAATTCATAGTCATTTAATAATAACGTTTGTCCGATTGTCCGGTACCAGTGAAAACTGACGTCGGACAAGTAGATCTTGTATTACGGTTATCCGACGGGAAAATCTTAAAGCCATTTCTTGGTGTTAACATGGACTTCAAGGCATATGTTTTCCAAGTGTTAAGACTCTAAATTTGGTTTTCTACTTGATGGAATGTCCGATTGTATAAAAGACAAAATACCTCCTCCATTTTTAGTCCTGTCGCGTCTCTGTACTTTGTACCTGTCTGCTACAAAGAGATTGTCATTAAACGTTCAGTCTAACTTCACTTCAGCGATAGACAGAAGATCGACAATATTTTCAGTCAATAGTTCTTTAATTGCATCAAATTTATATCTTAGGCTGTTGATATTTATATATGATATCACGAAATTCTTTGGGTGTTTCTTCTTTGACTCCCTCAATTCGCTATGCATACACCCATGCTTGTTTACACCAGAAATGGATTATTCAGACAAAGGGAGATAATCCAACAGGGGTGTGTTTGACTTCTCTGTGTTTTCAAAAATCGAATCTATAAAATTTGGCAATGTGCATGATTTACAAAACCAACTATCAGTGGATGTCGATAGTTTATTATATTTGTTAACTGGTAAGTTTATACATTTAATATGATGCCACATAATACAATCTTCACACTGTATGCCCCGTTTATTTTTTCTCACAGGTTTATTACAAATGCCACAGGGGAACTTTACTGGGCCTGGATTTGATGCAATGTCTCTAGATAGTAATAATAAAATTATAAAAGACGATTTAAGATGGAATTTGTCCATTACGTCATGATTTTTAAAATTTGTAAAATGTTCAATATAAATGATGTGTATATGTGTAATGATGATATTTCTAATGCTAATCTGTATTTTTGTTATAGATATTGTGTATACCAGTGAATGTTTGTTTATTGTTGGACTTGTCATGAAAAGTTCAAGTTGTACATGCATATATCAGATATAATGAAGAAATGGTCACCGCGACTAACCGAACCAAACACAATTTTATTTTATTAGATACAAGAGTGAAGTTTGAAGAAACAAAGTGCAAAATTTTAATAGAAGATCTATGTACAGAACATTAAAACAAAATCTCCTTAAACAATCGTGTCAACTGACAAAAATCTGACTTACTGTGGTGTGATAAGAACACGTTTTAACCTATATTGGTATCAAAACTGATTGTCATTAACCTGTTCTTGGAAGGTAAGGATGGACTTTATTTTGTAGAAGATATAACCTTAAACGGCAGTAAATCGGCTTTCTAATACTAGTTGTTTCAACTAAGCAAGGATTTATATATATATATATATCCTTGAACTAAACAATAGTAGATTTTTTACTATTTACGTTAACGTTTTGTGTGTGTGTTGTATGTCGTGGATTTCAATATTTACGCTATATTTGTGTGTTGCATGTCGTAGATTTCAATATTCACGCTATATTTGTATGTTGTATGTCGTAGATTTCAATATTTACGCTATATTTGTGTGTTGTATGTCGTGGATTTCAATATCACGCCGGGTATTCGGACACTTGGAACCGGGTCGAACACTAAGAACTCGGTCAGACAAGTGACAACAACGTTTTCGGGTGAGTATGCTATTTTTATCCTCAGCGACCGTCAGCGATATTAACAACAGAAATAAATTGACACATCGTCTTTGCTATTAACGTACCAAGTTTTGAGTATTATAAGTGAATAATAAATCGACAAGAACGTTTTAATATCGGAAGTTTCAGAAAAAATATGTGAATCTTTAACTTTAGTCGCTTATATCTACTCACGGAGAGCGAGTTCCATGATTGTTTTGGTCGATATACTTCCCATAATCTATACTAGACTATTCATTAAAAAATAGGCTTTTGACTTGCTGTTTCTAGCGCAACATCTATCTTTTTATAACAACGGGTGCATGAAATCGGACTTCATGGTTCAGAATCTGTAATTCTTGTATTTGATGGATATGTTTCAGGACCAGATACAAATGATTCTATCCATTTAAGGCGCACAAAGGGCATATTCGGAACAAAGGTGTCATTTACTCAAACAACACCTTTTAGATCTAAAAAAAAGCATTTTTGGCCAATAGCGAAAACAAACAAAATTTTATCCTAATGCTAAGGAGAATAATGGATTCAAATGGCATTGACACAAAGCAAGTACCATTAGATGCCGATTTACTTATCGCTACAACAGCTGTACAATCGTCCATTACAAGACCTACCATAAACCTGGGAGAAGACACTGACTTGTTGATTCTATTATTGTACTATTACGAATGTGGATCCATGCAATTAATCTTTAGGCCAAATCATGACAAAAAGACAATGAAGTCAAAGATTTGGGACATTGGCAAAACTACTTGTGTTCTTGGACAGGAAACATGCAACGTCATACCAGTTATACATGCGATAAGTGGTTGTGATACTACTTAAAAGTTGTACTGTGTGGGGAAGCGAGCTGCCCTTGAGAAGTTCATGGATAGTCAGACACTGAAAACATTGGGAGATGTATTTTTGAAGATTTCTCAGATGGAAGATATAATAAAATCTGGTGAAAGAATTATCACAAATTTGTATGGAGGAGTTCCTTCCGAAAGTCTCAATGTTCTTAGGTACAAGAATTTCGCAAACAAAGTTGTTACAAGCAAAGAGGTGATTCAAATCCATACACTTCCACCAACTATCGATGCCGCTGTATATCAAAGCTTAAGGGTATACTATCAGGTTCAAATATGAATCGGTGGACCAGAACTGGACGCCTGTGAATTTGGTTGGTTTATCAAGATGATGCCTATAACGACAAAAAATCGTCCTGCTCCTGAAAAACTTCTTTCCATTATACGTTGCAATTGTAAAGCGAATTGCGAAACACGTTGTTGTTCTTGTAGAAAACACGGATTGATGTGTAATATTTCGTGTGGCGAATGTCGTGGGCAAAACTGTTTAAATTCCAAAAGCGTTGAAATGAGTGTTGAATCTGAGGAACTCATATCAGACTAAGTAAAGAACTTCGATATATTGTTGTTTCTTTTAAAAACTACAATACATCTCACAAATGCGTGTGTTGGTAATTTGTACTTAAAATTCAGATTTCATCGATTTTTCTATAAAAAAATGTTGTTTTTCCTCAAAATTACCCCCCAAAAAATAAACAACAAATTGAATATTACTATTCAAAAGGATAATTTTGTCATTATGTTCGAATATTTAAAGCATCCATATTTCTATTTTGAAATGATAAAAAGATATTATTATATAGACAGCTGTGAATTACAGAATTTTTCGAGTTAAATAAAAACGATAATTTCACAGTGAAATTATCGTTTTTAATTTCACTCTCGCTATATTTCGCGCCATTTCGTTTTCCAAGTCATATGAAGACTTCCAGTTTGAAACGTAATAATTAGACGTTATTTGGCTTCGTGTATGCTTCAATTTTGATCAAATTTAACTAAAATAATATTTCAAGGTAAGCATTTTAATTATTTTATGGTCAAGGGTGGCGCCATATGTTTTTCTTGAAGCGATACGCATTATAGTATACCCCTACGCTACACACGTAATATAGTGCAATTAAACTCATTTATATTAAATTAAGTTAATTTGATTTGAATACTTCAATCTGATTGGCTAATCCGCCTGGAGCAAATTTTGGTTATACTCGATAACCTGGATTGGTATTGTGACGACACCTACATGTTCATCCGCCAACGCCAAATTCAAATAGTCACACGAAATAATCGTAATTAAAATTGAGGAATCATTAAATTTTGTTGTAAAAATTAAATTATAAGGAATATATGAAATTATTGAACAGGTTATACTTGCATAACCGGGTTTGGGTCAGTTTACGCTTTTTATTATCCGCTTCGCGGTTTATTAAGCGTAAACTGACCCAAACCAGGTTATATCGTATTACCTGTTCAACAATTTCAAATATTTCTTAATTCGATTCGAAACATTTTTTTTATCTATATAATAAATACTATAACTAATTGACGAGTTTCATTATCAAACACAATGTCACTCATGACCAAATAACGTAGTAACTCACTCATGCGCTGCGCACATTCGTGAGTTACTCCCTTATTTGGTTTTTCATTTGTGACATATTTTTTATAATGAAACTCGTCAATTAGTTATAGTATAGTAAAAGGGGGAGTAAACCCAATCATAGAGTAGTGTTAAAAAATGTAATTACCTATGAAAAAGGTAATAAGCTATATTTTCTGATAAAAAGAATCGTAGAAAGCTATTAACTGGATAAGTTGAAATTAAATATTTGAAATTTCCCGCCGGCAAGGCTGGTGCCATAGTGAGAAAGGTAGAGACGTCACTCCTCCTGTTTCGGTTAATTCAAGCATCACTGAGTTATGAACACAATGTACATTATCAACCAATTAAGAAAATGTACATTTACCCAGTTTTAATGAATAAGGAAGCAGACAATATGGGGTTAGTTTGTTAAATTTCGATCTGTATAATATTCGGTAGAGGAAATTAACAGTCGTCAAACTTTAATCACCGAAACACCAGCACAACCACCCTCCTCTCAAGTATGTACGACTCCCAGTAATATTTCAGAACGTTAAAAACCCATCAAAAATATTGTTTTGGTTTTCTTCCAAAAATATATGATTGAAATATTTTGTGGTTCGTAAATTTTGCTTATCTTTTGGGTATTTTAGAATCTGTGTCTTTAGCGAATGTTATTTGGTAGAGGCGCAATGAAACCGGAACAGACGGTTTGATGATGAATAATGCAATTTTTGTACTCTTTAATACCAACGAATTCCATAAAATGGCGGCACCCATAAAATCAAAATCGCATTTTTTCAACCATCTGTGCGATTATGCTATTGATTATAGAAACAAATGGAAATTCCTAAGCTATTTTGTTGCATCTAAATAAACACACATCTTATGTTGGCTTTCTTCCTCCTTTGTTGTAAAGAAGACAATGTCACGACAGATTGTCACAGCAACTAAACATAACCATTATTCATTTGTACTTTCAGGGAAGGTTGGTCAGTGCTAAAACCAGGATGTTTGTGATCTGTAAGTATAATAAACATAGAGTCAATATCGGACACCACGAACTCACATTATTGTGGTGTGAAACCACTAATTATATCCCCGCTCCCCGAAGGGGGAGGGGAGTATACTGTTTTACTTCTGTCCGTCTGTCCGTCCGTCCGTCCTTCCGTCCGTCCAAGATATTTTTCGTCGCATTTTTCTCAGTAACTGTTGATGGCAGAAATCTGATATTTAGTCACAAGCGTAATATAGGTATACCATATTGTGGGTAGCGTTTTTGGACCCATCAGATTCCTACTTCCTGTTTGCTGACTTTGTTGATTGTTATACACGTTGAACATATATGCTCATTTTTCGCTGCATTTTTCTCAGGAACTATTTTTGGACCCGCCAGATTCCTACCCCCTGTTTGCCGACTTAGTTGGTTTTTATGCACATTGAACATATATGCACATTTTTCGTCACATTTTTCTCAACAACTATTGATGGCAGAAATCTGATATTTGGTCACAAGCTTCATATATGTACCCCATATCGTGGAAAGCGTTTTTGGACCGATCAGATTCCTACTTCCTGTTTGCTGACTTTGTTGATTTTTATACACATTAAACATATATGCTCATTTTTCGTTGCATTTTTCTCAGGAACTATTGATGGCAGAAATCTGATATTTGGTCACAAGCTTCATATAGGTACCCCATATCGTGGGAAGCGTTTTTTGACCCGTCAGATTCCTACTTCCTGTTTGCCGGAGAGCGGGGTATCATAAGTGAGCATTAGCTCACAGTTCATCTTGTTAATTTCTTAAAGGTTTTCTACTAAATTTGTGTTTTTTCGAGCCTACCTGACCATTTTATCTTAAGTTTAACCTTTCCAAGACCATATATATTCCGAAACGTAGATGATTCCTCTACGTTCTGTCAAAATATCAGGGAATGTTTAAAGTCTTGCAGTGAAATGCCATGCTACGGAAAACACCTACTCTAAAAATAGCTCTGCCATCCTCAAGAAATTCAGTATTTATAGGTCATGCATCAAATTCTCCATAGAGGTATTAAAATACAACTAAGTCCATCAAATTTGGGCTCCAAATAATCCCTATATATTTAACGTCAATTATCAAGTTTAATTTGTCCACTCCATTCAGTAGTTATCACAATACTACAAAGTGAAATGAACTTTTTTTTATTGAAAAGGGACTACTTTCGTATATGTTCTAAGCTCTGATTGGTGAATTAGTGGTTTGACACCTAAAGTTAGACTAATTGATATTAAAGTTCACAGAATATTTTGCTATGATATTTTTTGGTTCTATGATTAATGGTCTATAACCAACAGATTCTACCTTCTTGTTATACTGATGGTATTGTTGGCCATCACCGTATAAACTTTTATGATTACCGCACATGTTTGAAGTTGTAATGTTCTCAAGTGTCTTGTCGGTATCCTCCATGTATTATGAGATGACATGAGTATTGTTTTGACATAGAAATAACACTGGAAATGATAAAGGTAATCATTAAATTGAACATGAACCACCCTTGCACTAAGATCATTGGAACTGCTTACCTTTCCGGAGCACCTGAGGTCATCCACCATTATTTATGGGGTTCGTTGGTCAATAATGAGTTTTCTGTGTAGTGTTTTGTCGACCATTCTTTGTATTGTATGTTCTATTTCTTGTCGCCTTTGTATTGTCTGACCTTCAAATTACAGCTTCTGATTACCCCTTTGGTATCTTAGAGCTTTTCCGACAGCTTCTGATTACTCCTTTGGTATCTTAAAGCTTTTCTTACTGCTTCTGATTTCTCCTTTGGTATCTTAGAGGTTTTCTTACAACTAATTTTCAATAATGTGGTGACTACCAGACTTACTGACAGAAGATATCCAGTGAACTCTCGACCTTTGATATTGTTTTGTCTGGAAGACTTAACACTTGATGTGGGTGTCGTCTATCAAGTCAACGTCAGTAGTGTTAAACTTAAGGTCAGGAGTCGACGACTTTAACAACTCGTCCATCCAGACTCTCTATACCAATAGAAATAAAGAAAAACAGAAAATCCGTTTCCAATGAAATTGTAATGGGAATAACAAAACATAGCTGGAAACATTTCAAACATCTAAAACAAGAACTCACAAAATTCAAACAAAACAAAAAGCAAACCAAAAAAGCAAAAATAAAAAACAAAACAAAACAACGAAATATGAGAGTTTAAAGTCAATGATGTTGATCGGGTATATGTCTTCCTGTTTCATCCACCAATAAACTGACTGTAACGATAACGAAATTGAATTAATAACACAGTGTATCTACCTGTTGTTTGTATATGTGTTTGATGTTTTAGATTTCATCGCTGTACTTTTAAGTATTTGTGGCTGGACCACAGTGGCAGGTAAGATTATATAATGAAAGGAAAAACAAAAACAAATATCACACGCTCGGCCAGTTCCAAAAACCAATAGAAAAACAACAAATATTACACTGTCGGCCAGTTCCAAAAACCAATAGAAAAACAACAAATATCACACTGTCGGTCAGTTCCAAAAACCAATAGAAAAACAACAAATATCACACTGTCGGCCAATTCTAAAAACCAATAGAAAAACAACAAATATCACACTGTCGGCCAGTTCTAAAAACCAATAGAAAAACAACAAATATCACACTGTCGGCCAGTTCCAAAAACCTATAGAAAAACAACAAATATCACACTGTCGGCCAATTCTAAAAACCAATAGAAAAACAACAAATATCACACTGTCGGCCAGTTCTAAAAACTAATAGAAAAACAACAAATATCACACTGTCGGCCAGTTCTAAAAACCAATAGAAAAACAACAAATATCACACTGTCGGCCAGTTCCAAAAACCTATAGAAAAACAACAAATATCACACTGTCGGCCAATTCTAAAAACCAATAGAAAAACAACAAATATCACACTGTCGGCCAGTTCTAAAAACCAATAGAAAAACAACAAATATCACACTGTCGGCCAGTTCTAAAAACCAATAGAAAAACAACAAATATCACACTGTCGGCCAATTCCACAAACCAATAGAAAAACAACAAATATCACACTGTCGACCAGTTCTAAAAACCAATAGAAAAACAACAAATATCACACTGTCGGCCAGTTCTAAAAGCCAATAGAAAAACAATAAATATCACACTGTCGGCCAGTTCCAAAGCCAATAGAAATTGTAGAAAGAAGCACAATCGATAGTGCCTGTTGTTTTCTTTATAATATATGCTATGCATGTTTTATCATCTTTTTAGTTTTTTCTGTTGCCTTATTATGTGCATTTACGTTCCGAGTTCCGTGTTATGATGTCCGTTACGATTTCCGCATACAAACTATGTTCGGTTCGTCGTTACCTCCAGTTGTGTGTAGGAGGGCTCCTGTCTTATTTACATTAATTGTGCTTGTTTGCGTAAAGTGGTGTCCAACACATATTGTGTTGTGTTTTTGTTTTGTTTTCTTCGTCTTGTGTACCCTATGTTGCCTTCGGTATTCTCTAACATTTATTTAGTGTTAGTTGTGATTTTTTCATGTGGGTTTTTGAAATTGTTTTGAAGTCATGTTTTTTGTCGTTGATTATATTCGAATATAAACTATTAAAATTCAAAATGTATTTGCTATCATAATCTAATGACGATGTTTCCCCATATTAATAAGACAATATAATATGTGATTGGATTTTAAATGGTTAAATATGTGAAACAAAATGTACAGTTTTTGAAAAAAAGAGAATCAGATCGTAATGGATTTCCCTTTAGATCAATTCGGTTATTTTCTCATTCAGTTCCAACGGTTCCCAGTAAAGGATGTGCTATTTGTGATAGAATAGCCAACGCTTCGTTGTGTACAGTGACACAGCAATGTCCACCAAATGAGGTAATATACCTATTACACGAAGACAACCACAATTGATCAAGAGGTTAAAAGTGATGAAATTTTGAATATATAATAATTTTACAACCTATAATTTAAAGGTATGGGAGAAAAGTTTGTAGATACAAAAGGGCTAATCAAACACCATGCATCAGTGACGGACAGACAATACAATGGTCACAGAAAAAAGGACGAAAGGATAAGCAATGATATAAAACAGTAGACAGAAAACTAAAGATTGAGCAACACGTACCAAACTGAAACCCGGGTGTGAACTCGGGTGCTCCAGCGGATAAGCAGTTCTAACTCTCCTAGTGGCACCCGTCGTGTAACTTTTGTTACAAATCTGGTAATGAACGCGGAAAGGACGAGTTGTTATTACGTCAACTGGAACATATCCGTGGTCATTTGTGACACGTATATTGCGCTACGGTTAACCAAATCAAAACGTTCAAAATGATATATTCAACTTAGCCCCTAGAAACTGTTAGCTCAGCAACCATATTTATCAAGAAAATCATGCTACCACAAGCTCTAAGAGATATATACTCCATATGCAGGTGCTGCTGGAATGCTACCACATATAAACGGAAAGCTCACAATGGGAAAATTGAAATCATCTCTTTTGACGTAAAGATTTGTTCTTAACCGGTTATGACTGTTCATTTCATGTAGTAGGTCAAAGTATGTAGCAGCCCTAGCTGTATCTGGGTTTTTCTGGGTTTTTTTTAAGTTAGTAATATTTCAGCTATTGACGGTAAACGTCAAGGGAGCAGTATTTCAGCTATTGCTGGTAAACGTCAAGGGAGCAGTATTTCAGCTATTGACGGTAAACGTCAAGGGAGCAGTATTTCAGATATTGATGGTAAACGTCAAGGGAGCAGTATTTCAGCTATTGACGGTAAACGTCAAGGGAGCAGTATTTCAGCTATTGCTGGTAAACGTCAAGGGAGCAGTATTTCAGATATTGATGGTAAACGTCAAGGGAGCAGTATTTCAGATATTGATGGTAAACGTCAAGGGAGCAGTATTTCAGATATTGATGGTAAACGTCAAGGGAGCAGTATTTCAGATATTGATGGTAAACGTCAAGGGAGCAGTATTTCAGATATTGATGGTAAACGTCAAGGGAGCAGTATTTCAGATATTGACGGTAAACGTCAAGGGAGCAGTATTTCAGATATTGCTGGTAAACGTCAAGGGAGCAGTATTTCAGCTATTGATGGTAAACGTCAAGGGAGCAGTATTTCAGATATTGATGGTAAACGTCAAGGGAGCAGTATTTCAGCTATTGACGGTAAACGTCAAGGGAGCAGTATTTCAGCTATTGCTGGTAAACGTCAAAGGAGCAGTATTTTAGATATTGATGGTAAGCGTCAAGGGAGCAGTATTTCAGATATTGATGGTAAACGTCAAGGGAGCAGTATTTCAGATATTGATGGTAAACGTCAAGGGAGCAGTATTTCAGATATTGATGGTAAACGTCAAGGGAGCAGTATTTCAGATATTGATGGTAAACGTCAAGGGAGCAGTATTTCAGATATTGACGGTAAACGTCAAGGGAGCAATATTTCAGATATTGACGGTAAACGTCAAGGGAGCAGTATTTCAGATATTGATGGTAAACGTCAAGGGAGCAGTATTTCAGCTATTGCTGGTAAACGTCAAGGGAGCAGTATTTCAGATATTGATGGTAAACGTCAAGGGAACAGTATTTCAGCTATTGATGGTAAACGTCAAGGGAGCAGTATTTCAGATATTGATGGTAAACATCAAGGGAGCAGTATTTCAGATATTGACGGTAAACTTCAAGGGAGCAGTATTTCGGTGATTTACATGATGAGAACAAGTACAAACAATGCATCATGGTGGTAAAAAGCCTATGGACAGATACGTTTATAGATTACCAGACGAATACGATAATTTGTCTTTGCAACGAGCCAATAACGACAACTTCTAGCAAAATGTTGGTCATCAGGCGTTGCTACTACAAGTTGTCATTTACAAGCCATGTGAGTGATATTCTCCATACATACAAGCCATGTGAGTGGTATTCTTCATACACGACACACTCATATACACAAAAATACTTCATTCACTGACTGTCACCTCCAAAAAAATAATTATATCCGTAATGACAGATATATTTCTAAATCTTCATGTGCATGTATTTGTTTTGTAGATGTGTTCTATCAAAATGATAATCTCTGGTCGTCGACAACTTGTGTACGAACTTGGATGTGAACAAAAAACGGTGAACTTTAATCTTTTTGTATTTAACGGTTGATTGTTATTAGTTAATATATGATGGAAAATATACAGAAAATTTGAAATAAACATAAATAAGAAGAACCCTATAAGTAAGGTAAAAAAGCAGAGAAAATAGAAAAATCAAGGAAGTATAATATATAATACGATTTTAATCATATAGATTTTCCCTTCCTTGAGAACCATTTTTTAACCATTGTATTATTTGTCATTCGATTTACGCCTTTGGTATCTTCAACCTTTCATAAAACAATAAACTTTGAAGGCAAAGCTTATGATTATATATCATTATGGTGTGTCCCTCTATAAACCAACCAACGAAACGGTAGCAAAACAAGACTGTGAAATGCAGAACAGCAATAAAAGCGATGTTCCTTTACTTGATTTTGTGTCTAGGTATAATGTTGGATAGTCTCTCAAGATGTTCATGTACATCCATATTATTTCTTACTAACAAAGGAATTCTAGTGTAGAGAAAATGCATGCAACACCATGAAACATTCCAAGGTCTCATTTCATTTCGCTGTGTATTGTTTCTATTTCGTTTCTTGAATTAGAAGGACTGTAATAGGCTCTTGAAAACAATTCATACGTAAGAATATAATGAAGAACATAGCAGTTCATCTTATATAAAGATCGAGATTAGGACTCCGTGTTCTATACAGCAACGTTGAACACCCGGACCCATTTTATTTTTTATTGAAGTCAGATACCGTTAGTATACGAATAAAAGGGTTTAGGGGTTATGGTATGGTGTTTAATGATACTATCAATAATATTACAGCTATATCGTGGCGGTCAGTTTTATTGGCGGAGGATACATCTACATCTACATCTAATAGGTACAGTACTCTGTCTTTGCAGACCGTTACGTTCCGGAAAATCTATTGCGCTGCGGTGGCGGAAAAGAGTTAAAGAATGAACTGTGAAGAGAATATATAATCCAATCAATGGCAAGAAAAAGATTGAAAAGAAATAAAGAATCAAAAGATCCCAAATTGATTGCTGTTCTTCTGGAGTACCGGAATACACAAAGAAAACAACCGACCTGCCGCCAGAGTAGTATATGGGCACAGCTCAGTTAGCATTTGCGAAGGTGGCGCGAGGTGAAGCTACCGGAAGTGACGTGACCCGAAGCAACCCTGACCGGACCCGGAAGTGATCGCGTGACCCCGAAGGGTGCTCCCTTGGGTGCACGCATCCGCAACCGGAAGTTGGGTTTTCCCGCCGTTTTTTGGGGTGTTTTCGGATATGTTGTGTAGTACTTCACGTCCGCGTTCCGCGTCATGTACTAGAAAAACGTTGCATTTCAAACGTTGCGGTTTGAAAAAGTACGGGGAAAAAATACGCGAAAATGAAATGTTTAATAACATCATATACTCGGACGTTGGAGACTATCACGTCCGCGTTGCATTTTTGTTATATTTTCAGAGATTTTGACCTTTCTTGATTCCTTCCTCTAATTTTCGTGTTCATTCAACATCTTAATCACTATTTTGTTGACTTGTTGCAGTTTTGTCATAGATGTTTACGTTAATGTGTGATATTTTCATAATGTGTTTCGTTTTGTTTTTGTTTGTAACGTGTTTTGAGTGGAATTTCAACGCTATAGCTGCAGCTGCTGCTGCGGCGGCCGCGGCAGAGGAGGGGGCGGCGGCTGCTGCAGCTACTGGAGGAGGGCGGCTACTGCTGCTGCTGGAGGAGGAGAAGGAGATCCCTTTGGGTGTAATTATGACTAACACAGAAATCTTCCATATATTCTATGTCATTTCACTCTTCAACTTGCCTTTTTTTCCATATTTTCCAAATCTTTTCACTATTCGACTTGCCTTTCTTCCATAATTTCCATATGCTCAATTGACGATTACCACATAGCCAGAAATCATGGGTGATTTTGCTCATGAATATTCATAAACCAAATCGCGTCATGTATGACGTCAGCAAATAAACGTTTAACCATATTTGGAAGACGCTGATGAAATATATGTAAATAAAAAATATATTGTGCATTTTTTTTCAATTTCTGCCCCACATTTATAAGGTATTAGTATGTCATTGAAATCGTTTTGCATAGGATATATATTGTTAAATTTTTTGAAATTTATATATCAGCAGTATTGTAATTGTATTATAGCTACATGTACTTGTTCTGTTGTTTTGTCGAAATAAAAAAATACCCTTGTGGAGCCTTTTTTTAATTGTTTATTTACATTTACAATGGAATGCGGTGCTTACTCAAATAATGCTATGTCTAGCAGAAGCAGTTTTACGAAATAGTAGATTGTTTTGCGTGAACCCCTATTGAATCTCTACTAGAAAGATAAAAACAACCTGTGAATCCCTCTTTTAAATTATCGTGGGAACCTTTAATTTGTCAGCAACAATTTTATCGAAGACAGATTCCTCAACAATGTTACCGGAACTGACGGAATTTGTCCCGGCAATTAGAATGGGGATTGTAAGAAAAGTGCTTTTAGGTCTTGAAAACCGTGCAGGATGCATTTTTTCTCTTCTTCTCAATGCTTTTGAATGGTGTTTACGCTTCAAATTTGAAACTGGGTGGGAACCTTGAGTTTTCATGGTACAGCTGTAATATTTTGAGATATTGTTCAAACCGGTGCATAGTTTGATTTTTTATCCCGGCAAATTGTCCGAACCAAGCTAACAGAAAGTTTCCCGTTCAACTATATGTTAAAATCCAAATTCTCTTTGAGCCGCCATTTTGAATATGCAAATGAGCAAATCACCTATCATTTCTGGCTATGATCAACAGCTGAAATACTCTTCACTTGACGCTCACCATCAACAGTTGAAATACTCCTCTCTTGACGATTACTATCAACAGCTGAAATACTGCCCACTTGACGCTTACCATCAACAGCTGAAATACTCCTCACTTGATGATTACCATCAACAGCTGAAATACTCCTCACTTGACGATTACCATCAACAGCTGAAATACTCCTCACTTGACGATTACTATCAACAGCTGAAATACTCCTCACTTGATGATTACCATCAACAGCTGAAATACTCCTCACTTTACGATTACCATCAACAGCTGAAATACTCTTCACTTGACGATTACCATCAACAGCTGAAATACTCTTCACTTGACGATTACTATCAACAGCTGAAATACTGCTCACTTGACGTTTACCATCAACAAGCAGAAATACTGCTTACTTGACATTTACCATCAATAGCTAAAATCCTGTTCACTTGACATTTGCCATCAATAGTTAAAATCCTGTTCACTTGACATTTGCCATCAATAGCTAAAATACTGCTCACTTGACATTTACCATCAACAGCTGAAATACTGCTCACTTGATATTTACCATTAATATCTGAAATACTGTTCAGTTGACGATTACCATCAATATCTAAAATACTGCTCACTTGATATTTACCATCAATATCTGAAATACTGCTCACTTGATATTTACCATCAACAGCTGAAATACTGCTTACTTGACGTTTACTATCAATATCTGAAATACTGCTCGCTTGACGTATGCCATCAATAGCTAAAGAAACTGCTAACTTGACATTTACCATCACTTTACCATCAATAGCTGAAATACTGCTCACTTAACGTTTGTCATCATTTTACCATCAAAAGCTGAAATATTGATCACTTGATTTCTAACAACCAATCAATCAATTATGTCCAGCCAATCGTTTGTAAAATATTTCTACGATAACAGTCTAAATATTGATGCTTTATTTTATTATCAAACTTCATAATAGTTGAAATAATGATATTAGAGTTCTTTGCCATTTATCAGGTATTATATGAGCTAGAAATAGGACACAGGAAATCAATATTGGCCTCCGTGACATTTCACCAACCGTTACACGACCATTACGTGTCGATTTAGGTTTTTCTTATTATAAGGACTTGTGTATTAATGAAGAACATTCTGATAGATATGTTATCTCTGTAGACAGGTCAGTACCTTGCTGTTTGTCAGGTACTAATGTCGGTCCTATAGGGACATTCAACCTTACTATATTGACGATGTATAATAAATAGATTATTACCGATTTTATTTTGATTGATTCGGATTTGTACTCCTAAAAACTTTTAAATTGTTTGGCTGACAATCTTTTGAATTTAAGCATACCTGGTGAACGTTATTCCAGTTATGTGTCTAGTATACTAAATTAGATATCTACCTTTTTATTAACCTATTTTGTCAGTGTATTTTTATGGGTACCAACTGTGGCCCTCTTCTCGTCGGTTAGTTGCTGTATTCGTACGAGGCAGACTTCATGCATGAGGCTTCTCAAGAAAAACAAAAAGAAGGTAGCCCGCTCCTTTTGTTTTATTTTCCGCTATGTAGATGATCCTTTTACTCTTACGACAATAGAGATGATTTCAATTTCCAATAGCGAACTTTCCATTTATTTGTAACAACATTCAAGCAGCACCTGCATATGGAGTATATCTCTCTCAGTCGATATGATTTTCCAGAGTTTGTGGTTCCTATCATGATTTACTTGATAGAGGGTTGCGGCTAACAAGGAAACTACTGAACCATGTGTTCCTAGTGGTTAGGTTGAAGCTATTCGAAAGCTTTACGGTCGCCACCATGATTTGGTTAACCGTTAGGGAATATCTGTGTCACAAATGACCACGGATATGTTTCATTTGTCGTTATAGCAATCCGTCCTTTCCTCATTCATGACGTATCACCGGGTTTGTAACTAGATTAACACGACGGGTGCACTAGTGGAGCAGGAACTGCTACCACCTGAGTTCATCTCCGGTTTTTATTGGGGTTCGTGTTGGTCAATCTTTAGTTTTCTGTGTGGTGTTTTGTATAATCATTGTTTGTCATTATGTCCCTTTTCTTTTGGCCATTGCATAGTCATTTTTTGATTACCCCTTTGGTATCGTCTAATTTTTCTCACATACTACTAAAATAAAATCACGATCTTCAAAATTTCCCAACTTTTTTAACCTCTTGATCAATTTTGTTTTTTTTTATGTAAAAGGAATATTTACCTCATTTGGTTGACATTGTTGGGACAATGCACACGACGAAACATTTGCTATTCTATCGCAAACAGCACATGCCTTACTGGGAACAGTTGGTACTGAATGAGAAAACAAACGAATTGATGTAATGGGAAATCTATTCCGATCTGATTCTTTTTTTTCTCAAAAACTGTACATTTTGTTTCAAGAGGAACACATATTTACCAATTTCAAATCCACTCAACTATTCTATTGTTTTATCAATATGGAGGCAACATCTCTGCTTGCTTATGCTGCCAAATACATTTGCAATTAAGATATTTAATTGCTTTTGTTAACTTCGAACATAATACAAACATATCGGAGAGGTATACTCAATACAACTTTATGTGATAAGATTTGTCAGTTACTACCATTTGAGGCAGGGCGAGGGAGAGGTGTACTCAATACAACTTTATGTGATAAGATTTGTCAGTTACTACCATTTGAGGCAGGGCGAGGGAGAGGTGTACTCAATACAACTTTATGTGATAAGATTTGTCAGTTACTACCATTTGAGGCAGGGCGAGGGAGAGGTGTACTCAAGGCAACTTTATGTGATAAGATTTGTCAGTTACTACCATTTGAGGCAGGGCGAGGGAGAGGTGTACTCAATACGACTATATGAAGTCAGTTACCAACAAAGGGTATTCAAAGGCAGTAATCGAAAAAAGACGAAAAATACAGTGGCCAAATAGAAAAGGGAGAGAACATTAAAATTAATGCAATACAAACCCAAACACCTATTTTGCAAGGTGACCTCAGGTTAAATTTAAACATATGTTATTTTTCAAACGGAAGATATCCTTGGTTATCAGTAATACAGCTCACTCGCACATCAAAATATCATTCTACCATTCTCTAGTCCACGCATATTACATGTTGAACGCATACCACTATCCACATAGAGACAGGTATATTGCCCGTTCTTCTACTTCTTCAGCCAAAAATGTATATTACCATGACATAATTTTTTTCGGCAGTTAGAGAGAGACTACAATTATACTTTGACACATTTTATTCACGAAACAACGTCAATCAAATGTGGATACTGAACAATTCTAAAGATCTTCTGGATAATTTTAATTTGATTAAGTTTTCAACATTTAATCTATCGAAAGCTTTGACTGTTCAATGTTGACTACTGTTTAACTAGTATGTCTTACGATGGCCTTGCATACTATCTAATATTAAGATAATGGTTGAGGCCATCGGCTGTTTTTAATAGAACTAATATTATAGAAAGGACAACTTCTGAGTCACGAAGATTAAGTTTGATGTTTAAGATTGAAGCGTTCTTTATAATAACACCCGTTTATATATGAGAGTTGGCGTATCACTCACATGTAGAAAACACTTGCATGAGCACATCATTTCAATAAGAGGGGAAGTTTGAGTCTTTAAGACTAGTTTAACTCCGCCACGTGTTATTGAAGTACATATTCCATGCCAGAAAAGTGTGCGGTCATATATTTGTGTGTTAGGAATATCGAGTTTGCCTATTTCTACAACAAGTTTACTATTGGATGTTGAAACTGTCCTACAGTGTGTTTTTTTCCCTTTAATTTTATAATCTTACCTGCCACTGTGGTCCAGCCATACATACTTAAAAGTACACTGAAATATAAACCATAAAACACATATAGAAACAACATGCAGATAGATACACTGTGATATTAATTCAATGTCGTTATATCGTTACATCGTTACAGTCAGGTTATTGGTGGATGAAACAGGTAGACACATACCCGATCACAATTATTGTCCTGTCCCAACTCTCATATTTCGTTGCTTGTTTGCTTTTGGTTTCTTGTTTGTTGGTTTGTTTGGTTTTTTTTGGGTTCTTGTTGTATATGTTTGAAATGTTACCAGTTACGCTTTGTTATTCCCATTACAATTTCATTGGATACCGATGTTCTGTTCTTCATTCCTCCTATTGATATAAGGGGTCACGATGGATGCGTTGTTAAAGTCGTCGACTTTTGACCACAAGCTTAACACTACTGACGTTGACTTGGAACCCGACACCCACATCAAGTGTCAGCAATTCCAAACACCTACCCAAGATCAAGGATTTTACCGATCAGTACACTTTGTCTGTCAGTAGGTTTGGACTTATTGTTATACATTTGCTGTAAGAAAAGCTTTAAGATACCAAGGGGTAATCAGGAGATGTAATGTGAAGGACAGACAATACAAAGGCCACAATAAATAGAACATAAAAGGCAAACAATGGTCGACACTACGCAGGGAACTAATTATTGATCAACATACATGAACCCCACAAAAAATCGGGGATGACCTCAGATGTTCCGGAAATGTAAGCAGGTCCAATGATATTAGTACATGGGAAGATCATGTTTAATTTAATTATTACCTGTATCATTTCCAGTGCTATTTCCATATCAAAGTGCTACTCCTGTGATCTCATAATACACGGGGGATACCGACACGACACTTTACAACATAACAAGTTCAAGCATGTGCGGTAATCATATATATTTAAACGGTGATGGCCAACAATACCATCAATAAAGCAAAATGAACAACCACCGCTCACCTCTTATTGAACACAAAAACAAACAGGACTTATGCCAATGGAATTGGAGGTGCTGCCTTGGGGCAGGTTTCAAATTGTTGCGGGGTTAAACCGGGTAATGGATTCATACCCTCCCTTGATAACCAGGTCTCCACAGCAAGACAATACAGATATAAACAAATAATAAGAAACATGTACAAATTAGATTCCACTAAAAAATACCACATAATATCACAAAGATCATGTGCGTGCTATTGTGTTTTAACGTCACTTTCAACATTATTTCAGTTATATCGCGGTGGTCAGTTTTATTGGTGGAGGAAACCGGAGTACCCGGAGAAAACAACCGACCTGCCGCAATTCACTTAACACTATCACATAAATGCTGTATCGAGTGCACCTCGCATCAGCGGGATTCGAACTACCATGCGATCACGACCATGACGGACACTCAGAAATTCATGACAATATCAAGGACATTATAATAACAGGGTCAGTGACATCATCTGTAACCCATGGCTGATGACGATTGGGACCAGTGTGTTGTTATCCCGTCGGTCACCCATGATTTTTCAATCAATTCTCAGATCGTGAGTTACCCTGGAATTGTCAATAAATACTCGGACCGTGAGTTACCAATGATTTGTCAATGAATACTCAGACCGTGAGTTACCCTGAAATTGTTAATAAATACTCAGACCGTGAGTTACCAATGATTTGTCAATGAGTACTCAGACCGTGAGTTACACTGGAATTGTTAATAAATACTGGGACCGTGAGTTACCAATGATTTGTCAATGAATACTCAGACCGTGAGTTACTCTGAAATTGTTAATAAATACTGAGACCGTGAGTTACCAATGATTTGTCAATGAATACTCAGACCGTGAGTTACCCTGGAATTGTCAATAAATACTCAAATCGTGAGCTACCAATGATTTGTCAATGAATACTCAGACCGTGAGTTACCCTGGAATTATCAAGAAATACTCAGACCGTGAGTTACCCTGGAATTATCAATAAATACTCAGACCGTGAGTTACCAATGATTTGTCAATGAATACTCAACTGACTACTTGCAAAGAAAGTAGAATTTGTTGGTTATGGACCATTAATCTTAGAACCAAAGCATATCATAAGAAAATCTTCTAATGAGTTTAATATCAGTTAGTCTAACACAATAGTGTGCGTTCTTGATTTTTCTATTTTTATTATACTTACAGATCATAAACATCCTAGTTTTATCACTGATCACGCTTCTCTGAATGTACGATTGAATAATGGTTAGATTTGATGTTATGCTTAGTTGATGTGAAATTGTTTTTTTTACATTAAAGAGCGAAGAACGCCAACATATGTAGATGCAACAAATAGTTTAGGCCTTTTTATCTTTTTAAATAACCAATAGCATAGTCGCACAGATTGATGAAATAATATGATTTGATTTTATGGGTGCCGCCATTTTGTGGACCTCGTTGGTATTAAAGAGCACTAAAATAGCATTATGGTCCATCATAACGTCTGTTCCGGTTTCATAGCGCCTCTACTAAGTAACACTCGTTAACAACACAGATTCTAAAATATCCAAAGATAAGCAAAATTCTCGAACCACAAAACTCCACGACATGCAAAAAACAAATATAGCGAACATATTGAAATCCACTACATACAACACACAAATATAGAGTAAATATTGCAATATACGGCATACAATGCACAAATATAACGTAAATAGTCAAAAATGAATAAAATATACTCTTATTTAGTTGAAACAACTACATGTAGTATCAGAAAACCGATTGACTGCCGTTTAAGATTATATCCTCTACAAAACAAAGTTCATCCTTACCTTCCAAGAACAGGTTAATGGCAATCAGTTTTGATGCTAATATAGGTTAAAACCTGCTCTTATCTATCACACTGCAGTAAGTCAGATTTTTGCCAGTTGACATGATTGTTTAAGGAAATACGATATTGTTTTAATCTAGATCTTTTCTTAAAACTTCACACCTTGTTTCTTGGGACAGAATATTGCCTAATATTTAAGGAGATAATATGTTGTTTCAATCTTCCGTAGATCTACACAAAACAAAGTGATAAAGAATCAACACTTCGTTGAATGACAACATTTTCGTCCCACCGAGGGACTTTATCAATGTCTAATTTTCTACACAAAACAAAGTGATAAAGAAAAAAATTAAACACTTCGTTGAATGACAACATTTTCGTCCCACCGAGGGACTTTATCAATGTCTTATAAAGAATTAAACACTTCGTTGAAGTGTTTAATTCTTTATCAATTAGACATTGATAAAGTCCCTCGGTGGGACGAAAATGTTGTCATTCAACGAAGTGTTTAATTCTTTATCACTTTGTTTTGTGTACTTGGTGTTGTTTTACAAATTATTTTAGACGTTAACTACCATTTATTTTGTTTGTATTATTACAATATGTTTATATCATACAATATCAAGTATCCGTTCATCTAACCACATATTGTACGATCATAGCAGTGTTGAGCTAGGAAAATAATTAGAGGAAATTACTATACATTTTTAATCCGATTCACACATTATACAAATATATCATTACAAGAGTCATGCATGTACCTGTACCTAGCTGCTGGGTTTCATCTCCATCCCCTGGTTTGTTTTGTGGGAGTATGCATTGTTCGGTATTTTGTCTTGTAACTTTATTATTATTATTATTATTATTATTTTTAATATTATGATTAACTGGTATTATCTTTTGATTTTACTGTTAACAAATCCATTGCAAAATATATATTTAATTGATTATAAGAATGCTTAAGATATAGTTTCAAAAGGACGTTCCTCAAACCTTTACAAATGTATTATACCACACTGTCCGAACAGAGCCAACATTAGTGCTCCTGACACATATATGCATGACGCTCACTTTCCTGCCTTGGTGAAGGCATGGATGAGTGGATGGGTTAAACTAGTTTGATAAGCCCAAACCAACCCTTTTAGAGAAATGTTTTTTTCTTCATTTTATTATATTCGACTACAATATATGGTGAATGACGTTGGTCAAGTTATGTCAGTCGTATTTATGACAATAACAAGTTACGAAGAGTTTGAAGATACCACAAATAATGTAATTATCATTAAAAGAAAAGTACATCTCCCTCAGGTATAAGTAGGTTAACCAGTTATATATATCTTATTTACACTATTTGGTTTGCTTGTTCCCAAAGACTTTTTAGTTGTTTGGTTTTCCACTCTTTTGAATTTTATCGTACCTGATGAAGGTTTATTCCAGAAACGGGTCGTCTACACTAAATTAGATGTCTATTTAGTGGGGTTCGTGTTACTCGATCTTTAGCTCTATATGTATGTTTTGTAGATCGTTGTCTGTCATTTTGTACTTTTTCTTTTGGTCATTGTGTTGCCTGTTCTTCGATATACAGATTCGGATTACCCCTTTGGTATCTTCAAACTCTTCTTATATGTCATTGATGTTATATCTACCCATTTTACCAGTGGCTATTATAATTCAAGTTGTGAGTTCAATATACGCATTAGGTGATTTAAGTTTGTCAGTAGTTTGTGGCAGGTTTGAGGGTTTTCTCCAGGTTCTCTGGTACACTCCACAACAGGGGGAAAAATCTCATCTCCACGATTCATAGCTGAAATATTGTCGAAAGTTAATACCAATAATCCTAGCATAACCTAGAAATTATTCAAAGTATGTGTGGATTCATATCGTATATCCACTACATGTATAATAATTCTGTAAATTCCCAACCAAATGTAACAGGTATTATTCCTGCAGTATTGAACTGGCGATAATGTACTTCCATATAACATAAATCCGAATAAATGTTAAGGGCTTAGGATTATGAATGTTTTACACCACATTTGGCAATTTCAGTGGTATCGTAATGGTCTGTTTGATTGGTGCATAATTTCCAGTAAAAGGACAACCGGAGTACCCGGAATATAAAATAGATGATTAAAAGTAGAATTGTAATAATTCCATCCAATCACTTACATTTTCGGATTTGTTGACAGTATCCTTTGTTACAATTAAGTCCTTCACAACAAGCGTTACATACTACTGTTTCACCTGACGCACGTTTTCCCACTGGACTTCCAAGATTACTCATGGCTTTCAAATTGTGATCACAGACCTAAAATTGTATTGATACAAGTTGAAAATCAATATACTAGTTCATTACATCATATTTTTTAGATTTCCTTTTTAAAATTAGATTTTAGGCTGTAATCCACAAATTTTCAATTCTTCTCGTGCATGCATACATGTCGTTTCACTTTATGTCCCACAACCCCGGGAGATCCTGGGGTATATAAATTAGACATAATATCTACGTTATTAGGTATAATCCCTCTGAAAAGGATTTCTTCTAGTTGTGCATCGTATTTGGAAAATGTAACGAATTGTGTTGCATGTACAAAACACAATGAAGCAGTTCCAAACAAACCACAGTTTGTTAAGAATGGTCGAGGGTAGCCCGTACAAGGCAAAATTGTATATGTATTCATCCGTTCATATGCCAATGAATTGTTTGGAAAATGCCATACTCGTTATTGCACGGCATCCCCCACCCCCACTCCTTAACAACAACAAAGAAGAACAGTTAACTCCGCAACATTATCTTTAGAGATGTACCGGTTACAAGATCAAATTGTCAAATTATATCTATCATATTACATGCATATATATAACTAGACACCATTAATATACAATACTTGTGCACTGCCGAAGTATATAGGTAATATGTGTATGAGGTTTAGAAACGGGGGGAAAGGCGAGGCATCGCCGAGCCTCTTCCCGAGTTTCGCGCCGAATACGCAAATTTACCTATATACTTCGACAGTGCACATGTATTGTATTTATCCTGCAATTTTAAATCGTAAATAAACGTTTACTGGACGATGATAAAAGTATTTGAAATAATTTTATGTATGTATTTGAAAACAATATCCCCCGATGTGCCCCGATGTGGGCGGAGCTTACATTTGTATGTTCTATTTATAACTGACCAATATCAAAATAAATATTGGGCAGGCTATATTGGTCGGTAAATGCTGTCATTGCAGGATAAATACAAATATATGAAGATAATCCCAAGAGTGAAGAAAAAGGGAACACTGCTTCCACTGTTGTTCTTCAGCTATCACATTTTCTTTTCCTTGTTCCCATGATTATATTATACTTACTGTTTTCTTTTCACATCCAACCTCGTAAACAAGCTTTCCGCTTACAAACACCATTCTTTGTCCACATACCTGTGAAGTATCGGTAAAATTGAATGAGTGATTGTTTCTTAACGCCATATTTTCAAATCCATTTCTTGTCGATATCAAATTACGCTTTGATCAGATGATAATGCTTTCTGTGTATTAGACCAACATGTGTGACTGGATTTATACAACGCTAGCGCACAATGCTCACGAAAATAACATGTGGCTCGGTATGGACACATCATCTTTTGTTCGTCCTTTAGTCCTTTTTCTGTTGGCCATTATGTTGTCTGTGCTTCTTCGATTTACGGATTCTGGTTACCCCTTTGGTATCTTCAAACTCTTCTATCTCTTCCTAGCCATCATGAACAAATAAAACTGTTATGGTAAATTGTGTTCGCTTTACACTCGTTTCACTGTACGTGTAATTTTCATCTCATTACATTTCTTTGTCACATGCAGGATATCAATTCAATTTCGAAAATAAAATGTTCTTATGACAACAAAGTTTAAACAGTGATGGTTCTCAATTCCACCAATATCAGCAACAACACATAATCACCTCTCATCTTAACTGACTCACTAAGCACAAGAAAGACCACGGCATATGACATTGGAAATGCAGGTCCTGGTTCGGGTACATAACTGTGGCGGGATACAACCGGTTGATGAGATGCCTCCTCTCTTGATAGCTGGATCTCCAAAGGTAATGCATATATAAACAATTTTAATTTGACAGGAGTCTGACCCTATATGGCCTATCACATTAATACCTGATCTGGATGACATTGAGTTGTATAATGACAGTCTGTTGGTTCTGAAACACGTTCGCTGCAGACAGCGCATTTGGTTATATGTTGTGACGGTTGTGTGGGTTGGGTGGGTTGTGAAGGACCTAATAAAAGTCATTATAAGTCTTGTAATGATTTAAAGGAAAAAGTTAAAAGGAAATGTGTTTATAACTGCAAGTAGTTTTAATGTGTTTATATTTGAATTTTAAAGTTAACAAATTTACATTTTTACATTAAATTTTCTGCAGTTTTATATGACTTTTACTACATCTGTATTGTGGATTCTTTCATTTTGACGTTTTTGTGTGTTTTTCTAAGTGCGTTATCGATAATTCTTTGCTAAACATAAAATCTACAATAATCTATATATATTAGATTTTCTGCAAAATATATTTGTTTTTTGTATATGATTTTTTCCGATATCAAGCTGAAACATTGCTGAAATAATCAAATGAAAAAAGACTACCACACTGTCGGAACAGTTTTAAAGTCTAATAAAAAAACAAAAACTACCACACTGTCGGAACAGTTCTAAAGTCTAATAACAAAACAAAAACTACCACACTGTCGGAACAGTTCTAGAATCTAATAAAAAAACAAAAACTACCACACTGTCGGAACAGTTCTAATGTCTAATAAAAAAACAAAAACTACCACTCTGTCGGAACAGTTCTAAAGTCTAATAAAAAAACAAAAACTACCACTCTGTCGGAACAGTTCTAGAATCTAATAAAAAAACAAAAACTACCACACCGTCGGAACAGTTCTAAAATCTAATAAAAAAAACAAAAAACTACCACACTGTCGGAACAGTTCTAAAGTCTAATAAAAAAACAAAAACTACCACACTGTCGGAACAGTTCTAAAGTCTAATAACAAAACAAAGACTACCACACTGTCGGAACAGTTCTAAAATCTAATAGAAAAAAAACAAAAACTACCACACTGTCGGAACAGTTCTAAAGTCTATTAAAAGAACAGAAACTACCACACTGTCGGAACAGTTCTAAAGTCTAATAAAAAAACAAAAACTACCACACTGTCGGAACAGTTCTAAAGTCTAATAACAAAACAAAAACTACCACACTGTCGGAACAGTTCTAAAGTCTAATAAAAAACAAAAACTACCACACTGTCGGAACAGTTCTAAAGTCTAATAACAAAACAAAATCTACCACACTGTCGGAACAGTTCTAAAGTCTAATAAAAAAAAAACTACCACACTGTCGGAACAGTTCTAAAATCTAATAACAAAGCAAAAACTACCACATTGTCGGAACAGTTCTAAAATCTAATAAAAAAACAAAAAATACCACACTGTCGGAACAGTTCTAAAGTCTAATAAAAAAACAAAAACTACCACACTGTCGGAACAGTTCTAAAATCTAATAAAAAAACAAAAACTACCACACTGTCGGAACAGTTCTAAAATCTAATAGAAAAAAACAAAAACTACCATACTGTCGGAACAGTTCTAAAGTCTATTAAAAGAACAGAAACTACCACACTGTCGGAACAGTTCTAAAGTCTAATAAAAAAACAAAAACTACCACACTGTCGCAACAGTTCTAAAGTCTAATAACAAAACAAAATCTACCACACTGTAAGAACAGTTCTAAAGTCTAATAAAAAAAACAACTACCACACAGTCTGAACAGTTCTAAAGTCTAATGAAAAAACAAAAACTACCACACTGTCGGAACAGTTCTAAAATCTAATAAAAAAACAAAAACTACCACACTGTCTGAACAGTTCTAAAATCTAATAACAAAGCAAAAACTACCACACTGTCGGAACAGTTCTAAAATCTAATAAAAAAATAAAAACTACCACACTGTCGGAACAGTTCTAAAGTCTATTAAAAGAACAGAAACTACCACACTGTCGGAACAGTTCTAAAATCTAATAACAAAGCAAAAACTACCACACTGTCTGAACAGTTCTAAAATCTAATAAAAAAACAAAAACTAACACACTGTCGAAACAGTTCTAAAGTCTAATAAAAAAACAAAAACTACCACACTGTCTGAACAGTTCTAAAGTCTAATAAAAAAACAAAAACTACCACTCTGTCGGAACAGTTCTAAAGTCTATTAAAAGAACAAAAACTACTACACTGTCGGAACAGTTCTAAAGTCTAATAACAAAACAAAAACTACCACACTGTCGGAACAGTTCTAAAATCTAATAACAAAGCAAAAACTACCACACTGTCGGAACAGTTCGAAAGTCTAATAAAAAAACAAAAACTACCACACTGTCTGAACAGTTCTAAAATCTAATAAAAAAACAAAAACTACCACACTGTCTGAACAGTTCTAAAATCTAATAAAAAAGCAAAAACTACCACACTGTCTGAACAGTTCTAAAATCTAATAACAAAGCAAAAACTACCACACCGTCGGAACAGTTCTAAAATCTAATAACAAAACAAAAACTACCACACTGTCGGAACAGTTCTAAAGTCTAATAAAAAAACAAAAACTACCACACTGTCGGAACAGTTCTAAAGTCTAATAAAAAAACAAAAACTACCACACTGTCGGAACAGTTCTAAAGTCTATTAAAAGAACAAAAACTACCACACTGTCGGAACAGTTCTAAAATCTAATAACAAAGCAAAAACTACCACACTGTCGGAACAGTTCTAAAATCTAATAACAAAGCAAAAACTACCACACTGTCGGAACAGTTCTAAAGTCTATTAAAAGAACAAAAACTACTACACTGTCGGAACAGTTCTAAAGTCTAATAACAAAACAAAAACTACCACACTGTCGGAACAGTTCTAAAATCTAATAACAAAGCAAAAACTACCACACTGTCGGAACAGTTCTAAAGTTTAATAAAAAAACAAAAACTACCACACTGTCGGAACAGTTCTAAAGTCTAATAAAAAAACAAAAACTACCACACTGTCGGAACAGTTCTAAAGTCTAATAAAAAAACAAAAACTACCACACTGTCGGAACAGTTCTAAAATCTAATAAAAAAACAAAAACTACCACACTGTCGGAACAGTTCTAAAGTCTATTAAATGAACAAAAACTACCACACTGTCGGAACAGTTCTAAAGTCTAATAACAAAACAAAAACTACCACACTGTCAGAACAGTTCTAAAATCTAATAACAAAGCAAAAACTACCACACTGTCGGAACAGTTCGATAGTCTATTAAAAGAACAAAAACTACTACACTGTCGGAACAGTTCTAAAATCTAATAACAAAGCAAAAACTACCACACTGTCGGAACAGTTCTAAAATCTAATAACAAAGCAAAAACTACCACGCTGTCGGAACAGTTCTAAAGTCTATTAAAAGAACAAAAACTACTACACTGTCGGAACAGTTCTAAAGTCTAATAAAAAAACAAAAACTACCACACTGTCGGAACAGTTCTAAAGTCTAATAACAAAACAAAAACTACCACACTGTCGGAACAGTTCTAAAGTCTAATAACAAAACAAAAACTACCACACTGTCTGAACAGTTCTAAAATCTAATAACAAAACAAAAACTACCACACTGTCGAACTGTTCTAAAGTCTAATAAAAAAACAAAAACTACCACACTGTCGGAACAGTTCTAAAGTCTAATAAAAAAACAAAAACTACCACACTGTCGGAACAGTTCTAAAGTCTAATAAAAGAACAAAAACTACTACACTGTCGGAACAGTTCTAAAGTCTAATAACAAAATAAAAACTACCACACTGTCTGAACAGTTCTAAAATCTAATAACAAAGCAAAAACTACCACACTGTCGGAACAGTTCTAAAGTCTAATAAAAAAACAAAAACTACCACACTGTCGGAACAGTTCAAAAATCTAATAAAAAAACAAAAACTACCACACTGTCGGAACAGTTCTAAAGTCTAATAAAAAAACAAAAACTACCACACTGTCGGAACAGTTCTAAAATCTAATAAAAAAACAAAAACTACCACACTGTCGGAACAGTTCTAAAGTCTAATAAAAAAACAAAAACTACCACACTGTCGGAACAGTTCTAAAGTCTATTAAAAGAACAAAAACTACTACACTGTCGGAACAGTTCTAAAATCTAATAACAAAACAAAAACTACCACACTGTCGGAACAGTTCTAAAATCTAATAACAAAGCAAAAACTACCACACTGTCGGAACAGTTCTAAAATCTAATAACAAAGCAAAAACTACCACACTGTCGGAACAGTTCGAAAGTCTAATAAAAAAACAAAAACTACCACACTGTCTGAACAGTTCTAAAATCTAATAAAAAAACAAAAACTACCACACTGTCGGAACAATTCTAAAATCTAATAAAAAAACAAAAACTACCACACTGTCTGAACAGTTCTAAAATCTAATAAAAAAACAAAAACTACCACACTGTCGGAACAGTTCTAAAATCTAATAAAAAAACAAAAACTACCACACTGTCTGAACAGTTCTAAAATCTAATAACAAAGCAAAAACTACCACACTGTCGGAACAGTTCTAAAACCTAATAACAAAGCAAAAATTACCACACTGTCGGAACAGTTCTAACGTCTAATAACAAAACAAAAACTACCACACTGTCGGAAAAGTTCTAAAATCTAATAAAAAAATGAAAACTACCACACTGTCGGAACAGTTCTAAAATCTAATAACAAAACAAAAACTACCACACTGTCGGAACAGTTCTAAAATCTAATAACAAAGCAAAAACTACCACACTGTCTGAACAGTTCTAAAATCTAATAACAAAGCAAAAACTACCACACTGTCGGAACAGTTCGAAAGTCTAATAAAAAAACAAAAACTACCACACTGTCTGAACAGTTCTAAAATCTAATAAAAAAACAAAAACTACCACACTGTCGGAACAATTCTAAAATCTAATAAAAAAACAAAAACTACCACAATGTCTGAACAGTTCTAAAATCTAATAAAAAAACAAAAACTACCACACTGTCGGAACAGTTCTAAAATCTAATAAAAAAACAAAAACTACCACACTGTCTGAACAGTTCTAAAATCTAATAACAAAGCAAAAACTACCACACCGTCGGAACAGTTCTAAAATCTAATAAAAAAGCAAAAACTACCACACTGTCTGAACAGTTCTAAAATCTAATAAAAAAGCAAAAACTACCACACTGTCGGAACAGTTCTAAAACCTAATAACAAAGCAAAAATTACCACACTGTCGGAACAGTTCTAACGTCTAATAACAAAACAAAAACTACCACACTGTCGGAACAGTTCTAAAATCTAATAACAAAGCAAAAACTACCACACTGTCTGAACAGTTCTAAGATCTAATAAAAAAACAAAAACTACCACACTGTCGGAACAGTTCTAAAGTCTAATAAAAAAACAAAAACTACCACACTGTCTGAACAGTTCTAAAATCTAATAACAAAGCAAAAACTACCACACTGTCTGAACAGTTCTAAAATCTAATAACAAAGCAAAAACTACCACACTGTCTGAACAGTTCTAAAGTCTAATAAAAAAACAAAAACTACAACAATGTCTGAACAGTTCTAAAATCTAATAACAAAGCAAAAACTACCACACTGTCGGAACAGTTCGAAAGTCTAATAAAAAAACAAAAACTACCACACTGTCTGAACAGTTCTAAAATTTAATAAAAAAAAAAACTACCACACTGTCGGAACAATTCTAAAATCTAATAAAAAAACAAAAACTACCACACTGTCTGAACAGTTCTAAAATCTAATAAAAAAACAAAAACTACCACACTGTCGGAACAGTTCTAAAATCTAATAAAAAACCAAAAACTACCACACTGTCTGAACAGTTCTAAAATCTAATAACAAAGCAAAAACTACCACACTGTCGGAACAGTTCTAAAATCTAATAAAAAAGCAAAAACTACCACACTGTCTGAACAGTTCTAAAATCTAATAAAAAAGCAAAAACTACCACACTGTCGGAACAGTTCTAAAACCTAATAACAAAGCAAAAATTACCACACTGTCGGAACAGTTCTAACGTCTAATAACAAAACAAAAACTACCACACTATCGGAACAGTTCTAAAATCGAATGAAAAAAGCAAAAACTACCACATTGTCGGAACAGTTCTAAAGTCTAATAAAAAAACAAAAACTACCACACTGTCGGAACAGTTCTAAAGTCTAATAAAAAAACAAAAACTACCACACTGTCGGAACAGTTCTAAAGTCTATTAAAAGAACAAAAACTACCACACTGTCGGAACAGTTCTAAAGTCTAATAACAAAACAAAAACTACCACACTGTCGGAACAGTTCTAAAATCTAATAACAAAGCAAAAACTACCACACTGTCGGAACAGTTCGATAGTCTATTAAAAGAACAAAACTACTACACTGTCGGAACAGTTCTAAAATCTAATAACAAAGCAAAAACTACCACACTGTCGGAACAGTTCTAAAGTCTATTAAAAGAACAAAAACTACTACACTGTCGGAACAGTTCTAAAGTCTAATAAAAAAACAAAAACTACCACACTGTCGGAACAGTTCTAAAGTCTAATAACAAAACAAAAACTACCACACGGTCGGAACAGTTCTAAAGTCTAATAACAAAACAAAAACTACCACAATGTCTGAACAGTTCTAAAATCGAATGAAAAAAGCAAAAACTACCACATTGTCGGAACAGTTCTAAAGTCTAATAAAAAAACAAAAACTACCACACTGTCGGAACAGTTCTAAAGTCTAATAAAAAAACAAAAACTACCACACTGTCGGAACAGTTCTAAAGTCTATTAAAAGAACAAAAACTACCACACTGTCGGAACAGTTCTAAAGTCTAATAAAAAAATAAAAACTACCACACTGTCTGAACAGTTCTAAAATCTAATAAAAAAACAAAAACTACCACACTGTCGGAACAGTTCTAAAATCTAATAAAAAAACAAAAACTACCACACTGTCTGAACAGTTCTAAAATCTAATAACAAAGCAAAAACTACCACACTGTCGGAACAGTTCTAAAGCCTAATAACAAAGCAAAAATTACCACACTGTCGGAACAGTTCTAACGTCTAATAACAAAACAAAAACTACCACACTGTCGGAACAGTTCTAAAATCTAATAAAAAAACAAAAACTACCACACTGTCTGAACAGTTCTAAAATCTAATAACAAAGCAAAAACTACCACACTGTCGGAACAGTTCTAAAATCTAATAAAAAAATAAAAACTACCACACTGTCGGAACAGTTCTAAAGTCTATTAAAAGAACAGAAACTACCACACTGTCGGAACAGTTCTAAAATCTAATAACAAAGCAAAAACTACCACACTGTCTGAACAGTTCTAAAATCTAATAAAAAAACAAAAACTAACACACTGTCGAAACAGTTCTAAAGTCTAATAAAAAAACAAAAACTACCACACTGTCGGAACAGTTCTAAAGTCTAATAAAAAAACAAAAACTACCACTCTGTCGGAACAGTTCTAAAGTCTATTAAAAGAACAAAAACTACTACACTGTCGGAACAGTTCTAAAGTCTAATAACAAAACAAAAACTACCACACTGTCGGAACAGTTCTAAAATCTAATAACAAAGCAAAAACTACCACACTGTCGGAACAGTTCTAAAGTCTAATAAAAAAACAAAAACTACCACACTGTCGGAACAGTTCTAAAGTCTATTAAAAGAACAAAAACTACCACACTGTCGGAACAGTTCTAAAGTCTAATAACAAAACAAAAACTACCACACTGTCGGAACAGTTCTAAAATCTAATAACAAAGCAAAAACTACCACACTGTCGGAACAGTTCGATAGTCTATTAAAAGAACAAAACTACTACACTGTCGGAACAGTTCTAAAGACTAATAAAAAAACAAAAACTACCACACTGTCGGAACAGTTCTAAAGTCTAATAACAAAACAAAAACTACCACACGGTCGGAACAGTTCTAAAGTCTAATAACAAAACAAAAACTACCACAATGTCTGAACAGTTCTAAAATCGAATGAAAAAAGCAAAAACTACCACATTGTCGGAACAGTTCTAAAGTCTAATAAAAAAACAAAAACTACCACACTGTCGGAACAGTTCTAAAGTCTAATAAAAAAACAAAAACTACCACACTGTCGGAACAGTTCTAAAGTCTATTAAAAGAACAAAAACTACCACACTGTCGGAACAGTTCTAAAGTCTAATAAAAAAATAAAAACTACCACACTGTCTGAACAGTTCTAAAATCTAATAAAAAAACAAAAACTACCACACTGTCGGAACAGTTCTAAAATCTAATAAAAAAACAAAAACTACCACACTGTCTGAACAGTTCTAAAATCTAATAACAAAGCAAAAACTACCACACTGTCGGAACAGTTCTAAAGCCTAATAACAAAGCAAAAATTACCACACTGTCTGAACAGTTCTAACGTCTAATAACAAAACAAAAACTACCACACTGTCGGAACAGTTCTAAAATCTAATAACAAAGCAAAAACTACCACACTGTCGGAACAGTTCGAAAGTCTAATAAAAAAACAAAAACTACCACACTGTCTGAACAGTTCTAAAATCTAATAAAAAAACAAAAACTACCACACTGTCTGAACAGTTCTAAAATCTAATAAAAAAGCAAAAACTACCACACTGTCTGAACAGTTCTAAAATCTAATAACAAAGCAAAAACTACCACACCGTCGGAACAGTTCTAAAATCTAATAACAAAACAAAAACTACCACACTGTCGGAACAGTTCTAAAGTCTAATAAAAAAACAAAAACTACCACACTGTCGGAACAGTTCTAAAGTCTAATAAAAAAACAAAAACTACCACACTGTCGGAACAGTTCTAAAGTCTATTAAAAGAACAAAAACTACCACACTGTCGGAACAGTTCTAAAATCTAATAACAAAGCAAAAACTACCACACTGTCGGAACAGTTCTAAAATCTAATAACAAAGCAAAAACTACCACACTGTCGGAACAGTTCTAAAGTCTATTAAAAGAACAAAAACTACTACACTGTCGGAACAGTTCTAAAGTCTAATAACAAAACAAAAACTACCACACTGTCGGAACAGTTCTAAAATCTAATAACAAAGCAAAAACTACCACACTGTCGGAACAGTTCTAAAGTTTAATAAAAAAACAAAAACTACCACACTGTCGGAACAGTTCTAAAGTCTAATAAAAAAACAAAAACTACCACACTGTCGGAACAGTTCTAAAGTCTAATAAAAAAACAAAAACTACCACACTGTCGGAACAGTTCTAAAATCTAATAAAAAAACAAAAACTACCACACTGTCGGAACAGTTCTAAAGTCTATTAAATGAACAAAAACTACCACACTGTCGGAACAGTTCTAAAGTCTAATAACAAAACAAAAACTACCACACTGTCAGAACAGTTCTAAAATCTAATAACAAAGCAAAAACTACCACACTGTCGGAACAGTTCGATAGTCTATTAAAAGAACAAAAACTACTACACTGTCGGAACAGTTCTAAAATCTAATAACAAAGCAAAAACTACCACACTGTCGGAACAGTTCTAAAATCTAATAACAAAGCAAAAACTACCACGCTGTCGGAACAGTTCTAAAGTCTATTAAAAGAACAAAAACTACTACACTGTCGGAACAGTTCTAAAGTCTAATAAAAAAACAAAAACTACCACACTGTCGGAACAGTTCTAAAGTCTAATAACAAAACAAAAACTACCACACTGTCGGAACAGTTCTAAAGTCTAATAACAAAACAAAAACTACCACACTGTCTGAACAGTTCTAAAATCTAATAACAAAACAAAAACTACCACACTGTCGAACTGTTCTAAAGTCTAATAAAAAAACAAAAACTACCACACTGTCGGAACAGTTCTAAAGTCTAATAAAAAAACAAAAACTACCACACTGTCGGAACAGTTCTAAAGTCTAATAAAAGAACAAAAACTACTACACTGTCGGAACAGTTCTAAAGTCTAATAACAAAATAAAAACTACCACACTGTCTGAACAGTTCTAAAATCTAATAACAAAGCAAAAACTACCACACTGTCGGAACAGTTCTAAAGTCTAATAAAAAAACAAAAACTACCACACTGTCGGAACAGTTCAAAAATCTAATGAAAAAACAAAAACTACCACACTGTCGGAACAGTTCTAAAGTCTAATAAAAAAACAAAAACTACCACACTGTCGGAACAGTTCTAAAATCTAATAAAAAAACAAAAACTACCACACTGTCGGAACAGTTCTAAAGTCTAATAAAAAAACAAAAACTACCACACTGTCGGAACAGTTCTAAAGTCTATTAAAAGAACAAAAACTACTACACTGTCGGAACAGTTCTAAAATCTAATAACAAAACAAAAACTACCACACTGTCGGAACAGTTCTAAAATCTAATAACAAAGCAAAAACTACCACACTGTCGGAACAGTTCTAAAATCTAATAACAAAGCAAAAACTACCACACTGTCGGAACAGTTCGAAAGTCTAATAAAAAAACAAAAACTACCACACTGTCTGAACAGTTCTAAAATCTAATAAAAAAACAAAAACTACCACACTGTCGGAACAATTCTAAAATCTAATAAAAAAACAAAAACTACCACACTGTCTGAACAGTTCTAAAATCTAATAAAAAAACAAAAACTACCACACTGTCGGAACAGTTCTAAAATCTAATAAAAAAACAAAAACTACCACACTGTCTGAACAGTTCTAAAATCTAATAACAAAGCAAAAACTACCACACTGTCGGAACAGTTCTAAAACCTAATAACAAAGCAAAAATTACCACACTGTCGGAACAGTTCTAACGTCTAATAACAAAACAAAAACTACCACACTGTCGGAAAAGTTCTAAAATCTAATAAAAAAATGAAAACTACCACACTGTCGGAACAGTTCTAAAATCTAATAACAAAACAAAAACTACCACACTGTCGGAACAGTTCTAAAATCTAATAACAAAGCAAAAACTACCACACTGTCTGAACAGTTCTAAAATCTAATAACAAAGCAAAAACTACCACACTGTCGGAACAGTTCGAAAGTCTAATAAAAAAACAAAAACTACCACACTGTCTGAACAGTTCTAAAATCTAATAAAAAAACAAAAACTACCACACTGTCGGAACAATTCTAAAATCTAATAAAAAAACAAAAACTACCACAATGTCTGAACAGTTCTAAAATCTAATAAAAAAACAAAAACTACCACACTGTCGGAACAGTTCTAAAATCTAATAAAAAAACAAAAACTACCACACTGTCTGAACAGTTCTAAAATCTAATAACAAAGCAAAAACTACCACACCGTCGGAACAGTTCTAAAATCTAATAAAAAAGCAAAAACTACCACACTGTCTGAACAGTTCTAAAATCTAATAAAAAAGCAAAAACTACCACACTGTCGGAACAGTTCTAAAACCTAATAACAAAGCAAAAATTACCACACTGTCGGAACAGTTCTAACGTCTAATAACAAAACAAAAACTACCACACTGTCGGAACAGTTCTAAAATCTAATAACAAAGCAAAAACTACCACACTGTCTGAACAGTTCTAAGATCTAATAAAAAAACAAAAACTACCACACTGTCGGAACAGTTCTAAAGTCTAATAAAAAAACAAAAACTACCACACTGTCTGAACAGTTCTAAAATCTAATAACAAAGCAAAAACTACCACACTGTCTGAACAGTTCTAAAATCTAATAACAAAGCAAAAACTACCACACTGTCTGAACAGTTCTAAAGTCTAATAAAAAAACAAAAACTACAACAATGTCTGAACAGTTCTAAAATCTAATAACAAAGCAAAAACTACCACACTGTCGGAACAGTTCGAAAGTCTAATAAAAAAACAAAAACTACCACACTGTCTGAACAGTTCTAAAATTTAATAAAAAAAAAAACTACCACACTGTCGGAACAATTCTAAAATCTAATAAAAAAACAAAAACTACCACACTGTCTGAACAGTTCTAAAATCTAATAAAAAAACAAAAACTACCACACTGTCGGAACAGTTCTAAAATCTAATAAAAAACCAAAAACTACCACACTGTCTGAACAGTTCTAAAATCTAATAACAAAGCAAAAACTACCACACTGTCGGAACAGTTCTAAAATCTAATAAAAAAGCAAAAACTACCACACTGTCTGAACAGTTCTAAAATCTAATAAAAAAGCAAAAACTACCACACTGTCGGAACAGTTCTAAAACCTAATAACAAAGCAAAAATTACCACACTGTCGGAACAGTTCTAACGTCTAATAACAAAACAAAAACTACCACACTATCGGAACAGTTCTAAAATCGAATGAAAAAAGCAAAAACTACCACATTGTCGGAACAGTTCTAAAGTCTAATAAAAAAACAAAAACTACCACACTGTCGGAACAGTTCTAAAGTCTAATAAAAAAACAAAAACTACCACACTGTCGGAACAGTTCTAAAGTCTATTAAAAGAACAAAAACTACCACACTGTCGGAACAGTTCTAAAGTCTAATAACAAAACAAAAACTACCACACTGTCGGAACAGTTCTAAAATCTAATAACAAAGCAAAAACTACCACACTGTCGGAACAGTTCGATAGTCTATTAAAAGAACAAAACTACTACACTGTCGGAACAGTTCTAAAATCTAATAACAAAGCCAAAACTACCACACTGTCGGAACAGTTCTAAAGTCTATTAAAAGAACAAAAACTACTACACTGTCGGAACAGTTCTAAAGTCTAATAAAAAAACAAAAACTACCACACTGTCGGAACAGTTCTAAAGTCTAATAACAAAACAAAAACTACCACACGGTCGGAACAGTTCTAAAGTCTAATAACAAAACAAAAACTACCACAATGTCTGAACAGTTCTAAAATCGAATGAAAAAAGCAAAAACTACCACATTGTCGGAACAGTTCTAAAGTCTAATAAAAAAACAAAAACTACCACACTGTCGGAACAGTTCTAAAGTCTAATAAAAAAACAAAAACTACCACACTGTCGGAACAGTTCTAAAGTCTATTAAAAGAACAAAAACTACCACACTGTCGGAACAGTTCTAAAGTCTAATAAAAAAATAAAAACTACCACACTGTCTGAACAGTTCTAAAATTTAATAAAAAAACAAAAACTACCACACTGTCGGAACAGTTCTAAAATCTAATAAAAAAACAAAAACTACCACACTGTCTGAACAGTTCTAAAATCTAATAACAAAGCAAAAACTACCACACTGTCGGAACAGTTCTAAAGCCTAATAACAAAGCAAAAATTACCACACTGTCGGAACAGTTCTAACGTCTAATAACAAAACAAAAACTAAAACACTGTCGGAACAGTTCTAAAATCTAATAAAAAAATGAAAATTACCACACTGTCGGAACAGTTCTAAAATCTAATAACAAAACAAAAACTACCACACTGTCGGAACAGTTCTAAAATCTAATAAAAAAACAAAAACTACCACACTGTCTGAACAGTTCTAAAATCTAATAACAAAGCAAAAACTACCACACTGTCGGAACAGTTCTAAAATCTAATAAAAAAATAAAAACTACCACACTGTCGGAACAGTTCTAAAGTCTATTAAAAGAACAGAAACTACCACACTGTCGGAACAGTTCTAAAATCTAATAACAAAGCAAAAACTACCACACTGTCTGAACAGTTCTAAAATCTAATAAAAAAACAAAAACTAACACACTGTCGAAACAGTTCTAAAGTCTAATAAAAAAACAAAAACTACCACACTGTCGGAACAGTTCTAAAGTCTAATAAAAAAACAAAAACTACCACTCAGTCGGAACAGTTCTAAAGTCTATTAAAAGAACAAAAACTACTACACTGTCGGAACAGTTCTAAAGTCTAATAACAAAACAAAAACTACCACACTGTCGGAACAGTTCTAAAATCTAATAACAAAGCAAAAACTACCACACTGTCGGAACAGTTCTAAAGTCTAATAAAAAAACAAAAACTACCACACTGTCGGAACAGTTCTAAAGTCTATTAAAAGAACAAAAACTACCACACTGTCGGAACAGTTCTAAAGTCTAATAACAAAACAAAAACTACCACACTGTCGGAACAGTTCTAAAATCTAATAACAAAGCAAAAACTACCACACTGTCGGAACAGTTCGATAGTCTATTAAAAGAACAAAACTACTACACTGTCGGAACAGTTCTAAAGACTAATAAAAAAACAAAAACTACCACACTGTCGGAACAGTTCTAAAGTCTAATAACAAAACAAAAACTACCACACGGTCGGAACAGTTCTAAAGTCTAATAACAAAACAAAAACTACCACAATGTCTGAACAGTTCTAAAATCGAATGAAAAAAGCAAAAACTACCACATTGTCGGAACAGTTCTAAAGTCTAATAAAAAAACAAAAACTACCACACTGTCGGAACAGTTCTAAAGTCTAATAAAAAAACAAAAACTACCACACTGTCGGAACAGTTCTAAAGTCTATTAAAAGAACAAAAACTACCACACTGTCGGAACAGTTCTAAAGTCTAATAAAAAAATAAAAACTACCACACTGTCTGAACAGTTCTAAAATCTAATAAAAAAACAAAAACTACCACACTGTCGGAACAGTTCTAAAATCTAATAAAAAAACAAAAACTACCACACTGTCTGAACAGTTCTAAAATCTAATAACAAAGCAAAAACTACCACACTGTCTGAACAGTTCTAAAGTCTAATAAAAAAACAAAAACTACAACAATGTCTGAACAGTTCTAAAATCTAATAACAAAGCAAAAACTACCACACTGTCGGAACAGTTCGAAAGTCTAATAAAAAAACAAAAACTACCACACTGTCTGAACAGTTCTAAAATTTAATAAAAAAAAAAACTACCACACTGTCGGAACAATTCTAAAATCTAATAAAAAAACAAAAACTACCACACTGTCTGAACAGTTCTAAAATCTAATAAAAAAACAAAAACTACCACACTGTCGGAACAGTTCTAAAATCTAATAAAAAACCAAAAACTACCACACTGTCTGAACAGTTCTAAAATCTAATAACAAAGCAAAAACTACCACACTGTCGGAACAGTTCTAAAATCTAATAAAAAAGCAAAAACTACCACACTGTCTGAACAGTTCTAAAATCTAATAAAAAAGCAAAAACTACCACACTGTCGGAACAGTTCTAAAACCTAATAACAAAGCAAAAATTACCACACTGTCGGAACAGTTCTAACGTCTAATAACAAAACAAAAACTACCACACTATCGGAACAGTTCTAAAATCGAATGAAAAAAGCAAAAACTACCACATTGTCGGAACAGTTCTAAAGTCTAATAAAAAAACAAAAACTACCACACTGTCGGAACAGTTCTAAAGTCTAATAAAAAAACAAAAACTACCACACTGTCGGAACAGTTCTAAAGTCTATTAAAAGAACAAAAACTACCACACTGTCGGAACAGTTCTAAAGTCTAATAACAAAACAAAAACTACCACACTGTCGGAACAGTTCTAAAATCTAATAACAAAGCAAAAACTACCACACTGTCGGAACAGTTCGATAGTCTATTAAAAGAACAAAACTACTACACTGTCGGAACAGTTCTAAAATCTAATAACAAAGCCAAAACTACCACACTGTCGGAACAGTTCTAAAGTCTATTAAAAGAACAAAAACTACTACACTGTCGGAACAGTTCTAAAGTCTAATAAAAAAACAAAAACTACCACACTGTCGGAACAGTTCTAAAGTCTAATAACAAAACAAAAACTACCACACGGTCGGAACAGTTCTAAAGTCTAATAACAAAACAAAAACTACCACAATGTCTGAACAGTTCTAAAATCGAATGAAAAAAGCAAAAACTACCACATTGTCGGAACAGTTCTAAAGTCTAATAAAAAAACAAAAACTACCACACTGTCGGAACAGTTCTAAAGTCTAATAAAAAAACAAAAACTACCACACTGTCGGAACAGTTCTAAAGTCTATTAAAAGAACAAAAACTACCACACTGTCGGAACAGTTCTAAAGTCTAATAAAAAAATAAAAACTACCACACTGTCTGAACAGTTCTAAAATCTAATAAAAAAACAAAAACTACCACACTGTCGGAACAGTTCTAAAATCTAATAAAAAAACAAAAACTACCACACTGTCTGAACAGTTCTAAAATCTAATAACAAAGCAAAAACTACCACACTGTCGGAACAGTTCTAAAGCCTAATAACAAAGCAAAAATTACCACACTGTCGGAACAGTTCTAACGTCTAATAACAAAACAAAAACTAAAACACTGTCGGAACAGTTCTAAAATCTAATAAAAAAATGAAAATTACCACACTGTCGGAACAGTTCTAAAATCTAATAACAAAACAAAAACTACCACACTGTCGGAACAGTTCTAAAATCTAATAAAAAAACAAAAACTACCACACTGTCTGAACAGTTCTAAAATCTAATAACAAAGCAAAAACTACCACACTGTCGGAACAGTTCTAAAATCTAATAAAAAAATAAAAACTACCACACTGTCGGAACAGTTCTAAAGTCTATTAAAAGAACAGAAACTACCACACTGTCGGAACAGTTCTAAAATCTAATAACAAAGCAAAAACTACCACACTGTCTGAACAGTTCTAAAATCTAATAAAAAAACAAAAACTAACACACTGTCGAAACAGTTCTAAAGTCTAATAAAAAAACAAAAACTACCACACTGTCGGAACAGTTCTAAAGTCTAATAAAAAAACAAAAACTACCACTCTGTCGGAACAGTTCTAAAGTCTATTAAAAGAACAAAAACTACTACACTGTCGGAACAGTTCTAAAGTCTAATAACAAAACAAAAACTACCACACTGTCGGAACAGTTCTAAAATCTAATAACAAAGCAAAAACTACCACACTGTCGGAACAGTTCTAAAGTCTAATAAAAAAACAAAAACTACCACACTGTCGGAACAGTTCTAAAGTCTATTAAAAGAACAAAAACTACCACACTGTCGGAACAGTTCTAAAGTCTAATAACAAAACAAAAACTACCACACTGTCGGAACAGTTCTAAAATCTAATAACAAAGCAAAAACTACCACACTGTCGGAACAGTTCGATAGTCTATTAAAAGAACAAAACTACTACACTGTCGGAACAGTTCTAAAGACTAATAAAAAAACAAAAACTACCACACTGTCGGAACAGTTCTAAAGTCTAATAACAAAACAAAAACTACCACACGGTCGGAACAGTTCTAAAGTCTAATAACAAAACAAAAACTACCACAATGTCTGAACAGTTCTAAAATCGAATGAAAAAAGCAAAAACTACCACATTGTCGGAACAGTTCTAAAGTCTAATAAAAAAACAAAAACTACCACACTGTCGGAACAGTTCTAAAGTCTAATAAAAAAACAAAAACTACCACACTGTCGGAACAGTTCTAAAGTCTATTAAAAGAACAAAAACTACCACACTGTCGGAACAGTTCTAAAGTCTAATAAAAAAATAAAAACTACCACACTGTCTGAACAGTTCTAAAATCTAATAAAAAAACAAAAACTACCACACTGTCGGAACAGTTCTAAAATCTAATAAAAAAACAAAAACTACCACACTGTCTGAACAGTTCTAAAATCTAATAACAAAGCAAAAACTACCACACTGTCGGAACAGTTCTAAAGCCTAATAACAAAGCAAAAATTACCACACTGTCTGAACAGTTCTAACGTCTAATAACAAAACAAAAACTAAAACACTGTCGGAACAGTTCTAAAATCTAATAAAAAAATGAAAATTACCACACTGTCGGAACAGTTCTAAAATCTAATAACAAAACAAAAACTACCACACTGTCGGAACAGTTCTAAAATCTAATAAAAAAACAAAAACTACCACACTGTCTGAACAGTTCTAAAATCTAATAACAAAGCAAAAACTACCACACTGTCGGAACAGTTCTAAAATCTAATAAAAAAATAAAAACTACCACACTGTCGGAACAGTTCTAAAGTCTATTAAAAGAACAGAAACTACCACACTGTCGGAACAGTTCTAAAATCTAATAACAAAGCAAAAACTACCACACTGTCTGAACAGTTCTAAAATCTAATAAAAAAACAAAAACTAACACACTGTCGAAACAGTTCTAAAGTCTAATAAAAAAACAAAAACTACCACACTGTCGGAACAGTTCTAAAGTCTAATAAAAAAACAAAAACTACCACTCTGTCGGAACAGTTCTAAAGTCTATTAAAAGAACAAAAACTACTACACTGTCGGAACAGTTCTAAAGTCTAATAACAAAACAAAAACTACCACACTGTCGGAACAGTTCTAAAATCTAATAACAAAGCAAAAACTACCACACTGTCGGAACAGTTCGAAAGTCTAATAAAAAAACAAAAACTACCACACTGTCTGAACAGTTCTAAAATCTAATAAAAAAACAAAAACTACCACACTGTCGGAACAGTTCTAAAATCTAATAAAAAAGCAAAAACTACCACACTGTCTGAACAGTTCTAAAATCTAATAACAAAGCAAAAACTACCACACTGTCTGAACAGTTCTAAAATCTAATAACAAAACAAAAACTACCACACTGTCGGAACAGTTCTAAAGTCTAATAAAAAAACAAAAACTACCACACTGTCGGAACAGTTCTAAAGTCTAATAAAAAAACAAAAACTACCACACTGTCGGAACAGTTCTAAAGTCTATTAAAAGAACAAAAACTACCACACTGTCGGAACAGTTCTAAAATCTAATAACAAAGCAAAAACTACCACACTGTCGGAACAGTTCTAAAATCTAATAACAAAGCAAAAACTACCACACTGTCGGAACAGTTCTAAAGTCTATTAAAAGAACAAAAACTACTACACTGTCGGAACAGTTCTAAAGTCTAATAACAAAACAAAAACTACCACACTGTCGGAACAGTTCTAAAATCTAATAACAAAGCAAAAACTACCACACTGTCTGAACAGTTCTAAAGTTTAATAAAAAAACAAAAACTACCACACTGTCGGAACAGTTCTAAAGTCTAATAAAAAAACAAAAACTACCACACTGTCGGAACAGTTCTAAAGTCTAATAAAAAAACAAAAACTACCACACTGTCGGAACAGTCCTAAAATCTAATAAAAAAATAAAAACTACCACACTGTCGGAACAGTTCTAAAGTCTATTAAAAGAACAGAAACTACCACACTGTCGGAACAGTTCTAAAATCTAATAAAAAAATGAAAATTACCACACTGTCGGAACAGTTCTAACGTCTAATAACAAAACAAAAACTAAAACACTGTCGGAACAGTTCTAAAATCTAATAAAAAAATGAAAATTACCACACTGTCGGAACAGTTCTAAAATCTAATAACAAAACAAAAACTACCACACTGTCGGAACAGTTCTAAAATCTAATAAAAAAACAAAAACTACCACACTGTCTGAACAGTTCTAAAATCTAATAACAAAGCAAAAACTACCACACTGTCGGAACAGTTCTAAAAACTACCACACTGTCGGAACAGTTCTAAAGTCTATTAAAAGAACAGAAACTACCACACTGTCGGAACAGTTCTAAAATCTAATAACAAAGCAAAAACTACCACACTGTCTGAACAGTTCTAAAATCTAATAAAAAAACAAAAACTAACACACTGTCGAAACAGTTCTAAAGTCTAATAAAAAAACAAAAACTACCACACTGTCGGAACAGTTCTAAAGTCTAATAAAAAAACAAAAACTACCACTCTGTCGGAACAGTTCTAAAGTCTATTAAAAGAACAAAAACTACTACACTGTCGGAACAGTTCTAAAGTCTAATAACAAAACAAAAACTACCACACTGTCGGAACAGTTCTAAAATCTAATAACAAAGCAAAAACTACCACACTGTCGGAACAGTTCTAAAATCTAATAACAAAACAAAAACTACCACACTGTCGGAACAGTTCTAAAATCTAATAACAAAGCAAAAACTACCACACTGTCTGAACAGTTCTAAGATCTAATAAAAAAACAAAAACTACCACACTGTCGGAACAGTTCTAAAGTCTAATAAAAAAACAAAAACTACCACACTGTCTGAACAGTTCTAAAATCTAATAACAAAGCAAAAACTACCACACTGTCTGAATAGTTCTAAAATCTAATAACAAAGCAAAAACTACCACACTGTCTGAACAGTTCTAAAGTCTAATAAAAAAACAAAAACTACAACAATGTCTGAACAGTTCTAAAATCTAATAACAAAGCAAAAACTACCACACTGTCGGAACAGTTCGAAAGTCTAATAAAAAAACAAAAACTACCACACTGTCTGAACAGTTCTAAAATTTAATAAAAAAAAAAACTACCACACTGTCGGAACAATTCTAAAATCTAATAAAAAAACAAAAACTACCACACTGTCTGAACAGTTCTAAAATCTAATAAAAAAACAAAAACTACCACACTGTCGGAACAGTTCTAAAATCTAATAAAAAACCAAAAACTACCACACTGTCTGAACAGTTCTAAAATCTAATAACAAAGCAAAAACTACCACACTGTCGGAACAGTTCTAAAATCTAATAAAAAAGCAAAAACTACCACACTGTCTGAACAGTTCTAAAATCTAATAAAAAAGCAAAAACTACCACACTGTCGGAACAGTTCTAAAACCTAATAACAAAGCAAAAATTACCACACTGTCGGAACAGTTCTAACGTCTAATAACAAAACAAAAACTACCACACTATCGGAACAGTTCTAAAATCGAATGAAAAAAGCAAAAACTACCACATTGTCGGAACAGTTCTAAAGTCTAATAAAAAAACAAAAACTACCACACTGTCGGAACAGTTCTAAAGTCTAATAAAAAAACAAAAACTACCACACTGTCGGAACAGTTCTAAAGTCTATTAAAAGAACAAAAACTACCACACTGTCGGAACAGTTCTAAAGTCTAATAACAAAACAAAAACTACCACACTGTCGGAACAGTTCTAAAATCTAATAACAAAGCAAAAACTACCACACTGTCGGAACAGTTCGATAGTCTATTAAAAGAACAAAACTACTACACTGTCGGAACAGTTCTAAAATCTAATAACAAAGCAAAAACTACCACACTGTCGGAACAGTTCTAAAGTCTATTAAAAGAACAAAAACTACTACACTGTCGGAACAGTTCTAAAGTCTAATAAAAAAACAAAAACTACCACACTGTCGGAACAGTTCTAAAGTCTAATAACAAAACAAAAACTACCACACGGTCGGAACAGTTCTAAAGTCTAATAACAAAACAAAAACTACCACAATGTCTGAACAGTTCTAAAATCGAATGAAAAAAGCAAAAACTACCACATTGTCGGAACAGTTCTAAAGTCTAATAAAAAAACAAAAACTACCACACTGTCGGAACAGTTCTAAAGTCTAATAAAAAAACAAAAACTACCACACTGTCGGAACAGTTCTAAAGTCTATTAAAAGAACAAAAACTACCACACTGTCGGAACAGTTCTAAAGTCTAATAAAAAAATAAAAACTACCACACTGTCTGAACAGTTCTAAAATCTAATAAAAAAACAAAAACTACCACAATGTCGGAACAGTTCTAAAATCTAATAAAAAAACAAAAACTACCACACTGTCTGAACAGTTCTAAAATCTAATAACAAAGCAAAAACTACCACACTGTCGGAACAGTTCTAAAGCCTAATAACAAAGCAAAAATTACCACACTGTCGGAACAGTTCTAACGTCTAATAACAAAACAAAAACTAAAACACTGTCGGAACAGTTCTAAAATCTAATAAAAAAATGAAAATTACCACACTGTCGGAACAGTTCTAAAATCTAATAACAAAACAAAAACTACCACACTGTCGGAACAGTTCTAAAATCTAATAAAAAAACAAAAACTACCACACTGTCTGAACAGTTCTAAAATCTAATAACAAAGCAAAAACTACCACACTGTCGGAACAGTTCTAAAATCTAATAAAAAAATAAAAACTACCACACTGTCGGAACAGTTCTAAAGTCTATTAAAAGAACAGAAACTACCACACTGTCGGAACAGTTCTAAAATCTAATAACAAAGCAAAAACTACCACACTGTCTGAACAGTTCTAAAATCTAATAAAAAAACAAAAACTAACACACTGTCGAAACAGTTCTAAAGTCTAATAAAAAAACAAAAACTACCACACTGTCGGAACAGTTCTAAAGTCTAATAAAAAAACAAAAACTACCACTCTGTCGGAACAGTTCTAAAGTCTATTAAAAGAACAAAAACTACTACACTGTCGGAACAGTTCTAAAGTCTAATAACAAAACAAAAACTACCACACTGTCGGAACAGTTCTAAAATCTAATAACAAAGCAAAAACTACCACACTGTCGGAACAGTTCTAAAGTCTAATAAAAAAACAAAAACTACCACACTGTCGGAACAGTTCTAAAGTCTATTAAAAGAACAAAAACTACCACACTGTCGGAACAGTTCTAAAGTCTAATAACAAAACAAAAACTACCACACTGTCGGAACAGTTCTAAAATCTAATAACAAAGCAAAAACTACCACACTGTCGGAACAGTTCGATAGTCTATTAAAAGAACAAAACTACTACACTGTCGGAACAGTTCTAAAGACTAATAAAAAAACAAAAACTACCACACTGTCGGAACAGTTCTAAAGTCTAATAACAAAACAAAAACTACCACACGGTCGGAACAGTTCTAAAGTCTAATAACAAAACAAAAACTACCACAATGTCTGAACAGTTCTAAAATCGAATGAAAAAAGCAAAAACTACCACATTGTCGGAACAGTTCTAAAGTCTAATAAAAAAACAAAAACTACCACACTGTCGGAACAGTTCTAAAGTCTAATAAAAAAACAAAAACTACCACACTGTCGGAACAGTTCTAAAGTCTATTAAAAGAACAAAAACTACCACACTGTCGGAACAGTTCTAAAGTCTAATAAAAAAATAAAAACTACCACACTGTCTGAACAGTTCTAAAATCTAATAAAAAAACAAAAACTACCACACTGTCGGAACAGTTCTAAAATCTAATAACAAAGCAAAAACTACCACACTGTCGGAACAGTTCTAAAGCCTAATAACAAAGCAAAAATTACCACACTGTCTGAACAGTTCTAACGTCTAATAACAAAACAAAAACTAAAACACTGTCGGAACAGTTCTAAAATCTAATAAAAAAATGAAAATTACCACACTGTCGGAACAGTTCTAAAATCTAATAACAAAACAAAAACTACCACACTGTCGGAACAGTTCTAAAATCTAATAAAAAAACAAAAACTACCACACTGTCTGAACAGTTCTAAAATCTAATAACAAAGCAAAAACTACCACACTGTCGGAACAGTTCTAAAATCTAATAAAAAAATAAAAACTACCACACTGTCGGAACAGTTCTAAAGTCTATTAAAAGAACAGAAACTACCACACTGTCGGAACAGTTCTAAAATCTAATAACAAAGCAAAAACTACCACACTGTCTGAACAGTTCTAAAATCTAATAAAAAAACAAAAACTAACACACTGTCGAAACAGTTCTAAAGTCTAATAAAAAAACAAAAACTACCACACTGTCGGAACAGTTCTAAAGTCTAATAAAAAAACAAAAACTACCACTCTGTCGGAACAGTTCTAAAGTCTATTAAAAGAACAAAAACTACTACACTGTCGGAACAGTTCTAAAGTCTAATAACAAAACAAAAACTACCACACTGTCGGAACAGTTCTAAAATCTAATAACAAAGCAAAAACTACCACACTGTCGGAACAGTTCGAAAGTCTAATAAAAAAACAAAAACTACCACACTGTCTGAACAGTTCTAAAATCTAATAAAAAAACAAAAACTACCACACTGTCGGAACAGTTCTAAAATCTAATAAAAAAGCAAAAACTACCACACTGTCTGAACAGTTCTAAAATCTAATAACAAAGCAAAAACTACCACACTGTCTGAACAGTTCTAAAATCTAATAACAAAACAAAAACTACCACACTGTCGGAACAGTTCTAAAGTCTAATAAAAAAACAAAAACTACCACACTGTCGGAACAGTTCTAAAGTCTAATAAAAAAACAAAAACTACCACACTGTCGGAACAGTTCTAAAGTCTATTAAAAGAACAAAAACTACCACACTGTCGGAACAGTTCTAAAATCTAATAACAAAGCAAAAACTACCACACTGTCGGAACAGTTCTAAAATCTAATAACAAAGCAAAAACTACCACACTGTCGGAACAGTTCTAAAGTCTATTAAAAGAACAAAAACTACTACACTGTCGGAACAGTTCTAAAGTCTAATAACAAAACAAAAACTACCACACTGTCGGAACAGTTCTAAAATCTAATAACAAAGCAAAAACTACCACACTGTCTGAACAGTTCTAAAGTTTAATAAAAAAACAAAAACTACCACACTGTCGGAACAGTTCTAAAGTCTAATAAAAAAACAAAAACTACCACACTGTCGGAACAGTTCTAAAGTCTAATAAAAAAACAAAAACTACCACACTGTCGGAACAGTCCTAAAATCTAATAAAAAAATAAAAACTACCACACTGTCGGAACAGTTCTAAAGTCTATTAAAAGAACAGAAACTACCACACTGTCGGAACAGTTCTAAAATCTAATAAAAAAATGAAAATTACCACACTGTCGGAACAGTTCTAACGTCTAATAACAAAACAAAAACTAAAACACTGTCGGAACAGTTCTAAAATCTAATAAAAAAATGAAAATTACCACACTGTCGGAACAGTTCTAAAATCTAATAACAAAACAAAAACTACCACACTGTCGGAACAGTTCTAAAATCTAATAAAAAAACAAAAACTACCACACTGTCTGAACAGTTCTAAAATCTAATAACAAAGCAAAAACTACCACACTGTCGGAACAGTTCTAAAAACTACCACACTGTCGGAACAGTTCTAAAGTCTATTAAAAGAACAGAAACTACCACACTGTCGGAACAGTTCTAAAATCTAATAACAAAGCAAAAACTACCACACTGTCTGAACAGTTCTAAAATCTAATAAAAAAACAAAAACTAACACACTGTCGAAACAGTTCTAAAGTCTAATAAAAAAACAAAAACTACCACACTGTCGGAACAGTTCTAAAGTCTAATAAAAAAACAAAAACTACCACTCTGTCGGAACAGTTCTAAAGTCTATTAAAAGAACAAAAACTACTACACTGTCGGAACAGTTCTAAAGTCTAATAACAAAACAAAAACTACCACACTGTCGGAACAGTTCTAAAATCTAATAACAAAGCAAAAACTACCACACTGTCGGAACAGTTCTAAAATCTAATAACAAAACAAAAACTACCACACTGTCGGAACAGTTCTAAAATCTAATAACAAAGCAAAAACTACCACACTGTCTGAACAGTTCTAAGATCTAATAAAAAAACAAAAACTACCACACTGTCGGAACAGTTCTAAAGTCTAATAAAAAAACAAAAACTACCACACTGTCTGAACAGTTCTAAAATCTAATAACAAAGCAAAAACTACCACACTGTCTGAACAGTTCTAAAATCTAATAACAAAGCAAAAACTACCACACTGTCTGAACAGTTCGAAAGTCTAATAAAAAAACAAAAACTACAACAATGTCTGAACAGTTCTAAAATCTAATAACAAAGCAAAAACTACCACACTGTCGGAACAGTTCGAAAGTCTAATAAAAAAACAAAAACTACCACACTGTCTGAACAGTTCTAAAATTTAATAAAAAAAAAAACTACCACACTGTCGGAACAATTCTAAAATCTAATAAAAAAACAAAAACTACCACACTGTCTGAACAGTTCTAAAATCTAATAAAAAAACAAAAACTACCACACTGTCGGAACAGTTCTAAAATCTAATAAAAAACCAAAAACTACCACACTGTCTGAACAGTTCTAAAATCTAATAACAAAGCAAAAACTACCACACTGTCGGAACAGTTCTAAAATCTAATAAAAAAGCAAAAACTACCACACTGTCTGAACAGTTCTAAAATCTAATAAAAAAGCAAAAACTACCACACTGTCGGAACAGTTCTAAAACCTAATAACAAAGCAAAAATTACCACACTGTCGGAACAGTTCTAACGTCTAATAACAAAACAAAAACTACCACACTATCGGAACAGTTCTAAAATCGAATGAAAAAAGCAAAAACTACCACATTGTCGGAACAGTTCTAAAGTCTAATAAAAAAACAAAAACTACCACACTGTCGGAACAGTTCTAAAGTCTAATAAAAAAACAAAAACTACCACACTGTCGGAACAGTTCTAAAGTCTATTAAAAGAACAAAAACTACCACACTGTCGGAACAGTTCTAAAGTCTAATAACAAAACAAAAACTACCACACTGTCGGAACAGTTCTAAAATCTAATAACAAAGCAAAAACTACCACACTGTCGGAACAGTTCGATAGTCTATTAAAAGAACAAAACTACTACACTGTCGGAACAGTTCTAAAATCTAATAACAAAGCAAAAACTACCACACTGTCGGAACAGTTCTAAAGTCTATTAAAAGAACAAAAACTACTACACTGTCGGAACAGTTCTAAAGTCTAATAAAAAAACAAAAACTACCACACTGTCGGAACAGTTCTAAAGTCTAATAACAAAACAAAAACTACCACACGGTCGGAACAGTTCTAAAGTCTAATAACAAAACAAAAACTACCACAATGTCTGAACAGTTCTAAAATCGAATGAAAAAAGCAAAAACTACCACATTGTCGGAACAGTTCTAAAGTCTAATAAAAAAACAAAAACTACCACACTGTCGGAACAGTTCTAAAGTCTAATAAAAAAACAAAAACTACCACACTGTCGGAACAGTTCTAAAGTCTATTAAAAGAACAAAAACTACCACACTGTCGGAACAGTTCTAAAGTCTAATAAAAAAATAAAAACTACCACACTGTCTGAACAGTTCTAAAATCTAATAAAAAAACAAAAACTACCACACTGTCGGAACAGTTCTAAAATCTAATAAAAAAACAAAAACTACCACACTGTCTGAACAGTTCTAAAATCTAATAACAAAGCAAAAACTACCACACTGTCGGAACAGTTCTAAAGCCTAATAACAAAGCAAAAATTACCACACTGTCGGAACAGTTCTAACGTCTAATAACAAAACAAAAACTAAAACACTGTCGGAACAGTTCTAAAATCTAATAAAAAAATGAAAATTACCACACTGTCGGAACAGTTCTAAAATCTAATAACAAAACAAAAACTACCACACTGTCGGAACAGTTCTAAAATCTAATAAAAAAACAAAAACTACCACACTGTCTGAACAGTTCTAAAATCTAATAACAAAGCAAAAACTACCACACTGTCGGAACAGTTCTAAAATCTAATAAAAAAATAAAAACTACCACACTGTCGGAACAGTTCTAAAGTCTATTAAAAGAACAGAAACTACCACACTGTCGGAACAGTTCTAAAATCTAATAACAAAGCAAAAACTACCACACTGTCTGAACAGTTCTAAAATCTAATAAAAAAACAAAAACTAACACACTGTCGAAACAGTTCTAAAGTCTAATAAAAAAACAAAAACTACCACACTGTCGGAACAGTTCTAAAGTCTAATAAAAAAACAAAAACTACCACTCTGTCGGAACAGTTCTAAAGTCTATTAAAAGAACAAAAACTACTACACTGTCGGAACAGTTCTAAAGTCTAATAACAAAACAAAAACTACCACACTGTCGGAACAGTTCTAAAATCTAATAACAAAGCAAAAACTACCACACTGTCGGAACAGTTCTAAAGTCTAATAAAAAAACAAAAACTACCACACTGTCGGAACAGTTCTAAAGTCTATTAAAAGAACAAAAACTACCACACTGTCGGAACAGTTCTAAAGTCTAATAACAAAACAAAAACTACCACACTGTCGGAACAGTTCTAAAATCTAATAACAAAGCAAAAACTACCACACTGTCGGAACAGTTCGATAGTCTATTAAAAGAACAAAACTACTACACTGTCGGAACAGTTCTAAAGACTAATAAAAAAACAAAAACTACCACACTGTCGGAACAGTTCTAAAGTCTAATAACAAAACAAAAACTACCACACGGTCGGAACAGTTCTAAAGTCTAATAACAAAACAAAAACTACCACAATGTCTGAACAGTTCTAAAATCGAATGAAAAAAGCAAAAACTACCACATTGTCGGAACAGTTCTAAAGTCTAATAAAAAAACAAAAACTACCACACTGTCGGAACAGTTCTAAAGTCTAATAAAAAAACAAAAACTACCACACTGTCGGAACAGTTCTAAAGTCTATTAAAAGAACAAAAACTACCACACTGTCGGAACAGTTCTAAAGTCTAATAAAAAAATAAAAACTACCACACTGTCTGAACAGTTCTAAAATCTAATAAAAAAACAAAAACTACCACACTGTCGGAACAGTTCTAAAATCTAATAAAAAAACAAAAACTACCACACTGTCTGAACAGTTCTAAAATCTAATAACAAAGCAAAAACTACCACACTGTCGGAACAGTTCTAAAGCCTAATAACAAAGCAAAAATTACCACACTGTCTGAACAGTTCTAACGTCTAATAACAAAACAAAAACTAAAACACTGTCGGAACAGTTCTAAAATCTAATAAAAAAACAAAAACTACCACACTGTCGGAACAGTTCTAAAATCTAATAAAAAAACAAAAACTACCACACTGTCTGAACAGTTCTAAAATCTAATAACAAAGCAAAAACTACCACACTGTCGGAACAGTTCTAAAATCTAATAAAAAAATAAAAACTACCACACTGTCGGAACAGTTCTAAAGTCTATTAAAAGAACAGAAACTACCACACTGTCGGAACAGTTCTAAAATCTAATAACAAAGCAAAAACTACCACACTGTCTGAACAGTTCTAAAATCTAATAAAAAAACAAAAACTAACACACTGTCGAAACAGTTCTAAAGTCTAATAAAAAAACAAAAACTACCACTCTGTCGGAACAGTTCTAAAGTCTATTAAAAGAACAAAAACTACTACACTGTCGGAACAGTTCTAAAGTCTAATAACAAAACAAAAACTACCACACTGTCGGAACAGTTCTAAAATCTAATAACAAAGCAAAAACTACCACACTGTCGGAACAGTTCGAAAGTCTAATAAAAAAACAAAAACTACCACACTGTCTGAACAGTTCTAAAATCTAATAAAAAAACAAAAACTACCACACTGTCGGAACAGTTCTAAAATCTAATAAAAAAGCAAAAACTACCACACTGTCTGAACAGTTCTAAAATCTAATAACAAAGCAAAAACTACCACACTGTCTGAACAGTTCTAAAATCTAATAACAAAACAAAAACTACCACACTGTCGGAACAGTTCTAAAGTCTAATAAAAAAACAAAAACTACCACACTGTCGGAACAGTTCTAAAGTCTAATAAAAAAACAAAAACTACCACACTGTCGGAACAGTTCTAAAGTCTATTAAAAGAACAAAAACTACCACACTGTCGGAACAGTTCTAAAATCTAATAACAAAGCAAAAACTACCACACTGTCGGAACAGTTCTAAAATCTAATAACAAAGCAAAAACTACCACACTGTCGGAACAGTTCTAAAGTCTATTAAAAGAACAAAAACTACTACACTGTCGGAACAGTTCTAAAGTCTAATAACAAAACAAAAACTACCACACTGTCGGAACAGTTCTAAAATCTAATAACAAAGCAAAAACTACCACACTGTCTGAACAGTTCTAAAGTTTAATAAAAAAACAAAAACTACCACACTGTCGGAACAGTTCTAAAGTCTAATAAAAAAACAAAAACTACCACACTGTCGGAACAGTTCTAAAGTCTAATAAAAAAACAAAAACTACCACACTGTCGGAACAGTCCTAAAATCTAATAAAAAAATAAAAACTACCACACTGTCGGAACAGTTCTAAAGTCTATTAAAAGAACAGAAACTACCACACTGTCGGAACAGTTCTAAAATCTAATAAAAAAATGAAAATTACCACACTGTCGGAACAGTTCTAACGTCTAATAACAAAACAAAAACTAAAACACTGTCGGAACAGTTCTAAAATCTAATAAAAAAATGAAAATTACCACACTGTCGGAACAGTTCTAAAATCTAATAACAAAACAAAAACTACCACACTGTCGGAACAGTTCTAAAATCTAATAAAAAAACAAAAACTACCACACTGTCTGAACAGTTCTAAAATCTAATAACAAAGCAAAAACTACCACACTGTCGGAACAGTTCTAAAAACTACCACACTGTCGGAACAGTTCTAAAGTCTATTAAAAGAACAGAAACTACCACACTGTCGGAACAGTTCTAAAATCTAATAACAAAGCAAAAACTACCACACTGTCTGAACAGTTCTAAAATCTAATAAAAAAACAAAAACTAACACACTGTCGAAACAGTTCTAAAGTCTAATAAAAAAACAAAAACTACCACACTGTCGGAACAGTTCTAAAGTCTAATAAAAAAACAAAAACTACCACTCTGTCGGAACAGTTCTAAAGTCTATTAAAAGAACAAAAACTACTACACTGTCGGAACAGTTCTAAAGTCTAATAACAAAACAAAAACTACCACACTGTCGGAACAGTTCTAAAATCTAATAACAAAGCAAAAACTACCACACTGTCGGAACAGTTCGAAAGTCTAATAAAAAAACAAAAACTACCACACTGTCTGAACAGTTCTAAAATCTAATAAAAAAACAAAAACTACCACACTGTCGGAACAGTTCTAAAATCTAATAAAAAAGCAAAAACTACCACACTGTCTGAACAGTTCTAAAATCTAATAACAAAGCAAAAACTACCACACTGTCTGAACAGTTCTAAAATCTAATAACAAAACAAAAACTACCACACTGTCGGAACAGTTCTAAAGTCTAATAAAAAAACAAAAACTACCACACTGTCGGAACAGTTCTAAAGTCTAATAAAAAAACAAAAACTACCACACTGTCGGAACAGTTCTAAAGTCTATTAAAAGAACAAAAACTACCACACTGTCGGAACAGTTCTAAAATCTAATAACAAAGCAAAAACTACCACACTGTCGGAACAGTTCTAAAATCTAATAACAAAGCAAAAACTACCACACTGTCGGAACAGTTCTAAAGTCTATTAAAAGAACAAAAACTACTACACTGTCGGAACAGTTCTAAAGTCTAATAACAAAACAAAAACTACCACACTGTCGGAACAGTTCTAAAATCTAATAACAAAGCAAAAACTACCACACTGTCTGAACAGTTCTAAAGTTTAATAAAAAAACAAAAACTACCACACTGTCGGAACAGTTCTAAAGTCTAATAAAAAAACAAAAACTACCACACTGTCGGAACAGTTCTAAAGTCTAATAAAAAAACAAAAACTACCACACTGTCGGAACAGTTCTAAAGTCTAATAAAAAAACAAAAACTACCACACTGTCGGAACAGTTCTAAAGTCTATTAAATGAACAAAAACTACCACACTGTCGGAACAGTTCTAAAGTCTAATAACAAAACAAAAACTACCACACTGTCAGAACAGTTCTAAAATCTAATAACAAAGCAAAAACTACCACACTGTCGGAACAGTTCGATAGTCTATTAAAAGAACAAAAACTACTACACTGTCGGAACAGTTCTAAAATCTAATAACAAAGCAAAAACTACCACACTGTCGGAACAGTTCTAAAATCTAATAACAAAGCAAAAACTACCACACTGTCGGAACAGTTCTAAAGTCTATTAAAAGAACAAAAACTACTACACTGTCGGAACAGTTCTAAAGTCTAATAAAAAAACAAAAACTACCACACTGTCGGAACAGTTCTAAAGTCTAATAACAAAACAAAATCTACCACACTGTCGGAACAGTTCTAAAGTCTAATAACAAAACAAAAACTACCACACTGTCTGAACAGTTCTAAAATCTAATAACAAAGCAAAAACTACCACACTGTCGGAACAGTTCTAAAGTCTAATAAAAAAACAAAAACTACCACACTGTCGGAACAGTTCTAAAGTCTAATAAAAAAACAAAAACTACCACACTGTCGGAACAGTTCTAAAGTCTAATAAAAGAACAAAAACTACTACACTGTCGGAACAGTTCTAAAGTCTAATAACAAAACAAAAACTACCACACTGTCTGAACAGTTCTAAAATCTAATAACAAAGCAAAAACTACCACACTGTCGGAACAGTTCTAAAGTCTAATAAAAAAACAAAAACTACCACACTGTCGGAACAGTTCTAAAGTCTATTAAAAAAACAAAAACTACCACACTGTCGGAACAGTTCTAAAGTCTAATAAAAAAACAAAAACTACCACACTGTCGGAACAGTTCTAAAGTCTAATAAAAAAACAAAAACTACCACACTGTCGGAACAGTTCTAAAGTCTAATAAAAAAACAAAAACTACCACACTGTCGGAACAGTTCTAAAGTCTATTAAAAGAACAAAAACTACTACACTGTCGGAACAGTTCTAAAATCTAATAACAAAACAAAAACTACCACACTGTCGGAACAGTTCTAAAATCTAATAACAAAGCAAAAACTACCACATTGTCGGAACAGTTCTAAAGTCTAATAAAAAAACAAAAACTACCACACTGTCGGAACAGTTCTAAAGTCTATTAAAAAAACAAAAACTACCACACTGTCGGAACAGTTCTAAAGTCTAATAAAAAAACAAAAACTACCACACTGTCGGAACAGTTCTAAAACCTAATAACAAAGCAAAAATTACCACACTGTCGGAACAGTTCTAACGTCTAATAACAAAACAAAAACTACCACACTGTCGGAACAGTTCTAAAATCTAATAAAAAAATGAAAACTACCACACTGTCGGAACAGTTCTAAAATCTAATAACAAAACAAAAACTACCACACTGTCGGAACAGTTCTAAAATCTAATAACAAAGCAAAAACTACCACACTGTCTGAACAGTTCTAAAATCTAATAACAAAGCAAAAACTACCACACTGTCGGAACAGTTCGAAAGTCTAATAAAAAAACAAAAACTACCACACTGTCTGAACAGTTCTAAAATCTAATAAAAAAACAAAAACTACCACACTGTCGGAACAATTCTAAAATCTAATAAAAAAACAAAAACTACCACAATGTCTGAACAGTTCTAAAATCTAATAAAAAAACAAAAACTACCACACTGTCGGAACAGTTCTAAAATCTAATAAAAAAACAAAAACTACCACACTGTCTGAACAGTTCTAAAATCTAATAACAAAGCAAAAACTACCACACCGTCGGAACAGTTCTAAAATCTAATAAAAAAGCAAAAACTACCACACTGTCTGAACAGTTCTAAAATCTAATAAAAAAGCAAAAACTACCACACTGTCGGAACAGTTCTAAAACCTAATAACAAAGCAAAAATTACCACACTGTCGGAACAGTTCTAACGTCTAATAACAAAACAAAAACTACCACACTGTCGGAACAGTTCTAAAATCTAATAACAAAGCAAAAACTACCTCACTGTCTGAACAGTTCTAAGATCTAATAAAAAAACAAAAACTACCACACTGTCGGAACAGTTCTAAAGTCTAATAAAAAAACAAAAACTACCACACTGTCTGAACAGTTCTAAAATCTAATAACAAAGCAAAAACTACCACACTGTCTGAACAGTTCTAAAATCTAATAACAAAGCAAAAACTACCACACTGTCTGAACAGTTCTAAAGTCTAATAAAAAAACAAAAACTACAACAATGTCTGAACAGTTCTAAAATCTAATAACAAAGCAAAAACTACCACACTGTCGGAACAGTTCGAAAGTCTAATAAAAAAACAAAAACTACCACACTGTCTGAACAGTTCTAAAATTTAATAAAAAAAAAACTACCACACTGTCGGAACAATTCTAAAATCTAATAAAAAAACAAAAACTACCACACTGTCTGAACAGTTCTAAAATCTAATAAAAAAACAAAAACTACCACACTGTCGGAACAGTTCTAAAATCTAATAAAAAACCAAAAACTACCACACTGTCTGAACAGTTCTAAAATCTAATAACAAAGCAAAAACTACCACACTGTCGGAACAGTTCTAAAATCGAATGAAAAAAGCAAAAACTACCACATTGTCGGAACAGTTCTAAAGTCTAATAAAAAAACAAAAACTACCACACTGTCGGAACAGTTCTAAAGTCTAATAAAAAAACATAACTACCACACTGTCGGAACAGTTCTAAAGTCTATTAAAAGAACAAAAACTACCACACTGTCGGAACAGTTCTAAAGTCTAATAACAAAACAAAAACTACCACACTGTCGGAACAGTTCTAAAATCTAATAACAAAGCAAAAACTACCACACTGTCGGAACAGTTCGATAGTCTATTAAAAGAACAAAAACTACTACACTGTCGGAACAGTTCTAAAATCTAATAACAAAGCAAAAACTACCACACTGTCGGAACAGTTCTAAAGTCTATTAAAAGAACTAAAACTACTACACTGTCGGAACAGTTCTAAAGTCTAATAAAAAAACAAAAACTACCACACTGTCGGAACAGTTCTAAAGTCTAATAACAAAACAAAAACTACCACACGGTCGGAACAGTTCTAAAGTCTAATAACAAAACAAAAACTACCACACTGTCTGAACAGTTCTAAAATCGAATGAAAAAAGTAAAAACTACCACATTTTCGGAACAGTTCTAAAGTCTAATAAAAAAACAAAAACTACCACACTGTCGGAACAGTTCTAAAGTCTAATAAAAAAACAAAAACTACCACACTGTCGGAACAGTTCTAAAGTCTATTAAAAGAACAAAAACTACCACACTGTCGGAACAGTTCTAAAGTCTAATAAAAAAACAAAAACTACCACACTGTCTGAACAGTTCTAAAATCTAATAAAAAAACAAAAACTACCACACTGTCGGAACAGTTCTAAAATCTAATAAAAAAACAAAAACTACCACACTGTCTGAACAGTTCTAAAATCTAATAACAAAGCAAAAACTACCACACTGTCGGAACAGTTCTAAAACCTAATAACAAAGCAAAAATTACCACACTGTCGGAACAGTTCTAACGTCTAATAACAAAACAAAAACTACCACACTGTCGGAACAGTTCTAAAATCTAATAAAAAAATGAAAATTACCACACTGTCGGAACAGTTCTAAAATCTAATAACAAAACAAAAACTACCACACTGTCGGAACAGTTCTAAAATCTAATAACAAAGCAAAAACTACCACACTGTCGGAACAGTTCTAAAATCTAATAACAAAGCAAAAACTACCACACTGTCGGAACAGTTCGAAAGTTTAATAAAAAAACAAAAACTACCACACTGTCTGAACAGTTCTAAAATCTAATAAAAAAACAAAAACTACCACACCGTCGGAACAGTTCTAAAATCTAATAAAAAGGCAAAAACTACCACACTGTCTGAACAGTTCTAAAATCTAATAAAAAAGCAAAAACTACCACACTGTCGGAACAGTTCTAAAACCTAATAACAAAGCAAAAATTACCACACTGTCGGAACAGTTCTAAAATCTAATAACAAAGCAAAAACTACCACACCGTCGGAACAGTTCTAAAATCTAATAAAAAGGCAAAAACTACCACACTGTCTGAACAGTTCTAAAATCTAATAAAAAAGCAAAAACTACCACACTGTCGGAACAGTTCTAAAACCTAATAACAAAGTAAAAATTACCACACTGTCGGAACAGTTCTAACGTCTAATAACAAACAAAAACTACCACACTGTCGGAACAGTTCTAAAATCTAATAAAAAAATGAAAACTACCACACTGTCGGAACAGTTCTAAAGTCTATTAAAAGAACAGAAACTACCACACTGTCGGAACAGTTCTAAAATCTAATAACAAAGCAAAAACTACCACACTGTCTGAACAGTTCTAAGATCTAATAAAAAAACAAAAACTACCACACTGTCGGAACAGTTCTAAAGTCTAATAAAAAAACAAAAACTACCACACTGTCTGAACAGTTCTAAAATCTAATAACAAAGCAAAAACTACCACACTGTCTGAACAGTTCTAAAATCTAATAACAAAGCAAAAACTACCACACTGTCTGAACAGTTCTAAAGTCTAATAAAAAAACAAAAACTACAACAATGTCTGAACAGTTCTAAAATCTAATAACAAAGCAAAAACTACCACCCTGTCGGAACAGTTCGAAAGTCTAATAAAAAAACAAAAACTACCACACTGTCTGAACAGTTCTAAAATTTAATAAAAAAAAAAACTACCACACTGTCGGAACAATTCTAAAATCTAATAAAAAAACAAAAACTACCACACTGTCTGAACAGTTCTAAAACCTAATAACAAAGCAAAAACTACCACACTGTCGGAACAGTTCTAAAATCTAATAAAAAAGCAAAAACTACCACACTGTCTGAACAGTTCTAAAATCTAATAAAAAAACAAAAACTACCACACTGTCGGAACAGTTCTAAAACCTAATAACAAAGCAAAAATTACCACACTGTCGGAACAGTTCTAACGTCTAATAACAAAACAAAAACTACCACACTATCGGAACAGTTCTAAAATCGAATGAAAAAAGCAAAAACTACCACATTGTCGGAACAGTTCTAAAGTCTAATAAAAAAACAAAAACTACCACACTGTCGGAACAGTTCTGAAGTCTAATAAAAAACAAAAACTACCACACTGTCGGAACAGTTCTAAAGTCTATTAAAAGAACAAAAACTACCACACTGTCGGAACAGTTCTAAAGTCTAATAACAAAACAAAAACTACCACACTGTCGGAACAGTTCTAAAATCTAATAACAAAGCAAAAACTACCACACTGTCGGAACAGTTCGATAGTCTATTAAAAGAACAAAAACTACTACACTGTCGGAACAGTTCTAAAATCTAATAACAAAGCAAAAACTACCACACGGTCGGAACAGTTCTAAAGTCTATTAAAAGAACAAAAACTACTACACTGTCGGAACAGTTCTAAAACCTAATAACAAAGCAAAAATTACCACACTGTCGGAACAGTTCTAAAATCTAATAACAAAGCAAAAACTACCACACTGTCGGAACAGTTCTAAAATCTAATAAAAAGGCAAAAACTACCACACTGTCTGAACAGTTCTAAAATCTAATAAAAAAGCAAAAACTACCACACTGTCGGAACAGTTCTAAAACCTAATAACAAAGTAAAAATTACCACACTGTCGGAACAGTTCTAACGTCTAATAACAAACAAAAACTACCACACTGTCGGAACAGTTCTAAAATCTAATAAAAAAATGAAAACTACCACACTGTCGGAACAGTTCTAAAGTCTATTAAAAGAACAGAAACTACCACACTGTCGGAACAGTTCTAAAATCTAATAACAAAGCAAAAACTACCACACTGTCTGAACAGTTCTAAAGTCTAATAAAAAAACAAAAACTACAACAATGTCTGAACAGTTCTAAAATCTAATAACAAAGCAAAAACTACCACACTGTCGGAACAGTTCGAAAGTCTAATAAAAAAACAAAAACTACCACACTGTCTGAACAGTTCTAAAATTTAATAAAAAAAAAAACTACCACACTGTCGGAACAATTCTAAAATCTAATAAAAAAACAAAAACTACCACACTGTCTGAACAGTTCTAAAATCTAATAAAAAAACAAAAACTACCACACTGTCGGAACAGTTCTAAAATCTAATAAAAAACCAAAAGCTACCACACTGTCTGAACAGTTCTAAAATCTAATAACAAAGCAAAAACTACCACACTGTCGGAACAGTTCTAAAATCTAATAAAAAAGCAAAAACTACCACACTGTCTGAACAGTTCTAAAATCTAATAAAAAAACAAAAACTACCACACTGTCGGAACAGTTCTAAAACCTAATAACAAAGCAAAAATTACCACACTGTCGGAACAGTTCTAACGTCTAATAACAAAACAAAAACTACCACACTATCGGAACAGTTCTAAAATCGAATGAAAAAAGCAAAAACTACCACATTGTCGGAACAGTTCTAAAGTCTAATAAAAAAACAAAAACTACCACACTGTCGGAACAGTTCTGAAGTCTAATAAAAAACAAAAACTACCACACTGTCGGAACAGTTCTAAAGTCTATTAAAAGAACAAAAACTACCACACTGTCGGAACAGTTCTAAAGTCTAATAACAAAACAAAAACTACCACACTGTCGGAACAGTTCTAAAATCTAATAACAAAGCAAAAACTACCACACTGTCGGAACAGTTCGATAGTCTATTAAAAGAACAAAAACTACTACACTGTCGGAACAGTTCTAAAATCTAATAACAAAGCAAAAACTACCACACGGTCGGAACAGTTCTAAAGTCTATTAAAAGAACAAAACCTACTACACTGTCGGAACAGTTCTAAAGTCTAATAAAAAAACAAAAACTACCACACTGTCGGAACAGTTCTAAAGTCTAATAACAAAACAAAAACTACCACACGGTCGGAACAGTTCTAAAGTCTAATAACAAAACAAAAACTACCACACTGTCTGAACAGTTCTAAAATCGAATGAAAAAAGCAAAAACTACCACATTGTCGGAACAGTTCTAAAGTCTAATAAAAAAACAAAAACTACCACACTGTCGGAACAGTTCTAAAGTCTAATAAAAAAACAAAAACTACCACACTGTCGGAACAGTTCTAAAGTCTATTAAAAGAACAAAAACTACCACACTGTCGGAACAGTTCTAAAGTCTAATAACAAAACAAAAACTACCACACTGTCGGAACAGTTCTAAAATCTAATAACAAAGCAAAAACTACCACACTGTCGGAACAGTTCGATAGTCTATTAAAAGAACAAAAACTACTACACTGTCGGAACAGTTCTAAAATCTAATAACAAAGCAAAAACTACCACACTGTCGGAACAGTTCTAAAGTCTATTAAAAGAACAAAAACTACTACACTGTCGGAACAGTTCTAAAGTCTAATAAAAAAACAAAAACTACCACACTGTCGGAACAGTTCTAAAGTCTAATAACAAAACAAAAACTACCACACTGTCGGAACAGTTCTAAAGTCTAATAACAAAACAAAAACTACCACACTGTCTGAACAGTTCTAAAATCTAATAACAAAGCAAAAACTACCACACTGTCGGAACAGTTCTAAAGTCTAATAAAAAAACAAAAACTACCACACTGTCGGAACAGTTCTAAAGTCTAATAAAAAAACAAAAACTACCACACTGTCGGAACAGTTCTAAAGTCTATTAAAAGAACAAAAACTACTACACTGTCGGAACAGTTCTAAAGTCTAATAAAAAAACAAAAACTACCACACTGTCGGAACAGTTCTAAAGTCTAATAAAAAAACAAAAACTACCACACTGTCGGAACAGTTCTAAAGTCTAATAACAAAACAAAAACTACCACACTGTCGGAACAGTTCTAAAATCTAATAAAAAAATGAAAATTACCACACTGTCGGAACAGTTCTAAAGTCTATTAAAAGAACAGAAACTACCACACTGTCGGAACAGTTCTAAAATCTAATAACAAAGCAAAAACTACCACACTGTCTGAACAGTTCTAAGGTCTAATAAAAAAACAAAAACTACCACACTGTCTGAACAGTTCTAAAATCTAATAACAAAGCAAAAACTACCACACTGTCTGAACAGTTCTAAAGTCTAATAAAAAAACAAAAACTACAACAATGTCTGAACAGTTCTAAAATCTAATAACAAAGCAAAAACTACCACACTGTCGGAACAGTTCGAAAGTCTAATAAAAAAACAAAAACTACCACACTGTCGGAACAGTTCTAAAATCTAATAAAAAACCAAAAACTACCACACTGTCTGAACAGTTCTAAAATCTAATAACAAAGCAAAAACTACCACACTGTCGGAACAGTTCTAAAATCTAATAAAAAAGCAAAAACTACCACACTGTCTGAACAGTTCTAAAATCTAATAAAAAAGCAAAAACTACCACACTGTCGGAACAGTTCTAAAACCTAATAACAAAGCAAAAATTACCACACTGTCGGAACAGTTCTAACGTCTAATAACAAAACAAAAACTACCACACTGTCTGAACAGTTCTAAAATCTAATAACAAAGCAAAAACTACCACACTGTCGGAACAGTTCTAAAGTCTAATAAAAAAACAAAAACTACCACACTGTCGGAACAGTTCTAAAGTCTAATAAAAAAACAAAAACTACCACACTGTCGGAACAGTTCTAAAGTCTATTAAAAGAACAAAGACTACTACACTGTCGGAACAGTTCTAAAGTCTAATAAAAAAACAAAAACTACCACACTGTCGGAACAGTTCTAAAGTCTAATAAAAAAACAAAAACTACCACACTGTCGGAACAGTTCTAAAGTCTAATAACAAAACAAAAACTACCACACTGTCGGAACAGTTCTAAAATCTAATAAAAAAATTAAAATTACCACACTGTCGGAACAGTTCTAAAGTCTATTAAAAGAACAGAAACTACCACACTGTCGGAACAGTTCTAAAATCTAATAACAAAGCAAAAACTACCACACTGTCTGAACAGTTCTAAGGTCTAATAAAAAAACAAAAACTACCACACTGTCTGAACAGTTCTAAAATCTAATAACAAAGCAAAAACTACCACACTGTCTGAACAGTTCTAAAGTCTAATAAAAAAACAAAAACTACAACAATGTCTGAACAGTTCTAAAATCTAATAACAAAGCAAAAACTACCACACTGTCGGAACAGTTCGAAAGTCTAATAAAAAAACAAAAACTACCACACTGTCGGAACAGTTCTAAAATCTAATAAAAAACCAAAAACTACCACACTGTCTGAACAGTTCTAAAATCTAATAACAAAGCAAAAACTACCACACTGTCGGAACAGTTCTAAAATCTAATAAAAAAGCAAAAACTACCACACTGTCTGAACAGTTCTAAAATCTAATAAAAAAGCAAAAACTACCACACTGTCGGAACAGTTCTAAAACCTAATAACAAAGCAAAAATTACCACACTGTCGGAACAGTTCTAACGTCTAATAACAAAACAAAAACTACCACACTATCGGAACAGTTCTAAAATCGAATGAAAAAAGCAAAAACTACCACATTGTCGGAACAGTTCTAAAGTCTAATAAAAAAACAAAAACTACCACACTGTCGGAACAGTTCTAAAGTCTAATAAAAAAACAAAAACTACCACACTGTCGGAACAGTTCTAAAGTCTATTAAAAGAACAAAAACTACCACACTGTCGGAACAGTTCTAAAGTCTAATAACAAAACAAAAACTACCACACTGTCGGAACAGTTCTAAAATCTAATAACAAAGCAAAAACTACCACACTGTCGGAACAGTTCGATAGTCTATTAAAAGAACAAAAACTACTACACTGTCGGAACAGTTCTAAAATCTAATAACAAAGCAAAAACTACCACACTGTCGGAACAGTTCTAAAGTCTATTAAAAGAACAAAAACTACTACACTGTCGGAACAGTTCTAAAGTCTAATAAAAAAACAAAAACTACCACACTGTCGGAACAGTTCTAAAATCTAATAACAAAACAAAAACTACCACACGGTAGGAACAGTTCTAGAGTCTAATAACAAAACAAAAACTACCACACTGTCTGAACAGTTCTAAAATCGAATGAAAAAAGCAAAAACTACCACATTGTCGGAACAGTTCTAAAGTCTAATAAAAAAACAAAAACTACCACACTGTCGGAACAGTTCTAAAGTCTAATAAAAAAACAAAAACTACCACACTGTCGGAACAGTTCTAAAGTCTATTAAAAGAACAAAAACTACCACACTGTCGGAACAGTTCTAAAGTCTAATAACAAAACAAAAACTACCACACTGTCGGAACAGTTCTAAAATCTAATAACAAAGCAAAAACTACCACACTGTCGGAACAGTTCGATAGTCTATTAAAAGAACAAAAACTACTACACTGTCGGAACAGTTCTAAAATCTAATAACAAAGCAAAAACTACCACACTGTCGGAACAGTTCTAAAGTCTATTAAAAGAACAAAAACTACTACACTGTCGGAACAGTTCTAAAGTCTAATAAAAAAACAAAAACTACCACACTGTCGGAACAGTTCTAAAGTCTAATAACAAAACAAAAACTACCACACTGTCGGATCAGTTCTAAAGTCTAATAACAAAACAAAAACTACCACACTGTCTGAACAGTTCTAAAATCTAATAACAAAGCAAAAAATACCACACTGTCGGAACAGTTCTAAAGTCTAATAAAAAAACAAAAACTACCACACTGTCGGAACAGTTCTAAAGTCTAATAAAAAAACAAAAACTACCACACTGTCGGAACAGTTCTAAAGTCTATTAAAAGAACAAAAACTACTACACTGTCGGAACAGTTCTAAAGTATAATAAAAAAACAAAAACTACCACACTGTCGGAACAGTTCTAAAGTCTAATAAAAAAACAAAAACTACCACACTGTCGGAACAGTTCTAAAGTCTAATAAAAAAACAAAAACTACCACACTGTCGGAACAGTTCTAAAGTCTAATAACAAAACAAAAACTACCACACCGTCGGAACAGTTCTAAAGTCTATTAAAAGAACAAAAACTACTACACTGTCGGAACAGTTCTAAAATCTAATAACAAAACAAAAACTACCACACTGTCGGAACAGTTCTAAAATCTAATAACAAAGCAAAAACTACCACACTGTCGAACAGTTCTAAAATCTAATAACAAAGCAAAAACTACCACACTGTCGGAACAGTTCGAAAGTCTAATAAAAAACAAAAACTACCACACTGTCTGAACAGTTCTAAAATCTAATAAAAAAACAAAAACTACCACACTGTCGGAACAATTCTAAAATCTAATAAAAAAACAAAAACTACCACACTGTCTGAACAGTTCTAAAATCTAATAAAAAAACAAAAACTACCACACTGTCGGAACAGTTCTAAAATCTAATAAAAAAACAAAAACTACCACACTGTCGGAACAGTTCTAAAATCTAATAACAAAGCAAAAACTACCACACTGTCGGAACAGTTCTAAAATCTAATAACAAAACAAAAACTACCACACTGTCGGAACAGTTCTAAAATCTAATAACAAAGCAAAAACAACCACACTGTCGGAACAGTTCTAAAATCTAATAACAAAGCAAAAACTACCACACTGTCGGAACAGTTCGAAAGTCTAATAAAAAAACAAAAACTACCACACTGTCTGAACAGTTCTAAAATCTAATAAAAAAACAAAAACTACCACACTGTCGGAACAATTCTAAAATCTAATAAAAAAACAAAAACTACCACACTGTCTGAACAGTTCTAAAATCTAATAAAAAAACAAAAACTACCACACTGTCGGAACAGTTCTAAAATCTAATAAAAAAACAAAAACTACCATACTGTCTGAACAGTTCTAAAATCTAATAACAAAGCAAAAACTACCACACTGTCGGAACAGTTCTAAAATCTAATAAAAAAGCAAAAACTACCACACTGTCGGAACAGTTCTAAAATCTAATAACAAAGCAAAAACAACCACACTGTAGGAACAGTTCTAAAATCTAATAACAAAGCAAAAACTACCACACTGTCGGAACAGTTCGAAAGTCTAATAAAAAAACAAAAACTACCACACTGTCTGAACAGTTCTAAAATCTAATAACAAAGCAAAAACTACCACACTGTCGGAACAGTTCGAAAGTCTAATAAAAAACAAAAACTACCACACTGTCTGAACAGTTCTAAAATCTAATAAAAAAACAAAAACTACCACACTGTCGGAACAATTCTAAAATCTAATAAAAAAACAAAAACTACCACACTGTCTGAACAGTTCTAAAATCTAATAAAAAAACAAAAACTACCACACAGTCGGAACAGTTCTAAAATCTAATAAAAAAACAAAAACTACCACACTGTCGGAACAGTTCTAAAATCTAATAACAAAGCAAAAACTACCACACTGTCGGAACAGTTCTAAAATCTAATAACAAAACAAAAACTACCACACTGTCGGAACAGTTCTAAAATCTAATAACAAAGCAAAAACAACCACACTGTCGGAACAGTTCTAAAATCTAATAACAAAGCAAAAACTACCACACTGTCGGAACAGTTCGAAAGTCTAATAAAAAAACAAAAACTACCACACTGTCTGAACAGTTCTAAAATCTAATAAAAAAACAAAAACTACCACACTGTCGGAACAATTCTAAAATCTAATAAAAAAACAAAAACTACCACAATGTCTGAACAGTTCTAAAATCTAATAAAAAAACAAAAACTACCACACTGTCGGAACAGTTCTAAATTCTAATAAAAAAACAAAAACTACCATACTGTCTGAATAGTTCTAAAATCTAATAACAAAGCAAAAACTACCACACTGTCGGAACAGTTCTAAAATCTAATAAAAAAGCAAAAAATACCACACTGTCGGAACAGTTCGAAAGTCTAATAAAAAACAAAAACTACCACACTGTCTGAACAGTTCTAAAATCTAATAAAAAAACAAAAACTACCACACTGTCGGAACAATTCTAAAATCTAATAAAAAAACAAAAACTACCACACTGTCTGAACAGTTCTAAAGTCTAATAACAAAACAAAAACTACCACACTGTCGGATCAGTTCTAAAGTCTAATAACAAAACAAAAACTACCACACTGTCTGAACAGTTCTAAAATCTAATAACAAAGCAAAAAATACCACACTGTCGGAACAGTTCTAAAGTCTAATAAAAAAACAAAAACTACCACACTGTCGGAACAGTTCTAAAGTCTAATAAAAAAACAAAAACTACCACACTGTCGGAACAGTTCTAAAGTCTATTAAAAGAACAAAAACTACTACACTGTCGGAACAGTTCTAAAGTATAATAAAAAAACAAAAACTACCACACTGTCGGAACAGTTCTAAAGTCTAATAAAAAAACAAAAACTACCACACTGTCGGAACAGTTCTAAAGTCTAATAAAAAAACAAAAACTACCACACTGTCGGAACAGTTCTAAAGTCTAATAACAAAACAAAAACTACCACACCGTCGGAACAGTTCTAAAGTCTATTAAAAGAACAAAAACTACTACACTGTCGGAACAGTTCTAAAATCTAATAACAAAACAAAAACTACCACACTGTCGGAACAGTTCTAAAATCTAATAACAAAGCAAAAACTACCACACTGTCGAACAGTTCTAAAATCTAATAACAAAGCAAAAACTACCACACTGTCGGAACAGTTCGAAAGTCTAATAAAAAACAAAAACTACCACACTGTCTGAACAGTTCTAAAATCTAATAAAAAAACAAAAACTACCACACTGTCGGAACAATTCTAAAATCTAATAAAAAAACAAAAACTACCACACTGTCTGAACAGTTCTAAAATCTAATAAAAAAACAAAAACTACCACACTGTCGGAACAGTTCTAAAATCTAATAAAAAAACAAAAACTACCACACTGTCGGAACAGTTCTAAAATCTAATAACAAAGCAAAAACTACCACACTGTCGGAACAGTTCTAAAATCTAATAACAAAACAAAAACTACCACACTGTCGGAACAGTTCTAAAATCTAATAACAAAGCAAAAACAACCACACTGTCGGAACAGTTCTAAAATCTAATAACAAAGCAAAAACTACCACACTGTCGGAACAGTTCGAAAGTCTAATAAAAAAACAAAAACTACCACACTGTCTGAACAGTTCTAAAATCTAATAAAAAAACAAAAACTACCACACTGTCGGAACAATTCTAAAATCTAATAAAAAAACAAAAACTACCACACTGTCTGAACAGTTCTAAAATCTAATAAAAAAACAAAAACTACCACACTCTCGGAACAGTTCTAAAATCTAATAAAAAAACAAAAACTACCATACTGTCTGAACAGTTCTAAAATCTAATAACAAAGCAAAAACTACCACACTGTCGGAACAGTTCTAAAATCTAATAAAAAAGCAAAAACTACCACACTGTCGGAACAGTTCTAAAATCTAATAACAAAGCAAAAACAACCACACTGTAGGAACAGTTCTAAAATCTAATAACAAAGCAAAAACTACCACACTGTCGGAACAGTTCGAAAGTCTAATAAAAAAACAAAAACTACCACACTGTCTGAACAGTTCTAAAATCTAATAACAAAGCAAAAACTACCACACTGTCGGAACAGTTCGAAAGTCTAATAAAAAACAAAAACTACCACACTGTCTGAACAGTTCTAAAATCTAATAAAAAAACAAAAACTACCACACTGTCGGAACAATTCTAAAATCTAATAAAAAAACAAAAACTACCACACTGTCTGAACAGTTCTAAAATCTAATAAAAAAACAAAAACTACCACACAGTCGGAACAGTTCTAAAATCTAATAAAAAAACAAAAACTACCACACTGTCGGAACAGTTCTAAAATCTAATAACAAAGCAAAAACTACCACACTGTCGGAACAGTTCTAAAATCTAATAACAAAACAAAAACTACCACACTGTCGGAACAGTTCTAAAATCTAATAACAAAGCAAAAACAACCACACTGTCGGAACAGTTCTAAAATCTAATAACAAAGCAAAAACTACCACACTGTCGGAACAGTTCGAAAGTCTAATAAAAAAACAAAAACTACCACACTGTCTGAACAGTTCTAAAATCTAATAAAAAAACAAAAACTACCACACTGTCGGAACAATTCTAAAATCTAATAAAAAAACAAAAACTACCACAATGTCTGAACAGTTCTAAAATCTAATAAAAAAACAAAAACTACCACACTGTCGGAACAGTTCTAAATTCTAATAAAAAAACAAAAACTACCATACTGTCTGAATAGTTCTAAAATCTAATAACAAAGCAAAAACTACCACACTGTCGGAACAGTTCTAAAATCTAATAAAAAAGCAAAAAATACCACACTGTCGGAACAGTTCGAAAGTCTAATAAAAAACAAAAACTACCACACTGTCTGAACAGTTCTAAAATCTAATAAAAAAACAAAAACTACCACACTGTCGGAACAATTCTAAAATCTAATAAAAAAACAAAAACTACCACACTGTCTGAACAGTTCTAAAATCTAATAAAAAAACAAAAACTACCACACAGTCGGAACAGTTCTAAAATCTAATAAAAAAACAAAAACTACCACACTGTCGGAACAGTTCTAAAATCTAATAACAAAGCAAAAACTACCACACTGTCGGAACAGTTCGAAAGTCTAATAAAAAACAAAAACTACCACACTGTCTGAACAGTTCTAAAATCTAATAAAAAAACAAAAACTACCACACTGTCGGAACAATTCTAAAATCTAATAAAAAAACAAAAACTACCACACTGTCTGAACAGTTCTAAAATCTAATAAAAAAACAAAAACTACCACACAGTCGGAACAGTTCTAAAATCTAATAAAAAAACAAAAACTACCACACTGTCGGAACAGTTCTAAAATCTAATAACAAAGCAAAAACTACCACACTGTCGGAACAGTTCTAAAATCTAATAACAAAACAAAAACTACCACACTGTCGGAACAGTTCTAAAATCTAATAACAAAGCAAAAACAACCACACTGTCGGAACAGTTCTAAAATCTAATAACAAAGCAAAAACTACCACACTGTCGGAACAGTTCGAAAGTCTAATAAAAAAACAAAAACTACCACACTGTCTGAACAGTTCTAAAATCTAATAAAAAAACAAAAACTACCACACAGTCGGAACAGTTCTAAAATCTAATAAAAAAACAAAAACTACCACACTGTCGGAACAATTCTAAAATCTAATAAAAAAACAAAAACTACCACAATGTCTGAACAGTTCTAAAATCTAATAAAAAAACAAAAACTACCACACTGTCGGAACAGTTCTAAATTCTAATAAAAAAACAAAAACTACCATACTGTCTGAATAGTTCTAAAATCTAATAACAAAGCAAAAACTACCACACTGTCGGAACAGTTCTAAAATCTAATAAAAAAGCAAAAACTACCACACTGTCTGAACAGTTCTAAAATCTAATAAAAAAGCAAAAACTACCACACTGTCGGAACAGTTCTAAAACCTAATAACAAAGCAAAAATTACCACACTGTCGGAACAGTTCTAACGTCTAATAACAAAACAAAAACTACCACAATGTCGGAACAGTTCTAAAATCTAATAAAAAAATGAAAACTACCACACTGTCGGAACAGTTCTAAAATCTAATAAAAAAACAAAAACTACCACACTGTCGGAACAGTTCTAAAATCTAATAAAAAAACAAAAACTACCACACTGTCGGAACAGTTCTAAAATCTAATAACAAAGCAAAAACTACCACACTGTCGGAACAGTTCTAAAATCTAATAACAAAGCAAAAACTACCACACTGTCGGAACAGTTCTAAAATCTAATAAAAAAGCAAAAACTACCACACTGTCTGAACAGTTCTAAAATCTAATAAAAAAGCAAAAACTACCACACTGTCGGAACAGTTCTAAAACCTAATAACAAAGCAAAAATTACCACACTGTCGGAACAGTTCTAACGTCTAATAACAAAACAAAAACTACCACACTGTCGGAACAGTTCTAAAATCTAATAAAAAAATGAAAACTACCACACTGTCGGAACAGTTCTAAAGTCTATTAAAAGAACAGAAACTACCACACTGTCGGAACAGTTCTAAAATATAATAACAAAGCAAAAACTACCACACTGTCTGAACAGTTCTAAAATCTAATAAAAAAACAAAAACTACCACACTGTCGGAACAGTTCTAAAGTCTAATAAAAAAACAAAAACTACCACACTGTCTGAACAGTTCTAAAATCTAATAACAAAGCAAAAACTACCACACTGTCTGAACAGTTCTAAAATCTAATAACAAAGCAAAAACTACCACACTGTCTGAACAGTTCTAAAGTCTAATAAAAAAACAAAAACTACAACAATGTCTGAACAGTTCTAAAATCTAATAACAAAGCAAAAACTACCACACTGTCGGAACAGTTCGAAAGTCTAATAAAAAAACAAAAACTACCACACTGTCTGAACAGTTCTAAAATCTAATAAAAAAAAAAACTACCACACTGTCGGAACAATTCTAAAATCTAATAAAAAAACAAAAACTACCACACTGTCTGAACAGTTCTAAAATCTAATAAAAAAAAAAAAACTACCACACTGTCGGAACAGTTCTAAAATCTAATAAAAAACCAAAAAACTACCACACTGTCTGAACAGTTCTAAAATCTAATAACAAAGCAAAAACTACCACACTGTCGGAACAGTTCTAAAATCTAATAAAAAAGCAAAAACTACCACACTGTCTGAACAGTTCTAAAATCTAATAAAAAAGCAAAAACTACCACACTGTCGAAACAGTTCTAACGTCTAATAACAAAACAAAAACTACCACACTATCGGAACAGTTCTAAAATCGAATGAAAAAAGCGAAAACTACCACATTGTCGGAACAGTTCTAAAATCTAATAAGAAAAAACAAAACTACCACACTGTCGGAACAGTTTTAAAGTCTAATAAAAAAACAAAAACTACCACACCGTCGGAACAGTTCTAAAGTCTAATAAAAAAACAAAAACTACCACACTGTCGGAACAGTTCTAAATTCTAATAAAAAAGCAAAAACTACCACACTGTCGGAACAGTTTTAAAATCTAATAAAAAAACAAAAACTACCACACTGTCGGAACAGTTCTAAAGTCTAATAAAAAAACAAAAACTACCACACTGTCTGAACAGTTCTAAAATCTAATAACAAAGCAAAAACTACCACACTGTCTGAACAGTTCTAAAATCTAATAACAAAGCAAAAACTACCACACTGTCGGAACAGTTCTAAAGTCTAATAAAAAAACAAAAACTACAACAATGTCTGAACAGTTCTAAAATCTAATAACAAAGCAAAAACTACCACACTGTCGGAACAGTTCGAAAGTCTAATAAAAAAAACAAAAACTACCACACTGTCTGAACAGTTCTAAAATCTAATAAAAAAACAAAAACTACCACACTGTCGGAACAATTCTAAAATCTAATAAAAAAACAAAAACTACCACATTGTCGGAACAGTTCTAAAATCTAATAAGAAAAAACAAAACTACCATACTGTCGGAAAAGTTCTAAAGTCTAATAAAAAAAAAAACTACCACACTGTCGGAACAGTTTTAAAGTCTAATAAAAAAACAAAAACTACCACACCGTCGGAACAGTTCTAAAGTCTAATAAAAAAACAAAAACTACCACACTGTCGGAACAGTTCTAAATTCTAATAAAAAAGCAAAAACTACCACACTGTCGGAACAGTTCTAAAATCTAATAAAAAAACAAAAACTACCACACAGTCGGAACAGTTCTAAAGTCTATTAAAAAAACAAAAACTACCACACTGTCGGAACAGTTCTAAAATCTAATGGAAAAAAACAAAACTACCACACTGTCGGAACAGTTCTAAAATCTAATAAAAAAACAAAAACTACCACACTGTCGGAACAGTTCTAAAATCTAATAAAAAAGCAAAAACTACCACACTATCTGAACAGTTCTGAAGTCTAATAAAAAAACAAAAACTACCACACAGTCGGAACAGTTCTAAAGTCTAATAATAAAACAAAAACTACCACACTGTCGGAACAGTTCTAAAGTCAAATAAAAAAAAATAGCCCACTATCGGAACAGTTCTAAATCTAAAAAAAACCCAACAAACTCCCACACTGTCGGAACAGTTCTAAGATCTAATGATAAAAACAAAAGCTACCACACTGTCGGAACAGTTCTAAAGTCTAATAAAAAAGCAAAAACTACCACACTGTCGGAACAGTTCTAAAGTCTAATTAAAAAGCAAAAACTACCACATTGTCAGAACAGTTCTAAAATCTAATAAAAAAGCAAAACCTACCACACTGTCGGAACAGTTCTAAAGTCTAATAAAAAAGCAAAAACTACCACACTGTCGGAACAGTTCTAAAATCTAATAAAAAAAAACAAAAAACTACCACACTGTCGGAACAGTTCTAAAGTCTAATAAAAAAAAAAAAACTACCACACTGTCGGAACAGTTCTAAAATCTAATAAAAAAACAAAAACTACCACACTGTCGGAACAGTTCTAAAGTCTAATAAAAAAAACAAAAACTACCACACTGTCTGAACAGTTCTAAAATCTAATAAAAAAACAAAACCTACCACACTGTCGGAACAGTTCTAAAGTATATTAAAAGAACAGAAACTACCACACCGTCGGAACAGTTCTAAAGTCTAATAAAAAAAACAAAAACTACCACACTGTCTGAACAGTTCTAAAATCTAATAAAAAAACAAAAACTACCACACTATCGGAACAGTTCTAAAGTATATTAAAAGAACAGAAACTACCACACCGTCGGAACAGTTCTAAAGTCTAATAAAAAAAACAAAAACTACCACACTGTCGGAACAGTTCTAAAATCTAATAAAAAAGCAAAAACTACCACACTGTCGGAACAGTTCTAAAATCTAATAAAAAAACAAAACTACCACACTGTCGGAACAGTTCTAAAGTCTAATAAAAAAACAAAAACTACCACACTGTCTGAACAGTTCTAAAATCTAATAAAAAAGCAAAAACTACCACACAGTCGGAACAGTTCTAAAATCTAATAAAAAAACAAAAACTACCACACTGTCGGAACAGTTCTAAAATCTAATAAAAAAACAAAAACTACCACACAGTCGGAACAGTTCTAAAATCTAATAAAAAAACAAAAACTACCACACTGTCGGAACAGTTCTAAAATCTAATAACAAAGCAAAAACTACCACACTGTCGGTACAGTTCTAAAATCAAATAAAAAAACAAAAACTACCACACTGTCTGAACAGTTCTAAAATCTAATAAAAAAGCAAAAACTAATACACTGTCTGAACAGTTCTAAAATCGAATGAAAAAAACAAAAACTACCACACAGTCGGAACAGTTCTAAAATCTAATAAAAAAACAAAAACTACCACACTGTCGGAACAGTTCTAAAATCTAATAAAAAAACAAAAACTACCACACTGTCGGAACAGTTCTAAAATCTAATAACAAAGCAAAAATTACCACACTGTCGGAACAGTTCTAAAGTCTATTAAAAAAAAAACTACCACACAGTCGGAACAGTTCTAAAATCTAATAAAAAAACAAAAACTACCACACTGTCGGAACAGTTCTAAAATCTAATAAAAAAACAAAAACTACCACACTGTCGGAACAGTCCTAAAATCTAATAGAAAAAAACATAAACTACCACACTGTCGGAACAGTTCTAAAGTCTAATTAAAAAGCAAAAACTACCACACTGTCGGAACAGTTCTAAAGTCTAATAAAAAAACAAAAACGACCACACTGTCTGAACAGTTCTAAAATCTAATAACAAAGCAAAAACTACCACACTGTCGGAACAGTTCTAAAATCAAATAAAAAAACAAAAACTACCACACTGTCTGAACAGTTCTAAAATCTAATAAAAAAGTAAAAACTACCACACAGTCGGAACAGTTCTAAAATCTAATAAAAAAACAAAAACTACCACACTGTCGGAACAGTTCTAAAATCTAATAAAAAAATAAAAACTACCACACTGTCGGAACAGTTCTAAAGTCTAATAAAAAAACAAAAACTACCACACTGTCGGAACAGTTCTAAAGTCTAATAAAAAACCAAAAACGACCACACTGTCTGAACAGTTCTAAAATCTAATAACAAAGCAAAAACTACCACACTGTCGGAACAGTTCTAAAATCAAATAAAAAAACAAAAACTACCACACTGTCTGAATAGTTCTAAAATCTAATAAAAAAGCAAAAACTACCACACAGTCGGAACAGTTCTAAAATCTAATAAAAAAACAAAAACTACCACACTGTCGGAACAGTTCTAAAATCTAATAAAAAAATAAAAACTACCACACTGTCGGAACAGTTCTAAAGTCTAATAAAAAAACAAAAACTACCACACTGTCGGAACAGTTCTAAAGTCTAATAAAAAACCAAAAACGACCACACTGTCTGAACAGTTCTAAAATCTAATAACAAAGCAAAAACTACCACACTGTCGGAACAGTTCTAAAATCAAATAAAAAAACAAAAACTACCACACTGTCTGAATAGTTCTAAAATCTAATAAAAAAGCAAAAACTACCACACTGTCGGAACAGTTCTAAAATCTAATAAAAAAGCAAAAACTACCACACTGTCGGAACAGTTCTAAAGTCTATTAAAAGAACAGAAACTACCACACTGTCGGAACAGTTCTAAAGTCTAATAAAAAAACAAAAACTACCACACTGTCGGAACAGTTCTAAAGTCTAATAAAAAAACAAAAACTACCACACTGTCGGAACAGTTCTAAAATCTAATAACAAAGCAAAAACTACCACACTGTCGGAACAGTTCTAAAGTCTATTAAAAAAACAAAAACTACCACACAGGCGGAACAGTTCTAAAATCTAATAAAAAAACAAAAACTACCACACTGTCGGAACAGTTCTAAAATCTAATAAAAAAACAAAAACTACCACACTGTCGGAACAGTTCTAAAATCTAATAAAAAACAAAAACTACCACACTGTCGGAACAGTTCTAAAATCTAATAGAAAAAAACAAAAACTACCACACTGTCGGAACAGTTCTAAAATCTAATAAAAAAACAAAAACTACCACACTGTCGGAACAGTCCTAAAATCTAATAGAAAAAAACAAAAACTACCACACTGTCGGAACAGTTCTAAAATCTAATAACAAAGCAAAAATTACCACACTGTCGGAACAGTTCTAAAGTCTATTAAAAAAAAAACTACCACACAGTCGGAACAGTTCTAAAATCTAATAAAAAAACAAAAACTACCACACTGTCGGAACAGTTCTAAAATCTAATAAAAAAACAAAAACTACCACACTGTCGGAACAGTCCTAAAATCTAATAGAAAAAAACATAAACTACCACACTGTCGGAACAGTTCTAAAGTCTAATTAAAAAGCAAAAACTACCACACTGTCGGAACAGTTCTAAAGTCTAATAAAAAAACAAAAACGACCACACTGTCTGAACAGTTCTAAAATCTAATAACAAAGCAAAAACTACCACACTGTCGGAACAGTTCTAAAATCAAATAAAAAAACAAAAACTACCACACTGTCTGAACAGTTCTAAAATCTAATAAAAAAGTAAAAACTACCACACAGTCGGAACAGTTCTAAAATCTAATAAAAAAACAAAAACTACCACACTGTCGGAACAGTTCTAAAATCTAATAAAAAAATAAAAACTACCACACTGTCGGAACAGTTCTAAAGTCTAATAAAAAAACAAAAACTACCACACTGTCGGAACAGTTCTAAAGTCTAATAAAAAACCAAAAACGACCACACTGTCTGAACAGTTCTAAAATCTAATAACAAAGCAAAAACTACCACACTGTCGGAACAGTTCTAAAATCAAATAAAAAAACAAAAACTACCACACTGTCTGAATAGTTCTAAAATCTAATAAAAAAGCAAAAACTACCACACAGTCGGAACAGTTCTAAAATCTAATAAAAAAACAAAAACTACCACACTGTCGGAACAGTTCTAAAATCTAATAAAAAAATAAAAACTACCACACTGTCGGAACAGTTCTAAAGTCTAATAAAAAAACAAAAACTACCACACTGTCGGAACAGTTCTAAAGTCTAATAAAAAACCAAAAACGACCACACTGTCTGAACAGTTCTAAAATCTAATAACAAAGCAAAAACTACCACACTGTCGGAACAGTTCTAAAATCAAATAAAAAAACAAAAACTACCACACTGTCTGAATAGTTCTAAAATCTAATAAAAAAGCAAAAACTACCACACTGTCGGAACAGTTCTAAAATCTAATAAAAAAGCAAAAACTACCACACTGTCGGAACAGTTCTAAAGTCTATTAAAAGAACAGAAACTACCACACTGTCGGAACAGTTCTAAAGTCTAATAAAAAAACAAAAACTACCACACTGTCGGAACAGTTCTAAAGTCTAATAAAAAAACAAAAACTACCACACTGTCGGAACAGTTCTAAAATCTAATAACAAAGCAAAAACTACCACACTGTCGGAACAGTTCTAAAGTCTATTAAAAAAACAAAAACTACCACACAGGCGGAACAGTTCTAAAATCTAATAAAAAAACAAAAACTACCACACTGTCGGAACAGTTCTAAAATCTAATAAAAAAACAAAAACTACCACACTGTCGGAACAGTTCTAAAATCTAATAAAAAACAAAAACTACCACACTGTCGGAACAGTTCTAAAATCTAATAGAAAAAAACAAAAACTACCACACTGTCGGAACAGTTCTAAAATCTAATAAAAAAACAAAAACTACCACACTGTCGGAACAGTCCTAAAATCTAATAGAAAAAAACAAAAACTACCACACTGTCGGAACAGTTCTAAAATCTAATAACAAAGCAAAAATTACCACACTGTCGGAACAGTTCTAAAGTCTATTAAAAAAAAAACTACCACACAGTCGGAACAGTTCTAAAATCTAATAAAAAAACAAAAACTACCACACTGTCGGAACAGTTCTAAAATCTAATAAAAAAACAAAAACTACCACACTGTCGGAACAGTCCTAAAATCTAATAGAAAAAAACATAAACTACCACACTGTCGGAACAGTTCTAAAGTCTAATTAAAAAGCAAAAACTACCACACTGTCGGAACAGTTCTAAAGTCTAATAAAAAAACAAAAACGACCACACTGTCTGAACAGTTCTAAAATCTAATAACAAAGCAAAAACTACCACACTGTCGGAACAGTTCTAAAATCAAATAAAAAAACAAAAACTACCACACTGTCTGAACAGTTCTAAAATCTAATAAAAAAGTAAAAACTACCACACAGTCGGAACAGTTCTAAAATCTAATAAAAAAACAAAAACTACCACACTGTCGGAACAGTTCTAAAATCTAATAAAAAAATAAAAACTACCACACTGTCGGAACAGTTCTAAAGTCTAATAAAAAAACAAAAACTACCACACTGTCGGAACAGTTCTAAAGTCTAATAAAAAACCAAAAACGACCACACTGTCTGAACAGTTCTAAAATCTAATAACAAAGCAAAAACTACCACACTGTCGGAACAGTTCTAAAATCAAATAAAAAAACAAAAACTACCACACTGTCTGAATAGTTCTAAAATCTAATAAAAAAGCAAAAACTACCACACTGTCGGAACAGTTCTAAAATCTAATAAAAAAGCAAAAACTACCACACTGTCGGAACAGTTCTAAAGTCTATTAAAAGAACAGAAACTACCACACTGTCGGAACAGTTCTAAAGTCTAATAAAAAAACAAAAACTACCACACTGTCGGAACAGTTCTAAAGTCTAATAAAAAAACAAAAACTACCACACTGTCGGAACAGTTCTAAAATCTAATAACAAAGCAAAAACTACCACACTGTCGGAACAGTTCTAAAGTCTATTAAAAAAACAAAAACTACCACACAGGCGGAACAGTTCTAAAATCTAATAAAAAAACAAAAACTACCACACTGTCGGAACAGTTCTAAAATCTAATAAAAAAACAAAAACTACCACACTGTCGGAACAGTTCTAAAATCTAATAAAAAACAAAAACTACCACACTGTCGGAACAGTTCTAAAATCTAATAAAAAAACAAAAACTACCACACTGTCGGAACAGTCCTAAAATCTAATAGAAAAAAACAAAAACTACCACACTGTCGGAACAGTTCTAAAGTCTAATTAAAAAGCAAAAACTACCACACTGTCGGAACAGTTCTAAAGTCTAATAACAAAACAAAAACTACCACACTGTCGGAACAGTTCTAAAATCTAATAAAAAGACAAAAACTACCACACTGTCGGAACAGTTCTAAAATCTAATAAAAAAACAAAAACTACCACACTGTCGGAACAGTCCTAAAATCTAATAGAAAAAACCAAAAACTACCACACTGTCGGAACAGTTCTAAAGTCTAATTAAAAAGCAAAAACTACCACACTGTCGGAACAGTTCTAAAGTCTAATAAAAAAACAAAAACGACCACACTGTCTGAACAGTTCTAAAATCAAATAAAAAAACAAAAACTACCACACTGTCTGAACAGTTCTAAAATCTAATAAAAAAGCAAAAACTACCACACTGTCGGAACAGTTCTAAAGTCTATTAAAAGAACAGAAACTACCACACAGTCGGAACAGTTCTAAAGTCTAATAAAAAAGCAAAAACTACCACACTGTCGGAACAGTTCTAAAGTCTAATAAAAAAACAAAAACTACCACACTGTCGGAACAGTTCTAAAATCTAATAACAAAGCAAAAACTACCACACTGTCGGAACAGTTCTAAAGTCTATTAAAAAAACAAAAACTACCGCACAGTCGGAACAGTTCTAAAATCTAATAAAAAAACAAAAACTACCACACTGTCGGAACAGTTCTAAAATCTAATAAAAAAACAAAAACTACCACACTGTCGGAACAGTTCTAAAATCTAATAGAAAAAAACAAAAACTACCACACTGTCGGAACAGTTCTAAAGTCTATTAAAAGAACAGAAACTACCACACTGTCGGAACAGTTCTAAATCTAATAAAAAAAAAACTACCACACTGTCGGAACAGTTCTAAGATCTAATGATAAAAACAAAAGCTACCACACTGTCGGAACAGTTCTAAAATCTAATGAAAAAAAACAAAACCTACCACACTGTCAGAACAGTTCTAAAGTCTAATAAAAAAGCCAAAACTACCACACTGTCGGAATAGTTCTAAAATCTAATAAAAAAACAAAAACTACCACACTGTCGGAACAGTTCTAAAGTCTAATTAAAAAGCGAAAACTACCACACTGTTGGAACAGTTTTAAAATCTAATAAAAAAGCAAAACCTACTACACTGTCGGAACAGTTCTAAAGTCTAATAAAAAAGCAAAAACTACCATACTGTCTGAACAGTTCTAAAATCTAATAAAAAAACAAAAACTACCACACTGTCGGAACAGTTCTAAAGTCTAATAAAAAAAAACAAAAACTACCACACTGTCTGAACAGTTCTAAAATCTAATAAAAAAACAAAAACTACCACACTGTCGGAACAGTTCTAAAATCTAATAAAAAAACAAAAACTACCACACTTTCGAACAGTTCTAAAGTCTATTAAAAGAACAGAAACTACCACACCGTCGGAACAGTTCTAAAGTCTAATAAAAAAGAAAAAAACTACCACACTGTCTGAACAGTTCTAAAATCTAATAAAAAAACAGAAACTACCACACTGTCGGAACAGTTCTAAAGTCTATTAAAAGAACAGAAACTACCACACCGTCGGAACAGTTCTAAAGTCTAATGAAAAAACCAAAACTACCACACTGTCTGAACAGTTCTAAAATCTAATAAAGAAGCAAAAACTACCACACTGTCGGAACAGTTCTAAAATCTAATAAAAAAGGAAAAACTACCACACTGTCGGAACAGTTCTAAAATATAATAAAGAAACAAAAACTACCACACCGTCGGAACAGTTCTAAAGTCTAATAAAAGAACAGAAACTACCACACTGTCGGAACAGTTCTAAAATCTAATAACAAAGCAAAAACTACCACACTGTCGGAACAGTTCTAAAGTCTATTAAAAAAACAAAAACTACCACACTGTCGGAACAGTTCTAAAGTCTAATAAAAAAACAAAAACTACCACACTGTCTAAACAGTTCTAAAGTCTAATAACAAGACAAAAACTCCCACACAGTCGGAACAGTTCTAAAGTCTAATAACAAAACAAAAACTACCACACTATCGGAACAGTTCTAAATCTAATAAAAAAAAAACTACCACACTGTCGGAACAGTTCTAAGAACTAATGATAAAAACAAAAGCTACCACACTGTCGGAACAGTTCTAAAATCTAATGAAAAAAAACAAAACCTACCACACTGTCAGAACAGTTCTAAAGTCTAATAAAAAAGCCAAAACTACCACACTGTCGGAATAGTTCTAAAATCTAATAAAAAAACAAAAACTACCACACTGTCGGAACAGTTCTAAAGTCTAATTAAAAAGCGAAAACTACCACACTGTTGGAACAGTTCTAAAATCTAATAAAAAAGCAAAACCTACCACACTGTCGGAACAGTTCTAAAGTCTAATAAAAAAAAAAAAACTACCACACGGTCGGAACAGTTCTAAAATCTAATAAAAAAACAAAAACTACCACACTGTCGGAACAGTTCTAAAGTCTAATAAAAAAAACAAAAACTACCACACTGTCTGAACAGTTCTAAAATCTAAAAAAAAAACAAAACCTACCACACTGTCGGAACAGTTCTAAAGTATATTAAAAGAACAGAAACTACCACACCGTCGGAACAGTTCTAAAGTCTAATAAAAAAAAAAAAAAACTACCACACTGTCTGAACAGTTCTAAAATCTAATAAAAAAGCAAAAACTACCACACTGTCGGAACAGTTCTAAAATCTAATAAAAAAACAAAACTACCACACTGTCGGAACAGTTCTGAAGTCTAATAAAAAAACAAAAACTACCACACTGTCTGAACAGTTCTAAAATCTAATAAAAAAACAAAAACTACCACACAGTCGGAACAGTTCTAAAGTATATTAAAAGAACAGAAACTACCACACCGTCGGAACAGTTCTAAAGTCTAATAAAAAAAACAAAAACTACCACACTGTCGGAACAGTTCTAAAATCTAATAAAAAAGCAAAAACTACCACACTGTCGGAACAGTTCTAAAATCTAATAAAAAAACAAAACTACCACACTGTCGGAACAGTTCTAAAGTCTAATAAAAAAACAAAAACTACCACACTGTCTGAACAGTTCTAAAATCTAATAAAAAAGCAAAAACTACCACACAGTCGGAACAGTTCTAAAATCTAATAAAAAAACAAAAACTACCACACTGTCGGAACAGTTCTAAAATCTAATAAAAAAACAAAAACTACCACACAGTCGGAACAGTTCTAAAATCTAATAAAAAAACAAAAACTACCACACTGTCGGAACAGTTCTAAAATCTAATAACAAAGCAAAAACTACCACACTGTCGGAACAGTTCTAAAATCTAATAAAAAAACAAAAACTACCACACTGTCTGAACAGTTCTAAAATCTAATAAAAAAGCAAAAACTAATACACTGTCTGAACAGTTCTAAAATCGAATGAAAAAAACAAAAACTACCACACAGTCGGAACAGTTCTAAAATCTAATAAAAAAACAAAAACTACCACACTGTCGGAACAGTTCTAAAATCTAATAAAAAAACAAAAACTACCACACTGTCGGAACAGTTCTAAAATCTAATAAAAAAACAAAAACTACCACACTGTCGTAACAGTCCTAAAATCTAATAGAAAAAAACAAAAACTACCACACTGTCGGAACAGTTCTAAAGTATAATTAAAAAGCAAAAACTACCACACTGTCGGAACAGTTCTAAAGTCTAATAAAAAAACAAAAACGACCACACTGTCTGAACAGTTCTAAAATCTAATAACAAAGCAAAAACTACCACACTGTCGGAACAGTTCTAAAATCAAATAAAAAAACAAAAACTACCACACTGTCTGAACAGTTCTAAAATCTAATAAAAAAGTAAAAACTACCACACAGTCGGAACAGTTCTAAAATCTAATAAAAAAACAAAAACTACCACACTGTCGGAACAGTTCTAAAGTCTAATAACAAGACAAAAACTACCACACAGTCGGAACAGTTCTAAAGTCTAATAACAAAACAAAAACTACCACACTATCGGAACAGTTCTAAATCTAATAAAAAAAAACCTACCACACTGTCGGAACAGTTCTAAGAACTAATGATAAAAACAAAAGCTACCACACTGTCGGAACAGTTCTAAAATCTAATGAAAAAAAACAAAACCTACCACACTGTCAGAACAGTTCTAAAGTCTAATAAAAAAGCCAAAACTACCACACTGTCGGAATAGTTCTAAAATCTAATAAAAAAACAAAAACTACCACACTGTCGGAACAGTTCTAAAGTCTAATTAAAAAGCGAAAACTACCACACTGTTGGAACAGTTCTAAAATCTAATAAAAAAGCAAAACCTACCACACTGTCGGAACAGTTCTAAAGTCTAATAAAAAAAAAAAAACTACCACACTGTCGGAACAGTTCTAAAATCTAATAAAAAAACAAAAACTACCACACTGTCGGAACAGTTCTAAAGTCTAATAAAAAAAACAAAAACTACCACACTGTCTGAACAGTTCTAAAATCTAAAAAAAAAAAAAAACCTACCACACTGTCGGAACAGTTCTAAAGTATATTAAAAGAACAGAAACTACCACACCGTCGGAACAGTTCTAAAGTCTAATAAAAAAAAAACAAAACTACCACACTGTCTGAACAGTTCTAAAATCTAATAAAAAAACAAAAACTACCACACTATCGGAACAGTTCTAAAGTATATTAAAAGAACAGAAACTACCACACTGTCGGAACAGTTCTAAAATCTAATAACAAAGCAAAAACTACCACACTGTCGGAACAGTTCTAAAGTCTATTAAAAAAACAAAAACTACCACACTGTCGGAACAGTTCTAAAGTCTAATAAAAAAACAAAAACTACCACACTGTCTAAACAGTTCTAAAGTCTAATAACAAGACAAAAACTCCCACACAGTCGGAACAGTTCTAAAGTCTAATAACAAAACAAAAACTACCACACTATCGGAACAGTTCTAAATCTAATAAAAAAAAAACTACCACACTGTCGGAACAGTTCTAAGAACTAATGATAAAAACAAAAGCTACCACACTGTCGGAACAGTTCTAAAATCTAATGAAAAAAAACAAAACCTACCACACTGTCAGAACAGTTCTAAAGTCTAATAAAAAAGCCAAAACTACCACACTGTCGGAATAGTTCTAAAATCTAATAAAAAAACAAAAACTACCACACTGTCGGAACAGTTCTAAAGTCTAATTAAAAAGCGAAAACTACCACACTGTTGGAACAGTTCTAAAATCTAATAAAAAAGCAAAACCTACCACACTGTCGGAACAGTTCTAAAGTCTAATAAAAAAAAAAAACTACCACACGGTCGGAACAGTTCTAAAATCTAATAAAAAAACAAAAACTACCACACTGTCGGAACAGTTCTAAAGTCTAATAAAAAAAACAAAAACTACCACACTGTCTGAACAGTTCTAAAATCTAAAAAAAAAACAAAACCTACCACACTGTCGGAACAGTTCTAAAGTATATTAAAAGAACAGAAACTACCACACCGTCGGAACAGTTCTAAAGTCTAATAAAAAAAAAAAAAAACTACCACACTGTCTGAACAGTTCTAAAATCTAATAAAAAAGCAAAAACTACCACACTGTCGGAACAGTTCTAAAATCTAATAAAAAAACAAAACTACCACACTGTCGGAACAGTTCTGAAGTCTAATAAAAAAACAAAAACTACCACACTGTCTGAACAGTTCTAAAATCTAATAAAAAAACAAAAACTACCACACAGTCGGAACAGTTCTAAAGTATATTAAAAGAACAGAAACTACCACACCGTCGGAACAGTTCTAAAGTCTAATAAAAAAAACAAAAACTACCACACTGTCGGAACAGTTCTAAAATCTAATAAAAAAGCAAAAACTACCACACTGTCGGAACAGTTCTAAAATCTAATAAAAAAACAAAACTACCACACTGTCGGAACAGTTCTGAAGTCTAATAAAAAAACAAAAACTACCACACTGTCTGAACAGTTCTAAAATCTAATAAAAAAGCAAAAACTACCACACAGTCGGAACAGTTCTAAAATCTAATAAAAAAACAAAAACTACCACACTGTCGGAACAGTTCTAAAATCTAATAAAAAAACAAAAACTACCACACAGTCGGAACAGTTCTAAAATCTAATAAAAAAACAAAAACTACCACACTGTCGGAACAGTTCTAAAATCTAATAACAAAGCAAAAACTACCACACTGTCGGAACAGTTCTAAAATCTAATAAAAAAACAAAAACTACCACACTGTCTGAACAGTTCTAAAATCTAATAAAAAAGCAAAAACTAATACACTGTCTGAACAGTTCTAAAATCGAATGAAAAAAACAAAAACTACCACACAGTCGGAACAGTTCTAAAATCTAATAAAAAAACAAAAACTACCACACTGTCGGAACAGTTCTAAAATCTAATAAAAAAACAAAAACTACCACACTGTCGGAACAGTTCTAAAATCTAATAAAAAAACAAAAACTACCACACTGTCGTAACAGTCCTAAAATCTAATAGAAAAAAACAAAAACTACCACACTGTCGGAACAGTTCTAAAGTATAATTAAAAAGCAAAAACTACCACACTGTCGGAACAGTTCTAAAGTCTAATAAAAAAACAAAAACGACCACACTGTCTGAACAGTTCTAAAATCTAATAACAAAGCAAAAACTACCACACTGTCGGAACAGTTCTAAAATCAAATAAAAAAACAAAAACTACCACACTGTCTGAACAGTTCTAAAATCTAATAAAAAAGTAAAAACTACCACACAGTCGGAACAGTTCTAAAATCTAATAAAAAAACAAAAACTACCACACTGTCGGAACAGTTCTAAAGTCTAATAACAAGACAAAAACTACCACACAGTCGGAACAGTTCTAAAGTCTAATAACAAAACAAAAACTACCACACTATCGGAACAGTTCTAAATCTAATAAAAAAAAACCTACCACACTGTCGGAACAGTTCTAAGAACTAATGATAAAAACAAAAGCTACCACACTGTCGGAACAGTTCTAAAATCTAATGAAAAAAAACAAAACCTACCACACTGTCAGAACAGTTCTAAAGTCTAATAAAAAAGCCAAAACTACCACACTGTCGGAATAGTTCTAAAATCTAATAAAAAAACAAAAACTACCACACTGTCGGAACAGTTCTAAAGTCTAATTAAAAAGCGAAAACTACCACACTGTTGGAACAGTTCTAAAATCTAATAAAAAAGCAAAACCTACCACACTGTCGGAACAGTTCTAAAGTCTAATAAAAAAAAAAAAACTACCACACTGTCGGAACAGTTCTAAAATCTAATAAAAAAACAAAAACTACCACACTGTCGGAACAGTTCTAAAGTCTAATAAAAAAAACAAAAACTACCACACTGTCTGAACAGTTCTAAAATCTAAAAAAAAAACAAAACCTACCACACTGTCGGAACAGTTCTAAAGTATATTAAAAGAACAGAAACTACCACACCGTCGGAACAGTTCTAAAGTCTAATAAAAAAAAAACAAAACTACCACACTGTCTGAACAGTTCTAAAATCTAATAAAAAAACAAAAACTACCACACTATCGGAACAGTTCTAAAGTATATTAAAAGAACAGAAACTACCACACCGTCGGAACAGTTCTAAAGTCTAATAAAAAAAACAAAAACTACCACACTGTCGGAACAGTTCTAAAATCTAATAAAAAAACAAAACTACCACACTGTCGGAACAGTTCTAAAGTCTAATAAAAAAACAAAAACTACCACACTGTCTGAACAGTTCTAAAATCTAATAAAAAAGCAAAAACTACCACACAGTCGGAACAGTTCTAAAATCTAATAAAAAAACAAAAACTACCACACAGTCGGAACAGTTCTAAAATCTAATAAAAAAACAAAAACTACCACACTGTCGGAACAGTTCTAAAATCTAATAACAAAGCAAAAACTACCACACTGTCGGAACAGTTCTAAAATCAAATAAAAAAACAAAAACTACCACACTGTCTGAACAGTTCTAAAATCTAATAAAAAAGCAAAAACTAATACACTGTCTGAACAGTTCTAAAATCGAATGAAAAAAACAAAAACTACCACACAGTCGGAACAGTTCTAAAATCTAATAAAAAAACAAAAACTACCACACTGTCGGAACAGTTCTAAAATCTAATAAAAAAACAAAAACTACCACACTGTCGGAACAGTTCTAAAATCTAATAAAAAAACAAAAACTACCACACTGTCGGAACAGTTCTAAAATCTAATAACAAAGCAAAAATTACCACACTGTCGGAACAGTTCTAAAGTCTATTAAAAAAAAAACTACCACACAGTCGGAACAGTTCTAAAATCTAATAAAAAAACAAAAACTACCACACTGTCGGAACAGTTCTAAAATCTAATAAAAAAACAAAAACTACCACACTGTCGGAACAGTCCTAAAATCTAATAGAAAAAAACAAAAACTACCACACTGTCGGAACAGTTCTAAAGTATAATTAAAAAGCAAAAACTACCACACTGTCGGAACAGTTCTAAAGTCTAATAAAAAAACAAAAACGACCACACTGTCTGAACAGTTCTAAAATCTAATAACAAAGCAAAAACTACCACACTGTCGGAACAATTCTAAAATCAAATAAAAAAACCAAAACTACCACACTGTCTGAACAGTTCTAAAATCTAATAAAAAAGTAAAAACTACCACACAGTCGGAACAGTTCTAAAATCTAATAAAAAAACAAAAACTACCACACTGTCGGAACAGTTCTAAAATCTAATAAAAAAACAAAAACTACCACACTGTCGGAACAGTTCTAAAGTCTAATTAAAAAGCAAAAACTACCACACTGTCGGAACAGTTCTAAAGTCTAATAACAAAAGCAAAAACTACCACACTGTCGGAACAGTTCTAAAGTCTAATAAAAAAAAAAAACTACCACACTGTCGGAACAGTTCTAAAGTCTATTAAAAAACAAAAACGACCACACTGTCTGAACAGTTCTAAAATCTAATAACAAAGCAAAAACTACCACACTGTCGGAACAGTTCTAAAATCAAATAAAAAAACAAAAACTACCACACTGTCTGAATAGTTCTAAAATCTAATAAAAAAGCAAAAACTACCACACTGTCGGAACAGTTCTAAAGTATATTAAAAGAACAGAAACTACCACACCGTCGGAACAGTTCTAAAGTCTAATAAAAAAAAAACAAAACTACCACACTGTCTGAACAGTTCTAAAATCTAATAAAAAAACAAAAACTACCACACTATCGGAACAGTTCTAAAGTATATTAAAAGAACAGAAACTACCACACCGTCGGAACAGTTCTAAAGTCTAATAAAAAAAACAAAAACTACCACACTGTCGGAACAGTTCTAAAATCTAATAAAAAAACAAAACTACCACACTGTCGGAACAGTTCTAAAGTCTAATAAAAAAACAAAAACTACCACACTGTCTGAACAGTTCTAAAATCTAATAAAAAAGCAAAAACTACCACACAGTCGGAACAGTTCTAAAATCTAATAAAAAAACAAAAACTACCACACAGTCGGAACAGTTCTAAAATCTAATAAAAAAACAAAAACTACCACACTGTCTGAACAGTTCTAAAATCTAATAAAAAAGCAAAAACTAATACACTGTCTGAACAGTTCTAAAATCGAATGAAAAAAACAAAAACTACCACACAGTCGGAACAGTTCTAAAATCTAATAAAAAAACAAAAACTACCACACTGTCGGAACAGTTCTAAAATCTAATAAAAAAACAAAAACTACCACACTGTCGGAACAGTTCTAAAATCTAATAACAAAGCAAAAATTACCACACTGTCGGAACAGTTCTAAAGTCTATTAAAAAAAAAACTACCACACAGTCGGAACAGTTCTAAAATCTAATAAAAAAACAAAAACTACCACACTGTCGGAACAGTTCTAAAATCTAATAAAAAAACAAAAACTACCACACTGTCGGAACAGTCCTAAAATCTAATAGAAAAAAACAAAAACTACCACACTGTCGGAACAGTTCTAAAGTATAATTAAAAAGCAAAAACTACCACACTGTCGGAACAGTTCTAAAGTCTAATAAAAAAACAAAAACGACCACACTGTCTGAACAGTTCTAAAATCTAATAACAAAGCAAAAACTACCACACTGTCGGAACAATTCTAAAATCAAATAAAAAAACCAAAACTACCACACTGTCTGAACAGTTCTAAAATCTAATAAAAAAGTAAAAACTACCACACAGTCGGAACAGTTCTAAAATCTAATAAAAAAACAAAAACTACCACACTGTCGGAACAGTTCTAAAATCTAATAAAAAAACAAAAACTACCACACTGTCGGAACAGTTCTAAAGTCTAATTAAAAAGCAAAAACTACCACACTGTCGGAACAGTTCTAAAGTCTAATAACAAAAGCAAAAACTACCACACTGTCGGAACAGTTCTAAAGTCTAATAAAAAAAAAAAACTACCACACTGTCGGAACAGTTCTAAAGTCTAATAAAAAAACAAAAACGACCACACTGTCTGAACAGTTCTAAAATCTAATAACAAAGCAAAAACTACCACACTGTCGGAACAGTTCTAAAATCAAATAAAAAAACAAAAACTACCACACTGTCTGAATAGTTCTAAAATCTAATAAAAAAGCAAAAACTACCACACTGTCGGAACAGTTCTAAAATCTAATAAAAAAGCAAAAACTACCACACTGTCGGAACAGTTCTAAAGTCTATTAAAAGAACAGAAACTACCACACTGTCGGAACAGTTCTAAAGTCTAATAAAAAACAAAAACTACCACACTGTCGGAACAGTTCTAAAGTCTAATAAAAAAACAAAAACTACCACACTGTCGGAACAGTTCTAAAATCTAATAACAAAGCAAAAACTACCACACTGTCGGAACAGTTCTAAAGTCTATTAAAAAAACAAAAACTACCACACAGTCGGAACAGTTCTAAAATCTAATAAAAAAACAAAAACTACCACACTGTCGGAACAGTTCTAAAATCTAATAAAAAAACAAAAACTACCACACTGTCGGAACAGTTCTAAAATCTAATAAAAAAACAAAAACTACCACACTGTCGGAACAGTTCTAAAGTCTAATAACAAAACAAAAACTACCACACTGTCGGAACAGTTCTAAAATCTAATAAAAAGACAAAAACTACCACACTGTCGGAACAGTTCTAAAATCTAATAAAAAAACAAAAACTACCACACTGTCGGAACAGTCCTAAAATCTAATAGAAAAAAACAAAAACTACCACACTGTCGGAACAGTTCTAAAGTCTAATTAAAAAGCAAAAACTACCACACTGTCGGAACAGTTCTAAAGTCTAATAAAAAAACAAAAACTACCACACTTTCGGAACAGTTCTAAAGTCTAATAAAAAAACAAAAACGACCACACTGTCTGAACAGTTCTAAAATCAAATAAAAAAACAAAAACTACCACACTGTCTGAACAGTTCTAAAATCTAATAAAAAAGCAAAAACTAACACACTGTCTGAACAGTTCTAAAATCGAATGAAAAAAACAAAAACTACCACACTGTCGAAACAGTTCTAAAATCTAATAAAAAAGCAAAAACTACCACACTGTCGGAACAGTTCTAAAGTCTATTAAAAGAACAGAAACTACCACACTGTCGGAACAGTTCTAAAGTCTAATAAAAAAACAAAAACAACCACACTGTCGGAACAGTTCTAAAGTCTAATAAAAAAACAAAAACTACCACACTGTCGGAACAGTTCTAAAATCTAATAACAAAGCAAAAACTACCACACTGTCGGAACAGTTCTAAAGTCTATTAAAAAAACAAAAACTACCGCACTGTCGGAACAGTTCTAAAATCTAATAAAAAAACAAAAACTACCACACTGTCGGAACAGTTCTAAAATCTAATAAAAAAACAAAAACTACCACACTGTCGGAACAGTTCTAAAATCTAATAGAAAAAAACAAAAACTACCACACTGTCGGAACAGTTCTAAAATCTAATAAAAAAGCAAAAACTACCACACTGTCGGAACAGTTCTAAAGTCTATTAAAAGAACAGAAACTACCACACTGTCGGAACAGTTCTAAATCTAATAAAAAAAAACTACCACACTGTCGGAACAGTTCTAAGATCTAATGATAAAAACAAAAGCTACCACACTGTCGGAACAGTTCTAAAATCTAATGAAAAAAAAAAAACCTACCACACTGTCAGAACAGTTCTAAAGTCTAATAAAAAAGCCAAAACTACCACACTGTCGGAATAGTTCTAAAATCTAATAAAAAAACAAAAACTACCACACTGTCGGAACAGTTCTAAAGTCTAATTAAAAAGCGAAAACTACCACACTGTTGGAACAGTTTTAAAATCTAATAAAAAAGCAAAACCTACTACACTGTCGGAACAGTTCTAAAGTCTAATAAAAAAACAAAAACTACCATACTGTCTGAACAGTTCTAAAATCTAATAAAAAAACAAAAACTACCACACTGTCGGAACAGTTCTAAAGTCTAATAAAAAAAAACAAAAACTACCACACTGTCTGAACAGTTCTAAAATCTAATAAAAAAACAAAAACTACCACACTGTCGGAACAGTTCTAAAATCTAATAAAAAAACAAAAACTACCACACTTTCGGAACAGTTCTAAAGTCTATTAAAAGAACAGAAACTACCACACCGTCGGAACAGTTCTAAAGTCTAATAAAAAAGAAAAAAACTACCACACTGTCTGAACAGTTCTAAAATCTAATAAAAAAACAGAAACTACCACACTGTCGGAACAGTTCTAAAGTCTATTAAAAGAACAGAAACTACCACACTGTCGGAACAGTTCTAAAGTCTAATGAAAAAACCAAAACTACCACACTGTCTGAACAGTTCTAAAATCTAATAAAAAAGCAAAAACTACCACACTGTCGGAACAGTTCTAAAATCTAATAAAAAAGGAAAAACTACCACACTGTCGGAACAGTTCTAAAATATAATAAAGAAACAAAAACTACCACACTGTCGAAACAGTTCTAAAATCTAATAAAAAGGCAAAAACTACCACACCGTCGGAACAGTTCTAAAGTCTAATAAAAGAACAGAAACTACCACACTGTCGGAACAGTTCTAAAATCTAATAACAAAGCAAAAACTACCACACTGTCGGAACAGTTCTAAAGTCTATTAAAAAAACAAAAACTACCACACTGTCGGAACAGTTCTAAAGTCTAATAAAAAAACAAAAACTACCACACTGTCTAAACAGTTCTAAAGTCTAATTAAAAAGCAAAAACTACCACACTGTCGGAACAGTTCTAAAGTCTAATAACAAGACAAAAACTACCACACAGTCGGAACAGTTCTAAAGTCTAATAACAAAACAAAAACTACCACACTATCGGAACAGTTCTAAATCTAATAAAGAAAAACCTACCACACTGTCGGAACAGTTCTAAGATCTAATGATAAAAACAAAAGCTACCACACTGTCGGAACAGTTCTAAAGTCTAATAAAAAAGCCAAAACTACCACACTGTCGGAATAGTTCTAAAATCTAATAAAAAAACAAAAACTACCACACTGTCGGAACAGTTCTAAAGTCTAATTAAAAAGCGAAAACTACCACACTGTTGGAACAGTTCTAAAATCTAATAAAAAAGCAAAACCTACCACACTGTCGGAACAGTTCTAAAGTCTAATAAAAAAAAAAAAACTACCACACTGTCGGAACAGTTCTAAAATCTAATAAAAAAACAAAAACTACCACACTGTCGGAACAGTTCTAAAGTCTAATAAAAAAAACAAAAACTACCACACTGTCTGAACAGTTCTAAAATCTAAAAAAAAAACAAAACCTACCACACTGTCGGAACAGTTCTAAAGTATATTAAAAGAACAGAAACTACCACACCGTCGGAACAGTTCTAAAGTCTAATAAAAAAACAAAAACTACCACACTTTCGGAACAGTTCTAAATTTATTAAAAGAACAGAAACTACCACACCGTCGGAACAGTTCTAAAGTCTAATAAAAAAAAAAAAAACTACCACACTGTCTGAACAGTTCTAAAATCTAATAAAAAAACAAAAACTACCCCACTGTCGGAACAGTTCTAAAATCTAATAAAAAAACAAAAACTACCACACTTTCGGAACAGTTCTAAAGTTTATTAAAAGAACAGAAACTACCACACCGTCGGAACAGTTCTAAAGTCTAATAAAAAAAAAAAAAACTACCACACTGTCTGAACAGTTCTAAAATCTAATAAAAAAACAGAAACTACCACACTGTCGGAACAGTTCTAAAGTCTATTAAAAGAACAGAAACTACCACACCGTCGGAACAGTTCTAAAGTCTAATGAAAAAACCAAAACTACCACACTGTCTGAACAGTTCTAAAATCTAATAAAAAAGCAAAAACTACCACACTGTCGGAACAGTTCTAAAATCTAATAAAAAAGGAAAAACTACCACACTGTCGGAACAGTTCTAAAATATAATAAAAAGGCAAAAACTACCACACCGTCGGAACAGTTCTAAAGTCTATTAAAAGAACAGAAACTACCACACTGTCGGAACAGTTCTAAAATCTAATAAAAAAACAAAAACTACCACACTGTCGGAACAGTTCTAAAGTCTAATAAAAAAACCAAAAACTACCACACTGTCTGAACAGTTCTAAAATCTAATAAAAAAACAAAAACTACCACACTGTCGGAACAGTTCTAAAATCTAATAAAAAAACAAAAACTACCACACTTTCGGAACAGTTCTAAAGTCTATTAAAAGAACAGAAACTACCACACCGTCGGAACAGTTCTAAAGTCTAATAAAAAAGAAAAAAACTACCACACTGTCTGAACAGTTCTAAAATCTAATAAAAAAACAGAAACTACCACACTGTCGGAACAGTTCTAAAGTCTATTAAAAGAACAGAAACTACCACACTGTCGGAACAGTTCTAAAGTCTAATGAAAAAACCAAAACTACCACACTGTCTGAACAGTTCTAAAATCTAATAAAAAAGCAAAAACTACCACACTGTCGGAACAGTTCTAAAATCTAATAAAAAAGGAAAAACTACCACACTGTCGGAACAGTTCTAAAATATAATAAAGAAACAAAAACTACCACACTGTCGAAACAGTTCTAAAATCTAATAAAAAGGCAAAAACTACCACACCGTCGGAACAGTTCTAAAGTCTAATAAAAGAACAGAAACTACCACACTGTCGGAACAGTTCTAAAATCTAATAACAAAGCAAAAACTACCACACTGTCGGAACAGTTCTAAAGTCTATTAAAAAAACAAAAACTACCACACTGTCGGAACAGTTCTAAAGTCTAATAACAAGACAAAAACTACCACACAGTCGGAACAGTTCTAAAGTCTAATAACAAAACAAAAACTACCACACTATCGGAACAGTTCTAAATCTAATAAAGAAAAACCTACCACACTGTCGGAACAGTTCTAAGATCTAATGATAAAAACAAAAGCTACCACACTGTCGGAACAGTTCTAAAGTCTAATAAAAAAGCCAAAACTACCACACTGTCGGAATAGTTCTAAAATCTAATAAAAAAACAAAAACTACCACACTGTCGGAACAGTTCTAAAGTCTAATTAAAAAGCGAAAACTACCACACTGTTGGAACAGTTCTAAAATCTAATAAAAAAGCAAAACCTACCACACTGTCGGAACAGTTCTAAAGTCTAATAAAAAAAAAAAAACTACCACACTGTCGGAACAGTTCTAAAATCTAATAAAAAAACAAAAACTACCACACTGTCGGAACAGTTCTAAAGTCTAATAAAAAAAACAAAAACTACCACACTGTCTGAACAGTTCTAAAATCTAAAAAAAAAACAAAACCTACCACACTGTCGGAACAGTTCTAAAGTATATTAAAAGAACAGAAACTACCACACCGTCGGAACAGTTCTAAAGTCTAATAAAAAAACAAAAACTACCACACTTTCGGAACAGTTCTAAATTTATTAAAAGAACAGAAACTACCACACCGTCGGAACAGTTCTAAAGTCTAATAAAAAAAAAAAAAACTACCACACTGTCTGAACAGTTCTAAAATCTAATAAAAAAACAAAAACTACCCCACTGTCGGAACAGTTCTAAAATCTAATAAAAAAACAAAAACTACCACACTTTCGGAACAGTTCTAAAGTTTATTAAAAGAACAGAAACTACCACACCGTCGGAACAGTTCTAAAGTCTAATAAAAAAAAAAAAAACTACCACACTGTCTGAACAGTTCTAAAATCTAATAAAAAAACAGAAACTACCACACTGTCGGAACAGTTCTAAAGTCTATTAAAAGAACAGAAACTACCACACCGTCGGAACAGTTCTAAAGTCTAATGAAAAAACCAAAACTACCACACTGTCTGAACAGTTCTAAAATCTAATAAAAAAGCAAAAACTACCACACTGTCGGAACAGTTCTAAAATCTAATAAAAAAGGAAAAACTACCACACTGTCGGAACAGTTCTAAAATATAATAAAAAGGCAAAAACTACCACACCGTCGGAACAGTTCTAAAGTCTATTAAAAGAACAGAAACTACCACACTGTCGGAACAGTTCTAAAATCTAATAAAAAAACAAAAACTACCACACTGTCGGAACAGTTCTAAAGTCTAATAAAAAAACCAAAAACTACCACACTGTCTGAACAGTTCTAAAATCTAATAAAAAAACAAAAACTACCACACTGTCGGAACAGTTCTAATATCTAATAAAAAAACAAAAACTACCACACTTTCGGAACAGTTCTAAAGTCTATTAAAAGAACAGAAACTACCACACCGTCGGAACAGTTCTAAAGTCTAATAAAAAAGAAAAAACTACCACACTGTCTGAACAGTTCTAAAATCTAATAAAAAAACAGAAACTACCACACTGTCGGAACAGTTCTAAAGTCTATTAAAAGAACAGAAACTACCACACTGTCGGAACAGTTCTAAAGTCTAATGAAAAAACCAAAACTACCACACTGTCTGAACAGTTCTAAAATCTAATAAAAAAGCAAAAACTACCACACTGTCGGAACAGTTCTAAAATCTAATAAAAAAGGAAAAACTACCACACTGTCGGAACAGTTCTAAAATATAATAAAAAAGAAAAACTACCACACTGTCGGAACAGTTCTAAAATATAATAAAGAAACAGAAACTACCACACTGTCGGAACAGTTCTAAAATCTAATAAAAAGGCAAAAACTACCACACCGTCGGAACAGTTCTAAAGTCTAATAAAAGAACAGAAACTACCACACTGTCGGAACAGTTCTAAAATCTAATAACAAAGCAAAAACTACCACACTGTCGGAACAGTTCTAAAGTCTATTAAAAAAACAAAAACTACCACACTGTCGGAACAGTTCTAAAGTCTAATAAAAAAACAAAAACTACCACACTGTCTAAACAGTTCTAAAGTCTAATCAAAAAGCAAAAACTACCACACTGTCGGAACAGTTCTAAAGTCTAATAACAAGACAAAAACTACCACACAGTCGGAACAGTTCTAAAGTCTAATAACAAAACAAAAACTACCACACTATCGGAACAGTTCTAAATCTAATAAAGAAAAACCTACCACACTGTCGGAACAGTTCTAAGATCTAATGATAAAAACAAAAGCTACCACACTGTCGGAACAGTTCTAAAGTCTAATAAAAAAGCCAAAACTACCACACTGTCGGAATAGTTCTAAAATCTAATAAAAAAACAAAAACTACCACACTGTCGGAACAGTTCTAAAGTCTAATTAAAAAGCGAAAACTACCACACTGTTGGAACAGTTCTAAAATCTAATAAAAAAGCAAAACCTACCACACTGTCGGAACAGTTCTAAAGTCTAATAAAAAAAAAAAAACTACCACACTGTCGGAACAGTTCTAAAATCTAATAAAAAAACAAAAACTACCACACTGTCGGAACAGTTCTAAAGTCTAATAAAAAAAACAAAAACTACCACACTGTCTGAACAGTTCTAAAATCTAAAAAAAAAACAAAACCTACCACACTGTCGGAACAGTTCTAAAGTATATTAAAAGAACAGAAACTACCACACCGTCGGAACAGTTCTAAAGTCTAATAAAAAAACAAAAACTACCACACTTTCGGAACAGTTCTAAATTTATTAAAAGAACAGAAACTACCACACCGTCGGAACAGTTCTAAAGTCTAATAAAAAAAAAAAAAACTACCACACTGTCTGAACAGTTCTAAAATCTAATAAAAAAACAAAAACTACCCCACTGTCGGAACAGTTCTAAAATCTAATAAAAAAACAAAAACTACCACACTTTCGGAACAGTTCTAAAGTTTATTAAAAGAACAGAAACTACCACACCGTCGGAACAGTTCTAAAGTCTAATAAAAAAAAAAAAAACTACCACACTCTCTGAACAGTTCTAAAATCTAATAAAAAAACAGAAACTACCACACTGTCGGAACAGTTCTAAAGTCTATTAAAAGAACAGAAACTACCACACCGTCGGAACAGTTCTAAAGTCTAATGAAAAAACCAAAACTACCACACTGTCTGAACAGTTCTAAAATCTAATAAAAAAGCAAAAACTACCACACTGTCGGAACAGTTCTAAAATCTAATAAAAAAGAAAAAACTACCACACTGTCGGAACAGTTCTAAAATATAATAAAAAGGCAAAAACTACCACACCGTCGGAACAGTTCTAAAGTCTATTAAAAGAACAGAAACTACCACACTGTCGGAACAGTTCTAAAATCTAATAACAAAGCAAAAACTACCACACTGTCGGAACAGTTCTAAAGTCTATTAAAAAAACAAAAACTACCACACAGTCGGAACAGTTCTAAAATCTAATAAAAAAACAAAAACTACCACACTGTCGGAACAGTTCTAAAATCCAATAAAAAAACAAAAACTACCACACTGTCGGAACAGTTCTAAAATCTAATAAAAAAAACAAAAACTACCACACTGTCTGAACAGTTCTAAAATCTAATAGAAAAAAACTACCACACTGTCGGAACAGTTCTAAGATCTAATGATAAAAACAAAAGCTACCACACTGTCGGAACAGTTCTAAAATCTAATGAAAAAAAACAAAACCTACCACACTGTCAGAACAGTTCTAAAGTCTAATAAAAAAGCCAAAACTACCACACTGTCGGAATAGTTCTAAAATCTAATAAAAAAACAAAAACTACCACACTGTCGGAACAGTTCTAAAGTCTAATTAAAAAGCGAAAACTACCACACTGTTGGAACAGTTTTAAAATCTAATAAAAAAGCAAAACCTACTACACTGTCGGAACAGTTCTAAAGTCTAATAAAAAAACAAAAACTACCATACTGTCTGAACAGTTCTAAAATCTAATAAAAAAACAAAAACTACCACACTGTCGGAACAGTTCTAAAGTCTAATAAAAAAAAACAAAAACTACCACACTGTCTGAACAGTTCTAAAATCTAATAAAAAAACAAAAACTACCACACTGTCGGAACAGTTCTAAAATCTAATAAAAAAACAAAAACTACCACACTTTCGGAACAGTTCTAAAGTCTATTAAAAGAACAGAAACTACCACACCGTCGGAACAGTTCTAAAGTCTAATAAAAAAGAAAAAAACTACCACACTGTCTGAACAGTTCTAAAATCTAATAAAAAAACAGAAACTACCACACTGTCGGAACAGTTCTAAAGTCTATTAAAAGAACAGAAACTACCACACTGTCGGAACAGTTCTAAAGTCTAATGAAAAAACCAAAACTACCACACTGTCTGAACAGTTCTAAAATCTAATAAAAAAGCAAAAACTACCATACTGTCTGAACAGTTCTAAAATCTAATAAAAAAACAAAAACTACCACACTGTCGGAACAGTTCTAAAGTCTAATAAAAAAAACCAAAAACTACCACACTGTCTGAACAGTTCTAAAATCTAATAAAAAAACAAAAACTACCACACTGTCGGAACAGTTCTAAAATCTAATAAAAAAACAAAAACTACCACACTTTCGGAACAGTTCTAAAGTCTATTAAAAGAACAGAAACTACCACACCGTCGGAACAGTTCTAAAGTCTAATAAAAAAGAAAAAAACTACCACACTGTCTGAACAGTTCTAAAATCTAATAAAAAAACAGAAACTACCACACTGTCGGAACAGTTCTAAAGTCTATTAAAAGAACAGAAACTACCACACTGTCGGAACAGTTCTAAAGTCTAATGAAAAAACCAAAACTACCACACTGTCTGAACAGTTCTAAAATCTAATAAAAAAGCAAAAACTACCACACTGTCGGAACAGTTCTAAAATCTAATAAAAAAGGAAAAACTACCACACTGTCGGAACAGTTCTAAAATATAATAAAGAAACAGAAACTACCACACTGTCGGAACAGTTCTAAAATCTAATAACAAAGCAAAAACTACCACACTGTCGGAACAGTTCTAAAGTCTGTTAAAAAAACAAAAACTACCACACTGTCGGAACAGTTCTAAAATCTAAAAAAAAAACAAAACCTACCACACTGTCGGAACAGTTCTAAAGTATATTAAAAGAACAGAAACTACCACACCGTCGGAACAGTTCTAAAGTCTAATAAAAAAACAAAAACTACCACACTTTCGGAACAGTTCTAAATTTATTAAAAGAACAGAAACTACCACACCGTCCGAACAGTTCTAAAGTCTAATAAAAAAAAAAAAAACTACCACACTGTCTGAACAGTTCTAAAATCTAATAAAAAAACAAAAACTACCCCACTGTCGGAACAGTTCTAAAATCTAATAAAAAAACAAAAACTACCACACTTTCGGAACAGTTCTAAAGTTTATTAAAAGAACAGAAACTACCACACCGTCGGAACAGTTCTAAAGTCTAATAAAAAAAAAAAAAACTACCACACTGTCTGAACAGTTCTAAAATCTAATAAAAAAACAGAAACTACCACACTGTCGGAACAGTTCTAAAGTCTATTAAAAGAACAGAAACTACCACACCGTCGGAACAGTTCTAAAGTCTAATGAAAAAACCAAAACTACCACACTGTCTGAACAGTTCTAAAATCTAATAAAAAAGCAAAAACTACCACACTGTCGGAACAGTTCTAAAATCTAATAAAAAAGAAAAAACTACCACACTGTCGGAACAGTTCTAAAATATAATAAAAAGGCAAAAACTACCACACCGTCGGAACAGTTCTAAAGTCTATTAAAAGAACAGAAACTACCACACTGTCGGAACAGTTCTAAAATCTAATAACAAAGCAAAAACTACCACACTGTCGGAACAGTTCTAAAGTCTATTAAAAAAACAAAAACTACCACACAGTCGGAACAGTTCTAAAATCTAATAAAAAAACAAAAACTACCACACTGTCGGAACAGTTCTAAAATCCAATAAAAAAACAAAAACTACCACACTGTCGGAACAGTTCTAAAATCTAATAAAAAAAACAAAAACTACCACACTGTCTGAACAGTTCTAAAATCTAATAGAAAAAAACTACCACACTGTCGGAACAGTTCTAAAGTCTAATGAAAAAACCAAAACTACCACACTGTCTGAACAGTTCTAAAATCTAATAAAAAAGCAAAAACTACCATACTGTCTGAACAGTTCTAAAATCTAATAAAAAAACAAAAACTACCACACTGTCGGAACAGTTCTAAAGTCTAATAAAAAAAAACAAAAACTACCACACTGTCTGAACAGTTCTAAAATCTAATAAAAAAACAAAAACTACCACACTGTCGGAACAGTTCTAAAATCTAATAAAAAAACAAAAACTACCACACTTTCGGAACAGTTCTAAAGTCTATTAAAAGAACAGAAACTACCACACCGTCGGAACAGTTCTAAAGTCTAATAAAAAAGAAAAAAACTACCACACTGTCTGAACAGTTCTAAAATCTAATAAAAAAACAGAAACTACCACACTGTCGGAACAGTTCTAAAGTCTATTAAAAGAACAGAAACTACCACACTGTCGGAACAGTTCTAAAGTCTAATGAAAAAACCAAAACTACCACACTGTCTGAACAGTTCTAAAATCTAATAAAAAAGCAAAAACTACCACACTGTCGGAACAGTTCTAAAATCTAATAAAAAAGGAAAAACTACCACACTGTCGGAACAGTTCTAAAATATAATAAAGAAACAGAAACTACCACACTGTCGGAACAGTTCTAAAATCTAATAACAAAGCAAAAACTACCACACTGTCGGAACAGTTCTAAAGTCTGTTAAAAAAACAAAAACTACCACACTGTCGGAACAGTTCTAAAGTCTAATAAAAAAACAAAAACTACCACACTGTCTAAACAGTTCTAAAGTCTAATTAAAAAGCAAAAACTACCACACTGTCGGAACAGTTCTAAAGTCTAATAACAAGACAAAAACTACCACACAGTCGGAACAGTTCTAAAGTCTAATAACAAAACAAAAACTACCACACTATCGGAACAGTTCTAAATCTAATAAAAAAAAACCTACCACACTGTCGGAACAGTTCTAAGATCTAATGATAAAAACAAAAGCTACCACACTGTCGGAACAGTTCTAAAGTCTAATAAAAAAGCCAAAACTACCACACTGTCGGAATAGTTCTAAAATCTAATAAAAAAACAAAAACTACCACACTGTCGGAACAGTTCTAAAGTCTAATTAAAAAGCGAAAACTACCACACTGTTGGAACAGTTCTAAAATCTAATAAAAAAGCAAAACCTACCACACTGTCGGAACAGTTCTAAAGTCTAATAAAAAAAACAAAAACTACCACACTGTCTGAACAGTTCTAAAATCTAAAAAAAAAAAAAAACCTACCACACTGTCGGAACAGTTCTAAAGTATATTAAAAGAACAGAAACTACCACACCGTCGGAACAGTTCTAAAGTCTAATAAAAAAACAAAAACTACCACACTTTCGGAACAGTTCTAAATTTATTAAAAGAACAGAAACTACCACACCGTCGGAACAGTTCTAAAGTCTAATAAAAAAAAAAAAAACTACCACACTGTCTGAACAGTTCTAAAATCTAATAAAAAAACAAAAACTACCCCACTGTCGGAACAGTTCTAAAATCTAATAAAAAAACAAAAACTACCACACTTTCGGAACAGTTCTAAAGTTTATTAAAAGAACAGAAACTACCACACCGTCGGAACAGTTCTAAAGTCTAATAAAAAAAAAAAAAACTACCACACTGTCTGAACAGTTCTAAAATCTAATAAAAAAACAGAAACTACCACACTGTCGGAACAGTTCTAAAGTCTATTAAAAGAACAGAAACTACCACACCGTCGGAACAGTTCTAAAGTCTAATGAAAAAACCAAAACTACCACACTGTCTGAACAGTTCTAAAATCTAATAAAAAAGCAAAAACTACCACACTGTCGGAACAGTTCTAAAATCTAATAAAAAAGAAAAAACTACCACACTGTCGGAACAGTTCTAAAATATAATAAAAAGGCAAAAACTACCACACCGTCGGAACAGTTCTAAAGTCTATTAAAAGAACAGAAACTACCACACTGTCGGAACAGTTCTAAAATCTAATAACAAAGCAAAAACTACCACACTGTCGGAACAGTTCTAAAGTCTATTAAAAAAACAAAAACTACCACACAGTCGGAACAGTTCTAAAATCTAATAAAAAAACAAAAACTACCACACTGTCGGAACAGTTCTAAAATCCAATAAAAAAACAAAAACTACCACACTGTCGGAACAGTTCTAAAATCTAATAAAAAAAACAAAAACTACCACACTGTCTGAACAGTTCTAAAATCTAATAGAAAAAAACTACCACACTGTCGGAACAGTTCTAAGATCTAATGATAAAAACAAAAGCAACCACACTGTCGGAACAGTTCTAAAATCTAATGAAAAAAAACAAAACCTACCACACTGTCAGAACAGTTCTAAAGTCTAATAAAAAAGCCAAAACTACCACACTGTCGGAATAGTTCTAAAATCTAATAAAAAAACAAAAACTACCACACTGTCGGAACAGTTCTAAAGTCTAATTAAAAAGCGAAAACTACCACACTGTTGGAACAGTTTTAAAATCTAATAAAAAAGCAAAACCTACTACACTGTCGGAACAGTTCTAAAGTCTAATAAAAAAACAAAAACTACCATACTGTCTGAACAGTTCTAAAATCTAATAAAAAAACAAAAACTACCACACTGTCGGAACAGTTCTAAAGTCTAATAAAAAAAAACAAAAACTACCACACTGTCTGAACAGTTCTAAAATCTAATAAAAAAACAAAAACTACCACACTGTCGGAACAGTTCTAAAATCTAATAAAAAAACAAAAACTACCACACTTTCGGAACAGTTCTAAAGTCTATTAAAAGAACAGAAACTACCACACAGTCGGAACAGTTCTAAAGTCTAATAAAAAAGAAAAAAACTACCACACTGTCTGAACAGTTCTAAAATCTAATAAAAAAACAGAAACTACCACACTGTCGGAACAGTTCTAAAGTCTATTAAAAGAACAGAAACTACCACACTGTCGGAACAGTTCTAAAGTCTAATGAAAAAACCAAAACTACCACACTGTCTGAACAGTTCTAAAATCTAATAAAAAAGCAAAAACTACCATACTGTCTGAACAGTTCTAAAATCTAATAAAAAAACAAAAACTACCACACTGTCGGAACAGTTCTAAAGTCTAATAAAAAAAACCAAAAACTACCACACTGTCTGAACAGTTCTAAAATCTAATAAAAAAACAAAAACTACCACACTGTCGGAACAGTTCTAAAATCTAATAAAAAAACAAAAACTACCACACTTTCGGAACAGTTCTAAAGTCTATTAAAAGAACAGAAACTACCACACCGTCGGAACAGTTCTAAAGTCTAATAAAAAAGAAAAAAACTACCACACTGTCTGAACAGTTCTAAAATCTAATAAAAAAACAGAAACTACCACACTGTCGGAACAGTTCTAAAGTCTATTAAAAGAACAGAAACTACCACACTGTCGGAACAGTTCTAAAGTCTAATGAAAAAACCAAAACTACCACACTGTCTGAACAGTTCTAAAATCTAATAAAAAAGCAAAAACTACCACACTGTCGGAACAGTTCTAAAATCTAATAAAAAAGAAAAACTACCACACTGTCGGAACAGTTCTAAAATATAATAAAGAAACAGAAACTACCACACTGTCGGAACAGTTCTAAAATCTAATAACAAAGCAAAAACTACCACACTGTCGGAACAGTTCTAAAGTCTGTTAAAAAAACAAAAACTACCACACTGTCGGAACAGTTCTAAAGTCTAATAAAAAAACAAAAACTACCACACTGTCTAAACAGTTCTAAAGTCTAATTAAAAAGCAAAAACTACCACACTGTCGGAACAGTTCTAAAGTCTAATAACAAGACAAAAACTACCACACAGTCGGAACAGTTCTAAAGTCTAATAACAAAACAAAAACTACCACACTATCGGAACAGTTCTAAATCTAATAAAAAAAAACCTACCACACTGTCGGAACAGTTCTAAGATCTAATGATAAAAACAAAAGCTACCACACTGTCGGAACAGTTCTAAAGTCTAATAAAAAAGCCAAAACTACCACACTGTCGGAATAGTTCTAAAATCTAATAAAAAAACAAAAACTACCACACTGTCGGAACAGTTCTAAAGTCTAATTAAAAAGCGAAAACTACCACACTGTTGGAACAGTTCTAAAATCTAATAAAAAAGCAAAACCTACCACACTGTCGGAACAGTTCTAAAGTCTAATAAAAAAAAAAAAACTACCACACTGTCGCAACAGTTCTAAAATCTAATAAAAAAACAAAAACTACCACACTGTCGGAACAGTTCTAAAGTCTAATAAAAAAAACAAAAACTACCACACTGTCTGAACAGTTCTAAAATCTAAAAAAAAAAAAAAACCTACCACACTGTCGGAACAGTTCTAAAGTATATTAAAAGAACAGAAACTACCACACCGTCGGAACAGTTCTAAAGTCTAATAAAAAAACAAAAACTACCACACTTTCGGAACAGTTCTAAATTTATTAAAAGAACAGAAACTACCACACCGTCGGAACAGTTCTAAAGTCTAATAAAAAAAAAAAAACTACCACACTGTCTGAACAGTTCTAAAATCTAATAAAAAAACAAAAACTACCACACTGTCGGAACAGTTCTAAAATCTAATAAAAAAACAAAAACTACCACACTTTCGGAACAGTTCTAAAGTTTATTAAAAGAACAGAAACTACCACACCGTCGGAACAGTTCTAAAGTCTAATAAAAAAAAAAAAAACTACCACACTGTCTGAACAGTTCTAAAATCTAATAAAAAAACAGAAACTACCACACTGTCGGAACAGTTCTAAAGTCTATTAAAAGAACAGAAACTACCACACCGTCGGAACAGTTCTAAAGTCTAATGAAAAAACCAAAACTACCACACTGTCTGAACAGTTCTAAAATCTAATAAAAAAGCAAAAACTACCACACTGTCGGAACAGTTCTAAAATCTAATAAAAAAGGAAAAACTACCACATTGTCGGAACAGTTCTAAAATATAATAAAGAAACAAAACTACCACACTGTCGGAACAGTTCTAAAATCTAATAAAAAGGCAAAAACTACCACACTGTCGGAACAGTTCTAAAGTCTATTAAAAGAACAGAAACTACCACACTGTCGGAACAGTTCTAAAATCTAATAACAAAGCAAAAACTACCACACTGTCGGAACAGTTCTAAAGTCTATTAAAAAAACAAAAACTACCACACAGTCGGAACAGTTCTAAAATCTAATAAAAAAACAAAAACTACCACACTGTCGGAACAGTTCTAAAATCCAATAAAAAAACAAAAACTACCACACTGTCGGAACAGTTCTAAAATCTAATAAAAAAAACAAAAACTACCACACTGTCTGAACAGTTCTAAAATCTAATAGAAAAAAACAAAAACTACCACACTGTCGGAACAGTTCTAAAGTCTATTAAAAGAACAGAAACTACCACACTGTCGGAACAGTTCTAAAGTCTAATAAAAAAACGAAAATTTCCACACTGTCGGAACAGTTCTAAAGTCTAATAACAAAACAAAAACTACCACACTGTCGGAACAGTTATAAAATCTAATTAAAAAGCAAAAACTACCACACTGTCGGAACAGTTCTAAAATCTAATAACAATACAAAAACTACCACACTGTCGAAACAGTTCTAAAGTCTAATAACAAAACAAAAACTACCACACTGTCGGAACAGTTCTAAAGTCTAATAAAAAAAAATAGCACACTATCGGAACAGTTCTAAAACCTAATAAAAAAACAGAAACTACCACACTGTCGGAACAGTTCTAAAGTCTATTAAAAGAACAGAAACTACCACACAGTCGGAACAGTTCTAAAGTCTAACAAAAAAACAAAAACTACCACACTGTCTGGACAGTTCTAAAGTCTAATTAAAAAGTAAAAACTACCACACAGTCGGAACAGTTCTAAAATCTAATAAAAAAATAGAAACTACCACACTGTCTGAACAGTTCTAAAGTCTAATTAAAAAGCAAAAACTACCACACTGTCGGAACAGTTCTAAAATCTAATAACAAAATAAAAACTACCACACTGTCGGAACAGTTCTAAAGTCTATTAAAAGAACAGAAACTACCACACAGTCGGAACAGTTCTAAAGTCTAACAAAAAAACAAAAACTACCACACTGTCTGGACAGTTCTAAAGTCTAATTAAAAAGTAAAAACTACCACACAGTCGGAACAGTTCTAAAATCTAATAAAAAAATAGAAACTACCACACTGTCGGAACAGTTCTAAAGTCTAATAAAAAAACAAAAACTACCACACTGTCGGAACAGTTCTAAAGTCTAATTAAAAAGCAAAAACTACCACACTGTCTGAACTGTTCTAAAGTCTAATAACAAAACAAAAACTACCACACTGTCTGAACAGTTCTAAAGTCTAATAAAAAAACAAAAAATACCACACAGTCGGAACAGTTCTAAAGTCTAATAAAAAAACAAAAACTTCAACAATGTCTGAACAGTTCTAAAATCTAATAACAAAGCAAAAACTACCACACTGTCGGAACAGTTCGAAAGTCTAATAAAAAAACAAAAGCTACCACACTGTCTGAACAGTTCTAAAATCTAATAAAAAAAAAAAAACTACCACACTGTCGGAACAATTCTAAAATCTAATAAAAAAACAAAAACTACCACACTGTCTGAACAGTTCTAAAATCTAATAAAAAAACAAAAACTACCACACTGACGGAACAGTTCTAAAATCTAATAAAAAACCAAAAACTACCACACTGTCTGAACAGTTCTAAAATCTAATAACAAAGCAAAAACTACCACACTGTCGGAACAGTTCTAAAATCTAATAAAAAAGCAAAAACTACCACACTGTCTGAACAGTTCTAAAATCTAATAAAAAAGCAAAAACTACCACACTGTCGGAACAGTTCTAAAACCTAATAACAAAGCAAAAATTACCACACTGTCGGAACAGTTCTAAAATCGAATGAAAAAAGCAAAAACTACCACATTGTCGGAACAGTTCTAAAATCTAATAAGAAAAAACAAAACTACCATACTGTCGGAAAAGTTCTAAAGTCTAATAAAAAAAAAAACTACCACACTGTCGGAACAGTTTTAAAGTCTAATAAAAAAACAAAAACTACCACACTGTCGGAACAGTTCTAAAGTCTAATAAAAAAACAAAAACTACCACACTGTCGGAACAGTTCTAAATTCTAATAAAAAAGCAAAAACTACCACACTGTCTGAACAGTTCTAAAGTCTAATAAAAAAACAAAAACTACCACACTGTCGGAACAGTTCTAAAGTCTAATAAAAAAACAAAAACTACCACACTGTCGGAACAGTTCTAAAATCTAATGGAAAAAAACAAAACTACCACACTGTCGGAACAGTTCTAAAATCTAATAAAAAAACAAAAACTACCACACTGTCTGAACAGTTCTAAAATCTAATAAAAAAAACAAAAACTACCACACTGTCGGAACAGTTCTAAAATCTAATAGAAAAAAACAAAAACTACCACACTGTCGGAACAGTTCTAAAGTCTATTAAAAGAACAGAAACTACCACACTGTCGGAACAGTTCTAAAGTCTAATAAAAAAACGAAAACTACCACACTGTCTGAACTGTTCTAAAGTCTAATAACAAAACAAAAACTACCACACTGTCGGAACAGTTCTAAAGTCTAATAAAAAAACAAAAACTACCACACTGTCGGAACAGTTCTAATGTCTAATAAAAAAACAAAAACTACCACACTGTCAGAACAGTTCTAAAGTCTAATAAAAAAGCAAAAACTACCACACTGTCGAAACAGTTCTAAAATCTAATAAAAAAGCAAAAACTACCACACTGTCGGAACAGTTCTAAAATCTAATAACAAAGCAAAAACTACCACACTGTCGGAACAGTTCTAAAGTCTATTAAAAAAACAAAAACTACCACACAGGCGGAACAGTTCTAAAATCTAATAAAAAAACAAAAACTACCACACTGTCGGAACAGTTCTAAAATCTAATAAAAAAACAAAAACTACCACACTGTCGGAACAGTTCTAAAATCTAATAAAAAACAAAAACTACCACACTGTCGGAACAGTCCTAAAATCTAATAATAAAACAAAAACTACCACACTGTCGGAACAGTTCTAAAGTCTAATTAAAAAGCAAAAACTACCACATTGTCAGAACAGTTCTAAAATCTAATAAAAAAGCAAAACCTACCACACTGTCGGAACAGTTCTAAAGTCTAATAAAAAAGCAAAAACTACCACACTGTCGGAACAGTTCTAAAATCTAATAAAAAAAAAACAAAAAACTACCACACTGTCGGAACAGTTCTAAAGTCTAATAATAAAAAAAAAACTACCACACTGTCGGAACAGTTCTAAAATCTAATAAAAAAACAAAAACTACCACACTGTCGGAACAGTTCTAAAGTCTAATAAAAAAAACAAAAACTACCACACTGTCTGAACAGTTCTAAAATCTAATAAAAAAACAAAACCTACCACACTGTCTGAACAGTTCTAAAGTATATTAAAAGAACAGAAACTACCACACCGTCGGAACAGTTCTAAAGTCAAATAAAAAAAACAAAAACTACCACACTGTCTGAACAGTTCTAAAATCTAATAAAAAAACAAAAACTACCACACTATCGGAACAGTTCTAAAGTATATTAAAAGAACAGAAACTACCACACCGTCGGAACAGTTCTAAAGTCTAATAAAAAAAACAAAAAATACCACACTGTCGGAACAGTTCTAAAATCTAATAAAAAAACAAAAACTACCACACTGTCGGAACAGTTCTAAAATCTAATAAAAAAACAAAAACTACCACACAGACGGAACAGCTCTAAAAGCTAATAAAAAAACAAAAACTACCACACTGTCGGAACAGTTCTAAAATCTAATAACAAAGCAAAAACTACCACACTGTCGGAACAGTTCTAAAATCAAATAAAAAAACAAAAACTACCACACTGTCTGAACAGTTCTAAAATCTAATAAAAAAGCAAAAACTAATACACTGTCTGAACAGTTCTAAAATCGAATGAAAAAAACAAAAACTACCATACAGTCGGAACAGTTCTAAAATCTAATAAAAAAACAAAAACTACCACACTGTCGGAACAGTTCTAAAATCTAATAAAAAAGTAAAAACTACCACACAGTCGGAACAGTTCTAAAATCTAATAACAAAGCAAAAACTACCACACTGTCTGAACAGTTCTAAAATCTAATAAAAAAGCAAAAACTAATACACTGTCTGAACAGTTCTAAAATCGAATGAAAAAAACAAAAACTACCACACAGTCGGAACAGTTCTAAAATCTAATAAAAAAACAAAAACTACCACACTGTCGGAACAGTTCTAAAATCTAATAACAAAGCAAAAATTACCACACTGTCGGAACAGTTCTAAAGCCTATTAAAAAAAAAACTACCACACAGTCGGAACAGTTCTAAAATCTAATAAAAAAACAAAAACTACCACACTGTCGGAACAGTTCTATAATCTAATAAAAAAACAAAAACTACCACACTGTCGGAACAGTCCTAAAATCTAATAGAAAAAAACAAAAACTACCACACTGTCGGAACAGTTCTAAAGTCTAATTAAAAAGCAAAAACTACCACACTGTCGGAACAGTTCTAAAGTCTAATAAAAAAACAAAAACTACCACAATGTCGGAACAGTTCTAAAGTCTAATAAAAAAAACAAAAACGACCACACTGTCTGAACAGTTCTAAAATCTAATAACAAAGCAAAAACTACCACACTGTCGGAACAGTTCTAAAATCAAATAAAAAAACAAAAACTACCACACTGACGGAACAGTTCTAAAATCTAATAAAAAACCAAAAACTACCACACTGTCTGAACAGTTCTAAAATCTAATAACAAAGCAAAAACTACCACACTGTCGGAACAGTTCTAAAATCTAATAAAAAAGCAAAAACTACCACACTGTCTGAACAGTTCTAAAATCTAATAAAAAAGCAAAAACTACCACACTGTCGGAACAGTTCTAAAACCTAATAACAAAGCAAAAATTACCACACTGTCGGAACAGTTCTAAAATCGAATGAAAAAAGCAAAAACTACCACATTGTCGGAACAGTTCTAAAATCTAATAAGAAAAAACAAAACTACCATACTGTCGGAAAAGTTCTAAAGTCTAATAAAAAAAAAAACTACCACACTGTCGGAACAGTTTTAAAGTCTAATAAAAAAACAAAAACTACCACACTGTCGGAACAGTTCTAAAGTCTAATAAAAAAACAAAAACTACCACACTGTCGGAACAGTTCTAAATTCTAATAAAAAAGCAAAAACTACCACACTGTCTGAACAGTTCTAAAGTCTAATAAAAAAACAAAAACTACCACACTGTCGGAACAGTTCTAAAGTCTAATAAAAAAACAAAAACTACCACACTGTCGGAACAGTTCTAAAATATAATGGAAAAAAACAAAACTACCACACTGTCGGAACAGTTCTAAAATCTAATAAAAAAACAAAAACTACCACACTGTCTGAACAGTTCTAAAATCTAATAAAAAAAACAAAAACTACCACACTGTCGGAACAGTTCTAAAATCTAATAGAAAAAAACAAAAACTACCACACTGTCGGAACAGTTCTAAAGTCTATTAAAAGAACAGAAACTACCACACTGTCGGAACAGTTCTAAAGTCTAATAAAAAAACGAAAACTACCACACTGTCTGAACTGTTCTAAAGTCTAATAACAAAACAAAAACTACCACACTGTCGGAACAGTTCTAAAGTCTAATAAAAAAACAAAAACTACCACACTGTCGGAACAGTTCTAATGTCTAATAAAAAAACAAAAACTACCACACTGTCAGAACAGTTCTAAAGTCTAATAAAAAAGCAAAAACTACCACACTGTCGAAACAGTTCTAAAATCTAATAAAAAAGCAAAAACTACCACACTGTCGGAACAGTTCTAAAATCTAATAACAAAGCAAAAACTACCACACTGTCGGAACAGTTCTAAAGTCTATTAAAAAAACAAAAACTACCACACAGGCGGAACAGTTCTAAAATCTAATAAAAAAACAAAAACTACCACACTGTCGGAACAGTTCTAAAATCTAATAAAAAAACAAAAACTACCACACTGTCGGAACAGTTCTAAAATCTAATAAAAAACAAAAACTACCACACTGTCGGAACAGTCCTAAAATCTAATAATAAAACAAAAACTACCACACTGTCGGAACAGTTCTAAAGTCTAATTAAAAAGCAAAAACTACCACATTGTCAGAACAGTTCTAAAATCTAATAAAAAAGCAAAACCTACCACACTGTCGGAACAGTTCTAAAGTCTAATAAAAAAGCAAAAACTACCACACTGTCGGAACAGTTCTAAAATCTAATAAAAAAAAAACAAAAAACTACCACACTGTCGGAACAGTTCTAAAGTCTAATAAAAAAAAAAAAACTACCACACTGTCGGAACAGTTCTAAAATCTAATAAAAAAACAAAAACTACCACACTGTCGGAACAGTTCTAAAGTCTAATAAAAAAAACAAAAACTACCACACTGTCTGAACAGTTCTAAAATCTAATAAAAAAACAAAACCTACCACACTGTCTGAACAGTTCTAAAGTATATTAAAAGAACAGAAACTACCACACCGTCGGAACAGTTCTAAAGTCAAATAAAAAAAACAAAAACTACCACACTGTCTGAACAGTTCTAAAATCTAATAAAAAAACAAAAACTACCACACTATCGGAACAGTTCTAAAGTATATTAAAAGAACAGAAACTACCACACCGTCGGAACAGTTCTAAAGTCTAATAAAAAAAACAAAAACTACCACACTGTCGGAACAGTTCTAAAATCTAATAAAAAAACAAAAACTACCACACTGTCGGAACAGTTCTAAAATCTAATAAAAAAACAAAAACTACCACACAGACGGAACAGCTCTAAAAGCTAATAAAAAAACAAAAACTACCACACTGTCGGAACAGTTCTAAAATCTAATAACAAAGCAAAAACTACCACACTGTCGGAACAGTTCTAAAATCAAATAAAAAAACAAAAACTACCACACTGTCTGAACAGTTCTAAAATCTAATAAAAAAGCAAAAACTAATACACTGTCTGAACAGTTCTAAAATCGAATGAAAAAAACAAAAACTACCATACAGTCGGAACAGTTCTAAAATCTAATAAAAAAACAAAAACTACCACACTGTCGGAACAGTTCTAAAATCTAATAAAAAAGTAAAAACTACCACACAGTCGGAACAGTTCTAAAATCTAATAACAAAGCAAAAACTACCACACTGTCTGAACAGTTCTAAAATCTAATAAAAAAGCAAAAACTAATACACTGTCTGAACAGTTCTAAAATCGAATGAAAAAAACAAAAACTACCACACAGTCGGAACAGTTCTAAAATCTAATAAAAAAACAAAAACTACCACACTGTCGGAACAGTTCTAAAATCTAATAACAAAGCAAAAATTACCACACTGTCGGAACAGTTCTAAAGCCTATTAAAAAAAAAACTACCACACAGTCGGAACAGTTCTAAAATCTAATAAAAAAACAAAAACTACCACACTGTCGGAACAGTTCTAAAATCTAATAAAAAAACAAAAACTACCACACTGTCGGAACAGTCCTAAAATCTAATAGAAAAAAACAAAAACTACCACACTGTCGGAACAGTTCTAAAGTCTAATTAAAAAGCAAAAACTACCACACTGTCGGAACAGTTCTAAAGTCTAATAAAAAAACAAAAACTACCACAATGTCGGAACAGTTCTAAAGTCTAATAAAAAAAACAAAAACGACCACACTGTCTGAACAGTTCTAAAATCTAATAACAAAGCAAAAACTACCACACTGTCGGAACAGTTCTAAAATCAAATAAAAAAACAAAAACTACCACACTGTCTGAACAGTTCTAAAATCTAATAAAAAAGTAAAAACTACCACACAGTCGGAACAGTTCTAAAATCTAATAACAAAGCAAAAACTACCACACTGTCTGAACAGTTCTAAAATCTAATAAAAAAGCAAAAACTACCACACTGTCGGAACAGTTCTAAAACCTAATAACAAAGCAAAAATTACCACACTGTCGGAACAGTTCTAAAATCGAATGAAAAAAGCAAAAACTACCACATTGTCGAAACAGTTCTAAAATCTAATAAGAAAAAACAAAACTACCATACTGTCGGAAAAGTTCTAAAGTCTAATAAAAAAAAAAAACTACCACACTGTCGGAACAGTTCTAAAGTCTAATAAAAAAACAAAAACGACCACACTGTCTGAACAGTTCTAAAATCTAATAACAAAGCAAAAACTACCACACTGTCGGAACAGTTCTAAAATCAAATAAAAAAACAAAAACTACCACACTGTCTGAACAGTTCTAAAATCTAATAAAAAAGTAAAAACTACCACACAGTCGGAACAGTTCTAAAATCTAATAACAAAGCAAAAACTACCACACTGTCGGAACAGTTCTAAAATCTAATAAAAAAGCAAAAACTACCACACTGTCTGAACAGTTCTAAAATCTAATAAAAAAGCAAAAACTACCACACTGTCGGAACAGTTCTAAAATCGAATGAAAAAAGCAAAAACTACCACATTGTCGGAACAGTTCTAAAATCTAATAAGAAAAAACAAAACTACCATACTGTCGGAAAAGTTCTAAAGTCTAATAAAAAAAAAAAACTACCACACTGTCGGAACAGTTTTAAAGTCTAATAAAAAAACAAAAACTACCACACTGTCGGAACAGTTCTAAATTCTAATAAAAAAGCAAAAACTACCACACTGTCTGAACAGTTCTAAAGTCTAATAAAAAAACAAAAACTACCACACTGTCGGAACAGTTCTAAAGTCTAATAAAAAAACAAAAACTACCACACTGTCGGAACAGTTCTAAAATCTAATGGAAAAAAACAAAACTACCACACTGTCGGAACAGTTCTAAAATCTAATAAAAAAACAAAAACTACCACACTGTCTGAACAGTTCTAAAATCTAATAAAAAAAACAAAAACTACCACACTGTCGGAACAGTTCTAAAATCTAATAGAAAAAAACAAAAACTACCACACTGTCGGAACAGTTCTAAAGTCTATTAAAAGAACAGAAACTACCACACTGTCGGAACAGTTCTAAAGTCTAATAAAAAAACGAAAACTACCACACTGTCTGAACTGTTCTAAAGTCTAATAACAAAACAAAAACTACCACACTGTCGGAACAGTTCTAAAGTCTAATAAAAAAACAAAAACTACCACACTGTCGGAACAGTTCTAATGTCTAATAAAAAAACAAAAACTACCACACTGTCAGAACAGTTCTAAAGTCTAATAAAAAAGCAAAAACTACCACACTGTCGAAACAGTTCTAAAATCTAATAAAAAAACAAAAACTACCACACTATCTGAACAGTTCTGAAGTCTAATAAAAAAACAAAAACTACCACACAGTCGGAACAGTTCTAAAGTCTAATAATAAAACAAAAACTACCACACTGTCGGAACAGTTCTAAAGTCAAATAAAAAAAAATAGCCCACTATCGGAACAGTTCTAAATCTAAAAAAAACCCAACAAACTACCACACTGTCGGAACAGTTCTAAGATCTAATGATAAAAACAAAAGCTACCACACTGTCGGAACAGTTCTAAAGTCTAATAAAAAAGCAAAAACTACCACACTGTCGGAACAGTTCTAAAGTCTAATTAAAAAGCAAAAACTACCACATTGTCAGAACAGTTCTAAAATCTAATAAAAAAGCAAAACCTACCACACTGTCGGAACAGTTCTAAAGTCTAATAAAAAAGCAAAAACTACCACACTGTCGGAACAGTTCTAAAATCTAATAAAAAAAAAACAAAAAACTACCACACTGTCGGAACAGTTCTAAAGTCTAATAAAAAAAAAAAAACTACCACACTGTCGGAACAGTTCTAAAATCTAATAAAAAAACAAAAACTACCACACTGTCGGAAAAGTTCTAAAGTCTAATAAAAAAAAACAAAAACTACCACACTGTCTGAACAGTTCTAAAATCTAATAAAAAAACAAAACCTACCACACTGTCGGAACAGTTCTAAAGTATATTAAAAGAACAGAAACTACCACACCGTCGGAACAGTTCTAAAGTCTAATAAAAAAAACAAAAACTACCACACTGTCTGAACAGTTCTAAAATCTAATAAAAAAACAAAAACTACCACACTATCGGAACAGTTCTAAAGTATATTAAAAGAACAGAAACTACCACACCGTCGGAACAGTTCTAAAGTCTAATTAAAAAAAACAAAAACTACCACACTGTCGGAACAGTTCTAAAATCTAATAAAAAAGCAAAAACTACCACACTGTCGGAACAGTTCTAAAATCTAATAAAAAAACAAAATTACCACACTGTCGGAACAGTTCTAAAGTCTAATAAAAAAACAAAAACTACCACACTGTCTGAACAGTTCTAAAATCTAATAAAAAAGCAAAAACTACCACACAGTCGGAACAGTTCTAAAATCTAATAAAAAAACAAAAACTACCACACTGTCGGAACAGTTCTAAAATCTAATAAAAAAACAAAAACTTCCACACAGTCGGAACAGTTCTAAAAGCTAATAAAAAAACAAAAACTACCACACTGTCGGAACAGTTCTAAAATCTAATAACAAAGCAAAAACTACCACACTGTCGGAACAGTTCTAAAATCAAATAAAAAAACAAAAACTACCACACTGTCTGAACAGTTCTAAAATCTAATAAAAAAGCAAAAACTAATACACTGTCTGAACAGTTCTAAAATCGAATGAAAAAAACAAAAACTACCACACAGTCGGAACAGTTCTAAAATCTAATAAAAAAACAAAAACTACCACACTGTCGGAACAGTTCTAAAATCTAATGGAAAAAAACAAAACTACCACACTGTCGGAACAGTTCTAAAATCTAATAAAAAAACAAAAACTACCACACTGTCTGAACAGTTCTAAATCTAATAAAAAAACCAAAAACTACCACACTGTCGGAACAGTTCTAAAATCTAATAGAAAAAAACAAAAACTACCACACTGTCGGAACGGTTCTAAAGTCTATTAAAAGAACAGAAACTACCACACTGTCGGAACAGTTCTAAAATCTAATAAAAAAACAAAAACTACCACACTGTCGGAACAGTTCTAAAATCTAATAACAAAGCAAAAATTACCACACTGTCGGAACAGTTCTAAAGTCTATTAAAAAAAAAACTACCACACAGTCGGAACAGTTCTAAAATCTAATAAAAAAACAAAAACTACCACACTGTCGGAACAGTTCTAAAATCTAATAAAAAAACAAAAACTACCACACTGTCGGAACAGTCCTAAAATCTAATAGAAAAAAACAAAAACTACCACACTGTCGGAACAGTTCTAAAGTCTAATTAAAAAGCAAAAACTACCACACTGTCGGAACAGTTCTAAAGTCTAATAACAAAACAAAAACTACCACACTGTCGGAACAGTTCTAAAGTCTAATAAAAAAAACAAAAACTACCACACTGTCGGAACAGTTCTAAAATCTAATAAAAAAGTAAAAACTACCACACAGTCGAAACAGTTCTAAAATCTAATAAAAAAACAAAAACTACCACACTGTCTGAACAGTTCTAAAATCTAATAAAAAAGCAAAAACTACCACACTGTCGGAACAGTTCTAAAGTCTAATTAAAAAGCAAAAACTACCACACTGTCGGAACAGTTCTAAAATCTAATAACAAAAGCAAAAACTACCACACTGTCGGAACAGTTCTAAAGTCTAATAAAAAAACAAAAACTACCACACTGTCGGAACAGTTCTAAAGTCTAATAAAAAAACAAAAACGACCACACTGTCTGAACAGTTCTAAAATCTAATAACAAAGCAAAAACTACCACACTGTCGGAACAGTTCTAAAATCAAATAAAAAAACAAAAACTACCACACTGTCTGAACAGTTCTAAAATCTAATAAAAAAGCAAAAACTAATACACTGTCTGAACAGTTCTAAAATCGAATGAAAAAAACAAAAACTACCACACAGTCGGAACAGTTCTAAAATCTAATAAAAAAACAAAAACTACCACACTGTCGGAACAGTTCTAAAATCTAATAAAAAAACAAAAACTACCACACTGTCGGAACAGTTCTAAAATCTAATAACAAAGCAAAAATTACCACACTGTCGGAACAGTTCTAAAGTCTATTAAAAAAAAAACTACCACACAGTCGGAACAGTTCTAAAATCTAATAAAAAAACAAAAACTACCACACTGTCGGAACAGTTCTAAAATCTAATAAAAAAACAAAAACTACCACACTGTCGGAACAGTCCTAAAATCTAATAGAAAAAAACAAAAACTACCACACTGTCGGAACAGTTCTAAAGTCTAATTAAAAAGCAAAAACTACCACACTGTCGGAACAGTTCTAAAGTCTAATAAAAAAACAAAAACTACCACAATGTCGGAACAGTTCTAAAGTCTAATAAAAAAAACAAAAACTACCACACTGTCGGAACAGTTCTAAAGTCTAATAAAAAAACAAAAACGACCACACTGTCTGAACAGTTCTAAAATCTAATAACAAAGCAAAAACTACCACACTGTCGGAACAGTTCTAAAATCAAATAAAAAAACAAAAACTACCACACTGTCTGAACAGTTCTAAAATCTAATAAAAAAGTAAAAACTACCACACAGTCGGAACAGTTCTAAAATCTAATAACAAAGCAAAAACTACCACACTGTCTGAACAGTTCTAAAATCTAATAAAAAAGCAAAAACTACCACACTGTCGGAACAGTTCTAAAACCTAATAACAAAGCAAAAATTACCACACTGTCGGAACAGTTCTAAAATCGAATGAAAAAAGCAAAAACTACCACATTGTCGAAACAGTTCTAAAATCTAATAAGAAAAAACAAAACTACCATACTGTCGGAAAAGTTCTAAAGTCTAATAAAAAAAAAAAACTACCACACTGTCGGAACAGTTCTAAAGTCTAATAAAAAAGTAAAAACGACCACACTGTCTGAACAGTTCTAAAATCTAATAACAAAGCAAAAACTACCACACTGTCTGAACAGTTCTAAAATCTAATAAAAAAGCAAAAACTACCACACTGTCGGAACAGTTCTAAAACCTAATAACAAAGCAAAAATTACCACACTGTCGGAACAGTTCTAAAATCGAATGAAAAAAGCAAAAACTACCACATTGTCGAAACAGTTCTAAAATCTAATAAGAAAAAACAAAACTACCATACTGTCGGAAAAGTTCTAAAGTCTAATAAAAAAAAAAAACTACCACACTGTCGGAACAGTTCTAAAGTCTAATAAAAAAACAAAAACGACCACACTGTCTGAACAGTTCTAAAATCTAATAACAAAGCAAAAACTACCACACTGTCGGAACAGTTCTAAAATCAAATAAAAAAACAAAAACTACCACACTGTCTGAACAGTTCTAAAATCTAATAAAAAAGTAAAAACTACCACACAGTCGGAACAGTTCTAAAATCTAATAACAAAGCAAAAACTACCACACTGTCGGAACAGTTCTAAAATCTAATAAAAAAGCAAAAACTACCACACTGTCTGAACAGTTCTAAAATCTAATAAAAAAGCAAAAACTACCACACTGTCGGAACAGTTCTAAAATCGAATGAAAAAAGCAAAAACTACCACATTGTCGGAACAGTTCTAAAATCTAATAAGAAAAAACAAAACTACCATACTGTCGGAAAAGTTCTAAAGTCTAATAAAAAAAAAAAACTACCACACTGTCGGAACAGTTTTAAAGTCTAATAAAAAACAAAAACTACCACACTGTCGGAACAGTTCTAAATTCTAATAAAAAAGCAAAAACTACCACACCGTCTGAACAGTTCTAAAGTCTAATAAAAAAACAAAAACTACCACACTGTCGGAACAGTTCTAAAGTCTAATAAAAAAACAAAAACTACCACACTGTCGGAACAGTTCTAAAATCTAATGGAAAAAAACAAAACTACCACACTGTCGGAACAGTTCTAAAATCTAATAAAAAAACAAAAACTACCACACTGTCTGAACAGTTCTAAAATCTAATAAAAAAACCAAAAACTACCACACTGTCGGAACAGTTCTAAAATCTAATAGAAAAAAACAAAAACTACCACACTGTCGGAACAGTTCTAAAGTCTATTAAAAGAACAGAAACTACCACACTGTCGAAACAGTTCTAAAGTCTAATAAAAAAACGAAAACTACCACACTGTCTGAACTGTTCTAAAGTCTAATAACAAAACAAAAACTACCACACTGTCGGAACAGTTCTAAAGTCTAATAAAAAAACAAAAACTACCACACTGTCGGAACAGTTCTAATGTCTAATAAAAAAACAAAAACTACCACACTGTCAGAACAGTTCTAAAGTCTAATAAAAAAGCAAAAACTACCACACTGTCGAAACAGTTCTAAAATCTAATAAAAAAACAAAAACTACCACACTATCTGAACAGTTCTGAAGTCTAATAAAAAAACAAAAACTACCACACAGTCGGAACAGTTCTAAAGTCTAATAATAAAACAAAAACTACCACACTGTCGGAACAGTTCTAAAGTCAAATAAAAAAAAATAGCCCACTATCGGAACAGTTCTAAATCTAAAAAAAACCCAACAAACTACCACACTGTCGGAACAGTTCTAAGATCTAATGATAAAAACTAAAGCTACCACACTGTCGGAACAGTTCTAAAGTCTAATAAAAAAGCAAAAACTACCACACTGTCGGAACAGTTCTAAAGTCTAATTAAAAAGCAAAAACTACCACATTGTCAGAACAGTTCTAAAATCTAATAAAAAAGCAAAACCTACCACACTGTCGGAACAGTTCTAAAGTCTAATAAAAAAGCAAAAACTACCACACTGTCGGAACAGTTCTAAAATCTAATAAAAAAAAAAAAAAAAACTACCACACTGTCGGAACAGTTCTAAAGTCTAATAAAAAAAAAAAAACTACCACACTGTCGGAACAGTTCTAAAATCTAATAAAAAAACAAAAACTACCACACTGTCGGAAAAGTTCTAAAGTCTAATAAAAAAAACAAAAACTACCACACTGTCTGAACAGTTCTAAAATCTAATAAAAAAACAAAACCTACCACACTGTCGGAACAGTTCTAAAGTATATTAAAAGAACAGAAACTACCACACCGTCGGAACAGTTCTAAAGTCTAATAAAAAAAACAAAAACTACCACACTGTCTGAACAGTTCTAAAATCTAATAAAAAAACAAAAACTACCACACTATCGGAACAGTTCTAAAGTATATTAAAAGAACAGAAACTACCACACCGTCGGAACAGTTCTAAAGTCTAATAAAAAAAACAAAAACTACCACACTGTCGGAACAGTTCTAAAATCTAATAAAAAAGCAAAAACTACCACACTGTCGGAACAGTTCTAAAATCTAATAAAAAAACAAAATTACCACACTGTCGGAACAGTTCTAAAGTCTAATAAAAAAACAAAAACTACCACACTGTCTGAACAGTTCTAAAATCTAATAAAAAAGCAAAAACTACCACACAGTCGGAACAGTTCTAAAATCTAATAAAAAAACAAAAACTACCACACTGTCGGAACAGTTCTAAAATCTAATAAAAAAACAAAAACTTCCACACAGTCGGAACAGTTCTAAAAGCTAATAAAAAAACAAAAACTACCACACTGTCGGAACAGTTCTAAAATCTAATAACAAAGCAAAAACTACCACACTGTCGGAACAGTTCTAAAATCAAATAAAAAAACAAAAACTACCACACTGTCTGAACAGTTCTAAAATCTAATAAAAAAGCAAAAACTAATACACTGTCTGAACAGTTCTAAAATCGAATGAAAAAAACAAAAACTACCACACAGTCGGAACAGTTCTAAAATCTAATAAAAAAACAAAAACTACCACACTGTCGGAACAGTTCTAAAATCTAATGGAAAAAAACAAAACTACCACACTGTCGGAACAGTTCTAAAATCTAATAAAAAAACAAAAACTACCACACTGTCTGAACAGTTCTAAAATCTAATAAAAAAAACAAAAACTACCACACTGTCGGAACAGTTCTAAAATCTAATAGAAAAAAACAAAAACTACCACACTGTCGGAACAGTTCTAAAGTCTATTAAAAGAACAGAAACTACCACACTGTCGGAACAGTTCTAAAATCTAATAAAAAAACAAAAACTACCACACTGTCGGAACAGTTCTAAAATCTAATAACAAAGCAAAAATTACCACACTGTCGGAACAGTTCTAAAGTCTATTAAAAAAAAAACTACCACACAGTCGGAACAGTTCTAAAATCTAATAAAAAAACAAAAACTACCACACTGTCGGAACAGTCCTAAAATCTAATAGAAAAAAACAAAAACTACCACACTGTCGGAACAGTTCTAAAGTCTAATTAAAAAGCAAAAACTACCACACTGTCGGAACAGTTCTAAAGTCTAATAACAAAACAAAAACTACCACACTGTCGGAACAGTTCTAAAGTCTAATAAAAAAAACAAAAACTACCATACTGTCGGAACAGTTCTAAAATCTAATAACAAAGCAAAAACTACCACACTGTCGGAACAGTTCTAAAATCAAATAAAAAAACAAAAACTACCACACTGTCTGAACAGTTCTAAAATCTAATAAAAAAGTAAAAACTACCACACAGTCGAAACAGTTCTAAAATCTAATAAAAAAACAAAAACTACCACACTGTCTGAACAGTTCTAAAATCTAATAAAAAAACAAAAACTACCACACTGTCGGAACAGTTCTAAAGTCTAATTAAAAAGCAAAAACTACCACACTGTCGGAACAGTTCTAAAATCTAATAACAAAAGCAAAAACTACCACACTGTCGGAACAGTTCTAAAGTCTAATAAAAAAACAAAAACTACCACACTGTCGGAACAGTTCTAAAGTCTAATAAAAAAACAAAAACGACCACACTGTCTGAACAGTTCTAAAATCTAATAACAAAGCAAAAACTACCACACTGTCGGAACAGTTCTAAAATCAAATAAAAAAACAAAAAATACCACACTGTCGGAACAGTTCTAAAATCTAATAGAAAAAAACAAAAACTACCACACTGTCGGAACAGTTCTAAAGTCTATTAAAAGAACAGAAACTACCACACTGTCGGAACAGTTCTAAAATCTAATAAAAAAACAAAAACTACCACACTGTCGGAACAGTTCTAAAATCTAATAACAAAGCAAAAATTACCACACTGTCGGAACAGTTCTAAAGTCTATTAAAAAAAAAACTACCACACAGTCGGAACAGTTCTAAAATCTAATAAAAAAACAAAAACTACCACACTGTCGGAACAGTCCTAAAATCTAATAGAAAAAAACAAAAACTACCACACTGTCGGAACAGTTCTAAAGTCTAATTAAAAAGCAAAAACTACCACACTGTCGGAACAGTTCTAAAGTCTAATAACAAAACAAAAACTACCACACTGTCGGAACAGTTCTAAAGTCTAATAAAAAAAACAAAAACTACCATACTGTCGGAACAGTTCTAAAATCTAATAACAAAGCAAAAACTACCACACTGTCGGAACAGTTCTAAAATCAAATAAAAAAACAAAAACTACCACACTGTCTGAACAGTTCTAAAATCTAATAAAAAAGTAAAAACTACCACACAGTCGAAACAGTTCTAAAATCTAATAAAAAAACAAAAACTACCACACTGTCTGAACAGTTCTAAAATCTAATAAAAAAACAAAAACTACCACACTGTCGGAACAGTTCTAAAGTCTAATTAAAAAGCAAAAACTACCACACTGTCGGAACAGTTCTAAAATCTAATAACAAAAGCAAAAACTACCACACTGTCGGAACAGTTCTAAAGTCTAATAAAAAAACAAAAACTACCACACTGTCGGAACAGTTCTAAAGTCTAATAAAAAAACAAAAACGACCACACTGTCTGAACAGTTCTAAAATCTAATAACAAAGCAAAAACTACCACACTGTCGGAACAGTTCTAAAATCAAATAAAAAAACAAAAAATACCACACTGTCTGAACAGTTCTAAAATCTAATAAAAAAGCAAAAACTAATACACTGTCTGAACAGTTCTAAAATCGAATGAAAAAAACAAAAACTACCACACAGTCGGAACAGTTCTAAAATCTAATAAAAAAACAAAAACTACCACACTGTCGGAACAGTTCTAAAATCTAATAAAAAAACAAAAACTACCACACTGTCGGAACAGTTCTAAAATCTAATAACAAAGCAAAAATTACCACACTGTCGGAACAGTTCTAAAGTCTATTAAAAAAAAAACTACCACACAGTCGGAACAGTTCTAAAATCTAATAAAAAAACAAAAACTACCACACTGTCGGAACAGTTCTAAAATCTAATAAAAAAACAAAAACTACCACACTGTCGGAACAGTCCTAAAATCTAATAGAAAAAAACAAAAACTACCACACTGTCGGAACAGTTCTAAAGTCTAATTAAAAAGCAAAAACTACCACACTGTCTGAACAGTTCTAAAATCTAATAACAAAGCAAAAACTACCACACTGTCGGAACAGTTCTAAAATCAAATAAAAAAACAAAAACTACCACACTGTCTGAACAGTTCTAAAATCTAATAAAAAAGCAAAAACTAATACACTGTCTGAACAGTTCTAAAATCGAATGAAAAAAACAAAAACTACCACACAGTCGGAACAGTTCTAAAATCTAATAAAAAAACAAAAACTACCACACTGTCGGAACAGTTCTAAAATCTAATGGAAAAAAACAAAACTACCACACTGTCGGAACAGTTCTAAAATCTAATAAAAAAACAAAAACTACCACACTGTCTGAACAGTTCTAAAATCTAATAAAAAAAACAAAAACTACCACACTGTCGGAACAGTTCTAAAATCTAATAGAAAAAAACAAAAACTACCACACTGTCGGAACAGTTCTAAAGTCTATTAAAAGAACAGAAACTACCACACTGTCGGAACAGTTCTAAAATCTAATAAAAAAACAAAAACTACCACACTGTCGGAACAGTTCTAAAATCTAATAACAAAGCAAAAATTACCACACTGTCGGAACAGTTCTAAAGTCTATTAAAAAAAAAACTACCACACAGTCGGAACAGTTCTAAAATCTAATAAAAAAACAAAAACTACCACACTGTCGGAACAGTTCTAAAATCTAATAAAAAAACAAAAACTACCACACTGTCGGAACAGTCCTAAAATCTAATAGAAAAAAACAAAAACTACCACACTGTCGGAACAGTTCTAAAGTCTAATTAAAAAGCAAAAACTACCACACTGTCGGAACAGTTCTAAAGTCTAATAACAAAACAAAAACTACCACACTGTCGGAATAGTTCTAAAGTCTAATAAAAAAAACAAAAACTACCATACTGTCGGAACAGTTCTAAAATCTAATAACAAAGCAAAAACTACCACACTGTCGGAACAGTTCTAAAATCAAATAAAAAAACAAAAACTACCACACTGTCTGAACAGTTCTAAAATCTAATAAAAAAGTAAAAACTACCACACAGTCGAAACAGTTCTAAAATCTAATAAAAAAACAAAAACTACCACACTGTCTGAACAGTTCTAAAATCTAATAAAAAAACAAAAACTACCACACTGTCGGAACAGTTCTAAAGTCTAATTAAAAAGCAAAAACTACCACACTGTCGGAACAGTTCTAAAATCTAATAACAAAAGCAAAAACTACCACACTGTCGGAACAGTTCTAAAGTCTAATAAAAAAACAAAAACTACCACACTGTCGGAACAGTTCTAAAGTCTAATAAAAAAACAAAAACGACCACACTGTCTGAACAGTTCTAAAATCTAATAACAAAGCAAAAACTACCACACTGTCGGAACAGTTCTAAAATCAAATAAAAAAACAAAAAATACCACACTGTCTGAACAGTTCTAAAATCTAATAAAAAAGCAAAAACTAATACACTGTCTGAACAGTTCTAAAATCGAATGAAAAAAACAAAAACTACCACACAGTCGGAACAGTTCTAAAATCTAATAAAAAAACAAAAACTACCACACTGTCGGAACAGTTCTAAAATATAATAAAAAAACAAAAACTACCACACTGTCGGAACAGTTCTAAAATCTAATAACAAAGCAAAAATTACCACACTGTCGGAACAGTTCTAAAGTCTATTAAAAAAAAAACTACCACACAGTCGGAACAGTTCTAAAATCTAATAAAAAAACAAAAACTACCACACTGTCGGAACAGTTCTAAAATCTAATAAAAAAACAAAAACTACCACACTGTCGGAACAGTCCTAAAATCTAATAGAAAAAAACAAAAACTACCACACTGTCGGAACAGTTCTAAAGTCTAATTAAAAAGCAAAAACTACCACACTGTCGGAACAGTTCTAAAGTCTAATAAAAAAAACAAAAACTACCACAATGTCGGAACAGTTCTAAAGTCTAATAAAAAAAACAAAAACTACCACACTGTCGGAACAGTTCTAAAGTCTAATAAAAAAACAAAAACGACCACACTGTCTGAACAGTTCTAAAATCTAATAACAAAGCAAAAACTACCACACTGTCGGAACAGTTCTAAAATCAAATAAAAAAACAAAAACTACCACACTGTCTGAACAGTTCTAAAATCTAATAAAAAAGTAAAAACTACCACACAGTCGGAACAGTTCTAAAATCTAATAACAAAGCAAAAACTACCACACTGTCTGAACAGTTCTAAAATCTAATAAAAAAGCAAAAACTACCACACTGTCGGAACAGTTCTAAAACCTAATAACAAAGCAAAAATTACCACACTGTCGGAACAGTTCTAAAATCGAATGAAAAAAGCAAAAACTACCACATTGTCGAAACAGTTCTAAAATCTAATAAGAAAAAACAAAACTACCATACTGTCGGAAAAGTTCTAAAGTCTAATAAAAAAAAAAAACTACCACACTGTCGGAACAGTTCTAAAGTCTAATAAAAAAACAAAAACGACGACACTGTCTGAACAGTTCTAAAATCTAATAACAAAGCAAAAACTACCACACTGTCGGAACAGTTCTAAAATCAAATAAAAAAACAAAAACTACCACACTGTCTGAACAGTTCTAAAATCTAATAAAAAAGTAAAAACTACCACACAGTCGGAACAGTTCTAAAATCTAATAACAAAGCAAAAACTACCACACTGTCGGAACAGTTCTAAAATCTAATAAAAAAGCAAAAACTACCACACTGTCTGAACAGTTCTAAAATCTAATAAAAAAGCAAAAACTACCACACTGTCGGAACAGTTCTAAAATCGAATGAAAAAAGCAAAAACTACCACATTGTCGGAACAGTTCTAAAATCTAATAAGAAAAAACAAAACTACCATACTGTCGGATAAGTTCTAAAGTCTAATAAAAAAAAAAAACTACCACACTGTCGGAACAGTTTTAAAGTCTAATAAAAAAACAAAAACTACCACACTGTCGGAACAGTTCTAAATTCTAATAAAAAAGCAAAAACTACCACACTGTCTGAACAGTTCTAAAGTCTAATAAAAAAACAAAAACTACCACACTGTCGGAACAGTTCTAAAGTCTAATAAAAAAACAAAAACTACCACACTGTCGGAACAGTTCTAAAATCTAATGGAAAAAAACAAAACTACCACACTGTCGGAACAGTTCTAAAATCTAATAAAAAAACAAAAACTACCACACTGTCTGAACAGTTCTAAAATCTAATAAAAAAACCAAAAACTACCACACTGTCGGAACAGTTCTAAAATCTAATAGAAAAAAACAAAAATTACCACACTGTCGGAACAGTTCTAAAGTCTATTAAAAGAACAGAAACTACCACACTGTCGGAACAGTTCTAAAGTCTAATAAAAAAACGAAAACTACCACACTGTCTGAACTGTTCTAAAGTCTAATAACAAAACAAAAACTACCACACTGTCGGAACAGTTCTAAAGTCTAATAAAAAAACAAAAACTACCACACTGTCGGAACAGTTCTAATGTCTATTAAAAAAACAAAAACTACCACACTGTCAGAACAGTTCTAAAGTCTAATAAAAAAGCAAAAACTACCACACTGTCGAAACAGTTCTAAAATCTAATAAAAAAACAAAAACTACCACACTATCTGAACAGTTCTGAAGTCTAATAAAAAAACAAAAACTACCACACAGTCGGAACAGTTCTAAAGTCTAATAATAAAACAAAAACTACCACACTGTCGGAACAGTTCTAAAGTCAAATAAACAAAAATAGCCCACTATCGGAACAGTTCTAAATCTAAAAAAACCCCAACAAACTACCACACTGTCGGAACAGTTCTAAGATCTAATGATAAAAACAAAAGCTACCACACTGTCGGAACAGTTCTAAAGTCTAATAAAAAAGCAAAAACTACCACACTGTCGGAACAGTTCTAAAGTCTAATTAAAAAGCAAAAACTACCACATTGTCAGAACAGTTCTAAAATCTAATAAAAAAGCAAAACCTACCACACTGTCGGAACAGTTCTAAAGTCTAATAAAAAAGCAAAAACTACCACACTGTCGGAACAGTTCTAAAATCTAATAAAAAAAAAAAAAAAACTACCACACTGTCGGAACAGTTCTAAAGTCTAATAAAAAAAAAAAAACTACCACACTGTCGGAACAGTTCTAAAATCTAATAAAAAAACAAAAACTACCACACTGTCGGAAAAGTTCTAAAGTCTAATAAAAAAAACAAAAACTACCACACTGTCTGAACAGTTCTAAAATCTAATAAAAAAACAAAACCTACCACACTGTCGGAACAGTTCTAAAGTATATTAAAAGAACAGAAACTACCACACCGTCGGAACAGTTCTAAAGTCTAATAAAAAAAAAAAAAACTACCACACTGTCTGAACAGTTCTAAAATCTAATAAAAAAACAAAAACTACCACACTATCGGAACAGTTCTAAAGTATATTAAAAGAACAGAAACTACCACACCGTCGGAACAGTTCTAAAGTCTAATAAAAAAAACAAAAACTACCACACTGTCGGAACAGTTCTAAAATCTAATAAAAAAGCAAAAACTACCACACTGTCGGAACAGTTCTAAAATCTAATAAAAAAACAAAATTACCACACTGTCGGAACAGTTCTAAAGTCTAATAAAAAAACAAAAACTACCACACTGTCTGAACAGTTCTAAAATCTAATAAAAAAGCAAAAACTACCACACAGTCGGAACAGTTCTAAAATCTAATAAAAAAACAAAAACTACCACACTGTCGGAACAGTTCTAAAATCTAATAAAAAAACAAAAACTTCCACACAGTCGGAACAGTTCTAAAAGCTAATAAAAAAACAAAAACTACCACACTGTCGGAACAGTTCTAAAATCTAATAACAAAGCAAAAACTACCACACTGTCGGAACAGTTCTAAAATCAAATAAAAAAACAAAAACTACCACACTGTCTGAACAGTTCTAAAATCTAATAAAAAAGCAAAAACTAATACACTGTCTGAACAGTTCTAAAATCGAATGAAAAAAACAAAAACTACCACACAGTCGGAACAGTTCTAAAATCTAATAAAAAAACAAAAACTACCACACTGTCGGAACAGTTCTAAAATCTAATGGAAAAAAACAAAACTACCACACTGTCGGAACAGTTCTAAAATCTAATAAAAAAACAAAAACTACCACACTGTCTGAACAGTTCTAAAATCTAATAAAAAAACCAAAAACTACCACACTGTCGGAACAGTTCTAAAATCTAATAGAAAAAAACAAAAACTACCACACTGTCGGAACAGTTCTAAAGTCTATTAAAAGAACAGAAACTACCACACTGTCGGAACAGTTCTAAAATCTAATAAAAAAACAAAAACTACCACACTGTCGGAACAGTTCTAAAATCTAATAACAAAGCAAAAATTACCACACTGTCGGAACAGTTCTAAAGTCTATTAAAAAAAAAAACTACCACACAGTCGGAACAGTTCTAAAATCTAATAAAAAAACAAAAACTACCACACTGTCGGAACAGTTCTAAAATCTAATAAAAAAACAAAAACTACCACACTGTCGGAACAGTCCTAAAATCTAATAGAAAAAAACAAAAACTACCACACTGTCGGAACAGTTCTAAAGTCTAATTAAAAAGCAAAAACTACCACACTGTCGGAACAGTTCTAAAGTCTAATAACAAAACAAAAACTACCACACTGTCGGAACAGTTCTAAAGTCTAATAAAAAAAACAAAAACTACCACACTGTCGGAACAGTTCTAAAATCTAATAACAAAGCAAAAACTACCACACTGTCGGAACAGTTCTAAAATCAAATAAAAAAACAAAAACTACCACACTGTCTGAACAGTTCTAAAATCTAATAAAAAAGTAAAAACTACCACACAGTCGAAACAGTTCTAAAATCTAATAAAAAAACAAAAACTACCACACTGTCTGAACAGTTCTAAAATCTAATAAAAAAACAAAAACTACCACACTGTCGGAACAGTTCTAAAGTCTAATTAAAAAGCAAAAACTACCACACTGTCGGAACAGTTCTAAAATCTAATAACAAAAGCAAAAACTACCACACTGTCGGAACAGTTCTAAAGTCTAATAAAAAAACAAAAACTACCACACTGTCGGAACAGTTCTAAAGTCTAATAAAAAAACAAAAACGACCACACTGTCTGAACAGTTCTAAAATCTAATAACAAAGCAAAAACTACCACACTGTCGGAACAGTTCTAAAATCAAATAAAAAAACAAAAACTACCACACTGTCTGAACAGTTCTAAAATCTAATAAAAAAGCAAAAACTAATACACTGTCTGAACAGTTCTAAAATCGAATGAAAAAAACAAAAACTACCACACAGTCGGAACAGTTCTAAAATCTAATAAAAAAACAAAAACTACCACACTGTCGGAACAGTTCTAAAATCTAATAAAAAAACAAAAACTACCACACTGTCGGAACAGTTCTAAAATCTAATAACAAAGCAAAAATTACCACACTGTCGGAACAGTTCTAAAGTCTATTAAAAAAAAAACTACCACACAGTCGGAACAGTTCTAAAATCTAATAAAAAAACAAAAACTACCACACTGTCGGAACAGTTCTAAAATCTAATAAAAAAACAAAAACTACCACACTGTCGGAACAGTCCTAAAATCTAATAGAAAAAAACAAAAACTACCACACTGTCGGAACAGTTCTAAAGTCTAATTAAAAAGCAAAAACTACCACACTGTCGGAACAGTTCTAAAGTCTAATAAAAAAACAAAAACTACCACAATGTCGGAACAGTTCTAAAGTCTAATAAAAAAAACAAAAACTACCACACTGTCGGAACAGTTCTAAAGTCTAATAAAAAAACAAAAACGACCACACTGTCTGAACAGTTCTAAAATCTAATAACAAAGCAAAAACTACCACACTGTCGGAACAGTTCTAAAATCAAATAAAAAAACAAAAACTACCACACTGTCTGAACAGTTCTAAAATCTAATAAAAAAGTAAAAACTACCACACAGTCGGAACAGTTCTAAAATCTAATAACAAAGCAAAAACTACCACACTGTCTGAACAGTTCTAAAATCTAATAAAAAAGCAAAAACTACCACACTGTCGGAACAGTTCTAAAACCTAATAACAAAGCAAAAATTACCACACTGTCGGAACAGTTCTAAAATCGAATGAAAAAAGCAAAAACTACCACATTGTCGAAACAGTTCTAAAATCTAATAAGAAAAAACAAAACTACCATACTGTCGGAAAAGTTCTAAAGTCTAATAAAAAAAAAAAACTACCACACTGTCGGAACAGTTCTAAAGTCTAATAAAAAAACAAAAACGACCACACTGTCTGAACAGTTCTAAAATCTAATAACAAAGCAAAAACTACCACACTGTCGGAACAGTTCTAAAATCAAATAAAAAAACAAAAACTACCACACTGTCTGAACAGTTCTAAAATCTAATAAAAAAGTAAAAACTACCACACAGTCGGAACAGTTCTAAAATCTAATAACAAAGCAAAAACTACCACACTGTCGGAACAGTTCTAAAATCTAATAAAAAAGCAAAAACTACCACACTGTCTGAACAGTTCTAAAATCTAATAAAAAAGCAAAAACTACCACACTGTCGGAACAGTTCTAAAATCGAATGAAAAAAGCAAAAACTACCACATTGTCGGAACAGTTCTAAAATCTAATAAGAAAAAACAAAACTACCATACTGTCGGAAAAGTTCTAAAGTCTAATAAAAAAACAAAAACTACCACACTGTCGGAACAGTTCTAAATTCTAATAAAAAAGCAAAAACTACCACACTGTCTGAACAGTTCTAAAGTCTAATAAAAAAACAAAAACTACCACACTGTCGGAACAGTTCTAAAGTCTAATAAAAAAACAAAAACTACCACACTGTCGGAACAGTTCTAAAATCTAATGGAAAAAAACAAAACTACCACACTGTCGGAACAGTTCTAAAATCTAATAAAAAAACAAAAACTACCACACTGTCTGAACAGTTCTAAAATCTAATAAAAAAACCAAAAACTACCACACTGTCGGAACAGTTCTAAAATCTAATAACAAAGCAAAAACTACCACACTGTCGGAACAGTTCTAAAATCAAATAAAAAAACAAAAACTACCACACTGTCTGAACAGTTCTAAAATCTAATAAAAAAGCAAAAACTAATACACTGTCTGAACAGTTCTAAAATCGAATGAAAAAAACAAAAACTACCACACAGTCGGAACAGTTCTAAAATCTAATAAAAAAACAAAAACTACCACACTGTCGGAACAGTTCTAAAATCTAATAAAAAAACAAAAACTACCACACTGTCGGAACAGTTCTAAAATCTAATAACAAAGCAAAAATTACCACACTGTCGGAACAGTTCTAAAGTCTATTAAAAAAAAAACTACCACACAGTCGGAACAGTTCTAAAATCTAATAAAAAAACAAAAACTACCACACTGTCGGAACAGTTCTAAAATCTAATAAAAAAACAAAAACTACCACACTGTCGGAACAGTCCTAAAATCTAATAGAAAAAAACAAAAACTACCACACTGTCGGAACAGTTCTAAAGTCTAATTAAAAAGCAAAAACTACCACACTGTCGGAACAGTTCTAAAGTCTAATAAAAAAACAAAAACTACCACAATGTCGGAACAGTTCTAAAGTCTAATAAAAAAAACAAAAACTACCACACTGTCGGAACAGTTCTAAAGTCTAATAAAAAAACAAAAACGACCACACTGTCTGAACAGTTCTAAAATCTAATAACAAAGCAAAAACTACCACACTGTCGGAACAGTTCTAAAATCAAATAAAAAAACAAACACTACCACACTGTCTGAACAGTTCTAAAATCTAATAAAAAAGTAAAAACTACCACACAGTCGGAACAGTTCTAAAATCTAATAACAAAGCAAAAACTACCACACTGTCTGAACAGTTCTAAAATCTAATAAAAAAGCAAAAACTACCACACTGTCGGAACAGTTCTAAAACCTAATAACAAAGCAAAAATTACCACACTGTCGGAACAGTTCTAAAATCGAATGAAAAAAGCAAAAACTACCACATTGTCGAAACAGTTCTAAAATCTAATAAGAAAAAACAAAACTACCATACTGTCGGAAAAGTTCTAAAGTCTAATAAAAAAAAAAAACTACCACACTGTCGGAACAGTTCTAAAGTCTAATAAAAAAACAAAAACGACCACACTGTCTGAACAGTTCTAAAATCTAATAACAAAGCAAAAACTACCACACTGTCGGAACAGTTCTAAAATCAAATAAAAAAACAAAAACTACCACACTGTCTGAACAGTTCTAAAATCTAATAAAAAAGTAAAAACTACCACACAGTCGGAACAGTTCTAAAATCTAATAACAAAGCAAAAACTACCACACTGTCGGAACAGTTCTAAAATCTAATAAAAAAGCAAAAACTACCACACTGTCTGAACAGTTCTAAAATCTAATAAAAAAGCAAAAACTACCACACTGTCGGAACAGTTCTAAAATCGAATGAAAAAAGCAAAAACTACCACATTGTCGGAACAGTTCTAAAATCTAATAAGAAAAAACAAAACTACCATACTGTCGGAAAAGTTCTAAAGTCTAATAAAAAAACAAAAACTACCACACTGTCGGAACAGTTCTAAATTCTAATAAAAAAGCAAAAACTACCACACTGTCTGAACAGTTCTAAAGTCTAATAAAAAAACAAAAACTACCACACTGTCGGAACAGTTCTAAAGTCTAATAAAAAAACAAAAACTACCACACTGTCGGAACAGTTCTAAAATCTAATGGAAAAAAACAAAACTACCACACTGTCGGAACAGTTCTAAAATCTAATAAAAAAACAAAAACTACCACACTGTCTGAACAGTTCTAAAATCTAATAAAAAAAACAAAAACTACCACACTGTCGGAACAGTTCTAAAATCTAATAACAAAGCAAAAACTACCACACTGTCGGAACAGTTCTAAAATCAAATAAAAAAACAAAAACTACCACACTGTCTGAACAGTTCTAAAATCTAATAAAAAAGCAAAAACTAATACACTGTCTGAACAGTTCTAAAATCGAATGAAAAAAACAAAACTACCACACAGTCGGAACAGTTCTAAAATCTAATAAAAAAACAAAAACTACCACACTGTCGGAACAGTTCTAAAATCTAATAAAAAAACAAAAACTACCACACTGTCGGAACAGTTCTAAAATCTAATAACAAAGCAAAAATTACCACACTGTCGGAACAGTTCTAAAGTCTATTAAAAAAAAAACTACCACACAGTCGGAACAGTTCTAAAATCTAATAAAAAAACAAAAACTACCACACTGTCGGAACAGTTCTAAAATCTAATAAAAAAACAAAAACTACCACACTGTCGGAACAGTCCTAAAATCTAATAGAAAAAAACAAAAACTACCACACTGTCGGAACAGTTCTAAAGTCTAATTAAAAAGCAAAAACTACCACACTGTCGGAACAGTTCTAAAGTCTAATAAAAAAACAAAAACTACCACAATGTCGGAACAGTTCTAAAGTCTAATAAAAAAAACAAAAACTACCACACTGTCGGAACAGTTCTAAAGTCTAATAAAAAAACAAAAACGACCACACTGTCTGAACAGTTCTAAAATCTAATAACAAAGCAAAAACTACCACACTGTCGGAACAGTTCTAAAATCAAATAAAAAAACAAAAACTACCACACTGTCTGAACAGTTCTAAAATCTAATAAAAAAGTAAAAACTACCACACAGTCGGAACAGTTCTAAAATCTAATAACAAAGCAAAAACTACCACACTGTCTGAACAGTTCTAAAATCTAATAAAAAAGCAAAAACTACCACACTGTCGGATCAGTTCTAAAACCTAATAACAAAGCAAAAATTACCACACTGTCGGAACAGTTCTAAAATCGAATGAAAAAAGCAAAAACTACCACATTGTCGAAACAGTTCTAAAATCTAATAAGAAAAAACAAAACTACCATACTGTCGGAAAAGTTCTAAAGTCTAATAAAAAAAAAAAACTACCACACTGTCGGAACAGTTCTAAAGTCTAATAAAAAAACAAAAACGACCACACTGTCTGAACAGTTCTAAAATCTAATAACAAAGCAAAAACTACCACACTGTCGGAACAGTTCTAAAATCAAATAAAAAAACAAAAACTACCACACTGTCTGAACAGTTCTAAAATCTAATAAAAAAGTAAAAACTACCACACAGTCGGAACAGTTCTAAAATCTAATAACAAAGCAAAAACTACCACACTGTCGGAACAGTTCTAAAATCTAATAAAAAAGCAAAAACTACCACACTGTCTGAACAGTTCTAAAATCTAATAAAAAAGCAAAAACTACCACACTGTCGGAACAGTTCTAAAATCGAATGAAAAAAGCAAAAACTACCACATTGTCGGAACAGTTCTAAAATCTAATAAGAAAAAACAAAACTACCACACTGTCGGAACAGTTCTAAATTCTAATAAAAAAGCAAAAACTACCACACTGTCTGAACAGTTCTAAAGTCTAATAAAAAAACAAAAACTACCACACTGTCGGAACAGTTCTAAAGTCTAATAAAAAAACAAAAACTACCACACTGTCGGAACAGTTCTAAAATCTAATGGAAAAAAACAAAACTACCACACTGTCGGAACAGTTCTAAAATCGAATGAAAAAAGCAAAAACTACCACATTGTCGAAACAGTTCTAAAATCTAATAAGAAAAAACAAAACTACCATACTGTCGGAAAAGTTCTAAAGTCTAATAAAAAAAAAAAACTACCACACTGTCGGAACAGTTCTAAAGTCTAATAAAAAAACAAAAACGACCACACTGTCTGAACAGTTCTAAAATCTAATAACAAAGCAAAAACTACCACACTGTCGGAACAGTTCTAAAATCAAATAAAAAAACAAAAACTACCACACTGTCTGAACAGTTCTAAAATCTAATAAAAAAGTAAAAACTACCACACAGTCGGAACAGTTCTAAAATCTAATAACAAAGCAAAAACTACCACACTGTCGGAACAGTTCTAAAATCTAATAAAAAAGCAAAAACTACCACACTGTCTGAACAGTTCTAAAATCTAATAAAAAAGCAAAAACTACCACACTGTCGGAACAGTTCTAAAATCGAATGAAAAAAGCAAAAACTACCACATTGTCGGAACAGTTCTAAAATCTAATAAGAAAAAACAAAACTACCATACTGTCGGAAAAGTTCTAAAGTCTAATAAAAAAACAAAAACTACCACACTGTCGGAACAGTTCTAAATTCTAATAAAAAAGCAAAAACTACAACACTGTCTGAACAGTTCTAAAGTCTAATAAAAAAACAAAAACTACCACACTGTCGGAACAGTTCTAAAGTCTAATAAAAAAACAAAAACTACCACACTGTCGGAACAGTTCTAAAATCTAATGGAAAAAAACAAAACTACCACACTGTCGGAACAGTTCTAAAATCTAATAAAAAAACAAAAACTACCACACTGTCTGAACAGTTCTAAAATCTAATAAAAAAACCAAAAACTACCACACTGTCGGAACAGTTCTAAAATCTAATAACAAAGCAAAAACTACCACACTGTCGGAACAGTTCTAAAATCAAATAAAAAAACAAAAACTACCACACTGTCTGAACAGTTCTAAAATCTAATAAAAAAGCAAAAACTAATACACTGTCTGAACAGTTCTAAAATCGAATGAAAAAAACAAAACTACCACACAGTCGGAACAGTTCTAAAATCTAATAAAAAAACAAAAACTACCACACTGTCGGAACAGTTCTAAAATCTAATAAAAAAACAAAAACTACCACACTGTCGGAACAGTTCTAAAATCTAATAACAAAGCAAAAATTACCACACTGTCGGAACAGTTCTAAAGTCTATTAAAAAAAAAACTACCACACAGTCGGAACAGTTCTAAAATCTAATAAAAAAACAAAAACTACCACACTGTCGGAACAGTTCTAAAATCTAATAAAAAAACAAAAACTACCACACTGTCGGAACAGTCCTAAAATCTAATAGAAAAAAACAAAAACTACCACACTGTCGGAACAGTTCTAAAGTCTAATTAAAAAGCAAAAACTACCACACTGTCGGAACAGTTCTAAAGTCTAATAAAAAAACAAAAACTACCACAATGTCGGAACAGTTCTAAAGTCTAATAAAAAAAACAAAAACTACCACACTGTCGGAACAGTTCTAAAGTCTAATAAAAAAACAAAAACGACCACACTGTCTGAACAGTTCTAAAATCTAATAACAAAGCAAAAACTACCACACTGTCGGAACAGTTCTAAAATCAAATAAAAAAACAAAAACTACCACACTGTCTGAACAGTTCTAAAATCTAATAAAAAAGTAAAAACTACCACACAGTCGGAACAGTTCTAAAATCTAATAACAAAGCAAAAACTACCACACTGTCTGAACAGTTCTAAAATCTAATAAAAAAGCAAAAACTACCACACTGTCGGATCAGTTCTAAAACCTAATAACAAAGCAAAAATTACCACACTGTCGGAACAGTTCTAAAATCGAATGAAAAAAGCAAAAACTACCACATTGTCGAAACAGTTCTAAAATCTAATAAGAAAAAACAAAACTACCATACTGTCGGAAAAGTTCTAAAGTCTAATAAAAAAAAAAAACTACCACACTGTCGGAACAGTTCTAAAATCTAATAACAAAGCAAAAACTACCACACTGTCGGAACAGTTCTAAAATCAAATAAAAAAACAAAAACTACCACACTGTCTGAACAGTTCTAAAATCTAATAAAAAAGCAAAAACTAATACACTGTCTGAACAGTTCTAAAATCGAATGAAAAAAACAAAACTACCACACAGTCGGAACAGTTCTAAAATCTAATAAAAAAACAAAAACTACCACACTGTCGGAACAGTTCTAAAATCTAATAAAAAAACAAAAACTACCACACTGTCGGAACAGTTCTAAAATCTAATAACAAAGCAAAAATTACCACACTGTCGGAACAGTTCTAAAGTCTATTAAAAAAAAAACTACCACACAGTCGGAACAGTTCTAAAATCTAATAAAAAAACAAAAACTACCACACTGTCGGAACAGTTCTAAAATCTAATAAAAAAACAAAAACTACCACACTGTCGGAACAGTCCTAAAATCTAATAGAAAAAAACAAAAACTACCACACTGTCGGAACAGTTCTAAAGTCTAATTAAAAAGCAAAAACTACCACACTGTCGGAACAGTTCTAAAGTCTAATAAAAAAACAAAAACTACCACAATGTCGGAACAGTTCTAAAGTCTAATAAAAAAAACAAAAACTACCACACTGTCGGAACAGTTCTAAAGTCTAATAAAAAAACAAAAACGACCACACTGTCTGAACAGTTCTAAAATCTAATAACAAAGCAAAAACTACCACACTGTCGGAACAGTTCTAAAATCAAATAAAAAAACAAAAACTACCACACTGTCTGAACAGTTCTAAAATCTAATAAAAAAGTAAAAACTACCACACAGTCGGAACAGTTCTAAAATCTAATAACAAAGCAAAAACTACCACACTGTCTGAACAGTTCTAAAATCTAATAAAAAAGCAAAAACTACCACACTGTCGGATCAGTTCTAAAACCTAATAACAAAGCAAAAATTACCACACTGTCGGAACAGTTCTAAAATCGAATGAAAAAAGCAAAAACTACCACATTGTCGAAACAGTTCTAAAATCTAATAAGAAAAAACAAAACTACCATACTGTCGGAAAAGTTCTAAAGTCTAATAAAAAAAAAAAACTACCACACTGTCGGAACAGTTCTAAAGTCTAATAAAAAAACAAAAACGACCACACTGTCTGAACAGTTCTAAAATCTAATAACAAAGCAAAAACTACCACACTGTCGGAACAGTTCTAAAATCAAATAAAAAAACAAAAACTACCACACTGTCTGAACAGTTCTAAAATCTAATAAAAAAGTAAAAACTACCACACAGTCGGAACAGTTCTAAAATCTAATAACAAAGCAAAAACTACCACACTGTCGGAACAGTTCTAAAATCTAATAAAAAAGCAAAAACTACCACACTGTCTGAACAGTTCTAAAATCTAATAAAAAAGCAAAAACTACCACACTGTCGGAACAGTTCTAAAATCGAATGAAAAAAGCAAAAACTACCACATTGTCGGAACAGTTCTAAAATCTAATAAGAAAAAACAAAACTACCACACTGTCGGAACAGTTCTAAATTCTAATAAAAAAGCAAAAACTACCACACTGTCTGAACAGTTCTAAAGTCTAATAAAAAAACAAAAACTACCACACTGTCGGAACAGTTCTAAAGTCTAATAAAAAAACAAAAACTACCACACTGTCGGAACAGTTCTAAAATCTAATGGAAAAAAACAAAACTACCACACTGTCGGAACAGTTCTAAAATCTAATAAAAAAACAAAAACTACCACACTGTCTGAACAGTTCTAAAATCTAATAAAAAAAACAAAAACTACCACACTGTCGGAACAGTTCTAAAATCTAATAGAAAAAAACAAAAACTACCACACTGTCGGAACAGTTCTAAAGTCTATTAAAAGAACAGAAACTACCACACTGTCGGAACAGTTCTAAAGTCTAATAAAAAAACGAAAACTACCACATTGTCTGAACTGTTCTAAAGTCTAATAACAAAACAAAAACTACCACACTGTCGGAACAGTTCTAAAGTCTAATAAAAAAACAAAAACTACCACACTGTCGGAACAGTTCTAATGTCTAATAAAAAAACAAAAACTACCACACTGTCAGAACAGTTCTAAAGTCTAATAAAAAAGCAAAAACTACCACACTGTCGAAACAGTTCTAAAATCTAATAAAAAAACAAAAACTACCACACTATCTGAACAGTTCTGAAGTCTAATAAAAAAACAAAAACTACCACACAGTCGGAACAGTTCTAAAGTCTAATAATAAAACAAAAACTACCACACTGTCGGAACAGTTCTAAAGTCAAATAAAAAAAAATAGCCCACTATCGGAACAGTTCTAAATCTAAAAAAAACCCAACAAACTACCACACTGTCGGAACAGTTCTAAGATCTAATGATAAAAACAAAAGCTACCACACTGTCGGAACAGTTCTAAAGTCTAATAAAAAAGCAAAAACTACCACACTGTCGGAACAGTTCTAAAATCTAATAAAAAAAAAAAAAAAAACTACCACACTGTCGGAACAGTTCTAAAGTCTAATAAAAAAAAAAAAACTACCACACTGTCGGAACAGTTCTAAAATCTAATAAAAAAACAAAAACTACCACACTGTCGGAAAAGTTCTAAAGTCTAATAAAAAAAACAAAAACTACCACACTGTCTGAACAGTTCTAAAATCTAATAAAAAAACAAAACCTACCACACTGTCGGAACAGTTCTAAAGTATATTAAAAGAACAGAAACTACCACACCGTCGGAACAGTTCTAAAGTCTAATAAAAAAAACAAAAACTACCACACTGTCTGAACAGTTCTAAAATCTAATAAAAAAACAAAAACTACCACACTATCGGAACAGTTCTAAAGTATATTAAAAGAACAGAAACTACCACACCGTCGGAACAGTTCTAAAGTCTAATAAAAAAACCAAAAACTACCACACTGTCGGAACAGTTCTAAAATCTAATAAAAAAGCAAAAACTACCACACTGTCGGAACAGTTCTAAAATCTAATAAAAAAACAAAATTACCACACTGTCGGAACAGTTCTAAAGTCTAATAAAAAAACAAAAACTACCACACTGTCTGAACAGTTCTAAAATCTAATAAAAAAGCAAAAACTACCACACAGTCGGAACAGTTCTAAAATCTAATAAAAAAACAAAAACTACCACACTGTCGGAACAGTTCTAAAAGCTAATAAAAAAACAAAAACTACCACACTGTCGGAACAGTTCTAAAATCTAATAACAAAGCAAAAACTACCACACTGTCGGAACAGTTCTAAAATCAAATAAAAAAACAAAAACTACCACACTGTCTGAACAGTTCTAAAATCTAATAAAAAAGCAAAAACTAATACACTGTCTGAACAGTTCTAAAATCGAATGAAAAAAACAAAAACTACCACACAGTCGGAACAGTTCTAAAATCTAATAAAAAAACAAAAACTACCACACTGTCGGAACAGTTCTAAAATCTAATGGAAAAAAACAAAACTACCACACTGTCGGAACAGTTCTAAAATCTAATAAAAAAACAAAAACTACCACACTGTCTGAACAGTTCTAAAATCTAATAAAAAAAACAAAAACTACCACACTGTCGGAACAGTTCTAAAATCTAATAGAAAAAAACAAAAACTACCACACTGTCGGAACAGTTCTAAAGTCTATTAAAAGAACAGAAACTACCACACTGTCGGAACAGTTCTAAAATCTAATAAAAAAACAAAAACTACCACACTGTCGGAACAGTTCTAAAATCTAATAACAAAGCAAAAATTACCACACTGTCGGAACAGTTCTAAAGTCTATTAAAAAAAAAACTACCACACAGTCGGAACAGTTCTAAAATCTAATAAAAAAACAAAAACTACCACACTGTCGGAACAGTTCTAAAATCTAATAAAAAAACAAAAACTACCACACTGTCGGAACAGTCCTAAAATCTAATAGAAAAAAACAAAAACTACCACACTGTCGGAACAGTTCTAAAGTCTAATTAAAAAGCAAAAACTACCACACTGTCGGAACAGTTCTAAAGTCTAATAACAAAACAAAAACTACCACACTGTCGGAACAGTTCTAAAGTCTAATAAAAAAAACAAAAACTACCACACTGTCGGAACAGTTCTAAAATCTAATAACAAAGCAAAAACTACCACACTGTCGAAACAGTTCTAAAATCTAATAAAAAAACAAAAACTACCACACTATCTGAACAGTTCTGAAGTCTAATAAAAAAACAAAAACTACCACACAGTCGGAACAGTTCTAAAGTCTAATAATAAAACAAAAACTACCACACTGTCGGAACAGTTCTAAAGTCAAATAAAAAAAAATAGCCCACTATCGGAACAGTTCTAAATCTAAAAAAAAACCAACAAACTACCACACTGTCGGAACAGTTCTAAGATCTAATGATAAAAACAAAAGCTACCACACTGTCGGAACAGTTCTAAAGTCTAATAAAAAAGCAAAAACTACCACACTGTCGGAACAGTTCTAAAGTCTAATTAAAAAGCAAAAACTACCACATTGTCAGAACAGTTCTAAAATCTAATAAAAAAGCAAAACCTACCACACTGTCGGAACAGTTCTAAAGTCTAATAAAAAAGCAAAAACTACCACACTGTCGGAACAGTTCTAAAATCTAATAAAAAAAAAACAAAAAACTACCACACTGTCGGAACAGTTCTAAAGTCTAATAAAAAAAAAAAAACTACCACACTGTCGGAACAGTTCTAAAATCTAATAAAAAAACAAAAACTACCACACTGTCGGAAAAGTTCTAAAGTCTAATAAAAAAAACAAAAACTACCACACTGTCGGAACAGTTCTAAAATCTAATAAAAAAACAAAACCTACCACACTGTCGGAACAGTTCTAAAGTATATTAAAAGAACAGAAACTACCACACCGTCGGAACAGTTCTAAAGTCTAATAAAAAAAACAAAAACTACCACACTGTCTGAACAGTTCTAAAATCTAATAAAAAAACAAAAACTACCACACTATCGGAACAGTTCTAAAGTATATTAAAAGAACAGAAACTACCACACCGTCGGAACAGTTCTAAAGTCTAATAAAAAAAACAAAAACTACCACACTGTCGGAACAGTTCTAAAATCTAATAAAAAAGCAAAAACTACCACACAGTCGGAACAGTTCTAAAATCTAATAAAAAAACAAAAACTACCACACTGTCGGAACAGTTCTAAAATCTAATAAAAAAACAAAAACTTCCACACAGTCGGAACAGTTCTAAAAGCTAATAAAAAAACAAAAACTACCACACTGTCGGAACAGTTCTAAAATCTAATAACAAAGCAAAAACTACCACACTGTCGGAACAGTTCTAAAATCAAATAAAAAAACAAAAACTACCACACTGTCTGAACAGTTCTAAAATCTAATAAAAAAGCAAAAACTAATACACTGTCTGAACAGTTCTAAAATCGAATGAAAAAAACAAAAACTACCACACAGTCGGAACAGTTCTAAAATCTAATAAAAAAACAAAAACTACCACACTGTCGGAACAGTTCTAAAATCTAATGGAAAAAAACAAAACTACCACACTGTCGGAACAGTTCTAAAATCTAATAAAAAAACAAAAACTACCACACTGTCTGAACAGTTCTAAAATCTAATAAAAAAACCAAAAACTACCACACTGTCGGAACAGTTCTAAAATCTAATAGAAAAAAACAAAAACTACCACACTGTCGGAACAGTTCTAAAGTCTATTAAAAGAACAGAAACTACCACACTGTCGGAACAGTTCTAAAATCTAATAAAAAAACAAAAACTACCACACTGTCGGAACAGTTCTAAAATCTAATAACAAAGCAAAAATTACCACACTGTCGGAATAGTTCTAAAGTCTATTAAAAAAAAAACTACCACACAGTCGGAACAGTTCTAAAATCTAATAAAAAAACAAAAACTACCACACTGTCGGAACAGTTCTAAAATCTAATAAAAAAACAAAAACTACCACACTGTCGGAACAGTCCTAAAATCTAATAGAAAAAAACAAAAACTACCACACTGTCGGAACAGTTCTAAAGTCTAATTAAAAAGCAAAAACTACCACACTGTCGGAACAGTTCTAAAGTCTAATAACAAAACAAAAACTACCACACTGTCGGAACAGTTCTAAAGTCTAATAAAAAAAACAAAAACTACCACACTGTCGGAACAGTTCTAAAATCTAATAACAAAGCAAAAACTACCACACTGTCGGAACAGTTCTAAAATCAAATAAAAAAACAAAAACTACCACACTGTCTGAACAGTTCTAAAATCTAATAAAAAAGTAAAAACTACCACACAGTCGAAACAGTTCTAAAATCTAATAAAAAAACAAAAACTACCACACTGTCTGAACAGTTCTAAAATCTAATAAAAAAACAAAAACTACCACACTGTCGGAACAGTTCTAAAGTCTAATTAAAAAGCAAAAACTACCACACTGTCGGAACAGTTCTAAAATCTAATAACAAAAGCAAAAACTACCACACTGTCGGAACAGTTCTAAAGTCTAATAAAAAAACAAAAACTACCACACTCTCGGAACAGTTCTAAAGTCTAATAAAAAAACAAAAACGACCACACTGTCTGAACAGTTCTAAAATCTAATAACAAAGCAAAAACTACCACACTGTCGGAACAGTTCTAAAATCAAATAAAAAAACAAAAACTACCACACTGTCTGAACAGTTCTAAAATCTAATAAAAAAGCAAAAACTAATACACTGTCTGAACAGTTCTAAAATCGAATGAAAAAAACAAAAACTACCACACAGTCGGAACAGTTCTAAAATCTAATAAAAAAACAAAAACTACCACACTGTCGGAACAGTTCTAAAATCTAATAAAAAAACAAAAACTACCACACTGTCGGAACAGTTCTAAAATCTAATAACAAAGCAAAAATTACCACACTGTCGGAACAGTTCTAAAGTCTATTAAAAAAAAAACTACCACACAGTCGGAACAGTTCTAAAATCTAATAAAAAAACAAAAACTACCACACTGTCGGAACAGTTCTAAAATCTAATAAAAAAACAAAAACTACCACACTGTCGGAACAGTCCTAAAATCTAATAGAAAAAAACAAAAACTACCACACTGTCGGAACAGTTCTAAAGTATATTAAAAGAACAGAAACTACCACACCGTCGGAACAGTTCTAAAGTCTAATAAAAAAAACAAAAACTACCACACTGTCTGAACAGTTCTAAAATCTAATAAAAAAACAAAAACTACCACACTATCGGAACAGTTCTAAAGTATATTAAAAGAACAGAAACTACCACACCGTCGGAACAGTTCTAAAGTCTAATAAAAAAACCAAAAACTACCACACTGTCGGAACAGTTCTAAAATCTAATAAAAAAGCAAAAACTACCACACTGTCGGAACAGTTCTAAAATCTAATAAAAAAACAAAATTACCACACTGTCGGAACAGTTCTAAAGTCTAATAAAAAAACAAAAACTACCACACTGTCTGAACAGTTCTAAAATCTAATAAAAAAGCAAAAACTACCACACAGTCGGAACAGTTCTAAAATCTAATAAAAAAACAAAAACTACCACACTGTCGGAACAGTTCTAAAAGCTAATAAAAAAACAAAAACTACCACACTGTCGGAACAGTTCTAAAATCTAATAACAAAGCAAAAACTACCACACTGTCGGAACAGTTCTAAAATCAAATAAAAAAACAAAAACTACCACACTGTCTGAACAGTTCTAAAATCTAATAAAAAAGCAAAAACTAATACACTGTCTGAACAGTTCTAAAATCGAATGAAAAAAACAAAAACTACCACACAGTCGGAACAGTTCTAAAATCTAATAAAAAAACAAAAACTACCACACTGTCGGAACAGTTCTAAAATCTAATGGAAAAAAACAAAACTACCACACTGTCGGAACAGTTCTAAAATCTAATAAAAAAACAAAAACTACCACACTGTCTGAACAGTGCTAAAATCTAATAAAAAAAACAAAAACTACCACACTGTCGGAACAGTTCTAAAATCTAATAGAAAAAAACAAAAACTACCACACTGTCGGAACAGTTCTAAAGTCTATTAAAAGAACAGAAACTACCACACTGTCGGAACAGTTCTAAAATCTAATAAAAAAACAAAAACTACCACACTGTCGGAACAGTTCTAAAATCTAATAACAAAGCAAAAATTACCACACTGTCGGAACAGTTCTAAAGTCTATTAAAAAAAAAACTACCACACAGTCGGAACAGTTCTAAAATCTAATAAAAAAACAAAAACTACCACACTGTCGGAACAGTTCTAAAATCTAATAAAAAAACAAAAACTACCACACTGTCGGAACAGTCCTAAAATCTAATAGAAAAAAACAAAAACTACCACACTGTCGGAACAGTTCTAAAGTCTAATTAAAAAGCAAAAACTACCACACTGTCGGAACAGTTCTAAAGTCTAATAACAAAACAAAAACTACCACACTGTCGGAACAGTTCTAAAGTCTAATAAAAAAAACAAAAACTACCACACTGTCGGAACAGTTCTAAAATCTAATAACAAAGCAAAAACTACCACACTGTCGAAACAGTTCTAAAATCTAATAAAAAAACAAAAACTACCACACTATCTGAACAGTTCTGAAGTCTAATAAAAAAACAAAAACTACCACACAGTCGGAACAGTTCTAAAGTCTAATAATAAAACAAAAACTACCACACTGTCGGAACAGTTCTAAAGTCAAATAAAAAAAAATAGCCCACTATCGGAACAGTTCTAAATCTAAAAAAAACCCAACAAACTACCACACTGTCGGAACAGTTCTAAGATCTAATGATAAAAACAAAAGCTACCACACTGTCGGAACAGTTCTAAAGTCTAATAAAAAAGCAAAAACTACCACACTGTCGGAACAGTTCTAAAGTCTAATTAAAAAGCAAAAACTACCACATTGTCAGAACAGTTCTAAAATCTAATAAAAAAGCAAAACCTACCACACTGTCGGAACAGTTCTAAAGTCTAATAAAAAAGCAAAAACTACCACACTGTCGGAACAGTTCTAAAATCTAATAAAAAAAAAACAAAAAACTACCACACTGTCGGAACAGTTCTAAAGTCTAATAAAAAAAAAAAAACTACCACACTGTCGGAACAGTTCTAAAATCTAATAAAAAAACAAAAACTACCACACTGTCGGAAAAGTTCTAAAGTCTAATAAAAAAAACAAAAACTACCACACTGTCGGAACAGTTCTAAAATCTAATAAAAAAACAAAACCTACCACACTGTCGGAACAGTTCTAAAGTATATTAAAAGAACAGAAACTACCACACCGTCGGAACAGTTCTAAAGTCTAATAAAAAAAACAAAAACTACCACACTGTCTGAACAGTTCTAAAATCTAATAAAAAAACAAAAACTACCACACTATCGGAACAGTTCTAAAGTATATTAAAAGAACAGAAACTACCACACCGTCGGAACAGTTCTAAAGTCTAATAAAAAAAACAAAAACTACCACACTGTCGGAACAGTTCTAAAATCTAATAAAAAAGCAAAAACTACCACACTGTCGGAACAGTTCTAAAATCTAATAAAAAAACAAAATTACCACACTGTCGGAACAGTTCTAAAGTCTAATAAAAAAACAAAAACTACCACACTGTCGGAACAGTTCTAAAATCTAATAAAAAAGCAAAAACTACCACACAGTCGGAACAGTTCTAAAATCTAATAAAAAAACAAAAACTACCACACTGTCGGAACAGTTCTAAAATCTAATAAAAAAACAAAAACTTCCACACAGTCGGAACAGTTCTAAAAGCTAATAAAAAAACAAAAACTACCACACTGTCGGAACAGTTCTAAAATCTAATAACAAAGCAAAAACTACCACACTGTCGGAACAGTTCTAAAATCAAATAAAAAAACAAAAACTACCACACTGTCTGAACAGTTCTAAAATCTAATAAAAAAGCAAAAACTAATACACTGTCTGAACAGTTCTAAAATCGAATGAAAAAAACAAAAACTACCACACAGTCGGAACAGTTCTAAAATCTAATAAAAAAACAAAAACTACCACACTGTCGGAACAGTTCTAAAATCTAATGGAAAAAAACAAAACTACCACACTGTCGGAACAGTTCTAAAATCTAATAAAAAAACAAAAACTACCACACTGTCTGAACAGTTCTAAAATCTAATAAAAAAACCAAAAACTACCACACTGTCGGAACAGTTCTAAAATCTAATAGAAAAAAACAAAAACTACCACACTGTCGGAACAGTTCTAAAGTCTATTAAAAGAACAGAAACTACCACACTGTCGGAACAGTTCTAAAATCTAATAAAAAAACAAAAACTACCACACTGTCGGAACAGTTCTAAAATCTAATAACAAAGCAAAAATTACCACACTGTCGGAACAGTTCTAAAGTCTATTAAAAAAAAAACTACCACACAGTCGGAACAGTTCTAAAATCTAATAAAAAAACAAAAACTACCACACTGTCGGAACAGTTCTAAAATCTAATAAAAAAACAAAAACTACCACACTGTCGGAACAGTCCTAAAATCTAATAGAAAAAAACAAAAACTACCACACTGTCGGAACAGTTCTAAAGTCTAATTAAAAAGCAAAAACTACCACACTGTCGGAACAGTTCTAAAGTCTAATAACAAAACAAAAACTACCACACTGTCGGAACAGTTCTAAAGTCTAATAAAAAAAACAAAAACTACCACACTGTCGGAACAGTTCTAAAATCTAATAACAAAGCAAAAACTACCACACTGTCGGAACAGTTCTAAAATCAAATAAAAAAACAAAAACTACCACACTGTCTGAACAGTTCTAAAATCTAATAAAAAAGTAAAAACTACCACACAGTCGAAACAGTTCTAAAATCTAATAAAAAAACAAAAACTACCACACTGTCTGAACAGTTCTAAAATCTAATAAAAAAACAAAAACTACCACACTGTCGGAACAGTTCTAAAGTCTAATTAAAAAGCAAAAACTACCACACTGTCGGAACAGTTCTAAAATCTAATAACAAAAGCAAAAACTACCACACTGTCGGAACAGTTCTAAAGTCTAATAAAAAAACAAAAACTACCACACTGTCGGAACAGTTCTAAAGTCTAATAAAAAAACAAAAACGACCACACTGTCTGAACAGTTCTAAAATCTAATAACAAAGCAAAAACTACCACACTGTCGGAACAGTTCTAAAATCAAATAAAAAAACAAAAACTACCACACTGTCTGAACAGTTCTAAAATCTAATAAAAAAGCAAAAACTAATACACTGTCTGAACAGTTCTAAAATCGAATGAAAAAAACAAAAACTACCACACAGTCGGAACAGTTCTAAAATCTAATAAAAAAACAAAAACTACCACACTGTCGGAACAGTTCTAAAATCTAATAAAAAAACAAAAACTACCACACTGTCGGAACAGTTCTAAAATCTAATAACAAAGCAAAAATTACCACACTGTCGGAACAGTTCTAAAGTCTATTAAAAAAAAAACTACCACACAGTCGGAACAGTTCTAAAATCTAATAAAAAAACAAAAACTACCACACTGTCGGAACAGTTCTAAAATCTAATAAAAAAACAAAAACTACCACACTGTCGGAACAGTCCTAAAATCTAATAGAAAAAAACAAAAACTACCACACTGTCGGAACAGTTCTAAAGTCTAATTAAAAAGCAAAAACTACCACACTGTCGGAACAGTTCTAAAGTCTAATAACAAAACAAAAACTACCACACTGTCGGAACAGTTCTAAAGTCTAATAAAAAAAACAAAAACTACCACACTGTCGGAACAGTTCTAAAGTCTAATAAAAAAACAAAAACGACCACACTGTCTGAACAGTTCTAAAATCTAATAACAAAGCAAAAACTACCACACTGTCGGAACAGTTCTAAAATCAAATAAAAAAACAAAAACTACCACACTGTCTGAACAGTTCTAAAATCTAATAAAAAAGTAAAAACTACCACACAGTCGGAACAGTTCTAAAATCTAATAAAAAAACAAAAACTACCACACTGTCTGAACAGTTCTAAAATCTAATAAAAAAACAAAAACTACCACACTGTCGGAACAGTTCTAAAGTCTAATTAAAAAGCAAAAACTACCACACTGTCGGAACAGTTCTAAAGTCTAATAACAAAAGCAAAAACTACCACACTGTCGGAACAGTTCTAAAGTCTAATAAAAAAACAAAAACTACCACACTGTCGGTACAGTTCTAAAGTCTAATAAAAAAACAAAAACGACCACACTGTCTGAACAGTTCTAAAATCTAATAACAAAGCAAAAACTACCACACTGTCGGAACAGTTCTAAAATCAAATAAAAAAACAAAAACTACCACACTGTCTGAATAGTTCTAAAATCTAATAAAAAAGCAAAAACTACCACACTGTCGGAACAGTTCTAAAATCTAATAAAAAAGCAAAAACTACCACACTGTCGGAACAGTTCTAAAGTCTATTAAAAGAACAGAAACTACCACACTGTCGGAACAGTTCTAAAGTCTAATAAAAAAACAAAAACTACCACACTGTCGGAACAGTTCTAAAGTCTAATAAAAAAACAAAAACTACCACACTGTCGGAACAGTTCTAAAATCTAATAACAAAGCAAAAACTACCACACTGTCGGAACAGTTCTAAAGTCTATTAAAAAAACAAAAACTACCACACAGTCGGAACAGTTCTAAAATCTAATAAAAAAATAAAAACTACCACACTGTCGGAACAGTTCTAAAATCTAATAAAAAAACAAAAACTACCACACTGTCGGAACAGTTCTAAAATCTAATAAAAAAACAAAAATTACCACACTGTCGGAACAGTTCTAAAATCTAATAAAAAAACAAAAACTACCACACTGTCGGAACAGTCCTAAAATCTAATAGAAAAAAACAAAAACTACCACACTGTCGGAACAGTTCTAAAGTCTATTAAAAAGCAAAAACTACCACACTGTCGGAACAGTTCTAAAGTCTAATTAAAAAGCAAAAACTACTACACTGTCGGAACAGTTCTAAAGTCTAATAACAAAACAAAAACTACCACACTGTCGGAACAGTTCTAAAATCTAATAAAAAAACAAAAACTACCACACTGTCGGAACAGTTCTAAAGTCTAATTAAAAAGCAAAAACTACCACACTGTCGGAACTGTTCTAAAGTCTAATAAAAAAACAAAAACTACCACACTTTCGGAACAGTTCTAAAGTCTAATAAAAAAACAAAAACGACCACACTGTCTGAACAGTTCTAAAATCAAATAAAAAAACAAAAACTACCACACTGTCTGAACAGTTCTAAAATCTAATAAAAAAGCAAAAACTAATACACTGTCTGAACAGTTCTAAAATCGAATGAAAAAAACAAAAACTAACACACAGTCGAAACAGTTCTAAAATCTAATAAAAAAGCAAAAACTACCACACTGTCGGAACAGTTCTAAAGTCTATTAAAAGAACAGAAACTACCACACTGTCGGAACAGTTCTAAAGTCTAAAAAAAAAAAAAAAACTACCACACTGTCGGAACAGTTCTAAAATCTAATAACAAAGCAAAAACTACCACACTGTCGGAACAGTTCTAAAGTCTATTAAAAAAACAAAAACTACCGCACAGTCGGAACAGTTCTAAAATCTAATAAAAAAACAAAAACTACCACACTGTCGGAACAGTTCTAAAATCTAATAAAAAAACAAAAACTACCACACTGTCGGAACAGTTCTAAAGTCTAATAAAAAAACAAAAACTACCACACTTTCGGAACAGTTCTAAAGTCTAATAAAAAAACAAAAACGAACACACTGTCTGAACAGTTCTAAAGTCTAATAAAAAAGCCAAAACTACCACACTGTCGGAATAGTTCTAAAATTAATAAAAAAACAAAAACTACCACACTGTCGGAACAGTTCTAAAGTCTAATTAAAAAGCGAAAACTACCGCACTGTTGGAACAGTTCTAAAATCTAATAAAAAAGCAAAACCTACTACACTGTTGGAACAGTTCTAAAGTCTAATAAAAAAGCAAAAACTACCACACTGTCTGAACAGTTCTAAAATCTAATAAAAAAACAAAAACTACCACACTGTCGGAACAGTTCTAAAATCTAATAACAAAAGCAAAAACTACCACACTGTCGGAACAGTTCTAAAGTCTAATAAAAAAACAAAAACTACCACACTGTCGGAACAGTTCTAAAGTCTAATAAAAAAACAAAAACGACCACACTGTCTGAACAGTTCTAAAATCTAATAACAAAGCAAAAACTACCACACTGTCGGAACAGTTCTAAAATCAAATAAAAAAACAAAAACTACCACACTGTCTGAACAGTTCTAAAATCTAATAAAAAAGCAAAAACTAATACACTGTCTGAACAGTTCTAAAATCGAATGAAAAAAACAAAAACTACCACACAGTCGGAACAGTTCTAAAATCTAATAAAAAAACAAAAACTACCACACTGTCGGAACAGTTCTAAAATCTAATAAAAAAACAAAAACTACCACACTGTCGGAACAGTTCTAAAATCTAATAACAAAGCAAAAATTACCACACTGTCGGAACAGTTCTAAAGTCTATTAAAAAAAAAACTACCACACAGTCGGAACAGTTCTAAAATCTAATAAAAAAACAAAAACTACCACACTGTCGGAACAGTTCTAAAATCTAATAAAAAAACAAAAACTACCACACTGTCGGAACAGTCCTAAAATCTAATAGAAAAAAACAAAAACTACCACACTGTCGGAACAGTTCTAAAGTCTAATTAAAAAGCAAAAACTACCACACTGTCGGAACAGTTCTAAAGTCTAATAACAAAACAAAAACTACCACACTGTCGGAACAGTTCTAAAGTCTAATAAAAAAAACAAAAACTACCACACTGTCGGAACAGTTCTAAAGTCTAATAAAAAAACAAAAACGACCACACTGTCTGAACAGTTCTAAAATCTAATAACAAAGCAAAAACTACCACACTGTCGGAACAGTTCTAAAATCAAATAAAAAAACAAAAACTACCACACTGTCTGAACAGTTCTAAAATCTAATAAAAAAGTAAAAACTACCACACAGTCGGAACAGTTCTAAAATCTAATAAAAAAACAAAAACTACCACACTGTCTGAACAGTTCTAAAATCTAATAAAAAAACAAAAACTACCACACTGTCGGAACAGTTCTAAAGTCTAATTAAAAAGCAAAAACTACCACACTGTCGGAACAGTTCTAAAGTCTAATAACAAAAGCAAAAACTACCACACTGTCGGAACAGTTCTAAAGTCTAATAAAAAAACAAAAACTACCACACTGTCGGTACAGTTCTAAAGTCTAATAAAAAAACAAAAACGACCACACTGTCTGAACAGTTCTAAAATCTAATAACAAAGCAAAAACTACCACACTGTCGGAACAGTTCTAAAATCAAATAAAAAAACAAAAACTACCACACTGTCTGAATAGTTCTAAAATCTAATAAAAAAGCAAAAACTACCACACTGTCGGAACAGTTCTAAAATCTAATAAAAAAGCAAAAACTACCACACTGTCGGAACAGTTCTAAAGTCTATTAAAAGAACAGAAACTACCACACTGTCGGAACAGTTCTAAAGTCTAATAAAAAAACAAAAACTACCACACTGTCGGAACAGTTCTAAAGTCTAATAAAAAAACAAAAACTACCACACTGTCGGAACAGTTCTAAAATCTAATAACAAAGCAAAAACTACCACACTGTCGGAACAGTTCTAAAGTCTATTAAAAAAACAAAAACTACCACACAGTCGGAACAGTTCTAAAATCTAATAAAAAAATAAAAACTACCACACTGTCGGAACAGTTCTAAAATCTAATAAAAAAACAAAAACTACCACACTGTCGGAACAGTTCTAAAATCTAATAAAAAAACAAAAATTACCACACTGTCGGAACAGTTCTAAAATCTAATAAAAAAACAAAAACTACCACACTGTCGGAACAGTCCTAAAATCTAATAGAAAAAAACAAAAACTACCACACTGTCGGAACAGTTCTAAAGTCTATTAAAAAGCAAAAACTACCACACTGTCGGAACAGTTCTAAAGTCTAATTAAAAAGCAAAAACTACTACACTGTCGGAACAGTTCTAAAGTCTAATAACAAAACAAAAACTACCACACTGTCGGAACAGTTCTAAAATCTAATAAAAAAACAAAAACTACCACACTGTCGGAACAGTTCTAAAGTCTAATTAAAAAGCAAAAACTACCACACTGTCGGAACTGTTCTAAAGTCTAATAAAAAAACAAAAACTACCACACTTTCGGAACAGTTCTAAAGTCTAATAAAAAAACAAAAACGACCACACTGTCTGAACAGTTCTAAAATCAAATAAAAAAACAAAAACTACCACACTGTCTGAACAGTTCTAAAATCTAATAAAAAAGCAAAAACTAATACACTGTCTGAACAGTTCTAAAATCGAATGAAAAAAACAAAAACTAACACACAGTCGAAACAGTTCTAAAATCTAATAAAAAAGCAAAAACTACCACACTGTCGGAACAGTTCTAAAGTCTATTAAAAGAACAGAAACTACCACACTGTCGGAACAGTTCTAAAGTCTAAAAAAAAAAAAAAAACTACCACACTGTCGGAACAGTTCTAAAATCTAATAACAAAGCAAAAACTACCACACTGTCGGAACAGTTCTAAAGTCTATTAAAAAAACAAAAACTACCGCACAGTCGGAACAGTTCTAAAATCTAATAAAAAAACAAAAACTACCACACTGTCGGAACAGTTCTAAAATCTAATAAAAAAACAAAAACTACCACACTGTCGGAACAGTTCTAAAGTCTAATAAAAAAACAAAAACTACCACACTTTCGGAACAGTTCTAAAGTCTAATAAAAAAACAAAAACGAACACACTGTCTGAACAGTTCTAAAGTCTAATAAAAAAGCCAAAACTACCACACTGTCGGAATAGTTCTAAAATTAATAAAAAAACAAAAACTACCACACTGTCGGAACAGTTCTAAAGTCTAATTAAAAAGCGAAAACTACCGCACTGTTGGAACAGTTCTAAAATCTAATAAAAAAGCAAAACCTACTACACTGTTGGAACAGTTCTAAAGTCTAATAAAAAAGCAAAAACTACCACACTGTCTGAACAGTTCTAAAATCTAATAAAAAAACAAAAACTACCACACTGTCGGAACAGTTCTAAAGTCTAATAAAAAAAAAAAAAAACTACCACACTGTCTGAACAGTTCTAAAATCTAATAAAAAAACAAAAACTAGCACACTGTCGGAACAGTTCTAAAATCTAATAAAAAAACAAAAACTACCACACTTTCGGAACAGTTCTAAAGTCTATTAAAAGAACAGAAACTACCACACTGTCGGAACAGTTCTAAAGTCTAATAAAAAAAAACAAAAACTACCACACTGTCTGAACAGTTCTAAAATCTAATAAAAAAACAAAAACTAGCACACTGTCGGAACAGTTCTAAAATCTAATAAAAAAACAAAAACTACCACACTGTCGGAACAGTTCTAAAATCTAATAACAAAGCAAAAATTACCACACTGTCGGAACAGTTCTAAAGTCTATTAAAAAAAAACTACCACACAGTCGGAACAGTTCTAAAATCTAATAAAAAAACAAAAACTACCACACTGTCGGAACAGTTCTAAAATCTAATAAAAAAACAAAAACTACCACACTGTCGGAACAGTCCTAAAATCTAATAGAAAAAAACAAAAACTACCACACTGTCGGAACAGTTCTAAAGTCTAATTAAAAAGCAAAAACTACCACACTGTCGGAACAGTTCTAAAGTCTAATAACAAAACAAAAACTACCACACTGTCGGAACAGTTCTAAAGTCTAATAAAAAAAACAAAAACTACCACACTGTCGGAACAGTTCTAAAATCTAATAACAAAGCAAAAACTACCACACTGTCGGAACAGTTCTAAAATCAAATAAAAAAACAAAAACTACCACACTGTCTGAACAGTTCTAAAATCTAATAAAAAAGTAAAAACTACCACACAGTCGAAACAGTTCTAAAATCTAATAAAAAAACAAAAACTACCACACTGTCTGAACAGTTCTAAAATCTAATAAAAAAACAAAAACTACCACACTGTCGGAACAGTTCTAAAGTCTAATAAAAAAACAAAAACGACCACACTGTCTGAACAGTTCTAAAATCTAATAACAAAGCAAAAACTACCACACTGTCGGAACAGTTCTAAAATCAAATAAAAAAACAAAAACTACCACACTGTCTGAACAGTTCTAAAATCTAATAAAAAAGCAAAAACTAATACACTGTCTGAACAGTTCTAAAATCGAATGAAAAAAACAAAAACTACCACACAGTCGGAACAGTTCTAAAATCTAATAAAAAAACAAAAACTACCACACTGTCGGAACAGTTCTAAAATCTAATAAAAAAACAAAAACTACCACACTGTCGGAACAGTTCTAAAATCTAATAACAAAGCAAAAATTACCACACTGTCGGAACAGTTCTAAAGTCTATTAAAAAAAAAACTACCACACAGTCGGAACAGTTCTAAAATCTAATAAAAAAACAAAAACTACCACACTGTCGGAACAGTTCTAAAATCTAATAAAAAAACAAAAACTACCACACTGTCGGAACAGTCCTAAAATCTAATAGAAAAAAACAAAAACTACCACACTGTCGGAACAGTTCTAAAGTCTAATTAAAAAGAAAAAACTACCACACTGTCGGAACAGTTCTAAAGTCTAATAACAAAACAAAAACTACCACACTGTCGGAACAGTTCTAAAGTCTAATAAAAAAAACAAAAACTACCACACTGTCGGAACAGTTCTAAAGTCTAATAAAAAAACAAAAACGACCACACTGTCTGAACAGTTCTAAAATCTAATAACAAAGCAAAAACTACCACACTGTCGGAACAGTTCTAAAATCAAATAAAAAAACAAAAACTACCACACTGTCTGAACAGTTCTAAAATCTAATAAAAAAGTAAAAACTACCACACAGTCGGAACAGTTCTAAAATCTAATAAAAAAACAAAAACTACCACACTGTCTGAACAGTTCTAAAATCTAATAAAAAAACAAAAACTACCACACTGTCGGAACAGTTCTAAAGTCTAATTAAAAAGCAAAAACTACCACACTGTCGGAACAGTTCTAAAGTCTAATAACAAAAGCAAAAACTACCACACTGTCGGAACAGTTCTAAAGTCTAATAAAAAAACAAAAACTACCACACTGTCGGAACAGTTCTAAAGTCTAATAAAAAAACAAAAACGACCACACTGTCTGAACAGTTCTAAAATCTAATAACAAAGCAAAAACTACCACACTGTCGGAACAGTTCTAAAATCAAATAAAAAAACAAAAACTACCACACTGTCTGAATAGTTCTAAAATCTAATAAAAAAGCAAAAACTACCACACTGTCGGAACAGTTCTAAAATCTAATAAAAAAGCAAAAACTACCACACTGTCGGAACAGTTCTAAAGTCTATTAAAAGAACAGAAACTACCACACTGTCGGAACAGTTCTAAAGTCTAATAAAAAAACAAAAACTACTACACTGTCGGAACAGTTCTAAAGTCTAATAACAAAACAAAAACTACCACACTGTCGGAACAGTTCTAAAATCTAATAACAAAGCAAAAACTACCACACTGTCGGAACAGTTCGAAAGTCTAATAAAAAAACAAAAACTACCACACTGTCTGAACAGTTCTAAAATCTATTAAAAGAACAGAAACTACCACACTGTCGGAACAGTTCTAAAGTCTAATAAAAAAACAAAAACTACCACACTGTCGGAACAGTTCTAAAGTCTAATAAAAAAACAAAAACTACCACACTGTCGGAACAGTTCTAAAATCTAATAACAAAGCAAAAACTACCACACTGTCGGAACAGTTCTAAAGTCTATTAAAAAAACAAAAACTACCACACAGTCGGAACAGTTCTAAAATCTAATAAAAAAATAAAAACTACCACACTGTCGGAACAGTTCTAAAATCTAATAAAAAAACAAAAACTACCACACTGTCGGAACAGTTCTAAAATCTAATAAAAAAACAAAAATTACCACACTGTCGGAACAGTTCTAAAATCTAATAAAAAAACAAAAACTACCACACTGTCGGAACAGTCCTAAAATCTAATAGAAAAAAACAAAAACTACCACACTGTCGGAACAGTTCTAAAGTCTATTAAAAAGCAAAAACTACCACACTGTCGGAACAGTTCTAAAGTCTAATTAAAAAGCAAAAACTACCACACTGTCGGAACAGTTCTAAAGTCTAATAACAAAACAAAAACTACCACACTGTCGGAACAGTTCTAAAATCTAGTAAAAAAACAAAAACTACCACACTGTCGGAACAGTTCTAAAGTCTAATTAAAAAGCAAAAACTACCACACTGTCGGAACAGTTCTAAAGTCTAATAAAAAAACAAAAACTACCACACTTTCGGAACAGTTCTAAAGTCTAATAAAAAAACAAAAACGACCACACTGTCTGAACAGTTCTAAAATCAAATAAAAAAACAAAAACTACCACACTGTCTGAACAGTTCTAAAATCTAATAAAAAAGCAAAAACTAATACACTGTCTGAACAGTTCTAAAATCGAATGAAAAAAACAAAAACTAACACACAGTCGAAACAGTTCTAAAATCTAATAAAAAAGCAAAAACTACCACACTGTCGGAACAGTTCTAAAATCAAATAAAAAAACAAAAACTACCACACTGTCTGAACAGTTCTAAAATCTAATAAAAAAGTAAAAACTACCACACAGTCGGAACAGTTCTAAAATCTAATAAAAAAACAAAAACTACCACACTGTCTGAACAGTTCTAAAATCTAATAAAAAAACAAAAACTACCACACTGTCGGAACAGTTCTAAAGTCTAATTAAAAAGCAAAAACTACCACACTGTCGGAACAGTTCTAAAGTCTAATAACAAAAGCAAAAACTACCACACTGTCGGAACAGTTCTAAAGTCTAATAAAAAAACAAAAACTACCACACTGTCGGAACAGTTCTAAAGTCTAATAAAAAAACAAAAACGACCACACTGTCTGAACAGTTCTAAAATCTAATAACAAAGCAAAAACTACCACACTGTCGGAACAGTTCTAAAATCAAATAAAAAAACAAAAACTACCACACTGTCTGAATAGTTCTAAAATCTAATAAAAAAGCAAAAACTACCACACTGTCGGAACAGTTCTAAAATCTAATAAAAAAGCAAAAACTACCACACTGTCGGAACAGTTCTAAAGTCTATTAAAAGAACAGAAACTACCACACTGTCGGAACAGTTCTAAAGTCTAATAAAAAAACAAAAACTACTACACTGTCGGAACAGTTCTAAAGTCTAATAACAAAACAAAAACTACCACACTGTCGGAACAGTTCTAAAATCTAATAACAAAGCAAAAACTACCACACTGTCGGAACAGTTCGAAAGTCTAATAAAAAAACAAAAACTACCACACTGTCTGAACAGTTCTAAAATCTATTAAAAGAACAGAAACTACCACACTGTCGGAACAGTTCTAAAGTCTAATAAAAAAACAAAAACTACCACACTGTCGGAACAGTTCTAAAGTCTAATAAAAAAACAAAAACTACCACACTGTCGGAACAGTTCTAAAATCTAATAACAAAGCAAAAACTACCACACTGTCGGAACAGTTCTAAAGTCTATTAAAAAAACAAAAACTACCACACAGTCGGAACAGTTCTAAAATCTAATAAAAAAATAAAAACTACCACACTGTCGGAACAGTTCTAAAATCTAATAAAAAAACAAAAACTACCACACTGTCGGAACAGTTCTAAAATCTAATAAAAAAACAAAAATTACCACACTGTCGGAACAGTTCTAAAATCTAATAAAAAAACAAAAACTACCACACTGTCGGAACAGTCCTAAAATCTAATAGAAAAAAACAAAAACTACCACACTGTCGGAACAGTTCTAAAGTCTATTAAAAAGCAAAAACTACCACACTGTCGGAACAGTTCTAAAGTCTAATTAAAAAGCAAAAACTACCACACTGTCGGAACAGTTCTAAAGTCTAATAACAAAACAAAAACTACCACACTGTCGGAACAGTTCTAAAATCTAGTAAAAAAACAAAAACTACCACACTGTCGGAACAGTTCTAAAGTCTAATTAAAAAGCAAAAACTACCACACTGTCGGAACAGTTCTAAAGTCTAATAAAAAAACAAAAACTACCACACTTTCGGAACAGTTCTAAAGTCTAATAAAAAAACAAAAACGACCACACTGTCTGAACAGTTCTAAAATCAAATAAAAAAACAAAAACTACCACACTGTCTGAACAGTTCTAAAATCTAATAAAAAAGCAAAAACTAATACACTGTCTGAACAGTTCTAAAATCGAATGAAAAAAACAAAAACTAACACACAGTCGAAACAGTTCTAAAATCTAATAAAAAAGCAAAAACTACCACACTGTCGGAACAGTTCTAAAGTCTATTAAAAGAACAGAAACTACCACACTGTCGGAACAGTTCTAAAGTCTAAAAAAAAAAAAAAAACTACCACACTGTCGGAACAGTTCTAAAATCTAATAACAAAGCAAAAACTACCACACTGTCGGAACAGTTCTAAAGTCTATTAAAAAAACAAAAACTACCGCACAGTCGGAACAGTTCTAAAATCTAATAAAAAAACAAAAACTACCACACTGTCGGAACAGTTCTAAAATCTAATAAAAAAACAAAAACTACCACACTGTCGGAACAGTTCTAAAATCTAATAGAAAAAAACAAAAACTACCACACTGTCGGAACAGTTCTAAAATCTAATAAAAAAGCAAAAACTACCACACTGTCGGAACAGTTATAAAGTCTATTAAAAGAACAGAAACTACCACACTGTCGGAACAGTTCTAAATCTAATAAAAAAAAAACTACCACACTGTCGGAACAGTTCTAAGATCTAATGATAAAAACAAAAGCTACCACACTGTCGGAACAGTTCTAAAATCTAATGAAAAAAAACAAAACCTACCACACTGTCAGAACAGTTCTAAAGTCTAATAAAAAAGCCAAAACTACCACACTGTCGGAATAGTTCTAAAATTAATAAAAAAACAAAAACTACCACACTGTCGGAACAGTTCTAAAGTCTAAATAAAAAGCGAAAACTACCGCACTGTTGGAACAGTTCTAAAATCTAATAAAAAAGCAAAACCTACTACACTGTTGGAACAGTTCTAAAGTCTAATAAAAAAGCAAAAACTACCACACTGTCTGAACAGTTCTAAAATCTAATAAAAAAACAAAAACTACCACACTGTCGGAACAGTTCTAAAGTCTAATAAAAAAAAAAAAAAACTACCACACTGTCTGAACAGTTCTAAAATCTAATAAAAAAGCAAAAACTAATACACTGTCTGAACAGTTCTAAAATCGAATGAAAAAAACAAAAACTAACACACAGTCGAAACAGTTCTAAAATCTAATAAAAAAGCAAAAACTACCACACTGTCGGAACAGTTCTAAAGTCTATTAAAAGAACAGAAACTACCACACTGTCGGAACAGTTCTAAAGTCTAAAAAAAAAAAAAAAACTACCACACTGTCGGAACAGTTCTAAAATCTAATAACAAAGCAAAAACTACCACACTGTCGGAACAGTTCTAAAGTCTATTAAAAAAACAAAAACTACCGCACAGTCGGAACAGTTCTAAAATCTAATAAAAAAACAAAAACTACCACACTGTCGGAACAGTTCTAAAATCTAATAAAAAAACAAAAACTACCACACTGTCGGAACAGTTCTAAAATCTAATAGAAAAAAACAAAAACTACCACACTGTCGGAACAGTTCTAAAATCTAATAAAAAAGCAAAAACTACCACACTGTCGGAACAGTTATAAAGTCTATTAAAAGAACAGAAACTACCACACTGTCGGAACAGTTCTAAATCTAATAAAAAAAAAACTACCACACTGTCGGAACAGTTCTAAGATCTAATGATAAAAACAAAAGCTACCACACTGTCGGAACAGTTCTAAAATCTAATGAAAAAAAACAAAACCTACCACACTGTCAGAACAGTTCTAAAGTCTAATAAAAAAGCCAAAACTACCACACTGTCGGAATAGTTCTAAAATTAATAAAAAAACAAAAACTACCACACTGTCGGAACAGTTCTAAAGTCTAATTAAAAAGCGAAAACTACCGCACTGTTGGAACAGTTCTAAAATCTAATAAAAAAGCAAAACCTACTACACTGTTGGAACAGTTCTAAAGTCTAATAAAAAAGCAAAAACTACCACACTGTCTGAACAGTTCTAAAATCTAATAAAAAAACAAAAACTACCACACTGTCGGAACAGTTCTAAAGTCTAATAAAAAAAAACAAAAACTACCACACTGTCTGAACAGTTCTAAAATCTAATAAAAAAACAAAAACTAGCACACTGTCGGAACAGTTCTAAAATCTAATAAAAAAACAAAACTACCACACTTTCGGAACAGTTCTAAAGTCTATTAAAAGAACAGAAACTACCACACTGTCGGAACAGTTCTAAAGTCTAATAAAAAAAAAAAAAAACTACCACACTGTCTGAACAGTTCTAAAATCTAATAAAAAAACAAAAACTAGCACACTGTCGGAACAGTTCTAAAATCTAATAAAAAAACAAAAACTACCACACTGTCGGAACAGTTCTAAAATCTAATAACAAAGCAAAAATTACCACACTGTCGGAACAGTTCTAAAGTCTATTAAAAAAAAAACTACCACACAGTCGGAACAGTTCTAAAATCTAATAAAAAAACAAAAACTACCACACTGTCGGAACAGTTCTAAAATCTAATAAAAAAACAAAAACTACCACACTGTCGGAACAGTCCTAAAATCTAATAGAAAAAAACAAAAACTACCACACTGTCGGAACAGTTCTAAAGTCTAATTAAAAAGCAAAAACTACCACACTGTCGGAACAGTTCTAAAGTCTAATAACAAAACAAAAACTACCACACTGTCGGAACAGTTTTAAAGTCTAATAAAAAAAACAAAAACTACCACACTGTCGGAACAGTTCTAAAATCTAATAACAAAGCAAAAACTACCACACTGTCGGAACAGTTCTAAAATCAAATAAAAAAACAAAAACTACCACACTGTCTGAACAGTTCTAAAATCTAATAAAAAAGTAAAAACTACCACACAGTCGAAACAGTTCTAAAATCTAATAAAAAAACAAAAACTACCACACTGTCTGAACAGTTCTAAAATCTAATAAAAAAACAAAAACTACCACACTGTCGGAACAGTTCTAAAGTCTAATTAAAAAGCAAAAACTACCACACTGTCGGAACAGTTCTAAAATCTAATAACAAAAACAAAAACTACCACACTGTCGGAACAGTTCTAAAGTCTAATAAAAAAACAAAAACGACCACACTGTCTGAACAGTTCTAAAATCTAATAACAAAGCAAAAACTACCACACTGTCGGAACAGTTCTAAAATCAAATAAAAAAACAAAAACTACCACACTGTCTGAACAGTTCTAAAATCTAATAAAAAAGCAAAAACTAATACACTGTCTGAACAGTTCTAAAATCGAATGAAAAAAACAAAAACTACCACACAGTCGGAACAGTTCTAAAATCTAATAAAAAAACAAAAACTACCACACTGTCGGAACAGTTCTAAAATCTAATAAAAAAACAAAAACTACCACACTGTCGGAACAGTTCTAAAATCTAATAACAAAGCAAAAATTACCACACTGTCGGAACAGTTCTAAAGTCTATTAAAAAAAAACTACCACACAGTCGGAACAGTTCTAAAATCTAATAAAAAAACAAAAACTACCACACTGTCGGAACAGTTCTAAAATCTAATAAAAAAACAAAAACTACCACACTGTCGGAACAGTCCTAAAATCTAATAGAAAAAAACAAAAACTACCACACTGTCGGAACAGTTCTAAAGTCTAATTAAAAAGCAAAAACTACCACACTGTCGGAACAGTTCTAAAGTCTAATAACAAAACAAAAACTACCACACTGTCGGAACAGTTCTAAAGTCTAATAAAAAAAACAAAAACTACCACACTGTCGGAACAGTTCTAAAGTCTAATAAAAAAACAAAAACGACCACACTGTGTGAACAGTTCTAAAATCTAATAACAAAGCAAAAACTACCACACTGTCGGAACAGTTCTAAAATCAAATAAAAAAACAAAAACTACCACACTGTCTGAACAGTTCTAAAATCTAATAAAAAAGTAAAAACTACCACACAGTCGGAACAGTTCTAAAATCTAATAAAAAAACAAAAACTACCACACTGTCTGAACAGTTCTAAAATCTAATAAAAAAACAAAAACTACCACACTGTCGGAACAGTTCTAAAGTCTAATTAAAAAGCAAAAACTACCACACTGTCGGAACAGTTCTAAAGTCTAATAACAAAAGCAAAAACTACCACACTGTCGGAACAGTTCTAAAGTCTAATAAAAAAACAAAAACTACCACACTGTCGGAACAGTTCTAAAGTCTAATAAAAAAACAAAAACGACCACACTGTCTGAACAGTTCTAAAATCTAATAACAAAGCAAAAACTACCACACTGTCGGAACAGTTCTAAAATCAAATAAAAAAACAAAAACTACCACACTGTCTGAATAGTTCTAAAATCTAATAAAAAAGCAAAAACTACCACACTGTCGGAACAGTTCTAAAATCTAATAAAAAAGCAAAAACTACCACACTGTCGGAACAGTTCTAAAGTCTATTAAAAGAACAGAAACTACCACACTGTCGGAACAGTTCTAAAGTCTAATAAAAAAACAAAAACTACCACACTGTCGGAACAGTTCTAAAGTCTAATAAAAAAACAAAAACTACCACACTGTCGGAACAGTTCTAAAATCTAATAACAAAGCAAAAACTACCACACTGTCGGAACAGTTCTAAAGTCTAATAAAAAAAAACAAAAACTACCACACTGTCTGAACAGTTCTAAAATCTAATAAAAAAACAAAAACTAGCACACTGTCGGAACAGTTCTAAAATCTAATAAAAAAACAAAACTACCACACTTTCGGAACAGTTCTAAAGTCTATTAAAAGAACAGAAACTACCACACTGTCGGAACAGTTCTAAAGTCTAATAAAAAAACAAAAACTACCACACTGTCGGAACAGTTCTAAAATCTAATAACAAAGCAAAAACTACCACACTGTCGGAACAGTTCTAAAGTCTATTAAAAAAACAAAAACTACCACACAGTCGGAACAGTTCTAAAATCTAATAAAAAAATAAAAACTACCACACTGTCGGAACAGTTCTAAAATCTAATAAAAAAACAAAAACTACCACACTGTCGGAACAGTTCTAAAATCTAATAAAAAAACAAAAATTACCACACTGTCGGAACAGTTCTAAAATCTAATAAAAAAACAAAAACTACCACACTGTCGGAACAGTCCTAAAATCTAATAGAAAAAAACAAAAACTACCACACTGTCGGAACAGTTCTAAAGTCTAATAAAAAGCAAAAACTACCACACTGTCGGAACAGTTCTAAAGTCTAATTAAAAAGCAAAAACTACCACACTGTCGGAACAGTTCTAAAGTCTATTAACAAAACAAAAACTACCACACTGTCGGAACAGTTCTAAAATCTAATAAAAAAACAAAAACTACCACACTGTCGGAACAGTTCTAAAGTCTAATTAAAAAGCAAAAACTACCACACTGTCGGAACAGTTCTAAAGTCTAATAAAAAAACAAAAACTACCACACTTTCGGAACAGTTCTAAAGTCTAATAAAAAAACAAAAACGACCACACTGTCTGAACAGTTCTAAAATCAAATAAAAAAACAAAAACTACCACACTTTCGGAACAGTTCTAAAATCTAATAAAAAAGCAAAAACTAATACACTGTCTGAACAGTTCTAAAATCGAATGAAAAAAACAAAAACTAACACACAGTCGAAACAGTTCTAAAATCTAATAACAAAGCAAAAACTACCACACTGTCGGAACAGTTCTAAAGTCTATTAAAAAAACAAAAACTACCGCACAGTCGGAACAGTTCTAAAATCTAATAAAAAAACAAAAACTACCACACTGTCGGAACAGTTCTAAAATCTAATAAAAAAACAAAAACTACCACACTGTCGGAACAGTTCTAAAATCTAATAGAAAAAAACAAAAACTACCACACTGTCGGAACAGTTCTAAAATCTAATAAAAAAGCAAAAACTACCACACTGTCGGAACAGTTATAAAGTCTATTAAAAGAACAGAAACTACCACACTGTCGGAACAGTTCTAAAGTCTAATAAAAAAACAAAAACGACCACACTGTCTGAACAGTTCTAAAATCAAATAAAAAAACAAAAACTACCACACTTTCGGAACAGTTCTAAAATCTAATAAAAAAGCAAAAACTAATACACTGTCTGAACAGTTCTAAAATCGAATGAAAAAAACAAAAACTAACACACAGTCGAAACAGTTCTAAAATCTAATAACAAAGCAAAAACTACCACACTGTCGGAACAGTTCTAAAGTCTATTAAAAAAACAAAAACTACCGCACAGTCGGAACAGTTCTAAAATCTAATAAAAAAACAAAAACTACCACACTGTCGGAACAGTTCTAAAATCTAATAAAAAAACAAAAACTACCACACTGTCGGAACAGTTCTAAAATCTAATAGAAAAAAACAAAAACTACCACACTGTCGGAACAGTTCTAAAATCTAATAAAAAAGCAAAAACTACCACACTGTCGGAACAGTTATAAAGTCTATTAAAAGAACAGAAACTACCACACTGTCGGAACAGTTCTAAATCTAATAAAAAAAAAACTACCACACTGTCGGAACAGTTCTAAGATCTAATGATAAAAACAAAAGCTACCACACTGTCGGAACAGTTCTAAAATCTAATAAAAAAGGAAAAACTATCACACTGTCGGAACAGTTCTAAAATATAATAAAGAAACAAAAACTACCACACTGTCGGAACAGTTCTAAAATCTAATAAAAAGGCAAAAACTACCACACCGTCGGAACAGTTCTAAAGTCTAATAAAAGAACAGAAACTACCACACTGTCGGAACAGTTCTAAAATCTAATAACAAAGCAAAAACTACCACACTGTCGGAACAGTTCTAAAGTCTATTAAAAAAACAAAAACTACCACACTGTCGGAACAGTTCTAAAGTCTAATAAAAAAACAAAAACTACCACACTGTCTAAACAGTTCTAAAGTCTAATTAAAAAGCAAAAACTACCACACTCTCGGAACAGTTCTAAAGTCTAATAACAAAACAAAAACTACCACACTATCGGAACAGTTCTAAATCTAATAAAAAAAAAACTACCACACTGTCGGAACAGTTCTAAGATCTAATGATAAAAACAAAAGCTACCACACTGTCGGAACAGTTCTAAAATCTAATGAAAAAAACCAAAACCTACCACACTGTCAGAACAGTTCTAAAGTCTAATAAAAAAGCCAAAACTACCACACTGTCGGAATAGTTCTAAAATCTAATAAAAAAACAAAAACTACCACACTGTCGGAACAGTTCTAAAGTTTAATTAAAAAGCGAAAACTACCACACTGTTGGAACAGTTCTAAAATCTAATAAAAAAGCAAAACCTACCACACTGTCGGAACAGTTCTAAAGTCTAATAAAAAAGCAAAAACTACCACACTGTCGGAACAGTTCTAAAGTCTATTAAAAGAACAGAAACTACCACACTGTCGGAACAGTTCTAAAGTCTAATAAAAAAACAAAAACTACCACACTGTCGGAACAGTTCTAAAGTCTAATAAAAAAACAAAAACTACCACACTGTCGGAACAGTTCTAAAATCTAATAACAAAGCAAAAACTACCACACTGTCGGAACAGTTCTAAAGTCTATTAAAAAAACAAAAACTACCACACAGTCGGAACAGTTCTAAAATCTAATAAAAAAATAAAAACTACCACACTGTCGGAACAGTTCTAAAATCTAATAAAAAAACAAAAACTACCACACTGTCGGAACAGTTCTAAAATCTAATAAAAAAACAAAAATTACCACACTGTCGGAACAGTTCTAAAATCTAATAAAAAAACAAAAACTACCACACTGTCGGAACAGTCCTAAAATCTAATAGAAAAAAACAAAAACTACCACACTGTCGGAACAGTTCTAAAGTCTATTAAAAAGCAAAAACTACCACACTGTCGGAACAGTTCTAAAGTCTAATTAAAAAGCAAAAACTACCACACTGTCGGAACAGTTCTAAAGTCTAATAACAAAACAAAAACTACCACACTGTCGGAACAGTTCTAAAATCTAATAAAAAAACAAAAACTACCACACTGTCGGAACAGTTCTAAAGTCTAATTAAAAAGCAAAAACTACCACACTGTCGGAACAGTTCTAAAGTCTAATAAAAAAACAAAAACTACCACACTTTCGGAACAGTTCTAAAGTCTAATAAAAAAACAAAAACGACCACACTGTCTGAACAGTTCTAAAATCAAATAAAAAAACAAAAACTACCACACTGTCTGAACAGTTCTAAAATCTAATAAAAAAGCAAAAACTAATACACTGTCTGAACAGTTCTAAAATCGAATGAAAAAAACAAAAACTAACACACAGTCGAAACAGTTCTAAAATCTAATAACAAAGCAAAAACTACCACACTGTCGGAACAGTTCTAAAGTCTATTAAAAAAACAAAAACTACCGCACAGTCGGAACAGTTCTAAAATCTAATAAAAAAACAAAAACTACCACACTGTCGGAACAGTTCTAAAATCTAATAAAAAAACAAAAACTACCACACTGTCGGAACAGTTCTAAAATCTAATAGAAAAAAACAAAAACTACCACACTGTCGGAACAGTTCTAAAATCTAATAAAAAAGCAAAAACTACCACACTGTCGGAACAGTTATAAAGTCTATTAAAAGAACAGAAACTACCACACTGTCGGAACAGTTCTAAATCTAATAAAAAAAAAACTACCACACTGTCGGAACAGTTCTAAGATCTAATGATAAAAACAAAAGCTACCACACTGTCGGAACAGTTCTAAAATCTAATAAAAAAGGAAAAACTATCACACTGTCGGAACAGTTCTAAAATATAATAAAGAAACAAAAACTACCACACTGTCGGAACAGTTCTAAAATCTAATAAAAAGGCAAAAACTACCACACCGTCGGAACAGTTCTAAAGTCTAATAAAAGAACAGAAACTACCACACTGTCGGAACAGTTCTAAAATCTAATAACAAAGCAAAAACTACCACACTGTCGGAACAGTTCTAAAGTCTATTAAAAAAACAAAAACTACCACACTGTCGGAACAGTTCTAAAGTCTAATAAAAAAACAAAAACTACCACACTGTCTAAACAGTTCTAAAGTCTAATTAAAAAGCAAAAACTACCACACTCTCGGAACAGTTCTAAAGTCTAATAACAAAACAAAAACTACCACACTATCGGAACAGTTCTAAATCTAATAAAAAAAAAACTACCACACTGTCGGAACAGTTCTAAGATCTAATGATAAAAACAAAAGCTACCACACTGTCGGAACAGTTCTAAAATCTAATGAAAAAAACCAAAACCTACCACACTGTCAGAACAGTTCTAAAGTCTAATAAAAAAGCCAAAACTACCACACTGTCGGAATAGTTCTAAAATCTAATAAAAAAACAAAAACTACCACACTGTCGGAACAGTTCTAAAGTTTAATTAAAAAGCGAAAACTACCACACTGTCGGAACAGTTCTAAAATATAATAAAAAAGCAAAACCTACCACACTGTCGGAACAGTTCTAAAGTCTAATAAAAAAGCAAAAACTACCACACTGTCTGAACAGTTCTAAAATCTAATAAAAAAACAAAAACTACCACACTGTCGGAACAGTTCTAAAGTCTATTAAAAGAACAGAAACTACCACACTGTCGGAACAGTTCTAAAGTCTAATAAAAAACAAAAACTACCACACTGTCGGAACAGTTCTAAAGTCTAATAAAAAAACAAAAACTACCACACTGTCGGAACAGTTCTAAAATCTAATAACAAAGCAAAAACTACCACACTGTCGGAACAGTTCTAAAGTCTATTAAAAAAACAAAAACTACCACACAGTCGGAACAGTTCTAAAATCTAATAAAAAAATAAAAACTACCACACTGTCGGAACAGTTCTAAAATCTAATAAAAAAACAAAAACTACCACACTGTCGGAACAGTTCTAAAATCTAATAAAAAAACAAAAATTACCACACTGTCGGAACAGTTCTAAAATCTAATAAAAAAACAAAAACTACCACACTGTCGGAACAGTCCTAAAATCTAATAGAAAAAAACAAAAACTACCACACTGTCGGAACAGTTCTAAAGTCTATTAAAAAGCAAAAACTACCACACTGTCGGAACAGTTCTAAAGTCTAATTAAAAAGCAAAAACTACCACACTGTCGGAACAGTTCTAAAGTCTAATAACAAAACAAAAACTACCACACTGTCGGAACAGTTCTAAAATCTAATAAAAAAACAAAAACTACCACACTGTCGGAACAGTTCTAAAGTCTAATTAAAAAGCAAAAACTACCACACTGTCGGAACAGTTCTAAAGTCTAATAAAAAAACAAAAACTACCACACTTTCGGAACAGTTCTAAAGTCTAATAAAAAAACAAAAACGACCACACTGTCTGAACAGTTCTAAAATCAAATAAAAAAACAAAAACTACCACACTGTCTGAACAGTTCTAAAATCTAATAAAAAAGCAAAAACTAATACACTGTCTGAACAGTTCTAAAATCGAATGAAAAAAACAAAAACTAACACACAGTCGAAACAGTTCTAAAATCTAATAACAAAGCAAAAACTACCACACTGTCGGAACAGTTCTAAAGTCTATTAAAAAAACAAAAACTACCGCACAGTCGGAACAGTTCTAAAATCTAATAAAAAAACAAAAACTACCACACTGTCGGAACAGTTCTAAAATCTAATAAAAAAACAAAAACTACCACACTGTCGGAACAGTTCTAAAATCTAATAGAAAAAAACAAAAACTACCACACTGTCGGAACAGTTCTAAAATCTAATAAAAAAGCAAAAACTACCACACTGTCGGAACAGTTATAAAGTCTATTAAAAGAACAGAAACTACCACACTGTCGGAACAGTTCTAAATCTAATAAAAAAAAAACTACCACACTGTCGGAACAGTTCTAAGATCTAATGATAAAAACAAAAGCTACCACACTGTCGGAACAGTTCTAAAATCTAATGAAAAAAAACAAAACCTACCACACTGTCAGAACAGTTCTAAAGTCTAATAAAAAAGCCAAAACTACCACACTGTCGGAATAGTTCTAAAATTAATAAGAAAACAAAAACTACCACACTGTCGGAACAGTTCTAAAGTCTAATTAAAAAGCGAAAACTACCGCACTTGTTGGAACAGTTCTAAAATCTAATAAAAAAGCAAAACCTACTACACTGTTGGAACAGTTCTAAAGTCTAATAAAAAAGCAAAAACTACCACACTGTCTGAACAGTTCTAAAATCTAATAAAAAAACAAAAACTACCACACTGTCGGAACAGTTCTAAAGTCTAATAAAAAAAAACAAAAACTACCACACTGTCTGAACAGTTCTAAAATCTAATAAAAAAACAAAAACTAGCACACTGTCGGAACAGTTCTAAAATCTAATAAAAAAACAAAAACTACCACACTTTCGGAACAGTTCTAAAGTCTATTAAAAGAACAGAAACTACCACACCGTCGGAACAGTTCTAAAGTCTAATAAAAAAAAAAAAAACTACCACACTGTCTGAACAGTTCTAAAATCTAATAAAAAAACAGAAACTACCACACTGTCGGAACAGTTCTAAAGTCTATTAAAAGAACAGAAACTACCACACCGTCGGAACAGTTCTAAAGTCTAATGAAAAAACCAAAACTACCACACTGTCTGAACAGTTCTAAAATCTAATAAAAAAGCAAAAACTACCACACTGTCGGAACAGTTCTAAAATCTAATAAAAAAGGAAAAACTATCACACTGTCGGAACAGTTCTAAAATATAATAAAGAAACAAAAACTACCACACTGTCGGAACAGTTCTAAAATCTAATAAAAAGGCAAAAACTACCACACCGTCGGAACAGTTCTAAAGTCTAATAAAAGAACAGAAACTACCACACTGTCGGAACAGTTCTAAAATCTAATAACAAAGCAAAAACTACCACACTGTCGGAACAGTTCTAAAGTCTATTAAAAAAACAAAAACTACCACACTGTCGGAACAGTTCTAAAGTCTAATAAAAAAACAAAAACTACCACACTGTCTAAACAGTTCTAAAGTCTAATTAAAAAGCAAAAACTACCACACTCTCGGAACAGTTCTAAAGTCTAATAACAAAACAAAAACTACCACACTATCGGAACAGTTCTAAATCTAATAAAAAAAAAAACTACCACACTGTCGGAACAGTTCTAAGATCTAATGATAAAAACAAAAGCTACCACACAGTCGGAACAGTTCTAAAATCTAATGAAAAAAACCAAAACCTACCACACTGTCAGAACAGTTCTAAAGTCTAATAAAAAAGCCAAAACTACCACACTGTCGGAATAGTTCTAAAATCTAATAAAAAAACAAAAACTACCACACTGTCGGAACAGTTCTAAAGTTTAATTAAAAAGCGAAAACTACCACACTGTTGGAACAGTTCTAAAATCTAATAAAAAAGCAAAACCTACCACACTGTCGGAACAGTTCTAAAGTCTAATAAAAAAGCAAAAACTACCACACTGTCTGAACAGTTCTAAAATCTAATAAAAAAACAAAAACTACCACACTGTCGGAACAGTTCTAAAGTCTAATAAAAAAACAAAAACTACCACACTTTCGGAACAGTTCTAAAGTCTAATAAAAAAACAAAAACGACCACACTGTCTGAACAGTTCTAAAATCAAATAAAAAAACAAAAACTACCACACTGTCTGAACAGTTCTAAAATCTAATAAAAAAGCAAAAACTAATACACTGTCTGAACAGTTCTAAAATCGAATGAAAAAAACAAAAACTAACACACAGTCGAAACAGTTCTAAAATCTAATAACAAAGCAAAAACTACCACACTGTCGGAACAGTTCTAAAGTCTATTAAAAAAACAAAAACTACCGCACAGTCGGAACAGTTCTAAAATCTAATAAAAAAACAAAAACTACCACACTGTCGGAACAGTTCTAAAATCTAATAAAAAAACAAAAACTACCACACTGTCGGAACAGTTCTAAAATCTAATAGAAAAAAACAAAAACTACCACACTGTCGGAACAGTTCTAAAATCTAATAAAAAAGCAAAAACTACCACACTGTCGGAACAGTTATAAAGTCTATTAAAAGAACAGAAACTACCACACTGTCGGAACAGTTCTAAATCTAATAAAAAAAAAACTACCACACTGTCGGAACAGTTCTAAAATCTAATGAAAAAAAACAAAACCTACCACACTGTCAGAACAGTTCTAAAGTCTAATAAAAAAGCCAAAACTACCACACTGTCGGAATAGTTCTAAAATTAATAAGAAAACAAAAACTACCACACTGTCGGAACAGTTCTAAAGTCTAATTAAAAAGCGAAAACTACCGCACTTGTTGGAACAGTTCTAAAATCTAATAAAAAAGCAAAACCTACTACACTGTTGGAACAGTTCTAAAGTCTAATAAAAAAGCAAAAACTACCACACTGTCTGAACAGTTCTAAAATCTAATAAAAAAACAAAAACTACCACACTGTCGGAACAGTTCTAAAGTCTAATAAAAAAAAACAAAAACTACCACACTGTCTGAACAGTTCTAAAATCTAATAAAAAAACAAAAACTAGCACACTGTCGGAACAGTTCTAAAATCTAATAAAAAAACAAAAACTACCACACTTTCGGAACAGTTCTAAAGTCTATTAAAAGAACAGAAACTACCACACCGTCGGAACAGTTCTAAAGTCTAATAAAAAAAAAAAAAACTACCACACTGTCTGAACAGTTCTAAAATCTAATAAAAAAACAGAAACTACCACACTGTCGGAACAGTTCTAAAGTCTATTAAAAGAACAGAAACTACCACACCGTCGGAACAGTTCTAAAGTCTAATGAAAAAACCAAAACTACCACACTGTCTGAACAGTTCTAAAATCTAATAAAAAAGCAAAAACTACCACACTGTCGGAACAGTTCTAAAATCTAATAAAAAAGGAAAAACTATCACACTGTCGGAACAGTTCTAAAATATAATAAAGAAACAAAAACTACCACACTGTCGGAACAGTTCTAAAATCTAATAAAAAGGCAAAAACTACCACACCGTCGGAACAGTTCTAAAGTCTAATAAAAGAACAGAAACTACCACACTGTCGGAACAGTTCTAAAATCTAATAACAAAGCAAAAACTACCACACTGTCGGAACAGTTCTAAAGTCTATTAAAAAAACAAAAACTACCACACTGTCGGAACAGTTCTAAAGTCTAATAAAAAAACAAAAACTACCACACTGTCTAAACAGTTCTAAAGTCTAATTAAAAAGCAAAAACTACCACACTCTCGGAACAGTTCTAAAGTCTAAAAACAAAACAAAAACTACCACACTATCGGAACAGTTCTAAATCTAATAAAAAAAAAAACTACCACACTGTCGGAACAGTTCTAAGATCTAATGATAAAAACAAAAGCTACCACACTGTCGGAACAGTTCTAAAATCTAATGAAAAAAACCAAAACCTACCACACTGTCAGAACAGTTCTAAAGTCTAATAAAAAAGCCAAAACTACCACACTGTCGGAATAGTTCTAAAATCTAATAAAAAAACAAAAACTACCACACTGTCGGAACAGTTCTAAAGTTTAATTAAAAAGCGAAAACTACCACACTGTTGGAACAGTTCTAAAATCTAATAAAAAAGCAAAACCTACCACACTGTCGGAACAGTTCTAAAGTCTAATAAAAAAGCAAAAACTACCACACTGTCTGAACAGTTCTAAAATCTAATAAAAAAACAAAAACTACCACACTGTCGGAACAGTTCTAAAGTCTAATAAAAAAAAACAAAAACTACCACACTGTCTGAACAGTTCTAAAATCTAATAAAAAAACAAAAACTACCACACTGTCTGAACAGTTCTAAAATCTAATAAAAAAACAGAAACTACCACACTGTCGGAACAGTTCTAAAGTCTATTAAAAGAACAGAAACTACCACACCGTCGGAACAGTTCTAAAGTCTAATGAAAAAACCAAAACTACCACACTGTCTGAACAGTTCTAAAATCTAATAAAAAAGCAAAAACTACCACACTGTCGGAACAGTTCTAAAATCTAATAAAAAAGGAAAAACTACCACACTGTCGGAACAGTTCTAAAATATAATAAAGAAACAAAAACTACCACACAGTCGGAACAGTTCTAAAATCTAATAACAAAACAAAAACTACCACACTGTCGGAACAGTTCTAAAGTCTATTAAAAGAACAGAAACTACCACACAGTCGGAACAGTTCTAAAGTCTAACAAAAAAACAAAAACTACCACACTGTCTGGACAGTTCTAAAGTCTAATTAAAAAGCAAAAACTACCACACAGTCGGAACAGTTCTAAAATCTAATAAAAAAATAGAAACTACCACACTGTCGGAACTGTTCTAAAGTCTAATAAAAAAACAAAAACTACCGCACTGTCTGAACAGTTCTAAAGTCTAATTAAAAAGCAAAAACTACCACACTGTCGGAACAGTTCTAAAGTCTAATAAAAAAACAAAAAATACCACACAGTCGGAACAGTTCTAAAGTCTAATAACAAAACAAAAACTACCACACTGTCGGAACAGTTCTAAAGTCTAATAAAAAAAAAATAGCACACTATCGGAATAGTTCTAAATCTAATAATAACAAAAAACTACCACACTGTCGGAACAGTTCTAAGATCTAATGATAAAAACAAAAGCTACCACACTGTCGCAACAGTTCTAAAATCTAATGAAAAAAAACAAAAACCTACCACACTGTCAGAACAGTTCTAAAGTCTAATAGAAAAGCCAAAACTACCACACTGTCGGAATAGTTCTAAAATCTAATAAAAAAGCAAAAACTACCACACTGTCGGAACAGTTCTAAAGTCTAATTAAAAAACAAAAACTACCACACTGTCGGAACAGTTCTAAAATCTAATAAAAAAAACAAAAAAACTACCACACTGTCGGAACAGTTCTAAAGTCTATTAAAAGAACATAATCTACCACACCGTCGGAACAGATCTAAAGTCTAATAAAAAAACAAAAACTACCACACTGTCTGAACAGTTCTAAAATCTAATAAAAAAACAAAAACTACCACACTTTCGGAACAGTTCTAAAGTCTATTAAAAGAACAGAAACTACCACACCGTCGGAACAGTTCTAAAGTCTAATAAAAAAAAAAAAAAACTACCACACTGTCTGAACAGTTCTAAAATCTAATAAAAAAACAGAAACTACCACACTGTCGGAACAGTTCTAAAGTCTATTAAAAGAACAGAAACTACCACACCGTCTGAACAGTTCTAAAGTCTAATAAAAAAAACAAACTACCACACTGTCTGAACAGTTCTAAATCTAATAAAAAAGCAAAAACTACCACACTGTCGGAACAGTTCTAAAATCTAATAAAAAAGGAAAAACTACCACACTGTCGGAACAGTTCTAAAATATAATAAAGAAACAAAAACTACCACACTGTCGGAACAGTTCTAAAATCTAATAAAAAGGCAAAAACTACCACACCGTCGGAACAGTTCTAAAGTCTATTAAAAGAACAGAAACTACCACACTGTCGGAACAGTTCTAAAATCTAATAACAAAGCAAAAACTACCACACTGTCGGAACAGTTCTAAAGTCTATTAAAAAAACACAAACTACCACACAGTCGGAACAGTTCTAAAATCTAATAAAAAAACAAAAACTACCACACTGTCGGAACAGTTCTAAAATCTAATAAAAAACAAAAACTACCACACTGTCGGAACAGTTCTAAAATCTAATAAAAAAAACAAAAACTACCACACTGTCTGAACAGTTCTAAAATATAATAGAAAAAAACAAAAACTACCACACTGTCGGAACAGTTCTAAAGTCTATTAAAAGAACGAAAATTTCCACACTGTCGGAACAGTTCTAAAGTCTAATAACAAAACAAAAACTACCACACTGTCGGAACAGTTGTAAAGTCTAATTAAAAAGCAAAAACTACCACACTGTCGGAACAGTTCTAAAATCTAATAACAAAACAAAAACTACCACACTGTCGAAACAGTTCTAAAGTCTAATTAAAAAGCAAAAACTACCACACTGTCGGAACAGTTCTAAAGTCTAATAACAAAACAAAAACTACCACACTGTCGGGACAGTTCTAAAGTCTAATAACAAAACAAAAACTACCACACTGTCGGAACAGTTCTAAAGTCTAATAAAAAAAAAATAGCACACTATCGGAACAGTTCTAAAATCTAATAAAAAAACAGAAACTACCACACTGTCTGAACAGTTCTAAAGTCTATTAAAAGAACAGAAACTACCACACCGTCGGAACAGTTCTAAAGTCTAACAAAAAAACAAAAACTACCACACTGTCTGAACAGTTCTAAAGTCTAATTAAAAAGCAAAAACTACCACACAGTCGGAACAGTTCTAAAATCTAATAAAAAAACAAAAACTACCACACTGTCGGAACAGTTCTAAAGTCTATTAAAAGAACAGAAACTACCACACTGTCGGAACAGTTCTAAAGTCTAACAAAAAAACAAAAACTACCACACTGTCTGGACAGTTCTAAAGTCTTATTAAAAAGCAAAAACTACCACACTGTCGGAACAGTTCTAGAATCTAATAAAAAAATAGAAACTACCACACTGTCGGAACAGTTCTAAAGTCTATTAAAAGAACAAAAACTACCACACTGTCTGAACAGTTCTAAAGTCTAATTAAAAAGCAAAAACTACCACACTGTCGGAACAGTTCTAAAGTCTAATAACAAAACAAAAACTACCACACTGTCTGAACAGTTCTAAAGTCTAATAAAAAAACAAAAACTACCACACAGTCGGAACAGTTCTAAAGTTTAATAACAAAACAAAAACTACCACACTATCGGAACAGTTCTAAAGTCTAATTAAAAAACAAAAACTACCACACTGTCGGAACAGTTCTAAAATCTAATAAAAAAAAAAAAAAACTACCACACTGTCGGAACAGTTCTAAAGTCTAATAAAAAAACAAAAACTACCACACTGTCGGAACAGTTCTAAAGTCTATTAAAAGAACAGAATCTACCACACCGTCGCAACAGTTCTAAAGTCTAATAAAAAAAAAAAAAACTACCACACTGTCTGAACAGTTCTAAAATCTATTAAAAAAACCAAAAACTACCACACTTTCGGAACAGTTCTAAAGTCTATTAAAAGAACAGAAACTACCACACCGTCGGAACAGTTCTAAAGTCTAATAAAAAAAACAAAAACTACCACACTGTCTGAACAGTTCTAAAATCTAATAAAGAAACAAAAACTACCACACTGTCGGAACAGTTCTAAAGTCTATTAAAAGAACAGAAACTACCACACCGTCGGAACAGTTCTAAAGTCTAATAAAAAACAAAAACTACCACACTGTCTGAACAGTTCTAAAGTCTAATAAAGAAACAAAAACTACCACACTGTCGGAACAGTTCTAAAGTCTATTAAAAGAACAGAAACTACCACACTGTCGGAACAGTTCTAAAGTCTAATAAAAAAAAAAAACTACCACACAGTCGGAACAGTTCTCAAGTCTAATAACAAAACAAAAACTACCACACTGTCGGAACAGTTCTAAATTCTAATAAAAAAAAAATAGCACACTATCGGAATAGTTCTAAATCTAATAATAACAAAAAACTACCACACTGTCGGAACAGTTCTAAGATCTAATGATAAAAACAAAAGCTACCACACTGTCGCAACAGTTCTAAAGTCTAATAAAAAAACAAAAACTACCACACAGTCGGAACAGTTCTAAAGTCTAATAACAAAACAAAAACTACCACACTGTCGGAACAGTTCTAAAGTCTAATAAAAAAAAAATAGCACACTATCGGAATAGTTCTAAATCTAATAATAACAAAAAACTACCACACTGTCGGAACAGTTCTAAGATCTAATGATAAAAACAAAAGCTACCACACTGTCGCAACAGTTCTAAAATCTAATGAAAAAAAACAAAACCTACCACACTGTCAGAACAGTTCTAAAGTCTAATAGAAAAGCCAAAACTACCACACTGTCGGAATAGTTCTAAAATCTAATAAAAAAGCAAAAACTACCACACCGTCGGAACAGATCTAAAGTCTAATAAAAAAACAAAAACTACCACACTGTCTGAACAGTTCTAAAATCTAATAAAAAAACAAAAACTACCACACTTTCGGAACAGTTCTAAAGTCTATTAAAAGAACAGAAACTACCACACCGTCGGAACAGTTCTAAAGTCTAATAAAAAAAAAAAAAAACTACCACACTGTCTGAACAGTTCTAAAATCTAATAAAAAAACAGAAACTACCACACTGTCGGGACAGTTCTAAAGTCTAATAACAAAACAAAAACTACCACACTGTCGGAACAGTTCTAAAGTCTAATAAAAAAAAAATAGCACACTATCGGAACAGTTCTAAAATCTAATAAAAAAACAGAAACTACCACACTGTCTGAACAGTTCTAAAGTCTATTAAAAGAACAGAAACTACCACACGTCGGAACAGTTCTAAAGTCTAACAAAAAAACAAAAACTACCACACTGTCTGAACAGTTCTAAAGTCTAATTAAAAAGCAAAAACTACCACACAGTCGGAACAGTTCTAAAATCTAATAAAAAAACAAAAACTACCACACTGTCGGAACAGTTCTAAAGTCTATTAAAAGAACAGAAACTACCACACTGTCGGAACAGTTCTAAAGTCTAACAAAAAAACAAAAACTACCACACTGTCTGGACAGTTCTAAAGTCTTATTAAAAAGCAAAAACTACCACACTGTCGGAACAGTTCTAGAATCTAATAAAAAAATAGAAACTACCACACTGTCGGAACAGTTCTAAAGTCTATTAAAAGAACAAAAACTACCACACTGTCTGAACAGTTCTAAAGTCTAATTAAAAAGCAAAAACTACCACACTGTCGGAACAGTTCTAAAGTCTAATAACAAAACAAAAACTACCACACTGTCTGAACAGTTCTAAAGTCTAATAAAAAAACAAAAACTACCACACAGTCGGAACAGTTCTAAAGTTTAATAACAAAACAAAAACTACCACACTATCGGAACAGTTCTAAAGTCTAATTAAAAAACAAAAACTACCACACTGTCGGAACAGTTCTAAAATCTAATAAAAAAAAAAAAAAACTACCACACTGTCGGAACAGTTCTAAAGTCTAATAAAAAAACAAAAACTACCACACTGTCGGAACAGTTCTAAAGTCTATTAAAAGAACAGAATCTACCACACCGTCGCAACAGTTCTAAAGTCTAATAAAAAAAAAAAAAACTACCACACTGTCTGAACAGTTCTAAAATCTATTAAAAAAACCAAAAACTACCACACTTTCGGAACAGTTCTAAAGTCTATTAAAAGAACAGAAACTACCACACCGTCGGAACAGTTCTAAAGTCTAATAAAAAAAACAAAAACTACCACACTGTCTGAACAGTTCTAAAATCTAATAAAGAAACAAAAACTACCACACTGTCGGAACAGTTCTAAAGTCTATTAAAAGAACAGAAACTACCACACCGTCGGAACAGTTCTAAAGTCTAATAAAAAACAAAAACTACCACACTGTCTGAACAGTTCTAAAGTCTAATAAAGAAACAAAAACTACCACACTGTCGGAACAGTTCTAAAGTCTATTAAAAGAACAGAAACTACCACACTGTCGGAACAGTTCTAAAGTCTAATAAAAAAAAAAAACTACCACACAGTCGGAACAGTTCTCAAGTCTAATAACAAAACAAAAACTACCACACTGTCGGAACAGTTCTAAATTCTAATAAAAAAAAAATAGCACACTATCGGAATAGTTCTAAATCTAATAATAACAAAAAACTACCACACTGTCGGAACAGTTCTAAGATCTAATGATAAAAACAAAAGCTACCACACTGTCGCAACAGTTCTAAAGTCTAATAAAAAAACAAAAACTACCACACAGTCGGAACAGTTCTAAAGTCTAATAACAAAACAAAAACTACCACACTGTCGGAACAGTTCTAAAGTCAAATAAAAAAAAAATAGCACACTATCGGAATAGTTCTAAATCTAATAATAACAAAAAACTACCACACTGTCGGAACAGTTCTAAGATCTAATGATAAAAACAAAAGCTACCACACTGTCGCAACAGTTCTAAAATCTAATGAAAAAAAACAAAACCTACCACACTGTCAGAACAGTTCTAAAGTCTAATAGAAAAGCCAAAACTACCACACTGTCGGAATAGTTCTAAAATCTAATAAAAAAGCAAAAACTACCACACCGTCGGAACAGATCTAAAGTCTAATAAAAAAACAAAAACTACCACACTGTCTGAACAGTTCTAAAATCTAATAAAAAAACAAAAACTACCACACTTTCGGAACAGTTCTAAAGTCTATTAAAAGAACAGAAACTACCACACCGTCGGAACAGTTCTAAAGTCTAATAAAAAAAAAAAAAAACTACCACACTGTCTGAACAGTTCTAAAATCTAATAAAAAAACAGAAACTACCACACTGTCGGGACAGTTCTAAAGTCTAATAACAAAACAAAAACTACCACACTGTCGGAACAGTTCTAAAGTCTAATAAAAAAAAAATAGCACACTATCGGAACAGTTCTAAAATCTAATAAAAAAACAGAAACTACCACACTGTCTGAACAGTTCTAAAGTCTATTAAAAGAACAGAAACTACCACACCGTCGGAACAGTTCTAAAGTCTAACAAAAAAACAAAAACTACCACACTGTCTGAACAGTTCTAAAGTCTAATTAAAAAGCAAAAACTACCACACAGTCGGAACAGTTCTAAAATCTAATAAAAAAACAAAAACTACCACACTGTCGGAACAGTTCTAAAGTCTATTAAAAGAACAGAAACTACCACACTGTCGGAACAGTTCTAAAGTCTAACAAAAAAACAAAAACTACCACACTGTCTGGACAGTTCTAAAGTCTTATTAAAAAGCAAAAACTACCACACTGTCGGAACAGTTCTAGAATCTAATAAAAAAATAGAAACTACCACACTGTCGGAACAGTTCTAAAGTCTATTAAAAGAACAAAAACTACCACACTGTCTGAACAGTTCTAAAGTCTAATTAAAAAGCAAAAACTACCACACTGTCGGAACAGTTCTAAAGTCTAATAACAAAACAAAAACTACCACACTGTCTGAACAGTTCTAAAGTCTAATAAAAAAACAAAAACTACCACACAGTCGGAACAGTTCTAAAGTTTAATAACAAAACAAAAACTACCACACTATCGGAACAGTTCTAAAGTCTAATTAAAAAACAAAAACTACCACACTGTCGGAACAGTTCTAAAATCTAATAAAAAAAAACAAAAACTACCACACTGTCGGAACAGTTCTAAAGTCTAATAAAAAAACAAAAACTACCACACTGTCGGAACAGTTCTAAAGTCTATTAAAAGAACAGAATCTACCACACCGTCGCAACAGTTCTAAAGTCTAATAAAAAAAAAAAAAACTACCACACTGTCTGAACAGTTCTAAAATCTATTAAAAAAACCAAAAACTACCACACTTTCGGAACAGTTCTAAAGTATATTAAAAGAACAGAAACTACCACACCGTCGGAACAGTTCTAAAGTCTAATAAAAAAAACAAAAACTACCACACTGTCTGAACAGTTCTAAAATCTAATAAAGAAACAAAAACTACCACACTGTCGGAACAGTTCTAAAGTCTATTAAAAGAACAGAAACTACCACACCGTCGGAACAGTTCTAAAGTCTAATAAAAAACAAAAACTACCACATTGTCTGAACAGTTCTAAAGTCTAATAAAGAAACAAAAACTACCACACTGTCGGAACAGTTCTAAAGTCTATTAAAAGAACAGAAACTACCACACTGTCGGAACAGTTCTAAAGTCTAATAAAAAAAAAAAACTACCACACAGTCGGAACAGTTCTCAAGTCTAATAACAAAACAAAAACTACCACACTGTCGGAACAGTTCTAAATTCTAATAAAAAAAAAATAGCACACTATCGGAATAGTTCTAAATCTAATAATAACAAAAAACTACCACACTGTCGGAACAGTTCTAAGATCTAATGATAAAAACAAAAGCTACCACACTGTCGCAACAGTTCTAAAGTCTAATAAAAAAACAAAAACTACCACACAGTCGGAACAGTTCTAAAGTCTAATAACAAAACAAAAACTACCACACTGTCGGAACAGTTCTAAAGTCTAATAAAAAAAAAATAGCACACTATCGGAATAGTTCTAAATCTAATAATAACAAAAAACTACCACACTGTCGGAACAGTTCTAAGATCTAATGATAAAAACAAAAGCTACCACACTGTCGCAACAGTTCTAAAATCTAATGAAAAAAAACAAAACCTACCACACTGTCAGAACAGTTCTAAAGTCTAATAGAAAAGCCAAAACTACCACACTGTCGGAATAGTTCTAAAATCTAATAAAAAAGCAAAAACTACCACACCGTCGGAACAGATCTAAAGTCTAATAAAAAAACAAAAACTACCACACTGTCTGAACAGTTCTAAAATCTAATAAAAAAACAAAAACTACCACACTGTCGGGACAGTTCTAAAGTCTAATAACAAAACAAAAACTACCACACTGTCGGAACAGTTCTAAAGTCTAATAAAAAAAAAATAGCACACTATCGGAACAGTTCTAAAATCTAATAAAAAAACAGAAACTACCACACTGTCTGAACAGTTCTAAAGTCTATTAAAAGAACAGAAACTACCACACCGTCGGAACAGTTCTAAAGTCTAACAAAAAAACAAAAACTACCACACTGTCTGAACAGTTCTAAAGTCTAATTAAAAAGCAAAAACTACCACACAGTCGGAACAGTTCTAAAATCTAATAAAAAAACAAAAACTACCACACTGTCGGAACAGTTCTAAAGTCTATTAAAAGAACAGAAACTACCACACTGTCGGAACAGTTCTAAAGTCTAACAAAAAAACAAAAACTACCACACTGTCTGGACAGTTCTAAAGTCTTATTAAAAAGCAAAAACTACCACACTGTCGGAACAGTTCTAGAATCTAATAAAAAAATAGAAACTACCACACTGTCGGAACAGTTCTAAAGTCTATTAAAAGAACAAAAACTACCACACTGTCTGAACAGTTCTAAAGTCTAATTAAAAAGCAAAAACTACCACACTGTCGGAACAGTTCTAAAGTCTAATAACAAAACAAAAACTACCACACTGTCTGAACAGTTCTAAAGTCTAATAAAAAAACAAAAACTACCACACAGTCGGAACAGTTCTAAAGTTTAATAACAAAACAAAAACTACCACACTATCGGAACAGTTCTAAAGTCTAATTAAAAAACAAAAACTACCACACTGTCGGAACAGTTCTAAAATCTAATAAAAAAAAACAAAAACTACCACACTGTCGGAACAGTTCTAAAGTCTAATAAAAAAACAAAAACTACCACACTGTCGGAACAGTTCTAAAGTCTATTAAAAGAACAGAATCTACCACACCGTCGCAACAGTTCTAAAGTCTAATAAAAAAAAAAAAAACTACTACACTGTCTGAACAGTTCTAAAATCTATTAAAAAAACCAAAAACTACCACACTTTCGGAACAGTTCTAAAGTCTATTAAAAGAACAGAAACTACCACACCGTCGGAACAGTTCTAAAGTCTAATAAAAAAAACAAAAACTACCACACTGTCTGAACAGTTCTAAAATCTAATAAAGAAACAAAAACTACCACACTGTCGGAACAGTTCTAAAGTCTATTAAAAGAACAGAAACTACCACACCGTCGGAACAGTTCTAAAGTCTAATAAAAAACAAAAACTACCACACTGTCTGAACAGTTCTAAAGTCTAATAAAGAAACAAAAACTACCACACTGTCGGAACAGTTCTAAAGTCTATTAAAAGAACAGAAACTACCACACTGTCGGAACAGTTCTAAAGTCTAATAAAAAAAAAAAACTACCACACAGTCGGAACAGTTCTCAAGTCTAATAACAAAACAAAAACTACCACACTGTCGGAACAGTTCTAAATTCTAATAAAAAAAAAATAGCACACTATCGGAATAGTTCTAAATCTAATAATAACAAAAAACTACCACACTGTCGGAACAGTTCTAAGATCTAATGATAAAAACAAAAGCTACCACACTGTCGCAACAGTTCTAAAGTCTAATAAAAAAACAAAAACTACCACACAGTCGGAACAGTTCTAAAGTCTAATAACAAAACAAAAACTACCACACTGTCGGAACAGTTCTAAAGTCTAATAAAAAAAAAATAGCACACTATCGGAATAGTTCTAAATCTAATAATAACAAAAAACTACCACACTGTCGGAACAGTTCTAAGATCTAATGATAAAAACAAAAGCTACCACACTGTCGCAACAGTTCTAAAATCTAATGAAAAAAAAACAAAACCTACCACACTGTCAGAACAGTTCTAAAGTCTAATAGAAAAGCCAAAACTACCACACTGTCGGAATAGTTCTAAAATCTAATAAAAAAGCAAAAACTACCACACCGTCGGAACAGATCTAAAGTCTAATAAAAAAACAAAAACTACCACACTGTCTGAACAGTTCTAAAATCTAATAAAAAAACAAAAACTACCACACTGTCGGGACAGTTCTAAAGTCTAATAACAAAACAAAAACTACCACACTGTCGGAACAGTTCTAAAGTCTAATAAAAAAAAAATAGCACACTATCGGAACAGTTCTAAAATCTAATAAAAAAACAGAAACTACCACACTGTCTGAACAGTTCTAAAGTCTATTAAAAGAACAGAAACTACCACACCGTCGGAACAGTTCTAAAGTCTAACAAAAAAACAAAAACTACCACACTGTCTGAACAGTTCTAAAGTCTAATTAAAAAGCAAAAACTACCACACAGTCGGAACAGTTCTAAAATCTAATAAAAAAACAAAAACTACCACACTGTCGGAACAGTTCTAAAGTCTATTAAAAGAACAGAAACTACCACACTGTCGGAACAGTTCTAAAGTCTAACAAAAAAACAAAAACTACCACACTGTCTGGACAGTTCTAAAGTCTTATTAAAAAGCAAAAACTACCACACTGTCGGAACAGTTCTAGAATCTAATAAAAAAATAGAAACTACCACACTGTCGGAACAGTTCTAAAGTCTATTAAAAGAACAAAAACTACCACACTGTCTGAACAGTTCTAAAGTCTAATTAAAAAGCAAAAACTACCACACTGTCGGAACAGTTCTAAAGTCTAATAACAAAACAAAAACTACCACACTGTCTGAACAGTTCTAAAGTCTAATAAAAAAACAAAAACTACCACACAGTCGGAACAGTTCTAAAGTTTAATAACAAAACAAAAACTACCACACTATCGGAACAGTTCTAAAGTCTAATTAAAAAACAAAAACTACCACACTGTCGGAACAGTTCTAAAATCTAATAAAAAAAACCAAAAACTACCACACTGTCGGAACAGTTCTAAAGTCTAATAAAAAAACAAAAACTACCACACTGTCGGAACAGTTCTAAAGTCTATTAAAAGAACAGAATCTACCACACCGTCGCAACAGTTCTAAAGTCTAATAAAAAAAAAAAAAACTACCACACTGTCTGAACAGTTCTAAAATCTATTAAAAAAACCAAAAACTACCACACTTTCGGAACAGTTCTAAAGTCTATTAAAAGAACAGAAACTACCACACCGTCGGAACAGTTCTAAAGTCTAATAAAAAAAACAAAAACTACCACACTGTCTGAACAGTTCTAAAATCTAATAAAGAAACAAAAACTACCACACTGTCGGAACAGTTCTAAAGTCTATTAAAAGAACAGAAACTACCACACCGTCGGAACAGTTCTAAAGTCTAATAAAAAACAAAAACTACCACACTGTCTGAACAGTTCTAAAGTCTAATAAAGAAACAAAAACTACCACACTGTCGGAACAGTTCTAAAGTCTATTAAAAGAACAGAAACTACCACACTGTCGGAACAGTTCTAAAGTCTAATAAAAAAAAAAAACTACCACACAGTCGGAACAGTTCTCAAGTCTAATAACAAAACAAAAACTACCACACTGTCGGAACAGTTCTAAATTCTAATAAAAAAAAAATAGCACACTATCGGAATAGTTCTAAATCTAATAATAACAAAAAACTACCACACTGTCGGAACAGTTCTAAGATCTAATGATAAAAACAAAAGCTACCACACTGTCGCAACAGTTCTAAAGTCTAATAAAAAAACAAAAACTACCACACAGTCGGAACAGTTCTAAAGTCTAATAACAAAACAAAAACTACCACACTGTCGGAACAGTTCTAAAGTCTAATAAAAAAAAAATAGCACACTATCGGAATAGTTCTAAATCTAATAATAACAAAAAACTACCACACTGTCGGAACAGTTCTAAGATCTAATGATAAAAACAAAAGCTACCACACTGTCGCAACAGTTCTAAAATCTAATGAAAAAAAACAAAACCTACCACACTGTCAGAACAGTTCTAAAGTCTAATAGAAAAGCCAAAACTACCACACTGTCGGAATAGTTCTAAAATCTAATAAAAAAGCAAAAACTACCACACCGTCGGAACAGATCTAAAGTCTAATAAAAAAACAAAAACTACCACACTGTCTGAACAGTTCTAAAATCTAATAAAAAAACAAAAACTACCACACTTTCGGAACAGTTCTAAAGTCTATTAAAAGAACAGAAACTACCACACCGTCGGAACAGTTCTAAAGTCTAATAAAAAAAAAAAAAAACTACCACACTGTCTGAACAGTTCTAAAATCTAATAAAAAAACAGAAACTACCACACTGTCGGGACAGTTCTAAAGTCTAATAACAAAACAAAAACTACCACACTGTCGGAACAGTTCTAAAGTCTAATAAAAAAAAAATAGCACACTATCGGAACAGTTCTAAAATCTAATAAAAAAACAGAAACTACCACACTGTCTGAACAGTTCTAAAGTCTATTAAAAGAACAGAAACTACCACACCGTCGGAACAGTTCTAAAGTCTAACAAAAAAACAAAAACTACCACACTGTCTGAACAGTTCTAAAGTCTAATTAAAAAGCAAAAACTACCACACAGTCGGAACAGTTCTAAAATCTAATAAAAAAACAAAAACTACCACACTGTCGGAACAGTTCTAAAGTCTATTAAAAGAACAGAAACTACCACACTGTCGGAACAGTTCTAAAGTCTAACAAAAAAACAAAAACTACCACACTGTCTGGACAGTTCTAAAGTCTTATTAAAAAGCAAAAACTACCACACTGTCGGAACAGTTCTAGAATCTAATAAAAAAATAGAAACTACCACACTGTCGGAACAGTTCTAAAGTCTATTAAAAGAACAAAAACTACCACACTGTCTGAACAGTTCTAAAGTCTAATTAAAAAGCAAAAACTACCACACTGTCGGAACAGTTCTAAAGTCTAATAACAAAACAAAAACTACCACACTGTCTGAACAGTTCTAAAGTCTAATAAAAAAACAAAAACTACCACACAGTCGGAACAGTTCTAAAGTTTAATAACAAAACAAAAACTACCACACTATCGGAACAGTTCTAAAGTCTAATTAAAAAACAAAAACTACCACACTGTCGGAACAGTTCTAAAATCTAATAAAAAAAAACAAAAACTACCACACTGTCGGAACAGTTCTAAAGTCTAATAAAAAAAACAAAACTACCACACTGTCGGAACAGTTCTAAAGTCTATTAAAAGAACAGAATCTACCACACCGTCGCAACAGTTCTAAAGTCTAATAAAAAAAACAAAAACTACCACACTGTCTGAACAGTTCTAAAATCTATTAAAAAAACCAAAAACTACCACACTTTCGGAACAGTTCTAAAGTCTATTAAAAGAACAGAAACTACCACACCGTCGGAACAGTTCTAAAGTCTAATAAAAAAAACAAAAACTACCACACTGTCTGAACAGTTCTAAAATCTAATAAAGAAACAAAAACTACCACACTGTCGGAACAGTTCTAAAGTCTATTAAAAGAACAGAAACTACCACACCGTCGGAACAGTTCTAAAGTCTAATAAAAAACAAAAACTACCACACTGTCTGAACAGTTCTAAAGTCTAATAAAGAAACAAAAACTACCACACTGTCGGAACAGTTCTAAAGTCTATTAAAAGAACAGAAACTACCACACTGTCGGAACAGTTCTAAAGTCTAATAAAAAAAAAAAACTACCACACAGTCGGAACAGTTCTCAAGTCTAATAACAAAACAAAAACTACCACACTGTCGGAACAGTTCTAAAGTCTAATAAAAAAAAAATAGCACACTATCGGAATAGTTCTAAATCTAATAATAACAAAAAACTACCACACTGTCGGAACAGTTCTAAGATCTAATGATAAAAACAAAAGCTACCACACTGTCGCAACAGTTCTAAAGTCTAATAAAAAAACAAAAACTACCACACAGTCGGAACAGTTCTAAAGTCTAATAACAAAACAAAAACTACCACACTGTCGGAACAGTTCTAAAGTCTAATAAAAAAAAAATAGCACACTATCGGAATAGTTCTAAATCTAATAATAACAAAAAACTACCACACTGTCGGAACAGTTCTAAAATCTAATGAAAAAAAACAAAACCTACCACACTGTCAGAACAGTTCTAAAGTCTAATAGAAAAGCCAAAACTACCACACTGTCGGAATAGTTCTAAAATCTAATAAAAAAGCAAAAACTACCACACCGTCGGAACAGATCTAAAGTCTAATAAAAAAACAAAAACTACCACACTGTCTGAACAGTTCTAAAATCTAATAAAAAAACAAAAACTACCACACTTTCGGAACAGTTCTAAAGTCTATTAAAAGAACAGAAACTACCACACCGTCGGAACAGTTCTAAAGTCTAATAAAAAAAAAAAAAAACTACCACACTGTCTGAACAGTTCTAAAATCTAATAAAAAAACAGAAACTACCACACTGTCGGAACAGTTCTAAAGTCTATTAAAAGAACAGAAACTACCACACCGTCGGAACAGTTCTAAAGTCTAATAAAAAAAAAAAAACTACCACACTGTCGGAACAGTTCTAAAATCTAATAAAAAAACAGAAACTACCACACTGTCGGAACAGTTTTAAATATAATAAAAAAGCAAAAACTACCACACTGTCGGAACAGTTCTAAAATCTAATAAAAAGGCAAAAACTACCACACCGTCGGAACAGTTCTAAAGTCTATTTAAAAAACACAAACTACCACACAGTCGGAACAGTTCTAAAATCTAATAAAAAAACAAAAACTACCACACTGTCGGAACAGTTCTAAAGTCTATTAAAAAAACACAAACTACCACACAGTCGGAACAGTTCTAAAATCTAATAAAAAAGCAAAAACTACCACACTGTCGGAACAGTTCTAAAATCTAATAGAAAAAAAAACTACCACACTGTCGGAACAGTTCTAAAGTCTAATAAAAAAACAAAAACTACCACACTGTCTGAACAGTTCTAAAATCTAATAAAAAAGCAAAAACTACCACACAGTCGGAACAGTTCTAAAATCTAATAAAAAAACAAAAACTACCACACTGTCGGAACAGTTCTAAAATCTAATAAAAAAACAAAAACTACCACACAGTCGGAACAGTTCTAAAATCTAATAAAAAAACAAAAACTACCACACTGTCGGAACAGTTCTAAAATCTAATAACAAAGCAAAAACTACCACACTGTCGGAACAGTTCTAAAATCAAAAAAAAAAACAAAAACTACCACACTGTCTGAACAGTTCTAAAATCTAATAAAAAAGCAAAAACTAATACACTGTCTGAACAGTTCTAAAATCGAATGAAAAAAACAAAAACTACCACACTGTCGGAACAGTTCTAAAATCTAATAAAAAAACAAAAACTACCACACTGTCGGAACACAGTTCTAAAGTCTATTAAAAAAAAAACTACCACACAGTCGGAACAGTTCTAAAATCTAATAAAAAAAACAAAAACTACCACACTGTCGGAACAGTTCTAAAATCTAATAAAAAAACAAAAACTACCACACTGTCGGAACAGTTCTAAAGTCTAATAACAAAACAAAAACTACCACACTGTCGGAACAGTTCTAAAGTCTAATAAAAAAACAAAAACGACCACACTGTCTGAACAGTTCTAAAATCTAATAACAAAGCAAAAACTACCACACTGTCGGAACAGTTCTAAAATCAAATAAAAAAACAAAAACTACCACACTGTCTGAACAGTTCTAAAATCTAATAAAAAAGTAAAAACTACCACACAGTCGGAACAGTTCTAAATTCTAATAAAAAAACAAAAACTACCACACTGTCGGAACAGTTCTAAAATCTAATAAAAAAACAAAAACTACCACACTGTCGGAACAGTTCTAAAGTCTAATTAAAAAGCAAAAACTACCACACTGTCGGAACAGTTCTAAAGTCTAATAACAAAAGCAAAAACTACCACACTGTCGGAACAGTTCTAAAATCTAATAAAAAAGCAAAAACTAATACACTGTCTGAACAGTTCTAAAATCGAATGAAAAAAACAAAAACTACCACACAGTCGGAACAGTTCTAAAATCTAATAAAAAAACAAAAACTACCACACTGTCGGAACAGTTCTAAAATCTAATAAAAAAACAAAAACTACCACACTGTCGGAACACAGTTCTAAAGTCTATTAAAAAAAAAACTACCACACAGTCGGAACAGTTCTAAAATCTAATAAAAAAAACAAAAACTACCACACTGTCGGAACAGTTCTAAAATCTAATAAAAAAACAAAAACTACCACACTGTCGGAACAGTCCTAAAATCTAATAGAAAAAAACAAAAACTACCACACTGTCGGAACAGTTCTAAAGTCTAATAAAAAGCAAAAACTACCACACTGTCGGAACAGTTCTAAAGTCTAATAACAAAACAAAAACTACCACACTGTCGGAACAGTTCTAAAGTCTAATAAAAAAACAAAAACGACCACACTGTCTGAACAGTTCTAAAATCTAATAACAAAGCAAAAACTACCACACTGTCGGAACAGTTCTAAAATCAAATAAAAAAACAAAAACTACCACACTGTCTGAACAGTTCTAAAATCTAATAAAAAAGTAAAAACTACCACACAGTCGGAACAGTTCTAAAATCTAATAAAAAAACAAAAACTACCACACTGTCGGAACAGTTCTAAAATCTAATAAAAAAACAAAAACTACCACACTGTCGGAACAGTTCTAAAGTCTAATTAAAAAGCAAAAACTACCACACTGTCGGAACAGTTCTAAAGTCTAATAACAAAAGCAAAAACTACCACACTGTCGGAACAGTTCTAAAGTCTAATAAAAAAACAAAAACTACCACACTGTCGGAACAGTTCTAAAGTCTAATAAAAAAACAAAAACGACCACACTGTCTGAACAGTTCTAAAATCTAATAACAAAGCAAAAACTACCACACTGTCGGAACAGTTCTAAAATCAAATAAAAAAACAGAAACTACCACACTGTCTGAATAGTTCTAAAATCTAATAAAAAAGCAAAAACTACCACACTGTCGGAACAGTTCTAAAATCTAATAAAAAAGCAAAAACTACCAAACTGTCGGAACAGTTCTAAAGTCTATTAAAAGAACAGAAACTACCACACTGTCGGAACAGTTCTAAAGTCTAATAAAAAAACAAAAACTACCACACTGTCGGAACAGTTCTAAAGTCTAATAAAAAAACAAAAACTACCACACTGTCGGAACAGTTCTAAAATCTAATAACAAAGCAAAAACTACCACACTGTCGGAACAGTTCTAAAGTCTATTAAAAAAACAAAAACTACCACACAGTCGGAACAGTTCTAAAATCTAATAAAAAAACAAAAACTACCACACTGTCGGAACAGTTCTAAAATCTAATAAAAAAACAAAAACTACCACACTGTCGGAACAGTTCTAAAATCTAATAAAAAAACAAAAACTACCACACTGTCGGAACAGTTCTAAAATCTAATAAAAAAACAAAAACTACCACACTGTCGGAACAGTCCTAAAATCTAATAGAAAAAAACAAAAACTACCACACTGTCGGAACAGTTCTAAAGTCTTATTAAAAAGCAAAAACTACCACACTGTCGGAACAGTTCTAAAGTCTAATAACAAAACAAAAACTACCACACTGTCGGAACAGTTCTAAAATCTAATAAAAAAACAAAAACTACCACACTGTCGGAACAGTTCTAAAATCTAATAAAAAAACAAAAACTACCACACTGTCGGAACAGTCCTAAAATCTAATAGAAAAAAACAAAAACTACCACACTGTCGGAACAGTTCTAAAGTCTAATAAAAAAACAAAAACTACCACACTTTCGGAACAGTTCTAAAGTCTAATAAAAAAACAAAAACGACCACACTGTCTGAACAGTTCTAAAATCAAATAAAAAAACAAAAACTACCACACTGTCTGAACAGTTCTAAAATCTAATAAAAAAGCAAAAACTAATACACTGTCTGAACAGTTCTAAAATCGAATGAAAAAAACAAAAACGACCACACTGTCGGAACAGTTCTAAAATCAAATAAAAAAACAAAAACTACCACACTGTCTGAACAGTTCTAAAATCTAATAAAAAAGCAAAAACTAATACACTGTCTGAACAGTTCTAAAATCGAATGAAAAAAACAAAAACTACCACACTGTCGGAACAGTTCTAAAGTCTAATAACAAAACAAAAACTACCACACTGTCGGAACAGTTTTAAAGTCTAATAAAAAAACAAAAACGACCACACTGTCTGAACAGTTCTAAAATCTAATAAAAAAGTAAAAACTACCACACAGTCGGAACAGTTCTAAAATCTAATAAAAAAACAAAAACTACCACACTGTCGGAACAGTTCTAAAATCTAATAAAAAAACAAAAACTACCACACTGTCGGAACAGTTCTAAAGTCTAATTAAAAAGCAAAAACTACCACACTGTCGGAACAGTTCTAAAGTCTAATAAAAAAACAAAAACTACCACACTGTCGGAACAGTTCTAAAGTCTAATAAAAAAACAAAAACGACCACACTGTCTGAACAGTTCTAAAATCTAATAACAAAGCAAAAACTACCACACTGTCGGAACAGTTCTAAAATCAAATAAAAAAACAAAAACTACCACACTGTCTGAATAGTTCTAAAATCTAATAAAAAAGCAAAAACTACCACACTGTCGGAACAGTTCTAAAGTCTATTAAAAGAACAGAAACTACCACACTGTCGGAACAGTTCTAAAGTCTAATAAAAAAACAAAAACTACCACACTGTCGGAACAGTTCTAAAGTCTAATAAAAAAAACAAAAACTACCACACTGTCTGAACAGTTCTAAAATCTATTAAAAAAACCAAAAACTACCACACTTTCGGAACAGTTCTAAAGTCTATTAAAAGAACAGAAACTACCACACCGTCGGAACAGTTCTAAAGTCTAATAAAAAAAACAAAAACTACCACACTGTCTGAACAGTTCTAAAATCTAATAAAGAAACAAAAACTACCACACTGTCGGAACAGTTCTAAAGTCTATTAAAAGAACAGAAACTACCACACCGTCGGAACAGTTCTAAAGTCTAATAAAAAACAAAAACTACCACACTGTCTGAACAGTTCTAAAATCTAATAACAAAGCAAAAACTACCACACTGTCGGAACAGTTCTAAAATCAAATAAAAAAACAAAAACTACCACACTGTCGGAACAGTTCTAAAATCTAATAACAAAGCAAAAACTACCACACTGTCGGAACAGTTCTAAAATCTAATAAAAAAACAAAAACTACCACACTGTCGGAACAGTTCTAAAATCTAATAAAAAAACAAAAACTACCACACTGTCGGAACAGTTCTAAAGTCTAATTAAAAAGCAAAAACTACCACACTGTCGGAACAGTTCTAAAGTCTAATAACAAAAGCAAAAACTACCACACTGTCGGAACAGTTCTAAAGTCTAATAAAAAAACAAAAACTACCACACTGTCGGAACAGTTCTAAAGTCTAATAAAAAAACAAAAACGACCACACTGTCTGAACAGTTCTAAAATCTAATAACAAAGCAAAAACTACCACACTGTCGGAACAGTTCTAAAATCAAATAAAAAAACAGAAACTACCACACTGTCTGAATAGTTCTAAAATCTAATAAAAAAGCAAAAACTACCACACTGTCGGAACAGTTCTAAAATCTAATAAAAAAGCAAAAACTACCACACTGTCGGAACAGTTCTAAAGTCTATTAAAAGAACAGAAACTACCACACTGTCGGAACAGTTCTAAAGTCTAATAAAAAAACAAAAACTACCACACTGTCGGAACAGTTCTAAAGTCTAATAAAAAAACAAAAACTACCACACTGTCGGAACAGTTCTAAAATCTAATAACAAAGCAAAAACTACCACACTGTCGGAACAGTTCTAAAGTCTATTAAAAAAACAAAAACTACCACACAGTCGGAACAGTTCTAAAATCTAATAAAAAAACAAAAACTACCACACTGTCGGAACAGTTCTAAAATCTAATAAAAAAACAAAAACTACCACACTGTCGGAACAGTTCTAAAATCTAATAAAAAAACAAAAACTACCACACTGTCGGAACAGTTCTAAAATCTAATAAAAAAACAAAAACTACCACACTGTCGGAACAGTCCTAAAATCTAATAGAAAAAAACAAAAACTACCAAACTGTCGGAACAGTTCTAAAGTCTTATTAAAAAGCAAAAACTACCACACTGTCGGAACAGTTCTAAAGTCTAATAACAAAACAAAAACTACCACACTGTCGGAACAGTTCTAAAATCTAATAAAAAAACAAAAACTACCACACTGTCGGAACAGTTCTAAAATCTAATAAAAAAACAAAAACTACCACACTGTCGGAACAGTCCTAAAATCTAATAGAAAAAAACAAAAACTACCACACTGTCGGAACAGTTCTAAAGTCTAATAAAAAAACAAAAACTACCACACTTTCGGAACAGTTCTAAAGTCTAATAAAAAAACAAAAACGACCACACTGTCTGAACAGTTCTAAAATCAAATAAAAAAACAAAAACTACCACACTGTCTGAACAGTTCTAAAATCTAATAAAAAAGCAAAAACTAATACACTGTCTGAACAGTTCTAAAATCGAATGAAAAAAACAAAAACGACCACACTGTCGGAACAGTTCTAAAATCAAATAAAAAAACAAAAACTACCACACTGTCTGAACAGTTCTAAAATCTAATAAAAAAGCAAAAACTAATACACTGTCTGAACAGTTCTAAAATCGAATGAAAAAAACAAAAACTACCACACTGTCGGAACAGTTCTAAAGTCTAATAACAAAACAAAAACTACCACACTGTCGGAACAGTTCTAAAGTCTAATAAAAAAACAAAAACGACCACACTGTCTGAACAGTTCTAAAATCTAATAAAAAAGTAAAAACTACCACACAGTCGGAACAGTTCTAAAATCTAATAAAAAAACAAAAACTACCACACTGTCGGAACAGTTCTAAAATCTAATAAAAAAACAAAAACTACCACACTGTCGGAACAGTTCTAAAGTCTAATTAAAAAGCAAAAACTACCACACTGTCGGAACAGTTCTAAAGTCTAATAAAAAAACAAAAACTACCACACTGTCGGAACAGTTCTAAAGTCTAATAAAAAAACAAAAACGACCACACTGTCGGAACAGTTCTAAAATCAAATAAAAAAACAAAAACTACCACACTGTCTGAATAGTTCTAAAATCTAATAAAAAAGCAAAAACTACCACACTGTCGGAACAGTTCTAAAATCTAATAAAAAAGCAAAAACTACCACACTGTCGGAACAGTTCTAAAGTCTATTAAAAGAACAGAAACTACCACACTGTCGGAACAGTTCTAAAGTCTAATAAAAAAACAAAAACTACCACACTGTCGGAACAGTTCTAAAGTCTAATAAAAAAAACAAAAACTACCACACTGTCTGAACAGTTCTAAAATCTATTAAAAAAAACAAAAACTACCACACTTTCGGAACAGTTCTAAAGTCTATTAAAAGAACAGAAACTACCACACCGTCGGAACAGTTCTAAAGTCTAATAAAAAAAACAAAAACTACCACACTGTCTGAACAGTTCTAAAATCTAATAAAGAAACAAAAACTACCACACTGTCGGAACAGTTCTAAAGTCTATTAAAAGAACAGAAACTACCACACCGTCGGAACAGTTCTAAAGTCTAATAAAAAACAAAAACTACCACACTGTCTGAACAGTTCTAAAGTCTAATAAAGAAACAAAAACTACCACACTGTCGGAACAGTTCTAAAGTCTATTAAAAGAACAGAAACTACCACACTGTCGGAACAGTTCTAAAGTCTAATTAAAAAAAAAAACTACCACACAGTCGGAACAGTTCTCAAGTCTAATAACAAAACAAAAACTACCACACTGTCGGAACAGTTCTAAAGTCTAATAAAAAAAAAATAGCACACTATCGGAATAGTTCTAAATCTAATAATAACAAAAAACTACCACACTGTCGGAACAGTTCTAAGATCTAATGATAAAAACAAAAGCTACCACACTGTCGCAACAGTTCTAAAATCTAATAAAAAAACAAAAACTACCACACAGTCGGAACAGTTCTAAAGTCTAATAACAAAACAAAAACTACCACACTGTCGGAACAGTTCTAAAGTCTAATAAAAAAAAAATAGCACACTATCGGAATAGTTCTAAATCTAATAATAACAAAAAACTACCACACTGTCGGAACAGTTCTAAGATCTAATGATAAAAACAAAAGCTACCACACTGTCGCAACAGTTCTAAAATCTAATGAAAAAAAACAAAACCTACCACACTGTCAGAACAGTTCTAAAGTCTAATAGAAAAGCCAAAACTACCACACTGTCGGAATAGTTCTAAAATCTAATAAAAAAGCAAAAACTACCACACCGTCGGAACAGATCTAAAGTCTAATAAAAAAACAAAAACTACCACACTGTCTGAACAGTTCTAAAATCTAATAAAAAAACAAAAACTACCACACTTTCGGAACAGTTCTAAAGTCTATTAAAAGAACAGAAACTACCACACCGTCGGAACAGTTCTAAAGTCTAATAAAAAAAAAAAAAAACTACCACACTGTCTGAACAGTTCTAAAATCTAATAAAAAAACAGAAACTACCACACTGTCGGAACAGTTCTAAAGTCTATTAAAAGAACAGAAACTACCACACCGTCGGAACAGTTCTAAAGTCTAATAAAAAAAAAAAAACTACCACACTGTCGGAACAGTTCTAAAATCTAATAAAAAAACAGAAACTACCACACTGTCGGAACAGTTCTAAATATAATAAAAAAGCAAAAACTACCACACTGTCGGAACAGTTCTAAAATCTAATAAAAAGGCAAAAACTACCACACCGTCGGAACAGTTCTAAAGTCTATTTAAAAAACACAAACTACCACACAGTCGGAACAGTTCTAAAATCTAATAAAAAAACAAAAACTACCACACTGTCGGAACAGTTCTAAAGTCTATTAAAAAAACACAAACTACCACACAGTCGGAACAGTTCTAAAATCTAATAAAAAAGCAAAAACTACCACACTGTCGGAACAGTTCTAAAATCTAATAAAAAAAAAAACTACCACACTGTCGGAACAGTTCTAAAGTCTAATAAAAAAACAAAAACTACCACACTGTCTGAACAGTTCTAAAATCTAATAAAAAAGCAAAAACTACCACACAGTCGGAACAGTTCTAAAATCTAATAAAAAAACAAAAACTACCACACTGTCGGAACAGTTCTAAAATCTAATAAAAAAACAAAAACTACCACACAGTCGGAACAGTTCTAAAATCTAATAAAAAAACAAAAACTACCACACTGTCGGAACAGTTCTAAAATCTAATAACAAAGCAAAAACTACCACACTGTCGGAACAGTTCTAAAATCAAAAAAAAAAACAAAAACTACCACACTGTCTGAACAGTTCTAAAATCTAATAAAAAAGCAAAAACTAATACACTGTCTGAACAGTTCTAAAATCGAATGAAAAAAACAAAAACTACCACACAGTCGGAACAGTTCTAAAATCTAATAAAAAAACAAAAACTACCACACTGTCGGAACAGTTCTAAAATCTAATAAAAAAACAAAAACTACCACACTGTCGGAACACAGTTCTAAAGTCTATTAAAAAAAAAACTACCACACAGTCGGAACAGTTCTAAAATCTAATAAAAAAAACAAAAACTACCACACTGTCGGAACAGTTCTAAAATCTAATAAAAAAACAAAAACTACCACACTGTCGGAACAGTCCTAAAATCTAATAGAAAAAAACAAAAACTACCACACTGTCGGAACAGTTCTAAAGTCTAATAAAAAGCAAAAACTACCACACTGTCGGAACAGTTCTAAAGTCTAATAACAAAACAAAAACTACCACACTGTCGGAACAGTTCTAAAGTCTAATAAAAAAACAAAAACGACCACACTGTCTGAACAGTTCTAAAATCTAATAACAAAGCAAAAACTACCACACTGTCGGAACAGTTCTAATATCAAATAAAAAAACAAAAACTACCACACTGTCTGAACAGTTCTAAAATCTAATAAAAAAGTAAAAACTACCACACAGTCGGAACAGTTCTAAAATCTAATAAAAAAACAAAAACTACCACACTGTCGGAACAGTTCTAAAATCTAATAAAAAAACAAAAACTACCACACAGTCGGAACAGTTCTAAAGTCTAATTAAAAAGCAAAAACTACCACACTGTCGGAACAGTTCTAAAGTCTAATAACAAAAGCAAAAACTACCACACTGTCGGAACAGTTCTAAAGTCTAATAAAAAAACAAAAACTACCACACTGTCGGAACAGTTCTAAAGTCTAATAAAAAAACAAAAACGACCACACTGTCTGAACAGTTCTAAAATCTAATAACAAAGCAAAAACTACCACACTGTCGGAACAGTTCTCAAATCAAATAAAAAAACAGAAACTACCACACTGTCTGAATAGTTCTAAAATCTAATAAAAAAGCAAAAACTACCACACTGTCGGAACAGTTCTAAAATCTAATAAAAAAGCAAAAACTACCACACTGTCGGAACAGTTCTAAAGTCTATTAAAAGAACAGAAACTACCACACTGTCGGAACAGTTCTAAAGTCTAATAAAAAAACAAAAACTACCACACTGTCGGAACAGTTCTAAAGTCTAATAAAAAAACAAAAACTACCACACTGTCGGAACAGTTCTAAAATCTAATAACAAAGCAAAAACTACCACACTGTCGGAACAGTTCTAAAGTCTATTAAAAAAACAAAAACTACCACACAGTCGGAACAGTTCTAAAATCTAATAAAAAAACAAAAACTACCACACTGTCGGAACAGTTCTAAAATCTAATAAAAAAACAAAAACTACCACACTGTCGGAACAGTTCTAAAATCTAATAAAAAAACAAAAACTACCACACTGTCGGAACAGTTCTAAAATCTAATAAAAAAACAAAAACTACCACACTGTCGGAACAGTCCTAAAATCTAATAGAAAAAAACAAAAACTACCACACTGTCGGAACAGTTCTAAAATCTAATAAAAAAACAAAAACTACCACACTGTCGGAACAGTTCTAAAATCTAATAAAAAAACAAAAACTACCACACTGTCGGAACAGTTCTAAAATCTAATAAAAAAACAAAAACTACCACACTGTCGGAACAGTCCTAAAATCTAATAGAAAAAAACAAAAACTACCACACTGTCGGAACAGTTCTAAAGTCTAATTAAAAAGCAAAAACTACCACACTGTCGGAACAGTTCTAAAGTCTAATAACAAAACAAAAACTACCACACTGTCGGAACAGTTCTAAAATCTAATAAAAAAACAAAAACTACCACACTGTCGGAACAGTTCTAAAATCTAATAAAAAAACAAAAACTACCACACTGTCGGAACAGTCCTAAAATCTAATAGAAAAAAACAAAAACTACCACACTGTCGGAACAGTTCTAAAGTCTAATAAAAAAACAAAAACTACCACACTTTCGGAACAGTTCTAAAGTCTAATAAAAAAAACAAAAACGACCACACTGTCTGAACAGTTCTAAAATCAAATAAAAAAACAAAAACTACCACACTGTCTGAACAGTTCTAAAATCTAATAAAAAAGCAAAAACTAATACACTGTCTGAACAGTTCTAAAATCGAATGAAAAAAACAAAAACGACCACACTGTCGGAACAGTTCTAAAATCAAATAAAAAAACAAAAACTACCACACTGTCTGAACAGTTCTAAAATCTAATAAAAAAGCAAAAACTAATACACTGTCTGAACAGTTCTAAAATCGAATGAAAAAAACAAAAACTACCACACTGTCGGAACAGTTCTAAAGTCTAATAACAAAACAAAAACTACCACACTGTCGGAACAGTTCTAAAGTCTAATAAAAAAACAAAAACGACCACACTGTCTGAACAGTTCTAAAATCTAATAAAAAAGTAAAAACTACCACACAGTCGGAACAGTTCTAAAATCTAATAAAAAAACAAAAACTACCACACTGTCGGAACAGTTCTAAAATCTAATAAAAAAACAAAAACTACCACACTGTCGGAACAGTTCTAAAGTCTAATTAAAAAGCAAAAACTACCACACTGTCGGAACAGTTCTAAAGTCTAATAAAAAAACAAAAACTACCACACTGTCGGAACAGTTCTAAAGTCTAATAAAAAAACAAAAACGACCACACTGTCTGAACAGTTCTAAAATCTAATAACAAAGCAAAAACTACCACACTGTCGGAACAGTTCTAAAATCAAATAAAAAAACAAAAACTACCACACTGTCTGAATAGTTCTAAAATCTAATAAAAAAGCAAAAACTACCACACTGTCGGAACAGTTCTAAAATCTAATAAAAAAGCAAAAACTACCACACTGTCGGAACAGTTCTAAAGTCTATTAAAAGAACAGAAACTACCACACTGTCGGAACAGTTCTAAAGTCTAATAAAAAAACAAAAACTACCACACTGTCGGAACAGTTCTAAAGTCTAATAAAAAAACAAAAACTACCACACTGTCGGAACAGTTCTAAAATCTAATAACAAAGCAAAAACTACCACACTGTCGGAACAGTTCTAAAGTCTATTAAAAAACCAAAAACTACCACACAGTCGGAACAGTTCTAAAATCTAATAAAAAAACAAAAACTACCACACTGTCGGAACAGTTCTAAAATCTAATAAAAAAACAAAAACTACCACACTGTCGGAACAGTTCTAAAATCTAATAAAAAAACAAAAACTACCACACTGTCGGAACAGTCCTAAAATCTAATAGAAAAAAACAAAAACTACCACACTGTCGGAACAGTTCTAAAGTCTAATTAAAAAGCAAAAACTACCACACTGTCGGAACAGTTCTAAAGTCTAATAACAAAACAAAAACTACCACACTGTCGGAACAGTTCTAAAATCTAATAAAAAAACAAAAACTACCACACTGTCGGAACAGTTCTAAAATCTAATAAAAAAACAAAAACTACCACACTGTCGGAACAGTCCTAAAATCTAATAGAAAAAAACAAAAACTACCACACTGTCGGAACAGTTCTAAAGTCTAATTAAAAAAACAAAAACTACCACACTTTCGGAACAGTTCTAAAGTCTAATAAAAAAACAAAAACGACCACACTGTCTGAACAGTTCTAAAATCAAATAAAAAAACAAAAACTACCACACTGTCTGAACAGTTCTAAAATCTAATAAAAAAGCAAAAACTAATACACTGTCTGAACAGTTCTAAAATCGAATGAAAAAAACAAAAACTACCACACTGTCGGAACAGTTCTAAAATCTAATAACAAAGCAAAAACTACCACACTGTCGGAACAGTTCTAAAGTCTATTAAAAAAACAAAAACTACCGCACAGTCGGAACAGTTCTAAAATCTAATAAAAAAACAAAAACTACCACACTGTCGGAACAGTTCTAAAATCTAATAAAAAAACAAAAACTACCACACAGTCGGAACAGTTCTAAAATCTAATAAAAAAACAAAAACTACCACACTGTTGGAACAGTTCTAAAATCTAATAAAAAAACAAAAACTACCACACTGTCGGAACAGTTCTAAAATCTAATAGAAAAAAACAAAAACTACCACACTGTCGGAACAGTTCTAAAGTCTAATAACAAAACAAAAACTACCACACAGTCGGAACAGTTCTAAAGTCTAATAACAAAACAAAAACTACCACACTGTCGGAACAGTTCTAAAATCTAATAAAAAAAAAATAGCACACTATCGGAACAGTTCTAAATCTAATAAAAAAAAAACTACCACACTGTCGGAACAGTTCTAAGATCTAATGATAAAAACAAAAGCTACCACACTGTCGGAACAGTTCTAAAATCTAATGAAAAAAAACAAAACCTACCACACTGTCAGAACAGTTCTAAAGTCTAATAAAAAAGCCAAAACTACCACACTGTCGGAATAGTTCTAAAATCTAATAAAAAAACAAAAACTACCACACTGTCGGAACAGTTCTAAAGTCTAATTAAAAAGCGAAAACTACCACACTGTTGGAACAGTTCTAAAATCTAATAAAAAAGCAAAACCTACTACACTGTCGGAACAGTTCTAAAGTCTAATAAAAAAGCAAAAACTACCACACTGTCTGAACAGTTCTAAAATCTAATAAAAAAACAAAAACTACCACACTGTCGGAACAGTACTAAAGTCTAATAAAAAAAAACAAAAACTACCACACTGTCTGAACAGTTCTAAGATCTAATGATAAAAACAAAAGCTACCACACTGTCGGAACAGTTCTAAAATCTAATGAAAAAAAACAAAACCTACCACACTGTCAGAACAGTTCTAAATTCTAATAAAAAAGCCAAAACTACCACACTGTCGGAATAGTTCTAAAATCTAATAAAAAAACAAAAACTACCACACTGTCGGAACAGTTCTAAAGTCTAATTAAAAAGCGAAAACTACCACACTGTTGGAACAGTTCTAAAATCTAATAAAAAAGCAAAACCTACTACACTGTCGGAACAGTTCTAAAGTCTAATAAAAAAGCAAAAACTACCACACTGTCTGAACAGTTCTAAAATCTAATAAAAAAACAAAAACTACCACACTGTCGGAACAGTACTAAAGTCTAATAAAAAAAAAAAAAAACTACCACACTGTCTGAACAGTTCTAAAATCTAATAAAAAAACAAAAACTACCACACTGTCGGAACAGTTCTAAAATCTAATAAAAAAACAAAAACTACCACACCGTCGGAACAGTTCTAAAGTCTAATGAAAAAACCAAAACTACCACACTGTCTGAACAGTTCTAAAATCTAATAAAAAAGCAAAAACTACCACACTGTCGGAACAGTTCTAAAATCTAATAAAAAAGGAAAAACTACCACACTGTCGGAACAGTTCTAAAATATAATAAAGAAACAAAAACTACCACACTGTCGGAACAGTTCTAAAATCTAATAAAAAGGCAAAAACTACCACACCGTCGGAACAGTTCTAAAGTCTATTAAAAGAACAGAAACTACCACACTGTCGGAACAGTTCTAAAATCTAATAACAAAGCAAAAACTACCACACTGTCGGAACAGTTCTAAAGTCTATTAAAAAAACAAAAACTACCACACTGTCGGAACAGTTCTAAAGTCTAATAAAAAAACAAAAACTACCACACTGTCTAAACAGTTCTAAAGTCTAATTAAAAAGCAAAAACTACCACACTCTCGGAACAGTTCTAAAGTCTAATAACAAAACAAAAACTACCACACTATCGGAACAGTTCTAAATCTAATAAAAAAAAAACTACCACACTGTCGGAACAGTTCTAAAGTCTAATAAAAAAACAAAAACTACCACACTGTCGGAACAGTTCTAAAGTCTAATAAAAAAACAAAAACGACCACACTGTCTGAACAGTTCTAAAATCTAATAACAAAGCAAAAACTACCACACTGTCGGAACAGTTCTAAAATCAAATAAAAAAACAAAAACTACCACACTGTCTGAATAGTTCTAAAATCTAATAAAAAAGCAAAAACTACCACACTGTCGGAACAGTTCTAAAATCTAATAAAAAAGCAAAAACTACCACACTGTCGGAACAGTTCTAAAGTCTATTAAAAGAACAGAAACTACCACACTGTCGGAACAGTTCTAAAGTCTAATAAAAAAACAAAAACTACCACACTGTCGGAACAGTTCTAAAGTCTAATAAAAAAACAAAAACTACCACACTGTCGGAACAGTTCTAAAATCTAATAACAAAGCAAAAACTACCACACTGTCGGAACAGTTCTAAAGTCTATTAAAAAACCAAAAACTACCACACAGTCGGAACAGTTCTAAAATCTAATAAAAAAACAAAAACTACCACACTGTCGGAACAGTTCTAAAATCTAATAAACAAACAAAAACTACCACACTGTCGGAACAGTTCTAAAATCTAATAAAAAAACAAAAACTACCACACTGTCGGAACAGTTCTAAAATCTAATAAAAAAACAAAAACTACCACACTGTCGGAACAGTCCTAAAATCTAATAGAAAAAAACAAAAACTACCACACTGTCGGAACAGTTCTAAAGTCTAATTAAAAAGCAAAAACTACCACACTGTCGGAACAGTTCTAAAGTCTAATAACAAAACAAAAACTACCACACTGTCGGAACAGTTCTAAAATCTAATAAAAAAACAAAAACTACCACACTGTCGGAACAGTTCTAAAATCTAATAAAAAAACAAAAACTACCACACTGTCGGAACAGTCCTAAAATCTAATAGAAAAAAACAAAAACTACCACACTGTCGGAACAGTTCTAAAGTCTAATAAAAAAACAAAAACTACCACACTTTCGGAACAGTTCTAAAGTCTAATAAAAAAACAAAAACGAACACACTGTCTGAACAGTTCTAAAATCAAATAAAAAAACAAAAACTACCACACTGTCTGAACAGTTCTAAAATCTAATAAAAAAGCAAAAACTAATACACTGTCTGAACAGTTCTAAAATCGAATGAAAAAAACAAAAACTACCACACTGTCGGAACAGTTCTAAAATCTAATAACAAAGCAAAAACTACCACACTGTCGGAACAGTTCTAAAGTCTATTAAAAAAACAAAAACTACCGCACAGTCGGAACAGTTCTAAAATCTAATAAAAAAACAAAAACTACCACACTGTCGGAACAGTTCTAAAATCTAATAAAAAAACAAAAACTACCACACTGTCGGAACAGTTCTAAAATCTAATAGAAAAAAACAAAAACTACCACACTGTCGGAACAGTTCTAAAATCTAATAAAAAAGCAAAAACTACCACACTGTCGGAACATTTCTAAAGTCTATTAAAAGAACAGAAACTACCACACTGCCGGAACAGTTCTAAAGTCTAATAAAAAAACAAAAGCTACCACACTGTCGGAACAGTTCTAAAATCTAATGAAAAAAAACAAAACCTACCACACTGTCAGAACAGTTCTAAAGTCTAATAAAAAAGCCAAAACTACCACACTGTCGGAATAGTTCTAAAATCTAATAAAAAAACAAAAACTACCACACTGTCGGAACAGTTCTAAAGTCTAATTAAAAAGCGAAAACTACCACACTGTTGGAACAGTTCTAAAATCTAATAAAAAAGCAAAACCTACTACACTGTCGGAACAGTTCTAAAGTCTAATAAAAAAGCAAAAACTACCACACTGTCTGAACAGTTCTAAAATCTAATAAAAAAACAAAAACTACCACACTGTCGGAACAGTACTAAAGTCTAATAAAAAAAAAAAAAAACTACCACACTGTCTGAACAGTTCTAAAATCTAATAAAAAAACAAAAACTACCACACTGTCGGAACAGTTCTAAAATCTAATAAAAAAACAAAAACTACCACACTTTCGGAACAGTTCTAAAGTCTATTAAAAGAACAGAAACTACCACACCGTCGGAACAGTTCTAAAGTCTAATGAAAAAACCAAAACTACCACACTGTCTGAACAGTTCTAAAATCTAATAAAAAAGCAAAAACTACCACACTGTCGGAACAGTTCTAAAATCTAATAAAAAAGGAAAAACTACCACACTGTCGGAACAGTTCTAAAATATAATAAAGAAACAAAAACTACCACACTGTCGGAACAGTTCTAAAATCTAATAAAAAGGCAAAAACTACCACACCGTCGGAACAGTTCTAAAGTCTATTAAAAGAACAGAAACTACCACACTGTCGGAACAGTTCTAAAATCTAATAACAAAGCAAAAACTACCACACTGTCGGAACAGTTCTAAAGTCTAATAAAAAACAAAAACTACCACACTGTCGGAACAGTTCTAAAGTCTAATAAAAAAACAAAAACTACCACACTGTCTAAACAGTTCTAAAGTCTAATTAAAAAGCAAAAACTACCACACTCTCGGAACAGTTCTAAAGTCTAATAACAAAACAAAAACTACCACACTATCGGAACAGTTCTAAATCTAATAAAAAAAAAACTACCACACTGTCGGAACAGTTCTAAAGTCTAATAAAAAAACAAAAACTACCACACTGTCGGAACAGTTCTAAAGTCTAATAAAAAAACAAAAACGACCACACTGTCTGAACAGTTCTAAAATCTAATAACAAAGCAAAAACTACCACACTGTCGGAACAGTTCTAAAATCAAATAAAAAAACAAAAACTACCACACTGTCTGAATAGTTCTAAAATCTAATAAAAAAGCAAAAACTACCACACTGTCGGAACAGTTCTAAAATCTAATAAAAAAGCAAAAACTACCACACTGTCGGAACAGTTCTAAAGTCTATTAAAAGAACAGAAACTACCACACTGTCGGAACAGTTCTAAAGTCTAATAAAAAAACAAAAACTACCACACTGTCGGAACAGTTCTAAAGTCTAATAAAAAAACAAAAACTACCACACTGTCGGAACAGTTCTAAAATCTAATAACAAAGCAAAAACTACCACACTGTCGGAACAGTTCTAAAGTCTATTAAAAAACCAAAAACTACCACACAGTCGGAACAGTTCTAAAATCTAATAAAAAAACAAAAACTACCACACTGTCGGAACAGTTCTAAAATCTAATAAAAAAACAAAAACTACCACACTGTCGGAACAGTTCTAAAATCTAATAAAAAAACAAAAACTACCACACTGTCGGAACAGTTCTAAAATCTAATAAAAAAACAAAAACTACCACACTGTCGGAACAGTCCTAAAATCTAATAGAAAAAAACAAAAACTACCACACTGTCGGAACAGTTCTAAAGTCTAATTAAAAAGCAAAAACTACCACACTGTCGGAACAGTTCTAAAGTCTAATAACAAAACAAAAACTACCACACTGTCGGAACAGTTCTAAAATCTAATAAAAAAACAAAAACTACCACACTGTCGGAACAGTTCTAAAATCTAATAAAAAAACAAAAACTACCACACTGTCGGAACAGTCCTAAAATCTAATAGAAAAAAACAAAAACTACCACACTGTCGGAACAGTTCTAAAGTCTAATAAAAAAACAAAAACTACCACACTTTCGGAACAGTTCTAAAGTCTAATAAAAAAACAAAAACGAACACACTGTCTGAACAGTTCTAAAATCAAATAAAAAAACAAAAACTACCACACTGTCTGAACAGTTCTAAAATCTAATAAAAAAGCAAAAACTAATACACTGTCTGAACAGTTCTAAAATCGAATGAAAAAAACAAAAACTACCACACTGTCGGAACAGTTCTAAAATCTAATAACAAAGCAAAAACTACCACACTGTCGGAACAGTTCTAAAGTCTATTAAAAAAACAAAAACTACCGCACAGTCGGAACAGTTCTAAAATCTAATAAAAAAACAAAAACTACCACACTGTCGGAACAGTTCTAAAATCTAATAAAAAAAAAAAAACTACCACACTGTCGGAACAGTTCTAAAATCTAATAGAAAAAAACAAAAACTACCACACTGTCGGAACAGTTCTAAAATCTATTAAAAAAGCAAAAACTACCACACTGTCGGAACAGTTCTAAAGTCTATTAAAAGAACAGAAACTACCACACTGCCGGAACAGTTCTAAAGTCTAATAAAAAAACAAAAACTACCACACAGTCGGAACAGTTCTAAAATCTAATAAAAAAACAAAAACTACCACACTGTTGGAACAGTTCTAAAATCTAATAAAAAAACAAAAACTACCACACTGTCGGAACAGTTCTAAAATCTAATAGAAAAAAACAAAAACTACCACACTGTCGGAACAGTTCTAAAGTCTAATAACAAGACAAAAACTACCACACAGTCGGAACAGTTCTAAAGTCTAATAACAAAACAAAAACTACCACACTGTCGGAACAGTTCTAAAATCTAATAAAAAAAAAATAGCACACTATCGGAACAGTTCTAAATCTAATAAAAAAAAAACTACCACACTGTCGGAACAGTTCTAAGATCTAATGATAAAAACAAAAGCTACCACACTGTCTGAATAGTTCTAAAATCTAATAAAAAAACAAAAACTACCACACTGTCGGAACAGTTCTAAAGTCTAATTAAAAAGCGAAAACTACCACACTGTTGGAACAGTTCTAAAATCTAATAAAAAAGCAAAACCTACTACACTGTCGGAACAGTTCTAAAGTCTAATAAAAAAGCAAAAACTACCACACTGTCTGAACAGTTCTAAAATCTAATAAAAAAACAAAAACTACCACACTGTCGGAACAGTACTAAAGTCTAATAAAAAAAAAAAAAAACTACCACACTGTCTGAACAGTTCTAAAATCTAATAAAAAAACAAAAACTACCACACTGTCGGAACAGTTCTAAAATCTAATAAAAAAACAAAAACTACCACACTTTCGGAACAGTTCTAAAGTCTATTAAAAGAACAGAAACTACCACACCGTCGGAACAGTTCTAAAATCTAATAAAAAAGGAAAAACTACCACACTGTCGGAACAGTTCTAAAATATAATAAAGAAACAAAAACTACCACACTGTCGGAACAGTTCTAAAATCTAATAAAAAGGCAAAAACTACCACACCGTCGGAACAGTTCTAAAGTCTATTAAAAGAACAGAAACTACCACACTGTCGGAACAGTTCTAAAATCTAATAACAAAGCAAAAACTACCACACTGTCGGAACAGTTCTAAAGTCTATTAAAAAAACAAAAACTACCACACTGTCGGAACAGTTCTAAAGTCTAATAAAAAAACAAAAACTACCACACTGTCTAAACAGTTCTAAAGTCTAATTAAAAAGCAAAAACTACCACACTCTCGGAACAGTTCTAAAGTCTAATAACAAGACAAAAACTACCACACAGTCGGAACAGTTCTAAAGTCTAATAACAAAACAAAAACTACCACACTATCGGAACAGTTCTAAATCTAATAAAAAAAAAACTACCACACTGTCGGAACAGTTCTAAAGTCTAATAAAAAAACAAAAACTACCACACTGTCGGAACAGTTCTAAAGTCTAATAAAAAAACAAAAACGACCACACTGTCTGAACAGTTCTAAAATCTAATAACAAAGCAAAAACTACCACACTGTCGGAACAGTTCTAAAATCAAATAAAAAAACAAAAACTACCACACTGTCTGAACAGTTCTAAAATCTAATAAAAAAGTAAAAACTACCACACAGTCGGAACAGTTCTAAAATCTAATAAAAGAACAAAAACTACCACACTGTCGGAACAGTTCTAAAATCTAATAAAAAAACAAAAACTACCACACTGTCGGAACAGTTCTAAAGTCTAATTAAAAAGCAAAAACTACCACACTGTCGGAACAGTTCTAAAGTCTAATAACAAAAGCAAAAACTACCACACTGTCGGAACAGTTCTAAAGTCTAATAAAAAAACAAAAACTACCACACTGTCGGAACAGTTCTAAAGTCTAATAAAAAAACAAAAACGACCACACTGTCTGAACAGTTCTAAAATCTAATAACAAAGCAAAAACTACCACACTGTCGGAACAGTTCTAAAATCAAATAAAAAAACAAAAACTACCACACTGTCTGAATAGTTCTAAAATCTAATAAAAAAGTAAAAACTACCACACTGTCGGAACAGTTCTAAAATCTAATAAAAAAGCAAAAACTACCACACTGTCGGAACAGTTCTAAAGTCTATTAAAAGAACAGAAACTACCACACTGTCGGAACAGTTCTAAAGTCTAATAAAAAAACAAAAACTACCACACTGTCGGAACAGTTCTAAAGTCTATTAAAAGAACAGAAACTACCACACCGTCGGAACAGTTCTAAAATCTAATAAAAAAGGAAAAACTACCACACTGTCGGAACAGTTCTAAAATATAATAAAGAAACAAAAACTACCACACTGTCGGAACAGTTCTAAAATCTAATAAAAAGGCAAAAACTACCACACCGTCGGAACAGTTCTAAAGTCTATTAAAAGAACAGAAACTACCACACTGTCGGAACAGTTCTAAAATCTAATAACAAAGCAAAAACTACCACACTGTCGGAACAGTTCTAAAGTCTATTAAAAAAACAAAAACTACCACACTGTCGGAACAGTTCTAAAGTCTAATAAAAAAACAAAAACTACCACACTGTCTAAACAGTTCTAAAGTCTAATTAAAAAGCAAAAACTACCACACTCTCGGAACAGTTCTAAAGTCTAATAACAAGACAAAAACTACCACACAGTCGGAACAGTTCTAAAGTCTAATAACAAAACAAAAACTACCACACTATCGGAACAGTTCTAAATCTAATAAAAAAAAAACTACCACACTGTCGGAACAGTTCTAAAGTCTAATAAAAAAACAAAAACTACCACACTGTCGGAACAGTTCTAAAGTCTAATAAAAAAACAAAAACGACCACACTGTCTGAACAGTTCTAAAATCTAATAACAAAGCAAAAACTACCACACTGTCGGAACAGTTCTAAAATCAAATAAAAAAACAAAAACTACCACACTGTCTGAACAGTTCTAAAATCTAATAAAAAAGTAAAAACTACCACACAGTCGGAACAGTTCTAAAATCTAATAAAAGAACAAAAACTACCACACTGTCGGAACAGTTCTAAAATCTAATAAAAAAACAAAAACTACCACACTGTCGGAACAGTTCTAAAGTCTAATTAAAAAGCAAAAACTACCACACTGTCGGAACAGTTCTAAAGTCTAATAAAAAAACAAAAACGACCACACTGTCTGAACAGTTCTAAAATCTAATAACAAAGCAAAAACTACCACACTGTCGGAACAGTTCTAAAATCAAATAAAAAAACAAAAACTACCACACTGTCTGAACAGTTCTAAAATCTAATAAAAAAGTAAAAACTACCACACAGTCGGAACAGTTCTAAAATCTAATAAAAGAACAAAAACTACCACACTGTCGGAACAGTTCTAAAATCTAATAAAAAAACAAAAACTACCACACTGTCGGAACAGTTCTAAAGTCTAATTAAAAAGCAAAAACTACCACACTGTCGGAACAGTTCTAAAGTCTAATAACAAAAGCAAAAACTACCACACTGTCGGAACAGTTCTAAAGTCTAATAAAAAAACAAAAACTACCACACTGTCGGAACAGTTCTAAAGTCTAATAAAAAAACAAAAACGACCACACTGTCTGAACAGTTCTAAAATCTAATAACAAAGCAAAAACTACCACACTGTCGGAACAGTTCTAAAATCAAATAAAAAAACAAAAACTACCACACTGTCTGAATAGTTCTAAAATCTAATAAAAAAGTAAAAACTACCACACTGTCGGAACAGTTCTAAAATCTAATAAAAAAGCAAAAACTACCACACTGTCGGAACAGTTCTAAAGTCTATTAAAAGAACAGAAACTACCACACTGTCGGAACAGTTCTAAAGTCTAATAAAAAAACAAAAACTACCACACTGTCGGAACAGTTCTAAAGTCTATTAAAAGAACAGAAACTACCACACCGTCGGAACAGTTCTAAAATCTAATAAAAAAGGAAAAACTACCACACTGTCGGAACAGTTCTAAAATATAATAAAGAAACAAAAACTACCACACTGTCGGAACAGTTCTAAAATCTAATAAAAAGGCAAAAACTACCACACCGTCGGAACAGTTCTAAAGTCTATTAAAAGAACAGAAACTACCACACTGTCGGAACAGTTCTAAAATCTAATAACAAAGCAAAAACTACCACACTGTCGGAACAGTTCTAAAGTCTATTAAAAAAACAAAAACTACCACACTGTCGGAACAGTTCTAAAGTCTAATAAAAAAACAAAAACTACCACACTGTCTAAACAGTTCTAAAGTCTAATTAAAAAGCAAAAACTACCACACTCTCGGAACAGTTCTAAAGTCTAATAACAAGACAAAAACTACCACACAGTCGGAACAGTTCTAAAGTCTAATAACAAAACAAAAACTACCACACTATCGGAACAGTTCTAAATCTAATAAAAAAAAAACTACCACACTGTCGGAACAGTTCTAAAGTCTAATAAAAAAACAAAAACTACCACACTGTCGGAACAGTTCTAAAGTCTAATAAAAAAACAAAAACGACCACACTGTCTGAACAGTTCTAAAATCTAATAACAAAGCAAAAACTACCACACTGTCGGAACAGTTCTAAAATCAAATAAAAAAACAAAAACTACCACACTGTCTGAACAGTTCTAAAATCTAATAAAAAAGTAAAAACTACCACACAGTCGGAACAGTTCTAAAATCTAATAAAAGAACAAAAACTACCACACTGTCGGAACAGTTCTAAAATCTAATAAAAAAACAAAAACTACCACACTGTCGGAACAGTTCTAAAGTCTAATTAAAAAGCAAAAACTACCACACTGTCGGAACAGTTCTAAAGTCTAATAACAAAAGCAAAAACTACCACACTGTCGGAACAGTTCTAAAGTCTAATAAAAAAACAAAAACTACCACACTGTCGGAACAGTTCTAAAGTCTAATAAAAAAACAAAAACGACCACACTGTCTGAACAGTTCTAAAATCTAATAACAAAGCAAAAACTACCACACTGTCGGAACAGTTCTAAAATCAAATAAAAAAACAAAAACTACCACACTGTCTGAATAGTTCTAAAATCTAATAAAAAAGTAAAAACTACCACACTGTCGGAACAGTTCTAAAATCTAATAAAAAAGCAAAAACTACCACACTGTCGGAACAGTTCTAAAGTCTATTAAAAGAACAGAAACTACCACACTGTCGGAACAGTTCTAAAGTCTAATAAAAAAACAAAAACTACCACACTGTCGGAACAGTTCTAAAGTCTAATAAAAAAACAAAAACGACCACACTGTCTGAACAGTTCTAAAATCTAATAACAAAGCAAAAACTACCACACTGTCGGAACAGTTCTAAAATCAAATAAAAAAACAAAAACTACCACACTGTCTGAATAGTTCTAAAATCTAATAAAAAAGCAAAAACTACCACACTGTCGGAACAGTTCTAAAATCTAATAAAAAAGCAAAAACTACCACACTGTCGGAACAGTTCTAAAGTCTATTAAAAGAACAGAAACTACCACACTGTCGGAACAGTTCTAAAGTCTAATAAAAAAAAAAAAACTACCACACTGTCGGAACAGTTCTAAAGTCTAATAAAAAAACAAAAACTACCACACTGTCGGAACAGTTCTAAAATCTAATAACAAAGCAAAAACTACCACACTGTCGGAACAGTTCTAAAGTCTATTAAAAAACCAAAAACTACCACACAGTCGGAACAGTTCTAAAATCTAATAAAAAAACAAAAACTACCACACTGTCGGAACAGTTCTAAAATCTAATAAAAAAACAAAAACTACCACACTGTCGGAACAGTTCTAAAATCTAATAAAAAAAACAAAAACTACCACACTGTCGGAACAGTCCTAAAATCTAATAGAAAAAAACAAAAACTACCACACTGTCGGAACAGTTCTAAAGTCTAATTAAAAAGCAAAAACTACCACACTGTCGGAACAGTTCTAAAGTCTAATAACAAAACAAAAACTACCACACTGTCGGAACAGTTCTAAAATCTAATAAAAAAACAAAAACTACCACACTGTCGGAACAGTTCTAAAATCTAATAAAAAAACAAAAACTACCACACTGTCGGAACAGTCCTAAAATCTAATAGAAAAAAACAAAAACTACCACACTGTCGGAACAGTTCTAAAGTCTAATTAAAAAAACAAAAACTACCACACTTTCGGAACAGTTCTAAAGTCTAATAAAAAAACAAAAACGACCACACTGTCTGAACAGTTCTAAAATCAAATAAAAAAACAAAAACTACCACACTGTCTGAACAGTTCTAAAATCTAATAAAAAAGCAAAAACTAATACACTGTCTGAACAGTTCTAAAATCGAATGAAAAAAACAAAAACTACCACACTGTCGGAACAGTTCTAAAATCTAATAACAAAGCAAAAACTACCACACTGTCGGAACAGTTCTAAAGTCTATTAAAAAAACAAAAACTACCGCACAGTCGGAACAGTTCTAAAATCTAATAAAAAAACAAAAACTACCACACTGTCGGAACAGTTCTAAAATCTAATAAAAAAACAAAAACTACCACATAGTCGGAACAGTTCTAAAATCTAATAAAAAAACAAAAACTACCACACTGTTGGAACAGTTCTAAAATCTAATAAAAAAACAAAAACTACCACACTGTCGGAACAGTTCTAAAATCTAATAGAAAAAAACAAAAACTACCACACTGTCGGAACAGTTCTAAAGTCTAATAACAAGACAAAAACTACCACACAGTCGGAACAGTTCTAAAGTCTAATAACAAAACAAAAACTACCACACTGTCGGAACAGTTCTAAAATCTAATAAAAAAAAAATAGCACACTATCGGAACAGTTCTAAATCTAATAAAAAAAAAACTACCACACTGTCGGAACAGTTCTAAGATCTAATGATAAAAACAAAAGCTACCACACTGTCGGAACAGTTCTAAAATCTAATGAAAAAAAACAAAACCTACCACACTGTCAGAACAGTTCTAAAGTCTAATAAAAAAGCCAAAACTACCACACTGTCGGAATAGTTCTAAAATCTAATAAAAAAACAAAAACTACCACACTGTCGGAACAGTTCTAAAGTCTAATTAAAAAGCGAAAACTACCACACTGTTGGAACAGTTCTAAAATCTAATAAAAAAGCAAAACCTACTACACTGTCAGAACAGTTCTAAAGTCTAATAAAAAAGCAAAAACTACCACACTGTCTGAACAGTTCTAAAATCTAATAAAAAAACAAAAACTACCACACTGTCGGAACAGTACTAAAGTCTAATAAAAAAAAACAAAAACTACCACACTGTCTGAACAGTTCTAAGATCTAATGATAAAAACAAAAGCTACCACACTGTCGGAACAGTTCTAAAATCTAATGAAAAAAAACAAAACCTACCACACTGTCAGAACAGTTCTAAAGTCTAATAAAAAAGCCAAAACTACCACACTGTCGGAATAGTTCTAAAATCTAATAAAAAAACAAAAACTACCACACTGTCGGAACAGTTCTAAAGTCTAATTAAAAAGCGAAAACTACCACACTGTTGGAACAGTTCTAAAATCTAATAAAAAAGCAAAACCTACTACACTGTCGGAACAGTTCTAAAGTCTAATAAAAAAGCAAAAACTACCACACTGTCTGAACAGTTCTAAAATCTAATAAAAAAACAAAAACTACCACACTGTCGGAACAGTACTAAAGTCTAATAAAAAAAAACAAAAACTACCACACTGTCTGAACAGTTCTAAAATCTAATAAAAAAACAAAAACTACCACACTGTCGGAACAGTTCTAAAATCTAATAAAAAAACAAAAACTACCACACTTTCGGAACAGTTCTAAAGTCTATTAAAAGAACAGAAACTACCACACCGTCGGAACAGTTCTAAAGTCTAATGAAAAAACCAAAACTACCACACTGTCTGAACAGTTCTAAAATCTAATAAAAAAACAAAAACTACCACACTGTCGGAACAGTTCTAAAATCTAATAAAAAAGGAAAAACTACCACACTGTCGGAACAGTTCTAAAATATAATAAAGAAACAAAAACTACCACACTGTCGGAACAGTTCTAAAATCTAATAAAAAGGCAAAAACTACCACACCGTCGGAACAGTTCTAAAGTCTATTAAAAGAACAGAAACTACCACACTGTCGGAACAGTTCTAAAATCTAATAACAAAGCAAAAACTACCACACTGTCGGAACAGTTCTAAAGTCTATTAAAAAAACAAAAACTACCACACTGTCGGAACAGTTCTAAAGTCTAATAAAAAAACAAAAACTACCACACTGTCTAAACAGTTCTAAAGTCTAATTAAAAAGCAAAAACTACCACACTCTCGGAACAGTTCTAAAGTCTAATAACAAAACAAAAACTACCACACTATCGGAACAGTTCTAAATCTAATAAAAAAAAAACTACCACACTGTCGGAACAGTTCTAAAGTCTAATAAAAAAACAAAAACTACCACACTGTCGGAACAGTTCTAAAGTCTAATAAAAAAACAAAAACGACCACACTGTCTGAACAGTTCTAAAATCTAATAACAAAGCAAAAACTACCACACTGTCGGAACAGTTCTAAAATCAAATAAAAAAACAAAAACTACCACACTGTCTGAATAGTTCTAAAATCTAATAAAAAAGCAAAAACTACCACACTGTCGGAACAGTTCTAAAATCTAATAAAAAAGCAAAAACTACCACACTGTCGGAACAGTTCTAAAGTCTATTAAAAGAACAGAAACTACCACACTGTCGGAACAGTTCTAAAGTCTAATAAAAAAACAAAAACTACCACACTGTCGGAACAGTTCTAAAGTCTAATAAAAAAACAAAAACTACCACACTGTCGGAACAGTTCTAAAATCTAATAACAAAGCAAAAACTACCACACTGTCGGAACAGTTCTAAAGTCTATTAAAAAACCAAAAACTACCACACAGTCGGAACAGTTCTAAAATCTAATAAAAAAACAAAAACTACCACACTGTCGGAACAGTTCTAAAATCTAATAAAAAAACAAAAACTACCACACTGTCGGAACAGTTCTAAAATCTAATAAAAAAACAAAAACTACCACACTGTCGGAACAGTTCTAAAATCTAATAAAAAAACAAAAACTACCACACTGTCGGAACAGTCCTAAAATCTAATAGAAAAAAACAAAAACTACCACACTGTCGGAACAGTTCTAAAGTCTAATTAAAAAGCAAAAACTACCACACTGTCGGAACAGTTCTAAAGTCTAATAACAAAACAAAAACTACCACACTGTCGGAACAGTTCTAAAATCTAATAAAAAAACAAAAACTACCACACTGTCGGAACAGTTCTAAAATCTAATAAAAAAACAAAAACTACCACACTGTCGGAACAGTCCTAAAATCTAATAGAAAAAAACAAAAACTACCACACTGTCGGAACAGTTCTAAAGTCTAATAAAAAAACAAAAACTACCACACTTTCGGAACAGTTCTAAAGTCTAATAAAAAAACAAAAACGAACACACTGTCTGAACAGTTCTAAAATCAAATAAAAAAACAAAAACTACCACACTGTCTGAACAGTTCTAAAATCTAATAAAAAAGCAAAAACTAATACACTGTCTGAACAGTTCTAAAATCGAATGAAAAAAACAAAAACTACCACACTGTCGGAACAGTTCTAAAATCTAATAACAAAGCAAAAACTACCACACTGTCGGAACAGTTCTAAAGTCTATTAAAAAAACAAAAACTACCGCACAGTCGGAACAGTTCTAAAATCTAATAAAAAAACAAAAACTACCACACTGTCGGAACAGTTCTAAAATCTAATAAAAAAACAAAAACTACCACACTGTCGGAACAGTTCTAAAATCTAATAGAAAAAAACAAAAACTACCACACTGTCGGAACAGTTCTAAAATCTAATAAAAAAGCAAAAACTACCACACTGTCGGAACAGTTCTAAAGTCTATTAAAAGAACAGAAACTACCACACTGCCGGAACAGTTCTAAAGTCTAATAAAAAAACAAAAACTACCACACAGTCGGAACAGTTCTAAAATCTAATAAAAAAACAAAAACTACCACACTGTTGGAACAGTTCTAAAATCTAATAAAAAAACAAAAACTACCACACTGTCGGAACAGTTCTAAAATCTAATAGAAAAAAACAAAAACTACCACACTGTCGGAACAGTTCTAAAGTCTAATAACAAGACAAAAACTACCACACAGTCGGAACAGTTCTAAAGTCTAATAACAAAACAAAAACTACCACACTGTCGGAACAGTTCTAAAATCTAATAAAAAAAAAATAGCACACTATCGGAACAGTTCTAAATCTAATAAAAAAAAAACTACCACACTGTCGGAACAGTTCTAAGATCTAATGATAAAAACAAAAGCTACCACACTGTCTGAATAGTTCTAAAATCTAATAAAAAAACAAAAACTACCACACTGTCGGAACAGTTCTAAAGTCTAATTAAAAAGCGAAAACTACCACACTGTTGGAACAGTTCTAAAATCTAATAAAAAAGCAAAACCTACTACACTGTCGGAACAGTTCTAAAGTCTAATAAAAAAGCAAAAACTACCACACTGTCTGAACAGTTCTAAAATCTAATAAAAAAACAAAAACTACCACACTGTCGGAACAGTACTAAAGTCTAATAAAAAAAAACAAAAACTACCACACTGTCTGAACAGTTCTAAAATCTAATAAAAAAACAAAAACTACCACACTGTCGGAACAGTTCTAAAATCTAATAAAAAAACAAAAACTACCACACTTTCGGAACAGTTCTAAAGTCTATTAAAAGAACAGAAACTACCACACCGTCGGAACAGTTCTAAAATCTAATAAAAAAGGAAAAACTACCACACTGTCGGAACAGTTCTAAAATATAATAAAGAAACAAAAACTACCACACTGTCGGAACAGTTCTAAAATCTAATAAAAAGGCAAAAACTACCACACCGTCGGAACAGTTCTAAAGTCTATTAAAAGAACAGAAACTACCACACTGTCGGAACAGTTCTAAAATCTAATAACAAAGCAAAAACTACCACACTGTCGGAACAGTTCTAAAGTCTATTAAAAAAACAAAAACTACCACACTGTCGGAACAGTTCTAAAGTCTAATAAAAAAACAAAAACTACCACACTGTCTAAACAGTTCTAAAGTCTAATTAAAAAGCAAAAACTACCACACTCTCGGAACAGTTCTAAAGTCTAATAACAAGAAAAAAACTACCACACAGTCGGAACAGTTCTAAAGTCTAATAACAAAACAAAAACTACCACACTATCGGAACAGTTCTAAATCTAATAAAAAAAAAACTACCACACTGTCGGAACAGTTCTAAAGTCTAATAAAAAAACAAAAACTACCACACTGTCGGAACAGTTCTAAAGTCTAATAAAAAAACAAAAACGACCACACTGTCTGAACAGTTCTAAAATCTAATAACAAAGCAAAAACTACCACACTGTCGGAACAGTTCTAAAATCAAATAAAAAAACAAAAACTACCACACTGTCTGAACAGTTCTAAAATCTAATAAAAAAGTAAAAACTACCACACAGTCGGAACAGTTCTAAAATCTAATAAAAAAACAAAAACTACCACACTGTCGGAACAGTTCTAAAATCTAATAAAAAAACAAAAACTACCACACTGTCGGAACAGTTCTAAAGTCTAATTAAAAAGCAAAAACTACCACACTGTCGGAACAGTTCTAAAGTCTAATAACAAAAGCAAAAACTACCACACTGTCGGAACAGTTCTAAAGTCTAATAAAAAAACAAAAACTACCACACTGTCGGAACAGTTCTAAAGTCTAATAAAAAAACAAAAACGACCACACTGTCTGAACAGTTCTAAAATCTAATAACAAAGCAAAAACTACCACACTGTCGGAACAGTTCTAAAATCAAATAAAAAAACAAAAACTACCACACTGTCTGAATAGTTCTAAAATCTAATAAAAAAGTAAAAACTACCACACTGTCGGAACAGTTCTAAAATCTAATAAAAAAGCAAAAACTACCACACTGTCGGAACAGTTCTAAAGTCTATTAAAAGAACAGAAACTACCACACTGTCGGAACAGTTCTAAAGTCTAATAAAAAAACAAAAACTACCACACTGTCGGAACAGTTCTAAAGTCTAATAAAAAAACAAAAACTACCACACTGTCGGAACAGTTCTAAAATCTAATAACAAAGCAAAAACTACCACACTGTCGGAACAGTTCTAAAGTCTATTAAAAAAACAAAAACTACCACACAGTCGGAACAGTTCTAAAATCTAATAAAAAAACAAAAACTACCACACTGTCGGAACAGTTCTAAAATCTAATAAAAAAACAAAAACTACCACACTGTCGGAACAGTTCTAAAATCTAATAAAAAAACAAAAACTACCACACTGTCGGAACAGTTCTAAAATCTAATAAAAAAACAAAAACTACCACACTGTCGGAACAGTCCTAAAATCTAATAGAAAAAAACAAAAACTACCACACTGTCGGAACAGTTCTAAAGTCTAATTAAAAAGCAAAAACTACCACACTGTCGGGACAGTTCTAAAGTCTATTAACAAAACAAAAACTACCACACTGTCGGAACAGTTCTAAAATCTAATAAAAAAACAAAAACTACCACACTGTCGGAACAGTTCTAAAGTCTAATAAAAAAACAAAAACTACCACACTGTCGGAACAGTCCTAAAATCTAATAGAAAAAAACAAAAACTACCACACTGTCGGAACAGTTCTAAAGTCTAATTAAAAAGCAAAAACTACCACACTGTCGGAACAGTTCTAAAGTCTAATAAAAAAACAAAAACTACCACACTTTCGGAACAGTTCTAAAGTCTAATAAAAAAACAAAAACGACCACACTGTCTGAACAGTTCTAAAATCAAATAAAAAAACAAAAACTACCACACTGTCTGAACAGTTCTAAAATCTAATAAAAAAGCAAAAACTAATACACTGTCTGAACAGTTCTAAAATCGAATGAAAAAAACAAAAACTACCACACTGTCGGAACAGTTCTAAAATCTAATAAAAAAGCAAAAACTACCACACTGTCGGAACAGTTCTAAAGTCTATTAAAAGAACAGAAACTACCACACTGTCGGAACAGTTCTAAAGTCTAATAAAAAAACAAAAACTACCACACTGTCGGAACAGTTCTAAAGTCTAATAAAAAAACAAAAACTACCACACTGTCGGAACAGTTCTAAAATCTAATAACAAAGCAAAAACTACCACACTGTCGGAACAGTTCTAAAGTCTATTAAAAAAACAAAAACTACCGCACAGTCGGAACAGTTCTAAAATCTAATAAAAAAACAAAAACTACCACACTGTCGGAACAGTTCTAAAATCTAATAAAAAAACAAAAACTACCACACTGTCGGAACAGTTCTAAAATCTAATAAAAAAACAAAAACTACCACACTGTCGGAACAGTCCTAAAATCTAATAGAAAAAAACAAAAACTACCACACTGTCGGAACAGTTCTAAAGTCTAATTAAAAAGCAAAAACTACCACACTGTCGGAACAGTTCTAAAGTCTAATAACAAAACAAAAACTACCACACTGTCGGAACAGTTCTAAAATCTAATAAAAAAGCAAAAACTACCACACTGTCGGAACAGTTCTAAAATCTAATAAAAAAACAAAAACTACCACACTGTCGGAACAGTCCTAAAATCTAATAGAAAAAAACAAAAACTACCACACTGTCGGAACAGTTCTAAAGTCTAATAAAAAAACAAAAACTACCACACTTTCGGAACAGTTCTAAAGTCTAATAAAAAAACAAAAACGACCACACTGTCTGAACAGTTCTAAAATCAAATAAAAAAACAAAAACTACCACACTGTCTGAACAGTTCTAAAATCTAATAAAAAAACAAAAACTAATACACTGTCTGAACAGTTCTAAAATCGAATGAAAAAAACAAAAACTACCACACTGTCGGAACAGTTCTAAAATCTAATAACAAAGCAAAAACTACCACACTGTCGGAACAGTTCTAAAGTCTATTAAAAAAACAAAAACTACCGCACAGTCGGAACAGTTCTAAAATCTAATAAAAAAACAAAAACTACCACACTGTCGGAACAGTTCTAAAATCTAATAAAAAAACAAAAACTACCACACTGTCGGAACAGTTCTAAAATCTAATAGAAAAAAACAAAAACTACCACACTGTCGGAACAGTTCTAAAATCTAATAAAAAAGCAAAAACTACCACACTGTCGGAACAGTTCTAAAGTCTATTAAAAGAACAGAAACTACCACACTGCCGGAACAGTTCTAAAGTCTAATAAAAAAACAAAAACTACCACACAGTCGGAACAGTTCTAAAATCTAATAAAAAAAAAAAAACTACCACACTGTTGGAACAGTTCTAAAATCTAATAAAAAAACAAAAACTACCACACTGTCGGAACAGTTCTAAAATCTAATAGAAAAAAACAAAAACTACCACACTGTCGGAACAGTTCTAAAGTCTAATAACAAGACAAAAACTACCACACAGTCGGAACAGTTCTAAAGTCTAATAACAAAACAAAAACTACCACACTGTCGGAACAGTTCTAAAATCTAATAAAAAAAAAATAGCACACTATCGGAACAGTTCTAAATCTAATAAAAAAAAAACTACCACACTGTCGGAACAGTTCTAAGATCTAATGATAAAAACAAAAGCTACCACACTGTCGGAACAGTTCTAAAATCTAATGAAAAAAAACAAAACCTACCACACTGTCAGAACAGTTCTAAAGTCTAATAAAAAAGCCAAAACTACCACACTGTCGGAATAGTTCTAAAATCTAATAAAAAAACAAAAACTACCACACTGTCGGAACAGTTCTAAAGTCTAATTAAAAAGCGAAAACTACCACACTGTTGGAACAGTTCTAAAATCTAATAAAAAAGCAAAACCTACTACACTGTCGGAACAGTTCTAAAGTCTAATAAAAAAGCAAAAACTACCACACTGTCTGAACAGTTCTAAAATCTAATAAAAAAACAAAAACTACCACACTGTCGGAACAGTTCTAAAATCTAATAAAAAAACAAAAACTACCACACTTTCGGAACAGTTCTAAAGTCTAATAAAAAAGCCAAAACTACCACACTGTCTGAACAGTTCTAAAATCAAATAAAAAAACAAAAACTACCACACTGTCTGAACAGTTCTAAAATCTAATAAAAAAGCAAAAACTAATACACTGTCTGAACAGTTCTAAAATCGAATGAAAAAAACAAAAACTACCACACTGTCGGAACAGTTCTAAAATCTAATAAAAAAGCAAAAACTACCACACTGTCGGAACAGTTCTAAAGTCTATTAAAAGAACAGAAACTACCACACTGTCGGAACAGTTCTAAAGTCTAATAAAAAAACAAAAACTACCACACTGTCGGAACAGTTCTAAAATCTAATAACAAAGCAAAAACTACCACACTGTCGGAACAGTTCTAAAGTCTATTAAAAAAACAAAAACTACCGCACAGTCGGAACAGTTCTAAAATCTAATAAAAAAACAAAAACTACCACACTGTTGGAACAGTTCTAAAATCTAATAAAAAAACAAAAACTACCACACTGTCGGAACAGTTCTAAAATCTAATAGAAAAAAACAAAAACTACCACACTGTCGGAACAGTTCTAAAATCTAATAAAAAAGCAAAAACTACCACACTGTCGGAACAGTTCTAAAGTCTATTAAAAGAACAGAAACTACCACACTGTCGGAACAGTTCTAAAGTCTAATAAAAAAACAAAAACTACCACACAGTCGGAACAGTTCTAAAATCTAATAAAAAAACAAAAACTACCACACTGTTGGAACAGTTCTAAAATCTAATAAAAAAACAAAAACTACCACAATGTCGGAACAGTTCTAAAATCTAATAGAAAAAAACAAAAACTACCACACTGTCGGAACAGTTCTAAAGTCTAATAAAAAAACAAAAACTACCACACTGTCGGAACAGTTCTAAAGTCTAATTAAAAAGCAAAAACTACCACACTGTCGGGACAGTTCTAAAGTCTATTAACAAAACAAAAACTACCACACTGTCGGAACAGTTCTAAAATCTAATAAAAAAACAAAAACTACCACACTGTCGGAACAGTTCTAAAATCTAATAAAAAAACAAAAACTACCACACTGTCGGAACAGTCCTAAAATCTAATAGAAAAAAACAAAAACTACCACACTGTCGGAACAGTTCTAAAGTCTAATTAAAAAACAAAAACTACCACACTGTCGGAACAGTTCTAAGATCTAATGATAAAAACAAAAGCTACCACACTGTCGGAACAGTTCTAAAATCTAATGAAAAAAAACAAAACCTACCACACTGTCAGAACAGTTCTAAAGTCTAATAAAAAAGCCAAAACTACCACACTGTCGGAATAGTTCTAAAATCTAATAAAAAAACAAAAACTACCACACTGTCGGAACAGTTCTAAAGTCTAATTAAAAAGCGAAAACTACCACACTGTTGGAACAGTTCTAAAATCTAATAAACAAGCAAAACCTACTACACTGTCGGAACAGTTCTAAAGTCTAATAAAAAAGCAAAAACTACCACACTGTCTGAACAGTTCTAAAATCTAATAAAAAAACAAAAACTACCACACTGTCGGAACAGTTCTAAAATCTAATAAAAAAACAAAAACTACCACACTTTCGGAACAGTTCTAAAGTCTATTAAAAGAACAGAAACTACCACACCGTCGGAACAGTTCTAAAGTCTAATGAAAAAACCAAAACTACCACACTGTCTGAACAGTTCTAAAATCTAATAAAAAAGCAAAAACTACCACACTGTCGGAACAGTTCTAAAATCTAATAAAAAAGGAAAAACTACCACACTGTCGGAACAGTTCTAAAATATAATAAAGAAACAAAAACTACCACACTGTCGGAACAGTTCTAAAATCTAATAAAAAGGCAAAAACTACCACACCGTCGGAACAGTTCTAAAGTCTATTAAAAGAACAGAAACTACCACACTGTCGGAACAGTTCTAAAATCTAATAACAAAGCAAAAACTACCACACTGTCGGAACAGTTCTAAAGTCTATTAAAAAAACAAAAACTACCACACTGTCGGAACAGTTCTAAAGTCTAATAAAAAAACAAAAACTACCACACTGTCTAAACAGTTCTAAAGTCTAATTAAAAAGCAAAAACTACCACACTCTCGGAACAGTTCTAAAGTCTAATAACAAGACAAAAACTACCACACAGTCGGAACAGTTCTAAAGTCTAATAACAAAACAAAAACTACCACACTATCGGAACAGTTCTAAATCTAATAAAAAAAAAACTACCACACTGTCGGAACAGTTCTAAAGTCTAATAAAAAAACAAAAACTACCACACTGTCGGAATAGTTCTAAAGTCTAATAAAAAAACAAAAACGACCACACTGTCTGAACAGTTCTAAAATCTAATAACAAAGCAAAAACTACCACACTGTCGGAACAGTTCTAAAATCAAATAAAAAAACAAAAACTACCACACTGTCTGAACAGTTCTAAAATCTAATAAAAAAGTAAAAACTACCACACAGTCGGAACAGTTCTAAAATCTAATAAAAAAACAAAAACTACCACACTGTCGGAACAGTTCTAAAATCTAATAAAAAAACAAAAACTACCACACTGTCGGAACAGTTCTAAAGTCTAATTAAAAAGCAAAAACTACCACACTGTCGGAACAGTTCTAAAGTCTAATAACAAAAGCAAAAACTACCACACTGTCGGAACAGTTCTAAAGTCTAATAAAAAAACAAAAACTACCACACTGTCGGAACAGTTCTAAAGTCTAATAAAAAAACAAAAACGACCACACTGTCTGAACAGTTCTAAAATCTAATAACAAAGCAAAAACTACCACACTGTCGGAACAGTTCTAAAATCAAATAAAAAAACAAAAACTACCACACTGTCTGAATAGTTCTAAAATCTAATAAAAAAGTAAAAACTACCACACTGTCGGAACAGTTCTAAAATCTAATAAAAAAGCAAAAACTACCACACTGTCGGAACAGTTCTAAAGTCTATTAAAAGAACAGAAACTACCACACTGTCGGAACAGTTCTAAAGTCTAATAAAAAAACAAAAACTACCACACTGTCGGAACAGTTCTAAAGTCTAATAAAAAAACAAAAACTACCACACTGTCGGAACAGTTCTAAAATCTAATAACAAAGCAAAAACTACCACACTGTCGGAACAGTTCTAAAGTCTATTAAAAAAACAAAAACTACCACACAGTCGGAACAGTTCTAAAATCTAATAAAAAAACAAAAACTACCACACTGTCGGAACAGTTCTAAAATCTAATAAAAAAACAAAAACTACCACACTGTCGGAACAGTTCTAAAATCTAATAAAAAAACAAAAACTACCACACTGTCGGAACAGTTCTAAAATCTAATAAAAAAACAAAAACTACCACACTGTCGGAACAGTCCTAAAATCTAATAGAAAAAAACAAAAACTACCACACTGTCGGAACAGTTCTAAAGTCTAATTAAAAAGCAAAAACTACCACACTGTCGGGACAGTTCTAAAGTCTATTAACAAAACAAAAACTACCACACTGTCGGAACAGTTCTAAAATCTAATAAAAAAACAAAAACTACCACACTGTCGGAACAGTTCTAAAATCTAATAAAAAAACAAAAACTACCACACTGTCGGAACAGTCCTAAAATCTAATAGAAAAAAACAAAAACTACCACACTGTCGGAACAGTTCTAAAGTCTAATTAAAAAGCAAAAACTACCACACTGTCGGAACAGTTCTAAAGTCTAATAAAAAAACAAAAACTACCACACTTTCGGAACAGTTCTAAAGTCTAATAAAAAAACAAAAACGACCACACTGTCTGAACAGTTCTAAAATCAAATAAAAAAACAAAAACTACCACACTGTCTGAACAGTTCTAAAATCTAATAAAAAAGCAAAAACTAATACACTGTCTGAACAGTTCTAAAATCGAATGAAAAAAACAAAAACTACCACACTGTCGGAACAGTTCTAAAATCTAATAAAAAAGCAAAAACTACCACACTGTCGGAACAGTTCTAAAGTCTATTAAAAGAACAGAAACTACCACACTGTCGGAACAGTTCTAAAGTCTAATAAAAAAACAAAAACTACCACACTGTCGGAACAGTTCTAAAGTCTAATAAAAAAACAAAAACTACCACACTGTCGGAACAGTTCTAAAATCTAATAACAAAGCAAAAACTACCACACTGTCGGAACAGTTCTAAAGTCTATTAAAAAAACAAAAACTACCGCACAGTCGGAACAGTTCTAAAATCTAATAAAAAAACAAAAACTACCACACTGTTGGAACAGTTCTAAAATCTAATAAAAAAACAAAAACTACCACACTGTCGGAACAGTTCTAAAATCTAATAGAAAAAAACAAAAACTACCACACTGTCGGAACAGTTCTAAAATCTAATAAAAAAGCAAAAACTACCACACTGTCGGAACAGTTCTAAAGTCTATTAAAAGAACAGAAACTACCACACTGTCGGAACAGTTCTAAAGTCTAATAAAAAAACAAAAACTACCACACAGTCGGAACAGTTCTAAAATCTAATAAAAAAACAAAAACTACCACACTGTTGGAACAGTTCTAAAATCTAATAAAAAAACAAAAACTACCACACTGTCGGAACAGTTCTAAAATCTAATAGAAAAAAACAAAAACTACCACACTGTCGGAACAGTTCTAAAGTCTAATAAAAAAACAAAAACTACCACACTGTCGGAACAGTTCTAAAGTCTAATAAAAAAACAAAAACTACCACACTGTCGAAACAGTTCTAAAGTCTAATTAAAAAGCAAAAACTACCACACTCTCGGAACAGTTCTAAAGTCTAATAACAAGACAAAAACTACCACACAGTCGGAACAGTTCTAAAGTCTAATAACAAAACAAAAACTACCACACTGTCGGAACAGTTCTAAAATCTAATAAAAAAAAAATAGCACACTATCGGAACAGTTCTAAATCTAATTAAAAAAAAACTACCACACTGTCGGAACAGTTCTAAGATCTAATGATAAAAACAAAAGCTACCACACTGTCGGAACAGTTCTAAAATCTAATGAAAAAAAACAAAACCTACCACACCGTCAGAACAGTTCTAAAGTCTAATAAAAAAGCCAAAACTACCACACTGTCGGAATAGTTCTAAAATCTAATAAAAAAACAAAAACTACCACACTGTCAAAACAGTTCTAAAGTCTAATTAAAAAGCGAAAACTACCACACTGTTGGAACAGTTCTAAAATCTAATAAAAAAGCAAAACCTACTACACTGTCGGAACAGTTCTAAAGTCTAATAAAAAAGCAAAAACTACCACACTGTCTGAACAGTTCTAAAATCTAATAAAAAAACAAAAACTACCACACTGTCGGAACAGTTCTAAAGTCTAATAAAAAAAAACAAAAACTACCACACTGTCTGAACAGTTCTAAAATCTAATAAAAAAACAAAAACTACCACACTGTCGGAACAGTTCTAAAATCTAATAAAAAAACAAAAACTACCACACTTTCGGAACAGTTCTAAAGTCTATTAAAAGAACAGAAACTACCACACCGTCGGAACAGTTCTAAAGTCTAATAAAAAAAAAAAAAACTACCACACTGTCTGAACAGTTCTAAAATCTAATAAAAAAACAGAAACTACCACACTGTCGGAACAGTTCTAAAGTCTATTAAAAGAACAGAAACTACCACACCGTCGGAACAGTTCTAAAGTCTAATGAAAAAACCAAAACTACCACACTGTCTGAACAGTTCTAAAATCTAATAAAAAAGCAAAAACTACCACACTGTCGGAACAGTTCTAAAATCTAATAAAAAAGGAAAAACTACCACACTGTCGGAACAGTTCTAAAATATAATAAAGAAACAAAAACTACCACACTGTCGGAACAGTTCTAAAATCTAATAAAAAGGCAAAAACTACCACACCGTCGGAACAGTTCTAAAGTCTATTAAAAGAACAGAAACTACCACACTGTCGGAACAGTTCTAAAATCTAATAACAAAGCAAAAACTACCACACTGTCGGAACAGTTCTAAAGTCTATTAAAAAAACAAAAACTACCACACTGTCGGAACAGTTCTAAAGTCTAATAAAAAAACAAAAACTACCACACTGTCTAAACAGTTCTAAAGTCTAATTAAAAAGCAAAAACTACCACACTCTCGGAACAGTTCTAAAGTCTAATAACAAGACAAAAACTACCACACAGTCGGAACAGTTCTAAAGTCTAATAACAAAACAAAAACTACCACACTATCGGAACAGTTCTAAATCTAATAAAAAAAAAACTACCACACTGTCGGAACAGTTCTAAGATCTAATGATAAAAAAAAAAGCTACCACACTGTCGGAACAGTTCTAAAATCTAATGAAAAAAAACAAAACCTACCACACTGTCAGAACAGTTCTAAAGTCTAACAAAAATGCCAAAACTACCACACTGTCGGAATAGTTCTAAAATCTAATAAAAAAACAAAAACTACCACACTGTCGGAACAGTTCTAAAGTCTAATTAAAAAGCGAAAACTACCACACTGTTGGAACAGTTCTAAAATCTAATAAAAAAGCAAAACCTACCACACTGTCGGAACAGTTCTAAAGTCTAATAAAAAAGCAAAAATTACCACACTGTCTGAATAGTTCTAAAATCTAATAAAAAAAACAAAAACTACCACACTGTCGGAACAGTTCTAAAGTCTAATAAAAAAAACCAAAAACTACCACACTGTCTGAACAGTTCTAAAATCTAATAAAAAAACAAAAACTACCACACTGTCGGAACAGTTCTAAAATCTAATAAAAAAACAAAAACTACCACACTTTCGGAACAGTTCTAAAGTCTAATAAAAGAACAGAAACTACCACACCGTCGGAACAGTTCTAAAGTCTAATAAAAAAAAAAAAAACTACCACACTGTCTGAACAGTTCTAAAATCTAATAAAAAAACAGAAACTACCACACTGTCGGAACAGTTCTAAAGTCTATTAAAAGAACAGAAACTACCACACCGTCGGAACAGTTCTAAAGTCTAATGAAAAAACCAAAACTACCACACTGTCTGAACAGTTCTAAAATCTAATAAAAAAGCAAAAACTACCACACTGTCGGAACAGTTCTAAAATCTAATAAAAAAGGAAAAACTACCACACTGTCGGAACAGTTCTAAAATATAATAAAGAAACAAAAACTACCACACTGTCGGAACAGTTCTAAAATCTAATAAAAAGGCAAAAACTACCACACCGTCGGAACAGTTCTAAAGTCTATTAAAAGAACAGAAACTACCACACTGTCGGAACAGTTCTAAAATCTAATAACAAAGCAAAAACTACCACACTGTCGGAACAGTTCTAAAGTCTATTAAAAAAACAAAAACTACCACACAGTCGGAACAGTTCTAAAATCTAATAAAAAAACAAAAACTACCACACTGTCGGAACAGTTCTAAAATCCAATAAAAAAACAAAAACTACCACACTGTCTGAACAGTTCTAAAATCTAATAGAAAAAAGCAAAAACTACCACACTGTCGGAACAGTTCTAAAGTCTATTAAAAGAACAGAAACTACCACACTGTCGGAACAGTTCTAAAGTCTAATAAAAAAACGAAAATTTCCACACTGTCGGAACAGTTCTAAAGTCTAATAACAAAACAAAAACTACCACACTGTCGGAACAGTTCTAAAGTCTAATTAAAAAGCAAAAACTACCACACTGTCGGAACAGTTCTAAAATCTAATAACAAAACAAAAACTACCACACTGTCGAAACAGTTCTAAAGTCTAATAACAAAACAAAAACTACCACACTGTCGAAACAGTTCTAAAGTCTAATAAAAAAAAAATAGCACACTATCGGAACAGTTCTAAAATCTAATAAAAAAACAGAAACTACCACACTGTCGGAACAGTTCTAAAGTCTATTAAAAGAACAGAAACTACCACACCGTCGGAACAGTTCTAAAGTCTAATAAAAAAAAAAAAAACTACCACACTGTCTGAACAGTTCTAAAGTCTAATTAAAAAGCAAAAACTACCACACAGTCGGAACAGTTCTAAAATCTAATAACAAAAGAAAAACTACCACACTGTCGGAACAGTTCTAAAGTCTATTAAAAGAACAGAAACTACCACACAGTCGGAACAGTTCTAAAGTCTAACAAAAAAACAAAAACTACCACACTGTCTGGACAGTTCTAAAGTCTAATTAAAAAGCAAAAACTACCACACAGTCGGAACAGTTCTAAAATCTAATAAAAAAATAGAAACTACCACACTGTCGGAACAGTTCTAAAGTCTAATAAAAAAACAAAAACTACCACACTGTCGGAACAGTTCTAAAGTCTAATAAAAAAACAAAAACTACCACACTGTCTAAACAGTTCTAAAGTCTAATTAAAAAGCAAAAACTACCACACTCTCGGAACAGTTCTAAAGTCTAATAACAAGACAAAAACTACCACACAGTCGGAACAGTTCTAAAGTCTAATAACAAAACAAAAACTACCACACTATCGGAACAGTTCTAAATCTAATAAAAAAAAACTACCACACTGTCGGAACAGTTCTAAGATCTAATGATAAAAACAAAAGCTACCACACTGTCGGAACAGTTCTAAAATCTAATGAAAAAAAACAAAACCTACCACACTGTCAGAACAGTTCTAAAGTCTAACAAAAATGCCAAAACTACCACACTGTCGGAATAGTTCTAAAATCTAATAAAAAAACAAAAACTACCACACTGTCGGAACAGTTCTAAAGTCTAATTAAAAAGCGAAAACTACCACACTGTTGGAACAGTTCTAAAATCTAATAAAAAAGCAAAACCTACCACACTGTCGGAACAGTTCTAAAGTCTAATAAAAAAGCAAAAATTACCACACTGTCTGAATAGTTCTAAAATCTAATAAAAAAAACAAAAACTACCACACTGTCGGAACAGTTCTAAAGTCTAATAAAAAAAAAAAAAAACTACCACACTGTCTGCACAGTTCTAAAATCTAATAAAAAAACAAAAACTACCACACTGTCGGAACAGTTCTAAAATCTAATAAAAAAACAAAAACTACCACACTTTCGGAACAGTTCTAAAGTCTAATAAAAGAACAGAAACTACCACACCGTCGGAACAGTTCTAAAGTCTAATAAAAAAAAAAAAAACTACCACACTGTCTGAACAGTTCTAAAATCTAATAAAAAAACAGAAACTACCACACTGTCGGAACAGTTCTAAAGTCTATTAAAAGAACAGAAACTACCACACCGTCGGAACAGTTCTAAAGTCTAATGAAAAAACCAAAACTACCACACTGTCTGAACAGTTCTAAAATCTAATAAAAAAGCAAAAACTACCACACTGTCGGAACAGTTCTAAAATCTAATAAAAAAGGAAAAACTACCACACTGTCGGAACAGTTCTAAAATATAATAAAGAAACAAAAACTACCACACTGTCGGAACAGTTCTAAAATCTAATAAAAAGGCAAAAACTACCACACCGTCGGAACAGTTCTAAAGTCTATTAAAAGAACAGAAACTACCACACTGTCGGAACAGTTCTAAAATCTAATAACAAAGCAAAAACTACCACACTGTCGGAACAGTTCTAAAGTCTATTAAAAAAACAAAACTACCACACAGTCGGAACAGTTCTAAAATCTAATAAAAAAACAAAAACTACCACACTGTCGGAACAGTTCTAAAATCCAATAAAAAAACAAAAACTACCACACTGTCTGAACAGTTCTAAAATCTAATAGAAAAAAGCAAAAACTACCACACTGTCGGAACAGTTCTAAAGTCTATTAAAAGAACAGAAACTACCACACTGTCGGAACAGTTCTAAAGTCTAATAAAAAAACGAAAATTTCCACACTGTCGGAACAGTTCTAAAGTCTAATAACAAAACAAAAACTACCACACTGTCGGAACAGTTCTAAAGTCTAATTAAAAAGCAAAAACTACCACACTGTCGGAACAGTTCTAAAATCTAATAACAAAACAAAAACTACCACACTGTCGAAACAGTTCTAAAGTCTAATAACAAAACAAAAACTACCACACTGTCGAAACAGTTCTAAAGTCTAATAAAAAAAAGCTACCACACTATCGGAACAGTTCTAAAATCTAATAAAAAAACAGAAACTACCACACTGTCGGAACAGTTCTAAAGTCTATTAAAAGAACAGAAACTACCACACCGTCGGAACAGTTCTAAAGTCTAATAAAAAAAAAAAAAAACTACCACACTGTCTGAACAGTTCTAAAGTCTAATTAAAAAGCAAAAACTACCACACAGTCGGAACAGTTCTAAAATCTAATAACAAAAGAAAAACTACCACACTGTCGGAACAGTTCTAAAGTCTATTAAAAGAACAGAAACTACCACACAGTCGGAACAGTTCTAAAGTCTAACAAAAAAACAAAAACTACCACACTGTCTGGACAGTTCTAAAGTCTAATTAAAAAGCAAAAACTACCACACAGTCGGAACAGTTCTAAAATCTAATAAAAAAATAGAAACTACCACACTGTCGGAACAGTTCTAAAGTCTAATAAAAAAACAAAAACTACCACACTATCTGAACAGTTCTAAAGTCTAATTAAAAAGCAAAAACTACCACACTGTCGGAACAGTTCTAAAGTCTAATAACAAAACAAAAACTACCACACTGTCTGAACAGTTCTAAAGTCTAATAAAAAAACAAAAAATACCACACAGTCGGAACAGTTCTAAAGTCTAATAACAAAACAAAAACTACCACACTGTCGGAACAGTTCTAAAGTCTAATAAAAAAAAAATAGCACACTATCGGAATAGTTCTAAATCTAATAATAACAAAAAACTACCACACTGTCGGAACAGTTCTAAGATCTAATGATAAAAACAAAAGCTACCACACTGTCGCAACAGTTCTAAAATCTAATGAAAAAAAACAAAACCTACCACACTGTCAGAACAGTTCTAAAGTCTAATAGAAAAGCCAAAACTACCACACTGTCGGAATAGTTCTAAAATCTAATAAAAAAGCAAAAACTACCACACTGTCGGAACAGTTCTAAAGTCTAATTAAAAAACAAAAACTACCACACTGTCGGAACAGTTCTAAAATCTAATAAAAAAAAACAAAAAACTACCACACTGTCGGAACAGTTCTAAAGTCTATTAAAAGAACAGAATCTACCACACCGTCGGAACAGATCTAAAGTCTAATAAAAAAACAAAAACTACCACACTGTCGGAACAGTTCTAAAATCTAATAAAAAAACAAAAACTACCACACTTTCGGAACAGTTCTAAAGTCTATTAAAAGAACAGAAACTACCACACCGTCGGAACAGTTCTAAAGTCTAATGAAAAAACCAAAACTACCACACTGTCTGAACAGTTCTAAAATCTAATAAAAAAGCAAAAACTACCACACTGTCGGAACAGTTCTAAAATCTAATAAAAAAGGAAAAACTACCACACTGTCGGAACAGTTCTAAAATATAATAAAGAAACAAAAACTACCACACTGTCGGAACAGTTCTAAAATCTAATAAAAAGGCAAAAACTACCACACCGTCGGAACAGTTCTAAAGTCTATTAAAAGAACAGAAACTACCACACTGTCGGAACAGTTCTAAAATCTAATAACAAAGCAAAAACTACCACACTGTCGGAACAGTTCTAAAGTCTATTAAAAAAACAAAAACTACCACACAGTCGGAACAGTTCTAAAATCTAATAAAAAAACAAAAACTACCACACTGTCGGAACAGTTCTAAAATCCAATAAAAAAACAAAAACTACCACACTGTCTGAACAGTTCTAAAATCTAATAGAAAAAAGCAAAAACTACCACATTGTCGGAACAGTTCTAAAGTCTATTAAAAGAACAGAAACTACCACACTGTCGGAACAGTTCTAAAGTCTAATAAAAAAACGAAAATTTCCACACTGTCGGAACAGTTCTAAAGTCTAATAACAAAACAAAAACTACCACACTGTCGGAACAGTTCTAAAGTCTAATTAAAAAAGCAAAAACTACCACACTGTCGGAACAGTTCTAAAATCTAATAACAAAACAAAAACTACCACACTGTCGAAACAGTTCTAAAGTCTAATAACAAAACAAAAACTACCACACTGTCGAAACAGTTCTAAAGTCTAATAAAAAAAAAATAGCACACTATCGGAACAGTTCTAAAATCTAATAAAAAAACAGAAACTACCACACTGTCGGAACAGTTCTAAAGTCTATTAAAAGAACAGAAACTACCACACCGTCGGAACAGTTCTAAAGTCTAATAAAAAAAACAAAAACTACCACACTGTCTGAACAGTTCTAAAGTCTAATTAAAAAGCAAAAACTACCACACAGTCGGAACAGTTCTAAAATCTAATAACAAAAGAAAAACTACCACACTGTCGGAACAGTTCTAAAGTCTATTAAAAGAACAGAAACTACCACACAGTCGGAACAGTTCTAAAGTCTAACAAAAAAACAAAAACTACCACACTGTCTGGACAGTTCTAAAGTCTAATTAAAAAGCAAAAACTACCACACAGTCGGAACAGTTCTAAAATCTAATAAAAAAATAGAAACTACCACACTGTCGGAACAGTTCTAAAGTCTAATAAAAAAACAAAAACTACCACACTATCTGAACAGTTCTAAAGTCTAATTAAAAAGCAAAAACTACCACACTGTCGGAACAGTTCTAAAGTCTAATAACAAAACAAAAACTACCACACTGTCTGAACAGTTCTAAAGTCTAATAACAAAACAAAAACTACCACACTGTCGGAACAGTTCTAAAGTCTAATAAAAAAAAAAATAGCACACTATCGGAATAGTTCTAAATCTAATAATAACAAAAAACTACCACACTGTCGGAACAGTTCTAAGATCTAATGATAAAAACAAAAGCTACCACACTGTCGCAACAGTTCTAAAATCTAATGAAAAAAAACAAAACCTACCACACTGTCAGAACAGTTCTAAAGTCTAATAGAAAAGCCAAAACTACCACACTGTCGGAATAGTTCTAAAATCTAATAAAAAAGCAAAAACTACCACACTGTCGGAACAGTTCTAAAGTCTAATTAAATAACAAAAACTACCACACTGTCGGAACAGTTCTAAAATCTAATAAAAAAAAACAAAAAACTACCACACTGTCGGAACAGTTCTAAAGTCTATTAAAAGAACAGAATCTACCACACCGTCGGAACAGATCTAAAGTCTAATAAAAAAACAAAAACTACCACACTGTCTGAACAGTTCTAAAATCTAATAAAAAAACAAAAACTACCACACTTTCGGAACAGTTCTAAAGTCTATTAAAAGAACAGAAACTACCACACCGTCGGAACAGTTCTAAAGTCTAATAAAAAAAACAAAACTACCACACTGTCTGAACAGTTCTAAATCTAATAAAAAAGCAAAAACTACCACACTGTCGGAACAGTTCTAAAATCTAATAAAAAAGGAAAAACTACCACACTGTCGGAACAGTTCTAAAATATAATAAAGAAACAAAAACTACCACACTGTCGGAACAGTTCTAAAATCTAATAAAAAGGGAAAAACTACCACACCGTCGGAACAGTTCTAAAGTCTATTAAAAGAACAGAAACTACCACACTGTCGGAACAGTTCTAAAATCTAATAACAAAGCAAAAACTACCACACTGTCGGAACAGTTCTAAAGTCTATTAAAAAAACACAAACTACCACACAGTCGGAACAGTTCTAAAATCTAATAAAAAAACAAAAACTACCACACTGTCGGAACAGTTCTAAAATCTAATAAAAAACAAAAACTACCACACTGTCGGAACAGTTCTAAAATCTAATAAAAAAAACAAAAACTACCACACTGTCTGAACAGTTCTAAAATATAATAGAAAAAAACAAAAACTACCACACTGTCGGAACAGTTCTAAAGTCTATTAAAAGAACAGAAACTACCACACTGTCGGAACATTTCTAAAGTCTAATAAAAAAACGAAAATTTCCACACTGTCGGAACAGTTCTAAAGTCTAATAACAAAACAAAAACTACCACACTGTCGGAACAGTTCTAAAGTCTAATTAAAAAGCAAAAACTACCACACTGTCGGAACAGTTCTAAAATCTAATAACAAAACAAAAACAACCACACTGTCGAAACAATTCTAAAGTCTAATTAAAAAGCAAAAACTACCACACTGTCGGAACAGTTCTAAAGTCTAATAACAAAACAAAAACTACCACACTGTCGGGACAGTTCTAAAGTCTAATAACAAAACAAAAACTACCACACTGTCGGAACAGTTCTAAAGTCTAATAAAAAAAAATAGCACACTATCGGAACAGTTCTAAAATCTAATAAAAAAACAGAAACTACCACACTGTCGGAACAGTACTAAAGTCTATTAAAAGAACCAAAAACTACCACACTTTCGGAACAGTTCTAAAGTCTATTAAAAGAACAGAAACTACTACACCGTCGGAACAGTTCTAAAGTCTAATAAAAAAAACAAAAACTACCACACTGTCTGAACAGTTCTAAAATCTAATAAAGAAACAAAAACTACCACACTGTCGGAACAGTTCTAAAGTCTATTAAAAGAACAGAAACTACCACACCGTCGGAACAGTTCTAAAGTCTAATAAAAAACAAAAACTACCACACTGTCTGAACAGTTCTAAAGTCTAATAAAGAAACAAAAACTACCACACTGTCGGAACAGTTCTAAAGTCTATTAAAAGAACAGAAACTACCACACTGTCGGAACAGTTCTAAAGTCTAATAAAAAAAAAAACTACCACACAGTCGGAACAGTTCTAAAGTCTAATAACAAAACAAAAACTACCACACTGTCGGAACAGTTCTAAAGTCTAATAAAAAAAAAATAGCACACTATCGGAATAGTTCTAAATCTAATAATAACAAAAAACTACCACACTGTCGGAACAGTTCTAAGATCTAATGATAAAAACAAAAGCTACCACACTGTCGCAACAGTTCTAAAGTCTAATAAAAAAACAAAACTACCACACAGTCGGAACAGTTCTAAAGTCTAATAACAAAACAAAAACTACCACACTGTCGGAACAGTTCTAAAATCTAATAAAAAAAAAATAGCACACTATCGGAATAGTTCTAAATCTAATAATAACAAAAAACTACCACACTGTCGGAACAGTTCTAAGATCTAATGATAAAAACAAAAGCTACCACACTGTCGCAACAGTTCTAAAATCTAATGAAAAAAAACAAAACCTACCACACTGTCAGAACAGTTCTAAAGTCTAATAGAAAAGCCAAAACTACCACACTGTCGGAATAGTTCTAAAATCTAATAAAAAAGCAAAAACTACCACACCGTCGGAACAGATCTAAAGTCTAATAAAAAAACAAAAACTACCACACTGTCTGAACAGTTCTAAAATCTAATAAAAAAACAGAAACTACCACACTGTCGGAACAGTTCTAAAGTCTATTAAAAGAACAGAAACTACCACACTGTCGGAACAGTTCTAAAGTCTAATAAAAAAAACCAAAACTACCACACTGTCGGAACAGTTCTAAAGTCTAATAAAAAAAATAGCACACTGTCTGATCAGATCTAAAGTCTAATAAAAAAACAAAACTACCACACTGTCGAAACAGTTCTAAAGTCTAATAAAAAAACAAAAACTACCACACTGTCTGATCAGATCTAAAGTCTAACAAAAAAACAAAAACTACCACACTGTCGAAACAGTTCTAAAGTCTAATAAAAAAACAAAAACTACCACACTGTCGGAACAGTTCTAAAATCTAATTAAAAAACAAAAACTACCACACTGTCGGAACAGTTCTAAAGTCTAATAACAAAACAAAAACTACCACACTGTCGGAACAGTTCTAAAGTCTAATTAAAAAAGCAAAAACTACCACACTGTCGGAACAGTTCTAAAATCTAATAACAAAACAAAAACTACCACACTGTCGAAACAGTTCTAAAGTCTAATAACAAAACAAAAACTACCACACTGTCGAAACAGTTCTAAAGTCTAATAAAAAAAAAATAGCACACTATCGGAACAGTTCTAAAATCTAATAAAAAAACAGAAACTACCACACTGTCGGAACAGTTCTAAAGTCTATTAAAAGAACAGAAACTACCACACCGTCGGAACAGTTCTAAAGTCTAATAAAAAAAAACAAAAACTACCACACTGTCTGAACAGTTCTAAAGTCTAATTAAAAAGCAAAAACTACCACACAGTCGGAACAGTTCTAAAATCTAATAACAAAAGAAAAACTACCACACTGTCGGAACAGTTCTAAAGTCTATTAAAAGAACAGAAACTACCACACAGTCGGAACAGTTCTAAAGTCTAACAAAAAAACAAAAACTACCACACTGTCTGGACAGTTCTAAAGTCTAATTAAAAAGCAAAAACTACCACACAGTCGGAACAGTTCTAAAATCTAATAAAAAAGCAAAAACTACCACACTGTCGGAACAGTTCTAAAATCTAATAAAAAAGCAAAAACTACCACACTGTCGGAACAGTTCTAAAGTCTATTAAAAGAACAGAAACTACCACACTGTCGGAACAGTTCTAAAGTCTAATAAAAAAACAAAAACTACCACACTGTCGGAACAGTTCTAAAGTCTAATAAAAAAACAAAAACTACCACACTGTCGGAACAGTTCTAAAATCTAATAACAAAGCAAAAACTACCACACTGTCGGAACAGTTCTAAAGTCTATTAAAAAAACAAAAACTACCACACAGTCGGAACAGTTCTAAAATCTAATAAAAAAACAAAAACTACCACACTGTCGGAACAGTTCTAAAATCTAATAAAAAAACAAAAACTACCACACTGTCGGAACAGTTCTAAAATCTAATAAAAAAACAAAAACTACCACACTGTCGGAACAGTTCTAAAATCTAATAAAAAAACAAAAACTACCACACTGTCGGAACAGTCCTAAAATCTAATAGAAAAAAACAAAAACTACCACACTGTCAGAACAGTTCTAAAGTCTAATTAAAAAGCAAAAACTACCACACTGTCGGAACAGTTCTAAAGTCTAATAACAAAACAAAAACTACCACATTGTCGGAACAGTTCTAAAATCTAATAAAAAAACAAAAACTACCACACTGTCGGAACAGTTCTAAAATCTAATAAAAAAACAAAAACTACCACACTGTCGGAACAGTCCTAAAATCTAATAGAAAAAAACAAAAACTACCACACTGTCGGAACAGTTCTAAAGTCTAATAAAAAAACAAAAACTACCACACTTTCGGAACAGTTCTAAAGTCTAATAAAAAAACAAAAACGACCACACTGTCTGAACAGTTCTAAAATCAAATAAAAAAACAAAAACTACCACACTGTCTGAACAGTTCTAAAATCTAATAAAAAAGCAAAAACTAATACACTGTCTGAACAGTTCTAAAATCGAATGAAAAAAACAAAAACGACCACACTGTCGGAACAGTTCTAAAATCAAATAAAAAAACAAAAACTACCACACTGTCTGAACAGTTCTAAAATCTAATAAAAAAGCAAAAACTAATACACTGTCTGAACAGTTCTAAAATCGAATGAAAAAAACAAAAACTACCACACTGTCGGAACAGTTCTAAAGTCTAATAACAAAACAAAAACTACCACACTGTCGGAACAGTTCTAAAGTCTAATTAAAAAAGCAAAAACTACCACACTGTCGGAACAGTTCTAAAATCTAATAACAAAACAAAAACTACCACACTGTCGAAACAGTTCTAAAGTCTAATAACAAAACAAAAACTACCACACTGTCGAAACAGTTCTAAAGTCTAATAAAAAAAAAATAGCACACTATCGGAACAGTTCTAAAATCTAATAAAAAAACAGAAACTACCACACTGTCGGAACATTTCTAAAGTCTATTAAAAGAACAGAAACTACCACACCGTCGGAACAGTTCTAAAGTCTAATAAAAAAAAACAAAAACTACCACACTGTCTGAACAGTTCTAAAGTCTAATTAAAAAGCAAAAACTACCACACAGTCGGAACAGTTCTAAAATCTAATAACAAAAGAAAAACTACCACACTGTCGGAACAGTTCTAAAGTCTATTAAAAGAACAGAAACTACCACACAGTCGGAACAGTTCTAAAGTCTAACAAAAAAACAAAAACTACCACACTGTCTGGACAGTTCTAAAGTCTAATTAAAAAGCAAAAACTACCACACAGTCGGAACAGTTCTAAAATCTAATAAAAAAATAGAAACTACCACACTGTCGGAACAGTTCTAAAGTCTAATAAAAGAACAAAAACTACCACACTATCTGAACAGTTCTAAAGTCTAATTAAAAAGCAAAAACTACCACACTGTCGGAACAGTTCTAAAGTCTAATAACAAAACAAAAACTACCACACTGTCTGAACAGTTCTAAAGTCTAATAACAAAACAAAAACTACCACACTGTCGGAACAGTTCTAAAGTCTAATAAAAAAAAAATAGCACACTATCGGAATAGTTCTAAATCTAATAATAACAAAAAACTACCACACTGTCGGAACAGTTCTAAGATCTAATGATAAAAACAAAAGCTACCACACTGTCGCAACAGTTTTAAAATCTAATGAAAAAAAACAAAACCTACCACACTGTCAGAACAGTTCTAAAGTCTAATAGAAAAGCCAAAACTACCACACTGTCGGAATAGTTCTAAAATCTAATAAAAAAGCAAAAACTACCACACTGTCGGAACAGTTCTAAAGTCTAATTAAATAACAAAAACTACCACACTGTCGGAACAGTTCTAAAATCTAATAAAAAAAAACAAAAAACTACCACACTGTCGGAACAGTTCTAAAGTCTATTAAAAGAACAGAATCTACCACACCGTCGGAACAGATCTAAAGTCTAATAAAAAAACAAAAACTACCACACTGTCTGAACAGTTCTAAAATCTAATAAAAAAACAAAAACTACCACACTTTCGGAACAGTTCTAAAGTCTATTAAAAGAACAGAAACTACCACACCGTCGGAACAGTTCTAAAGTCTAATAAAAAAAACAAAACTACCACACTGTCTGAACAGTTCTAAATCTAATAAAAAAGCAAAAACTACCACACTGTCGGAACAGTTCTAAAATCTAATAAAAAAGAAAAAACTACCACACTGTCGGAACAGTTCTAAAATATAATAAAGAAACAAAAACTACCACACTGTCGGAACAGTTCTAAAATCTAATAAAAAGGGAAAAACTACCACACCGTCGGAACAGTTCTAAAGTCTATTAAAAGAACAGAAACTACCACACTGTCGGAACAGTTCTAAAATCTAATAACAAAGCAAAAACTACCACACTGTCGGAACAGTTCTAAAGTCTATTAAAAAAACACAAACTACCACACAGTCGGAACAGTTCTAAAATCTAATAAAAAAACAAAAACTACCACACTGTCGGAACAGTTCTAAAATCTAATAAAAAACAAAAACTACCACACTGTCGGAACAGTTCTAAAATCTAATAAAAAAAACAAAAACTACCACACTGTCTGAACAGTTCTAAAATATAATAGAAAAAAACAAAAACTACCACACTGTCGGAACAGTTCTAAAGTCTATTAAAAGAACAGAAACTACCACACTGTCGGAACATTTCTAAAGTCTAATAAAAAAACGAAAATTTCCACACTGTCGGAACAGTTCTAAAGTCTAATAACAAAACAAAAACTACCACACTGTCGGAACAGTTCTAAAGTCTAATTAAAAAGCAAAAACTACCACACTGTCGGAACAGTTCTAAAATCTAATAACAAAACAAAAACAACCACACTGTCGAAACAATTCTAAAGTCTAATTAAAAAGCAAAAACTACCACACTGTCGGAACAGTTCTAAAGTCTAATAACAAAACAAAAACTACCACACTGTCGGGACAGTTCTAAAGTCTAATAACAAAACAAAAACTACCACACTGTCGGAACAGTTCTAAAGTCTAATAAAAAAAAATAGCACACTATCGGAACAGTTCTAAAATCTAATAAAAAAACAGAAACTACCACACTGTCGGAACAGTACTAAAGTCTATTAAAAGAACCAAAAACTACCACACTTTCGGAACAGTTCTAAAGTCTATTAAAAGAACAGAAACTACTACACCGTCGGAACAGTTCTAAAGTCTAATAAAAAAAACAAAAACTACCACACTGTCTGAACAGTTCTAAAATCTAATAAAGAAACAAAAACTACCACACTGTCGGAACAGTTCTAAAGTCTATTAAAAGAACAGAAACTACCACACCGTCGGAACAGTTCTAAAGTCTAATAAAAAACAAAAACTACCACACTGTCTGAACAGTTCTAAAGTCTAATAAAGAAACAAAAACTACCACACTGTCGGAACAGTTCTAAAGTCTATTAAAAGAACAGAAACTACCACACTGTCGGAACAGTTCTAAAGTCTAATAAAAAAAAAAACTACCACACAGTCGGAACAGTTCTAAAGTCTAATAACAAAACAAAAACTACCACACTGTCGGAACAGTTCTAAAGTCTAATAAAAAAAAAATAGCACACTATCGGAATAGTTCTAAATCTAATAATAACAAAAAACTACCACACTGTCGGAACAGTTCTAAGATCTAATGATAAAAACAAAAGCTACCACACTGTCGCAACAGTTCTAAAGTCTAATAAAAAAACAAAACTACCACACAGTCGGAACAGTTCTAAAGTCTAATAACAAAACAAAAACTACCACACTGTCGGAACAGTTCTAAAATCTAATAAAAAAAAAATAGCACACTATCGGAATAGTTCTAAATCTAATAATAACAAAAAACTACCACACTGTCGGAACAGTTCTAAGATCTAATGATAAAAACAAAAGCTACCACACTGTCGCAACAGTTCTAAAATCTAATGAAAAAAAACAAAACCTACCACACTGTCAGAACAGTTCTAAAGTCTAATAGAAAAGCCAAAACTACCACACTGTCGGAATAGTTCTAAAATCTAATAAAAAAGCAAAAACTACCACACCGTCGGAACAGATCTAAAGTCTAATAAAAAAACAAAAACTACCACACTGTCTGAACAGTTCTAAAATCTAATAAAAAAACAAAAACTACCACACTTTCGGAACAGTTCTAAAGTCTATTAAAAGAACAGAAACTACCACACCGTCGGAACAGTTCTAAAGTCTAATAAAAAAAACAAAAAACTACCACACTGTCTGAACAGTTCTAAAATCTAATAAAAAAACAGAAACTACCACACTGTCGGAACAGTTCTAAAGTCTATTAAAAGAACAGAAACTACCACACTGTCGGAACAGTTCTAAAGTCTAATAAAAAAAACCAAAACTACCACACTGTCGGAACAGTTCTAAAGTCTAATAAAAAAAATAGCACACTGTCTGATCAGATCTAAAGTCTAATAAAAAAACAAAACTACCACACTGTCGAAACAGTTCTAAAGTCTAATAAAAAAACAAAAACTACCACACTGTCTGATCAGATCTAAAGTCTAACAAAAAAACAAAAACTACCACACTGTCGAAACAGTTCTAAAGTCTAATAAAAAAACAAAAACTACCACACTGTCGGAACAGTTCTAAAATCTAATTAAAAAACAAAAACTACCACACTGTCGGAACAGTTCTAAAATCTATTAAAAAAAAACAAAAAACTACCACACTGTCGGAACAGTTCTAAAGTCTAATAAAAAAACAAAAACTAGCACACTGTCGGAACAGTTCTAAAATCTAATTAAAAAACAAAAACTACCACACTGTCGGAACAGTTCTAAAATCTATTAAAAAAAACAAAAAACTACCACACTGTCGGAACAGTTCTAAAATCTAATAAAAAAGGAAAAACTACCACACTGTCGGAACAGTTCTAAAATCTAATAAAGAAACAAAAACTACCACACTGTCTGAACAGTTCTAAGGTCTAATAAAAAAACAAAAACTACCACTGTCTGAACAGTTCTAAAGTCTAATAAAAAAACAAAAACTACCACACTGTCGGAACAGTTCTAAAGTCTAATAAAAAAAAATAGCACATTGTCGGAACAGTTCTAAAGTCTATTAAAAGAACAGAAACTACCACACTGTCGGAACAGTTCTAAAGTCTAATAAAAAAAAAAAAAAACTACCACACTTTCGGAACAGTTCTAAAATCTAATAAAAAAAAAAAAAACTACCACACTGTCGGAAAAGTTCTAAAATCTAATAGGAAACACAAAAACTACCACACTGTCGGAACAGTTCTAAAGTCTATTAAAAGAACAGAAACTACCACACTCTCGGAAAAGTTCTAAAGTCTAATAAAAAAAACAAAAACTACCACACTGTCGGAACAGTTCTAAAGTCTAATAACAAAACAAAAACTACCACACTGTCTGATCAGATCTAAAGTCTAATAAAAAAACAAAAACTACCACACTGTCGAAACAGTTCTAAAGTCTAATAAAAAAACAAAAACTACCACACTGTCTGAACAGTTCTAAAGTCTAATAAAAAAAATAGCACACTGTCGGAACAGTTCTAAAGTCTATTAAAATAACAGAAACTACCACACTGTCGGAACAGTTCTAAAGTCTAATAAAAAAAACCAAAACTACCACACTGTCGGAACAGTTCTAAAGTCTAATAAAAAAAATAGCACACTGTCTGATCAGATCTAAAGTCTAATAAAAAAACAAAAACTACCACACTGTCGAAACAGTTCTAAAGTCTAATAAAAAAACAAAAACTACCACACTGTCTGATCAGATCTAAAGTCTAACAAAAAAACAAAAACTACCACACTGTCTAAACAGTTCTAAATGCTAATAAAAAAACAAAAACTACCACACTGTCTGAACAGTTCTAAAGTCTAATAAAAAAACAAAAACTACCACACTGTCGGAACAGTTCTAAAGTCTAATAAAAAAAAATAGCACATTGTCGGAACAGTTCTAAAGTCTATTAAAAGAACAGAAACTACCACACTGTCGGAACAGTTCTAAAGTCTAATAAAAAAAAAAAAAAACTACCACACTTTCGGAACAGTTCTAAAATCTAATAAAAAAAACAAAAACTACCACACTGTCGGAACAGTTTTAAAATCTAATAGGAAACACAAAAACTACCACACTGTCGGAACAGTTCTAAAGTCTATTAAAAGAACAGAAACTACCACACTGTCGGAACAGTTCTAAAGTCTAATAAAAAAAACCAAAAACTACCACACTGTCGGAACAGTTCTAAAGTCTAATAACAAAACAAAAACTACCACACTGTAGGAACAGTTCTAAAGTCTAATAAAAAAAAAAAACTACCACACTGTCTGAACAGTTCTAAAGTCTAATAAAAAAAAAAAAACTACCACACTGTCGGAACAGTTCTAAAATCTATTAAAAAAAACAAAAAACTACCACACTGTCGGAACAGTTCTAAAATCTAATAAAAAAGGAAAAACTACCACACTGTCGGAACAGTTCTAAAATCTAATAAAGAAACAAAAACTACCACACTGTCTGAACAGTTCTAAGGTCTAATAAAAAAACAAAAACTACCACACTGTCGGAACAGTTCTAAAATCTAATAGAAAAAACAAAAACTACCACACTGTCGAACAGTTCTAAAGTCTATTAAAAGAACAGAAACTACCACACTGTCGGAACAGTTCTAAAGTCTAATAACAAAACAAAAACTACCACACTGTCGGAACAGTTCTAACGTCTAATAACAAAACAAAAACTACCACACTGTCGGAACAGTTCTAAAGTCTATTAAAAGAACAGAAACTACCACACTCTCGGAAAAGTTCTAAAGTCTAATAAAAAAAACAAAAACTACCAAACTGTCGGAACAGTTCTAAAGTCTAATAACAAAACAAAAACTACCACACTGTCTGATCATATCTAAAGTCTAATAAAAAAACAAAAACTACCACACTGTCGAAACAGTTCTAAAGTCTAATAAAAAAACAAAAACTACCACACTGTCTGAACAGTTCTAAAGTCTAATAAAAAAACAAAAACTACCACACTGTCGGAACAGTTCTAAAGTCTAATAAAAAAAATAGCACACTGTCGGAACAGTTCTAAAGTCTATTAAAAGAACAGAAACTACCACACTGTCGGAACAGTTCTAAAGTCTAATAAAAAAAAAAAAAACTACCACACTGTCGGAACAGTTCTAAAGTCTAATAAAAAAAATAGCACACTGTCTGATCAGATCTAAAGTCTAATAAAAAAACAAAAACTACCACACTGTCGAAACAGTTCTAAAGTCTAATAAAAAAACAAAAACTACCACACTGTCTGATCAGATCTAAAGTCTAACAAAAAAACAAAAACTACCACACTGTCGAAACAGTTCTAAAGTCTAATAAAAAAACAAAAACTACCACACTGTCTGAACAGTTCTAAAGTCTAATAAAAAAACAAAAACTACCACACTGTCGGAACAGTTCTAAAATCTAATTAAAAAACAAAAACTACCACACTGTCGGAACAGTTCTAAAATCTATTAAAAAAAAAACAAAAAACTACCACACTGTCGGAACAGTTCTAAAGTCTAATAAAAAAACAAAAACTAGCACACTGTCGGAACAGTTCTAAAATCTAATTAAAAAACAAAAACTACCACACTGTCGGAACAGTTCTAAAATCTATTAAAAAAAACAAAAAACTACCACACTGTCGGAACAGTTCTAAAATCTAATAAAAAAGGAAAAACTACCACACTGTCGGAACAGTTCTAAAATCTAATAAAGAAACAAAAACTACCACACTGTCTGAACAGTTCTAAGGTCTAATAAAAAAACAAAAACTACCACACTGTCGAAACAGTTCTAAAATCTAATAGAAAAAACAAAAACTACCACACTGTCGGAACAGTTCTAAAGTCTATTAAAAGAACAGAAACTACCACACTGTCGGAACAGTTCTAAAGTCTAATAACAAAACAAAAACTACCACACTGTCGGAACAGTTCTAACGTCTAATAACAAAACAAAAACTACCACACTGTCGGAACAGTTCTAAAGTCTATTAAAAGAACAGAAACTACCACACTCTCGGAACAGTTCTAAAGTCTAATAAAAAAAACAAAAACTACCACACTGTCGGAACAGTTCTAAAGTCTAATAACAAAACAAAAACTACCACACTGTCTGATCAGATCTAAAGTCTAATAAAAAAACAAAAACTACCACATTGTCGAAACAGTTCTAAAGTCTAATAAAAAAACAAAAACTACCACACTGTCTGAACAGTTCTAAAGTCTAATAAAAAAACAAAAACTACCACACTGTCGGAACAGTTCTAAAGTCTAATAAAAAAAATAGCACACTGTCGGAACAGTTCTAAAGTCTATTAAAACAACAGAAACTACCACACTGTCGGAACAGTTCTAAAGTCTAATAAAAAAAATAGCACACTGTCTGATCAGATCTAAAGTCTAATAAAAAAACAAAAACTACCACACTGTCGAAACAGTTCTAAAGTCTAATAAAAAAACAAAAACTACCACACTGTCTGATCAGATCTAAAGTCTAGCAAAAAAACAAAAACTACCAAACTGTCGAAACAGTTCTAAAGTCTAATAAAAAAACAAAAACTACCACAGTGTCGGAACAGTTCTAAAGTCTAATAAAAAAACAAAAACTACCACACTGTCGGAACAGTTCTAAAGTCTAATAAAAAAAATAGCACACTGTCGGAACAGTTCTAAAGTCTATTAAAAGAACAGAAACTACCACACTGTCGGAACAGTTCTAAAGTCTAATAAAAAAAAAAAAAACTACCACACTGTCGGAACAGTTCTAAAGTCTAATAAAAAAAATAGCACACTGTCTGATCAGATCTAAAGTCTAATAAAAAAACAAAACTACCACACTGTCGAAACAGTTCTAAAGTCTAATAAAAAAACAAAAACTACCACACTGTCTGATCAGATCTAAAGTCTAACAAAAAAACAAAAACTACCACACTGTCGAAACAGTTCTAAAGTCTAATAAAAAAACAAAAACTACCACACTGTCTGAACAGTTCTAAAGTCTAATAAAAAAACAAAAACTACCACACTGTCGGAACAGTTCTAAAATCTAATTAAAAAACAAAAACTACCACACTGTCGGAACAGTTCTAAAATCTATTAAAAAAAAACAAAAAACTACCACACTGTCGGAACAGTTCTAAAGTCTAATAAAAAAACAAAAACTAGCACACTGTCGGAACAGTTCTAAAATCTAATTAAAAAACAAAAACTACCACACTGTCGGAACAGTTCTAAAATCTATTAAAAAAAACAAAAAACTACCACACTGTCGGAACAGTTCTAAAATCTAATAAAAAAGGAAAAACTACCACACTGTCGGAACAGTTCTAAAATCTAATAAAGAAACAAAAACTACCACACTGTCTGAACAGTTCTAAGGTCTAATAAAAAAACAAAAACTACCACACTGTCGAAACAGTTCTAAAATCTAATAGAAAAAACAAAAACTACCACACTGTCGGAACAGTTCTAAAGTCTATTAAAAGAACAGAAACTACCACACTGTCGGAACAGTTCTAAAGTCTAATAACAAAACAAAAACTACCACACTGTCGGAACAGTTCTAACGTCTAATAACAAAACAAAAACTACCACACTGTCGGAACAGTTCTAAAGTCTATTAAAAGAACAGAAACTACCACACTCTCGGAACAGTTCTAAAGTCTAATAAAAAAAACAAAAACTACCACACTGTCGGAACAGTTCTAAAGTCTAATAACAAAACAAAAACTACCACACTGTCTGATCAGATCTAAAGTCTAATAAAAAAACAAAAACTACCACACTGTCGAAACAGTTCTAAAGTCTAATAAAAAAACAAAAACTACCACACTGTCTGAACAGTTCTAAAGTCTAATAAAAAAACAAAAACTACCACACTGTCGGAACAGTTCTAAAGTCTAATAAAAAAAAATAGCACACTGTCGGAACAGTTCTAAAGTCTATTAAAAGAACAGAAACTACCACACTGTCGGAACAGTTCTAAAGTCTAATAAAAAAAAACAAATCTACCACACTGTCGGAACAGTTCTAAAGTCTAATAAAAAAAATAGCACACTGTCTGATCAGATCTAAAGTCTAATAAAAAAACAAAAACTACCACACTGTCGAAACAGTTCTAAAGTCTAATAAAAAAACAAAAACTACCACACTGTCTGATCAGATCTAAAGTCTAACAAAAAAACAAAAACTACCACACTGTCGAAACATTTCTAAAGTCTAATAAAAAAAACAAAAACTACCACACTGTCTGAACAGTTCTAAAGTCTAATAAAAAAACAAAAACTACCACACTGTCGGAACAGTTCTAAAGTCTAATAAAAAAAAATAGCACATTGTCGGAACAGTTCTAAAGTCTATTAAAAGAACAGAAACTACCACACTGTCGGAACAGTTCTAAAGTCTAATAAAAAAAAACAAAAACTACCACACTGTCGGAACAATTCTAAAATCTAATAAAAAAAACAAAAACTACCACACTGTCGGAACAGTTCTAAAATCTAATAGAAAACACAAAAACTACCACACTGTCGGAACAGTTCTAAAGTCTATTAAAAGAACAGAAACTACCACACTGTCGGAACAGTTCTAAAGTCTAATAAAAAAAACCAAAAACTACCACACTGTCGGAACAGTTCTAAAGTCTAATAACAAAACAAAAACTACCACACTGTAGGAACAGTTCTAAAGTCTAATAAAAAAACAAAAACTACCACACTGTCTGAACAGTTCTAAAGTCTAATAAAAAAAACAAAAACTACCACACTGTCGGAACAGTTCTAAAATCTATTAAAAAAAACAAAAAACTACCACACTGTCGGAACAGTTCTAAAATCTAATAAAAAAGGAAAAACTACCACACTGTCGGAACAGTTCTAAAATCTAATAAAGAAACAAAAACTACCACACTGTCTGAACAGTTCTAAGGTCTAATAAAAAAATAAAAACTACCACACTGTCGGAACAGTTCTAAAATCTAATAGAAAAAACAAAAACTACCACACTGTCGGAACAGTTCTAAAGTCTATTAAAAGAACAGAAACTACCACACTGTCGGAACAGTTCTAAAGTCTAATAACAAAACAAAAACTACCACACTGTCGGAACAGTTCTAACGTCTAATAACAAAACAAAAACTACCACACTGTCGGAACAGTTCTAAAGTCTATTAAAAGAACAGAAACTACCACACTCTCGGAACAGTTCTAAAGTCTAATAAAAAAAACAAAAACTACCACACTGTCGGAACAGTTCTAAAGTCTAATAACAAAACAAAAACTACCACACTGTCTGATCAGATCTAAAGTCTAATAAAAAAACAAAAACTACCACACTGTCGAAACAGTTCTAAAGTCTAATAAAAAAACAAAAACTACCACACTGTCTGAACAGTTCTAAAGTCTAATAAAAAAACAAAAACTACCACACTGTCGGAACAGTTCTAAAGTCTAATAAAAAAAATAGCACACTGTGGGAACAGTTCTAAAGTCTATTAAAAGAACAGAAACTACCACACTGTCGGAACAGTTCTAAAGTCTAATAAAAAAAAACAAATCTACCACACTGTCGGAACAGTTCTAAAGTCTAATAAAAAAACTACCACACTGTCTGATCAGATCTAAAGTCTAATAAAAAAACAAAAACTACCACACTGTCGAAACAGTTCTAAAGTCTAATAAAAAAACAAAAACTACCACACTGTCTGATCAGATCTAAAGTCTAATAAAAAAACAAAAACTACCACACTGTCTGAACAGTTCTAAAGTCTAATAAAAAAAAAAAAACTACCACACTGTCGGAACAGTTCTAAAGTCTAATAAAAAAAAATAGCACATTGTCGGAACAGTTCTAAAGTCTATTAAAAGAACAGAAACTACCACACTGTCGGAACAGTTCTAAAGTCTAATAAAAAAAAAAAAAAACTACCACACTGTCGGAACAGTTCTAAAATCTAATAAAAAAAACAAAAAGTACCACACTGTCGGAACAGTTCTAAAATCTAATAGAAAACACAAAAACTACCACACTGTCGGAACAGTTCTAAAGTCTATTAAAAGAACAGAAACTACCACACTGTCGGAACAGTTCTAAAGTCTAATAAAAAAAAAAAAAACTACCACACTGTCGGAAAAGTTCTAAAGTCTAATAACAAAACAAAAACTACCACACTGTAGGAACAGTTCTAAAGTCTAATAAAAAAACAAAAACTACCACACTGTCTGAACAGTTCTAAAGTCTAATAAAAAAAACAAAAACTACCACACTGTCGGAACAGTTCTAAAATCTATTAAAAAAAACAAAAAACTACCACACTGTCGGAACAGTTCTAAAATCTAATAAAAAAGGAAAAACTACCACACTGTCGGAACAGTTCTAAAATCTAATAAAGAAACAAAAACTACCACACTGTCTGAACAGTTCTAAGGTCTAATAAAAAAATAAAAACTACCACACTGTCGGAACAGTTCTAAAATCTAATAGAAAAAACAAAAACTACCACACTGTCGGAACAGTTCTAAAGTCTATTAAAAGAACAGAAACTACCACACTGTCGGAACAGTTCTAAAGTCTAATAACAAAACAAAAACTACCACACTGTCGGAACAGTTCTAACGTCTAATAACAAAACAAAAACTACCACACTGTCGGAACAGTTCTAAAGTCTATTAAAAGAACAGAAACTACCACACTGTCGGAACAGTTCTAAAGTCTAATAAAAAAAACAAAAACTACCACACTGTCGGAACAGTTCTAAAGTCTAATAACAAAACAAAAACTACCACACTGTCTGATCAGATCTAAAGTCTAATAAAAAAACAAAAACTACCACACTGTCGAAACAGTTCTAAAGTCTAATAAAAAAACAAAAACTACAAGACTGTCTGAACAGTTCTAAAGTCTAATAAAAAAACAAAAACTACCACACTGTCGGAACAGTTCTAAAGTCTAATAAAAAAAAATAGCACACTGTCGGAACAGTTCTAAAGTCTAACAAAAAAACAAAAACTACCACACTGTCGAAACATTTCTAAAGTCTAATAAAAAAAACAAAAACTACCACACTGTCTGAACAGTTCTAAAGTCTAATAAAAAAACAAAAACTACCACACTGTCGGAACAGTTCTAAAGTCTAATAAAAAAAAATAGCACATTGTCGGAACAGTTCTAAAGTCTATTAAAAGAACAGAAACTACCACACTGTCGGAACAGTTCTAAAGTCTAATAAAAAAAACCAAAAACTACCACACTGTCGGAACAATTCTAAAATCTAATAAAAAAAACAAAAACTACCACACTGTCGGAACAGTTCTAAAATCTAATAGAAAACACAAAAACTACCACACTGTCGGAACAGTTCTAAAGTCTATTAAAAGAACAGAAACTACCACACTGTCGGAACAGTTCTAAAGTCTAATAAAAAAAACCAAAAACTACCACACTGTCGGAACAGTTCTAAAGTCTAATAACAAAACAAAAACTACCACACTGTAGGAACAGTTCTAAAGTCTAATAAAAAAACAAAAACTACCACACTGTCTGAACAGTTCTAAAGTCTAATAAAAAAAACAAAAACTACCACACTGTCGGAACAGTTCTAAAATCTATTAAAAAAAACAAAAAACTACCACACTGTCGGAACAGTTCTAAAATCTAATAAAAAAGGAAAAACTACCACACTGTCGGAACAGTTCTAAAATCTAATAAAGAAACAAAAACTACCACACTGTCTGAACAGTTCTAAGGTCTAATAAAAAAATAAAAACTACCACACTGTCGGAACAGTTCTAAAATCTAATAGAAAAAACAAAAACTACCACACTGTCGGAACAGTTCTAAAGTCTATTAAAAGAACAGAAACTACCACACTGTCGGAACAGTTCTAAAGTCTAATAACAAAACAAAAACTACCACACTGTCGGAACAGTTCTAACGTCTAATAACAAAACAAAAACTACCACACTGTCGGAACAGTTCTAAAGTCTATTAAAAGAACAGAAACTACCACACTCTCGGAACAGTTCTAAAGTCTAATAAAAAAAACAAAAACTACCACACTGTCGGAACAGTTCTAAAGTCTAATAACAAAACAAAAACTACCACACTGTCTGATCAGATCTAAAGTCTAATAAAAAAACAAAAACTACCACACTGTCGAAACAGTTCTAAAGTCTAATAAAAAACCAAAAACTACCACACTGTCTGAACAGTTCTAAAGTTTAATAAAAAAACAAAAACTACCACACTGTCGGAACAGTTCTAAAGTCTAATAAAAAAATAGCACACTGTCGGAACAGTTCTAAAGTCTATTAAAAGAACAGAAACTACCACACTGTCGGAACAGTTCTAAAGTCTAATAAAAAAAAAAAAACCTACCACACTGTCGGAACAGTTCTAAAGTCTAATAAAAAAAATAGAACACTGTCTGATCAGATCTAAAGTCTAATAAAAAAACAAAAACTACCACACTGTCGAAACAGTTCTAAAGTCTAATAAAAAAACAAAAACTACCACACTGTCTGATCAGATCTAAAGTCTAACAAAAAAACAAAAACTACCACACTGTCGAAACAGTTCTAAAGTCTAATAAAAAAACAAAAACTACCACACTGTCTGAACAGTTCTAAAGTCTAATAAAAAACCAAAAACTACCACACTTTCGGAACAGTTCTAAAATCTAATTAAAAAACAAAAACTACCACACTGTCGGAACAGTTCTAAAATCTATTAAAAAAAAACAAAAAACTACCACACTGTCGGAACAGTTCTAAAGTCTAATAAAAAAACAAAAACTAGCACACTGTCGGAACAGTTCTAAAATCTAATTAAAAAACAAAAACTACCACACTGTCGGAACAGTTCTAAAGTCTATTAAAAGAACAGAAACTACCACAACGTCGGAACAGTTCTAAAGTCTAATAAAAAAAAAAAACTACCACACTGTCTGAACAGTTCTAAAATCTAATAAAGAAACAAAAACTACAACACTGTCGGAACAGTTCTAAAATCTATTAAAAGAACAGAAACTACCACACTGTCGGAACAGTTCTAAAGCCTAATAAAAAACAAAAACTACCACACTGTCTGAACAGTTCTAAATCTAATAAAAAAAACAAAAACTACCACACTGTCGGAACAGTTCTAAAATCTAATAGAAAACACAAAAACTACCACACTGTCGGAACAGTTCTAAAGTCTATTAAAAGAACAGAAACTACCACACTGTCGGAATAGTTCTAAAGTCTAATAAAAAAACAAAAACTACCACACTGTCTGATCAGATCTAAAGTCTAATAAAAAAACAAAAACTACCACACTGTCGAAACAGTTATAAAGTCTAATAACAAAACAAAAACTACCACACTGTAGGAACAGTTCTAAAGTCTAATAAAAAAACAAAAATTGCCACACTGTCGGAACAGTTCTAAAGTCTAATAAAAAAAACAAAAACTACCACACTGTCGGAACAGTTCTAAAATCTATTAAAAAAAACAAAAAACTACCACACTGTCGGAACAGTTCTAAAATCTAATAGAAAACACAAAAACTACCACACTGTCGGAACAGTTCTAAAGTCTATTAAAAGAACAGAAACTATCACACTGTCGGAACAGTTCTAAAGTCTAATTAAAAAACCAAAAACGACCACACTGTCGGAACAGTTCTAAAGTCTAATAACAAAACAAAAACTACCACACTGTAGGAACAGTTCTAAAGTCTAATAAAAAAACAAAAACTACCACACTGTCGGAACAGTTCTAAAATCTAATAGAAAAAACAAAAACTACCACACTGTCGGAACAGTTCTAAAGTCTATTAAAAGAACAGAAACTACCACACTGTCGGAACAGTTCTAAAGTCTAATAAAAAAAACAAAAGCTACCACACTGTCGGAACAGTTCTAAAGTCTAATAACAAAACAAAAACTACCACACTGTCTGAACAGTTCTAAAGTCTAATAAAAAAACAAAAACTACCACACTGTCGGAACAGTTCTAAAGTCTAATAAAAAAAAATAGCACACTGTCGGAACAGTTCTAAAGTCTATTAAAAGAACAGAAACTACCACACTGTCGGAACAGTTCTAAAGTCTAATAAAAAAAAACAAAAACTACCACACTGTCGGAACAGTTCTAAAATCTAATAAAAAAAACAAAAACTACCACACTGTCGGAACAGTTCTAAAATCTAATAGAAAACACAAAAACTACCACACTGTCGGAACAGTTCTAAAGTCTATTAAAAGAACAGAAACTACCACACTGTCGGAACAGTTCTAAAGTCTAATAAAAAAAAAAAAAAACTACCACACTGTCGGAACAGTTCTAAAGTCTAATAACAAAACAAAAACTACCACACTGTGGGAACAGTTCTAAAGTTTAATAAAAAAACAAAAACTACCACACTGTCGGAACAGTTCTAAAGTCTAATAAAAAAAACAAAAACTACCACACTGTCGGAACAGTTCTAAAATCTATCAAAAAAAACAAAAAACTACCACACAGTCGGAACAGTTCTAAAATCTAATAGAAAACACAAAAACTACCACACTGTCGGAACAGTTCTAAAGTCTATTAAAAGAACAGAAACTACCACACTGTCGGAACAGTTCTAAAGTCTAATAAAAAAAACCAAAAACTACCACACTGTCGGAACAGTTCTAAAGTCTAATAACAAAACAAAAACTACCACACTGTAGGAACAGTTCTAAAGTCTAATAAAAAAACAAAAACTACCACACTGTCGGAACAGTTCTAAAATCTATTAAAAAAAACAAAAAACTACCACACTGTCGGAACAGTTCTAAAATCTAATAAAAAAAACAAAAACTACCACACTGTCGGAACAGTTCTAAAATCTAATAGAAAACACAAAAACTACCACACTGTCGGAACAGTTCTAAAGTCTATTAAAAGAACAGAAACTACCACACTGTCGGAACAGTTCTAAAGTCTAATAAAAAAAAAAAAAAAACACCACACTGTCGGAACAGTTCTAAAGTCTAATAACAAAACAAAAACTACCACACTGTAGGAACAGTTCTAAAGTCTAATAAAAAAACAAAAACTACCACACTGTCGGAACAGTTCTAAAGTCTAATAAAAAAAACAAAAACTACCACACTGTCGGAACAGTTCTAAAATCTAATAAAAAAGGAAAAACTACCACACTGTCGGAACAGTTCTAAAATCTAATAAAGAAACAAAAACTACCACACTGTCTGAACAGTTCTAAGGTCTAATAAAAAAACAAAAACTACCACACTGTCGGAACAGTTCTAAAATCTAATAGAAAAAACAAAAACTACCACACTGTCGAAACAGTTCTAAAGTCTATTAAAAGAACAGAAACTACCACACTGTCGGAACAGTTCTAAAGTCTAATAACAAAACAAAAACTACCACACTGTCGGAACAGTTCTAACGTCTAATAACAAAACAAAAACTACCACACTGTCGGAACAGTTCTAAAGTCTATTAAAAGAACAGAAACTACCACACTGTCGGAACAGTTCTAAAGTCTAATAAAAAAAACAAAAACTACCACACTGTCGGAACAGTTCTAAAGTCTAATAACAAAACAAAAACTACCACACTGTCTGATCAGATCTAAAGTCTAATAAAAAAACAAAAACTACCACACTGTCGAAACAGTTCTAAAGTCTAATAAAAAAACAAAAACTACCAGACTGTCTGAACAGTTCTAAAGTCTAATAAAAAAACAAAAACTACCACACTGTCGGAACAGTTCTAAAGTCTAATAAAAAAAACTACCACACTGTCGGAACAGTTCTAAAGTCTATTAAAAGAACAGAAACTACCACACTGTCGGAACAGATCTAAAGTCTAATAAAAAACAAAAACTACCACACTGTCGAAACAGTTCTAAAATCTAATAAAAAAACAAAAACTACCACACTGTCTGATCAGATCTAAAGTCTAACAAAAAAACAAAAACTACCACACTGTCGAAACAGTTCTAAAGTCTAATAAAAAAACAAAAACTACCACACTGTCTGAACAGTTCTAAAGTCTAATAAAAAAACAAAAACTACCACACTGTCGGAACAGTTCTAAAATCTAATTAAAAAACAAAAACTACCACACTGTCGGAACAGTTCTAAAATCTATTAAAAAAAAAAAAAAAACTACCACACTGTCGGAAAAGTTCTAAAGTCTAATAAAAAAACAAAAACTAGCACACTGTCGGAACAGTTCTAAAATCTAATTAAAAAACAAAAACTACCACACTGTCGGAACAGTTCTAAAGTCTATTAAAAGAACAGAAACTACCACACCGTCGGAACAGTTCTAAAGTCTAATAAAAAAAAAAGACTACCACACTGTCTGAACAGTTCTAAAATCTAATAAAGAAACAAAAACTACCACACTGTCGGAACAGTTCTAAAGTCTAATAAAAAAAAAAAAAAACTACCACACTGTCGGAACAGTTCTAAAGTCTAATAACAAAACAAAAACTACCACACTGTCGGAACAGTTCTAAAGTCTAATAAAAAAACAAAAACTACCACACTGTCGGAACAGTTCTAAAATCTAATAGAAAAAACAAAAACTACCACACTGTCGAAACAGTTCTAAAGTCTATTAAAAGAACAGAAACTACCACACTGTCGGAACAGTTCTAAAGTCTAATAACAAAACAAAAACTACCACACTGTCGGAACAGTTCTAACGTCTAATAACAAAACAAAAACTACCACACTGTCGGAACAGTTCTAAAGTCTATTAAAAGAACAGAAACTACCACACTGTCGTCGGAACAGTTCTAAAGTCTAATAAAAAAAACAAAAACTACCACACTGTCGGAACAGTTCTAAAGTCTAATAACAAAACAAAAACTACCACACTGTCTGATCAGATCTAAAGTCTAATAAAAAAACAAAAACTACCACACTGTCGAAACAGTTCTAAAGTCTAATAAAAAAACAAAAACTACCAGACTGTCTGAACAGTTCTAAAGTCTAATTAAAAAACAAAAACTACCACACTGTCGGAACAGTTCTAAAGTCTAATAAAAAAAAATAGCACACTGTCGGAACAGTTCTAAAGTCTATTAAAAGAACAGAAACTACCACACTGTCGGAACAGATCTAAAGTCTAATAAAAAACAAAAACTACCACACTGTCGAAACAGTTCTAAAGTCTAATAAAAAAACAAAAACTACCACACTGTCTGATCAGATCTAAAGTCTAACAAAAAAACAAAAACTACCACACTGTCGAAACAGTTCTAAAGTCTAATAAAAAAACAAAAACTACCACACTGTCTGAACAGTTCTAAAGTCTAATAAAAAAACAAAAACTACCACACTGTCGGAACAGTTCTAAAATCTAATTAAAAAACAAAAACTACCACACTGTCGGAACAGTTCTAAAATCTATTAAAAAAAAACAAAAAACTACCACACTGTCGGAACAGTTCTAAAGTCTAATAAAAAAACAAAAACTACCACACTGTCGGAACAGTTCTAAAATCTATTAAAAAAAACAAAAAACTACCACACTGTCGGAACAGTTCTAAAATCTAATAAAAAAAACAAAAACTACCACACTGTCGGAACAGTTCTAAAATCTAATAGAAAACACAAAAACTACCACACTGTCGGAACAGTTCTAAAGTCTATTAAAAGAACAGAAACTACCACACTGTCGGAACAGTTCTAAAGTCTAATAAAAAAAAAAAAAAAACACCACACTGTCGGAACAGTTCTAAAGTCTAATAACAAAACAAAAACTACCACACTGTAGGAACAGTTCTAAAGTCTAATAAAAAAACAAAAACTACCACACTGTCGGAACAGTTCTAAAGTCTAATAAAAAAAACAAAAACTACCACACTGTCGGAACAGTTCTAAAATCTAATAAAAAAGGAAAAACTACCACACTGTCGGAACAGTTCTAAAATCTAATAAAGAAACAAAAACTACCACACTGTCTGAACAGTTCTAAGGTCTAATAAAAAAACAAAAACTACCACACTGTCGGAACAGTTCTAAAATCTAATAGAAAAAACAAAAACTACCACACTGTCGAAACAGTTCTAAAGTCTATTAAAAGAACAGAAACTACCACACTGTCGGAACAGTTCTAAAGTCTAATAACAAAACAAAAACTACCACACTGTCGGAACAGTTCTAACGTCTAATAACAAAACAAAAACTACCACACTGTCGGAACAGTTCTAAAGTCTATTAAAAGAACAGAAACTACCACACTGTCGGAACAGTTCTAAAGTCTAATAAAAAAAACAAAAACTACCACACTGTCGGAACAGTTCTAAAGTCTAATAACAAAACAAAAACTACCACACTGTCTGATCAGATCTAAAGTCTAATAAAAAAACAAAAACTACCACACTGTCGAAACAGTTCTAAAGTCTAATAAAAAAACAAAAACTACCAGACTGTCTGAACAGTTCTAAAGTCTAATAAAAAAACAAAAACTACCACACTGTCGGAACAGTTCTAAAGTCTAATAAAAAAAACTACCACACTGTCGGAACAGTTCTAAAGTCTATTAAAAGAACAGAAACTACCACACTGTCGGAACAGATCTAAAGTCTAATAAAAAACAAAAACTACCACACTGTCGAAACAGTTCTAAAATCTAATAAAAAAACAAAAACTACCACACTGTCTGATCAGATCTAAAGTCTAACAAAAAAACAAAAACTACCACACTGTCGAAACAGTTCTAAAGTCTAATAAAAAAACAAAAACTACCACACTGTCTGAACAGTTCTAAAGTCTAATAAAAAAACAAAAACTACCACACTGTCGGAACAGTTCTAAAATCTAATTAAAAAACAAAAACTACCACACTGTCGGAACAGTTCTAAAATCTATTAAAAAAAAAAAAAAAACTACCACACTGTCGGAAAAGTTCTAAAGTCTAATAAAAAAACAAAAACTAGCACACTGTCGGAACAGTTCTAAAATCTAATTAAAAAACAAAAACTACCACACTGTCGGAACAGTTCTAAAGTCTATTAAAAGAACAGAAACTACCACACCGTCGGAACAGTTCTAAAGTCTAATAAAAAAAAAAGACTACCACACTGTCTGAACAGTTCTAAAATCTAATAAAGAAACAAAAACTACCACACTGTCGGAACAGTTCTAAAGTCTAATAAAAAAAAAAAAAAACTACCACACTGTCGGAACAGTTCTAAAGTCTAATAACAAAACAAAAACTACCACACTGTCGGAACAGTTCTAAAGTCTAATAAAAAAACAAAAACTACCACACTGTCGGAACAGTTCTAAAATCTAATAGAAAAAACAAAAACTACCACACTGTCGAAACAGTTCTAAAGTCTATTAAAAGAACAGAAACTACCACACTGTCGGAACAGTTCTAAAGTCTAATAACAAAACAAAAACTACCACACTGTCGGAACAGTTCTAACGTCTAATAACAAAACAAAAACTACCACACTGTCGGAACAGTTCTAAAGTCTATTAAAAGAACAGAAACTACCACACTGTCGTCGGAACAGTTCTAAAGTCTAATAAAAAAAACAAAAACTACCACACTGTCGGAACAGTTCTAAAGTCTAATAACAAAACAAAAACTACCACACTGTCTGATCAGATCTAAAGTCTAATAAAAAAACAAAAACTACCACACTGTCGAAACAGTTCTAAAGTCTAATAAAAAAACAAAAACTACCAGACTGTCTGAACAGTTCTAAAGTCTAATTAAAAAACAAAAACTACCACACTGTCGGAACAGTTCTAAAGTCTAATAAAAAAAAATAGCACACTGTCGGAACAGTTCTAAAGTCTATTAAAAGAACAGAAACTACCACACTGTCGGAACAGATCTAAAGTCTAATAAAAAACAAAAACTACCACACTGTCGAAACAGTTCTAAAGTCTAATAAAAAAACAAAAACTACCACACTGTCTGATCAGATCTAAAGTCTAACAAAAAAACAAAAACTACCACACTGTCGAAACAGTTCTAAAGTCTAATAAAAAAACAAAAACTACCACACTGTCTGAACAGTTCTAAAGTCTAATAAAAAAACAAAAACTACCACACTGTCGGAACAGTTCTAAAATCTAATTAAAAAACAAAAACTACCACACTGTCGGAACAGTTCTAAAATCTATTAAAAAAAAACAAAAAACTACCACACTGTCGGAACAGTTCTAAAGTCTAATAAAAAAACAAAAACTAGCACACTGTCGGAACAGTTCTAAAATCTAATTAAAAAACAAAAACTACCACACTGTCGGAACAGTTCTAAAATCTATTAAAAGAACAGAAACTACCACACTGTCGGAACAGTTCTAAAATCTATTAAAAGAACAGAAACTACCACACTGTCGGAACAGTTCTAAAGCCTAATAAAAAACAAAAACTACAACACTGTCTGAACAGTTCTAAATCTAATAAAAAAGCAAAAACTACCACACTGTCGGAACAGTTCTAAAATCTAATAAAGAAACAAAAACTACCACACTGTCGGAACAGTTCTAAAATCTAATAAAAAAGGAAAAACTACCACACTGTCGGAACAGTTCTAAAATCTAATAAAGAAACAAAAACTACCACACTGTCTGAACAGTTCTAAGGTCTAATAAAAAAACAAAAACTACCACACTGTCGGAACAGTTCTAAAATCTAATAGAAAAAACAAAAACTACCACACTGTCGAAACAGTTCTAAAGTCTATTAAAAGAACAGAAACTACCACACTGTCGGAACAGTTCTAAAGTCTAATAACAAAACAAAAACTACCACACTGTCGGAACAGTTCTAACGTCTAATAACAAAACAAAAACTACCACACTGTCGGAACAGTTCTAAAGTCTATTAAAAGAACAGAAACTACCACACTGTCGGAACAGTTCTAAAGTCTAATAAAAAAAACAAAAACTACCACACTGTCGGAACAGTTCTAAAGTCTAATAACAAAACAAAAACTACCACACTGTCTGATCAGATCTAAAGTCTAATAAAAAAACAAAAACTACCACACTGTCGAAACAGTTCTAAAGTCTAATAAAAAAACAAAAACTACCAGACTGTCTGAACAGTTCTAAAGTCTAATAAAAAAACAAAAACTACCACACTGTCGGAACAGTTCTAAAGTCTAATAAAAAAAACTACCACACTGTCGGAACAGTTCTAAAGTCTATTAAAAGAACAGAAACTACCACACTGTCGGAACAGATCTAAAGTCTAATAAAAAACAAAAACTACCACACTGTCGAAACAGTTCTAAAATCTAATAAAAAAACAAAAACTACCACACTGTCTGATCAGATCTAAAGTCTAACAAAAAAACAAAAACTACCACACTGTCGAAACAGTTCTAAAGTCTAATAAAAAAACAAAAACTACCACACTGTCTGAACAGTTCTAAAGTCTAATAAAAAAACAAAAACTACCACACTGTCGGAACAGTTCTAAAATCTAATTAAAAAACAAAAACTACCACACTGTCGGAACAGTTCTAAAATCTATTAAAAAAAAAAAAAAAACTACCACACTGTCGGAAAAGTTCTAAAGTCTAATAAAAAAACAAAAACTAGCACACTGTCGGAACAGTTCTAAAATCTAATTAAAAAACAAAAACTACCACACTGTCGGAACAGTTCTAAAGTCTATTAAAAGAACAGAAACTACCACACCGTCGGAACAGTTCTAAAGTCTAATAAAAAAAAAAGACTACCACACTGTCTGAACAGTTCTAAAATCTAATAAAGAAACAAAAACTACCACACTGTCGGAACAGTTCTAAAGTCTAATAAAAAAAAAAAAAAACTACCACACTGTCGGAACAGTTCTAAAGTCTAATAACAAAACAAAAACTACCACACTGTCGGAACAGTTCTAAAGTCTAATAAAAAAACAAAAACTACCACACTGTCGGAACAGTTCTAAAATCTAATAGAAAAAACAAAAACTACCACACTGTCGAAACAGTTCTAAAGTCTATTAAAAGAACAGAAACTACCACACTGTCGGAACAGTTCTAAAGTCTAATAACAAAACAAAAACTACCACACTGTCGGAACAGTTCTAACGTCTAATAACAAAACAAAAACTACCACACTGTCGGAACAGTTCTAAAGTCTATTAAAAGAACAGAAACTACCACACTGTCGTCGGAACAGTTCTAAAGTCTAATAAAAAAAACAAAAACTACCACACTGTCGGAACAGTTCTAAAGTCTAATAACAAAACAAAAACTACCACACTGTCTGATCAGATCTAAAGTCTAATAAAAAAACAAAAACTACCACACTGTCGAAACAGTTCTAAAGTCTAATAAAAAAACAAAAACTACCAGACTGTCTGAACAGTTCTAAAGTCTAATTAAAAAACAAAAACTACCACACTGTCGGAACAGTTCTAAAGTCTAATAAAAAAAAATAGCACACTGTCGGAACAGTTCTAAAGTCTATTAAAAGAACAGAAACTACCACACTGTCGGAACAGATCTAAAGTCTAATAAAAAACAAAAACTACCACACTGTCGAAACAGTTCTAAAGTCTAATAAAAAAACAAAAACTACCACACTGTCTGATCAGATCTAAAGTCTAACAAAAAAACAAAAACTACCACACTGTCGAAACAGTTCTAAAGTCTAATAAAAAAACAAAAACTACCACACTGTCTGAACAGTTCTAAAGTCTAATAAAAAAACAAAAACTACCACACTGTCGGAACAGTTCTAAAATCTAATTAAAAAACAAAAACTACCACACTGTCGGAACAGTTCTAAAATCTATTAAAAAAAAACAAAAAACTACCACACTGTCGGAACAGTTCTAAAGTCTAATAAAAAAACAAAAACTAGCACACTGTCGGAACAGTTCTAAAATCTAATTAAAAAACAAAAACTACCACACTGTCGGAACAGTTCTAAAATCTATTAAAAGAACAGAAACTACCACACTGTCGGAACAGTTCTAAAATCTATTAAAAGAACAGAAACTACCACACTGTCGGAACAGTTCTAAAGCCTAATAAAAAACAAAAACTACAACACTGTCTGAACAGTTCTAAATCTAATAAAAAAGCAAAAACTACCACACTGTCGGAACAGTTCTAAAATCTAATAAAGAAACAAAAACTACCACACTGTCTGAACAGTTCTAAAATCTAATAAAGAAACAAAAACTACCACACTGTCGGAACAGTTCTAAAATCTATTAAAAGAACAGAAACTACCACACTGTCGGAACAGTTCTAAAGCCTAATAAAAAACAAAAACTACAACACTGTCTGAACAGTTCTAAATCTAATAAAAAAGCAAAAACTACCACACTGTCGGAACAGTTCTAAAATCTAATAAAGAAACAAAAACTACCACACTGTCTGAACAGTTCTAAAATCTAATAAAAAAAACAAAAACTACCACACTGTCGGAACAGTTCTAAAGTCTAATAACAAAACAAAAACTACCACACTGTAGGAACAGTTCTAAAGTCTAATAAAAAAACAAAAACTACCACACTGTCGGAACAGTTCTAAAGTCTAATAAAAAAAACAAAAACTACCACACTGTCGGAACAGTTCTAAAATCTATTAAAAAAAACAAAAAACTACCACACTGTCGGAACAGTTCTAAAATCTAATAAAAAAGGAAAAACTACCACACTGTCGGAACAGTTCTAAAATCTAATAAAAAAGGAAAAACTACCACACTGTCGGAACAGTTCTAAAATCTAATAAAGAAACAAAAACTACCACACTGTCTGAACAGTTCTAAGGTCTAATAAAAAAACAAAAACTACCACACTGTCTGAACAGTTCTAAAATCTAATAGAAAAAACAAAAACTACCACACTGTCGGAACAGTTCTAAAGTCTATTAAAAGAACAGAAACTACCACACTGTCGGAACAGTTCTAAAGTCTAATAACAAAACAAAAACTACCACACTGTCGAAACAGTTCTAACGTCTAATAACAAAACAAAAACTACCACACTGTCGGAACAGTTCTAAAGTCTATTAAAAGAACAGAAACTACCACACTGTCGGAAAAGTTCTAAAGTCTAATAAAAAAACAAAAACTACCACACTGTCGGAACAGTTCTAAAGTCTAATAAAAAAACAAAAACTAGCACACTGTCGGAACAGTTCTAAAATCTAATTAAAAAACAAAAACTACCACACTGTCGGAACAGTTCTAAAGTCTATTAAAAGAACAGAAACTACCACACCGTCGGAACAGTTCTAAAGTCTAATAAAAAAAAAAAAACTACCACACTGTCTGAACAGTTCTAAAATCTAATAAAGAAACAAAAACTACCACACTGTCGGAACAGTTCTAAAGTCTAATAAAAAAAAACAAAAACTACCACACTGTCGGAACAGTTCTAAAGTCTAATAACAAAACAAAAACTACCACACTGTCGGAAAAGTTCTAAAGTCTAATAAAAAAACAAAAACTACCACACTGTCGGAACAGTTCTAAAGTCTAATAAAAAAAACAAAAACTACCACACTGTCGGAACAGTTCTAAAATCTAATAAAAAAGGAAAAACTACCACACTGTCGGAACAGTTCTAAAATCTAATAAAGAAACAAAATCTACCACACTGTCGAAACAGTTCTAAAGTCTAATAAAAAAACAAAAACTACCACACTGTCTGATCAGATCTAAAGTCTAACAAAAAAACAAAAACTACCACACTGTCGAAACAGTTCTAAAGTCTAATAAAAAAACAAAAACTACCACACTGTCTGAACAGTTCTAAAGTCTAATAAAAAAACAAAAACTACCACACTGTCGGAACAGTTCTAAAATCTAATTAAAAAACAAAAACTACCACACTGTCGGAACAGTTCTAAAATCTATTAAAAAAAAAACAAAAAACTACCACACTGTCGGAACAGTTCTAAAGTCTAATAAAAAAACAAAAACTAGCACACTGTCGGAACAGTTCTAAAATCTAATTAAAAAACAAAAACTACCACACTGTCGGAACAGTTCTAAAATCTATTAAAAGAACAGAAACTACCACACTGTCGGAACAGTTCTAAAATCTATTAAAAGAACAGAAACTACCACACTGTCGGAACAGTTCTAAAGCCTAATAAAAAACAAAAACTACAACACTGTCTGAACAGTTCTAAATCTAATAAAAAAGCAAAAACTACCACACTGTCGGAACAGTTCTAAAATCTAATAAAGAAACAAAAACTACCACACTGTCTGAACAGTTCTAAAATCTAATAAAGAAACAAAAACTACCACACTGTCGGAACAGTTCTAAAATCTATTAAAAGAACAGAAACTACCACACTGTCGGAACAGTTCTAAAGCCTAATAAAAAACAAAAACTACAACACTGTCTGAACAGTTCTAAATCTAATAAAAAAGCAAAAACTACCACACTGTCGGAACAGTTCTAAAATCTAATAAAGAAACAAAAACTACCACACTGTCTGAACAGTTCTAAAATCTAATAAAAAAAACAAAAACTACCACACTGTCGGAACAGTTCTAAAGTCTAATAACAAAACAAAAACTACCACACTGTAGGAACAGTTCTAAAGTCTAATAAAAAAACAAAAACTACCACACTGTCGGAACAGTTCTAAAGTCTAATAAAAAAAACAAAAACTACCACACTGTCGGAACAGTTCTAAAATCTATTAAAAAAAACAAAAAACTACCACACTGTCGGAACAGTTCTAAAATCTAATAAAAAAGGAAAAACTACCACACTGTCGGAACAGTTCTAAAATCTAATAAAAAAGGAAAAACTACCACACTGTCGGAACAGTTCTAAAATCTAATAAAGAAACAAAAACTACCACACTGTCTGAACAGTTCTAAGGTCTAATAAAAAAACAAAAACTACCACACTGTCTGAACAGTTCTAAAATCTAATAGAAAAAACAAAAACTACCACACTGTCGGAACAGTTCTAAAGTCTATTAAAAGAACAGAAACTACCACACTGTCGGAACAGTTCTAAAGTCTAATAACAAAACAAAAACTACCACACTGTCGAAACAGTTCTAACGTCTAATAACAAAACAAAAACTACCACACTGTCGGAACAGTTCTAAAGTCTATTAAAAGAACAGAAACTACCACACTGTCGGAAAAGTTCTAAAGTCTAATAAAAAAACAAAAACTACCACACTGTCGGAACAGTTCTAAAGTCTAATAAAAAAACAAAAACTAGCACACTGTCGGAACAGTTCTAAAATCTAATTAAAAAACAAAAACTACCACACTGTCGGAACAGTTCTAAAGTCTATTAAAAGAACAGAAACTACCACACCGTCGGAACAGTTCTAAAGTCTAATAAAAAAAAAAAAACTACCACACTGTCTGAACAGTTCTAAAATCTAATAAAGAAACAAAAACTACCACACTGTCGGAACAGTTCTAAAGTCTAATAAAAAAAAACAAAAACTACCACACTGTCGGAACAGTTCTAAAGTCTAATAACAAAACAAAAACTACCACACTGTCGGAAAAGTTCTAAAGTCTAATAAAAAAACAAAAACTACCACACTGTCGGAACAGTTCTAAAGTCTAATAAAAAAAACAAAAACTACCACACTGTCGGAACAGTTCTAAAATCTAATAAAAAAGGAAAAACTACCACACTGTCGGAACAGTTCTAAAATCTAATAAAGAAACAAAATCTACCACACTGTCTGAACAGTTCTAAGGTCTAATAAAAAAACAAAAACTACCACACTGTCGGAACAGTTCTAAAATCTAATAGAAAAAACAAAAACTACCACACTGTCGAAACAGTTCTAAAGTCTATTAAAAGAACAGAAACTACCACACTGTCGGAACAGTTCTAAAGTCTAATAACAAAACAAAAACTACCACACTGTCGGAACAGTTCTAACGTCTAATAACAAAACAAAAACTACCACACTGTCGGAACAGTTCTAAAGTCTATTAAAAGAACAGAAACTACCACACTGTCGTCGGAACAGTTCTAAAGTCTAATAAAAAAAACAAAAACTACCACACTGTCGGAACAGTTCTAAAGTCTAATAACAAAACAAAAACTACCACACTGTCTGATCAGATCTAAAGTCTAATAAAAAAACAAAAACTACCACACTGTCGAAACAGTTCTAAAGTCTAATAAAAAAACAAAAACTACCAGACTGTCTGAACAGTTCTAAAATCTAATTAAAAAACAAAAACTACCACACTGTCGGAACAGTTCTAAAGTCTAATAAAAAAAATAGCACACTGTCGGAACAGTTCTAAAGTCTATTAAAAGAACAGAAACTACCACACTGTCGGAACAGATCTAAAGTCTAATAAAAAACAAAAACTACCACACTGTCGAAACAGTTCTAAAGTCTAATAAAAAAACAAAAACTACCACACTGTCTGATCAGATCTAAAGTCTAACAAAAAAACAAAAACTACCACACTGTCGAAACAGTTCTAAAGTCTAATAAAAAAACAAAAACTACCACACTGTCTGAACAGTTCTAAAGTCTAATAAAAAAACAAAAACTACCACACTGTCGGAACAGTTCTAAAATCTAATTAAAAAACAAAAACTACCACACTGTCGGAACAGTTCTAAAATCTATTAAAAAAAAAAAAAAAACTACCACACTGTCGGAACAGTTCTAAAGTCTAATAAAAAAACAAAAACTAGCACACTGTCGGAACAGTTCTAAAATCTAATTAAAAAACAAAAACTACCACACTGTCGGAACAGTTCTAAAATCTATTAAAAGAACAGAAACTACCACACTGTCGGAACAGTTCTAAAATCTATTAAAAGAACAGAAACTACCACACTGTCGGAACAGTTCTAAAGCCTAATAAAAAACAAAAACTACAACACTGTCTGAACAGTTCTAAATCTAATAAAAAAGCAAAAACTACCACACTGTCGGAACAGTTCTAAAATCTAATAAAGAAACAAAAACTACCACACTGTCTGAACAGTTCTAAAATCTAATAAAGAAACAAAAACTACAACACTGTCTGAACAGTTCTAAATCTAATAAAAAAGCAAAAACTACCACACTGTCGGAACAGTTCTAAAATCTAATAAAGAAACAAAAACTACCACACTGTCTGAACAGTTCTAAAATCTAATAAAAAAAACAAAAACTACCACACTGTCGGAACAGTTCTAAAGTCTAATAACAAAACAAAAACTACCACACTGTAGGAACAGTTCTAAAGTCTAATAAAAAAACAAAAACTACCACACTGTCGGAACAGTTCTAAAGTCTAATAAAAAAAACAAAAACTACCACACTGTCGGAACAGTTCTAAAATCTATTAAAAAAAACAAAAAACTACCACACTGTCGGAACAGTTCTAAAATCTAATAAAAAAGGAAAAACTACCACACTGTCGGAACAGTTCTAAAATCTAATAAAAAAGGAAAAACTACCACACTGTCGGAACAGTTCTAAAATCTAATAAAGAAACAAAAACTACCACACTGTCTGAACAGTTCTAAGGTCTAATAAAAAAACAAAAACTACCACACTGTCTGAACAGTTCTAAAATCTAATAGAAAAAACAAAAATTACCACACTGTCGGAACAGTTCTAAAGTCTATTAAAAGAACAGAAACTACCACACTGTCGGAACAGTTCTAAAGTCTAATAACAAAACAAAAACTACCACACTGTCGAAACAGTTCTAACGTCTAATAACAAAACAAAAACTACCACACTGTCGGAACAGTTCTAAAGTCTATTAAAAGAACAGAAACTACCACACTGTAGGAACAGTTCTAAAGTCTAATAAAAAAACAAAAACTACCACACTGTCGGAACAGTTCTAAAGTCTAATAAAAAAAACAAAAACTACCACACTGTCGGAACAGTTCTAAAATCTAATAAAAAAGGAAAAACTACCACACTGTCGGAACAGTTCTAAAATCTAATAAAGAAACAAAAACTACCACACTGTCTGAACAGTTCTAAGGTCTAATAAAAAAACAAAAACTACCACACTGTCGGAACAGTTCTAAAATCTAATAGAAAAAACAAAAACTACCACACTGTCGAAACAGTTCTAAAGTCTATTAAAAGAACAGAAACTACCACACTGTCGGAACAGTTCTAAAGTCTAATAACAAAACAAAAACTACCACACTGTCGGAACAGTTCTAACGTCTAATAACAAAACAAAAACTACCACACTGTCGGAACAGTTCTAAAGTCTATTAAAAGAACAGAAACTACCACACTGTCGGAACAGTTCTAAAGTCTAATAAAAAAAACAAAAACTACCACACTGTCGGAACAGTTCTAAAGTCTAATAACAAAACAAAAACTACCACACTGTCTGATCAGATCTAAAGTCTAATAAAAAAACAAAAACTACCACACTGTCGAAACAGTTCTAAAGTCTAATAAAAAAACAAAAACTACCAGACTGTCTGAACAGTTCTAAAGTCTAATAAAAAAACAAAAACTACCACACTGTCGGAACAGTTCTAAAGTCTAATAAAAAAAACTACCACACTGTCGGAACAGTTCTAAAGTCTATTAAAAGAACAGAAACTACCACACTGTCGGAACAGATCTAAAGTCTAATAAAAAACAAAAACTACCACACTGTCGAAACAGTTCTAAAATCTAATAAAAAAACAAAAACTACCACACTGTCTGATCAGATCTAAAGTCTAACAAAAAAACAAAAACTACCACACTGTCGAAACAGTTCTAAAGTCTAATAAAAAAACAAAAACTACCACACTGTCTGAACAGTTCTAAAGTCTAATAAAAAAACAAAAACTACCACACTGTCGGAACAGTTCTAAAATCTAATTAAAAAACAAAAACTACCACACTGTCGGAACAGTTCTAAAATCTATTAAAAAAAAAAAAAAAACTACCACACTGTCGGAAAAGTTCTAAAGTCTAATAAAAAAACAAAAACTAGCACACTGTCGGAACAGTTCTAAAATCTAATTAAAAAACAAAAACTACCACACTGTCGGAACAGTTCTAAAGTCTATTAAAAGAACAGAAACTACCACACCGTCGGAACAGTTCTAAAGTCTAATAAAAAAAAAAGACTACCACACTGTCTGAACAGTTCTAAAATCTAATAAAGAAACAAAAACTACCACACTGTCGGAACAGTTCTAAAGTCTAATAAAAAAAAAAAAAAACTACCACACTGTCGGAACAGTTCTAAAGTCTAATAACAAAACAAAAACTACCACACTGTCGGAACAGTTCTAAAGTCTAATAAAAAAACAAAAACTACCACACTGTCGGAACAGTTCTAAAATCTAATAGAAAAAACAAAAACTACCACACTGTCGAAACAGTTCTAAAGTCTATTAAAAGAACAGAAACTACCACACTGTCGGAACAGTTCTAAAGTCTAATAACAAAACAAAAACTACCACACTGTCGGAACAGTTCTAACGTCTAATAACAAAACAAAAACTACCACACTGTCGGAACAGTTCTAAAGTCTATTAAAAGAACAGAAACTACCACACTGTCGTCGGAACAGTTCTAAAGTCTAATAAAAAAAAACAAAAACTACCACACTGTCGGAACAGTTCTAAAGTCTAATAACAAAACAAAAACTACCACACTGTCTGATCAGATCTAAAGTCTAATAAAAAAACAAAAACTACCACACTGTCGAAACAGTTCTAAAGTCTAATAAAAAAACAAAAACTACCAGACTGTCTGAACAGTTCTAAAGTCTAATTAAAAAACAAAAACTACCACACTGTCGGAACAGTTCTAAAGTCTAATAAAAAAAAATAGCACACTGTCGGAACAGTTCTAAAGTCTATTAAAAGAACAGAAACTACCACACTGTCGGAACAGATCTAAAGTCTAATAAAAAACAAAAACTACCACACTGTCGAAACAGTTCTAAAGTCTAATAAAAAAACAAAAACTACCACACTGTCTGATCAGATCTAAAGTCTAACAAAAAAACAAAAACTACCACACTGTCGAAACAGTTCTAAAGTCTAATAAAAAAACAAAAACTACCACACTGTCTGAACAGTTCTAAAGTCTAATAAAAAAACAAAAACTACCACACTGTCGGAACAGTTCTAAAATCTAATTAAAAAACAAAAACTACCACACTGTCGGAACAGTTCTAAAATCTATTAAAAAAAAACAAAAAACTACCACACTGTCGGAACAGTTCTAAAGTCTAATAAAAAAACAAAAACTAGCACACTGTCGGAACAGTTCTAAAATCTAATTAAAAAACAAAAACTACCACACTGTCGGAACAGTTCTAAAATCTATTAAAAGAACAGAAACTACCACACTGTCGGAACAGTTCTAAAATCTATTAAAAGAACAGAAACTACCACACTGTCGGAACAGTTCTAAAGCCTAATAAAAAACAAAAACTACAACACTGTCTGAACAGTTCTAAATCTAATAAAAAAGCAAAAACTACCACACTGTCGGAACAGTTCTAAAATCTAATAAAGAAACAAAAACTACCACACTGTCTGAACAGTTCTAAAATCTAATAAAGAAACAAAAACTACCACACTGTCGGAACAGTTCTAAAATCTATTAAAAGAACAGAAACTACCACACTGTCGGAACAGTTCTAAAGCCTAATAAAAAACAAAAACTACAACACTGTCTGAACAGTTCTAAATCTAATAAAAAAGCAAAAACTACCACACTGTCGGAACAGTTCTAAAATCTAATAAAGAAACAAAAACTACCACACTGTCTGAACAGTTCTAAAATCTAATAAAAAAAACAAAAACTACCACACTGTCGGAACAGTTCTAAAGTCTAATAACAAAACAAAAACTACCACACTGTAGGAACAGTTCTAAAGTCTAATAAAAAAACAAAAACTACCACACTGTCGGAACAGTTCTAAAGTCTAATAAAAAAAACAAAAACTACCACACTGTCGGAACAGTTCTAAAATCTATTAAAAAAAACAAAAAACTACCACACTGTCGGAACAGTTCTAAAATCTAATAAAAAAGGAAAAACTACCACACTGTCGGAACAGTTCTAAAATCTAATAAAAAAGGAAAAACTACCACACTGTCGGAACAGTTCTAAAATCTAATAAAGAAACAAAAACTACCACACTGTCTGAACAGTTCTAAGGTCTAATAAAAAAACAAAAACTACCACACTGTCTGAACAGTTCTAAAATCTAATAGAAAAAACAAAAACTACCACACTGTCGGAACAGTTCTAAAGTCTATTAAAAGAACAGAAACTACCACACTGTCGGAACAGTTCTAAAGTCTAATAACAAAACAAAAACTACCACACTGTCGAAACAGTTCTAACGTCTAATAACAAAACAAAAACTACCACACTGTCGGAACAGTTCTAAAGTCTATTAAAAGAACAGAAACTACCACACTGTCGGAAAAGTTCTAAAGTCTAATAAAAAAACAAAAACTACCACACTGTCGGAACAGTTCTAAAGTCTAATAAAAAAACAAAAACTAGCACACTGTCGGAACAGTTCTAAAATCTAATTAAAAAACAAAAACTACCACACTGTCGGAACAGTTCTAAAGTCTATTAAAAGAACAGAAACTACCACACCGTCGGAACAGTTCTAAAGTCTAATAAAAAAAAAAAAAACTACCACACTGTCTGAACAGTTCTAAAATCTAATAAAGAAACAAAAACTACCACACTGTCGGAACAGTTCTAAAGTCTAATAAAAAAAAAAAAAAACTACCACACTGTCGGAACAGTTCTAAAGTCTAATAACAAAACAAAAACTACCACACTGTCGGAAAAGTTCTAAAGTCTAATAAAAAAAACAAAAACTACCACACTGTCGGAACAGTTCTAAAATCTAATAAAAAAGGAAAAACTACCACACTGTCGGAACAGTTCTAAAATCTAATAAAGAAACAAAATCTACCACACTGTCTGAACAGTTCTAAGGTCTAATAAAAAAACAAAAACTACCACACTGTCGGAACAGTTCTAAAATCTAATAGAAAAAACAAAAACTACCACACTGTCGAAACAGTTCTAAAGTCTATTAAAAGAACAGAAACTACCACACTGTCGGAACAGTTCTAAAGTCTAATAACAAAACAAAAACTACCACACTGTCGGAACAGTTCTAACGTCTAATAACAAAACAAAAACTACCACACTGTCGGAACAGTTCTAAAGTCTATTAAAAGAACAGAAACTACCACACTGTCGTCGGAACAGTTCTAAAGTCTAATAAAAAAAACAAAAACTACCACACTGTCGGAACAGTTCTAAAGTCTAATAACAAAACAAAAACTACCACACTGTCTGATCAGATCTAAAGTCTAATAAAAAAACAAAAACTACCACACTGTCGAAACAGTTCTAAAGTCTAATAAAAAAACAAAAACTACCAGACTGTCTGAACAGTTCTAAAATCTAATTAAAAAACAAAAACTACCACACTGTCGGAACAGTTCTAAAGTCTAATAAAAAAAAATAGCACACTGTCGGAACAGTTCTAAAGTCTATTAAAAGAACAGAAACTACCACACTGTCGGAACAGATCTAAAGTCTAATAAAAAACAAAAACTACCACACTGTCGAAACAGTTTTAAAGTCTAATAAAAAAACAAAAACTACCACACTGTCTGATCAGATCTAAAGTCTAACAAAAAAACAAAAACTACCACACTGTCGAAACAGTTCTAAAGTCTAATAAAAAAACAAAAACTACCACACTGTCTGAACAGTTCTAAAGTCTAATAAAAAAACAAAAACTACCACACTGTCGGAACAGTTCTAAAATCTAATTAAAAAACAAAAACTACCACACTGTCGGAACAGTTCTAAAATCTATTAAAAAAAAACAAAAAACTACCACACTGTCGGAACAGTTCTAAAGTCTAATAAAAAAACAAAAACTAGCACACTGTCGGAACAGTTCTAAAATCTAATTAAAAAACAAAAACTACCACACTGTCGGAACAGTTCTAAAATCTATTAAAAGAACAGAAACTACCACACTGTCGGAACAGTTCTAAAATCTATTAAAAGAACAGAAACTACCACACTGTCGGAACAGTTCTAAAGCCTAATAAAAAACAAAAACTACAACACTGTCTGAACAGTTCTAAATCTAATAAAAAAGCAAAAACTACCACACTGTCGGAACAGTTCTAAAATCTAATAAAGAAACAAAAACTACCACACTGTCTGAACAGTTCTAAAATCTAATAAAGAAACAAAAACTACCACACTGTCGGAACAGTTCTAAAATCTATTAAAAGAACAGAAACTACCACACTGTCGGAACAGTTCTAAAGCCTAATAAAAAACAAAAACTACAACACTGTCTGAACAGTTCTAAATCTAATAAAAAAGCAAAAACTACCACACTGTCGGAACAGTTCTAAAATCTAATAAAGAAACAAAAACTACCACACTGTCTGAACAGTTCTAAAATCTAATAAAAAAAACAAAAACTACCACACTGTCGGAACAGTTCTAAAGTCTAATAACAAAACAAAAACTACCACACTGTAGGAACAGTTCTAAAGTCTAATAAAAAAACAAAAACTACCACACTGTCGGAACAGTTCTAAAGTCTAATAAAAAAAACAAAAACTACCACACTGTCGGAACAGTTCTAAAATCTATTAAAAAAAACAAAAAACTACCACACTGTCGGAACAGTTCTAAAATCTAATAAAAAAGGAAAAACTACCACACTGTCGGAACAGTTCTAAAATCTAATAAAAAAGGAAAAACTACCACACTGTCGGAACAGTTCTAAAATCTAATAAAGAAACAAAAACTACCACACTGTCTGAACAGTTCTAAGGTCTAATAAAAAAACAAAAACTACCACACTGTCTGAACAGTTCTAAAATCTAATAGAAAAAACAAAAATTACCACACTGTCGGAACAGTTCTAAAGTATATTAAAAGAACAGAAACTACCACACTGTCGGAACAGTTCTAAAGTCTAATAACAAAACAAAAACTACCACACTGTCGAAACAGTTCTAACGTCTAATAACAAAACAAAAACTACCACACTGTCGGAACAGTTCTAAAGTCTATTAAAAGAACAGAAACTACCACACTGTAGGAACAGTTCTAAAGTCTAATAAAAAAACAAAAACTACCACACTGTCGGAACAGTTCTAAAGTCTAATAAAAAAAACAAAAACTACCACACTGTCGGAACAGTTCTAAAATCTAATAAAAAAGGAAAAACTACCACACTGTCGGAACAGTTCTAAAATCTAATAAAGAAACAAAAACTACCACACTGTCTGAACAGTTCTAAGGTCTAATAAAAAAACAAAAACTACCACACTGTCGGAACAGTTCTAAAATCTAATAGAAAAAACAAAAACTACCACACTGTCGAAACAGTTCTAAAGTCTATTAAAAGAACAGAAACTACCACACTGTCGGAACAGTTCTAAAGTCTAATAACAAAACAAAAACTACCACACTGTCGGAACAGTTCTAACGTCTAATAACAAAACAAAAACTACCACACTGTCGGAACAGTTCTAAAGTCTATTAAAAGAACAGAAACTACCACACTGTCGGAACAGTTCTAAAGTCTAATAAAAAAAACAAAAACTACCACACTGTCGGAACAGTTCTAAAGTCTAATAACAAAACAAAAACTACCACACTGTCTGATCAGATCTAAAGTCTAATAAAAAAACAAAAACTACCACACTGTCGAAACAGTTCTAAAGTCTAATAAAAAAACAAAAACTACCAGACTGTCTGAACAGTTCTAAAGTCTAATAAAAAAACAAAAACTACCACACTGTCGGAACAGTTCTAAAGTCTAATAAAAAAAACTACCACACTGTCGGAACAGTTCTAAAGTCTATTAAAAGAACAGAAACTACCACACTGTCGGAACAGATCTAAAGTCTAATAAAAAACAAAAACTACCACACTGTCGAAACAGTTCTAAAATCTAATAAAAAAACAAAAACTACCACACTGTCTGATCAGATCTAAAGTCTAACAAAAAAACAAAAACTACCACACTGTCGAAACAGTTCTAAAGTCTAATAAAAAAACAAAAACTACCACACTGTCTGAACAGTTCTAAAGTCTAATAAAAAAACAAAAACTACCACACTGTCGGAACAGTTCTAAAATCTAATTAAAAAACAAAAACTACCACACTGTCGGAACAGTTCTAAAATCTATTAAAAAAAAAAAAAAAACTACCACACTGTCGGAAAAGTTCTAAAGTCTAATAAAAAAACAAAAACTAGCACACTGTCGGAACAGTTCTAAAATCTAATTAAAAAACAAAAACTACCACACTGTCGGAACAGTTCTAAAGTCTATTAAAAGAACAGAAACTACCACACCGTCGGAACAGTTCTAAAGTCTAATAAAAAAAAAAGACTACCACACTGTCTGAACAGTTCTAAAATCTAATAAAGAAACAAAAACTACCACACTGTCGGAACAGTTCTAAAGTCTAATAAAAAAAAAAAAAAACTACCACACTGTCGGAACAGTTCTAAAGTCTAATAACAAAACAAAAACTACCACACTGTCGGAACAGTTCTAAAGTCTAATAAAAAAACAAAAACTACCACACTGTCGGAACAGTTCTAAAATCTAATAGAAAAAACAAAAACTACCACACTGTCGAAACAGTTCTAAAGTCTATTAAAAGAACAGAAACTACCACACTGTCGGAACAGTTCTAAAGTCTAATAACAAAACAAAAACTACCACACTGTCGGAACAGTTCTAACGTCTAATAACAAAACAAAAACTACCACACTGTCGGAACAGTTCTAAAGTCTATTAAAAGAACAGAAACTACCACACTGTCGTCGGAACAGTTCTAAAGTCTAATAAAAAAAAACAAAAACTACCACACTGTCGGAACAGTTCTAAAGTCTAATAACAAAACAAAAACTACCACACTGTCTGATCAGATCTAAAGTCTAATAAAAAAACAAAAACTACCACACTGTCGAAACAGTTCTAAAGTCTAATAAAAAAACAAAAACTACCAGACTGTCTGAACAGTTCTAAAGTCTAATTAAAAAACAAAAACTACCACACTGTCGGAACAGTTCTAAAGTCTAATAAAAAAAAATAGCACACTGTCGGAACAGTTCTAAAGTCTATTAAAAGAACAGAAACTACCACACTGTCGGAACAGATCTAAAGTCTAATAAAAAACAAAAACTACCACACTGTCGAAACAGTTCTAAAGTCTAATAAAAAAACAAAAACTACCACACTGTCTGATCAGATCTAAAGTCTAACAAAAAAACAAAAACTACCACACTGTCGAAACAGTTCTAAAGTCTAATAAAAAAACAAAAACTACCACACTGTCTGAACAGTTCTAAAGTCTAATAAAAAAACAAAAACTACCACACTGTCGGAACAGTTCTAAAATCTAATTAAAAAACAAAAACTACCACACTGTCGGAACAGTTCTAAAATCTATTAAAAAAAAACAAAAAACTACCACACTGTCGGAACAGTTCTAAAGTCTAATAAAAAAACAAAAACTAGCACACTGTCGGAACAGTTCTAAAATCTAATTAAAAAACAAAAACTACCACACTGTCGGAACAGTTCTAAAATCTATTAAAAGAACAGAAACTACCACACTGTCGGAACAGTTCTAAAATCTATTAAAAGAACAGAAACTACCACACTGTCGGAACAGTTCTAAAGCCTAATAAAAAACAAAAACTACAACACTGTCTGAACAGTTCTAAATCTAATAAAAAAGCAAAAACTACCACACTGTCGGAACAGTTCTAAAATCTAATAAAGAAACAAAAACTACCACACTGTCTGAACAGTTCTAAAATCTAATAAAGAAACAAAAACTACCACACTGTCGGAACAGTTCTAAAATCTATTAAAAGAACAGAAACTACCACACTGTCGGAACAGTTCTAAAGCCTAATAAAAAACAAAAACTACAACACTGTCTGAACAGTTCTAAATCTAATAAAAAAGCAAAAACTACCACACTGTCGGAACAGTTCTAAAATCTAATAAAGAAACAAAAACTACCACACTGTCTGAACAGTTCTAAAATCTAATAAAAAAAACAAAAACTACCACACTGTCGGAACAGTTCTAAAGTCTAATAACAAAACAAAAACTACCACACTGTAGGAACAGTTCTAAAGTCTAATAAAAAAACAAAAACTACCACACTGTCGGAACAGTTCTAAAGTCTAATAAAAAAAACAAAAACTACCACACTGTCGGAACAGTTCTAAAATCTATTAAAAAAAACAAAAAACTACCACACTGTCGGAACAGTTCTAAAATCTAATAAAAAAGGAAAAACTACCACACTGTCGGAACAGTTCTAAAATCTAATAAAAAAGGAAAAACTACCACACTGTCGGAACAGTTCTAAAATCTAATAAAGAAACAAAAACTACCACACTGTCTGAACAGTTCTAAGGTCTAATAAAAAAACAAAAACTACCACACTGTCTGAACAGTTCTAAAATCTAATAGAAAAAACAAAAACTACCACACTGTCGGAACAGTTCTAAAGTCTATTAAAAGAACAGAAACTACCACACTGTCGGAACAGTTCTAAAGTCTAATAACAAAACAAAAACTACCACACTGTCGAAACAGTTCTAACGTCTAATAACAAAACAAAAACTACCACACTGTCGGAACAGTTCTAAAGTCTATTAAAAGAACAGAAACTACCACACTGTCGGAAAAGTTCTAAAGTCTAATAAAAAAACAAAAACTACCACACTGTCGGAACAGTTCTAAAGTCTAATAAAAAAACAAAAACTAGCACACTGTCGGAACAGTTCTAAAATCTAATTAAAAAACAAAAACTACCACACTGTCGGAACAGTTCTAAAGTCTATTAAAAGAACAGAAACTACCACACCGTCGGAACAGTTCTAAAGTCTAATAAAAAAAAAAAAAACTACCACACTGTCTGAACAGTTCTAAAATCTAATAAAGAAACAAAAACTACCACACTGTCGGAACAGTTCTAAAGTCTAATAAAAAAAAACAAAAACTACCACACTGTCGGAACAGTTCTAAAATCTAATAAAGAAACAAAAACTACCACACTGTCTGAACAGTTCTAAAATCTAATAAAAAAAACAAAAACTACCACACTGTCGGAACAGTTCTAAAGTCTAATAACAAAACAAAAACTACCACACTGTAGGAACAGTTCTAAAGTCTAATAAAAAAACAAAAACTACCACACTGTCGGAACAGTTCTAAAGTCTAATAAAAAAAACAAAAACTACCACACTGTCGGAACAGTTCTAAAATCTATTAAAAAAAACAAAAAACTACCACACTGTCGGAACAGTTCTAAAATCTAATAAAAAAGGAAAAACTACCACACTGTCGGAACAGTTCTAAAATCTAATAAAAAAGGAAAAACTACCACACTGTCGGAACAGTTCTAAAATCTAATAAAGAAACAAAAACTACCACACTGTCTGAACAGTTCTAAGGTCTAATAAAAAAACAAAAACTACCACACTGTCTGAACAGTTCTAAAATCTAATAGAAAAAACAAAAATTACCACACTGTCGGAACAGTTCTAAAGTCTATTAAAAGAACAGAAACTACCACACTGTCGGAACAGTTCTAAAGTCTAATAACAAAACAAAAACTACCACACTGTCGAAACAGTTCTAACGTCTAATAACAAAACAAAAACTACCACACTGTCGGAACAGTTCTAAAGTCTATTAAAAGAACAGAAACTACCACACTGTCGGAAAAGTTCTAAAGTCTAATAAAAAAAACAAAAGCTACCACACTGTCGGAACAGTTCTAAAGTCTAATAAAAAAACAAAAACTACCACACTGTCGGAACAGTTCTAAAATCTATTAAAAAAAACAAAAAACTACCACACTGTCGGAACAGTTCTAAAATCTAATAAAAAAAACAAAAACTACCACACTGTCGGAACAGTTCTAAAATCTAATAGAAAACACAAAAACTACCACACTGTCGGAACAGTTCTAAAGTCTATTAAAAGAACAGAAACTACCACACTGTCGGAACAGTTCTAAAGTCTAATAAAAAAAAACAAAAACTACCACACTGTCGGAACAGTTCTAAAGTCTAATAACAAAACAAAAACTACCACACTGTAGGAACAGTTCTAAAGTCTAATAAAAAAACAAAAACTACCACACTGTCGGAACAGTTCTAAAGTCTAATAAAAAAAACAAAAACTACCACACTGTCGGAACAGTTCTAAAATCTAATAAAAAAGGAAAAACTACCACACTGTCGGAACAGTTCTAAAATCTAATAAAGAAACAAAAACTACCACACTGTCTGAACAGTTCTAAGGTCTAATAAAAAAACAAAAACTACCACACTGTCGGAACAGTTCTAAAATCTAATAGAAAAAACAAAAACTACCACACTGTCGAAACAGTTCTAAAGTCTATTAAAAGAACAGAAACTACCACACTGTCGGAACAGTTCTAAAGTCTAATAACAAAACAAAAACTACCACACTGTCGGAACAGTTCTAACGTCTAATAACAAAACAAAAACTACCACACTGTCGGAACAGTTCTAAAGTCTATTAAAAGAACAGAAACTACCACACTGTCGGAACAGTTCTAAAGTCTAATAAAAAAAACAAAAACTACCACACTGTCGGAACAGTTCTAAAGTCTAATAACAAAACAAAAACTACCACACTGTCTGATCAGATCTAAAGTCTAATAAAAAAACAAAAACTACCACACTGTCGAAACAGTTCTAAAGTCTAATAAAAAAACAAAAACTACAAGACTGTCTGAACAGTTCTAAAGTCTAATAAAAAAACAAAAACTACCACACTGTCGGAACAGTTCTAAAGTCTAATAAAAAAAAATAGCACACTGTCGGAACAGTTCTAAAGTCTATTAAAAGAACAGAAACTACCACACTGTCGGAACAGATCTAAAGTCTAATAAAAAACAAAAACTACCACACTGTCGAAACAGTTCTAAAATCTAATAAAAAAACAAAAACTACCACACAGTCTGATCAGATCTAAAGTCTAACAAAAAAACAAAAACTACCACACTGTCGAAACAGTTCTAAAGTCTAATAAAAAAACAAAAACTACCACACTGTCTGAACAGTTCTAAAGTCTAATAAAAAAACAAAAACTACCACACTGTCGAAACAGTTCTAAAGTCTAATAAAAAAACAAAAACTACCAGACTGTCTGAACAGTTCTAAAATCTAATTAAAAAACAAAAACTACCACACTGTCGGAACAGTTCTAAAGTCTAATAAAAAAAAATAGCACACTGTCGGAACAGTTCTAAAGTCTATTAAAAGAACAGAAACTACCACACTGTCGGAACAGATCTAAAGTCTAATAAAAAACAAAAACTACCACACTGTCGAAACAGTTCTAAAGTCTAATAAAAAAACAAAAACTACCACACTGTCTGATCAGATCTAAAGTCTAACAAAAAAACAAAAACTACCACACTGTCGAAACAGTTCTAAAGTCTAATAAAAAAACAAAAACTACCACACTGTCTGAACAGTTCTAAAGTCTAATAAAAAAACAAAAACTACCACACTGTCGGAACAGTTCTAAAATCTAATTAAAAAACAAAAACTACCACACTGTCGGAACAGTTCTAAAATCTATTAAAAAAAAACAAAAAACTACCACACTGTCGGAACAGTTCTAAAGTCTAATAAAAAAACAAAAACTAGCACACTGTCGGAACAGTTCTAAAATCTAATTAAAAAACAAAAACTACCACACTGTCGGAACAGTTCTAAAATCTATTAAAAGAACAGAAACTACCACACTGTCGGAACAGTTCTAAAATCTATTAAAAGAACAGAAACTACCACACTGTCGGAACAGTTCTAAAGCCTAATAAAAAACAAAAACTACAACACTGTCTGAACAGTTCTAAATCTAATAAAAAAGCAAAAACTACCACACTGTCGGAACAGTTCTAAAATCTAATAAAGAAACAAAAACTACCACACTGTCTGAACAGTTCTAAAATCTAATAAAGAAACAAAAACTACCACACTGTCGGAACAGTTCTAAAATCTATTAAAAAAAACAAAAAACTACCACACTGTCGGAACAGTTCTAAAATCTAATAAAAAAAACAAAAACTACCACACTGTCGGAACAGTTCTAAAATCTAATAGAAAACACAAAAACTACCACACTGTCGGAACAGTTCTAAAGTCTATTAAAAGAACAGAAACTACCACACTGTCGGAACAGTTCTAAAGTCTAATAAAAAAAAACAAAAACTACCACACTGTCGGAACAGTTCTAAAGTCTAATAACAAAACAAAAACTACCACACTGTAGGAACAGTTCTAAAGTCTAATAAAAAAACAAAAACTACCACACTGTCGGAACAGTTCTAAAGTCTAATAAAAAAAACAAAAACTACCACACTGTCGGAACAGTTCTAAAATCTAATAAAAAAGGAAAAACTACCACACTGTCGGAACAGTTCTAAAATCTAATAAAGAAACAAAAACTACCACACTGTCTGAACAGTTCTAAGGTCTAATAAAAAAACAAAAACTACCACACTGTCGGAACAGTTCTAAAATCTAATAGAAAAAACAAAAACTACCACACTGTCGAAACAGTTCTAAAGTCTATTAAAAGAACAGAAACTACCACACTGTCGGAACAGTTCTAAAGTCTAATAACAAAACAAAAACTACCACACTGTCGGAACAGTTCTAACGTCTAATAACAAAACAAAAACTACCACACTGTCGGAACAGTTCTAAAGTCTATTAAAAGAACAGAAACTACCACACTGTCGGAACAGTTCTAAAGTCTAATAAAAAAAACAAAAACTACCACACTGTCGGAACAGTTCTAAAGTCTAATAACAAAACAAAAACTACCACACTGTCTGATCAGATCTAAAGTCTAATAAAAAAACAAAAACTACCACACTGTCGAAACAGTTCTAAAGTCTAATAAAAAAACAAAAACTACAAGACTGTCTGAACAGTTCTAAAGTCTAATAAAAAAACAAAAACTACCACACTGTCGGAACAGTTCTAAAGTCTAATAAAAAAAAATAGCACACTGTCGGAACAGTTCTAAAGTCTATTAAAAGAACAGAAACTACCACACTGTCGGAACAGATCTAAAGTCTAATAAAAAACAAAAACTACCACACTGTCGAAACAGTTCTAAAATCTAATAAAAAAACAAAAACTACCACACAGTCTGATCAGATCTAAAGTCTAACAAAAAAACAAAAACTACCACACTGTCGAAACAGTTCTAAAGTCTAATAAAAAAACAAAAACTACCACACTGTCTGAACAGTTCTAAAGTCTAATAAAAAAACAAAAACTACCACACTGTCGAAACAGTTCTAAAGTCTAATAAAAAAACAAAAACTACCAGACTGTCTGAACAGTTCTAAAATCTAATTAAAAAACAAAAACTACCACACTGTCGGAACAGTTCTAAAGTCTAATAAAAAAAAATAGCACACTGTCGGAACAGTTCTAAAGTCTATTAAAAGAACAGAAACTACCACACTGTCGGAACAGATCTAAAGTCTAATAAAAAACAAAAACTACCACACTGTCGAAACAGTTCTAAAGTCTAATAAAAAAACAAAAACTACCACACTGTCTGATCAGATCTAAAGTCTAACAAAAAAACAAAAACTACCACACTGTCGAAACAGTTCTAAAGTCTAATAAAAAAACAAAAACTACCACACTGTCTGAACAGTTCTAAAGTCTAATAAAAAAACAAAAACTACCACACTGTCGGAACAGTTCTAAAATCTAATTAAAAAACAAAAACTACCACACTGTCGGAACAGTTCTAAAATCTATTAAAAAAAAACAAAAAACTACCACACTGTCGGAACAGTTCTAAAGTCTAATAAAAAAACAAAAACTAGCACACTGTCGGAACAGTTCTAAAATCTAATTAAAAAACAAAAACTACCACACTGTCGGAACAGTTCTAAAATCTATTAAAAGAACAGAAACTACCACACTGTCGGAACAGTTCTAAAATCTATTAAAAGAACAGAAACTACCACACTGTCGGAACAGTTCTAAAGCCTAATAAAAAACAAAAACTACAACACTGTCTGAACAGTTCTAAATCTAATAAAAAAGCAAAAACTACCACACTGTCGGAACAGTTCTAAAATCTAATAAAGAAACAAAAACTACCACACTGTCTGAACAGTTCTAAAATCTAATAAAGAAACAAAAACTACCACACTGTCGGAACAGTTCTAAAATCTATTAAAAGAACAGAAACTACCACACTGTCGGAACAGTTCTAAAGCCTAATAAAAAACAAAAACTACAACACTGTCTGAACAGTTCTAAATCTAATAAAAAAGCAAAAACTACCACACTGTCGGAACAGTTCTAAAATCTAATAAAGAAACAAAAACTACCACACTGTCTGAACAGTTCTAAAATCTAATAAAAAAAACAAAAACTACCACACTGTCGGAACAGTTCTAAAGTCTAATAACAAAACAAAAACTACCACACTGTAGGAACAGTTCTAAAGTCTAATAAAAAAACAAAAACTACCACACTGTCGGAACAGTTCTAAAGTCTAATAAAAAAAACAAAAACTACCACACTGTCGGAACAGTTCTAAAATCTATTAAAAAAAACAAAAAACTACCACACTGTCGGAACAGTTCTAAAATCTAATAAAAAAGGAAAAACTACCACACTGTCGGAACAGTTCTAAAATCTAATAAAAAAGGAAAAACTACCACACTGTCGGAACAGTTCTAAAATCTAATAAAGAAACAAAAACTACCACACTGTCTGAACAGTTCTAAGGTCTAATAAAAAAACAAAAACTACCACACTGTCTGAACAGTTCTAAAATCTAATAGAAAAAACAAAAATTACCACACTGTCGGAACAGTTCTAAAGTCTATTAAAAGAACAGAAACTACCACACTGTCGGAACAGTTCTAAAGTCTAATAACAAAACAAAAACTACCACACTGTCGAAACAGTTCTAACGTCTAATAACAAAACAAAAACTACCACACTGTCGGAACAGTTCTAAAGTCTATTAAAAGAACAGAAACTACCACACTGTCGGAAAAGTTCTAAAGTCTAATAAAAAAAACAAAAGCTACCACACTGTCGGAACAGTTCTAAAGTCTAATAAAAAAACAAAAACTACCACACTGTCGGAACAGTTCTAAAATCTATTAAAAAAAACAAAAAACTACCACACTGTCGGAACAGTTCTAAAATCTAATAAAAAAAACAAAAACTACCACACTGTCGGAACAGTTCTAAAATCTAATAGAAAACACAAAAACTACCACACTGTCGGAACAGTTCTAAAGTCTATTAAAAGAACAGAAACTACCACACTGTCGGAACAGTTCTAAAGTCTAATAAAAAAAAAAAAAAACTACCACACTGTCGGAACAGTTCTAAAGTCTAATAACAAAACAAAAACTACCACACTGTAGGAACAGTTCTAAAGTCTAATAAAAAAACAAAAACTACCACACTGTCGGAACAGTTCTAAAGTCTAATAAAAAAAACAAAAACTACCACACTGTCGGAACAGTTCTAAAATCTAATAAAAAAGGAAAAACTACCACACTGTCGGAACAGTTCTAAAATCTAATAAAGAAACAAAAACTACCACACTGTCTGAACAGTTCTAAGGTCTAATAAAAAAACAAAAACTACCACACTGTCGGAACAGTTCTAAAATCTAATAGAAAAAACAAAAACTACCACACTGTCGAAACAGTTCTAAAGTCTATTAAAAGAACAGAAACTACCACACTGTCGGAACAGTTCTAAAGTCTAATAACAAAACAAAAACTACCACACTGTCGGAACAGTTCTAACGTCTAATAACAAAACAAAAACTACCACACTGTCGGAACAGTTCTAAAGTCTATTAAAAGAACAGAAACTACCACACTGTCGGAACAGTTCTAAAGTCTAATAAAAAAAACAAAAACTACCACACTGTCGGAACAGTTCTAAAGTCTAATAACAAAACAAAAACTACCACACTGTCTGATCAGATCTAAAGTCTAATAAAAAAACAAAAACTACCACACTGTCGAAACAGTTCTAAAGTCTAATAAAAAAACAAAAACTACAAGACTGTCTGAACAGTTCTAAAGTCTAATAAAAAAACAAAAACTACCACACTGTCGGAACAGTTCTAAAGTCTAATAAAAAAAAATAGCACACTGTCGGAACAGTTCTAAAGTCTATTAAAAGAACAGAAACTACCACACTGTCGGAACAGATCTAAAGTCTAATAAAAAACAAAAACTACCACACTGTCGAAACAGTTCTAAAATCTAATAAAAAAACAAAAACTACCACACAGTCTGATCAGATCTAAAGTCTAACAAAAAAACAAAAACTACCACACTGTCGAAACAGTTCTAAAGTCTAATAAAAAAACAAAAACTACCACACTGTCTGAACAGTTCTAAAGTCTAATAAAAAAACAAAAACTACCACACTGTCGGAACAGTTCTAAAATCTAATTAAAAAACAAAAACTACCACACTGTCGGAACAGTTCTAAAATCTATTAAAAAAAACAAAAAACTACCACACTGTCGGAACAGTTCTAAAGTCTAATAAAAAAACAAAAACTAGCACACTGTCGGAACAGTTCTAAAATCTAATTAAAAAACAAAAACTACCACACTGTCGGAACAGTTCTAAAGTCTATTAAAAGAACAGAAACTACCACACCGTCGGAACAGTTCTAAAGTCTAATAAAAAAAAAAAAACTACCACACTGTCTGAACAGTTCTAAAATCTAATAAAGAAACAAAAACTACCACACTGTCGGAACAGTTCTAAAGTCTAATAAAAAAAAAAAAAACTACCACACTGTCGGAACAGTTCTAAAGTCTAATAACAAAACAAAAACTACCACACTGTAGGAACAGTTCTAAAGTCTAATAAAAAAACAAAAACTACCACACTGTCGGAACAGTTCTAAAGTCTAATAAAAAAAACAAAAACTACCACACTGTCGGAACAGTTCTAAAATCTAATAAAAAAGGAAAAACTACCACACTGTCGGAACAGTTCTAAAATCTAATAAAGAAACAAAATCTACCACACTGTCTGAACAGTTCTAAGGTCTAATAAAAAAACAAAAACTACCACACTGTCGGAACAGTTCTAAAATCTAATAGAAAACACAAAAACTACCACACTGTCGAAACAGTTCTAAAGTCTATTAAAACAACAGAAACTACCACACTGTCGGAACAGTTCTAAAGTCTAATAACAAAACAAAAACTACCACACTGTCGGAACAGTTCTAACGTCTAATAACAAAACAAAAACTACCACACTGTCGGAACAGTTCTAAAGTCTATTAAAAGAACAGAAACTACCACACTGTCGGAACAGTTCTAAAGTCTAATAAAAAAAACAAAAACTACCACACTGTCGGAACAGTTCTAAAGTCTAATAAAAAAACAAAAACTACCAGACTGTCTGAACAGTTCTAAAGTCTAATTAAAAAACAAAAACTACCACACTGTCGGAACAGTTCTAAAGTCTAATAAAAAAAAATAGCACACTGTCGGAACAGTTCTAAAGTCTATTAAAAGAACAGAAACTACCACACTGTCGGAACAGATCTAAAGTCTAATAAAAAACAAAAACTACCACACTGTCGAAACAGTTCTAAAGTCTAATAAAAAAACAAAAACTACCACACTGTCTGATCAGATCTAAAGTCTAACAAAAAAACAAAAACTACCACACTGTCGAAACAGTTCTAAAGTCTAATAAAAAAACAAAAACTACCACACTGTCTGAACAGTTCTAAAGTCTAATAAAAAAACAAAAACTACCACACTGTCGGAACAGTTCTAAAATCTAATTAAAAAACAAAAACTACCACACTGTCGGAACAGTTCTAAAATCTATTAAAAAAAAACAAAAAACTACCACACTGTCGGAACAGTTCTAAAGTCTAATAAAAAAACAAAAACTAGCACACTGTCGGAACAGTTCTAAAATCTAATTAAAAAACAAAAACTACCACACTGTCTGAACAGTTCTAAAGTCTAATAAAAAAACAAAAACTACCACACTGTCGGAACAGTTCTAAAATCTAATTAAAAAACAAAAACTACCACACTGTCGGAACAGTTCTAAAATCTATTAAAAAAAAACAAAAAACTACCACACTGTCGGAACAGTTCTAAAGTCTAATAAAAAAACAAAAACTAGCACACTGTCGGAACAGTTCTAAAATCTAATTAAAAAACAAAAACTACCACACTGTCGGAACAGTTCTAAAATCTAATAAAAGAACAGAAACTACCACACTGTCGGAACAGTTCTAAAATCTATTAAAAGAACAGAAACTACCACACTGTCGGAACAGTTCTAAAGCCTAATAAAAAACAAAAACTACAACACTGTCTGAACAGTTCTAAATCTAATAAAAAAGCAAAAACTACCACACTGTCGGAACAGTTCTAAAATCTAATAAAGAAACAAAAACTACCACACTGTCTGAACAGTTCTAAAATCTAATAAAGAAACAAAAACTACCACACTGTCGGAACAGTTCTAAAATCTATTAAAAGAACAGAAACTACCACACTGTCGGAACAGTTCTAAAGCCTAATAAAAAACAAAAACTACAACACTGTCTGAACAGTTCTAAATCTAATAAAAAAGCAAAAACTACCACACTGTCGGAACAGTTCTAAAATCTAATAAAGAAACAAAAACTACCACACTGTCTGAACAGTTCTAAAATCTAATAAAAAAAACAAAAACTACCACACTGTCGGAACAGTTCTAAAGTCTAATAACAAAACAAAAACTACCACACTGTAGGAACAGTTCTAAAGTCTAATAAAAAAACAAAAACTACCACACTGTCGGAACAGTTCTAAAGTCTAATAAAAAAAAAAAAAACTACCACACTGTCGGAACAGTTCTAAAATCTATTAAAAAAAACAAAAAACTACCACACTGTCGGAACAGTTCTAAAATCTAATAAAAAAGGAAAAACTACCACACTGTCGGAACAGTTCTAAAATCTAATAAAAAAGGAAAAACTACCACACTGTCGGAACAGTTCTAAAATCTAATAAAGAAACAAAAACTACCACACTGTCTGAACAGTTCTAAGGTCTAATAAAAAAACAAAAACTACCACACTGTCTGAACAGTTCTAAAATCTAATAGAAAAAACAAAAATTACCACACTGTCGGAACAGTTCTAAAGTCTATTAAAAGAACAGAAACTACCACACTGTCGGAACAGTTCTAAAGTCTAATAACAAAACAAAAACTACCACACTGTCGAAACAGTTCTAACGTCTAATAACAAAACAAAAACTACCACACTGTCGGAACAGTTCTAAAGTCTATTAAAAGAACAGAAACTATCACACTGTCGGAAAAGTTCTAAAATCTATTAAAAAAAACAAAAAACTACCACACTGTCGGAACAGTTCTAAAGTCTAATAAAAAAACAAAAACTAGCACACTGTCGGAACAGTTCTAAAATCTAATTAAAAAACAAAAACTACCACACTGTCGGAACAGTTCTAAAGTCTATTAAAAGAACAGAAACTACCACACCGTCGGAACAGTTCTAAAGTCTAATAAAAAAAAAAAAACTACCACACTGTCTGAACAGTTCTAAAATCTAATAAAGAAACAAAAACTACCACACTGTCGGAACAGTTCTAAAGTCTAATAAAAAAAAAAAAAACTACCACACTGTCGGAACAGTTCTAAAGTCTAATAACAAAACAAAAACTACCACACTGTAGGAACAGTTCTAAAGTCTAATAAAAAAACAAAAACTACCACACTGTCGGAACAGTTCTAAAGTCTAATAAAAAAAACAAAAACTACCACACTGTCGGAACAGTTCTAAAATCTAATAAAAAAGGAAAAACTACCACACTGTCGGAACAGTTCTAAAATCTAATAAAGAAACAAAATCTACCACACTGTCTGAACAGTTCTAAGGTCTAATAAAAAAACAAAAACTACCACACTGTCGGAACAGTTCTAAAATCTAATAGAAAACACAAAAACTACCACACTGTCGAAACAGTTCTAAAGTCTATTAAAACAACAGAAACTACCACACTGTCGGAACAGTTCTAAAGTCTAATAACAAAACAAAAACTACCACACTGTCGGAACAGTTCTAACGTCTAATAACAAAACAAAAACTACCACACTGTCGGAACAGTTCTAAAGTCTATTAAAAGAACAGAAACTACCACACTGTCGGAACAGTTCTAAAGTCTAATAAAAAAAACAAAAACTACCACACTGTCGGAACAGTTCTAAAGTCTAATAAAAAAACAAAAACTACCAGACTGTCTGAACAGTTCTAAAGTCTAATTAAAAAACAAAAACTACCACACTGTCGGAACAGTTCTAAAGTCTAATAAAAAAAAATAGCACACTGTCGGAACAGTTCTAAAGTCTATTAAAAGAACAGAAACTACCACACTGTCGGAACAGATCTAAAGTCTAATAAAAAACAAAAACTACCACACTGTCGAAACAGTTCTAAAGTCTAATAAAAAAACAAAAACTACCACACTGTCTGATCAGATCTAAAGTCTAACAAAAAAACAAAAACTACCACACTGTCGAAACAGTTCTAAAGTCTAATAAAAAAACAAAAACTACCACACTGTCTGAACAGTTCTAAAGTCTAATAAAAAAACAAAAACTACCACACTGTCGGAACAGTTCTAAAATCTAATTAAAAAACAAAAACTACCACACTGTCGGAACAGTTCTAAAATCTATTAAAAAAAAACAAAAAACTACCACACTGTCGGAACAGTTCTAAAGTCTAATAAAAAAACAAAAACTAGCACACTGTCGGAACAGTTCTAAAATCTAATTAAAAAACAAAAACTACCACACTGTCTGAACAGTTCTAAAGTCTAATAAAAAAACAAAAACTACCACACTGTCGGAACAGTTCTAAAATCTAATTAAAAAACAAAAACTACCACACTGTCGGAACAGTTCTAAAATCTATTAAAAAAAAACAAAAAACTACCACACTGTCGGAACAGTTCTAAAGTCTAATAAAAAAACAAAAACTAGCACACTGTCGGAACAGTTCTAAAATCTAATTAAAAAACAAAAACTACCACACTGTCGGAACAGTTCTAAAATCTAATAAAAGAACAGAAACTACCACACTGTCGGAACAGTTCTAAAATCTATTAAAAGAACAGAAACTACCACACTGTCGGAACAGTTCTAAAGCCTAATAAAAAACAAAAACTACAACACTGTCTGAACAGTTCTAAATCTAATAAAAAAGCAAAAACTACCACACTGTCGGAACAGTTCTAAAATCTAATAAAGAAACAAAAACTACCACACTGTCTGAACAGTTCTAAAATCTAATAAAGAAACAAAAACTACCACACTGTCGGAACAGTTCTAAAATCTATTAAAAGAACAGAAACTACCACACTGTCGGAACAGTTCTAAAGCCTAATAAAAAACAAAAACTACAACACTGTCTGAACAGTTCTAAATCTAATAAAAAAGCAAAAACTACCACACTGTCGGAACAGTTCTAAAATCTAATAAAGAAACAAAAACTACCACACTGTCTGAACAGTTCTAAAATCTAATAAAAAAAACAAAAACTACCACACTGTCGGAACAGTTCTAAAGTCTAATAACAAAACAAAAACTACCACACTGTAGGAACAGTTCTAAAGTCTAATAAAAAAACAAAAACTACCACACTGTCGGAACAGTTCTAAAGTCTAATAAAAAAAACAAAAACTACCACACTGTCGGAACAGTTCTAAAATCTATTAAAAAAAACAAAAAACTACCACACTGTCGGAACAGTTCTAAAATCTAATAAAAAAGGAAAAACTACCACACTGTCGGAACAGTTCTAAAATCTAATAAAAAAGGAAAAACTACCACACTGTCGGAACAGTTCTAAAATCTAATAAAGAAACAAAAACTACCACACTGTCTGAACAGTTCTAAGGTCTAATAAAAAAACAAAAACTACCACACTGTCTGAACAGTTCTAAAATCTAATAGAAAAAACAAAAATTACCACACTGTCGGAACAGTTCTAAAGTCTATTAAAAGAACAGAAACTACCACACTGTCGGAACAGTTCTAAAGTCTAATAACAAAACAAAAACTACCACACTGTCGAAACAGTTCTAACGTCTAATAACAAAACAAAAACTACCACACTGTCGGAACAGTTCTAAAGTCTATTAAAAGAACAGAAACTATCACACTGTCGGAAAAGTTCTAAAGTCTAATAAAAAAAACAAAAGCTACCACACTGTCGGAACAGTTCTAAAGTCTAATAAAAAAACAAAAACTACCACACTGTCGGAACAGTTCTAAAATCTATTAAAAAAAACAAAAAACTACCACACTGTCGGAACAGTTCTAAAATCTAATAAAAAAAACAAAAACTACCACACTGTCGGAACAGTTCTAAAATCTAATAGAAAACACAAAAACTACCACACTGTCGGAACAGTTCTAAAGTCTATTAAAAGAACAGAAACTACCACACTGTCGGAACAGTTCTAAAGTCTAATAAAAAAAAAAAAAAACTACCACACTGTCGGAACAGTTCTAAAGTCTAATAACAAAACAAAAACTACCACACTGTAGGAACAGTTCTAAAGTCTAATAAAAAAACAAAAACTACCACACTGTCGGAACAGTTCTAAAGTCTAATAAAAAAAACAAAAACTACCACACTGTCGGAACAGTTCTAAAATCTAATAAAAAAGGAAAAACTACCACACTGTCGGAACAGTTCTAAAATCTAATAAAGAAACAAAAACTACCACACTCTCTGAACAGTTCTAAGGTCTAATAAAAAAACAAAAACTACCACACTGTCGGAACAGTTCTAAAATCTAATAGAAAAAACAAAAACTACCACACTGTCGAAACAGTTCTAAAGTCTATTAAAAGAACAGAAACTACCACACTGTCGGAACAGTTCTAAAGTCTAATAACAAAACAAAAACTACCACACTGTCGGAACAGTTCTAACGTCTAATAACAAAACAAAAACTACCACACTGTCGGAACAGTTCTAAAGTCTATTAAAAGAACAGAAACTACCACACTGTCGGAGCAGTTCTAAAGTCTAATAAAAAAAACAAAAACTACCACACTGTCGGAACAGTTCTAAAGTCTAATAACAAAACAAAAACTACCACACTGTCTGATCAGATCTAAAGTCTAATAAAAAAACAAAAACTACCACACTGTCGAAACAGTTCTAAAGTCTAATAAAAAAACAAAAACTACAAGACTGTCTGAACAGTTCTAAAGTCTAATAAAAAAACAAAAACTACCACACTGTCGGAACAGTTCTAAAGTCTAATAAAAAAAAATAGCACACTGTCGGAACAGTTCTAAAGTCTATTAAAAGAACAGAAACTACCACACTGTCGGAACAGATCTAAAGTCTAATAAAAAACAAAAACTACCACACTGTCGAAACAGTTCTAAAATCTAATAAAAAAACAAAAACTACCACACAGTCTGATCAGATCTAAAGTCTAACAAAAAAACAAAAACTACCACACTGTCGAAACAGTTCTAAAGTCTAATAAAAAAACAAAAACTACCACACTGTCTGAACAGTTCTAAAGTCTAATAAAAAAACAAAAACTACCACACTGTCGGAACAGTTCTAAAATCTAATTAAAAAACAAAAACTACCACACTGTCGGAACAGTTCTAAAATCTATTAAAAAAAACAAAAAACTACCACACTGTCGGAACAGTTCTAAAGTCTAATAAAAAAACAAAAACTAGCACACTGTCGGAACAGTTCTAAAATCTAATTAAAAAACAAAAACTACCACACTGTCGGAACAGTTCTAAAGTCTATTAAAAGAACAGAAACTACCACACCGTCGGAACAGTTCTAAAGTCTAATAAAAAAAAAAAAACTACCACACTGTCTGAACAGTTCTAAAATCTAATAAAGAAACAAAAACTACCACACTGTCGGAACAGTTCTAAAGTCTAATAAAAAAAAAAAAAACTACCACACTGTCGGAACAGTTCTAAAGTCTAATAACAAAACAAAAACTACCACACTGTAGGAACAGTTCTAAAGTCTAATAAAAAAACAAAAACTACCACACTGTCGGAACAGTTCTAAAGTCTAATAAAAAAAACAAAAACTACCACACTGTCGGAACAGTTCTAAAATCTAATAAAAAAGGAAAAACTACCACACTGTCGGAACAGTTCTAAAATCTAATAAAGAAACAAAATCTACCACACTGTCTGAACAGTTCTAAGGTCTAATAAAAAAACAAAAACTACCACACTGTCGGAACAGTTCTAAAATCTAATAGAAAACACAAAAACTACCACACTGTCGAAACAGTTCTAAAGTCTATTAAAACAACAGAAACTACCACACTGTCGGAACAGTTCTAAAGTCTAATAACAAAACAAAAACTACCACACTGTCGGAACAGTTCTAACGTCTAATAACAAAACAAAAACTACCACACTGTCGGAACAGTTCTAAAGTCTATTAAAAGAACAGAAACTACCACACTGTCGGAACAGTTCTAAAGTCTAATAAAAAAAACAAAAACTACCACACTGTCGGAACAGTTCTAAAGTCTAATAAAAAAACAAAAACTACCAGACTGTCTGAACAGTTCTAAAGTCTAATTAAAAAACAAAAACTACCACACTGTCGGAACAGTTCTAAAGTCTAATAAAAAAAAATAGCACACTGTCGGAACAGTTCTAAAGTCTATTAAAAGAACAGAAACTACCACACTGTCGGAACAGATCTAAAGTCTAATAAAAAACAAAAACTACCACACTGTCGAAACAGTTCTAAAGTCTAATAAAAAAACAAAAACTACCACACTGTCTGATCAGATCTAAAGTCTAACAAAAAAACAAAAACTACCACACTGTCGAAACAGTTCTAAAGTCTAATAAAAAAACAAAAACTACCACACTGTCTGAACAGTTCTAAAGTCTAATAAAAAAACAAAAACTACCACACTGTCGGAACAGTTCTAAAATCTAATTAAAAAACAAAAACTACCACACTGTCGGAACAGTTCTAAAATCTATTAAAAAAAAACAAAAAACTACCACACTGTCGGAACAGTTCTAAAGTCTAATAAAAAAACAAAAACTAGCACACTGTCGGAACAGTTCTAAAATCTAATTAAAAAACAAAAACTATCACACTGTCGGAACAGTTCTAAAGTCTATTAAAAGAACAGAAACTACCACAGCGTCGGAACAGTTCTAAAGTCTAATAAAAAAAAAAAAACTACCACACTGTCTGAACAGTTCTAAAATCTAATAAAGAAACAAAAACTACCACACTTTCGGAACAGTTCTAAAATCTATTAAAAGAACAGAAACTACCACACTGTCGGAACAGTTCTAAAGCCTAATAAAAAACAAAAACTACCACACTGTCTGAACAGTTCTAAATCTAATAAAAAAGCAAAAACTACCACACTGTCGGAACAGTTCTAAAATCTAATAAAGAAACAAAAACTACCACACTGTCTGAACAGTTCTAAAATCTAATAAAAAAAACAAAAACTACCACACTGTCGGAACAGTTCTAAAATCTAATAGAAAACACAAAAACTACCACACTGTCGGAACAGTTCTAAAGTCTATTAAAAGAACAGAAACTACCACACTGTCGGAACAGTTCTAAAGCCTAATAAAAAAAAAAAAAAACTACCACACTGTCGAACAGTTCTAAAGTCTAATAACAAAACAAAAACTACCACACTGTAGGAACAGTTCTAAAGTCTAATAAAAAAAACAAAACTACCACACTGTCGGAACAGTTCTAAAGTCTAATAAAAAAAACAAAAACTACCACACTGTCGGAACAGTTCTAAAATCTATTAAAAAAAACAAAAAACTACCACACTGTCGGAACAGTTCTAAAATCTAATAAAAAAGGAAAAACTACCACACTGTCGGAACAGTTCTAAAATCTAATAAAAAAGGAAAAACTACCACACTGTCGGAACAGTTCTAAAATCTAATAAAGAAACAAAAACTACCACACTGTCTGAACAGTTCTAAGGTCTAATAAAAAAACAAAAACTACCACACTGTCTGAACAGTTCTAAAATCTAATAGAAAAAACAAAAACTACCACACTGTCGGAACAGTTCTAAAGTCTATTAAAAGAACAGAAACTACCACACTGTCGGAACAGTTCTAAAGTCTAATAACAAAACAAAAACTACCACACTGTCGAAACAGTTCTAACGTCTAATAACAAAACAAAAACTACCACACTGTCGGAACAGTTCTAAAGTCTATTAAAAGAACAGAAACTACCACACTGTCGGAAAAGTTCTAAAGTCTAATAAAAAAAACAAAAGCTACCACACTGTCGGAACAGTTCTAAAGTCTAATAACAAAACAAAAACTACCACACTGTCTGATCAGATCTAAAGTCTAGTAAAAAAACAAAAACTACCACACTGTCGAAACAGTTCTAAAGTCTAATAAAAAAACAAAAACTACCACACTGTCTGAACAGTTCTAAAGTCTAATAAAAAAACAAAAACTACCACACTGTCGGAACAGTTCTAAAGTCTAATAAAAAAAAATAGCACACTGTCGGAACAGTTCTAAAGTCTATTAAAAGAACAGAAACTACCACACTGTCGGAACAGTTCTAAAGTCTAATAAAAAAAACCAAAAACTACCACACTGTCGGAACAGTTCTAAAATCTAATAAAAAAAACAAAAACTACCACACTGTCGGAACAGTTCTAAAATCTAATAGAAAACACAAAAACTACCACACTGTCGGAACAGTTCTAAAGCCTATTAAAAGAACAGAAACTACCACACTGTCGAACAGTTCTAAAGTCTAATAAAAAAAAAAAAAAACTACCACACTGTCGGAACAGTTCTAAAGTCTAATAACAAAACAAAAACTACCACACTGTCGGAACAGTTCTAAGGTCTAATAAAAAAACAAAAACTACCACACTGTCGGAACAGTTCTAAAATCTAATAGAAAAAACAAAAACTACCACACTGTCGAAACAGTTCTAAAGTCTATTAAAAGAACAGAAACTACCACACTGTCGGAACAGTTCTAAAGTCTAATAACAAAACAAAAACTACCACACTGTCGGAACAGTTCTAACGTCTAATAACAAAACAAAAACTACCACACTGTCGGAACAGTTCTAAAGTCTATTAAAAGAACAGAAACTACCACACTGTCGGAACAGTTCTAAAGTCTAATAAAAAAAACAAAAACTACCACACTGTCGGAACAGTTCTAAAGTCTAATAACAAAACAAAAACTACCACACTGTCTGATCAGATCTAAAGTCTAATAAAAAAACAAAAACTACCACACTGTCGAAACAGTTCTAAAGTCTAATAAAAAAACAAAAACTACCAGACTGTCTGAACAGTTCTAAAGTTTAATAAAAAAACAAAAACTACCACACTGTCGGAACAGTTCTAAAGTCTAATAAAAAAAAATAGCACACTGTCGGAACAGTTCTAAAGTCTATTAAAAGAACAGAAACTACCACACTGTCGGAACAGATCTAAAGTCTAATAAAAAACAAAAACTACCACACTGTCGAAACAGTTCTAAAGTCTAATAAAAAAACAAAAACTACCACACTGTCTGATCAGATCTAAAGTCTAACAAAAAAACAAAAACTACCACACTGTCGAAACAGTTCTAAAGTCTAATAAAAAAACAAAAACTACCACACTGTCTGAACAGTTCTAAAGTCTAATAAAAAAACAAAAACTACTACACTGTCGGAACAGTTCTAAAATCTAATTAAAAAACAAAAACTACCACACTGTCGGAACAGTTCTAAAATCTATTAAAAAAAAAAAAAAAACTACCACACTGTCGGAACAGTTCTAAAGTCTAATAACAAAACAAAAACTACCACACTGTCGGAACAGTTCTAAGGTCTAATAAAAAAACAAAAACTACCACACTGTCGGAACAGTTCTAAAATCTAATAGAAAAAACAAAAACTACCACACTGTCGAAACAGTTCTAAAGTCTATTAAAAGAACAGAAACTACCACACTGTCGGAACAGTTCTAAAGTCTAATAACAAAACAAAAACTACCACACTGTCGGAACAGTTCTAACGTCTAATAACAAAACAAAAACTACCACACTGTCGGAACAGTTCTAAAGTCTATTAAAAGAACAGAAACTACCACACTGTCGGAACAGTTCTAAAGTCTAATAAAAAAAACAAAAACTACCACACTGTCGGAACAGTTCTAAAGTCTAATAACAAAACAAAAACTACCACACTGTCTGATCAGATCTAAAGTCTAATAAAAAAACAAAAACTACCACACTGTCGAAACAGTTCTAAAGTCTAATAAAAAAACAAAAACTACCAGACTGTCTGAATATTCTAAAGTCTAATAAAAAAACAAAAACTACCACACTGTCGGAACAGTTCTAAAGTCTAATAAAAAAAATAGCACACTGTCGGAACAGTTCTAAAGTCTATTAAAAGAACAGAAACTACCACACTGTCGGAACAGATCTAAAGTCTAATAAAAAACAAAAACTACCACACTGTCGAAACAGTTCTAAAGTCTAATAAAAAAACAAAAACTACCACACTGTCTGATCAGATCTAAAGTCTAACAAAAAAACAAAAACTACCACACTGTCGAAACAGTTCTAAAGTCTAATAAAAAAACAAAAACTACCACACTGTCTGAACAGTTCTAAAGTCTAATAAAAAAACAAAAACTACCACACTGTCGGAACAGTTCTAAAGTCTAATAAAAAACAAAAACTAGCACACTGTCGGAACAGTTCTAAAATCTAATTAAAAAACAAAAACTACCACACTGTCGGAACAGTTCTAAAGTCTATTAAAAGAACAGAAACTACCACACCGTCGGAACAGTTCTAAAGTCTAATAAAAAAAAAAAAACTACCACACTGTCTGAACAGTTCTAAAATCTAATAAAGAAACAAAAATTACCACACTGTCGGAACAGTTCTAAAATCTATTAAAAGAACAGAAACTACCACACTGTCGGAACAGTTCTAAAGCCTAATAAAAAACAAAAACTACCACACTGTCTGAACAGTTCTAAATCTAATAAAAAAGCAAAAACTACCACACTGTCGGAACAGTTCTAAAATCTAATAAAGAAACAAAAACTACCACACTGTCTGAACAGTTCTAAAATCTAATAAAAAAAACAAAAACTACCACACTGTCGGAACAGTTCTAAAATCTAATAGAAAACACAAAAACTACCACACTGTCGGAACAGTTCTAAAGTCTATTAAAAGAACAGAAACTACCACACTGTCGGAACAGTTCTAAAGTCTAATAAAAAAAAAAAAAAACTACCACACTGTCGGAACAGTTCTAAAGTCTAATAACAAAACAAAAACTACCACACTGTAGGAACAGTTCTAAAGTCTAATAAAAAAACAAAAACTACCACACTGTCGGAACAGTTCTAAAGTCTAATAAAAAAAACAAAAACTACCACACTGTCGGAACAGTTCTAAAATCTATTAAAAAAAACAAAAAACTACCACACTGTCTGAACAGTTCTAAAATCTAATAGAAAAAACAAAAACTACCACACTGTCGGAACAGTTCTAAAGTCTATTAAAAGAACAGAAACTACCACACTGTCGGAACAGTTCTAACGTCTAATAACAAAACAAAAACTACCACACTGTCGGAACAGTTCTAAAGTCTATTAAAAGAACAGAAACTACCACACTGTCGGAAAACTTCTAAAGTCTAATAAAAAAAACAAAAGCTACCACACTGTCGGAACAGTTCTAAAGTCTAATAACAAAACAAAAACTACCACACTGTCTGATCAGATCTAAAGTCTAATAAAAAAACAAAAACTACCACACTGTCGAAACAGTTCTAAAGTCTAATAAAAAAACAAAAACTACCACATTGTCTGAACAGTTCTAAAGTCTAATAAAAAAACAAAAACTACCACACTGTCGGAACAGTTCTAAAGTCTAATAAAAAAAAATAGCACACTGTCGGAACAGTTCTAAAGTCTATTAAAAGAACAGAAACTACCACACTGTCGGAACAGTTCTAAAGTCTAATAAAAAAAAAAAAAAAACTACCACACTGTCGGAACAGTTCTAAAATCTAATAAAAAAAACAAAAACTACCACACTGTCGGAACAGTTCTAAAATCTAATAGAAAACACAAAAACTACCACACTGTCGGAACAGTTCTAAAGTCTATTAAAAGAACAGAAACTACCACACTGTCGGAACAGTTCTAAAGTCTAATAAAAAAAAAAAAAACTACCACACTGTCGGAACAGTTCTAAAGTCTAATAACAAAACAAAAACTACCACACTGTAGGAACAGTTCTAAAGTCTAATAAAAAAACAAAAACTACCACACTGTCGGAACAGTTCTAAAGTCTAATAAAAAAAACAAAAACTACCACACTGTCGGAACAGTTCTAAAATCTATCAAAAAAAACAAAAAACTACCACACAGTCGGAACAGTTCTAAAATCTAATAGAAAACACAAAAACTACCACACTGTCGGAACAGTTCTAAAGTCTATTAAAAGAACAGAAACTACCACACTGTCGGAACAGTTCTAAAGTCTAATAAAAAAAACCAAAAACTACCACACTGTCGGAACAGTTCTAAAGTCTAATAACAAAACAAAAACTACCACACTGTAGGAACAGTTCTAAAGTCTAATAAAAAAACAAAAACTACCACACTGTCGGAACAGTTCTAAAATCTATTAAAAAAACCAAAAAACTACCACACTGTCGGAACAGTTCTAAAATCTAATAAAAAAAAACAAAAACTACCACACTGTCGGAACAGTTCTAAAATCTAATAGAAAACACAAAAACTACCACACTGTCGGAACAGTTCTAAAGTCTATTAAAAGAACAGAAACTACCACACTGTCGGAACAGTTCTAAAGTCTAATAAAAAAAAAAAAAAACTACCACACTGTCGGAACAGTTCTAAAGTCTAATAACAAAACAAAAACTACCACACTGTAGGAACAGTTCTAAAGTCTAATAAAAAAACAAAAACTACCACACTGTCGGAACAGTTCTAAAGTCTAATAAAAAAAACAAAAACTACCACACTGTCGGAACAGTTCTAAAATCTAATAAAAAAGGAAAAACTACCACACTGTCGGAACAGTTCTAAAATCTAATAAAGAAACAAAAACTACCACACTGTCTGAACAGTTCTAAGGTCTAATAAAAAAACAAAAACTACCACACTGTCGGAACAGTTCTAAAATCTAATAGAAAAAACAAAAACTACCACACTGTCGAAACAGTTCTAAAGTCTATTAAAAGAACAGAAACTACCACACTGTCGGAACAGTTCTAAAGTCTAATAACAAAACAAAAACTACCACACTGTCGGAACAGTTCTAACGTCTAATAACAAAACAAAAACTACCACACTGTCGGAACAGTTCTAAAGTCTATTAAAAGAACAGAAACTACCACACTGTCGGAACAGTTCTAAAGTCTAATAAAAAAAAAAAAACCTACCACACTGTCGGAACAGTTCTAAAGTCTAATAACAAAACAAAAACTACCGCACTGTCTGATCAGATCTAAAGTCTAATAAAAAAACAAAAACTACCACACTGTCGAAACAGTTCTAAAGTCTAATAAAAAAACAAAAACTACCAGACTGTCTGAACAGTTCTAAAGTCTAATAAAAAAACAAAAACTACCACACTGTCGGAACAGTTCTAAAGTCTAATAAAAAAAAATAGCACACTGTCGGAACAGTTCTAAAGTCTATTAAAAGAACAGAAACTACCACACTGTCGGAACAGATCTAAAGTCTAATAAAAAACAAAAACTACCACACTGTCGAAACAGTTCTAAAGTCTAATAAAAAAACAAAAACTACCACACTGTCTGATCAGATCTAAAGTCTAACAAAAAAACAAAAACTACCACACTGTCGAAACAGTTCTAAAGTCTAATAAAAAAACAAAAACTACCACACTGTCTGAACAGTTCTAAAGTCTAATAAAAAAACAAAAACTACCACACTGTCGGAACAGTTCTAAAATCTAATTAAAAAACAAAAACTACCACACTGTCGGAACAGTTCTAAAATCTATTAAAAAAAAAACAAAAAACTACCACACTGTCGGAACAGTTCTAAAGTCTAATAAAAAAACAAAAACTAGCACACTGTCGGAACAGTTCTAAAATCTAATTAAAAAACAAGAACTACCACACTGTCGGAACAGTTCTAAAGTCTATTAAAAGAACAGAAACTACCACACCGTCGGAACAGTTCTAAAGTCTAATAAAAAAAAAAAAACTACCACACTGTCTGAACAGTTCTAAAATCTAATAAAGAAACAAAAACTACCACACTGTCGGAACAGTTCTAAAATCTATTAAAAGAACAGAAACTACCACACTGTCGGAACAGTTCTAAAGCCTAATAAAAAACAAAAACTACCACACTGTCTGAACAGTTCTAAATCTAATAAAAAAGCAAAAACTACCACACTGTCGGAACAGTTCTAAAATCTAATAAAGAAACAAAAACTACCACACTGTCTGAACAGTTCTAAAATCTAATAAAAAAAACAAAAACTACCACACAGTCGGAACAGTTCTAAAATCTAATAGAAAACACAAAAACTACCACACTGTCGGAACAGTTCTAAAGTCTATTAAAAGAACAGAAACTACCACACTGTCTGAACAGTTCTAAAGTCTAATAAAAAAAAACAAAAACTACCACACTGTCGGAACAGTTCTAAAGTATAATAACAAAACAAAAACTACCACACTGTAGGAACAGTTCTAAAGTCTAATAAAAAAACAAAAACTACCACACTGTCGGAACAGTTCTAAAGTCTAATAAAAAAAACAAAAACTACCACACTGTCGGAACAGTTCTAAAATCTATTAAAAAAAACAAAAAACTACCACACTGTCGGAACAGTTCTAAAATCTAATAAAAAAACAAAAACTACCACACTGTCGGAACAGTTCTAAAATCTAATAAAAAAGGAAAAACTACCACTGTCGGAACAGTTCTAAAATCTAATAAAGAAACAAAAACTACCACTGTCGGAACAGTTCTAAAATCTAATAAAGAAACAAAAACTACCACACTGTCTGAACAGTTCTAAGGTCTAATAAAAAAACAAAAACTACCACACTGTCTGAACAGTTCTAAAATCTAATAGAAAAAACAAAAACTACCACACTGTCGGAACAGTTCTAAAGTCTATTAAAAGAACAGAAACTACCACACTGTCGGAACAGTTCTAAAGTCTAATAACAAAACAAAAACTACCACACTGTCGGAACAGTTCTAACGTCTAATAACAAAACAAAAACTACCACACTGTCGGAATAGTTCTAAAGTCTATTAAAAGAACAGAAACTACCACACTGTCGGAACAGTTCTAAAGTCTAATAAAAAAAACAAAAACTACCACACTGTCGGAACAGTTCTAAAGTCTAATAACAAAACAAAAACTACCACACTGTCGAAACAGTTCTAAAGTCTAATAAAAAAACAAAAACTACCACACTGTCTGAACAGTTCTAAAGTCTAATAAAAAAACAAAAACTACCACACTGTCGGAACAGTTCTAAAGTCTAATAAAAAAAAATAGCACACTATCGGAACAGTTCTAAATCTAATAAAAAAAAAACTACCACACTGTCGGAACAGTTCTAAGATCTAATGATAAAAACAAAAGCTACCACACTGTCGGAACAGTTCTAAAATCTAATGAAAAAAAAATAAAACCTACCACACTGTCGGAACAGTTCTAAAGTCTATTAAAAAAGCCAAAACTACCACACTCTCGGAATAGTTCTAAAATCTAATTAAAAAACAAAACTACCACACTGTCGGAACAGTTCTAAAGTCTAATTAAAAAGCAAAAACTACCACACTGTCAGTACAGTTCTACAATCTAATAAAAAAGCAAAACCTACCACACTGTCGAAACAGTTCTAAAGTCTAATAAAAAAGCAAAAACTACCACACTGTTGGAACAGTCCTACAGTCTAATAAAAAAACAAAAACTAGCACACTGTCGGAACAGTTCTAAAATCTAATTAAAAAACAAAAACTACCACACTGTCGGAACAGTTCTAAAATCTATTAAAAAAAAACAAAAAACTACCACACTGTCGGAACAGTTCTAAAGTCTAATAAAAAAACAAAAACTAGCACACTGTCGGAACAGTTCTAAAATCTAATTAAAAAACAAAACTACCACACTGTCGGAACAGTTCTAAAGTCTATTAAAAGAACAGAAACTACCACACCGTCGGAACAGTTCTAAAGTCTAATAAAAAAACAAAAACTACCACACTGTCGGAACAGTTCTAAAGTCTAATAACAAAACAAAAACTACCACACTGTCTGATCAGATCTAAAGTCTAATAAAAAAACAAAAACTACCACACTGTCGAAACAGTTCTAAAGTCTAATAAAAAAACAAAAACTACCACACTGTCGGAACAATTCTAAAGTCTAATAAAAAAACAAAAACTACCACACTGTCGGAACAGTTCTAAAGTCTAATAGAAAAAAATAGCACACTATCGGAACAGTTCTAAATCTAATAAAAAAAAAACTACCACACTGTCGGAACAGTTCTAAGATCTAATGATAAAAACAAAAGCTACCACACTGTCGGAACAGTTCTAAAATCTAATGAAAAAAAAAAAAACTACCACACTGTCGGAATAGTTCTAAAATCTAATAAAAAAACAAAACTACCACACTGTCGGAACAGTTCTAAAGTCTAATTAAAAAGCAAAAACTACCACACTGTCAGTACAGTTCTAAAATCTAATAAAAAAGCAAAACCTACCACACTGTCGAAACAGTTCTAAAGTCTAATAAAAAAGCAAAAACTACCACACTGTTGGAACAGTTCTAAAGTCTAATAAAAATGCAAAAACTACCACACTGTCGGAACAGTTCTACAGTCTAATAAAAAAACAAAAACTAGCACACTGTCGGAACAGTTCTAAAATCTAATTAAAAAACAAAAACTACCACACTGTCGGAACAGTTCTAAAGCCTATTAAAAGAACAGAAACTACCACACCGTCGGAACAGTTCTAAAGTCTAATAAAAAAAACAAAAACTACCACACTGTCTGAACAGTTCTAAAATCTAATAAAAAAACAAAAAATACCACACTGTCGGAACAGTTCTAAAATCTAATAAAAAAAAAAAAACTACCACACTGTCGGAACAGTTCTAAAATCTAATAAAAAAAACAAAAACTACCACACTGTCGGAACAGTTCTAAAGTCTAATAAAAAAAAAAAAAAACTACCACACTGTTGGAACAGTTCTAAAGTCTAATAAAAAAAACAAAAACTACCACACTGTCGGAACAGTTCTAAAATCTACAAACAAAAAAAAACTACCACACAGTCGGAACAGTTCTAAAATCTAATAAAAAAACAAAAACTACCACACTGTCGGAACAGTTCTAAAGTCTATTAAAAAAACAAAAACTACCACACTGTCGGAACAGTTCTAAAGTCTAATAAAAAAACAAAAACTGCCACACTGTCGGAACAGTTCTAAAATCTAATAAAAAAACAAAAACTGTCACACTGTCGGAACAGTTCTAAAGTCTAATAGAAAAAAGCAAAAACTACCACACTGTCGTAACAGTTCTAAAATCTAATAAAAAAACAAAAACTACCACACTGTCTGAACAGTTCTAAAGTCTATTAAAAAAATAAAAACTACCACACTGTCGGAACAGTTCTAGAATCTAATAAAAAAAGAAAAACTGCCACACTGTCGGAAGAGTTCTAAAGTCTAATAAAAAAACAAAAACTACCACACTGTCGGAACAGTTCTAAAGTCTAATAAAAAAACAAAAACTACCACACTGTCTGAACAGTTCTAAAGTCTATTAAAAAAACAAAAACTACCACACTGTCGGAACAGTTCTAAAATATAATAAAAAAACAAAAACTACCACACTGTCGGAACAGTTCTAAAGTCTAATAAAAAAACAAAAACTACCACACTGTCTGAACAGTTCTAAAATCTAATAGAAAAAAACAAAAACTGCCACACTGTCTACTGAACAACTCTAAAATCCAAAAGCAAAACCGTAGAAAGGAGCAAAATCATGACCGCTCACACTCCTGGCTAAATACTGAACCTTCCTAGATAACAATGAAATAAATAATAGATATACATGTTCTTACTTTGGTTACACAGATAAGCATTGCATGGTATAGCAGAATTGAAAGTACAACACTGCGCGCACGCTACATTGTCTTTTTTCCCACGGGTCAACACAATTTCATCATGTCTTTTACGACCAAAAGCAGATCCTATAAGAATACAAACCTAAATATACCAAGTAATTATATTAGATTTTAAGACATTAACTCATATTAGCTCCTAAGAATTTGCACGTTTTCGTCTCTCAAGATTTGCTTTTGTTTGTTGTTTGTATTATATTAGTATTATATTTGCTCCAGATTATTTTAAAGTTTTATATGTAAGGTATAAGAAAAGTTTGAAGATACTAAATGGGTAATAACAAGTTGTAAATAGGTGAAGATCAGACAATAGGATAGATTACCATAGATTGTTTTTGTGTGTAAATCACATTCCGTAGACTGCATTGCATAGGTTACTTAATAAAGGAATTAAGTATTGACAATGCACTTGGCAACCCTACATATACCCCGACGTCACTTACGAAAGAGGAAATCCTAGACAATCATAGGTCTGTTTTATGTTCCTTTGGAATTTCAACCAAAGATGAAGAACTGGATCTACCGTCCTAATTTACACAAGTGTCCTTACAAATACCGTTATATTGCTGGGCCTGCCAAATTCTCCACGAAATCTCTTTCCAAATTTTTAACATGTATTCTATCAGCGGTCAAAACCGGGCTTCAGAGTTACTGTGACATTAGCTGCTTAAAGCGTGATGTGGATCAGATGTGGATTCTGCAGAACTCTAAATATGTGTTAGAGTACATATAATCTAGGCCCCTCTCCTCCTGCAATATCATTAAAACCATTAAGTACTTAAATGACAGGGAACCAGTCAATGAATGGTCCCCTAAATTGCATTAAGAAAAATTCTGAAGTAGTTTTCTTGATATACATGTAAACAAAAGAGTGAATAAATGACAGACGAACCGACTAGGGTAGGTAGAAACGCTTTAAAATCAATGTTTCCACCAATTCGTATGAGAGACTAATTAGATACTTACCAGCTTCGCTCTACAACCAGCGGTAAATACAGCAGTTAAATCAGGAAGAATGCTTTTATCAAGGAAACATTTCTGTAACAATACAAAACATCTCTTATGTACATATACATTGCATTGATAAATAATTCATTCATTCATTCATTCATTCATTCATGCATACATGCATGCATGCATGCATGCAGTCAGTCAGTCAGTCAGTCAGTCAATGCGATTATGTGATAAAAAGTGAATATAAATAATCAGGTTGCGGATTCATACTACCTTGGCAAGTCGAGATGGAAATGTTGAACCTTTACAATTCTCTATGGAAACGGGTAGGGCTGAAATCTACAAATCTACAAACATTGATACACACCTTTATTGGGTGTGAAAGAACATGTTTAACTGTGTTATATGCAAAATTCCAAGGCGATAAACCAAAACACACATATCTGTTTGCCGATTTCCTTGACTTGGTAGATAAAGTTGCCATTCAGCTTCAGCTGGGTATATTATAACCTATGAACTATGGGAATGTATGTTTGTTATTGTGTGGAATACAACACTAGTAGTAATGTGACAACGGGGTCCAATTAGGGTATTTACCGATTTAATTAAACTAAATAACATGCGATTGTATCTTTGCTATTTTTGACGTATCAACACATTCAACGAGCAAGCCTACGATGTCTTTATCGGTAGAGACAGAAATAATGATGAAAATAATTCTTAATAATTTATTTTTTATTGTAATTTTATAGTCTTAAAAGGTTTCTTTACCTCGCTATCATGACAATGCACCGTTCTACCAATACACTGCTGCACACTTGTTGCATGAGAGCATGATAAACACTGAATTCCTAAAATTAAAAGTTGTTCATTTAGCAAAGTAGCAGCATGAATGGGAGTGGCGATGCTCACCAGATTAAGCACCTTGTTTATTGCTTTTGTATCTAAGTTTACCCCTTAGTAGGATCTCACATCGGACTTGGGTACCCAGTGTATGTCTTAAATTAATAAGCATCAGATTTCACATACTAACAAGTTTAAACAACTATATATACTGATGCTTGGTACAACAAGAATCCATAATACACAATATTGTGATTACGGCAAACGGAACATATCCGTGGTCATCTGTGATATAACTTACTGACTCTTCAAAGTATCAGTATCTCATTCTGTGGTCTACGTATATTATAGATTGAATATATAACACTTCCTTAATTTTTAATGTTTTTTTTGTAATATAAATAACCTAATAAAACGCATCAAATAACTAATACAACAGCAGAAAGGAAAAAGGTATAAAGACTGATCTGGTCAGTATACTAAATGTTGTATTTTAATGCTTAACGTTGGCTTTTCGGTGTATTATATAATCTTACCTGCCACTGTGGTCCAGCCACAAATATTTAAAAGTACATTGAAATCTAAAACACAAAACACAGTTAAATATACCACTTTATTATAAGTACAATATCGTTATAGCGTTACCGTAAGATGTATTGGTGTAGGAAACAACAATGAATGTGCCAAGCCAAATATCATAGTTCTAAACAAAAAATGTTTTGATAGAAGTTCCTGTTGTCCAAGTATATGCTTAAAATGTTTCCAGCTATGTTTTGTTATTCCCATTACAATTTCATTGGAAACCGATGTTCAGTTCTTCTTTTTTCCTATTGGTATAAGAGGTCACGACGGTCGAGTTGTTAAAGTCGTCGACTTCTGACCACAAGTTTAACATTACTGACGTTGTCTTGATACACGATACCCACTTCAAATGTTAAGGTTTCAGACTGCTATCCAAGGTCGAAGGTTTCACCGATGATATATTGTGCATGTCCGGGATTTCCGCTGCCGAGAAGTCAGGTAGTCACGACATTATAGAAAAATTGCCTCAAGATAAGTTTGAACATACCAGAGGGATAATCATAAGCCGTATAATGAAGGACAGGCAATACAATGGCCAAAGGAAATAGAACAAAATGACAAACAATGGTTAATAAAACACTACACAGAAAACTAAAGAAAGCGCAACACCAATACAATCCGGATGTGAACTCAGGTGGTCTGGAAGGATAAGCAGTTCGTGTCAAAACAATGCTCACATCATCTCATAACTGATATTTCGAATACAGACTTAATATTAATTAATCATAAACAATAGTACGAGTTCGTCCTGAATCTATGTTTATTTTACTTACAGATGACAAACATCCTGGTTTTATCACTGACCAAACTTCTCTGAAAGAACAATTGATGCTATGTTAGGTTGGTGTCAAATGTTGTCGTGACGCTATTTTTTACATTGATATTATCCAATTTGTTATCATTTGAAAGTGAGTGCAACTATACTTCATAATCAATTCAAACAAAACATGAGATAAAATGGTGACATTTGATACATCGGGGTCCCAATTACCCTTGTGTAGTTGAAACAACTATAATATCAGAAAGCTGATTTACTGCGGTTTAAAATATATCCTATGCTCGTACAAAGACAATTCCATTCTTACCTTACCAGAACAGGCTAATGACAATTTCGTTCCGACACCAATATAGGTTAAAACGTGCTCTTATCTACCATACACCAGTAAGTCAGATTTGTGTCTGTTGGGATCATTGTTTATAAGGAGAAACCATTTTGTTTTAATCTTCCGTAGACCTTCCTTTAAAATTTAGCACTTTGTCTCTTCAAACTTAAGGTAACCTAACATTTTATATTTAATATATGCCACGAAAGACGGTGAATAAAATGAAAAACAAAAAATACCACAAAAATATCAAATATCGAATAGAAAAATAGTGTAAATAGATGTAAAAATCGATCCCTATTACACACATATATACATGGATATGGTTAGAAGTATGATGTATAATTAGAATCATGATTTAAGCTTAGTATTATGAATTTGAATTAAACACGACGGGTATCACTATAATAACAGGAACTGCTCACTCTTTTGGACCATCTGAGTTCACCCTGGTATTTAGTGGGATTTGTGTTGCTCATTCTTTATTTTTCTCTGTAATGTTTTGTAGAACATTGTTTGTCATTTCGTCCTTTTTCTTATGGTCACTGTATTGTCTGTTCTTTAATTTATTGCTTCTGATTACTCCTTTGGTATCTTCTAACTTTTCTTATGAGAATAATTATTTGAAGACCGCTCCCTAAAATTTACAGCAAATTATATACTTGACAGCAACCATACAATGATATATTTCAATTTATATAATGATGCATAAATGATGCTAACAAAGAGACATGCTACTTATTACTTAAAGTAAGAAACGTTTACAAAAGACAAAAAAGAACAGAAATGTTGAGATTTGCATGAATAACCACATTTAAAAGAAACTTGTACCGCAGTCATTCCATAGTTCAAAACCATATAAAATAGTTGAATTTACTCAATTCACTTTTATAGTATTCTCAATGATCAGTTTAGGATCAGATGGTTCTAAGTTTGTCAGCTATGTCATTAATGTATATTAAAAGCAATAGAGGTCTACTAATACAGAGCACTGAGGGACACTAGCTTTAAGATAGTTAATAATCAACCGAAGGGTAAGTATACTAGGCCCATTCGTTGTTTTCTATTAGACACATAACTTTCCAACCTTAGCAAAAGTTGCATAATGTTGGATAACATAGGCCTTCAGTTTTTGATTTAAACCTTTTAACCAAACTCAACCAAAGGCAATCGATATTTCAAAGTATTCTTATCATATATGTTTTTTATCGAATTAGCGTACATAATAAAGGTTATTCCAGAAACGTGTCGTGCACACTAATGGTTATATAATCTTTTGAATTAATGTACATAATAAAGGTTATTCCAGAAACGCGTCGTGCACACTAAGGGTTATATAATCTTTTGAATTAACGTACATACTAAAGGTTATTCCAGAAACGTGTCGTGCACACTAAGGGTTATATATTCTTTTGAATTAACGTACATACTAAAGGTTATTCCAGAAACGTGTCGTGCACACTAAGGGTTATATAATCTTTTGAATTAACGTACTTACTAAAGGTTATTCCAGAAACGTGTCGTGCACACTAAGGGTCATACAATCTTTTGAATTAGCGTACATACTAAAGGTTATTCCAGAAACGCGTCGTGCACACTAAGGGTTATATCATCTTTTGAATTAGCGTACATAATAAAGGTTATTCCAGAAACGTGTCGTGCATACTAAGGATTATATAATCTTTTGAATTAGCGTACATAATAAAGGTTATTCCAGAAACGCGTCGTGCACACTAAGGGTTATATAATCTTTTGAATTAGCGTACATAATAAAGGTTATTCCAGAAATGCGTCGTGCACACTAAGGGTTATATAATCTTTTGAATTAGCGTACATAATAAAGGTTATTCCAGAAACGCGTCGTGCACACTAAGGGTTATATAATCTTTTGAATTAGCGTACATAATAAAGGTTATTCCAGAAACGTGTCGTGTACACTAAGGGTTGTATAATCTTTTGAATTATCGTACATAATAAAGGTTATTCCAGAAACGCGTCGTGCACACTAAGGGTTATATAATCTTTTGAATTAGCGTACATAATAAAGGTTATTCCAGAAACGCGTCGTGCACACTAAGGGTTATATAATCTTTTGAATTAGCGTACATAATAAAGGTTATTCCAGAAACGCGTCGTGCACACTAAGGGTTATATAATCTTTTGAATTAGCGTACATAATAAAGGTTATTCCAGAAACGCGTCGTGCACACTAAGGGTTATATCATCTTTTGAATTAGCGTACATAATAAAGGTTATTCCAGAAACGTGTCGTGCACACTAAGGGTTATATAATCTTTTGAATTAGCGTACATAATAAAGGTTATTCCAGAAACGTGTCGTGTACACTAAGGGTTGTATAATCTTTTGAATTAGCGTACATAATAAAGGTTATTCCAGAAACGCGTCGTGCACACTAAGGATTATATAATCTTTTGAATTAGCGTACATAATAAAGGTTATTCCAGAAACGCGTCGTGCACACTAAGGGTTATATAATCTTTTGAATTAACGTACATACTAAAGGTTATTCCAGAAACGCGTCGTGCACACTAAGGGTTATATAATCTTTTGAATTATCGTACATAATAAAGGTTATTCCAGAAACGCGTCGTGCACACTAAGGGTTATATAATCTTTTGAATTAGCGTACATAATAAAGGTTATTCCAGAAACGCGTCGTGCACACTAAGGGTTATTTAATCTTTTGAATTAGCGTACATACTAAAGGTTATTCCAGAAACGCGTCGTGCACACTAAGGGTTATATCATCTTTTGAATTAGCGTACATAATAAAGGTTATTCCAGAAACGTGTCGTGCACACTAAGGGTTATATAATCTTTTGAATTAGCGTACATAATAAAGGTTATTCCAGAAACGTGTCGTGTACACTAAGGGTTGTATAATCTTTTGAATTAGCGTACATACTAAAGGTTATTCCAGAAACGCGTCGTGCACACTAAGGATTATATAATCTTTTGAATTAGCGTACATAATAAAGGTTATTCCAGAAACGCGTCGTGCACACTAAGGGTTATATAATCTTTTGAATTAACGTACATAATAAAGGTTATTCCAGAAACGTGTCGTGTACACTAAGGGTTGTATAATCTTTTGAATTATCGTACATAATAAAGGTTATTCCAGAAACGCGTCGTGCACACTAAGGGTTATATAATCTTTTGAATTAGCGTACATAATAAAGGTTATTCCAGAAACGCGTCGTGCACACTAAGGGTTATATAATCTTTTGAATTAGCGTACATAATAAAGGTTATTCCAGAAACGCGTCGTGCACACTAAGGGTTATATAATCTTTTGAATTAGCGTACATAATAAAGGTTATTCCAGAAACGTGTCGTGCACACTAAGGGTTATATAATCTTTTGAATTAGCGTACATAATAAAGGTTATTCCAGAAACGCGTCGTGCACACTAAGGGTTATATAATCTTTTGAATTAGCGTACATAATAAAGGTTATTCCAGAAACGCGTCGTGCACACTAAGGGTTATATAATCTTTTGAATTAGCGTACATAATAAAGGTTATTCCAGAAAGGCGTCGTGCACACTAAGGGTTATATCATCTTTTCAATTAGCGTACATAATAAAGGTTATTCCAGAAACGTGTCGTGCACACTAAGAGTTATATAATCTTTTGAATTAGCGTACATACTAAAGGTTATTCCAGAAACGTGTCGTGTAAACTAAGGGTTGTATAATCTTTTGAATTAGCGTACATAATAAAGGTTATTCCAGAAACGCGTCGTGCACACTAAGGGTTATATAATCTTTTGAATTAGCGTACATAATAAAGGTTATTCCAGAAACGCGTCGTGCACACTAAGGGTTATATAATCTTTTGAATTAACGTACATAATAAAGGTTATTCCAGAAACGCGTCGTGAACACTAAGGGATATATAATCTTTTGAATTAGAGTACATAATAAAGGTTATTCCAGAAACGTGTCGTGTACTCTAAGGGTTGTATAATCTTTTGAATTAGCGTACATAATAAAGGTTATTCCAGAAACGCGTAGTGCACACTAAGGGTTATACAATCTTTTGAACTAGCGTACATAATAAAGGTTATTCCAGAAGCGCGTCGTGCACACTAAGGGTTATATAATCTTTTGAATTAGCGTACATACTAAAGGTTATTCCAGAAACGCGTCGTGCACACTAAGGGTTATATAATCTTTTGAATTAGCGTACATACTAAAGGTTATTCCAGAAACGTGTCGTGCACACTAAGGGTTATATAATCTTTTGAATTAGCGTACATACTAAAGGTTATTCCAGAGACGTGTCGTGCACACTAAGGGTTATATAATCTTTTGAATTAGCGTACATAATAAAGGTTATTCCAGAAACTCCTCGTGCACACTAAGTGTTATATAATCTTTTGAATTAGCGTACATAATAAATGTTATTCCAGAAACGTGTCGTGCACACTAAGGGTTACATAATCTTTTGAATTAACGTACATAATAAAGGTTATTCGAGAAACGTGTCGTGCACACTAAGGGTTATATAATCTTTTGAATTAGCGTACATACTAAAGGTTATTCCAGAAACGCGTCGTGCACACTAAGGATTATATAATCTTTTGAATTAGCGTACATAATAAAGGTTAATCAAGAAACGCGTCGTGCACACTAAGGGTTATATCATCTTTTGAATTAGCGTACATAATAAATGTTATTCCAGAAACGTGTCGTGCACACTAAGGGTTACATAATCTTTTGAATTAACGTACATAATAAAGGTTATTCGAGAAACGTGTCGTGCACACTAAGGGTTATATATTCTTTTGAATTAACGTACATACTAAAGGTTATTCCAGAAACGTGTCGTGCACACTAAGGGTTATATAATCTTTTGAATTAACGTACTTACTAAAGGTTATTCCAGAAACGTGTCGTGCACACTAAGGGTCATACAATCTTTTGAATTAGCGTACATAATAAAGGTTATTCCATAAACGCGTCGTGCACACTAAGGGTTATATCATCTTTTGAATTAGCGTACATAATAAAGGTTATTCCAGAAACGTGTCGTGCATACTAAGGATTATATAATCTTTTGAATTAGCGTACATAATAAAGGTTATTCCAGAAACGCGTCGTGCACACTAAGGGTTATATAATCTTTTGAATTAGCGTACATAATAAAGGTTATTCCAGAAACGCGTCGTGCACACTAAGGGTTATATAATCTTTTGAATTAGCGTACATAATAAAGGTTATTCCAGAAACGTGTCGTGTACACTAAGGGTTGTATAATCTTTTGAATTAGCGTACATAATAAAGGTTATTCCAGAAACGCGTCGTGCACACTAAGGGTTATATAATCTTTTGAATTAGCGTACATAATAAAGGTTATTCCAGAAACGCGTCGTGCACACTAAGGGTTATATAATCTTTTGAATTAACGTACATAATAAAGGTTATTCCAGAAACGCGTCGTGAACACTAAGGGATATATAATCTTTTGAATTAGAGTACATAATAAAGGTTATTCCAGAAACGTGTCGTGTACTCTAAGGGTTGTATAATCTTTTGAATTAGCGTACATAATAAAGGTTATTCCAGAAACGCGTAGTGCACACTAAGGGTTATATAATCTTTTGAATTAGCGTACATAATAAAGGTTATTCCAGAAACTCCTCGTGCACACTAAGGGTTATATAATCTTTTGAATTAGCGTACATAATAAATGTTATTCCAGAAACGTGTCGTGCACACTAAGGGTTACATAATCTTTTGAATTAACGTACATAATAAAGGTTATTCGAGAAACGTGTCGTGCACACTAAGGGTTATATAATCTTTTGAATTAGCGTACATACTAAAGGTTATTCCGGAAACGCGTCGTGCACACTAAGGATTATATAATCTTTTGAATTAGCGTACATAATAAAGGTTAATCAAGAAACGCGTCGTGCACACTAAGGGTTATATCATCTTTTGAATTAGCGTACATAATAAATGTTATTCCAGAAACGTGTCGTGCACACTAAGGGTTACATAATCTTTTGAATTAACGTACATAATAAAGGTTATTCGAGAAACGTGTCGTGCACACTAAGGGTTATATATTCTTTTGAATTAACGTACATACTAAAGGTTATTCCAGAAACGTGTCGTGCACACTAAGGGTTATATAATCTTTTGAATTAACGTACTTACTAAAGGTTATTCCAGAAACGTGTCGTGCACACTTAGGGTCATACAATCTTTTGAATTAGCGTACATACTAAAGGTTATTCCAGAAACGCGTCGTGCACACTAAGGGTTATATCATCTTTTGAATTAGCGTACATAATAAAGGTTATTCCAGAAACGTGTCGTGCATACTAAGGATTATATAATCTTTTGAATTAGCGTACATAATAAAGGTTATTCCAGAAACGCGTCGTGCACACTAAGGGTTATATAATCTTTTGAATTAGCGTACATAATAAAGGTTATTCCAGAAACGCGTCGTGCACACTAAGGGTTATATAATCTTTTGAATTAGCGTACATAATAAAGGTTATTCCAGAAACGTGTCGTATACACTAAGGGTTGTATAATCTTTTGAATTATCGTACATAATAAAGGTTATTCCAGAAACGCGTCGTGCACACTAAGGGTTATATAATCTTTTGAATTAGCGTACATAATAAAGGTTATTCCAGAAACGTGTCGTGCACACTAAGGGTTATATCATCTTTTGAATTAGCGTACATAATAAAGGTTATTCCAGAAACGCGTCGTGCACACTAAGGGTTATATAATCTTTTGAATTATCGTACATAATAAAGGTTATTCCAGAAACGTGTCGTGTACACTAAGGGTTGTATAATCTTTTGAATTAACGTACATAATAAAGGTTATTCCAGAAACGCGTCGTGCACACTAAGGATTATATAATCTTTTGAATTAGCGTACATAATAAAGGTTATTCCAGAAACGCGTCGTGCACACTAAGGGTTATATAATCTTTTGAATTAGCGTACATAATAAAGGTTATTCCAGAAACGCGTCGTGCACACTAAGGGTTATATAATCTTTTGAATTAGCGTACATACTAAAGGTTATTCCAGAAACGCGTCGTGCACACTAAGGGTTATATCATCTTTTGAATTAGCGTACATAATAAAGGTTATTCCAGAAACGTGTCGTGCACACTAAGGGTTATATAATCTTTTGAATTAGCGTACATAATAAAGGTTATTCCAGAAACGTGTCGTGTACACTAAGGGTTGTATAATCTTTTGAATTAGCGTACATAATAAAGGTTATTCCAGAAACGCGTCGTGCACACTAAGGATTATATAATCTTTTGAATTAGCGTACATAATAAAGGTTATTCCAGAAACGCGTCGTGCACACTAAGGGTTATATAATCTTTTGAATTAACGTACATAATAAAGGTTATTCCAGAAACGTGTCGTGTACACTAAGGGTTGTATAATCTTTTGAATTAGCGTACATAATAAAGGTTATTCCAGAAACGCGTCGTGCACACTAAGGGTTATATAATCTTTTGAATTAGCGTACATAATAAAGGTTATTCCAGAAACGCGTCGTGCACACTAAGGGTTATATAATCTTTTGAATTAACGTACATAATAAAGGTTATTCCAGAAACGCGTCGTGAACACTAAGGGATATATAATCTTTTGAATTAGAGTACATAATAAAGGTTATTCCAGAAACGTGTCGTGTACTCGAAGGGTTGTATAATCTTTTCAATTAGCGTACATAATAAAGGTTATTCCAGAAACGCGTAGTGCACTCTAAGGGTTATACAATCTTTTGAATTAGCGTACATAATAAAGGTTATTCCAGAAGCGCGTCGTGCACACTAAGGGTTATATAATCTTTTGAATTAGCGTACATACTAAAGGTTATTCCAGAAACGCGTCGTGCACACTAAGGGTTATATAATCTTTTGAATTAGCGTACATACTAAAGGTTATTCCAGAAACGTGTCGTGCACACTAAGGGTTATATAATCTTTTGAATTAGCGTACATACTAAAGGTTATTCCAGAGACGTGTCGTGCACACTAAGGGTTATATAATCTTTTGAATTAGCGTACATAATAAAGGTTATTCCAGAAACTCCTCGTGCACACTAAGGGTTATATAATCTTTTGAATTAGCGTACATAATAAATGTTATTCCAGAAACGTGTCGTGCACACTAAGGGTTACATAATCTTTTGAATTAACGTACATAATAAAGGTTATTCGAGAAACGTGTCGTGCACACTAAGGGTTATATAATCTTTTGAATTAGCGTACATACTAAAGGTTATTCCAGAAACGCGTCGTGCACACTAAGGATTATATAATCTTTTGAATTAGCGTACATAATAAAGGTTAATCAAGAAACGCGTCGTGCACACTAAGGGTTATATCATCTTTTGAATTAGCGTACATAATAAATGTTATTCCAGAAACGTGTCGTGCACACTAAGGGTTACATAATCTTTTGAATTAACGTACATAATAAAGGTTATTCGAGAAACGTGTCGTGCACACTAAGGGTTATATATTCTTTTGAATTAACGTACATACTAAAGGTTATTCCAGAAACGTGTCGTGCACACTAAGGGTTATATAATCTTTTGAATTAACGTACTTACTAAAGGTTATTCCAGAAACGTGTCGTGCACACTAAGGGTCATACAATCTTTTGAATTAGCGTACATACTAAAGGTTATTCCAGAAACGCGTCGTGCACACTAAGGGTTATATCATCTTTTGAATTAGCGTACATAATAAAGGTTATTCCAGAAACGTGTCGTGCATACTAAGGATTATATAATCTTTTGAATTAGCGTACATAATAAAGGTTATTCTAGAAACGCGTCGTGCACACTAAGGGTTATATAATCTTTTGAATTAGCGTACATAATAAAGGTTATTCCAGAAACGCGTCGTGCACACTAAGGGTTATATAATCTTTTAAAATTAGCGTACATAATAAAGGTTATTCCAGAAACGTGTCGTATACACTAAGGGTTGTATAATCTTTTGAATTATCGTACATAATAAAGGTTATTCCAGAAACGCGTCGTGCACACTAAGGGTTATATAATCTTTTGAATTAGCGTACATAATAAAGGTTATTCCAGAAACGTGTCGTGCACACTAAGGGTTATATCATCTTTTGAATTAGCGTACATAATAAAGGTTATTTCAGAAACGCGTCGTGCACACTAAGGGTTATATAATCTTTTGAATTAGCGTACATAATAAAGGTTATTCCAGAAACGCGTCGTGCACACTAAGGGTTATATAATCTTTTGAATTAGCGTACATAATAAAGGTTATTCCAGAAACGCGTCGTGCACACTAAGGGTTATATCATCTTTTGAATTAGCGTACATAATAAAGGTTATTCCAGAAACGTGTCGTGCACACAAAGGATTATATAATCTTTTGAATTAGCGTACATAATAAAGGTTATTCCAGAAACGCGTCGTGCACACTAAGGGTTATATAATCTTTTGAATTAACGTACATACTAAAGGTTATTCCAGAAACGCGTCGTGCACACTAAGGGTTATATAATCTTTTGAATTATCGTACATAATAAAGGTTATTCCAGAAACGCGTCGTGCACACTAAGGGTTATATAATCTTTTGAATTAGCGTACATAATAAAGGTTATTCCAGAAACGCGTCGTGCACACTAAGGGTTATATAATCTTTTGAATTAGCGTACATACTAAAGGTTATTCCAGAAAAGCGTCGTGCACACTAAGGGTTATATCATCTTTTGAATTAGCGTACATAATAAAGGTTATTCCAGAAACGTGTCGTGCACACTAAGGGTTATATAATCTTTTGAATTAGCGTACATAATAAAGGTTATTCCAGAAACGTGTCGTGTACACTAAGGGTTGTATAATCTTTTGAATTAGCGTACATAATAAAGGTTATTCCAGAAACGCGTCGTGCACACTAAGGATTATATAATCTTTTGAATTAGCGTACATAATAAAGGTTATTCCAGAAACGCGTCGTGCACACTAAGGGTTATATAATCTTTTGAATTAACGTACATAATAAAGGTTATTCCAGAAACGTGTCGTGTACACTAAGGGTTGTATAATCTTTTGAATTATCGTACATAATAAAGGTTATTCCAGAAACGCGTCGTGCACACTAAGGGTTATATAATCTTTTGAATTAGCGTACATAATAAAGGTTATTCCAGAAACGCGTCGTGCACACTAAGGGTTATATAATCTTTTGAATTAGCGTACATAATAAAGGTTATTCCAGAAACGCGTCGTGCACACTAAGGGTTATATAATCTTTTGAATTAGCGTACATAATAAAGGTTATTCCAGAAACGTTTCGTGCACACTAAGGGTTATATAATCTTTTGAATTAGCGTACATAATAAAGGTTATTCCAGAAACGCGTCGTGCACACTAAGGGTTATATAATCTTTTGAATTAACGTACATAATAAAGGTTATTCCAGAAACGTGTCGTGTACACTAAGGGTTGTATAATCTTTTGAATTATCGTACATAATAAAGGTTATTCCAGAAACGCGTCGTGCACACTAAGGGTTATATAATCTTTTGAATTAGCGTACATAATAAAGGTTATTCCAGAAACGCGTCGTGCACACTAAGGGTTATATAATCTTTTGAATTAGCGTACATAATAAAGGTTATTCCAGAAACGCGTCGTGCACACTAAGGGTTATATAATCTTTTGAATTAGCGTACATAATAAAGGTTATTCCAGAAACGTGTCGTGCACACTAAGGGTTATATAATCTTTTGAATTAGCGTACATAATAAAGGTTATTCCAGAAACGCGTCGTGCACACTAAGGGTTATATAATCTTTTGAATTAGCGTACATACTAAAGGTTATTCCAGAAACGCGTCGTGCACACTAAGGGTTATATAATCTTTTGAATTAGCGTACATAATAAAGGTTATTCCAGAAAGGCGTCGTGCACACTAAGGTTATATCATCTTTTCAATTAGCGTACATAATAAAGGTTATTCCAGAAACGTGTCGTGCACACTAAGGGTTATATAATCTTTTGAATTAGCGTACATACTAAAGGTTATTCCAGAAACGTGTCGTGTACACTAAGGGTTGTATAATCTTTTGAATTAGCGTACATAATAAAGGTTATTCCAGAAACGCGTCGTGCACACTAAGGGTTATATAATCTTTTGAATTAGCGTACATAATAAAGGTTATTCCAGAAACGCGTCGTGCACACTAAGGGTTATATAATCTTTTGAATTAACGTACATAATAAAGGTTATTCCAGAAACGCGTCGTGAACACTAAGGGATATATAATCTTTTGAATTAGAGTACATAATAAAGGTTATTCCAGAAACGTGTCGTGTACTCGAAGGGTTGTATAATCTTTTGAATTAGCGTACATAATAAAGGTTATTCCAGAAACGCGTAGTGCACACTAAGGGTTATACAATCTTTTGAATTAGCGTACATAATAAAGGTTATTCCAGAAGCGCGTCGTGCACACTAAGGGTTATATAATCTTTTGAATTAGCGTACATACTAAAGGTTATTCCAGAAACGCGTCGTGCACACTAAGGGTTATATAATCTTTTGAATTAGCGTACATACTAAAGGTTATTCCAGAAACGTGTCGTGCACACAAAGGGTTATATAATCTTTTGAATTAGCGTACATACTAAAGGTTATTCCAGAGACGTGTCGTGCACACTAAGGGTTATATAATCTTTTGAATTAGCGTACATAATAAAGGTTATTCCAGAAACTCCTCGTGCACACTAAGGGTTATATAATCTTTTGAATTAGCGTACATAATAAATGTTATTCCAGAAACGTGTCGTGCACACTAAGGGTTACATAATCTTTTGAATTAACGTACATAATAAAGGTTATTCGAGAAACGTGTCGTGCACACTAAGGGTTATATAATCTTTTGAATTAGCGTACATACTAAAGGTTATTCCAGAAACGCGTCGTGCACACTAAGGATTATATAATCTTTTGAATTAGCGTACATAATAAAGGTTAATCAAGAAACGCGTCGTGCACACTAAGGGTTATATCATCTTTTGAATTAGCGTACATAATAAATGTTATTCCAGAAACGTGTCGTGCACACTAAGGGTTACATAATCTTTTGAATTAACGTACATAATAAAGGTTATTCGAGAAACGTGTCGTGCACACTAAGGGTTATATATTCTTTTGAATTAACGTACATACTAAAGGTTATTCCAGAAACGTGTCGTGCACACTAAGGGTTATATAATCTTTTGAATTAACGTACTTACTAAAGGTTATTCCAGAAACGTGTCGTGCACACTAAGGGTCATACAATCTTTTGAATTAGCGTACATACTAAAGGTTATTCCAGAAACGCGTCGTGCACACTAAGGGTTATATCATCTTTTGAATTAGCGTACATAATAAAGGTTATTCCAGAAACGTGTCGTGCATACTAAGGATTATATAATCTTTTGAATTAGCGTACATAATAAAGGTTATTCCAGAAACGCGTCGTGCACACTAAGGGTTATATAATCTTTTGAATTAGCGTACATAATAAAGGTTATTCCAGAAACGCGTCGTGCACACTAAGGGTTATATAATCTTTTGAATTAGCGTACATAATAAAGGTTATTCCAGAAACGTGTCGTATACACTAAGGGTTATATAATCTTTTGAATTAACGTACATAATAAAGGTTATTCCAGAAACGTGTCGTGTACACTAAGGGTTGTATAATCTTTTGAATTATCGTACATAATAAAGGTTATTCCAGAAACGCGTCGTGCACACTAAGATTATATAATCTTTTGAATTAGCGTACATAATAAAGGTTATTCCAGAAACGCGTCGTGCACACTAAGGGTTATATAATCTTTTGAATTAGCGTACATAATAAAGGTTATTCCAGAAACGCGTCGTGCACACTAAGGGTTATATAATCTTTTGAATTAGCGCACATAATAAAGGTTATTCCAGAAACGTGTCGTGCACACTAAGGGTTATATAATCTTTTGAATTAGCGTACATAATAAAGGTTATTCCAGAAACGCGTCGTGCACACTAAGGGTTATATAATCTTTTGAATTAACGTACATAATAAAGGTTATTCCAGAAACGTGTCGTGTACACTAAGGGTTGTATAATCTTTTGGATTATCGTACATAATAAAGGTTATTCCAGAAACGCGTCGTGCACACTAAGGGTTATATAATCTTTTGAATTAGCGTACATAATAAAGGTTATTCCAGAAACGCGTCGTGCACACTAAGGGTTATATAATCTTTTGAATTAGCGTACATAATAAAGGTTATTCCAGAAACGCGTCGTGCACACTAAGGGTTATATAATCTTTTGAATTAGCGTACATAATAAAGGTTATTCCAGAAACGTGTCGTGCACACTAAGGGTTATATAATCTTTTGAATTAGCGTACATAATAAAGGTTATTCCAGAAACGCGTCGTGCACACTAAGGGTTATATAATCTTTTGAATTAGCGTACATAATAAAGGTTATTCCAGAAACGCGTCGTGCACACTAAGGGTTATATAATCTTTTGAATTAGCGTACATAATAAAGGTTATTCCAGAAAGGCGTCGTGCACACTAAGGGTTATATCATCTTTTCAATTAGCGTACATAATAAAGGTTATTCCAGAAACGTGTCGTGCACACTAAGGGTTATATAATCTTTTGAATTAGCGTACATACTAAAGGTTATTCCAGAAACGTGTCGTGTACACTAAGGGTTGTATAATCTTTTGAATTAGCGTACATAATAAAGGTTATTCCAGAAACGCGTCGTGCACACTAAGGGTTATATAATCTTTTGAATTAGCGTACATAATAAAGGTTATTCCAGAAACGCGTCGTGCACACTAAGGGTTATATAATCTTTTGAATTAACGTACATAATAAAGGTTATTCCAGAAACGCGTCGTGAACACTAAGGGATATATAATCTTTTGAATTAGAGTACATAATAAAGGTTATTCCAGAAACGTGTCGTGTACTCGAAGGGTTGTATAATCTTTTGAATTAGCGTACATAATAAAGGTTATTCCAGAAACGCGTAGTGCACACTAAGGGTTATACAATCTTTTGAATTAGCGTACATAATAAAGGTTATTCCAGAAGCGCGTCGTGCACACTAAGGGTTATATAATCTTTTGAATTAGCGTACATACTAAAGGTTATTCCAGAAACGCGTCGTGCACACTAAGGGTTATATAATCTTTTGAATTAGCGTACATACTAAAGGTTATTCCAGAAACGCGTCGTGCACACAAAGGGTTATATAATCTTTTGAATTAGCGTACATACTAAAGGTTATTCCAGAGACGTGTCGTGCACACTAAGGGTTATATAATCTTTTGAATTAGCGTACATAATAAAGGTTATTCCAGAAACTCCTCGTGCACACTAAGGGTTATATAATCTTTTGAATTAGCGTACATAATAAATGTTATTCCAGAAACGTGTCGTGCACACTAAGGGTTACATAATCTTTTGAATTAACGTACATAATAAAGGTTATTCGAGAAACGTGTCGTGCACACTAAGGGTTATATAATCTTTTGAATTAGCGTACATACTAAAGGTTATTCCAGAAACGCGTCGTGCACACTAAGGATTATATAATCTTTTGAATTAGCGTACATAATAAAGGTTAATCAAGAAACGCGTCGTGCACACTAAGGGTTATATCATCTTTTGAATTAGCGTACATAATAAATGTTATTCCAGAAACGTGTCGTGCACACTAAGGGTTACATAATCTTTTGAATTAACGTACATAATAAAGGTTATTCGAGAAACGTGTCGTGCACACTAAGGGTTATATATTCTTTTGAATTAACGTACATACTAAAGGTTATTCCAGAAACGTGTCGTGCACACTAAGGGTTATATAATCTTTTGAATTAACGTACTTACTAAAGGTTATTCCAGAAACGTGTCGTGCACACTAAGGGTCATACAATCTTTTGAATTAGCGTACATACTAAAGGTTATTCCAGAAACGCGTCGTGCACACTAAGGGTTATATCATCTTTTGAATTAGCGTACATAATAAAGGTTATTCCAGAAACGTGTCGTGCATACTAAGGATTATATAATCTTTTGAATTAGCGTACATAATAAAGGTTATTCCAGAAACGCGTCGTGCACACTAAGGGTTATATAATCTTTTGAATTAGCGTACATAATAAAGGTTATTCCAGAAACGCGTCGTGCACACTAAGGGTTATATAATCTTTTGAATTAGCGTACATAATAAAGGTTATTCCAGAAACGTGTCGTATACACTAAGGGTTGTATAATCTTTTGAATTATCGTACATAATAAAGGTTATTCCAGAAACGCGTCGTGCACACTAAGGGTTATATAATCTTTTGAATTAGCGTACATAATAAAGGTTATTCCAGAAACGCGTCGTGCACACTAAGGGTTATATAATCTTTTGAACTAACGTACATAATAAAGGTTATTCCAGAAACGTGTCGTGTACACTAAGGGTTGTATAATCTTTTGAATTAGCGTACATAATAAAGGTTAATCAAGAAACGCGTCGTGCACACTAAGGGTTATATCATCTTTTGAATTAGCGTACATAATAAAGGTTATTCCAGAAACGCGTCGTGCACACTAAGGGTTATATAATCTTTTGAATTAACGTACATAATAAAGGTTATTCCAGAAACGCGTCGTGAACACTAAGGGATATATAATCTTTTGAATTAGAGTACATAATAAAGGTTATTCCAGAAACGTGTCGTGTACTCGAAGGGTTGTATAATCTTTTGAATTAGCGTACATAATAAAGGTTATTCCAGAAACGCGTAGTGCACACTAAGGGTTATACAATCTTTTGAATTAGCGTACATAATAAAGGTTATTCCAGAAGCGCGTCGTGCACACTAAGGGTTATATAATCTTTTGAATTAGCGTACATACTAAAGGTTATTCCAGAAACGCGTCGTGCACACTAAGGGTTATATAATCTTTTGAATTAGCGTACATACTAAAGGTTATTCCAGAAACGTGTCGTGCACACAAAGGGTTATATAATCTTTTGAATTAGCGTACATATTAAAGGTTATTCCAGAGACGTGTCGTGCACACTAAGGGTTATATAATCTTTTGAATTAGCGTACATAATAAAGGTTATTCCAGAAACTCCTCGTGCACACTAAGGGTTATATAATCTTTTGAATTAGCGTACATAATAAATGTTATTCCAGAAACGTGTCGTGCACACTAAGGGTTACATAATCTTTTGAATTAACGTACATAATAAAGGTTATTCGAGAAACGTGTCGTGCACACTAAGGATTATATAATCTTTTGAATTAGCGTACATAATAAAGGTTAATCAAGAAACGCGTCGTGCACACTAAGGGTTATATCATCTTTTGAATTAGCGTACATAATAAATGTTATTCCAGAAACGTGTCGTGCACACTAAGGGTTACATAATCTTTTGAATTAACGTACATAATAAAGGTTATTCGAGAAACGTGTCGTGCACACTAAGGGTTATATATTCTTTTGAATTAACGTACATACTAAAGGTTATTCCAGAAACGTGTCGTGCACACTAAGGGTTATATAATCTTTTGAATTAACGTACTTACTAAAGGTTATTCCAGAAACGTGTCGTGCACACTAAGGGTCATACAATCTTTTGAATTAGCGTACATACTAAAGGTTATTCCAGAAACGCGTCGTGCACACTAAGGGTTATATCATCTTTTGAATTAGCGTACATAATAAAGGTTATTCCAGAAACGTGTCGTGCATACTAAGGATTATATAATCTTTTGAATTAGCGTACATAATAAAGGTTATTCCAGAAACGCGTCGTGCACACTAAGGGTTATATAATCTTTTGAATTAGCGTACATAATAAAGGTTATTCCAGAAACGCGTCGTGCACACTAAGGGTTATATAATCTTTTGAATTAGCGTACATAATAAAGGTTATTCCAGAAACGTGTCGTATACACTAAGGGTTATATAATCTTTTGAATTAACGTACATAATAAAGGTTATTCCAGAAACGTGTCGTGTACACTAAGGGTTGTATAATCTTTTGAATTATCGTACATAATAAAGGTTATTCCAGAAACGCGTCGTGCACACTAAGATTATATAATCTTTTGAATTAGCGTACATAATAAAGGTTATTCCAGAAACGCGTCGTGCACACTAAGGGTTATATAATCTTTTGAATTAGCGTACATAATAAAGGTTATTCCAGAAACGCGTCGTGCACACTAAGGGTTATATAATCTTTTGAATTAGCGCACATAATAAAGGTTATTCCAGAAACGTGTCGTGCACACTAAGGGTTATATAATCTTTTGAATTAGCGTACATAATAAAGGTTATTCCAGAAACGCGTCGTGCACACTAAGGGTTATATAATCTTTTGAATTAACGTACATAATAAAGGTTATTCCAGAAACGTGTCGTGTACACTAAGGGTTGTATAATCTTTTGAATTATCGTACATAATAAAGGTTATTCCAGAAACGCGTCGTGCACACTAAGGGTTATATAATCTTTTGAATTAGCGTACATAATAAAGGTTATTCCAGAAACGCGTCGTGCACACTAAGGGTTATATAATCTTTTGAATTAGCGTACATAATAAAGGTTATTCCAGAAACGCGTCGTGCACACTAAGGGTTATATAATCTTTTGAATTAGCGTACATAATAAAGGTTATTCCAGAAACGTGTCGTGCACACTAAGGGTTATATAATCTTTTGAATTAGCGTACATAATAAAGGTTATTCCAGAAACGCGTCGTGCACACTAAGGGTTATATAATCTTTTGAATTAGCGTACATAATAAAGGTTATTCCAGAAACGCGTCGTGCACACTAAGGGTTATATAATCTTTTGAATTAGCGTACATAATAAAGGTTATTCCAGAAAGGCGTCGTGCACACTAAGGGTTATATCATCTTTTCAATTAGCGTACATAATAAAGGTTATTCCAGAAACGTGTCGTGCACACTAAGGGTTATATAATCTTTTGAATTAGCGTACATACTAAAGGTTATTCCAGAAACGTGTCGTGTACACTAAGGGTTGTATAATCTTTTGAATTAGCGTACATAATAAAGGTTATTCCAGAAACGCGTCGTGCACACTAAGGGTTATATAATCTTTTGAATTAGCGTACATAATAAAGGTTATTCCAGAAACGCGTCGTGCACACTAAGGGTTATATAATCTTTTGAATTAACGTACATAATAAAGGTTATTCCAGAAACGCGTCGTGAACACTAAGGGATATATAATCTTTTGAATTAGAGTACATAATAAAGGTTATTCCAGAAACGTGTCGTGTACTCGAAGGGTTGTATAATCTTTTGAATTAGCGTACATAATAAAGGTTATTCCAGAAACGCGTAGTGCACACTAAGGGTTATACAATCTTTTGAATTAGCGTACATAATAAAGGTTATTCCAGAAGCGCGTCGTGCACACTAAGGGTTATATAATCTTTTGAATTAGCGTACATACTAAAGGTTATTCCAGAAACGCGTCGTGCACACTAAGGGTTATATAATCTTTTGAATTAGCGTACATACTAAAGGTTATTCCAGAAACGCGTCGTGCACACAAAGGGTTATATAATCTTTTGAATTAGCGTACATACTAAAGGTTATTCCAGAGACGTGTCGTGCACACTAAGGGTTATATAATCTTTTGAATTAGCGTACATAATAAAGGTTATTCCAGAAACTCCTCGTGCACACTAAGGGTTATATAATCTTTTGAATTAGCGTACATAATAAATGTTATTCCAGAAACGTGTCGTGCACACTAAGGGTTACATAATCTTTTGAATTAACGTACATAATAAAGGTTATTCGAGAAACGTGTCGTGCACACTAAGGGTTATATAATCTTTTGAATTAGCGTACATACTAAAGGTTATTCCAGAAACGCGTCGTGCACACTAAGGATTATATAATCTTTTGAATTAGCGTACATAATAAAGGTTAATCAAGAAACGCGTCGTGCACACTAAGGGTTATATCATCTTTTGAATTAGCGTACATAATAAATGTTATTCCAGAAACGTGTCGTGCACACTAAGGGTTACATAATCTTTTGAATTAACGTACATAATAAAGGTTATTCGAGAAACGTGTCGTGCACACTAAGGGTTATATATTCTTTTGAATTAACGTACATACTAAAGGTTATTCCAGAAACGTGTCGTGCACACTAAGGGTTATATAATCTTTTGAATTAACGTACTTACTAAAGGTTATTCCAGAAACGTGTCGTGCACACTAAGGGTCATACAATCTTTTGAATTAGCGTACATACTAAAGGTTATTCCAGAAACGCGTCGTGCACACTAAGGGTTATATCATCTTTTGAATTAGCGTACATAATAAAGGTTATTCCAGAAACGTGTCGTGCATACTAAGGATTATATAATCTTTTGAATTAGCGTACATAATAAAGGTTATTCCAGAAACGCGTCGTGCACACTAAGGGTTATATAATCTTTTGAATTAGCGTACATAATAAAGGTTATTCCAGAAACGCGTCGTGCACACTAAGGGTTATATAATCTTTTGAATTAGCGTACATAATAAAGGTTATTCCAGAAACGTGTCGTATACACTAAGGGTTGTATAATCTTTTGAATTATCGTACATAATAAAGGTTATTCCAGAAACGCGTCGTGCACACTAAGGGTTATATAATCTTTTGAATTAGCGTACATAATAAAGGTTATTCCAGAAACGCGTCGTGCACACTAAGGGTTATATAATCTTTTGAACTAACGTACATAATAAAGGTTATTCCAGAAACGTGTCGTGTACACTAAGGGTTGTATAATCTTTTGAATTAGCGTACATAATAAAGGTTAATCAAGAAACGCGTCGTGCACACTAAGGGTTATATCATCTTTTGAATTAGCGTACATAATAAATGTTATTCCAGAAACGTGTCGTGCACACTAAGGGTTACATAATCTTTTGAATTAACGTACATAATAAAGGTTATTCGAGAAACGTGTCGTGCACACTAAGGGTTATATATTCTTTTGAATTAACGTACATACTAAAGGTTATTCCAGAAACGTGTCGTGCACACTAAGGGTTATATAATCTTTTGAATTAACGTACTTACTAAAGGTTATTCCAGAAACGTGTCGTGCACACTAAGGGTCATACAATCTTTTGAATTAGCGTACATACTAAAGGTTATTCCAGAAACGCGTCGTGCACACTAAGGGTTATATCATCTTTTGAATTAGCGTACATAATAAAGGTTATTCCAGAAACGTGTCGTGCATACTAAGGATTATATAATCTTTTGAATTAGCGTACATAATAAAGGTTATTCCAGAAACGCGTCGTGCACACTAAGGGTTATATAATCTTTTGAATTAGCGTACATAATAAAGGTTATTCCAGAAACGCGTCGTGCACACTAAGGGTTATATAATCTTTTGAATTAGCGTACATAATAAAGGTTATTCCAGAAACGTGTCGTATACACTAAGGGTTGTATAATCTTTTGAATTATCGTACATAATAAAGGTTATTCCAGAAACGCGTCGTGCACACTAAGGGTTATATAATCTTTTGAATTAGCGTACATAATAAAGGTTATTCCAGAAACGCGTCGTGCACACTAAGGGTTATATAATCTTTTGAATTAACGTACATAATAAAGGTTAATCAAGAAACGCGTCGTGCACACTAAGGGTTATATCATCTTTTGAATTAGCGTACATAATAAATGTTATTCCAGAAACGTGTCGTGCACACTAAGGGTTACATAATCTTTTGAATTAACGTACATAATAAAGGTTATTCGAGAAACGTGTCGTGCACACTAAGGGTTATATATTCTTTTGAATTAACGTACATACTAAAGGTTATTCCAGAAACGTGTCGTGCACACTAAGGGTTATATAATCTTTTGAATTAACGTACTTACTAAAGGTTATTCCAGAAACGTGTCGTGCACACTAAGGGTCATACAATCTTTTGAATTAGCGTACATACTAAAGGTTATTCCAGAAACGCGTCGTGCACACTAAGGGTTATATCATCTTTTGAATTAGCGTACATAATAAAGGTTATTCCAGAAACGTGTCGTGCATACTAAGGATTATATAATCTTTTGAATTAGCGTACATAATAAAGGTTATTCCAGAAACGCGTCGTGCACACTAAGGGTTATATAATCTTTTGAATTAGCGTACATAATAAAGGTTATTCCAGAAACGCGTCGTGCACACTAAGGGTTATATAATCTTTTGAATTAGCGTACATAATAAAGGTTATTCCAGAAACGTGTCGTATACACTAAGGGTTATATAATCTTTTGAATTAACGTACATAATAAAGGTTATTCCAGAAACGTGTCGTGTACACTAAGGGTTGTATAATCTTTTGAATTATCGTACATAATAAAGGTTATTCCAGAAACGCGTCGTGCACACTAAGATTATATAATCTTTTGAATTAGCGTACATAATAAAGGTTATTCCAGAAACGCGTCGTGCACACTAAGGGTTATATAATCTTTTGAATTAGCGTACATAATAAAGGTTATTCCAGAAACGCGTCGTGCACACTAAGGGTTATATAATCTTTTGAATTAGCGCACATAATAAAGGTTATTCCAGAAACGTGTCGTGCACACTAAGGGTTATATAATCTTTTGAATTAGCGTACATAATAAAGGTTATTCCAGAAACGCGTCGTGCACACTAAGGGTTATATAATCTTTTGAATTAACGTACATAATAAAGGTTATTCCAGAAACGTGTCGTGTACACTAAGGGTTGTATAATCTTTTGAATTATCGTACATAATAAAGGTTATTCCAGAAACGCGTCGTGCACACTAAGGGTTATATAATCTCTTGAATTAGCGTACATAATAAAGGTTATTCCAGAAACGCGTCGTGCACACTAAGGGTTATATAATCTTTTGAATTAGCGTACATAATAAAGGTTATTCCAGAAACGCGTCGTGCACACTAAGGGTTATATAATCTTTTGAATTAGCGTACATAATAAAGGTTATTCCAGAAACGTGTCGTGCACACTAAGGGTTATATAATCTTTTGAATTAGCGTACATAATAAAGGTTATTCCAGAAACGCGTCGTGCACACTAAGGGTTATATAATCTTTTGAATTAGCGTACATAATAAAGGTTATTCCAGAAACGCGTCGTGCACACTAAGGGTTATATAATCTTTTGAATTAGCGTACATAATAAAGGTTATTCCAGAAAGGCGTCGTGCACACTAAGGGTTATATCATCTTTTCAATTAGCGTACATAATAAAGGTTATTCCAGAAACGTGTCGTGCACACTAAGGGTTATATAATCTTTTGAATTAGCGTACATACTAAAGGTTATTCCAGAAACGTGTCGTGTACACTAAGGGTTGTATAATCTTTTGAATTAGCGTACATAATAAAGGTTATTCCAGAAACGCGTCGTGCACACTAAGGGTTATATAATCTTTTGAATTAGCGTACATAATAAAGGTTATTCCAGAAACGCGTCGTGCACACTAAGGGTTATATAATCTTTTGAATTAACGTACATAATAAAGGTTATTCCAGAAACGCGTCGTGAACACTAAGGGATATATAATCTTTTGAATTAGAGTACATAATAAAGGTTATTCCAGAAACGTGTCGTGTACTCGAAGGGTTGTATAATCTTTTGAATTAGCGTACATAATAAAGGTTATTCCAGAAACGCGAAGTGCACACTAAGGGTTATACAATCTTTTGAATTAGCGTACATAATAAAGGTTATTCCAGAAGCGCGTCGTGCACACTAAGGGTTATATAATCTTTTGAATTAGCGTACATACTAAAGGTTATTCCAGAAACGCGTCGTGCACACTAAGGGTTATATAATCTTTTGAATTAGCGTACATACTAAAGGTTATTCCAGAAACGCGTCGTGCACACAAAGGGTTATATAATCTTTTGAATTAGCGTACATACTAAAGGTTATTCCAGAGACGTGTCGTGCACACTAAGGGTTATATAATCTTTTGAATTAGCGTACATAATAAAGGTTATTCCAGAAACTCCTCGTGCACACTAAGGGTTATATAATCTTTTGAATTAGCGTACATAATAAATGTTATTCCAGAAACGTGTCGTGCACACTAAGGGTTACATAATCTTTTGAATTAACGTACATAATAAAGGTTATTCGAGAAACGTGTCGTGCACACTAAGGGTTATATAATCTTTTGAATTAGCGTACATACTAAAGGTTATTCCAGAAACGCGTCGTGCACACTAAGGATTATATAATCTTTTGAATTAGCGTACATAATAAAGGTTAATCAAGAAACGCGTCGTGCAAACTAAGGGTTATATCATCTTTTGAATTAGCGTACATAATAAATGTTATTCCAGAAACGTGTCGTGCACACTAAGGGTTACATAATCTTTTGAATTAACGTACATAATAAAGGTTATTCGAGAAACGTGTCGTGCACACTAAGGGTTATATATTCTTTTGAATTAACGTACATACTAAAGGTTATTCCAGAAACGTGTCGTGCACACTAAGGGTTATATAATCTTTTGAATTAACGTACTTACTAAAGGTTATTCCAGAAACGTGTCGTGCACACTAAGGGTCATACAATCTTTTGAATTAGCGTACATACTAAAGGTTATTCCAGAAACGCGTCGTGCACACTAAGGGTTATATCATCTTTTGAATTAGCGTACATAATAAAGGTTATTCCAGAAACGTGTCGTGCATACTAAGGATTATATAATCTTTTGAATTAGCGTACATAATAAAGGTTATTCCAGAAACGCGTCGTGCACACTAAGGGTTATATAATCTTTTGAATTAGCGTACATAATAAAGGTTATTCCAGAAACGCGTCGTGCACACTAAGGGTTATATAATCTTTTGAATTAGCGTACATAATAAAGGTTATTCCAGAAACGTGTCGTATACACTAAGGGTTGTATAATCTTTTGAATTATCGTACATAATAAAGGTTATTCCAGAAACGCGTCGTGCACACTAAGGGTTATATAATCTTTTGAATTAGCGTACATAATAAAGGTTATTCCAGAAACGCGTCGTGCACACTAAGGGTTATATAATCTTTTGAACTAACGTACATAATAAAGGTTATTCCAGAAACGTATCGTGTACACTAAGGGTTGTATAATCTTTTGAATTAGCGTACATAATAAAGGTTAATCAAGAAACGCGTCGTGCACACTAAGGGTTATATCATCTTTTGAATTAGCGTACATAATAAATGTTATTCCAGAAACGTGTCGTGCACACTAAGGGTTACATAATCTTTTGAATTAACGTACATAATAAAGGTTATTCGAGAAACGTGTCGTGCACACTAAGGGTTATATATTCTTTTGAATTAACGTACATACTAAAGGTTATTCCAGAAACGTGTCGTGCACACTAAGGGTTATATAATCTTTTGAATTAACGTACTTACTAAAGGTTATTCCAGAAACGTGTCGTGCACACTAAGGGTCATACAATCTTTTGAATTAGCGTACATACTAAAGGTTATTCCAGAAACGCGTCGTGCACACTAAGGGTTATATCATCTTTTGAATTAGCGTACATAATAAAGGTTATTCCAGAAACGTGTCGTGCATACTAAGGATTATATAATCTTTTGAATTAGCGTACATAATAAAGGTTATTCCAGAAACGCGTCGTGCACACTAAGGGTTATATAATCTTTTGAATTAGCGTACATAATAAAGGTTATTCCAGAAACGCGTCGTGCACACTAAGGGTTATATAATCTTTTGAATTAGCGTACATAATAAAGGTTATTCCAGAAACGTGTCGTATACACTAAGGGTTGTATAATCTTTTGAATTATCGTACATAATAAAGGTTATTCCAGAAACGCGTCGTGCACACTAAGGGTTATATAATCTTTTGAATTAGCGTACATAATAAAGGTTATTCCAGAAACGCGTCGTGCACACTAAGGGTTATATAATCTTTTGAATTAACGTACATAATAAAGGTTATTCCAGAAACGTGTCGTGTACACTAAGGGTTGTATAATCTTTTGAATTATCGTACATAATAAAGGTTATTCCAGAAACGCGTCGTGCACACTAAGGGTTATATAATCTTTTGAATTAGCGTACATAATAAAGGTTATTCCAGAAACGCGTCGTGCACACTAAGGGTTATATAATCTTTTGAATTAGCGTACATAATAAAGGTTATTCCAGAAACGCGTCGTGCACACTAAGGGTTATATAATCTTTTGAATTAGCGTACATAATAAAGGTTATTCCAGAAACGTGTCGTGCACACTAAGGGTTATATAATCTTTTGAATTAGCGTACATAATAAAGGTTATTCCAGAAACGCGTCGTGCACACTAAGGGTTATATAATCTTTTGAATTAGCGTACATAATAAAGGTTATTCCAGAAACGCGTCGTGCACACTAAGGGTTATATAATCTTTTGAATTAGCGTACATAATAAAGGTTATTCCAGAAAGGCGTCGTGCACACTAAGGGTTATATCATCTTTTCAATTAGCGTACATAATAAAGGTTATTCCAGAAACGTGTCGTGCACACTAAGGGTTATATAATCTTTTGAATTAGCGTACATACTAAAGGTTATTCCAGAAACGTGTCGTGTACACTAAGGGTTGTATAATCTTTTGAATTAGCGTACATAATAAAGGTTATTCCAGAAACGCGTCGTGCACACTAAGGGTTATATAATCTTTTGAATTAGCGTACATAATAAAGGTTATTCCAGAAACGCGTCGTGCACACTAAGGGTTATATAATCTTTTGAATTAACGTACATAATAAAGGTTATTCCAGAAACGCGTCGTGAACACTAAGGGATATATAATCTTTTGAATTAGAGTACATAATAAAGGTTATTCCAGAAACGTTTCGTGTACTCGAAGGGTTGTATAATCTTTTGAATTAGCGTACATAATAAAGGTTATTCCAGAAACGCGTAGTGCACACTAAGGGTTATACAATCTTTTGAATTAGCGTACATAATAAAGGTTATTCCAGAAGCGCGTCGTGCACACTAAGGGTTATATAATCTTTTGAATTAGCGTACATACTAAAGGTTATTCCAGAAACGCGTCGTGCACACTAAGGGTTATATAATCTTTTGAATTAGCGTACATACTAAAGGTTATTCCAGAAACGTGTCGTGCACACAAAGGGTTATATAATCTTTTGAATTAGCGTACATACTAAAGGTTATTCCAGAGACGTGTCGTGCACACTAAGGGTTATATAATCTTTTGAATTAGCGTACATAATAAAGGTTATTCCAGAAACGCGTCGTGCACACTAAGGGTTATATAATCTTTTGAATTAGCGTACATAATAAAGGTTATTCCAGAAACGCGTCGTGCACACTAAGGGTTATATAATCTTTTGAATTAGCGTACATAATAAAGGTTATTCCAGAAACGTGTCGTATACACTAAGGGTTGTATAATCTTTTGAATTATCGTACATAATAAAGGTTATTCCAGAAACGCGTCGTGCACACTAAGGGTTATATAATCTTTTGAATTAGCGTACATAATAAAGGTTATTCCAGAAACGCGTCGTGCACACTAAGGGTTATATAATCTTTTGAATTAACGTACATAATAAAGGTTATTCCAGAAACGTGTCGTGTACACTAAGGGTTGTATAATCTTTTGAATTATCGTACATAATAAAGGTTATTCCAGAAACGCGTCGTGCACACTAAGGGTTATATAATCTTTTGAATTAGCGTACATAATAAAGGTTATTCCAGAAACGCGTCGTGCACACTAAGGGTTATATAATCTTTTGAATTAGCGTACATAATAAAGGTTATTCCAGAAACGCGTCGTGCACACTAAGGGTTATATAATCTTTTGAATTAGCGTACATAATAAAGGTTATTCCAGAAACGTGTCGTGCACACTAAGGGTTATATAATCTTTTGAATTAGCGTACATAATAAAGGTTATTCCAGAAACGCGTCGTGCACACTAAGGGTTATATAATCTTTTGAATTAGCGTACATAATAAAGGTTATTCCAGAAACGCGTCGTGCACACTAAGGGTTATATAATCTTTTGAATTAGCGTACATAATAAAGGTTATTCCAGAAAGGCGTCGTGCACACTAAGGGTTATATCATCTTTTCAATTAGCGTACATAATAAAGGTTATTCCAGAAACGTGTCGTGCACACTAAGGGTTATATAATCTTTTGAATTAGCGTACATACTAAAGGTTATTCCAGAAACGTGTCGTGTACACTAAGGGTTGTATAATCTTTTGAATTAGCGTACATAATAAAGGTTATTCCAGAAACGCGTCGTGCACACTAAGGGTTATATAATCTTTTGAATTAGCGTACATAATAAAGGTTATTCCAGAAACGCGTCGTGCACACTAAGGGTTATATAATCTTTTGAATTAACGTACATAATAAAGGTTATTCCAGAAACGCGTCGTGAACACTAAGGGATATATAATCTTTTGAATTAGAGTACATAATAAAGGTTATTCCAGAAACGTTTCGTGTACTCGAAGGGTTGTATAATCTTTTGAATTAGCGTACATAATAAAGGTTATTCCAGAAACGCGTAGTGCACACTAAGGGTTATACAATCTTTTGAATTAGCGTACATAATAAAGGTTATTCCAGAAGCGCGTCGTGCACACTAAGGGTTATATAATCTTTTGAATTAGCGTACATACTAAAGGTTATTCCAGAAACGCGTCGTGCACACTAAGGGTTATATAATCTTTTGAATTAGCGTACATACTAAAGGTTATTCCAGAAACGTGTCGTGCACACAAAGGGTTATATAATCTTTTGAATTAGCGTACATACTAAAGGTTATTCCAGAGACGTGTCGTGCACACTAAGGGTTATATAATCTTTTGAATTAGCGTACATAATAAAGGTTATTCCAGAAACTCCTCGTGCACACTAAGGGTTATATAATCTTTTGAATTAGCGTACATAATAAATGTTATTCCAGAAACGTGTCGTGCACACTAAGGGTTACATAATCTTTTGAATTAACGTACATAATAAAGGTTATTCGAGAAACGTGTCGTGCACACTAAGGGTTATATAATCTTTTGAATTAGCGTACATACTAAAGGTTATTCCAGAAACGCGTCGTGCACACTAAGGATTATATAATCTTTTGAATTAGCGTACATAATAAAGGTTAATCAAGAAACGCGTCGTGCACACTAAGGGTTATATCATCTTTTGAATTAGCGTACATAATAAATGTTATTCCAGAAACGTGTCGTGCACACTAAGGGTTACATAATCTTTTGAATTAACGTACATAATAAAGGTTATTCGAGAAACGTGTCGTGCACACTAAGGGTTATATATTCTTTTGAATTAACGTACATACTAAAGGTTATTCCAGAAACGTGTCGTGCACACTAAGGGTTATATAATCTTTTGAATTAACGTACTTACTAAAGGTTATTCCAGAAACGTGTCGTGCACACTAAGGGTCATACAATCTTTTGAATTAGCGTACATACTAAAGGTTATTCCAGAAACGCGTCGTGCACACTAAGGGTTATATCATCTTTTGAATTAGCGTACATAATAAAGGTTATTCCAGAAACGTGTCGTGCATACTAAGGATTATATAATCTTTTGAATTAGCGTACATAATAAAGGTTATTCCAGAAACGCGTCGTGCACACTAAGGGTTATATAATCTTTTGAATTAGCGTACATAATAAAGGTTATTCCAGAAACGCGTCGTGCACACTAAGGGTTATATAATCTTTTGAATTAGCGTACATAATAAAGGTTATTCCAGAAACGTGTCGTATACACTAAGGGTTGTATAATCTTTTGAATTATCGTACATAATAAAGGTTATTCCAGAAACGCGTCGTGCACACTAAGGGTTATATAATCTTTTGAATTAGCGTACATAATAAAGGTTATTCCAGAAACGTGTCGTGCACACTAAGGGTTATATCATCTTTTGAATTAGCGTACATAATAAAGGTTATTCCAGAAACGCGTCGTGCACACTAAGGGTTATATAATCTTTTGAATTAGCGTACATAATAAAGGTTAATCAAGAAACGCGTCGTGCACACTAAGGGTTATATCATCTTTTGAATTAGCGTACATAATAAATGTTATTCCAGAAACGTGTCGTGCACACTAAGGGTTACATAATCTTTTGAATTAACGTACATAATAAAGGTTATTCGAGAAACGTGTCGTGCACACTAAGGGTTATATATTCTTTTGAATTAACGTACATACTAAAGGTTATTCCAGAAACGTGTCGTGCACACTAAGGGTTATATAATCTTTTGAATTAACGTACTTACTAAAGGTTATTCCAGAAACGTGTCGTGCACACTAAGGGTCATACAATCTTTTGAATTAGCGTACATACTAAAGGTTATTCCAGAAACGCGTCGTGCACACTAAGGGTTATATCATCTTTTGAATTAGCGTACATAATAAAGGTTATTCCAGAAACGTGTCGTGCATACTAAGGATTATATAATCTTTTGAATTAGCGTACATAATAAAGGTTATTCCAGAAACGCGTCGTGCACACTAAGGGTTATATAATCTTTTGAATTAGCGTACATAATAAAGGTTATTCCAGAAACGCGTCGTGCACACTAAGGGTTATATAATCTTTTGAATTAGCGTACATAATAAAGGTTATTCCAGAAACGTGTCGTATACACTAAGGGTTGTATAATCTTTTGAATTATCGTACATAATAAAGGTTATTCCAGAAACGCGTCGTGCACACTAAGGGTTATATAATCTTTTGAATTAGCGTACATAATAAAGGTTATTCCAGAAACGCGTCGTGCACACTAAGGGTTATATAATCTTTTGAATTAACGTACATAATAAAGGTTATTCCAGAAACGTGTCGTGTACACTAAGGGTTGTATAATCTTTTGAATTATCGTACATAATAAAGGTTATTCCAGAAACGCGTCGTGCACACTAAGGGTTATATAATCTTTTGAATTAGCGTACATAATAAAGGTTATTCCAGAAACGCGTCGTGCACACTAAGGGTTATATAATCTTTTGAATTAGCGTACATAATAAAGGTTATTCCAGAAACGCGTCGTGCACACTAAGGGTTATATAATCTTTTGAATTAGCGTACATAATAAAGGTTATTCCAGAAACGTGTCGTGCACACTAAGGGTTATATAATCTTTTGAATTAGCGTACATAATAAAGGTTATTCCAGAAACGCGTCGTGCACACTAAGGGTTATATAATCTTTTGAATTAGCGTACATAATAAAGGTTATTCCAGAAACGCGTCGTGCACACTAAGGGTTATATAATCTTTTGAATTAGCGTACATAATAAAGGTTATTCCAGAAAGGCGTCGTGCACACTAAGGGTTATATCATCTTTTCAATTAGCGTACATAATAAAGGTTATTCCAGAAACGTGTCGTGCACACTAAGGGTTATATAATCTTTTGAATTAGCGTACATACTAAAGGTTATTCCAGAAACGTGTCGTGTACACTAAGGGTTGTATAATCTTTTGAATTAGCGTACATAATAAAGGTTATTCCAGAAACGCGTCGTGCACACTAAGGGTTATATAATCTTTTGAATTAGCGTACATAATAAAGGTTATTCCAGAAACGCGTCGTGCACACTAAGGGTTATATAATCTTTTGAATTAACGTACATAATAAAGGTTATTCCAGAAACGCGTCGTGAACACTAAGGGATATATAATCTTTTGAATTAGAGTACATAATAAAGGTTATTCCAGAAACGTGTCGTGTACTCGAAGGGTTGTATAATCTTTTGAATTAGCGTACATAATAAAGGTTATTCCAGAAACGCGTAGTGCACACTAAGGGTTATACAATCTTTTGAATTAGCGTACATAATAAAGGTTATTCCAGAAGCGCGTCGTGCACACTAAGGGTTATATAATCTTTTGAATTAGCGTACATACTAAAGGTTATTCCAGAAACGCGTCGTGCACACTAAGGGTTATATAATCTTTTGAATTAGCGTACATACTAAAGGTTATTCCAGAAACGTGTCGTGCACACAAAGGGTTATATAATCTTTTGAATTAGCGTACATACTAAAGGTTATTCCAGAGACGTGTCGTGCACACTAAGGGTTATATAATCTTTTGAATTAGCGTACATAATAAAGGTTATTCCAGAAACTCCTCGTGCACACTAAGGGTTACATAATCTTTTGAATTAACGTACATAATAAAGGTTATTCGAGAAACGTGTCGTGCACACTAAGGGTTATATAATCTTTTGAATTAGCGTACATACTAAAGGTTATTCCAGAAACGCGTCGTGCACACTAAGGATTATATAATCTTTTGAATTAGCGTACATAATAAAGGTTAATCAAGAAACGCGTCGTGCACACTAAGGGTTATATCATCTTTTGAATTAGCGTACATAATAAATGTTATTCCAGAAACGTGTCGTGCACACTAAGGGTTACATAATCTTTTGAATTAACGTACATAATAAAGGTTATTCGAGAAACGTGTCGTGCACACTAAGGGTTATATATTCTTTTGAATTAACGTACATACTAAAGGTTATTCCAGAAACGTGTCGTGCACACTAAGGGTTATATAATCTTTTGAATTAACGTACTTACTAAAGGTTATTCCAGAAACGTGTCGTGCACACTAAGGGTCATACAATCTTTTGAATTAGCGTACATACTAAAGGTTATTCCAGAAACGCGTCGTGCACACTAAGGGTTATATCATCTTTTGAATTAGCGTACATAATAAAGGTTATTCCAGAAACGTGTCGTGCATACTAAGGATTATATAATCTTTTGAATTAGCGTACATAATAAAGGTTATTCCAGAAACGCGTCGTGCACACTAAGGGTTATATAATCTTTTGAATTAGCGTACATAATAAAGGTTATTCCAGAAACGCGTCGTGCACACTAAGGGTTATATAATCTTTTGAATTAGCGTACATAATAAAGGTTATTCCATAAACGTGTCGTATACACTGAGGGTTGTATAATCTTTTGAATTATCGTACATAATAAAGGTTATTCCAGAAACGCGTCGTGCACACTAAGGGTTATATAATCTTTTGAATTAGCGTACATAATAAAGGTTATTCCAGAAACGTGTCGTGCACACTAAGGGTTATATCATCTTTTGAATTAGCGTACATAATAAAGGTTATTCCAGAAACGCGTCGTGCACACTAAGGGTTATATAATCTTTTGAATTAGCGTACATAATAAAGGTTATTCCAGAAACGCGTCGTGCACACTAAGGGTTATATAATCTTTTGAATTAGCGTACATAATAAAGGTTATTCCAGAAACGTGTCGTGCACACTAAGGGTTATATAATCTTTTGAATTAGCGTACATAATAAAGGTTATTCCAGAAACGCGTCGTGCACACTAAGGGTTATATAATCTTTTGAATTAACGTATATACTAAAGGTTATTCCAGAAACGCGTCGTGCACACTAAGGGTTATATAATCTTTTGAATTATCGTACAAAATAAAGGTTATTCCAGAAACGCGTCGTGCACACTAAGGGTTATATAATCTTTTGAATTAGCGTACATAATAAAGGTTATTCCAGAAACGCGTCGTGCACACTAAGGGTTATATAATCTTTTGAATTAGCCTACATACTAAAGGTTATTCCAGAAACGCGTCGTGCACACTAAGGGTTATATCATCTTTTGAATTAGCGTACATAATAAAGGTTATTCCAGAAACGTGTCGTGCACACTAAGGGTTATATAATCTTTTGAATTAGCGTACATAATAAAGGTTATTCCAGAAACGTGTCGTGTACACTAAGGGTTGTATAATCTTTTGAATTAGCGTACATAATAAAGGTTATTCCAGAAACGCGTCGTGCACACTAAGGATTATATAATCTTTTGAATTAGCGTACATAATAAAGGTTATTCCAGAAACGCGTCGTGCACACTAAGGGTTATATAATCTTTTGAATTAACGTACATAATAAAGGTTATTCCAGAAACGTGTCGTGTACACTAAGGGTTGTATAATCTTTTGAATTATCGTACATAATAAAGGTTATTCCAGAAACGCGTCGTGCACACTAAGGGTTATATAATCTTTTGAATTAGCGTACATAATAAAGGTTATTCCAGAAACGCGTCGTGCACACTAAGGGTTATATAATCTTTTGAATTAGCGTACATAATAAAGGTTATTCCAGAAACGCGTCGTGCACACTAAGGGTTATATAATCTTTTGAATTAGCGTACATAATAAAGGTTATTCCAGAAACGTGTCGTGCACACTAAGGGTTATATAATCTTTTGAATTAGCGTACATAATAAAGGTTATTCCAGAAACGCGTCGTGCACACTAAGGGTTATATAATCTTTTGAATTAGCGTACATAATAAAGGTTATTCCAGAAACGCGTCGTGCACACTAAGGGTTATATAATCTTTTGAATTAGCGTACATAATAAAGGTTATTCCAGAAAGGCGTCGTGCACACTAAGGGTTATATCATCTTTTCAATTAGCGTACATAATAAAGGTTATTCCAGAAACGTGTCGTGCACACTAAGGGTTATATAATCTTTTGAATTAGCGTACATACTAAAGGTTATTCCAGAAACGTGTCGTGTACACTAAGGGTTGTATAATCTTTTGAATTAGCGTACATAATAAAGGTTATTCCAGAAACGCGTCGTGCACACTAAGGGTTATATAATCTTTTGAATTAGCGTACATAATAAAGGTTATTCCAGAAACGCGTCGTGCACACTAAGGGTTATATAATCTTTTGAATTAACGTACATAATAAAGGTTATTCCAGAAACGCGTCGTGAACACTAAGGGATATATAATCTTTTGAATTAGAGTACATAATAAAGGTTATTCCAGAAACGTGTCGTGTACTCTAAGGGTTGTATAATCTTTTGAATTAGCGTACATAATAAAGGTTATTCCAGAAACGCGTAGTGCACACTAAGGGTTATACAATTTTTTGAATTAGCGTACATAATAAAGGTTATTCCAGAAGCGCGTCGTGCACACTAAGGGTTATATAATCTTTTGAATTAGCGTACATACTAAAGGTTATTCCAGAAACGCGTCGTGCGCACTAAGGGTTATATAATCTTTTGAATTAGCGTACATACTAAAGGTTATTCCAGAAACGTGTCGTGCACACTAAGGGTTATATAATCTTTTGAATTAGCGTACATACTAAAGGTTATTCCAGAGACGTGTCGTGCACACTAAGGGTTATATAATCTTTTGAATTAGCGTACATAATAAAGGTTATTCGAGAAACGTGTCGTGCACACTAAGGGTTATATAATCTTTTGAATTAGCGTACATACTAAAGGTTATTCCAGAAACGCGTCGTGCACACTAAGGATTATATAATCTTTTGAATTAGCGTACATAATAAAGGTTAATCAAGAAACGCGTCGTGCACACTAAGGGTGATATAATCTTTTGAATTAGCGTACATAATAAAGGTTATTCCAGAAACGCGTCGTGCACACAAAGGGTTATATAATCTTTTGAATTAGCGTACAAAATAAAGGTTATTCAAGAAACGCGTCGTGCACACTAAGGATTATATAATCGTTTGAATTAGCGTACATAATAAAGGTTATTCCAGAAACGTGTCGTGCACACTAAGGGTTATATAATCTTTTGAATTAGCGTACATAATAAAGGTTATTCCAGAAACGTGTCGTGTACACTAAGGGTTGTATAATCTTTTGAATTAGCGTACATAATAAAGGTTATTCCAGAAACGCGTCGTGCACACTAAGGATTATATAATCTTTTGAATTAGCGTACATAATAAAGGTTATTCCAGAAACGCGTCGTGCACACTAAGGGTTATATAATCTTTTGAATTAACGTACATAATAAAGGTTATTCCAGAAACGTGTCGTGTACACTAAGGGTTGTATAATCTTTTGAATTATCGTACATAATAAAGGTTATTCCAGAAACGCGTCGTGCACACTAAGGGTTATATAATCTTTTGAATTAGCGTACATAATAAAGGTTATTCCAGAAACGCGTCGTGCACACTAAGGGTTATATAATCTTTTGAATTAGCGTACATAATAAAGGTTATTCCAGAAACGCGTCGTGCACACTAAGGGTTATATAATCTTTTGAATTAGCGTACATAATAAAGGTTATTCCAGAAACGTGTCGTGCACACTAAGGGTTATATAATCTTTTGAATTAGCGTACATAATAAAGGTTATTCCAGAAACGCGTCGTGCACACTAAGGGTTATATAATCTTTTGAATTAGCGTACATAATAAAGGTTATTCCAGAAACGCGTCGTGCACACTAAGGGTTATATAATCTTTTGAATTAGCGTACATAATAAAGGTTATTCCAGAAAGGCGTCGTGCACACTAAGGGTTATATCATCTTTTCAATTAGCGTACATAATAAAGGTTATTCCAGAAACGTGTCGTGCACACTAAGGGTTATATAATCTTTTGAATTAGCGTACATACTAAAGGTTATTCCAGAAACGTGTCGTGTACACTAAGGGTTGTATAATCTTTTGAATTAGCGTACATAATAAAGGTTATTCCAGAAACGCGTCGTGCACACTAAGGGTTATATAATCTTTTGAATTAGCGTACATAATAAAGGTTATTCCAGAAACGCGTCGTGCACACTAAGGGTTATATAATCTTTTGAATTAACGTACATAATAAAGGTTATTCCAGAAACGCGTCGTGAACACTAAGGGATATATAATCTTTTGAATTAGAGTACATAATAAAGGTTATTCCAGAAACGTGTCGTGTACTCTAAGGGTTGTATAATCTTTTGAATTAGCGTACATAATAAAGGTTATTCCAGAAACGCGTAGTGCACACTAAGGGTTATACAATTTTTTGAATTAGCGTACATAATAAAGGTTATTCCAGAAGCGCGTCGTGCACACTAAGGGTTATATAATCTTTTGAATTAGCGTACATACTAAAGGTTATTCCAGAAACGCGTCGTGCGCACTAAGGGTTATATAATCTTTTGAATTAGCGTACATACTAAAGGTTATTCCAGAAACGTGTCGTGCACACTAAGGGTTATATAATCTTTTGAATTAGCGTACATACTAAAGGTTATTCCAGAGACGTGTCGTGCACACTAAGGGTTATATAATCTTTTGAATTAGCGTACATAATAAAGGTTATTCGAGAAACGTGTCGTGCACACTAAGGGTTATATAATCTTTTGAATTAGCGTACATACTAAAGGTTATTCCAGAAACGCGTCGTGCACACTAAGGATTATATAATCTTTTGAATTAGCGTACATAATAAAGGTTAATCAAGAAACGCGTCGTGCACACTAAGGGTGATATAATCTTTTGAATTAGCGTACATAATAAAGGTTATTCCAGAAACGCGTCGTGCACACAAAGGGTTATATAATCTTTTGAATTAGCGTACAAAATAAAGGTTATTCAAGAAACGCGTCGTGCACACTAAGGATTATATAATCGTTTGAATTAGCGTACATAATAAAGGTTATTCCAGAAACGCGTCGTGCACACTAAGGGTTGTATAATCTTTTGAATTAACGTACATACTAAAGGTTATTCCAGAAACGTGTCGTGCACACTAAGGGTTATATAATCTTTTGAATTAGCGTACATAATAAAGGTTATTCCAGAAACGTGTCGTGCACACTAAGAGTTGTATAATCTTTTGAATTAGCGTACATACTAAAGGTTATTCCAGAAACGCGTCGTGCACACTAAGGGTTATATAATCTTTTGAATTATCGGACATAATAAAGGTTATTCCAGAAACGCGTCGTCCACACTAAGGGTTATATAATCTTTTGAATTAGCGTACATACTAAAGGTTATTCCAGAAACGCGTCGTGCACACTAAGGGTTATATAATCTTTTGAATTAGCGTACATAATAAAGGTTATTCCAGAAACGCGTCGTGCACACTAAGGGTTACATATTCTTTTGAATTAGCGTACATACTAAAGGTTATTCCAGAAACGTGTCGTGCACACTAAGGGTTATATAATCTTTTGAATTAGCGTACATACTAAAGGTTATTCCAGAAACGTGTCGTGTACACTAAGGGTTGTATAATCTTTTGAATTATATTACATTATAAAGGTTATTCCAGAAACGCGTCGTGCACACTAAGGGTTATATAATCTTTTGAATTAGCGTACATACTAAAGGTTATTCCAGAAACGCGTCGTGCACACTAAGGGTTATATAATCTTCTGAATTAGCGGACATAATAAAGGTTATTCAAGAAAGGCGTCGTGCACACTAAGGGTTATACCATCTTTTGAATTAGCGTACATAATAAAGGTTATTCCAGAAATGTGTCGTGCACACTAAGGGTTATATAATCTTTTGAATTATCGTACATAATAAAGGTTATTCCAGAAACGTGTCGTGTACACTAAGGGTTGTATAATCTTTTGAATTAGCGTACATAATAAAGGTTATTCCAGAAACGCGTCATGCACACTAAGGATTATATAATCTTTTGAATTAGCGTACATAATAAAGGTTATTCCAGAAACGCGTCGTGCACACTAAGGGTTATATAATCTTTTGAATTAACGTACATAATAAAGGTTATTCCAGAAACGCGTCGTGAACACTAAGGGATATATAATCTTTTGAATTAGAGTACATAATAAAGGTTATTCCAGAAACGTGTCGTGTACTCTAAGGGTTGTATAATCTTTTGAATTAGCGTACATAATAAAGGTTCTTCCAGAGACGCGTAGTGCACACTAAGGGTTATACAATCTTTTGAATTAGCGTACATAATAAAGGTTATTCCAGAAGTGCGTCGTGCACACTAAGGGTTATATAATCTTTTGAATTAGCGTACATACTAAAGGTTATTCCAGAAACGCGTCGTGCACACTAAGGGTTATATAATCCTTTGAATTAGCGTACATAATAAAGGTTATTCCAGAAACGCGTCGTGCACACTAAGGGTTATATAATCTTTTGAATTAGCGTACATAATAAATGTTATTCCAGGAACGCGTCGTGCACACTAAGGGTTACATAATCTTTTGAATTAACGTACATAATAAAGGTTATTCCAGAAACGCGTCGTGCACACTAAGGGTTATATAATCTTTTGAATTAGCGTACATACTAAAGGTTATTCCAGAAACGCGTCGTGCACACTAAGGGTTGTATAATCTTTTGAATTAGCGTACATAATAAAGGTTATTCCAGAAACCTGTCGTGCACACTAAGAGTTATATAATCTTTTTAATTAGCGTACATAATAAAGGTTATTCCAGAAACGCGTCGTGCACACTAAGGGTTATATCATCTTTTGAATTATCGGACATAATAAAGGTTATTCCAGAAACGCTTCGTCCACACTAAGGGTTATATAATCTTTTGAATTAGCGTACATACTAAAGGTTATTCCAGAAGCGCGTCGGGCACACTAAGGGTTATATAATCTTTTGAATTAGCGTACATAATAAAGGTTATTCCAGAAACGCGTCGTGCACACTAAGGGTTACATATTCTTTTGAATTAGCGTACATACTAAAGGTTATTCCAGAAACGTGTCGTGCACACTAAGGGTTATATAATCTTTTGAATTAGCGTACATACTAAAGGTTATTCCAGAAACATGTCGTACACACTAAGGGTTATATAATCTTTTGAATTAGCGTACATACTAAAGGTTATTCCAGAGACGTGTCGTGCACACTAAGGGTTATATAATCGTTTGAATTAGCGTACATAATAAAGGTTATTCCAGAAACGTGTCGTGCACACTAAGGGTTATATAATCTTTTGAATTAGCGTACATACTAAAGGTTATTCCAGAAACGCGTCGTGCACACTAAGGATTATATAATCTTTTGAATTAGCGTACATAATAAAGGTTAATCAAGAAACGCGTCGTGCACACTAAGGGCTATATAATCTTTTGAATTAGCGTACATAATAAAGGTTATTCCAGAAACGCGTCGTGCACACAAAGGATTATATAATCTTTTAAATTAGCGTACAAAATAAAGGTTATTCCAGAAACGCGTCGTGCACACTAAGGATTATATAATCGTTTGAATTAGCGTACATAATAAAGGTTATTCCAGAAACGCGTCGTGCACACTAAGGGTTGTATAATCTTTTGAATTAACGTACATACTAAAGGTATTTCCAGAGAACGTGTCGTGCACACTAAGAGTTATATAATCTTTTGAATTAGCGTACATAATAAAGGTTATTCCAGAAAGGTGTCGTGCACACTAAGAGTTGTATAATCTTTTGAATTAGCGTACATACTAAAGGTTATTCCAGAAACGCGTCGTGCACACTAAGGGTTGTATAATCTTTTGAATTAACGTACATAATAAAGGTTATTCCAGAAACGTGTCGTGCACACTAATGGTTATATAATCTTTTGAATTAGCGTACATAATAAAGGTTATTCCAGAAACCTGTCGTGCACACTAAGAGTTATGTAATCTTTTTAATTAGCGTACATAATAAAGGTTATTCCAGAAACGCGTCGTGCACGCTAAGGGTTATATAATCTTTTGAATTATCGGACATAATAAAGGTTATTCCAGAAACGCGTCGTCCACACTAAGGGTTATATAATCTTTTGAATTAGCGTACATACTAAAGGTTATTCCAGAAACGCGTCGGGCACAATAAGGGTTATATAATCTTTTGAATTAGCGGACATAATAAAGGTTATTCAAGAAATGTGTCGTGCACACTAAGGGTTATATAATCTTTTGAATTAGCGTACATAATAAAGGTTATTCCAGAAACGTGTCGTGTACACTAAGGGTTGTATAATCTTTTGAATTAGCGTACATAATAAAGGTTATTCCAGAAACGCGTCATGCACACTAAGGATTATATAATCTTTTGAATTAGCGTACATAATAAAGGTTATTCCAGAAACGCGTCGTGCACACTAAGGGTTATATAATCTTTTGAATTAACGTACATAATAAAGGTTATTCCAGAAACGCGTCGTGAACACTAAGGGATATATAATCTTTTGAATTAGCGTACATAATAAAGGTTATTCCAGAAACGTGTCGTGTACTCTAAGGGTTGTATAATCTTTTGAATTAGCGTACATAATAAAGGTTATTCCAGAAACGCGTCGTGCACACTAAGGGTTATACAATCTTTTGAATTAGCGTACATAATAAAGGTTATTCCAGAAGTGCGTCGTGCACACTAAGGGTTATATAATCTTTTGAATTAGCGTACATACTAAAGGTTATTCCAGAAACGCGTCGTGCCCACTAAGGGTTATATAATCTTTTGAATTAGCGTACATACTAAAGGTTATTCCAGAAACGTGTCGTGCACACTAAGGGTTATATAATCTTTTGAATTAGCGTACATACTAAAGGTTATTCCAGAGACGTGTCGTGCACACTAAGGGTTATATAATCTTTTGAATTAGCGTACATAATAAAGGTTATTCCAGAAACTCCTCGTGCACACTAAGGGTTATATAATCTTTTGAATTAGCGTACATAATAAATGTTATTCCAGAAACGTGTCGTGCACACTAAGGATTATATAATCTTTTGAATTAGCGTACATAATAAAGGTTAATCAAGAAACGCGTCGTGCACACTAAGGGTGATATAATCTTTTGAATTAGCGTACATAATAAAGGTTATTCCAGAAACGCGTCGTGCACACAAAGGGTTATATAATCTTTTGAATTAGCGTACAAAATAAAGGTTATTCCAGAAACGCGTCGTGCACACTAAGGATTATATAATCGTTTGAATTAGCGTACATAATAAAGGTTATTCCAGAAACGCGTCGTGCACACTAAGGGTTGTATAATCTTTTGAATTAACGTACATACTAAAGGTTATTCCAGAAACGTGTCGTGCACACTAAGGGTTATATAATCTTTTGAATTAGCGTACATAATAAAGGTTATTCCAGAAACGTGTCGTGCACACTAAGAGTTGTATAATCTTTTGAATTAGCGTACATACTAAAGGTTATTCCAGAAACGCGTCGTGCACACTAAGGGTTATATAATCTTTTGAATTATCGGACATAATAAAGGTTATTCCAGAAACGCGTCGTCCACACTAAGGGTTATATAATCTTTTGAATTAGCGTACATACTAAAGGTTATTCCAGAAACGCGTCGTGCACACTAAAGGTTATATAATCTTTTGAATTAGCGTACATAATAAAGGTTATTCCAGAAACGCGTCGTGCACACTAAGGGTTACATATTCTTTTGAATTAGCGTACATACTAAAGGTTATTCCAGAAACGTGTCGTGCACACTAAGGGTTATATAATCTTTTGAATTAGCGTACATACTAAAGGTTATTCCAGAAACGTGTCGTGTACACTAAGGGTTGTATAATCTTTTGAATTATATTACATAATAAAGGTTATTCCAGAAACGCGTCGTGCACACTAAGGGTTATATAATCTTTTGAATTAGCGTACATACTAAAGGTTATTCCAGAAACGCGTCGTGCACACTAAGGGTTATATAATCTTCTGAATTAGCGGACATAATAAAGGTTATTCAAGAAAGGCGTCGTGCACACTAAGGGTTATACCATCTTTTGAATTAGCGTACATAATAAAGGTTATTCCAGAAATGTGTCGTGCACACTAAGGGTTATATAATCTTTTGAATTATCGTACATAATAAAGGTTATTCCAGAAACGTGTCGTGTACACTAAGGGTTGTATAATCTTTTGAATTAGCGTACATAATAAAGGTTATTCCAGAAACGCGTCATGCACACTAAGGATTATATAATCTTTTGAATTAGCGTACATAATAAAGGTTATTCCAGAAACGCGTCGTGCACACTAAGGGTTATATAATCTTTTGAATTAACGTACATAATAAAGGTTATTCCAGAAACGCGTCGTGAACACTAAGGGATATATAATCTTTTGAATTAGAGTACATAATAAAGGTTATTCCAGAAACGTGTCGTGTACTCTAAGGGTTGTATAATCTTTTGAATTAGCGTACATAATAAAGGTTCTTCCAGAGACGCGTAGTGCACACTAAGGGTTATACAATCTTTTGAATTAGCGTACATAATAAAGGTTATTCCAGAAGTGCGTCGTGCACACTAAGGGTTATATAATCTTTTGAATTAGCGTACATACTAAAGGTTATTCCAGAAACGCGTCGTGCACACTAAGGGTTATATAATCCTTTGAATTAGCGTACATAATAAAGGTTATTCCAGAAACGCGTCGTGCACACTAAGGGTTATATAATCTTTTGAATTAGCGTACATAATAAATGTTATTCCAGGAACGCGTCGTGCACACTAAGGGTTACATAATCTTTTGAATTAACGTACATAATAAAGGTTATTCCAGAAACGTGTCGTGCACACAAAGGGTTATATAATCTTTTGAATTAGCGTACATACTAAAGGTTATTCCAGAAACGCGTCGTGCACACTAAGGGTTGTATAATCTTTTGAATTAGCGTACATAATAAAGGTTATTCCAGAAACCTGTCGTGCACACTAAGAGTTATATAATCTTTTTAATTAGCGTACATAATAAAGGTTATTCCAGAAACGCGTCGTGCACACTAAGGGTTATATCATCTTTTGAATTATCGGACATAATAAAGGTTATTCCAGAAACGCGTCGTCCACACTAAGGGTTATATAATCTTTTGAATTAGCGTACATACTAAAGGTTATTCCAGAACCGCGTCGGGCACACTAAGGGTTATATAATCTTTTGAATTAGCGTACATAATAAAGGTTATTCCAGAAACGCGTCGTGCACACTAAGGGTTACATATTCTTTTGAATTAGCGTACATACTAAAGGTTATTCCAGAAACGTGTCGTGCACACTAAGGGTTATATAATCTTTTGAATTAGCGTACATACTAAAGGTTATTCCAGAAACATGTCGTACACACTAAGGGTTATATAATCTTTTGAATTAGCGTACATACTAAAGGTTATTCCAGAGACGTGTCGTGCACACTAAGGGTTATATAATCTTTTGAATTAGCGTACATATTAAAGGTTATTCCAGAAACGCGTCGTGCACACTAAGGGTTATATAATCTTTTGAATTAGCGTACATAATAAATGTTATTCCAGGAACGCGTCGTGCACACTAAGGGTTACATAATCTTTTGAATTAACGTACATAATAAAGGTTATTCCAGAAACGTGTCGTGCACACTAAGGGTTATATAATCTTTTGAATTAGCGTACATACTAAAGGTTATTCCAGAAACGCGTCGTGCACACTAAGGATTATATAATCTTTTGAATTAGCGTACATAATAAAGGTTAATCAAGAAACGCGTCGTGCACACTAAGGGCTATATAATCTTTTGAATTAGCGTACATAATAAAGGTTATTCCAGAAACGCGTCGTGCACACAAAGGATTATATAATCTTTTAAATTAGCGTACAAAATAAAGGTTATTCCAGAAACGCGTCGTGCACACTAAGGATTATATAATCGTTTGAATTAGCGTACATAATAAAGGTTATTCCAGAAACGCGTCGTGCACACTAAGGGTTGTATAATCTTTTGAATTAACGTACATACTAAAGGTATTTCCAGAGAACGTGTCGTGCACACTAAGAGTTATATAATCTTTTGAACTAGCGTACATAATAAAGGTTATTCCAGAAACGCGTCGTGCACACTAAGGGTTATACAATCTTTTGAATTAGCGTACATAATAAAGGTTATTCCAGAAGTGCGTCGTGCACAATAAGGGTTATATAATCTTTTGAATTAGCGTACATACTAAAGGTTATTCCAGAAACGCGTCGTGCACACTAAGGGTTATATAATCTTTTGAATTAGCGTACATACTAAAGGTTATTCCAGAAACATGTCGTACACACTAAGGGTTATATAATCTTTTGAATTAGCGTACATACTAAAGGTTATTCCAGAGACGTGTCGTGCACACTAAGGGTTATATAATCTTTGAATTAGCGTACATAATAAATGTTATTCCAGGAACGCGTCGTGCACACTAAGGGTTACATAATCTTTTGAATTAACGTACATAATAAAGGTTATTCCAGAAACGTGTCGTGCACACTAAGGGTTATATAATCTTTTGAATTAGCGTACATACTAAAGGTTATTCCAGAAACGCGTCGTGCATACTAAGGATTATATAATCTTTTGAATTAGCGTACATAATAAAGGTTAATCAAGAAGCGCGTCGTGCACACAAAGGATTATATAATCTTTTAAATTAGCGTACAAAATAAAGGTTATTCCAGAAACGCGTCGTGCACACTAAGGATTATATAATCGTTTGAATTAGCGTACATAATAAAGGTTATTCCAGAAACGCGTCGTGCACACTAAGGGTTGTATAATCTTTTGAATTAACGTACATACTAAAGGTATTTCCAGAGAAAGTGTCGTGCACACTAAGAGTTATATAATCTTTTGAATTAGCGTACATAATAAAGGTTATTCCAGAAAGGTGTCGTGCACACTAAGAGTTGTATAATCTTTTGAATTAGCGTACATACTAAAGGTTATTCCAGAAACGCGTCGTGCACACTAAGGGTTGTATAATCTTTTGAATTAACGTACATAATAAAGGTTATTCCAGAAACGTGTCGTGCACACTAATGGTTATATAATCTTTTGAATTAGCGTACATAATAAAGGTTATTCCAGAAACCTGTCGTGCACACTAAGAGTAATATAATCTTTTTAATTAGCGTACATAGTAAAGGTTATTCCAGAAACACGTCGTGCACACTAAGGGTTATATAATCTTTTGAATTATCGGACATAATAAAGGTTATTCCAGAAACGCATCGTCCACACTAAGGGTTATATAATCTTTTGAATTAGCGTACATACTAAAGTTTATTCCAGAAACGCGTCGGGCACAATAAGGGTTATATAATCTTTTCAATTAGCGTACATAATAAAGGTTATTCCAGAAACGCGTCGTGTACACTAAGGGTTACATATTCTTTTGAATTAGCGTACATACTAAAGGTTATTCCAGAAACGTGTCGTGCACACTAAGGGTTATATAATCTTTTGAATTAGCGTACATACTAAAGGTTATTCCAGAAACGTGTCGTGTACACTAAGGGTTGTATAATCTTTTGAATTAGCGTACATAATAAAGGTTATTCCAGAAACGCGTCGTGCACACTAAGGGTTGTATAATCTTTTGAATTAGCGTACATAATAAAGGTTATTCCAGAAACGCGTCGTGCACACTAAGGATTATATAATCTTTTGAATTAGCGTACATAATAAAGGTTATTCCAGAAGCGCGCCGTGCACACTAAGGGTTATATAATCATTTGAATTAGCGTACATACTAAAGGTTATTCCAGAAACGCGTCGTGCACACTAAGGGTTATATAATCTTTTGAATTAGCGTATATACTAAAGGTTATTCCAGAAACGTGTCGTGCACACTAAGGGTTATATAATCTTTGGAATTAGCGTACATACTAAAGGTTATTCCAGAGACGTGTCGTGCACATTAAGGGTTATATAATCTTTTGAATTAGCGTACATAATAAAGGTTATTCCAGAAACGCGTCGTGCACACTAAGGGTTATATAATCTTTTGAATTAGCGTACATAATAAAGGTTATTCCAGAAACTCCTCGTGCACACTAAGGGTTATACAATCTTTTGAATTAGCGTACATAATAAATGTTATTCCAGAAACGCGTCGTGCACACTAAGGGTTACATAATCTTTTGAATTAAGGTACATAATAAAGGTTATTCCAGAAACGTGTCGTGCACACTAAGGGTTATATAATCTTTTGAATTAGCGTACATACTAATGGTTATTCCAGAAACACGTCGTGCACACTAAGGGTTATATAATCTTTTGAATTAGCGTACAAAATAAAGGTTATTCCAGAAACGCGTCGTGCACACTAAGGATTATATAATCTTTTGAATTAGCGTACATAATAAAGGTTAATCAAGAAACGCGTCGTGCACACTAAGGGTGATATAATCTTTTGAATTAGCGTACATAATAAAGGTTATTCCAGAAAAGCGTCGTGCACACTAAGGATTATATAATCGTTTGAATTAGCGTACATAATAAAGGTTATTCCAGAAACGCGTCGTGCACACTAAGGGTTGTATAATCTTTTGAATTAACGTACATACTAAAGGTTATTCCAGAAACGTGTCGTGCACACTAAGGGTTATATAATCTTTTTAATTAGCGTACATAATAAAGGTTATTCCAGAAACGCGTCGTGCACACTAAGCGTTATATAATCTTTTGAATTATCGTACATAATAAAGGTTATTCCAGAAACGCGTCGTGCACACTAAGGGTTATATAATCTTTTGAATTAGCGTACATACTAAAGGTTATTCCAGAAACGTGTCGTGCACACTAAGGATTATATAATCTTTTGAATTAGCGTACATAATAAAGGTTATTCCAGAAGCGCGCCGTGCACACTAAGGGTTATATAATCTTTTGAATTAGCGTACATACTAAAGGTTATTCCAGAAACGCGTCGTGCACACTAAGGGTTATATAATCTTTTGAATTAGCGTACATAATAAAGGTTATTCCAGAAACGTGTCGTGCACACTAAGAGTTGTATAATCTTTTGAATTAGCGTACATACTAAAGGTTATTCCAGAAACATGTCGTGCACACTAAGGGTTATATAATCTTTTGAATTAGCGTACATAATAAAGGTTATTCCAGAAACGCGTCGTGCACACTAAAGATTATATAATCTTTTGAATTAGCGTACATAATAAAGGTTATTCCAGAAGCGCGCCGTGCACACTAAGGGTTATATAATCTTTTGAATTAGCGTACATACTAAAGGTTATTCCAGAAACGCGTCGTGCACACTAAGGGTTATATAATCTTTTGAATTAGCGTACATAATAAAGGTTATTCCAGAAACGTGTCGTGCACACTAAGAGTTGTATAATCTTTTGAATTAGCGTACATACTAAAGGTTATTCCAGAAACGCGTCGTTCACACTAAGGATTATATAATCGTTTGAATTAGCGTACATAATAAAGGTTATTCCAGAAACGCGTCGTGCACACTAAGGGTTGTATAATCTTTTGAATTAACGTACATACTAAAGGTTATTCCAGAAACGTGTCGTGCACACTAAGAGTTATATAATCTTTTTAATTAGCGTACATAATAAAGGTTATTCCAGAAACGCGTCGTGCACACTAAGCGTTATATAATCTTTTGAATTATCGTACATAATAAAGGTTATTCCAGAAACGCGTCGTGCACACTAAGGGTTATATAATCTTTTGAATTAGCGTACATACTAAAGGTTATTCCAGAAACGTGTCGTGCACACTAAGGATTATATAATCTTTTGAATTAACGTACATAATAAAGGTTATTCCAGAAGCGCGCCGTGCACACTAAGGGTTATATAATCTTTTGAATTAGCGTACATACTAAAGGTTATTCCAGAAACGCGTCGTGCACACTAAGGGTTATATAATCTTTTGAATTAGCGTACGTAATAAAGGTTATTCCAGAAACGTGTCGTGCACACTAAGAGTTGTATAATCTTTTGAATTAGCGTACATACTAAAGGTTATTCCAGAAACGTGTCGTGCACACTAAGGGTTATATAATCTTTTGAATTAGCGTACATAATAAAGGTTATTCCAGAAGCGCGCCGTGCACACTAAGGGTTATATAATCTTTTGAATTAGCGTACATACTAAAGGTTATTCCAGAAACGCGTCGTGCACACTAAGGGTTGTATAATCTTTTGAATTAACGTACATAATAAAGGTTATTCCAGAAACGTGTCGTGCACACTAATGGTTATATAATCTTTTGAATTAGCGTATATAGTAAAGGTTATTCCAGAAACCTGTCGTGCACACTAAGAGTTATATAATCTTTTTAATTAGCGTACATAATAAAGGTTATTCCAGAAACGCGTCGTGCACACTAAGGGTTATATAATCTTTTGAATTATCGGACATAATAAAGGTTATTCCAGAAACGCGTCGTCCACACTAAGGGTTATATAATCTTTTGAATTAGCGTACATACTAAAGGTTATTCCAGAAACGCGTCGGGCACACTAAGGGTTATATAATCTTTTGAATTAGCGTACATAATAATGGTTATTCCAGAAACGTGTCGTGCACACTAAGGGTTACATATTCTTTTGAATTAGCGTACATACTAAAGGTTATTCCAGAAACGTGTCGTGCACACTAAGGGTTATATAATCTTTTGAATTAGCGTACATACTAAAGGTTATTCCAGAAACGTGTCGTGTACACTAAGGGTTGTATAATCTTTTGAATTATCGTACATAATAAAGGTTATTCCAGAAACGCGTCGTGCACACTAAGGGTTATATAATCTTTTGAATTAGCGTACATACTAAAGGTTATTCCAGAAACGCGTCGTGCACACTAAGGGTTATATAATCTTTTGAATTAGCGTACATAATAAAGGTTATTCTAGAAAGGCGTCGTGCACACTACGGGTTATATCATCTTTTGAATTAGCGTACATAATAAAGGTTATTCAAGAAAGGCGTCGTGCACACTAAGGGTTATATCATCTTTTGAATTAGCGTACATAATAAAGGTTATTCCAGAAACGTGTCGTGTACACGAAGGGTTGTATAATCTTTTGAATTAGCGTACATAATAAAGGTTATTCCAGAAACGCGTCGTGCACACTAAGGATTATATAATCTTTTGAATTAGCGTACATAATAAAGGTTATTCCAGAAGCGCGCCGTGCACACTAAGGGTTATATAATCTTTTGAATTAGCGTATATACTAAAGGTTATTCCAGAAACGCGTCCTGCACACTAAGGGTTATATAATCTTTTGAATTAGCGTACTTACTAAAGGTTATTCCAGAAACGTGTCGTGCACACTAAGGGTTATATAATCTTTTGAATTAGCGTACTTACTAAAGGTTATTCCAGAGACGTGTCGTGCACACTAAGGGTTATATAATCTTTTGAATTAGCGTACATAATAAAGGTTATTCCAGAAACGCGTCGTGCACACTAAGGGTTATATAATCTTTTGAATTAGCGTACATAATAAAGGTTATTCCAGAAACTCCTCGTGCACACTAAGGGTTATATAATCTTTTGAATTAGCGTACATAATAAATGTTATTCCAGAAACGCGTCGTGCACACTAAGGGTTACATAATCTTTTGAATTAAGGTACATAATAAAGGTTATTCCAGAAACGTGTCGTGCACACTAAGGGTTATATAATCTTTTGAATTAGCGTACATACTAATGGTTATTCCAGAAACGCGTCGTGCACACTAAGGGTTATATAATCTTTTGAATTAGCGTACAAAATAAAGCTTATTCCAGAAACGCGTCGTGCACACTAAGGATTATATAATCTTTTGAATTAGCGTACATAATAAAGGTTAATCAAGAAACGCGTCGTGCACACTAAGGGTGATATAATCTTTTAAATTAGCGTACATAATAAAGGTTATTCCAGAAACGCGTCGTGCACACTAAGGATTATATAATCGTTTGAATTAGCGTACATAATAAAGGTTATTCCAGAAACGCGTCGTGCACACTAAGGGTTGTATAATCTTTTGAATTAACGTACATACTAAAGGTTATTCCAGAAACGTGTCGTGCACACTAAGGGTTATATAATCTTTTGAATTAGCGTACATAATAAAGGTTATTCCAGAAACGTGTCGTGCACACTAAGAGTTGTATAATCTTTTGAATTAGCGTACATACTAAAGGTTATTCCAGAAACGCGTCGTGCACACTAAGGGTTGTATAATCTTTTGAATTAACGTACATAATAAAGGTTATTCCAGAAACGTGTCGTGCACACTAATGGTTATATTATCTTTTGAATTAGCGTACATAATAAAGGTTATTCCAGAAACGTGTCGTGCACACTAAGAGTTATATAATCTTTTGAATTAGCGTACATAATAAAGGTTATTCCAGAAACGCGTCGTGCACACTAAGCATTATATAATCTTTTGAATTATTGTACATAATAAAGGTTATTCCAGAAACGCGTCGTCCACACTAAGGGTTATATAATCTTTTGAATTAGCGTACATACTAAAGGTTATTCCAGAAACGCGTCGGGAACACTAAGGGTTATATAATCTTTTGAATTAGCGTACATAATAAAGGTTATTCCAGAAACGCGTCGTGCACACTAAGGGTTACATATTCCTTTGAATTAACGTACATACTAAAGGTTATTCCAGAAACGTGTCGTGCACACTAAGGGTTATATAATCTTTTGAATTAGCGTACATACTAAAGGTTATTCCAGAAACGCGTCGTGTACACTAAGGGTTATATAATCTTTTGAATTAGCGTACATACTAAAGGTTATTCCAGAAACGTGTCGTGCACACTAAGGATTATATAATCTTTTGAATTAACGTACATAATAAAGGTTATTCCAGAAGCGCGCCGTGCACACTAAGGGTTATATAATCTTTTGAATTAGCGTACATACTAAAGGTTATTCCAGAAACGCGTCGTGCACACTAAGGGTTATATAATCTTTTGAATTAGCGTACATAATAAAGGTTATTCCAGAAACGTGTCGTGCACACTAAGAGTTGTATAATCTTTTGAATTAGCGTACATACTAAAGGTTATTCCAGAAACGTGTCGTGCACACTAAGGGTTATATAATCTTTTGAATTAGCGTACATAATAAAGGTTATTCCAGAAGCGCGCCGTGCACACTAAGGGTTATATAATCTTTTGAATTAGCGTACATACTAAAGGTTATTCCAGAAACGCGTCGTGCACACTAAGAGTTGTATAATCTTTTGAATTAACGTACATAATAAAGGTTATTCCAGAAACGTGTCGTGCACACTAATGGTTATATAATCTTTTGAATTAGCGTATATAATAAAGGTTATTCCAGAAACCTGTCGTGCACACTAAGAGTTATATAATCTTTTTAATTAGCGTACATAATAAAGGTTATTCCAGAAACGCGTCGTGCACACTAAGGGTTATATAATCTTTTGAATTATCGGACATAATAAAGGTTATTCCAGAAACGCGTCGTCCACACTAAGGGTTATATAATCTTTTGAATTAGCGTACATACTAAAGGTTATTCCAGAAACGCGTCGGGCACACTAAGGGTTATATAATCTTTTGAATTAGCGTACATAATAATGGTTATTCCAGAAACGTGTCGTGCACACTAAGGGTTACATATTCTTTTGAATTAGCGTACATACTAAAGGTTATTCCAGAAACGTGTCGTGCACACTAAGGGTTATATAATCTTTTGAATTAGCGTACATACTAAAGGTTATTCCAGAAACGTGTCGTGTACACTAAGGGTTGTATAATCTTTTGAATTATCGTACATAATAAAGGTTATTCCAGAAACGCGTCGTGCACACTAAGGGTTATATAATCTTTTGAATTAGCGTACATACTAAAGGTTATTCCAGAAACGCGTCGTGCACACTAAGGGTTATATAATCTTTTGAATTAGCGTACATAATAAAGGTTATTCTAGAAAGGCGTCGTGCACACTAAGGGTTATATCATCTTTTGAATTAGCGTACATAATAAAGGTTATTCCAGAAACGTGTCGTGCACGCTAAGGATTATATAATCTTTTGAATTAGCGTACATACTAAAGGTTATTCCAGAAACGCGTCGTGCACACTAAGGGTTATATAATCTTTTGAATTAGCGTACATAATAAAGGTTATTCAAGAAAGGCGTCGTGCACACTAAGGGTTATATCATCTTTTGAATTAGCGTACATAATAAAGGTTATTCCAGAAACGTGTCGTGTACACGAAGGGTTGTATAATCTTTTGAATTAGCGTACATAATAAAGGTTATTCCAGAAACGCGTCGTGCACACTAAGGATTATATAATCTTTTGAATTAGCGTACATAATAAAGGTTATTCCAGAAGCGCGCCGTGCACACTAAGGGTTATATAATCTTTTGAATTAGCGTATATACTAAAGGTTATTCCAGAAACGCGTCCTGCACACTAAGGGTTATATAATCTTTTGAATTAGCGTACTTACTAAAGGTTATTCCAGAAACGTGTCGTGCACACTAAGGGTTATATAATCTTTTGAATTAGCGTACTTACTAAAGGTTATTCCAGAGACGTGTCGTGCACACTAAGGGTTATATAATCTTTTGAATTAGCGTACATAATAAAGGTTATTCCAGAAACGCGTCGTGCACACTAAGGGTTATATAATCTTTTGAATTAGCGTACATAATAAAGGTTATTCCAGAAACTCCTCGTGCACACTAAGGGTTATATAATCTTTTGAATTAGCGTACATAATAAATGTTATTCCAGAAACGCGTCGTGCACACTAAGGGTTACATAATCTTTTGAATTAAGGTACATAATAAAGGTTATTCCAGAAACGTGTCGTGCACACTAAGGGTTATATAATCTTTTGAATTAGCGTACATACTAATGGTTATTCCAGAAACGCGTCGTGCACACTAAGGGTTATATAATCTTTTGAATTAGCGTACAAAATAAAGCTTATTCCAGAAACGCGTCGTGCACACTAAGGATTATATAATCTTTTGAATTAGCGTACATAATAAAGGTTAATCAAGAAACGCGTCGTGCACACTAAGGGTGATATAATCTTTTAAATTAGCGTACATAATAAAGGTTATTCCAGAAACGCGTCGTGCACACTAAGGATTATATAATCGTTTGAATTAGCGTACATAATAAAGGTTATTCCAGAAACGCGTCGTGCACACTAAGGGTTGTATAATCTTTTGAATTAACGTACATACTAAAGGTTATTCCAGAAACGTGTCGTGCACACTAAGGGTTATATAATCTTTTGAATTAGCGTACATAATAAAGGTTATTCCAGAAACGTGTCGTGCACACTAAGAGTTGTATAATCTTTTGAATTAGCGTACATACTAAAGGTTATTCCAGAAACGCGTCGTGCACACTAAGGGTTGTATAATCTTTTGAATTAACGTACATAATAAAGGTTATTCCAGAAACGTGTCGTGCACACTAATGGTTATATTATCTTTTGAATTAGCGTACATAATAAAGGTTATTCCAGAAACGTGTCGTGCACACTAAGAGTTATATAATCTTTTGAATTAGCGTACATAATAAAGGTTATTCCAGAAACGCGTCGTGCACACTAAGCATTATATAATCTTTTGAATTATTGTACATAATAAAGGTTATTCCAGAAACGCGTCGTCCACACTAAGGGTTATATAATCTTTTGAATTAGCGTACATACTAAAGGTTATTCCAGAAACGCGTCGGGAACACTAAGGGTTATATAATCTTTTGAATTAGCGTACATAATAAAGGTTATTCCAGAAACGCGTCGTGCACACTAAGGGTTACATATTCCTTTGAATTAACGTACATACTAAAGGTTATTCCAGAAACGTGTCGTGCACACTAAGGGTTATATAATCTTTTGAATTAGCGTACATACTAAAGGTTATTCCAGAAACGCGTCGTGTACACTAAGGGTTATATAATCTTTTGAATTAGCGTACATAATAAAGGTTATTCCAGAAACGTGTCGTGCACACTAAGAGTTGTATAATCTTTTGAATTATCGTACATACTAAAGGTTATTCCAGAAACGTGTCGTGCACACTAAGGATTATATAATATTTTGCATTAGCTTACATAATAAAGGTTATTCAAGAAACGCGTCGTGCACACTAAGGGTTACATAATCTTTTGAATTAGCGTACATACTAAAGGTTATTCCAGAAACGTGTCGTGCACACTAACGATTATATAATCTTTTGCATTAGCGTACATAATAAAGGTTATTCAAGAAACGCGTCGTTCACACTAACGGTTATATAATCTTTTGAATTAGCGTACATAATAAAGGTTATTCCAGAAACGCGTCGTGCACACTAAGGGTTGTATAATCTTTTGAATTAACGTACATAATAAAGGTTATTCCAGAAACGTGTCGTGCACACTAAGAGTTGTATAATCTGTTGAATTAGCGTACATACTAAAGGTTATTCCAGAAACGCGTCGTGCACACTAAGGGTTGTATAATCTTTTGAATTAACGTACATAATAAAGGTTATTCCAGAAACGTGTCGTGCACACTAAGAGTTGTATAATCTTTTGAATTAGCGTACATACTAAAGGTTATTCCATAAACGCGTCGTGCACAGTAAGCGTTGCATAATCTTTTGAATTAACGTACATAATAAAGGTTATTCCAGAAACGTGTCGTGCACACTAAGAGTTGTATAATCTTTTGAATTAGCGTACATACTAAAGGTTATTCCAGAAACGCGTCGTGCACACTAAGGGTTGTATAATCTTTTGAATTAACGTACATACTAAAGATTATTCCAAAAAGGTGTCGTGCACACTAAGAGTTGTATAATCTTTTGAATTAGCGTACATACTAAAGGTTATTCCAGAAACGCGCGTGCACACTAAGGGTTGTAATATCTTTTGAATTAGCGTACATAATAAAGGTTATTCCAGAAGCGTGTCGTTCACACTAATGGTTATATAATCTTTTGAATTAGCGTACATACTAAAGGTTATTCCAGAAACGCGTCGTGCACACTGATAGTTATATAATCTTTTGAATTAGCGTACATAATAAAGGTTATTCCAGAAACGTGTAGTGCACACTAACGGTTATATAATCTTTTGAATTAGCGTACATAATAAAGGTTATTCCAGAAACGCGTCGTGCACACTAAGGGTTATATAATCTTTTGAATTAGCGTACATAATAAAGGTTATTCCAGAAACGTGTCGTGCACACTAAGAGTTGTATAATCTTTTGAATTATCGTACATACTAAAGGTTATTCCAGAAACGTGTCGTGCACACTAAGGATTATATAATATTTTGCATTAGCTTACATAATAAAGGTTATTCAAGAAACGCGTCGTGCACACTAAGGGTTACATAATCTTTTGAATTAGCGTACATACTAAAGGTTATTCCAGAAACGTGTCGTGCACACTAACGATTATATAATCTTTTGCATTAGCGTACATAATAAAGGTTATTCAAGAAACGTGTCGTTCACACTAACGGTTATATAATCTTTTGAATTAGCGTACATAATAAAGGTTATTCCAGAAACGCGTCGTGCACACTAAGGGTTGTATAATCTTTTGAATTAACGTACATAATAAAGGTTATTCCAGAAACGTGTCGTGCACACTAAGAGTTGTATAATCTGTTGAATTAGCGTACATACTAAAGGTTATTCCAGAAACGCGTCGTGCACACTAAGGGTTGTATAATCTTTTGAATTAACGTACATAATAAAGGTTATTCCAGAAACGTGTCGTGCACACTAAGAGTTGTATAATCTTTTGAATTAGCGTACATACTAAAGGTTATTCCATAAACGCGTCGTGCACAGTAAGCGTTGTATAATCTTTTGAATTAACGTACATAATAAAGGTTATTCCAGAAACGTGTCGTGCACACTAAGAGTTGTATAATCTTTTGAATTAGCGTACATACTAAAGGTTATTCCAGAAACGCGTCGTGCACACTAAGGGTTGTATAATCTTTTGAATTAACGTACATACTAAAGATTATTCCAAAAAGGTGTCGTGCACACTAAGAGTTGTATAATCTTTTGAATTAGCGTACATACTAAAGGTTATTCCAGAAACGCGCGTGCACACTAAGGGTTGTAATATCTTTTGAATTAGCGTACATAATAAAGGTTATTCCAGAAGCGTGTCGTTCACACTAATGGTTATATAATCTTTTGAATTAGCGTACATACTAAAGGTTATTCCAGAAACGCGTCGTGCACACTGATAGTTATATAATCTTTTGAATTAGCGTACATAATAAAGGTTATTCCAGAAACGTGTAGTGCACACTAACGGTTATATAATCTTTTGAATTAGCGTACATAATAAAGGTTATTCCAGAAACGCGTCGTGCACACTAAGGGTTGTATAATCTTTTGAATTAACGTACATAATAAAGGTTATTCCAGAAACGTGTCGTGCACACTAAGCGTTATATAATCTTTTGAACTAGCGTACATAATAAAGGTTATTCCAGAAACGCGTCGTGCACACTAAGGTTTGTATAATCTTTTGAATTAGCGTACATACTAAAGGTTATTCCAGAAACGTGTCGTGCACACTAAGGGTTGTATAATCTTTTGAATTAACGTACATAATAAAGGTTATTCCAGAAACGTGTCGTGCACACTAAGGGTTATATAATCTTTTGAATTAACGTACATACTAAAGGTTATTCCAGAAACGCGTCGTTCACACTAAGGGTTGTATAATCTTTTGAATTAACGTACATAATAAAGGTTATTCCAGAAACGTGTCGTGCACACTAAGCGTTATATAATCTTTTGAACTAGCGTACATAATAAAGGTTATTCCAGAAACGCGTCGTGCACACTAAGGGTTGTATAATCTTTTGAATTAGCGTACATACTAAAGGTTATTCCAGAAACGTGTCGTGCACACTAAGGGTTGTATAATCTTTTGAATTAACGTACATAATAAAGGTTATTCCAGAAACGTGTCGTGCACACTAAGGGTTATATAATCTTTTGAATTAACGTACATACTAAAGGTTATTCCAGAAACGCGTCGTTCACACTAAGGGTTGTATAATCTTTTGAATTAACGTACATAATAAAGGTTATTCCAGAAACGCGTCGTGAACACTAAGCGTGGTATAATCTTTTGAATTAGCTTACATAATAAAGGTTATTCCAGAAACGCGTCGTCCACACTATTGGTTATATAATCTTTTGAATTAGCGTACATAATAAAGGTTATTCCAGAAACGCGTCGTGCACACTAAGGGTTGTATAATCTTTTGAATTAACGTACATAATAAAGGATATTCCAGAAACGTGTCGAGCACACTAAAGGTTATATAATCTTTTAAATTAGCGTACATAATAAAGGTTATTCCAGAAACGTGTCGTGCACACTAAGGGTTATATAATCTTTTGAATTAGCGTACATAATAAAGGTTATTCCAGAAACGTGTCGTGCACACTAAGAGTTGTATAATCTTTTGAATTAGCGTACATACTAAAGGTTATTCCAGAAACGTGTCGTGCACACTAAGGGTTATATAATCTTTTGAATTAGCGTACATAATAAAGGTTATTCCAGAAGCGTGTCGTTCACACTAATGGTTATATAATCTTTTGAATTAGCGTACATACTAAAGGTTATTCCAGAAACGCGTCGTGCACACTGATAGTTATATAATCTTTTGAATTAGCGTACATAATAAAGGTTATTCCAGAAACGTGTAGTGCACACTAACGGTTATATAATCTTTTGAATTAGCGTACATAATAAAGGTTATTCCAGAAACGCGTCGTGCACACTAAGGGTTATATAATCTTTTGAATTAGCGTACATAATAAAGGTTATTCCAGAAACGTGTCGTGCACACTAAGAGTTGTATAATCTTTTGAATTATCGTACATACTAAAGGTTATTCCAGAAACGTGTCGTGCACACTAAGGATTATATAATATTTTGCATTAGCTTACATAATAAAGGTTATTCAAGAAACGCGTCGTGCACACTAAGGGTTACATAATCTTTTGAATTAGCGTACATACTAAAGGTTATTCCAGAAACGTGTCGTGCACACTAACGATTATATAATCTTTTGCATTAGCGTACATAATAAAGGTTATTCCAGAAACGCGTCGTGCACACTAAGGGTTGTATAATCTTTTGAATTAACGTACATAATAAAGGTTATTCCAGAAACGTGTCGTGCACACTAAGAGTTGTATAATCTGTTGAATTAGCGTACATACTAAAGGTTATTCCAGAAACGCGTCGTGCACACTAAGGGTTGTATAATCTTTTGAATTAACGTACATAATAAAGGTTATTCCAGAAACGTGTCGTGCACACTAAGAGTTGTATAATCTTTTGAATTAGCGTACATACTAAAGGTTATTCCATAAACGCGTCGTGCACAGTAAGCGTTGTATAATCTTTTGAATTAACGTACATAATAAAGGTTATTCCAGAAACGTGTCGTGCACACTAAGAGTTGTATAATCTTTTGAATTAGCGTACATACTAAAGGTTATTCCAGAAACGCGTCGTGCACACTAAGGGTTGTATAATCTTTTGAATTAACGTACATACTAAAGATTATTCCAAAAAGGTGTCGTGCACACTAAGAGTTGTATAATCTTTTGAATTAGCGTACATACTAAAGGTTATTCCAGAAACGCGCGTGCACACTAAGGGTTGTAATATCTTTTGAATTAGCGTACATAATAAAGGTTATTCCAGAAGCGTGTCGTTCACACTAATGGTTATATAATCTTTTGAATTAGCGTACATACTAAAGGTTATTCCAGAAACGCGTCGTGCACACTGATAGTTATATAATCTTTTGAATTAGCGTACATAATAAAGGTTATTCCAGAAACGTGTAGTGCACACTAACGGTTATATAATCTTTTGAATTAGCGTACATAATAAAGGTTATTCCAGAAACGCGTCGTGCACACTAAGGGTTGTATAATCTTTTGAATTAACGTACATAATAAAGGTTATTCCAGAAACGTGTCGTGCACACTAAGCGTTATATAATCTTTTGAACTAGCGTACATAATAAAGGTTATTCCAGAAACGCGTCGTGCACACTAAGGTTTGTATAATCTTTTGAATTAGCGTACATACTAAAGGTTATTCCAGAAACGTGTCGTGCACACTAAGGGTTGTATAATCTTTTGAATTAACGTACATAATAAAGGTTATTCCAGAAACGTGTCGTGCACACTAAGGGTTATATAATCTTTTGAATTAACGTACATACTAAAGGTTATTCCAGAAACGCGTCGTTCACACTAAGGGTTGTATAATCTTTTGAATTAACGTACATAATAAAGGTTATTCCAGAAACGTGTCGTGCACACTAAGCGTTATATAATCTTTTGAACTAGCGTACATAATAAAGGTTATTCCAGAAACGCGTCGTGCACACTAAGGGTTGTATAATCTTTTGAATTAGCGTACATACTAAAGGTTATTCCAGAAACGTGTCGTGCACACTAAGGGTTGTATAATCTTTTGAATTAACGTACATAATAAAGGTTATTCCAGAAACGTGTCGTGCACACTAAGGGTTATATAATCTTTTGAATTAACGTACATACTAAAGGTTATTCCAGAAACGCGTCGTTCACACTAAGGGTTGTATAATCTTTTGAATTAACGTACATAATAAAGGTTATTCCAGAAACGCGTCGTGAACACTAAGCGTGGTATAATCTTTTGAATTAGCTTACATAATAAAGGTTATTCCAGAAACGCGTCGTCCACACTATTGGTTATATAATCTTTTGAATTAGCGTACATAATAAAGGTTATTCCAGAAACGCGTCGTGCACACTAAGGGTTGTATAATCTTTTGAATTAACGTACATAATAAAGGATATTCCAGAAACGTGTCGAGCACACTAAAGGTTATATAATCTTTTGAATTAGCGTACATAATAAAGGTTATTCCAGAAACGTGTCGTGCACACTAAGGGTTATATAATCTTTTGAATTAGCGTACATAATAAAGGTTATTCCAGAAACGTGTCGTGCACACTAAGAGTTGTATAATCTTTTGAATTAGCGTACATACTAAAGGTTATTCCAGAAACGTGTCGTGCACACTAAGGGTTATATAATCTTTTGAATTAGCGTACATAATAAAGGTTATTCCAGAAACGCGTCGTGCACACTAAGGATTATATAATCTTTTGAATTAGCGTACATAATAAAGGTTATTCCAGAAGCGCGCCGTGCACACTAAGGGTTATATAATCTTTTGAATTAGCGTACATACTAAAGGTTATTCCAGAAACGCGTCGTGCACACTAAGGGTTATATAATCTTTTGAATTAGCGTACATACTAAAGGTTATTCCAGAAACGTGTCGTGCACACTAAGAGTTGTATAATCTTTTGAATTAGCGTACATACTAAAGGTTATTCCAGAAACGCGTCGTTCACACTAAGGGTTGTATAATCTTTTGAATTAACGTACATAATAAAGGTTATTCCAGAAACGTGTCGTGCACACTAATGGTTATATAATCTTTTGAATTAGCGTATATAATAAAGGTTATTCCAGAAACCTGTCGTGCACACTAAGAGTTATATAATCTTTTTAATTAGCGTACATAATAAAGGTTATTCCAGAAACGCGTCGTGCACACTAAGGGTTATATAATCTTTTGAATTATCGGACATAATAAAGGTTATTCCAGAAACGCGTCGTCCACACTAAGGGTTATATAATCTTTTGAATTAGCGTACATACTAAAGGTTATTCCAGAAACGCGTCGGGCACACTAAGGGTTATATAATCTTTTGAATTAGCGTACATAATAAAGGTTATTCCAGAAACGTATCGTGCACACTAAGGGTTACATATTCTTTTGAATTAGCGTACATACTAAAGGTTATTCCAGAAACGTGTCGTGCACACTAAGGGTTATATAATCTTTTGAATTAGCGTACATACTAAAGGTTATTCCAGAAACGTGTCGTGTACACTAAGGGTTGTATAATCTTTTGAATTATCGTACATAATAAAGGTTATTCCAGAAACGCGTCGTGCACACTAAGGGTTATATAATCTTTTGAATTAGCGTACATACTAAAGGTTATTCCAGAAACGCGTCGTGCACACTAAGGGTTATATAATCTTTTGAATTAGCGTACATAATAAAGGTTATTCAAGAAAGGCGTCGTGCACACTAAGGGTTATATCATCTTTTGAATTAGCGTACATAATAAAGGTTATTCCAGAAACGTGTCGTGCACGCTAAGGATTATATAATCATTTGAATTAGCGTACATAATAAAGGTTATTCAAAAAAGGCGTCGTGCACACTAAGGGTTATATCATCTTTTGAATTAGCGTATATAATAAAGGTTATTCCAGAAACGTGTCGTGTACACTAAGGGTTGTATAATCTTTTGAATTAGCGTACATAATAAAGGTTATTCCAGAAACGCGTCGTGCACACTAAGGATTATATAATCTTTTGAATTAGCGTACATAATAAAGGTTATTCCAGAAACGTGTCGTGCACACTAAGAGTTGTATAATCTTTTGAATTATCGTACATACTAAAGTTATTCCAGAAACGTGTCGTGCACACTAAGGATTATATAATATTTTGCATTAGCTTACATAATAAAGGTTATTCAAGAAACGCGTCGTGCACACTAAGGGTTACATAATCTTTTGAATTAGCGTACATACTAAAGGTTATTCCAGAAACGTGTCGTGCACACTAACGATTATATAATCTTTTGCATTAGCGTACATAATAAAGGTTATTCAAGAAACGCGTCGTTCACACTAAGGGTTATATAATCTTTTGAATTAGCGTACATAATAAAGGTTATTCCAGAAACGCGTCGTGCACACTAAGGGTTGTATAATCTTTTGAATTAACGTACATAATAAAGGTTATTCCAGAAACGTGTCGTGCACACTAAGAGTTGTATAATCTGTTGAATTAGCGTACATACTAAAGGTTATTCCAGAAACGCGTCGTGCACACTAAGGGTTGTATAATCTTTTGAATTAACGTACATAATAAAGGTTATTCCAGAAACGTGTCGTGCACACTAAGAGTTGTATAATCTTTTGAATTAGCGTACATACTAAAGGTTATTCCATAAACGCGTCGTGCACAGTAAGCGTTGTATAATCTTTTGAATTAACGTACATAATAAAGGTTATTCCAGAAACGTGTCGTGCACACTAAGAGTTGTATAATCTTTTGAATTAGCGTACATACTAAAGGTTATTCCAGAAACGCGTCGTGCACACTAAGGGTTGTATAATCTTTTGAATTAACGTACATACTAAAGGTTATTCCAAAAAGGTGTCGTGCACACTAAGAGTTGTATAATCTTTTGAATTAGCGTACATACTAAAGGTTATTCCAGAAACGCGCGTGCACACTAAGGGTTGTAATATCTTTTGAATTAGCATACATAATAAAGGTTATTCCAGAAGCGTGTCGTTCACACTAATGGTTATATAATCTTTTGAATTAGCGTACATACTAAAGGTTATTCCAGAAAGGCGTCGTGAACACTAATAGTTATATAATCTTTTGAATTAGCGTACATAATAAAGGTTATTCCAGAACCGTGTCGTGCACACTAACGGTTATATAATCTTTTGAATTAGCGTACATAATAAAGGTTATTCCAGAAACGCGTCGTGCACACTAAGGGTTGTATAATCTTTTGAATTAACGTACATAATAAAGGTTATTCCAGAAACGTGTCGTGCACACTAAGCGTTATATAATCTTTTGAACTAGCGTACATAATAAAGGTTATTCCAGAAACGCGTCGTGCACACTAAGGGTTGTATAATCTTTTGAATTAGCGTACATACTAAAGGTTATTCCAGAAACGTGTCGTGCACACTAAGGGTTGTATAATCTTTTGAATTAACGTACATAATAAAGGTTATTCCAGAAACGCGTCGTTCACACTAAGGGTTGTATAATCTTTTGAATTAACGTACATAATAAAGGTTATTCCAGAAACGCGTCGTGCACACTAAGCGTGGTATAATCTTTTGAATTAGCTTACATAATAAAGGTTATTCCAGAAACGCGTCGTCCACACTATTGGTTATATAATCTTTTGAATTAGCCTACATAATAAAGGTTATTCCAGAAACGCGTCGTGCACACTAAGGGTTGTATAATCTTTTGAATTAACGTACATAATAAAGGATATTCCAGAAACGTGTCGAGCACACTAAAGGTTATATAATCTTTTGAATTAGCGTACATAATAAAGGTTATTCCAGAAACGTGTCGTGCACACTAAGGGTTATATAATCTTTTGAATTAGCGTACATAATAAAGGTTATTCCAGAAACGTGTCGTGCACACTAAGAGTTGTATAATCTTTTGAATTAGCGTACATACTAAAGGTTATTCCAGAAACGTGTCGTGCACACTAAGGGTTATATAATCTTTTGAATTAGCGTACATAATAAAGGTTATTCCAGAAACGCGTCGTGCACACTAAGGATTATATAATCTTTTGAATTAGCGTACATAATAAAGGTTATTCCAGAAGCGCGCCGTGCACACTAAGGGTTATATAATCTTTTGAATTAGCGTACATACTAAAGGTTATTCCAGAAACGCGTCGTGCACACTAAGGGTTATATAATCTTTTGAATTAGCGTACATAATAAAGGTTATTCCAGAAACGTGTCGTGCACACTAAGAGTTGTATAATCTTTTGAATTAGCGTACATACTAAAGGTTATTCCAGAAACGCGTCGTTCACACTAAGGGTTGTATAATCTTTTGAATTAACGTACATAATAAAGGTTATTCCAGAAACGTGTCGTGCACACTAATGGTTATATAATCTTTTGAATTAGCGTATATAATAAAGGTTATTCCAGAAACCTGTCGTGCACACTAAGAGTTATATAATCTTTTTAATTAGCGTACATAATAAAGGTTATTCCAGAAACGCGTCGTGCACACTAAGGGTTATATAATCTTTTGAATTATCGGACATAATAAAGGTTATTCCAGAAACGCGTCGTCCACACTAAGGGTTATATAATCTTTTGAATTAGCGTACATACTAAAGATTATTCCAGAAACGCGTCGGGCACACTAAGGGTTATATAATCTTTTGAATTAGCGTACATAATAAAGGTTATTCCAGAAACGTGTCGCGCACACTAAGGGTTACATATTCTTTTGAATTAGCGTACATACTAAAGGTTATTCCAGAAACGTGTCGTGTACACTAAGGGTTGTATAATCTTTTGAATTATCGTACATAATAAAGGTTATTCCAGAAACGCGTCGTGTACACTAAGGGTTATATAATCTTTTGAATTAGCGTACATACTAAAGGTTATTCCAGAAACGCGTCGTGCACACTAAGGGTTATATAATCTTTTGAATTAGCGTACATAATAAAGGTTATTCAAGAAAGGCGTCGTGCACACTAAGGGTTATATCATCTTTTGAATTAGCGTACATAATAAAGGTTATTCCAGAAACGTGTCGTGCACGCTAAGGATTATATAATCTTTTGAATTAGCGTACATACTAAAGGTTATTCCAGAAACGCGTCGTGCACACTAAGGGTTATATAATCTTTTGAATTAGCGTACATAATAAAGGTTATTCAAGAAAGGCGTCGTGCACACTAAGGGTTATATCATCTTTTGAATTAGCGTACATAATAAAGGTTATTCCAGAAACGTGTCGTGTACACTAAGGGTTGTATAATCTTTTGAATTAGCGTACATAATAAAGGTTATTCCAGAAACGCGTCGTGCACACTAAGGATTATATAATCTTTTGAATTAGCGTACATAATAAAGGTTATTCCAGAAGCGCGCCGTGCACACTAAGGGTTATATAATCTTTTGAATTAGCGTACATACTAAAGGTTATTCCAGAAACGCGTCGTGCACACTAAGGGTTATATAATCTTTTGAATTAGCGTACATACTAAAGGTTATTCCAGAAACGCGTCGTGCACACTAAGGGTTATATAATCTTTTGAATTAGCGTACATAATAAAGGTTATTCAAGAAAGGCGTCGTGCACACTAAGGGTTATATCATCTTTTGAATTAGCGTACATAATAAAGGTTATTCCAGAAACGTGTCGTGCACGCTAAGGATTATATAATCTTTTGAATTAGCGTACATACTAAAGGTTATTCCAGAAACGCGTCGTGCACACTAAGGGTTATATAATCTTTTGAATTAGCGTACATAATAAAGGTTATTCAAGAAAGGCGTCGTGCACACTAAGGGTTATATCATCTTTTGAATTAGCGTACATAATAAAGGTTATTCCAGAAACGTGTCGTGTACACTAAGGGTTGTATAATCTTTTGAATTAGCGTACATAATAAAGGTTATTCCAGAAACGCGTCGTGCACACTAAGGATTATATAATCTTTTGAATTAGCGTACATAATAAAGGTTATTCCAGAAGCGCGCCGTGCACACTAAGGGTTATATAATCTTTTGAATTAGCGTACATACTAAAGGTTATTCCAGAAACGCGTCCTGCACACTAAGGGTTATATAATCTTTTGAATTAGCGTACTTACTAAAGGTTATTCCAGAAACGTGTCGTGCACACTAAGGGTTATATAATCTTTTGAATTAGCGTACTTACTAAAGGTTATTCCAGAGACGTGTCGTGGACACTAATGGTTATATAATCTTTTGAATTAGCGTACATAATAAAGGTTATTCCAGAAACGCGTCGTGCACACTAAGGGTTATATAATCTTTTGAATTAGCGTACATAATAAAGGTTATTCCAGAAACTCCTCGTGCACACTAAGGGTTATATAATCTTTTGAATTAGCGTACATAATAAATGTTATTCCAGAAACGCGTCGTGCACACTAAGGGTTACATAATCTTTTGAATTAAGGTACATAATAAAGGTTATTCCAGAAACGTGTCGTGCACACTAAGGGTTATATAATCTTTTGAATTAGCGTACATACTAATGGTTATTCCAGAAACGCGTCGTGCACACTAAGGGTTATATAATCTTTTGAATTAGCGTACAAAATAAAGCTTATTCCAGAAACGCGTCGTGCACACTAAGGATTATATAATCTTTTGAATTAGCGTACATAATAAAGGTTAATCAAGAAACGCGTCGTGCACACTAAGGGTGATATAATCTTTTGAATTAGCGTACATAATAAAGGTTATTCCAGAAACGCGTCGTTCACACTAAGGATTATATAATCGTTTGAATTAGCGTACATAATAAAGGTTATTCCAGAAACGCGTCGTGCACACTAAGGGTTGTATAATCTTTTGAATTAACGTACATACTAAAGGTTATTCCAGAAACGTGTCGTGCACACTAAGGGTTATATAATCTTTTGAATTAGCGTACATAATAAAGGTTATTCCAGAAACGTGTCGTGCACACTAAGAGTTGTATAATCTTTTGAATTAGCGTACATACTAAAGGTTATTCCAGAAACGCGTCGTGCACACTAAGGGTTGTATAATCTTTTGAATTAACGTACATAATAAATGTTATTCCAGAAACGTGTCGTGCACACTAATGGTTATATAATCTTTTGAATTAGCGTACATAATAAAGGTTATTCCAGAAACGTGTCGTGCACACTAAGAGTTATATAATCTTTTGAATTAGCGTACATAATAAAGGTTATTCCAGAAACGCGTCGTGCACACTAAGCATTATATAATCTTTTGAATTATCGTACATAATAAAGGTTATTCCAGAAACGCGTCGTCCACACTAAGGGTTATATAATCTTTTGAATTAGCGTACATACTAAAGGTTATTCCAGAAACGCGTCGGGAACACTAAGGGTTATATAATCTTTTGAATTAGCGTACATAATAAAGGTTATTCCAGAAACGCGTCGTGCACACTAAGGGTTACATATTCCTTTGAATTAACGTACATACTAAAGGTTATTCCAGAAACGTGTCGTGCACACTAAGGGTTATATAATCTTTTGAATTAGCGTACATACAAAAGGTAATTCCAGAAACGCGTCGTGTACACTAAGGGTTATATAATCTTTTGAATTAGCGTACATAATAAAGGTTATTCCAGAAACGTGTCGTGCACACTAAGAGTTGTATAATCTTTTGAATTATCGTACATACTAAAGGTTATTCCAGAAACGTGTCGTGCACACTAAGGATTATATAATATTTTGCATTAGCTTACATAATAAAGGTTATTCAAGAAACGCGTCGTGCACACTAAGGGTTATATCATCTTTTGAATTAGCGTACATAATAAAGGTTATTCCAGAAACGTGTCGTGTACACTAAGGGTTGTATAATCTTTTGAATTAGCGTACATAATAAAGGTTATTCCAGAAACGCGTCGTGCACACTAAGGATTATATAATCTTTTGAATTAGCGTACATAATAAAGGTTATTCCAGAAGCGCGCCGTGCACACTAAGGGTTATATAATCTTTTGAATTAGCGTACATACTAAAGGTTATTCCAGAAACGCGTCCTGCACACTAAGGGTTATATAATCTTTTGAATTAGCGTACATACTAAAGGTTATTCCAGAAACGCGTCCTGCACACTAAGGGTTATATAATCTTTTGAATTAGCGTACATACTAAAGGTTATTCCAGAAACGTGTCGTGTACACTAAGGGTTGTATAATCTTTTGAATTATCGTACATAATAAAGGTTATTCCAGAAACGCGTCGTACACACTAAGGGTTATATGATCTTTTGAATTAGCGTACATACTAAAGGTTATTCCAGAAACGCGTCGTGCACACTAAGGGTTATATAATCTTTTGAATTAGCGTACATAATAAAGGTTATTCAAGAAAGGCGTCGTGCACACTAAGGGTTATATCATCTTTTGAATTAGCGTACATAATAAAGGTTATTCCAGAAACGTGTCGTGCACGCTAAGGATTATATAATCTTTTGAATTAGCGTACATACTAAAGGTTATTCCAGAAACGCGTCGTGCACACTAAGGGTTATATAATCTTTTGAATTAGCGTACATAATAAAGGTTATTCAAGAAAGGCGTCGTGCACACTAAGGGTTATATCATCTTTTGAATTAGCGTACATAATAAAGGTTATTCCAGAAACGTGTCGTGTACACTAAGGGTTGTATAATCTTTTGAATTAGCGTACATAATAAAGGTTATTCCAGAAACGCGTCGTGCACACTAAGGATTATATAATCTTTTGAATTAGCGTACATAATAAAGGTTATTCCAGAAGCGCGCCGTGCACACTAAGGGTTATATAATCTTTTGAATTAGCGTACATACTAAAGGTTATTCCAGAAACGCGTCCTGCACACTAAGGGTTATATAATCTTTTGAATTAGCGTACTTACTAAAGGTTATTCCAGAAACGTGTCGTGCACACTAAGGGTTATATAATCTTTTGAATTAGCGTACTTACTAAAGGTTATTCCAGAGACATGTCGTGGACACTAATGGTTATATAATCTTTTGAATTAGCGTACATAATAAAGGTTATTCCAGAAACGCGTCGTGCACACTAAGGGTTATATAATCTTTTGAATTAGCGTACATAATAAAGGTTATTCCAGAAACTCCTCGTGCACACTAAGGGTTATATAATCTTTTGAATTAGCGTACATAATAAATGTTATTCCAGAAACGCGTCGTGCACACTAAGGGTTGCATAATCTTTTGAATTAAGGTACATAATAAAGGTTATTCCAGAAACGTGTCGTGCACACTAAGGGTTATATAATCTTTTCAATTAGCGTACATACTAATGGTTATTCCAGAAACGCGTCGTGCACACTAAGGGTTATATAATCTTTTGAATTAGCGTACAAAATAAAGCTTATTCCAGAAACGCGTCGTGCACACTAAGGATTATATAATCTTTTGAATTAGCGTACATAATAAAGGTTAATCAAGAAACGCGTCGTGCACACTAAGGGTGATATAATCTTTTGAATTAGCGTACATAATAAAGGTTATTCCAGAAACGCGTCGTTCACACTAAGGATTATATAATCGTTTGAATTAGCGTACATACTAAAGGTTATTCCAGAAGCGTGTCGTTCACACTAATGGTTATATAATCTTTTGAATTAGCGTGCATACTAAAGGTTATTCCAGAAACGCGTCGTGCACACTAATAGTTATATAATCTTTTGAATTAGCGTACATAATAAAGGTTATTCCAGAAACGTGTCGTGCACACTAACGGTTATATAATCTTTTGAATTAGCGTACATAATAAAGGTTATTCCAGAAACGCGTCGTGCACACTAAGGGTTGTATAATCTTTTGAATTAACGTACATAATAAAGGTTATTCCAGAAACGTGTCGTGCACACTAAGCGTTATATAATCTTTTGAACTAGCGTACATAATAAAGGTTATTCCAAAAACGCGTCGTGCACACTAAGGGTTGTATAATCTTTTGAATTAGCGTACATACTAAAGGTTATTCCAGAAACGTGTCGTGCACACTAAGGGTTGTATAATCTTTTGAATTAACGTACATAATAAAGGTTATTCCAGAAACGTGTCGTGCACACTAAGGGTTATATAATCTTTTGAATTAACGTACATACTAAAGGTTATTCCAGAAACGCGTCGTTCACACTAAGGGTTGTATAATCTTTTGAATTAACGTACATAATAAAGGTTATTCCAGAAACGCGTCGTGCACACTAAGCGTGGTATAATCTTTTGAATTAGCTTACATAATAAAGGTTATTCCAGAATCGTGTCGTCCACACTATTGGTTATATAATCTTTTGAATTAGCGTACATAATAAAGGTTATTCCAGAAACGCGTCGTGCACACTAAGGGTTGTATAATCTTTTGAATTAACGTACATAATAAAGGATATTCCAGAAACGTGTCGGGCACACTAAAGGTTATATAATCTTTTGAATTAGCGTACATAATAAAGGTTATTCCAGAAACGTGTCGTGCACACTAAGAGTTGTATAATCTTTTGAATTAGCGTACATACTAAAGGTTATTCCAGAAACGCGTCGTGCACACTAAGGGTTGTATAATCTTTTGAATTAACGTACATAATAAATGTTATTCCAGAAACGTGTCGTGCACACTAATGGTTATATAATCTTTTGAATTAGCGTACATAATAAAGGTTATTCCAGAAACGTGTCGTGCACACTAAGAGTTATATAATCTTTTGAATTAGCGTACATAATAAAGGTTATTCCAGAAACGCGTCGTGCACACTAAGCATTATATAATCTTTTGAATTATCGTACATAATAAAGGTTATTCCAGAAACGCGTCGTCCACACTAAGGGTTATATAATCTTTTGAATTAGCGTACATACTAAAGGTTATTCCAGAAACGCGTCGGGAACACTAAGGGTTATATAATCTTTTGAATTAGCGTACATAATAAAGGTTATTCCAGAAACGCGTCGTGCACACTAAGGGTTACATATTCCTTTGAATTAACGTACATACTAAAGGTTATTCCAGAAACGTGTCGTGCACACTAAGGGTTATATAATCTTTTGAATTAGCGTACATACTAAAGGTTATTCCAGAAACGCGTCGTGTACACTAAGGGTTATATAATCTTTTGAATTAGCGTACATAATAAAGGTTATTCCAGAAACGTGTCGTGCACACTAAGAGTTGTATAATCTTTTGAATTATCGTACATACTAAAGGTTATTCCAGAAACGTGTCGTGCACACTAAGGATTATATAATATTTTGCATTAGCTTACATAATAAAGGTTATTCAAGAAACGCGTCGTGCACACTAAGGGTTACATAATCTTTTGAATTAGCGTACATACTAAAGGTTATTCCAGAAACGTGTCGTGCACACTAACGATTATATAATCTTTTGCATTAGCGTACATAATAAAGGTTATTCAAGAAACGCGTCGTTCACACTAAGGGTTATATAATCTTTTGAATTAGCGTACATAATAAAGGTTATTCCAGAAACGCGTCGTGCACACTAAGGGTTGTATAATCTTTTGAATTAACGTACATAATAAAGGTTATTCCAGAAACGTGTCGTGCACACTAAGAGTTGTATAATCTGTTGAATTAGCGTACATACTAAAGGTTATTCCAGAAACGCGTCGTGCACACTAAGGGTTGTATAATCTTTTGAATTAACGTACATAATAAAGGTTATTCCAGAAACGTGTCGTGCACACTAAGAGTTGTATAATCTTTTGAATTAGCGTACATACTAAAGGTTATTCCATAAACGCGTCGTGCACAGTAAGCGTTGTATAATCTTTTGAATTAACGTACATAATAAAGGTTATTCCAGAAACGTGTCGTGCACACTAAGAGTTGTATAATCTTTTGAATTAGCGTACATACTAAAGGTTATTCCAGAAACGCGTCGTGCACACTAAGGGTTGTATAATCTTTTGAATTAACGTACATACTAAAGGTTATTCCAAAAAGGTGTCGTGCACACTAAGAGTTGTATAATCTTTTGAATTAGCGTACATACTAAAGGTTATTCCAGAAACGCGCGTGCACACTAAGGGTTGTAATATCTTTTGAATTAGCGTACATAATAAAGGTTATTCCAGAAGCGTGTCGTTCACACTAATGGTTATATAATCTTTTGAATTAGCGTACATACTAAAGGTTATTCCAGAAACGCGTCGTGCACACTAATAGTTATATAATCTTTTGAATTAGCGTACATAATAAAGGTTATTCCAGAAACGTGTCGTGCACACTAACGGTTATATAATCTTTTGAATTAGCGTACATAATAAAGGTTATTCCAGAAACGCGTCGTGCACACTAAGGGTTGTATAATCTTTTGAATTAGCGTACATACTAAAGGTTATTCCAGAAACGTGTCGTGCACACTAAGGGTTGTATAATCTTTTGAATTAACGTACATAATAAAGGTTATTCCAGAAACGTGTCGTGCACACTAAGGGTTATATAATCTTTTGAATTAACGTACATACTAAAGGTTATTCCAGAAACGCGTCGTTCACACTAAGGGTTGTATAATCTTTTGAATTAACGTACATAATAAAGGTTATTCCAGAAACGCGTCGTACACACTAAGCGTGGTATAATCTTTTGAATTAGCTTACATAATAAAGGTTATTCCAGAATCGTGTCGTCCACACTATTGGTTATATAATCTTTTGAATTAGCGTACATAATAAAGGTTATTCCAGAAACGCGTCGTGCACACTAAGGGTTGTATAATCTTTTGAATTAACGTACATAATAAAGGATATTCCAGAAACGTGTCGAGCACACTAAAGGTTATATAATCTTTTGAATTAGCGTACATAATAAAGGTTATTCCAGAAACGTGTCGTGCACACTAAGGGTTATATAATCTTTTGAATTAGCGTACATAATAAAGGTTATTCCAGAAACGCGTCGTGCACACTAAGGGTTATATAATCTTTTGAATTAGCGTACATACTAAAGGTTATTCCAGAAACGTGTCGTGCACACTAAGGGTTGTATAATCTTTTGAATTAGCGTACATAATAAAGGTTATTCCAGAAACGTGTCGTGAACACTAAGAGTGGTATGATCTTTTGAATTAGTGTACATAATAAAGGTCATACCAGAAACGTGTCGTGCACACTAAGGGTTATATAATCTTTTGAATTAGCGTACATACTAAAGGTTATTCCAGAAACGTGTCGTGCACACTAACGATTATATAATCTTTTGCATTAGCGTACATAATAAAGGTTATTCAAGAAACGCGTCGTTCACACTAAGGGTTATATAATCTTTTGAATTAGCGTACATAATAAAGGTTATTCCAGAAACGCGTCGTGCACACTAAGGGTTGTATAATCTTTTGAATTAACGTACATAATAAAGGTTATTCCAGAAACGTGTCGTGCACACTAAGAGTTGTATAATCTGTTGAATTAGCGTACATACTAAAGGTTATTGCAGAAACGCGTCGTGCACACTAAGGGTTGTATAATCTTTTGAATTAACGTACATAATAAAGGTTATTCCAGAAACGTGTCGTGCACACTAAGAGTTGTATAATCTTTTGAATTAGCGTACATACTAAAGGTTATTCCATAAACGCGTCGTGCACAGTAAGCGTTGTATAATCTTTTGAATTAACGTACATAATAAAGGTTATTCCAGAAACGTGTCGTGCACACTAAGAGTTGTATAATCTTTTGAATTAGCGTACATACTAAAGGTTATTCCAGAAACGCGTCGTGCACACTAAGGGTTGTATAATCTTTTGAATTAACGTACATACTAAAGGTTATTCCAAAAAGGTGTCGTGCACACTAAGAGTTGTATAATCTTTTGAATTAGCGTACATACTAAAGGTTATTCCAGAAACGCGCGTGCACACTAAGGGTTGTAATATCTTTTGAATTAGCGTACATAATAAAGGTTATTCCAGAAGCGTGTCGTTCACACTAATGGTTATATAATCTTTTGAATTAGCGTACATACTAAAGGTTATTCCAGAAACGCGTCGTGCACACTAATAGTTATATAATCTTTTGAATTAGCGTACATAATAAAGGTTATTCCAGAAACGTGTCGTGCACACTAACGGTTATATAATCTTTTGAATTAGCGTACATAATAAAGGTTATTCCAGAAACGCGTCGTGCACACTAAGGGTTGTATAATCTTTTGAATTAGCGTACATACTAAAGGTTATTCCAGAAACGTGTCGTGCACACTAAGGGTTGTATAATCTTTTGAATTAACGTACATAATAAAGGTTATTCCAGAAACGTGTCGTGCACACTAAGGGTTATATAATCTTTTGAATTAACGTACATACTAAAGGTTATTCCAGAAACGCGTCGTTCACACTAAGGGTTGTATAATCTTTTGAATTAACGTACATAATAAAGGTTATTCCAGAAACGCGTCGTACACACTAAGCGTGGTATAATCTTTTGAATTAGCTTACATAATAAAGGTTATTCCAGAATCGTGTCGTCCACACTATTGGTTATATAATCTTTTGAATTAGCGTACATAATAAAGGTTATTCCAGAAACGCGTCGTGCACACTAAGGGTTGTATAATCTTTTGAATTAACGTACATAATAAAGGATATTCCAGAAACGTGTCGAGCACACTAAAGGTTATATAATCTTTTGAATTAGCGTACATAATAAAGGTTATTCCAGAAACGTGTCGTGCACACTAAGGGTTATATAATCTTTTGAATTAGCGTACATAATAAAGGTTATTCCAGAAACGCGTCGTGCACACTAAGGGTTATATAATCTTTTGAATTAGCGTACATACTAAAGGTTATTCCAGAAACGTGTCGTGCACACTAAGGGTTGTATAATCTTTTGAATTAGCGTACATAATAAAGGTTATTCCAGAAACGTGTCGTGAACACTAAGAGTGGTATGATCTTTTGAATTAGTGTACATAATAAAGGTCATACCAGAAACGTGTCGTGCACACTAAGGGTTATATAATCTTTTGAATTAGCGTACATACTAAAGGTTATTCCAGAAACGTGTCGTGCACACTAACGATTATATAATCTTTTGCATTAGCGTACATAATAAAGGTTATTCAAGAAACGCGTCGTTCACACTAAGGGTTATATAATCTTTTGAATTAGCGTACATAATAAAGGTTATTCCAGAAACGCGTCGTGCACACTAAGGGTTGTATAATCTTTTGAATTAACGTACATAATAAAGGTTATTCCAGAAACGTGTCGTGCACACTAAGAGTTGTATAATCTGTTGAATTAGCGTACATACTAAAGGTTATTGCAGAAACGCGTCGTGCACACTAAGGGTTGTATAATCTTTTGAATTAACGTACATAATAAAGGTTATTCCAGAAACGTGTCGTGCACACTAAGAGTTGTATAATCTTTTGAATTAGCGTACATACTAAAGGTTATTCCATAAACGCGTCGTGCACAGTAAGCGTTGTATAATCTTTTGAATTAACGTACATAATAAAGGTTATTCCAGAAACGTGTCGTGCACACTAAGAGTTGTATAATCTTTTGAATTAGCGTACATACTAAAGGTTATTCCAGAAACGCGTCGTGCACACTAAGGGTTGTATAATCTTTTGAATTAACGTACATACTAAAGGTTATTCCAAAAAGGTGTCGTGCACACTAAGAGTTGTATAATCTTTTGAATTATCGTACATACTAAAGGTTATTCCAGAAACGCGCGTGCACACTAAGGGTTGTAATATCTTTTGAATTAGCGTACATAATAAAGGTTATTCCAGAAGCGTGTCGTTCACACTAATGGTTATATAATCTTTTGAATTAGCGTACATACTAAAGGTTATTCCAGAAACGCGTCGTGCACACTAATAGTTATATAATCTTTTGAATTAGCGTACATAATAAAGGTTATTCCAGAAACGTGTCGTGCACACTAACGGTTATATAATCTTTTGAATTAGCGTACATAATAAAGGTTATTCCAGAAACGCGTCGTGCACACTAAGGGTTGTATAATCTTTTGAATTAACGTACATAATAAAGGTTATTCCAGAAACGTGTCGTGCACACTAAGCGTTATATAATCTTTTGAACTAGCGTACATAATAAAGGTTATTCCAGAAACGCGTCGTGCACACTAAGGGTTGTATAATCTTTTGAATTAGCGTACATACTAAAGGTTATTCCAGAAACGTGTCGTGCACACTAAGGGTTGTATAATCTTTTGAATTAACGTACATAATAAAGGTTATTCCAGAAACGTGTCGTGCACAATAAGGGTTATATAATCTTTTGAATTAACGTACATACTAAAGGTTATTCCAGAAACGCGTCGTTCACACTAAGGGTTGTATAATCTTTTGAATTAACGTACATAATAAAGGTTATTCCAGAAACGCGTCGTGCACACTAAGCGTGGTATAATCTTTTGAATTAGCTTACATAATAAAGGTTATTCCAGAATCGTGTCGTCCACACTATTGGTTATATAATCTTTTGAATTAGCGTACATAATAAAGGTTATTCCAGAAACGCGTCGTGCACACTAAGGGTTGTATAATCTTTTGAATTAACGTACATAATAAAGGATATTCCAGAAACGTGTCGAGCACACTAAAGGTTATATAATCTTTTGAATTAGCGTACATAATAAAGGTTATTCCAGAAACGTGTCGTGCACACTAAGGGTTATATAATCTTTTGAATTAGCGTACATAATAAAGGTTATTCCAGAAACGCGTCGTGCACACTAAGGGTTATATAATCTTTTGAATTAGCGTACATACTAAAGGTTATTCCAGAAACGTGTCGTGCACACTAAGGGTTGTATAATCTTTTGAATTAGCGTACATAATAAAGGTTATTCCAGAAACGTGTCGTGCACACTAAGAGTGGTATAATCTTTTGAATTAGTGTACATAATAAAGGTCATACCAGAAACGTGTCGTGCACACTAAGGGTTATATAATCTTTTGAATTAGCGTACATACTAAAGGTTATTCCAGAAACGTGTCGTGCACACTAAGGGTTGTATAATCTTTTGAATTAGCGTACATAATAAAGGTTATTCCAGAAACGTGTCGTGCACACTAAGAGTGGTATAATCTTTTGAATTAGTGTACATAATAAAGGTCATACCAGAAACGTGTCGTGCACACTAAGGGTTATATAATCTTTTGAATTAGCGTACATACTAAAGGTTATTCCAGAAACGTGTCTTACACTCTAAGAGTTGTATAATATTTTGAATTAGCGTACATAATAAAGGTTATTCCAGAAACGTGTCGTGCTCTCTAATGGTTATATAATCTTTTGAATTAGCGTACATACTAAAGGTTATTCCAGAAACGTGTCGTGCACACTAAGAGTTGTATAATCTTTTGAATTAGCGTACATAATAAAGGTTATTCCAGAATCGCGTCGTGCACACTAAGGGTTATATAATCTTTTGAATTAGCGTACATACTAAGGGTTGTATAATCTTTTGAATTAGCGTACATAATAAAGGTTATTCCAGAAACGCGTCGTGCACACTAAGGGTTATATAATCTTTTGAATTAGCGTACATACTAAAGGTTATTCCAGAAACGCGTCGTGCACACTAAGGGTTATATAATCTTTTGAATTAGCGTACATAATAAAGGTTATTCCAGAAACGCATCGTGCACACTAAGGGTTATATCATCTTTTGAATTAGCGTACATAATAAAGGTTATTCCAGAAACGTGTCGTGCACACTAAAGGTTATATAATCTTTTGAATTAGCGTACATAATAAAGGTTATTCCAGAAACATGTCGTGTACACTAAGGGTTGTATAATCTTTTGAATTAGCGTACATAATAAAGGTTATTCCAGAAACGTGTCGTGCACACTAAGGGTTATATAATCTTTTGAATTAACGTACATAATAAAGGTTATTCCAGAAACGCGTCATGAACACTAAGGGATATATAATCTTTTGAATTAGCGTACATAATAAAGGTTATTCCAGAAACGTGTCGTGTACTCTAAGGGTTGTATAATCTTTTGAATTAGCGTACATAATAAAGGTTATTCCAGAAACGCGTAGTGCACACTAAGGGTTATATAATCTTTTGAATTAGCGTACATACTAAAGGTTATTCCAGAAACGCGTCGTGCACACTAAGGGCTATATAATCTTTTGAATTAGCGTACATACTAAAGGTTATTCCAGAAACGTGTCGTGCACACTAAGGGTTATATAATCTTTTGAATTAGCGTACATACTAAAGGTTATTCCAGAGACGTGTCGTGCACACTAAGGGTTATATAATCTTTTGAATTAGCGTACATAATAAAGGTTATTCCAGAAACTCCTCGTGCACACTAAGGGTTATATAATCTTTTGAATTAGCGTACATAATAAAGGTTATTCCAGAAACGCGTCGTGCACACTAAGGGTTACATAATCTTTTGAATTAACGTACATAATAAAGGTTATTCCAGAAACGTGTCGTGCACACTAAGGGTTATATAATCTTTTGAATTAGCGTACATACTAAAGGTTATTCCAGAAACGCGTCGTGCACACTAAGGATTATATAATCTTTTGAATTAGCGTACATAATAAAGGTTAATCAAGAAACGCGTCGTGCACACTAAGGGTTGTATAATCTTTTGAATTAGCGTACATAATAAAGGTTATTCCAGAAACGTGTCGTGCACACTAAGGGTTATATAATCTTTTGAATTAGCATACATAATAAAGGTTATTCCAGAAACGTGTCGTGCACACTAAGGGTTATATAATCTTTTGAATTAACGTACATAATAAAGGTTATTCCAGAAACGTGTCGTGCACACTAAGGGTTATTATATAATCTTTTGAATTAACGTACATAATAAAGGTTATTCCAGAAACGTGTCGTGCACACTAAGGATTATATAATCTTTTGAATTAACGTACATAATAAAGGTTATTCCAGAAACGTGTCGTGCACACTAAGGGTTATATAATCTTTTGAATTAACGTACATAATAAAGGTTATTCCAGAAACGCGTCGTGCAAACTAAGGGTTATATAATCTTTTGAATTAACGTACATAATAAAGGTTATTCCAGAAACGTGTCGTGCACACTAAGGGTTATATAATCTTTTGAATTAACGTACATACTAAAGGTTATTCCAGAAACGTGTCGTGCACACTAAGGGTTATATATACGTTTTCTATTTAATTAGTCTATAACCAGTGGACAACAATTCCACCAATATCAACAAAGCGAATGCTTACCTCTCACGTGAAATCATTGAACACAAAAGAGACCACACATATTACGTTTGAAATCCTGGTCCTGAATCGATACAGATACAACAGATAGGCGGTATTAAACGTGTTAACCTGGTCATAGCTCTCCCCATTACCGTCAAAATGCTAACCCACTCAAATAACAGTATATATTACAGATACCTCTGTACTCCCGAACACATTATGATTTATTCAAGCCAGTTAATTGGGAATTAATGTGTTCTAAAGGAAATATCATTTAGCTTTAACGCGAGGAGAGACATAGTACATTTTGTCTTTGCAGTATATTTATTGAGCATACCTCAATAAATTAAAAGAATTATTTATCTCATAAGTTGTTTAGTTCTCCAATCAACTCCTTGGGAATAGGAGTGGGGTACAGTATCTCTACACAAAGCAATTTCTTGAATAAATCATCATTTTTGTAATATATAGCAAATAGTTCATGGCACTGAGGGTCATATGGCAGTATATGGACCGGTCCGTCACCAAAAAAATATTATATGGACCATATGAGATCCATATAATATTTTTTTGGTGATGGACCGGTCAATATACTGCCATATGACCCGAAGTGATATGAACTATTTGCTATATTATACTTTTTAATCTAAAATAATAATGCAGGTACCGTTCCGGAACCGAATCAAAAACGAGGCAGTCCAGTTCCGGTCCATATAACGTTATATTGACCGGCTGCGCTAACAAAGACAAATAGGGAAAATAAAAACGTAAAGTATAATATACCTGTATAAAGGATTGGTGTTTATCGGCTCTTTCGGATTTTTACAGCTATATTGCGACTATCAGGCTTAATGGGGGAATGAAAGTTTGAACAGATGTCTCCCTTGTCATACAATTATCTCAACTATTTTAATCGATTGATTGGTGTTTACCGCCAACATTAGCAGTATTTCAGCTATGTCGAGGCGTGAACAAATTGTATATTTACTCTTTTGAGATTATTTACTTGATTTTGATTTATTGTGTTTTAACGTCACTTTCAGCAATATTTCAGCTATATCATGGCGACCAGTTTTAGTGGTGGTAGAAGCCGGAGTACCCGGAGAAAACCGACCAGGGGCAAGCAACTGGTAAGCGTTATCACTTGCGGCTGCGAGTCGAGTGTACACTTTTTTGTAATTTACAAAGCCGGGCGCCAACTCACGCCGTATTGGCGAAAGGCTTGTATGAATTGTTAGGTAATCCAACTACCTAACTCATTAAGCCACCCGGGCCCTGAGATTATTTACTAGATCTTTAATATATAATGTGTAACACAATTGGGGCTTCTAGTTAGGAATTGCTTATAATTCTAGAGAACACGAGTTTGGGCTAGTATCGATTAAAAACAAATATGTCCAGTTTTATTTCATTGAGTTTGTCAATATCGGATCAGAAAGTCCTGGTGCAGTTATCTCGCTTTGATCATTTAGTGTAATTCAATCTTTTATACATGCAAGCGAATTACAAATGCAATGCAGAAATTATATGAACGTGCAGATTAAAAAGAGCGACATTGTGCCTCCAGCTTGGTCTTACTAGAAACTGTTCATATCTGAACCAGAAAGAACGCCATAACGAATGTTGACCATGATAAAAGGTACACTTTATTTCTATGCGTAATCCATGCAGATTAGAGTAATTGAAAAAAACAATAAACATTTAGGGTTTTGGATGTTTGTCAGTAATCGGCTGTTTTCTCTGGTTTTCTCCACCAATTAAACTGGACTAAGCGGCATCACTGGAATATTCTTGAAAGTAGTATATGTAACTAACGCCTAGACATGCGACATTATATTAATTCTCAATGCAATAATATTCGCTATATTGGTTAACCAGATGATAGTCCATTTGAATTTGGTATCCCCAGGGGAATAGAAATATAACCTAGGTTCTAGGCCGATAAAAAACTAAGCTTGACGACAAAACAGATGATTTCAATTTTCCCATTGCGAAATATCCATTTATATGTAGCAACATTCCTGCAGCACCTGTATATGGAGTATATATCTCTCAGTTGATGTTCAAGAGCTTGTAGTTCCTATCATGATCTCCTTGATAGAGGGTTGCTGCTAACAAAGAAGCTATTGAAGCAATGATTCCTAGTGTTTAAGTTGAAGTCATCACTTCGAATGTTTTACGTTCGTCACCATAACTTAGTTGACCGTTTCGGAGTATCTGTGTCACAAATGACCACGGATATGTTCCGTTTGTCGTAATATCAATCCGGTCCTTTCCTCACCGGGTTTGTAAGAAGTTTCAGGGAACAATATCTGTGAAAAGGACACCCGCTGGGTGTACGGGTCGAATCAAATGCATAGTTCCCCCATAGAAGGAGTCATACATTAATGCCCTGCATATAGAGAACGTCAACTTCCCCTCCTTGCATGTAAAATAGACAACTTACAGTAGATCCTAATGAACAACAACAACAACAACAACAACAAAACAAAAACTACAGAAAGACGAACAAAAACAAAGCAACAACAACAACAAAAAGAATATAAAGGACAATAACAACAATTATAATTAATTGCCCTGTCAAATATCATATATTGAGTTGCAAAAGTTAAATTAAAATAAAGATCATCAATAAAAAGGTTTGTTGAAAATACAAACTAATTTTCAGGAAATACAAGGACCTTAAAGTTGATCATAACTACTTAAATCTGTTTCCCATATATAGTATTAAATAATGCCCTGCATATAGAGAACGTCAACTTCCCCTCCTTGCATGTAAAATAGACAACTTACAGTAGATCCTAATGAACAACAACAACAACAACAACAAAACAAAAACTACAGAAAAAAACATAAGACGAACAAAAACAAAGCAACAACAACAAAAAGAATATAAAGGACAATAACAACAATTATAATTAATTGCCCTGTCAAATATCATATATTGAGTTGCAAAAGTTAAATTAAAATAAAGATCATCAATAAAAAGGTTTGTTGAAAATACAAACTAATTTTCAGGAAATACAAGGACCTTAAAGTTGATCATAACTACTTAAATCTGTTTCCCATATATAGTATTAAATAATTCAGTGTATTTCCTTATAGAGAATACTACAATTTTATGATATACATGTTTTATTTTGATCTCGGACGTTAGGAGGATGGGTAAACAACAGAATATATGGATACAAGTAATATTGTGTACTTTAATAGGACATCACAGTGAAGGTATGTCTGATTCATCAAAATCTTTTTAAAAAAAACATTTAGTGAATTTTAATAATCGTATAATTCTTGAACATGTAAAATATTTTGTTATTTGTCTTCTTGCTGTTCTCGGCAAACAATGCCAAACAAATCCCGTCAGTATTACGATAACGACTAAAGTAAAAATCTTCTTTTCGTTGGATTTCCAAAATTCGTCTACCGATGTTGGTTTTAGTCACTTTACACACATGTTTATAATGATATTCAGATTACCAAGGCACTGTAGGGATTTGGTTTTCCACTTCTAAATCATTAGCTCCCCCAAGAGGCATTATAAGTTGAAATGTCCTTTTGGAAGGTCCACGGGGTATTTGAGAAAAAATTAATCTACAACATGCATTGAAATATAGTTTCGGGCATATGCTTCCATCAACTGGGGTTAATGTAGCAATACAAACACAAAGCATTGCTGATAACCACTCATTACTATCATTGTTAACATAACCGAGGCAATAATATTATATCCTCTATTTATAATTATCATTATGAAAAGAAAATTTGAAAAAGATGGTCGACAAATTTCAACAAAATGAACATCCACTCTCACCTTATCTCATTGAACACACAAAAAGACCATGACATATAGCTTCGGCAATATAGGCTCTGGCTTCGGACAGAGGCACACAAATGTGACGGAGTATACTTGTCAACAAATTGGAAAGCAATAAAAAAAATGAATTGAACCAGTACTTATTTTGATCAGATCTTTGTGTTCAATGAGGAGCGAGATTGGTTCCTTCTTTTGATATTAGTGGAATTATTTATCATCATTATTTATCATCATTGTTTATCATCATTGTTTATCCTTTTCATAATTTTTAATTTGCAAACAATTGTTCACGTTGCTGACTTTTGGAGTAAAATCCACATTGAGGCATAATGTAAATATAGAATGGGCATCAAACAGACTTATTTATTTCAGATTTATTTCATTATTTAGCCTTTACTCTAACTATTATTGTCGAGCCATGCAAACATGCGAACGTAAGGCTGGCGACCTATTTAACATCTGCACAACTACAAGCAATAATAGTTCAATACGACTTAGATTATTCTCAAACAACATGTCTAAACAATTACATGTTCCCCTCTAGGCATTCCTTGATAAATCAACTTGCCAATTACATGAACCCAGTGGTATATAAAAATATTACTAGTTTCTCCACTCCTGGGCGCAACTCCTTTACAATGTGGGAATCTAAGTTCCCACACATAGAACCTATAGTTCAGTGCCACCTTTTCCCCGAAAGGACTTCTCTTTGTAAACTTGTTCTTGTCAAATTAACGAAAATAGATTAGAAATACAGGTCACTTGACCTAAAACATCAATCAATCAAGTATACTATTGATTATGCAGGTACCAATACAAGTACATCTATCATCAACGATATGTCTGTGACATCAAGAAATTCTAGTACTACATCATGGACCCCAGATAGTACAGGAGGAAAAATAAATCTGACTCCTTCAAATAACGAATCACTTACCATGTATCCTCAAGACACCACAGAAGATACTATAGAACCGTACAATTTTGCAACTCAGGATATAAATAGTACTATGACAACGCCTTCATTCAAACATCACCATTTAAGCTTTGTCTTCATAATACAAATGGGTAAGTGCATACTTATATATTTATGGAACATGCGATTTGTTTTATCGAAAGCTTACTACTATGAAGAAATGCATGAAGATACCAAAGGTGTAATCATAAACCGTAAATCAAAGAATGACAGATAATACAACGACCAGATGAAAAATGACGGAAAGACAATGTTTCACAAAACACTGCAAACAAAATTAATTAAAGATTGGGCAACACGAATCCCATTATCACAATAAAAATCAGGAACATTTTCAGGAATCCGGGAATGTCCTCGCATTGAGTTTAGGACTACGTCACGATTCTGGAAACACCACTAGTGCATTTGTTTATACTTATTTATATGAAAAAGCAACAAATTACATGGCCGCGATCATATTATAATTGATTACATACATGTACAACATATCATATCTGGATCTGTAAACCACTGATGTTTATTACGTCGATCACGGTCGTTACTTGATGTTTATTACGTCGATCACGGTCGTTACTTGATGTTTATTACGTCGATCACGGTCGTTACTTGATGTTTATTACGTCGATCACGGTCGTTACTTGATGTTTATTACGTCGATCACGGTCGTTACTTGATGTTTATTACGTCGATCACGGTCGTTACTTGATGTTTATTACGTCGATCACGGTCGTTACTTGATGTTTATTACGTCGATCACGGTCGTTACTTGGGGGACTCGTTACTACATTGACAGATCACGTGGTTTCATCCAGGTACTTCAGTTTCTTCCACCAATAAAACTGACCTCTACAAAGTTATCGAGATATTGTTGAAAGTGTCGTTTAACAGCCATGATCAAAATGCGTTAACCGACATTTTTCATGTTGAATTTCGTTTCCAAAAAAAAACAAAAAAAAACGAACTACACGTCTATAAGAAATAATGTCAATGTGCGCACATGATACTAGCTTAACACCGCCACTTTTAATTGGAGTACCCGTATCAAGTCAGAAAAGTGAGCGGTCATGTATATGTGTGTTAGAGGTCATGTATATGTGTGTTAGAGGTCATGTATATGTGTGTTAGAGGTGTCGATTATGCCTCTTTCTACGATTTCTTTTGCAATCGGATTATGGAACGTATCCAACAGTGTAGTAATTGTTTTTCATTTTAACTCAACTAAATCGAGATATTCATTCTTTTTTTATTTTTAGGTGTACTTCTTATTTCTTCATCTTGTATTTTGTTAGCTGTATTCGTCACATTTATAATTTACAAAAAGTAAGTACGTAAAAATAGGTTTATTAAATAAGGGTAATAACAAAATTACCGAACTCCGAGCAATCTTACAAAGGGAAAGTCAAAACTCATAAGTATATAAACAGACAAAACCAGTCAACAACCGGAAAACTGTGAAAACCGTAATGACCCTGACTTGGTACAGGCATTTCTAAAGAAATGGTGGGTTGAATCAGATTTTAAATCGCCAAACCTCCCCCTTTCATTACGGCTCAAAGTTTCCGGCTGTCACTACAACAGTATTTATAATAATACTTGAGCAATAATTGACGAGAACAAGTTTACTACAATAAATCAGGCAGGCAAAACACAAAACAAAGCAAAACACAAAACAAAGCAAAACACAAAACAAAACAAAAAACAAACAAAAATGTAAAAAAAAATCAAAACATAAGAAAACAAAAAGGTAAAAAAATCAATAAAAAAAAGGAAAAAAGGTGGAGAAAAAGGAAAAAATAACCTACACAGGTCATAAGAAATGACGACAAAATAAAATACTAAGTAAAAAGCAGGATCCGTGGATGATGGTGAGTACATGTAACTTACTAACAGCTAAATGTGAGTAAACGATTGTGCTGTTTAACGCCAAGTGAGTACATTTCCAGTTCATGGCGAAAACATGTTCTTTTGATGATATATATGGTGTCTGTCTTGTATATGTTTGTACTAGAGCCACACGCTTGGCTAGCTCGCTGCAACAATAGTCCGCAAGTGGATATGTTGCTCCCTCGGAAACATAATCCTGACTCATAGGTAGCCAGTCTTTGGTTTTACTTCTGAATGTCTCTTGCTTTCTAAGAGGACAAGCAACAAACACCAGTTTTCTAGTTCTTGACTTGACATGACCAGAAAATTGTAACATACCTTACGTCTGGCGCGTTGATTTTTGCACATTATAATATTCTGCAAAACTTGCTCAACCAAATAGAATCAAACCGGGCAGAGACCATCCTTGAGAAAAGGGAATTGTGATTTATGCAACTAACGTTAGTACGCCTTTTGAAAAAGCTGGTATTGCCCACAATAAGGGAAAATTAAGTGAACTTGATAAATGTTAGGTAAATACTCTTTACTAGGTCAGCAATACAGACTCACGTGAGCCTCTAGTTTAAGTATCAAGGAATCACAGAAGAAACAATAAGGGTTTTCAATGAGCTCGAAGAAGATGGTAGTTATTTTTACAAGAATATTTATGTTTCAGGAGAAAACCAAATATAAATAATTTGGGCATGGATACGACAGATAACGTACTGAAAGAACACGCAAAGAAGCAACCTATCACCCAATCACTTAATTATGAAACAAACGAATACACATATCCGATTGGTCAACACACTACAAATGGAACTCTACATGAATATGACTGTGCACAAAACATGTTGCCTACGACTAGCGGAGAGGATATAGAAGATCACTACCATCATCTTAATTTTAGTTTGATGAACGAGGAAGGAAACAATATCATACATGTATCTGAGACAGAATACGACCTCCCGATGCAGCAAGTCCAGACAGAAGTAGATGATATATATGAAAAACCATGGGATAGTCATAAATTGAACAATATGGTGGCTGAAATTTTGCCAACGATGGTTAAAGGAAAACATAATTTACGAAAATCATTAGGCTTCACACGGCGGAGGTCTAACGTACTGAACAGTGACGGAAATGAGGTCGAGCAGTGCTGCGGTGTCAAAATAAATCTAGAAACGGTACTTTATGACACTCCAAGTTCTGAGAGTATTGTTCATAATGATGACACACGATCAAATATGCCGAATGAGTAGTTTGAAAAGAATATCGAACAACAAGATAAACATGTTGTTTATTCAATAGCCAAACCGATACAAGAATAAATGGGCTATATCATGATTCTTCCCCGTCCAATAAATTTACGGAGGAGAATAATTATATGATCTACATACATTATCATAAGCATTATGAATTAATAAAAGAAAGATTTCTTATTTGCAACTGCAAAATTTGAATTTTTTACTATCTCCAAAAAAATGCCATGCCCCCTTTTTTCATGAATATTCCCAAAGAAAACCCTTTCAGACAGTTGGATAAGCAGCTTGTTCTTTGTTTGCAGTGTACAATTGCTATTCATATTATGTACAACCGTGTTTTATATATGATCCTGATTCTTCCCCGTCACTGTCTGATATATGATCCTGATTCTTCCCCGTCACTATATTATATATGTAAGACTCAGATCGACGTCCAGCCTCTAATCGACGTCCAATCCTCAAATCAATAGTAGTTTATCTAACTTGTACAATAATGTTATAATTTATACAATAAAACAAAGTCGTGAGAACAGTTTTGTTTGTGAACGAATTTACAGAATTTTCCTATTCATGTTATAAGGGCATTAGATATTGACGTGTTCTTGTACCCAACGTTAACAATTCAAGCATCATCGTGATTAAAACGTTCCGCTAACCACTTATGGAACAACAGCGACGTCTGTCGAAAGAAATTTGGTGAATGATCCCCATTCTCAAATATATGGCCGTTTTTCACTTTCTCAAATCGACGTCCAATTACGTCACTGACGTATACTTCAAATGACGTCACACCCGTTAGGACATGGTTTTGAAACAATGATGGAGAAGGGACAAGACCAGATTCAGAGTACATTGTACATTCTACTTTAGCGGACCCTAACCCTAATCCTAACTTAACCTTAACCCTAACCCTAACCTTTGCCCTAATCCTAACCTTAACCCTAAACCTAACCTTAACCCTAAACCTAACCTTAACCCTAACCCTAACCCTAACCCTAATCCTAACCCTAACCATAACCATAACCTTAACCCTAAATAATATTAATGAATGGGAAAATGCTCTAAAAACACACAAAACAAAAAAACAACTTTAAGAAACAGGTAATAAAAAAAACACGCAAAACAAAACTGTCATTACAATTATTTTTGATGGCAAACTTTGATCGTGTAAACGGGCCTATAGTTATGTGAGTTTGGAAAGGAGGCCGATTTGAGAATATCCTAAAATTAGACCGTGATTTGAGATAATGACGTCAGTGGACGCCGTTTTGAGGAGTGGACGTCGATTTGAGTCAGGACGTCGATCTGAGTCTATCATATATGATCCTGATTTTTCTCCGTCACTGTCTGATATATGATCCTGATTCTTCCCCGTCGTGCACTGTCTTATATATGATCCTGATTCTTCCCCATCAGTACCTTATTTACACGCAGAAAGAAGTTATAATACCTTTTTAGCTTGACTTTATTTTCAAAATTTCGAAGATCGGAGGTTCACGTATTTGTAAAGTTCGTATAGGATGGAATAAATGGTGTCTTTATTTTATGTTGTTCCCATACGGTTTATTCCGTCTTACACGAAGGTCGGAGGTTTACGTATTTGTAAAGTTCGTGTAGGACGGACAAAATGGCGTCTTTATTTTGTGTTGTTCACAGACGTTTATTCCGTCTTACAAGAAAATCAGAGGTTTACGTATTTGTAAAGTTCGTGTAGGACGGAATAAATGGTGTCTTTATTTTATGTTGTTCCCATACGGTTTATTCCGTCTTACACGAAAATCGGAGGTATAAGTTTTTGCTAAATTAAGCATGTAGTGGAGAATACACTCCAACTGTAGATTCTTAAAGATACTCAACGAGACCCGTAAGTTGGAGTGTATTCTCTTACATAATACATTTCCATCTGCAACAGTATTTTCATTATATATGTTTTACCTTTTTAATGTTCAGAAAGCTAAATAAGCCACAACTAACAAAAATTAAACAACAAAATTTTATCGGCATTCGTGCTTTCGATTCTCGTTTATATTTAGATATTTCAAGGTCTTTCAAGTGAAAAGAATCGTTTATATTTAGATATTTCAAGGTCTTTCAAGTGTCCCAAAATTTCACCTGTGGTCTGTCTGATTTGTTAAGTTGTGGTCGGTTCGTTGGTTGTTTTTGCATTGCGAGAATACTCGTCAGTTCTGAACATAAACTATGCCAGATCTGAAATACTTGTATCGTGTCTTGTATATATTGATCGATTGCTTTTCTAAGCAAAATGTTGATATATTTTTTAACAAAGCTTACTATCAAGAGTTATATATACTAATTATACACAATAGTAACGTGGTCACCGTATCCGAGTGGTAAGATGGATGCTTTGAAAGCCAAAGTAGACTTTAAAAAGTCCAACAGTGGTTCGCTACCCGAAAATCCCAACAAATGTATATTATAGTATTAAACGCTTCTTTTCAGGAGTTCATGCATGTGTTAACGGTGCCGATGCACTCACAAACTGAATAAACGTCCGAATAAACGAACAGTGTTTCATTACTAAATAGATTTAGAAATAGAAACAGAGTGATCGTTGAATTCTTTAATATTTTATTATATTTACAAGTGTGGACACAGAAATGTGCTGTCCAAAAGGCAAGTGTGGATGTCAATATTTCATATTATTAACTTTAAAAAGTGTGTCCTGGATTTTTTTAATAAAAAACTAATCCTGGATTATTATTTTTGCTTAATGTCCGGTCCTGTGTTTTTATTTCAAATTTTCATCATAGCCCCCCTCCCCCTCCCAAGGGATATACAATTGTATCATTAATAATAAATTAATAAATAATAAATTCAGATATTCTATTTGAAATAAATCTCATTTACAAAACCACTGATGTTCAATTTTTATCGCTGATTTAAGCTTTAGTCGCAACAATTTTTTATTTTTCTCTTTAAACTGTTGAAACATAACATTTATCTAACTGTAAAATTCACAAATAAAATTCACCCCCCCCCCCCTTTTCCCTTTTTTCTTGTTTAAATCAATGATCAACAATATTCCAGAATCAAACAAATGAATAAATATAACATAGATTTCTTTTACATGCATCTTTTTACCATGCGGAGTCAGTGTGTTTTAAATCGGTCATCCAATCAGGACGCTCATTATTCTTGTCTAAGATAAAAATGCATCGCTAAAATTACCGGTGGGTGTTTCCCCACTTCAACTCGTAAATTTACATAGAAATCGGAGATATTTCGTCATAAAACTTCACAAATGATTTTGTCTATCATATTTCTTGAAGACAAACATAAAATGTTATTGCATTTATCAATATTTTATGAGTATCAACAGTTTTGTCAACACCGTATCTGTTTCTCGATACAGCCGCCCGATTATAGTGACCCGTGACCCACATTAGCACGTTCTACCGATTTTTTCTTAATAATGTTGTTTAATCACCGGCTATGTACAGTCGAAATAAAAAAAACAAAAACAAAACAAAAAAAAACACTGTTTAAAATGATATGTTAAAAGGTGAAACGTTCCTTTAACATCTCCTACAACTGTTCTGGTAAACTTCGGAAATTATATTTGAATCACTGGGGTTTTTACGTTATTGACTGCACTGACGAACCCGCTAGCAATATCATGCAAGCTGTGTTTTCATTGGTTAGTCTACAGTTCACCTAGATGTCAAGTTAGGTTGAGTCGAAGCAGATGTTAGGGGGTTTCGGGATTTTACTTTAGTATATATAATTCCGGGGAATTTTGAATGTCCATTACCGTGTTTCCTCCAATGAGCGAAGCGGATTACAATTTCCGCGAAAATATATCGCGTCTACGTGGAAGAGCACAGGAGAGATGAATAGTCTGTTGGACTATTAACCGGTGAATAGTTCATTACACAATTTACCAGTAAACATAGTATTTATGAACATGTCTTTTAATAGGAAACTTATACTGTGGTATGATAATAATAATAAATATTTTTCTTTTAGTTTTAAACGTAATAAAAACATAGATAATCTTTAAATTGCACGATGCGTTTCTGGAAGACAAAATATATTTGTAGTTGAAAGCCAAGTAATTTAAATGTCTTAATGAGGAAGAAAACCAAAGGGCATAGACAGGATAGCCAAAATCTCCTCAGGTCACCTATGCCTGATGGAGGAGATCCTTTGTTTGAATGATAATTACATAATTTAGTAACTGCAAATTTCGATACAAATATATCCAATAAAACCATGTAAGTGCCGAAACACTGACTACCGGGCGGATGATACCCTCGTTAACTAATAGTCAATCAGTAGAAGTATTGACCCAGTGATCAAATTAAAACGCGTAGATATCAAATTTAGTTCGCACGACGCGTTCCTGGTATGACCGTCATCAGGTACGCTCAAATATTTACATGTGTATATAATATGCATTCTTGCACATGCACCTTTAGAATCATCATTTTTGGAAAAGTTCTTATATATTCCGAAATTAGTCTATTCTATTATAATTGAATATTTCTTTCAAGCCCAAACGTTCTTGAAATTTTCCCACGTTATAAATATAATTTTATTTGTATAACAATAAATATACTTGAATGACTAATCAACATTGAATATACCCAATTGAAAATAATATGTCGACACCAGACATGACCCACCAACTCCCTTCCTTGATTCTAAAGTGTATATGCTTGATATATTTTCACACAAAGAGATTGTATTTGTTCATTGTCTGTCGATCTTCAATGTACGTCGTCTGATTACCCCTTCGGTATCTCCAAACATATTCTTACTGAACATAACATTTTCTACAAAAGTAAAAGTTTAAGTTCGCAAAAGTCCGTAATTTAAATTAAATTGATAAATAAAATATGCCAATCTTTGAAGCCACTACGACCACCAATTTAAACTGTATGTGGCATCAAATTATCATAAAACCTTTATAAACTTACCATGTTTTAATCAATACGAGTCATGGAACATATGTGCATATAATTGCTCATGGAAACGCTTTGCTTTATATCAATTATATATACTAAAGAACATATGAAAGAATGTTCTATGAGTTTTAAAATAAGATATTTAGATTTATTGATGTGCTTGTACCAAGCCAGGAAGGCGAGCGGTTATGAAGTTTTGTGTTAGGGGTATCAATTTTTCCTTTTCCTGAGATTTTTCTTTTGGATTTTCGAACTGTTCGGACAGTGTGGTATTTTGGAACTGTTCGCACAGTGTGGTATTTTGGAACTGTTCGGACAGTGTGGTATTTTGGAACTGTTCGGACAATGTGGTATTTTCGAACTGTTCGGACAGTGTGGTATTTTGGAACTGTTCGGACAGTGTGGTATTTTGGAACTGTTCGGACAGTGTGGTATTTTGGAACTGTTCGGACATTGTGGTATTTTGGAACTGTTCGGACAGTGTGGTATTTTGGAACTGTTCGGACAGTGTGGTATTTTGTGTTTTTCCTTTTAGTTCAATATTTATCGATGTTATATATGTCGATCAGTCGTTACGTTGTGTATATCTTAACTTTGTTTTACTTTTCGTATGACGTGTGCACATTTTCTGGCGCGCACGAACTATTGATTGAATATCTTTAGCATTGTGCACCCTCACACATTAGTTTAGTGGAGTGATTCCACAAAAGATCGACCTCGTTCATGGAGACCAAACGTAAAATATCTAGCTGATGGCATGTTTATTTGTATAGAGATTTACGGAATAAGTTACTGCCAGCATCAGTCCCGTTAAATGTTGTTCTTGGAGGACGGTTTTGTGCAAAGCAATCAGTTAAAGGCATATTATCATTTTTGATGTAACATACAATTTATTTCGATTTTACAAATATTTTGATTGTAAACGAGGACCTGATGAATGGTTTTCTATAAATACATAGTGCTGACCAAATTAGATATCAAAGCTGTTTTTAAGTGTGTATCCTTCCTTCCCTCTGAGTATATATAGATCATTTTCCTGTTGAGTGTTGTCTAGATACAAATGTATACACAGATTAATCAGCCAACAATGGCACAACAGAATGCCGCCATTTTTATTGTGGTCGTGTCCGTTGTGATAATAACTGCAGGTTTGTTTTTGCATGTTTAATTTCGATTACATATAATAATTGTTCGTGAGCCCTGACACCGACTAACATCATTATATTTCTTTTTTAAAGAACAATATAATTTTATTTCATTCAAATGCTTGCTACAACCAGCTTCATGGGCTCAAGCTTATTATGGAGCAATATATATAATATAAATATAGAGAAGTTAGCGACATAATTGTGCCTCAACAATTCATAGTCAAATATTTTACAAATAATTCTGTATTCTCTTTAGAAATGAACTTTTCCGAATTATTTCACTTCAACCATATATTTGTAGGTATTTTCATGTTTTTTTTTATGTGGGTAAGACATACTTATTACTAGACAATAAGTTGTATTAAATATGTCCACAAACAAATTAAAATAATTATAATAATGAACGTACATTACATGTGATTTAAAAAAATGAATAAATACCCCCCAAAAAAGTGTATATAAGAACATGTGGAAAAGGAACTGCTTAGCTTCCGGAGCACATGAGATCACACTCGTTTTTAGTGGGTTCATATTGCTCGAATTGTAGTTTTCTTTTGTAGTGTTTTATAGATCACTGCTTTGGCCATTTTATCGTCTGTCCTTCTGCGATTTACGGCTTCTGATTAACTCGCTGGTATCTTCAGTCATGTTGTTATTAGATATATTCATTATTAAAATTTATAATTCATAAATAATGTAATGATATGAAAGGCAATATATACTACGTTGTCAAAATACAATCCAACAATTGATAAAACATATACATGACCATCCACTACATAACCGTCCACTACATAACCGTCCACTGCATGACCATCCACTACATAACCGTCCACTACATAACCGTCCACTACATGACTGTCCACTACATGGCTGTCCACTACATAACCGTCCACTACATGACGGTCCACTACATGGCTGTCCACTACATAACCGTCCACTACATGGCTGTCCACTACATAACCGTCCACTACATGACGGTCCACTACATGGCTGTCCACTACATAACCGTCCACTACATGGCTGTCCACTACATAACCGTCCACTACATGGCTGTCCACTACATAACCGTCCACTACATGACGGTCCACTACATGGCTGTCCACTACATAACCGTCCACTACATGGCTATCCACTACATGACCGTCCACTACATGACCGTCCACTACATAACCGTCCACTACATGACCGTCTACTACATGGCTGTCCACTACATAACCGTCCACTACATGGCTGTCCACTACATGGCTGTCCACTACATGGCTGTCTACTACATAACCGTCCACTACATGGCTGTCCACTACATGAACGTCCACTACATGAACGTCCACTACATGACCGTCCACTACATGACCGTCCACTACATGGCTGTCCACTACATAACCGTCCACTACATGACGGTCCACTACATGGCTGTCCACTACATAACCGTCCACTACATGGCTGTCCACTACATAACCGTCCACTACATGACGGTCCACTACATGGCTGTCCACTACATAACCGTCCACTACATGGCTGTCCACTACATAACCGTCCACTACATGGCTGTCCACTACATAACCGTCCACTACATGACGGTCCACTACATGGCTGTCCACTACATAACCGTCCACTACATGGCTATCCACTACATGACCGTCCACTACATGACCGTCCACTACATAACCGTCCACTACATGACCGTCTACTACATGGCTGTCCACTACATAACCGTCCACTACATGGCTGTCCACTACATGGCTGTCCACTACATGGCTGTCTACTACATAACCGTCCACTACATGGCTGTCCACTACATGAACGTCCACTACATGAACGTCCACTACATGACCGTCCACTACATGACCGTCCACTACATGGCTGTCCACTACATGACCGTCCACTACATGGCTAGACACGTAAAAAAAGTGGCGATGTTAAACTAGTTTTATTGGCTCACACATAAATAATGTTTATCTCCGTCAATCATAGATTTTGGACATCATATTAAGATTCTTTGACTTTCTTGCTCCCAACTACCTTTTTAGATTTCCAGTCTTTGCCATTGATACAAGTTATTAAATTAAAAATCTTTTAAAAAATATCTGGATAAAATATTTATAATCCGAAGACAAGAAAGTGCACTATCGAGTACTCCACCCTTTCAAAAATATGATCTAGATTTGCCACACGGTGTTGCAAGCTCATTTAAACAAGACGCGGAAAATTATCTATAACACATTCGTACTTTCTTATCCTGGCTGTAATTCACCTTATCCGTTCAGGAATTGTCTTTGGGTTGTTCTCATACACATTATCTTACATCTCATACTGATGGGATGATATTCAAATCATTGCCTTAGCCATTATATACTGTTATTGGAGGATTGAGGGGTGATGGAACCATAGTTCATCATTGTCAATACTCCTTTGTTGGTCCAGTGTTACCCAAAACCTAGCTCCTAATGTTATGGGTGATATTTGTTTGGTCATCCTGTATCATATGATCACGGCCACAAAGTCCCTTTTTTATTTTATATTACAAACGGAAACTTTATTTACACTTGAAACTCAGATTTTAGTTTTTTTTTTAAATGTAATAATCAGTTATATTTCAATTACATAAACTGTTAGTTAGGAGAAAATACAGTAAGTGTATAAGTTATAAAATACAGTAAGTGTATATGCTATAAAATACAGTAAGTGTATAAGTTATAAAATGAAAAATACCACATGGTCGGAAATCTGTCAATAACAAAATTGTAGATACATGATCACTCACTTTCCTGGCTTGGTACAGGTACTTTAGTAAAAAGTGGCGGGGTTAAACTAGTTTCATTGGCCCAAACCTCAATATATTCAAAATAGCAAACAAAAAATATTGGTTCGTTTCATCGTCTGTTGAGCATATGGAAACATGGCCAAATACCTTTTCAATGAAAATGTTTTTCGCTTTGTATTGTGTAGAACAGGTAACATGGACGGAGAGCCTCACGACGTGCAACAAGACAAATATGGAAGATGTGCAAGCATTGAATAAAACATTTCCACCGTCTTGGATTGGAGGGTACGTCTTAGCTACTCCATGGATAATATACACAGGTAAGATATAGTCTTGTGCATGGAAATGAAAGAATAGTTTCGATCAAGCAAGTTTGACCATTGATCATGCTAATATTAAAAAATAAACGTTAGAGGGCCAGCTAAGAATGGACAATCCAGAGACACTGAAAACATTGGCCACGCAAGACACGGGACGAAGACACACACAAAAAAAATAACACATGGTAAAGGTGAATTTTAAACAGAGATGACCAATATTACAGTTTGTGGGATCCCAACCATTTCCTTCTAATTGGATTCCTGTACGGATTTGTTTCCACTCACACAAACCACACAATATCACAAATGAATGTGAATGACAACATAAACATGCATATAACAATAGTAGGGTTAGTATTGTGTTGTTTTGTTTTGTGTGGTTACATTCAAATAAGTAAATAAGATCGCTTCGATCTGAAGATCGTGGGTGCAATCCCCGCCCAAGTCAAATTAAAGACCATACAATTTGTTATTTCATGCTAAACACGAATCACTAAAGAGCATGAGCACAGAATGGTTGGCTCAGAGTCAGCTTAATGTGTCAGGGCGAAACAAAGTGTCCACATGTTGACTGTTCTTACAGTTAATAATACTGTGAAAATCCAACTGTACTTTGGTTTGATACAAATAAGCACAATGAGTCTTGGTAGAGCAATATGTCTACATACAGACTGTTCTTTCAGTACATATTTTATTGTTCAAAACGACAAAAGGAGACACAATTTAAACAACTTAGACAGTCTTATCCCATTACATATGCTACAAGATACACAAAGGGAGTTTGAATATACCAAAGGGGTAATCAGAATCCGTATATTGAAGAAGAACATACAACACAATGGCCAAACGAAAAAAAATACAAAAAGACAAACAACGATCTACAAAACATTACACATAAAACTAAAGATCGAGTAACAATTGAACTTTTATAAAATACTGAATGACACAAAAGTAACTAGTACAAAAACAATCCAACTTCTATGTTGATGTAATACAAAGCAGCAAAATTATCTTATAAAATCGTAACTTGTTCTAGCCATCACATTGTATCGTGTACATCTGTGTATCGTGTAAAAATGGTGCACTTGGTGTTATATAGCACTCACTTACTCTCTCACTAGTCAAGTTTTTTCCTCGAAAACAAATACAATAATTTTGCTTTATTCCACTACTTAAGGCTGCCACTATTCATTGAACAAGCTTAAAGGAGGAGTACAGAATAAAATCAACAATTCTCCAGCAACATGTTCTGCAATGTGTCATGATGTTAACTACTTTTCCTTGACGGTATGTATATAACATATAGACTCTATTCATGGGTTTTTTGTTCTTATTATGACACTACCTAGGGGCAATAACGGATATCGTGTTTTTGGGGAGTGTTATAGATTGTGTGGACGGCTCCCGGTCGGATCAAACCAAAGACAATCATTTTGGTATTTGGTGCTTCTCCGCTAAGCTCGCAGAATAAAGGAGTAAGAAGATAGAATAGTTTGGACGGATTCAGGAAGATGTGATAGAGTGGTGCTACATGTGGTTTGGTGTTTCATCGAGCTAGCAATATACACATTTAGCTGACGTTGGTTGATCTAGTACAATCAACGACGAACCTACAAACTGTTTCCTTAGTGAACAACATAGCAGCTTTTTATGAAGAACTTTCGAATGTGAATGATAGGTCAATTAATACATCAAAATACAGAATGGTGTTCAGTGTTAGTAGACTGCCGTATAAAGACAAGAACGAATAACATCTCAGAAAAGGTTGAATATACCAAAGGGGTAATCAGAAGCCGTAGATCAAGAGACAGACAATACAATGGCCATAAGAAAAAGGACAAAAGAAAAAAATGATTTGCAACACAGGATAAAAGGATAAATGTTACTTTACTGAGTAACTAAATATATGACCATAGATTGTAGATGTATTTGTATCCTAACTGTTATGGTATTATAGAGCATGCTTGTTTAACAGGACGAACTCTTCGTCTTGTGTACACTATTACCGAATAAGAAGAGCTTGTTTGAAGATATCAGAGGGGAAATCAGAACTCGTAGATCAAAGGATACACAATACAATGGTCAATGGGGAAAAAGACCAAAAGACAAACAATGATCATTAAAATAAAAGACAGAATATTAAGGTTTAGAATGAGCAACACGAACACACTGAAACTGGATGTAAACTAATGTTGTTCGGAGAGTAAGAAGATTACATTTACAGAATATAAAATTGTGTCTTGTATTGGTAGATTTACATTGAATATATATGCTTGAGATGGTGTGAAACATCTTTCCATTGTAATCGTATGCCCCTACGATGTCGTATTAAGACTTCACGATAGATAATATTATGACTCCTGGATAGGCGATATCAATACTTCACGATATCTGACATTAGGACTTCTCGATGGGTAATATTAACACTTCACGATTGGCGATATTAGTACTTCAAGATGGACTTTTCAATGAGTAATATTATGACTTCTGGGTTACAACAGTGTAATATGATATGTTATTCCATTCAATGTGCATAGTCTTACCTCTCCATTTCAGAAGGTGTTCTTATTGTCCGTACCTTTCTGTTTTTGCTTCCCAGTGCTTTGTCGTTTGTGTTCGATTAATAAGAATATATATCTGTCTTTGCCTAATATTTATAATGTTTTGGAAAATCGTTTGTTTGTTATTTTTTTAACAGAAGAAAGCATGTATTTGTCTGGATGAAATATCGCATTTATCTCGAACCAACCCTGCGGGTTGTGATATTAGATGTTATGATGTAACTTGTCACTTAAAGATTAAAAGAAATAACCTTGCTGTATATGCAAATATGCGGCTAATACATGGTACGTATATTAACATGCACGAAATTTGTAGACAAAAAAAACCGAATACAATTGAAATTAATGTTATCTAATCATTACCCTTTTTTTTATCGTACAGTGGTTACTCAAAGAGTTACATCACAAATTATATAAGAAATACAACAATTGACTTGCTATATCGTCACCGACGCCCACTTCCCACGTTGAACCTTAGCTTAGACAACTTTATCATCACTGAACGCCACCCTTCCCCGGTTCAACTTTAGCTTAGAAATCTGGTTTCTCCACTTCATTGTAAAATATTAAAGTAATATACATTTTGCATGGAGATGTGAAAAAATTAGATTCATAAATATTATGTGTAATCAATTCTTTTAAACACTGATATTTCCAGATCAAAATCGTCTCTAAGACTGAGGACAAGGCACTCCTAACTATATGGTGTAAAATGTGTATGAATGTTATATGTTATTTAGTCTGTTTTTGCTACATGTTTTGTTTTACAATATGCTTAAATTTTAATAATGTATTATTATTAAATAGTTAACAATTTTTAACAATAATAATATAGGTATGAAAACACCACTATCCTCAGATGACCAAAGATTACTATGTACAGTAATGGTACTAAGCAATGTACTAAATGAGACTACAATTGTGTTAAAGGCGGCTAATTGTAAAAAGCAAAGGAGAATCTTGTGTCAGTCTCAAAACAGCGGTATGTCCTATTTTTTTTTAACACAACTGGTAGGCCATTCTTTTTATTTTTATAATTGATTGATTGATTGATTGATTGATTGATTGATTGATTGATTGATTGATTGATTGATTGATTGATTGATTGATTGATATTTAACATCCAACGGCAAATATTTAATGCATATTCAGAATGAGAACAGGTTTAAAAATGCCTTAAAACTAAACAGAAATGAACGGCGAATGTGGAACTACAGGAAGGACGAATGGGAACAACGGAAAACGATATTTGACCAACTCTGGAAAATTATGAAGATTTTGGTGAGGGAGTGTTATCCATTTGTATCATACTCTTTTTGCTTAATCTATATCGTTTAGGCACTATGAATCGTAGTCGGTAGCCAGGGAACATGCACTATGATATTGATAGTGTTGAAATTACACACGGAACATGATATAGAATAATCTGAAGAAAAACAAATCATTCTTTTTCCTTTGTCTTGTGTGCCCAATGTTGTTAGTGTCTCTGGATTATCCGTTCTCGATTGCCCCTTCTGTTTTCTCTGGATTATCCGTTCTCGATTGCCCCTTCTGTTTTCTCTAACGTTTATGCATTTGTACATCAGAAATCTAATATCGAACAATTTAAAGTATACCTTAATGAGTAACATTTTCAGTTAGACTTTTTAGCACAACTGAAATGACCAAACCATTAAAACCTCAGAACTTTCGTACACTTTCAGTCGTGTATGTGCTGGTTACGGTAGTTTGTATATCCTATAACGTGTACAGGGTAATGGGTTAGAACAGTCGAACTGTTGGGAATCAAAGTATTAAAGAAAATACCCCACCAATATAGTATATCAGTAGAAGTAATGTATACATTGTAAATTGTTTCAAATTTTTTAAAATATATTCAGAACTTCAATGCAATAAGAGCGGTTATAGGTGTAAGTAAGGTAAGTAAGTAATAAATGGGATATGAAAACACATATAAAACTTAAAATTATTTTAACAAAATTAAAATATACAACCATTATATATGCAGGAATTTAAATCGATAATAATAAGAAGAAGCTTGTTATATACATGTATTTAATAATTTTTTCGTTGCTGTAGTAATTGCCATGCCGAAACCATTGAACTATGAAGATGCAACTACGAAGTGTGATTTGGTTAGTTTTAACCAATCAGATATCGAGGAACACCTAAAACCTAAATATATCTACTGGACAAAAATTCGTAGATTTACAACGATAAAGTCGATACAAGATTCTTCAAACATATCTGACATCATAGGTAAAAGTACACTGTGTGTTAATACAAACTGACTGCTTTATTCTTGATTAAGGTAAATCCATTTGTCGTGGTCACAATCCTGTCCTTTGTTCCTCTTCAATGATTTATCAGCGGATTTGTATAAAGAATAACACAACGGATGTCATTAGTTGAGAAGGAACTTCTTACCCTACCGAAGCATTAGAGTTCATCCCTGGTTTTGTGTGAGGTGCGTGTTGGTAACATTTTAGGTTTTTATTAGTGTTTGTTGATCACTGTTTCACTTTTTGGTCATCGCATTGTCTATGTTTTGTTCATTACTTATTACCCCTTTCTTAGCGCATAAATTAGCAGTATTTCAGCTATAAATCATTAGAAGAACAAGTTTGGAAACAATAAATTGTATATGTAAATGATGGCGCTATGATACCATTGGTATATGGGACCATTGGTGGATGCTTTGATTACCATGGAGATGTTCGATAAGATAGAAATATTTTGTCCTTCAATGAACACTCAATACAATCCATGACCATTAGGAGCTGTCAAGAAAAGTTTGGTTTGAAGATACCAATGGGGTGATCAGAAGTGTCATTTACGTGTACGGGGTGTGGTATATCGTAGACACGAGGCACTCGATGACGTCCTATGGCCAAGTTGCGGATCTCATTCGTCACACACATTCGGTGGTCTCCCCTTTTCAGAGGGGCTACGCCTCGGAATAGACAAACTATGTGTTACTTCTATATATTGAGGTTCCCTTGACAGTTGTATATTTGTTTCCCTGGACATATGCTAAACTATACTCCAACAGACGTATTACGGATTGTTGTTGAAGCCAGTAATACTATCTTAATCAGATTTACTATGTGGATGACAATATTATCGGTTGAGGAGGTCATGATTTAACTGAATATGGCTGAAAGCAACGATAAACACCAGTAATCCAGCCCATACCACATATAACCTGGGTATTCATATGTGTCATCCACACCAGTAATCCAGCCCATACCACATATAACCTGGGTATTCATATGTGTCATCCACACCAGTAATCCAGCCCATACCACATATAACCTGGGTATTCATATGTGTCATCCACACCAGTAATCCAGACCATACCACATATAACCTGGGTATTCATATGTGTCATCCACACCAGTAATCCAGCCCATACCACATATAACCTGGGTATTCATATGTGTCATCCACACCAGTAATCCAGACCATACCACATATAACCTGGGTATTCATATGTGTCATCCACACCAGTAATCCAGCCCATACCACATATAACCTGGGTATTCATATGTGTCATCCACACCAGTAATCCAGACCATACCACATATAACCTGGGTATTCATATGTGTCAACCACACCAGTAATCCAGACCATACCACATATAACCTGGGTATTCATATGTGTCATCCACACCAGTAATCCAGACCATACCACATATAACCTGGGTATTCATATGTGTCATCCACACCAGTAATCCAGACCATACCACATATAACCTGGGTATTCATATGTGTCATCCACACCAGTAATCCAGACCATACCACATATAACCTGGGTATTCATATGTGTCATCCACACCAGTAATCCAGACCATACCACATATAACCTGGGTATTCATATGTGTCATCCACACCAGTAATCCAGACCATACCACATATAACCTGGGTATTCATATGTTTCATTCCATTTGACATCCACATGGGTTCATGGACACGTGAATATAATAACACAAACCAATAATTAGTAAGAGAAGACATGGATATAAATGGGTTATTGTGTTTAACGCCACTTTAAACAATAGTTCAGTTATATTATGGCTGTCAGTTTTATTGGTGGAGGAAACCGGAGTACCCGTAGAAAACCACCGACCTGTCGTAAGTTACCGACAAACTTTATCACATGATGTTGTATCGAGTACACCTCGCACTAGGCGGGATTCGAAATCACAACATTAGTGGTGACAGGAACTGGTTGCACAGGTAGTTATAAATTCACTTACCATACGATCACAACGGACCTGGATCTAAACGAAAGTGAAAGACTATTAAACATTACAAAATCGAGTAAATAAACAGCACTTTTTTACTGTTCTAGATACGTCCCAGATAATGTTTATATGGAAACAAATTTAAATAATTTTGACCTACATTTTTATATATATCAAGAGAAAATTTCTAGTCTACGCCATACAAATTGCTTGTCAGCTCAACGACTATCAGAGAAAGAGGATATACACATTCTGCCAGTACCATGCAACAACATGTTACCACCCCTGTGTTCTCCATTCAGTGACATCTCACCATTAGAAATTATGGCAAAAGGTATGTTTATCAATGACATTTATAATGTAATTAATACAAAAAATCTAAGGTTCATCTCACTTCGTCATAGGTAACATTAGTTGATTTTGAGAATCACGTTTAACCTCTTTGGATTTCTGGTTAGAAACCGTTCGTTTCATTCTCGTTATGTAGTGGAGTTCGTGCTGCTCAAACATTAGTTTTCTCTGTGGTGCTGTGAAGATCCATCTGTGTCCTTTGTTTCCTTATTCTTTTGTCCATTGTATTGTGTGTCCAATTGTCTCTATACTAGATACATATTTATAGGATTAAGTGTGTTCCGTGGTAGAGATCGGGTTTATTTCTTTGTGTATTCTAGTGTCCGTCAACAAGAAAAATAAACGTCACATAAGACCTGACATATTGATGAAAATGACGGTAAAATATAGTATGCATAATATCAACCATATTTTAGTTTATTGATTGTGATCAGTATTTCAAGAATAGTAATGACAACAAGTTGACAAACAATAAGTCAGTTAGACAATGGAATGGGATGGTGTTCTGCTGGATGGTTTGATCTTTAGAAGTCAAATAAAAGATGTTGGGCAAAGTCGGAAATCGTTGCCTGGTAACGGATCACCAGCGACCACTCCTTACAAGCTGATGCCAATTAGAAGTAATTGTGGCAATATAAAAACATTATATACCCATGTATTCCCCGTCCGCAGGCCGAGTTGGGCACATGATTCATTCCAAACAACTGTTGGACGCCCGTTTCATAGTTTTGTACACATTATATCTCATCTTCTGTAATCCCTCTGAAGAAATGTAATTAAATTCTATCAATCATAAAAAATTATTTAATACTTCGTCCATTTATTTATAGACGAATATGATACGGCCACACTACTAGAAATGAACAATGAGACGACCATGGACACAGATGTCGGTGTAGAAATAGACAACATCAATGATGGTCATGTGTTTTCCGAAACGTCTGAAGTTTATGCCTTTCACATTGGTGAGATATGTATAATACTAGACTTCGTGTAACATCTTCTGATTACCCTTTGTTATCTTGATACATGTCTTAGAACAACATTATCAGAGCTTTATGGTTTCTGATTAAAATTTAAACAGTTGTGATATTCTGTTTAGGGTTTTTGGTATTATTCCTAAATCACTATTAACGTATTTGGCTTATATAATATATTGATATTCAGCACCCGATTTAGTTTATTCAAAAAACGCATTGTGCGCATTAAATTTAATATCTACGCTTTTATTAAAGGTATTCAAAGATAATCATACGATCGATAACAATCCACATGTAGATATCAACACAACACATCAAACAGCTAACATTGTAATGTAATGGCAAAACTAGGAAATTCAAAATAACATTGATGTCCTGTTTAACGCGTCGTCATCCTATACCAGAAAAGATTAGTATTTGACTCAAACTCGATTTATATAGCACATATAACCGAATTACATTAAGAAAGATGAGATGTTGTTCGCGTTCTTAATAGTGGTTAAGGGTCAATTAATAAAAGGTAAATCCAAAGACATCGCCAACATTGGGAACAGAAGACGAAGACAAACAAAACAAAAAACAGAACATTAAAACTGAGCAACACGGATTCCACATAAATTGTAGATAAATGGTGAGAGATCGAATCGTATTGATTGATTTATTAGTGTTTAATGTCAGTTATATTCAACTGTATTCATGACGAGGTTATGTGGCACTAAAATAGACCACGCTATTGCTTTTTTTTCCCTAAATGTGTAAAGAAATACTGTTATTTGCGACGCAAAAAGGTAATTAAAACAAAACGGAATTTTCATGTTTAAATTTTAATTGGTCAAATTGTACAATTAAACATCCGAAATAGCAAATATCATAAATGTATTATGCCTATGTATTACTTCACATCTAATCGCTCAAGAACGATAGTTTTTTTTTCTCTCAGTTAAATTTTGCAAATTTCTACTGGTTTTATAGAGAAATAAACTCATACAAGAGACTCTGCTATAACGATGTTCTCCAAAACTCCAGAATATTTCGTAGATTCACGGGGAGACGAACGTATATTGTATAGTTGACAATTGAATAGCTTGGACTCTTGAAAATAGCAAAATAAACAGTCATATTTTACTACAACATAAACCCGTCATCTAACTATCTACACATATTAAACAATTATAAATCACATATACTGCTCAATTGTGCAATATGACTCGTTGATGTGATTGTGAAATATATTATTGACTATGTATTTTTACAGTTTTTGTTGTATGTCTATCAGTCAGCGTCGTGTTTGTTGCAGCATTATCTTGGCTAATGTATAGAAAACAGTATGGGAGGTAACAAATGTATAGATTCCTGTTATTTCCTTAAAATATAATTACAATATAAAAACAATGGATATAAAATGCAAGACATTTAAAACTCAATTCAGACATACTTCAAACACACAAATTAAAGTGCATGAGCCAAACCAGGAAAGTGAGCGGTCATATTTTTGTGTGTCAAAGGTATATATTGTGCCTATTTCTACGTGTTTACTAGATTTGATATTTTGTCCCGATAGTGTGGTATTTTTTCCCACTTGTTTCGTTGTTTTTCACTTCATTCGTTGTTATTCGTGTTGGATGTGTTTGTACTGTATATTATGCGGATTTTTAATTAAACACGGAACGTGTTATTTTATGTGCGTTGGTTAAATTGCAGCGTTTACATTAAAACACTCATTTGTGTGTTTAAATGGTTTCTGATTTCTGTGTTAAAAGTGTTTTATTTTGTAGCACATGTCCTATAGTGTGCTCATCTTTTATTCAAAGCGAATTTGTTTGGTAAATGTTTGGTAGAGGATGATCAGTTATTGTGTGATAAGAATTTGAATTATAAAGCGAATTTGGTATCAAATAATTTATGATATTGTCATGCCAACCCAGAAACTACAGAACATGACCATTTGATCTGTGGTCGTAATCAGATTTCAAGACGGAAATTACCAGTCAATGTCTTCGTCCTCTTTGATGGCAGTGAAATTTGAAATACTGCTACTAACACGTACATTTTAATTACGCTCACATGCTCATTAAAGAATCTGGTCGCATTACTGAAAATTGGTTAAGATATTGTTTGCCATAATTAAATGAAATTAAATACATATCTTCATGTGTTTATATTATTCCTTATATGGACCAGGAACTGACTACCCATCTGAGGCACCTGCGTGCACACCCAGCTTTTAGTGGGGTTCGTGTTGCTCGATCTTTGGTTTTCTGTGTAGTGTATTGTAGATAATTGTTTTTCCGTTTGTCCTGTTTCCTTTGGTCATTGTATTTGTTTGTCTTCAAGCTTTTCATTCGCCCAGATGTAGCGTTTATCGACAGAAGTAAAGAGCCCCGTGCCACTGCAAGGCCCTTTAAGTCCCATTTTATGGTATGACCTATGTTCATTATCGAAGAGGAGGATAATGTGATTGTGAAATATAGAACAGCAATACACATGCTATTCATTGACTTTACGTCCCTTTGTCTGAGTGTAAAACTGGATAGTATCTCATTTTCATTTACATTCATATCCTTTCTTGCTTCTTTGTGATACATAACAAAATATACACAATACATAGATGTACACTACAGTCCATTACATATGGCAAGTAAAGCAGTACAAAGGTCAACTCGATTGTTTCCGTAATGTTAAATCTGAAATGTTACGTTTTAGAACATTTATTGTTTTGTAATTACAATTACTTTACTATAAAGTCTTCACTTTTCTAAGTAACTATCAGTTTCAAGAAGGTGCATTTATCAATGTTGGTTTATTTCATAGTGCACGCTTGGAGTTACCAGCATCGCCAAAATTAGAAAGGAACTATTTTAATGATGTTAATGACTTCGATATTACTACTCCACCTACAAACTGTACAAATGAATACTCCAGTGCTTGGGATATATATCATCCTACAACAGAATCATCTCCAAAACACAGCTACATAACAACGTTAAGAGGAACAAAGATAGACAACTCTGTAGATAGTGAATACCATCACATCGATTTCACATTGAAGTCAGAGGCTGACCCGACTTTCATTGATCAGAATGAATATGGTATTACTGGGCATCAAACAACAGGAGACGTCTGCTACGAAAGACCACTCAACAATTGTACTCAACGATCAAAAATTAACAAGCTACTTAATAATATCAGAGAAGGAGCGTACGCAGTTCGAAATTCATTCTTGAAGCAAGACTCTGAAATACCAAATTCTTTCAAGTCTGATGGAGGTGCTTATATGGATATTGAATTGAATCACACAAAGTTTCTTTATGACACTCCACGTACATAGCATTTCCATGTTATTCGTCGAAGAGAACACGTTTCTATGCATTTAAAGAACAACAACCTCACCTCTTTACAAGCAAGCAATAGTGATACTGTTTTATTAATTAAAATGACTTGTCAATAATATTATGCATAATTTATATAAAAAATAGTATAAAAGTGCTCGACGTTTTGCTTTGTATAATGCCAAAGATATGTGAATAATCAACAAATACCTTTTTATTAAATATACTACCACAGAACATGTAGCATACATATAACCAACAAAAACAATGACAATTTATTTTCCTAAAATCTACTGACATATTACATCTAGTATGCTAATATAGTTTGTATACACAATTATTCTGACATGTAGCAGACACGCTTGACCGCATCATTTCACTAAGAGAGGAGGTAAAATAAACAGCTTAATTCAACCACTTTTAATTAAAGAGTCTGTACCATACCCAGGTCAATGGGAAGTTATGCATATGTGTGTTGGGGATGTCGATTTATGATTCTTTGTTTAACGTAATATTAGCAATATTTTAGCTATATTCATCACGAGGATTACAATGAATAGATCATGTAGGTAAAGAAGTGGCACTGGGATGTGTAGATGTTGTGATTGTAGCATTAAAATGAGGATATAATTGAATGGAGCAGGTCTACTTAGCAACGACGACTCCTCACAAAGTTTTACAAGCTGCCTTTTATCTCCAGAGAGCATGGAACGAAACGCTTATTTGCGACACACCCCAAGGGCAATATTTTATCCATTCCACCTCACTACTACACTAGCTGATACCCCTTTAGGATGGGTTGTACCATGTAGTAAAAAACTAGGTCTCTTACATGGCGTTCAGCAGGGGACCCTAATATAAATAATTCAAATTGACTTATAATTGTATAATTGTTTTCTTGTATTGTTTCAGTTGATGGAAATATTAAATCATTTGTAAAATTTATAAAGTATAAATTAAAATATTAATATGAAGAGGATATTTTCTATTATAACATTGACACAAATAAAGTCAAACATTAATACCAGGAAATATTAGAGTGTTCATTTGTATTTATAAACGTTTCCGATTATACTTTTAGAATTACAAACACTTGAATAATCTAAAATATAACATGTTTTATTTCAAACATGTTTGAGGAATATGTTGTGTGTTAAATAAGCGACACATGTTTATCTCTTTGTCCCTTTTCTTTTGGTGGTTATACCCCTTTTTATTTCAATGCCGTAGTAACCGATGTTGTAATGGTTAGCGTGCTATTCCCGTGTGTGGTAGATATTGGGTTCGAGCCTCGGTCGGGTAAAACCAAAGACATTAAAACTGGTATTTGTTGCTTCCCCACTAAGCACGCAGCATTAAGGAATTAGAGAAAAAACCGATAGGCTGGGAATCAGGTGAATGTGTCTGAATGGAGTAACTATCCATGGACTGTTGTTTCAGTGAGCTAGCACTAGAAATACAACTAAGCATGTAGGCCTAGTGCAAATCGGACACTATTGTCATCTCATTGAATGTAACTTGCTCTTATCATAGCATAGTTGAAACATCGCTCGGTTTTTTTTGGCGTTAAGCAACAATCACCCATAAAATGCTATACCATGAACTATGGTTTTGTATCTTAAAATCTGTTTAAATCTTACATATATATATATATATATATTTTGCCTATGTGCCAGATATTGAAAGTGATCATAAAACAACGTTATCAAAAGAAGTTGCTTAAAAATGCATTAGCTAATGAATTAAAGTAAGAAGAAGTTGAAGATACTAAAGGAGTAATGAGAATCCATAAATCGAAAAGGACAAACAACGATCTACAAAACATGCACATAAAACTATAGATCAAGTAACACGAACCCCACTAACCGGTGTAGGTGAAATCATGTGCTCCGGAAGGGTAGGCAGTACCTGCTCCACTAGTGACACCCATCGTGTTACTCTAGTTACAAACCCGGTGATAAGTCACGAATGAGGAAAGGACCGGGAAGTGTTGCGACAAGTAGAACATATCAGTGGTCATTTGTGATGCACATACTCCATAATGATCAACAAGTTATGGTGGCGGTCGTAAAACTTTCGAAGTTATGACTTCTGTTTAATCAATAGGAACCCTTGGTTCAGTAGTTTCCTTGTCAGCAGCAACCCTCCATCAAGGAAATCCTAATAAGAACCACAAGCTAGGAATATCGTATCGACTGAAAGATATATACTGACCTTTATATATAAACTTCAACAGAGATTAAGAGCCATCCTAATTCTTTTTTATTGTTATTTTCTTTTTTTACGAATGGATTAGATCATGGGCGACAATTTGAGTCGTATTTGAAGCTGATTGCGAAATTAAATTGTTGGTTATTACAAGAGGAAAACATGGAGGTAACGCGGACATTTTAAAACTTCAAACAAGTTTTTATTTGGTTATTATTTTTTAAACAATTTTAGAAAACGGACGAGTCATTTTTTTTCCAGATTTTTTAGAATGAATGTAAAGAGAAGCATTCTCACGCACATTTACTCAGTAGCGTATATAACCACACGTTTACGCAAAAGCTCCCGCTCTAACATATACACATCACGAAATGTAGCCGTTTTATGCCACCAGATTCGAACACCACCATCCACGGGGCGCAATAAAATTCGACTTTCGTTTGAACAATGGACCAGTTCCCAATTACAAATATTCCAGCGGAGATGGTCACGCCACCAATTCCATCGAGCCTGCCGATCACGTAATGACGGCTGAGGTCGTTCTATGATCGCCTTGTGCGTTTGATAACAGTCCTTACAGATACATGACCCTCAAAATTAAATTAATCTTGAATACAAGCTGATGTAGCAAAATGAGTTCTCCTGGCACATCGAGCTATTAGCTTCTCCTCTCTAGTTGTAGTTTTGCGAGCCTGCCAGATCACGACCTTCATCAACCATTCTAGTCGCTTGCATACGCTGCATAAGACGATCAATTACAGAATGGTGTACTCCCATTTGCCCTGCCACTCTTCTATTGCTAAAACTTGCAAGAGACACGCCAACAGCTTGCCACCTTTCTGCTAAAGTCAATTTGGGCCTAACCATATTTCAGCATTGAAAAGCTCTATGCTAAAAACTCTACAACCTCAACTTGCAAACACACTTTGTACAATTAGGTATAACACCAATTGTAGACCGATTTTACTCGAACACGACTTTATCGATCGATGATCTGCTACACATTTAATTAAAGCTGATGTGTACATATATTCTTTACATCAATCACATATAACGTTAATTTTCAAAATAAAATATTTATGAAATGAATCAAGTGGAGGTTATCTTTGGTCGAAGGGTATATAATAACACGTCTGATCAACTAATTATAATAGTACATTACGTCTTGTTTCTAACGTGCAATCTTCTGTTGACTACTAAATGAACGACCCTTGGGAAAACAGTAATTGATTGACTGATTGTTGCTTAACCAATATTTCATGTATATTCATGTCAAATATATTATATAGGTACAAGGTGGTCTATGATAGATGTTTTTTAGTCGCATATCGAAAACATGAGGGTGGATATGATTGCACAATTTCACCTTGCAAAGGATTATCAAGTTGGGTATTACGTGCAGAGAGTAAGACATTTTCCAAACACGGAGCACTCATTTAAGTTTCGTCCGTTGGGGTGTGTGTTTGGTTAATCTCACCCAAGTGAAAGCCACTTTTGGAGTGGTTGTTCCGTTATCGCAGAAGAGAAGCCATACTACGTGTCACATTAGTTGAGCAGGAACTGCTTACCCCACTGTAGCATCTTAGTTCATCCCGGGTTTTAGTGTGGTTCTTATTACTCAATCTTTAGTTTTCTGTATAGTGTTTTGTAAATCATTATTTGTTTTTTTGTCCTTTTATTGTTGGTCATTATATTGTCTGTCCTTTTATTGTTGGGCATTATATTGTCTGTCCTTTTTCTGTTGGTCATTATATTGTCTGTCCTTTTATTGTTGGTCATTATATTGTCTGTCCTTTTTCTGTTGGTCATTATATTGTCTGTCCTTTTTCTGTTGGTCATTATATTGTCTGTCCTTTTTCTGTTGGCCATTATATTGTCTAACCTTTTTCTGTTGGTCATTATATTGTCTGACATTTTTCTGTTGGTCATTATATTGTCTGTCCTTTTTTTGTTGGTCATTATATTGTCTGTCCTTTTTCTGTTGGTCATTATATTGTCTGTCCTTTTTCTGTTGGTCATTATATTGTCTGTCCTTTTTCTGTTGGCCATTATATTGTCTAACCTTTTTCTGTTGGTCATTATATTGTCTGACATTTTTCTGTTGGTCATTATATTGTCTGTCCTTTTTTTGTTGGTCATTATATTGTCTGTCCTTTTTCTGTTGGTCATTATATTGTCTGTCCTTTTTCTGTTGGCCATTATATTGTCTGTCCTTTTTCTGTTGGCCATTATATTGTCTAAGCTTTTTCTGTTGGGCATTATATTGTCTGACCTTTTAATGTTGGTCACTATATTGTCTGTCCTTTTTCTGTTGGTAATTATATTGTCTGTCCTTTTTCTGTTGATCATTATATTGTCTGTCCTTTTTCTGTTGGTCATTTTATTGTCTGTCCTTTTTCTGTTGGTCATTATATTGTCTGTCCTTTTTCTATTGGTCATTATATTGTCTGTCCTTTTTCTGTTGGCCGTTATATTGTCTAACCTTTTTCTGTTGGCCATTATATTGTCTGTCCTTTTTCTGTTGGCCGTTATATTGTCTGTCCTTTTTCTATTGGTCATTATATTGTCTGTCCTTTTTCTGTTGGTCATTATATTGTCTGTCCTTTTTCTATTGGTCATTATATTGCCTGTCCTTTTTCTGTTGGTCACTATATTGTCTGTCCTTTTTCTGTTGGTCATTATATTGTCTGTCCTTTTTCTGTTGGTCATTACATTGTCTGTCCTCCTATTTACGCTTCTGGTTACCCCTGTGGTATCTTCTGGTTACCCGTGTGGTATCTTCTAGTTACCCATGTACCTCTGTGATATCTTCTGATTACTCCTGTGGTATCTGCTGGTTACTCCTGTGGTATCTTCTGGTTACCCTTGTGGTATCTTCTGGTTACTTCTGTGGTAACTTCTGGTTACCTCTGTGGTATCTTCTGGTTACCCTTGTGGTATCTTCTGGTTACTCCTGTGGTATCTTCTGGTTACCCCTGTGGTATCTTCTGGTTACCTCTGTGGTATCTTCTGGTTACCCCTCTGGTATTTTCTGATTACCCCTTTGGTATCTTCTGATTACTCCTGTGATCTCTTCTGGTTACCCCTCTGGTATCTTCTGGTTACTCCTGTGGTATCTTCTGGTTACCCTTGGGGTATCTTCTGGTTACCCCTGTTGTATCTTCTGGTTACCCCTGTGGTATCTTCTGGTTACCCCTGTGGTATTTTCTGGTTACCCCTGTGGTATCTTCTGGTTACCTATGTGGTATCTTCTGATTACCCCCGTGATATCTTCTGTTTACCTCTGTGGTATCTTCTGGTTATTCCTTTGGTATCTTCTAATTACCCCTGTGGTATCTTCAGATTATCCTTGTGGTATCTTCTGGTTACATCTGTGGTATCTTCTGGTTACCCCTGTGGTATCTTCTGGTTACATTTGTTGTATCTTCTGATTACCCCTGTGGTATCTTCTGGTTACCTCTGTGGTATCTTCTGATTACCCCTGTGGTATCTTCTGGTTACTCCTGTGGAATCTTCTGGTTACCCCTGTGGTATCTTCTGGTTACCCCTGTGGTATCTTCTGAATACCCCTGTGGTATCTTCTGGTTACTCCTGTGGTATCTTCTGGTTACCTCTGTGGTATCGTCTGGTTACCCCTGTGGTATCTTCTGGTTACCTTTATGGTATCTTCTGGTTACTCCTGTGGTATCTTCTGGATACCTCTGTGGTATCTTCTGATTGCCCCTGTGGTATCTTCTGGTTACTTCTGTGGTATCTTCTGATTACCCCTGTGGTATCTTCTGATTACCCCTGTGGTATCTTCAGATTATCCCTGTGGTATCTTTTGGTTACATATGGGGTATCTTCTGGTGACCCCTGTGGTATCTTCTGGTTACCTCTGTGGTATCTTCTGATTACCCGTGGTATCTTCTGGTTACCTCTGTGGTATCTTCTGATTACCCCTGTGGTATCTTCTGGTTACCTCTGTGGTATCTTCTGGTTACCCCTGTGGTATCTTCTGGTTACCTCTGTGGTATATTCTGGTTACCCCTATGGTATCTTCTGATTACCCCTGTGGTATCTTCTGATTACTCCTGTGATCTCTTCTGGTTACCCCTGTGGTATCCTCTGCTTTCCCCTGTGGTATCTTCTGGTTACCTCTGTGGTATCTTCTGATTACCCCTGTGGTATCTTCTGGTTACTCCTGTGGTATCTTCTGGTTACCCCTGTGGTATCTTCTGGTTACCACTGTGGTATCTTCTGATTACCCTTGTGGTATCTTCTGTTACTCCTGTGGTATCTTCTGGTTACCACTGTGGTATGTTCTGGTTACCCCTGTGGTATCTTCTGGTTACCTATGTGGTATCTTCTGATTTCCCCTGTAGTATATTCTGATTACTCCTGTGGTATCTTCTGGTTACCCCTGTGGTATCTTCTGGCTAATCCTGTGGTATCATCTGGTTACCTCTGTGGTATCTTCTGGTTACTTTTGTGGTATCTTCTGGTTACTCCTGCGGTATCTTCTGGTTACCTCTGTGATATCTTCTGATTACCCCTGTGGTATCTTCTGGTTACCTCTGTGGTATCTTCTGGATACTGCTGTGGTATCTTCTAATTACCCCTGTGGTATCTTCTGGTTACCTCTGTGGTATCTACTGACTACCGCTATGGGATCTTCTGATTACCCCTGTGGTATCTTCAGATTATCCTTGTGGTATCTTCTGGTTACATCTGTGGTATCTTCTGGTTACCCCTGTGGTATCTTCTGGTTACCTCTGTGGTATCTTCTAATTACCCTTGTGGTATCTCCTGGGTACCTCTGTGATATCTTCTGGTTACTCCTGTGGTATCTTCTTATTACCCTGTGGTATATTCTGGTTACTCCTGTGGTATCTTCTGGTTACCTCTGTGGTATCTTTTGGTTACTCCTGTGGTATCTTCTGATTACCTCTGTGGTATCTTCTGGTTACTCCTGTGATCTCTTCTGGTTACCCCTGTGGTATCTTCTGGTTACTCCTGTGGTATCTTCTGGTTACCTCTGTGGTATCTTCTGGTTACCTCTGTGGTATCTTCTGGTTACCCCTGTGGTATCGTCTGATTACCCCGGTGGTATCTTCTGATTACTTCTGTGATCTCTTCTGGTTACCCCTGTGGTATCTTCTGGTTACCCCTGTGGTATCTTCTGGTTACCCCTGTGGTATTTTCTGGTTACCCCTGTGGTATCTTCTGGTTACCTATGTGGTATCTTCTGATTACCCCTGTAGTATCTTCTGATTACCCCTGTGGTATCTTCTGGTTACCCCTGTGGTATCTTCTGGCTACTCCTGTGGTATCCTCTGGTTACCTCTGTGGTATATTCTGGTTACCTTTGTGTTATCTTCTGGTTACTCCTGCGGTATCTTCTGGTTACCTCTGTGATATCTTCTGATTACCCCTGTGGTATCTTCTGGTTACCTCTGTGGTATCTTCTGGATACCCTTATGGTATCTTCTGGTTACCTCTGTGGTAACTTCTGGTTACTCCTGTGGTATCTTCTAATTACCCCTGTGGTATCTTCTGGTTACCTCTGTGGTATCTACTGACTACCGCTGTGGGATCTTCTGATTACCCCAGAAGATTACCCTTGTGGTATCTTCTGGTTACATCTGTGGTATCTTCTGGTTACCCCTGTGGTATCTTCTGGTTACCTCTGTGGTATCTTCTGATTACTCCTGTGGTATCTTCTGGTTACCTCTGTGGTATCTTCTGATTACCCCTGTGCTATCTTCTGGTTACTCCTGAGGAATCTTCTGGTTACCCCTGTGGTATCTTCTGGTTACCCCTGTGGTATCTTCTGGTTACCTCTGTGGTATCTTCTGGTTACCCCTGTGGTATCTTCTGGTTACCTTTATGGTATCTTCTGGTTACTCCTGTGGTATCTTCTGATTATCCCTGTGGTATCTTCTGGTTACCTCTGTGGTATCTTCTGGTTACCTCTGTGGAATCTTCTGGTTACCTCTGTGATATCTTCTGGTTACTCATGTGGTATCTTCTTATTACCCTGTGGTATTTTCTGGTTACTCATGTGGTATCTTCTGGTTACCCCTGTGGTATCTTCTGGTTTCCCCTGTGGTATCTTCTTATTATCATGTGGTCTCTTCTGGTTACCCATGTGGTATCCTCAAACGTTTCTTAATATTGTTTTTCTCAACTGCATTAAATAAAAATGATCCTACCAATAGTTTCCATGGTAATCTACGTGTCTGATGTCAGTGTCAAATCTCGTCGTATAAGTTTGTATTTATACACCATCTTCGGTAGGAATGTAATTTACTTCAGCGATTATAGGTACCAATTTATGTCCAGATACCATGCTATCGTGTCCATGTTTGTGTTACAAAAAAATCCAGTGTCTTTGAATAAAATGATATTATGTTGTTTAAAAAAAATCCTGTGAAGTTATTCAAGAATTTTGTTTTTAGTAAAGTGGGGGGGAAATAGGAATACCATGTCAATGCAATGTATATATTTTATCATAAATTTTCCCCATAAAATACTTACTACATAGAAAGACATTTTTTTTTATTTTGATAGATACAAAAATTACCGTTTTGTAATGATTAAATGTTGAAATGTTGAAGTGGACAGTTTTCATGTCTTTTTTCCGCATGCATTTAAGGCTAATCGGATGCCATTGGTTTAAATAAATAAGCATTTTTTTTTTGTGATAATATGTATGGTCATAAATTAAGAATTAAGAATTTATGGCAAATCTCTGACAATCAATGTTTTCCCTATTTAACAAATATTATATTTTTTAATAAATTTATTTCCGTATCATTGAAAAGGCTAGTTAATAAACGGGAAATGATTGTATTTTTAGGAAATCATAGAAAAATATTTAAAATGGCTGTAACATGGGCCTGGATTATTTCTTCGTTGGTTTTATTGATTTGTGATTTCACTATAGCAGGTATGTGTATTAGCGTTTGTTTAAGATTGATGAAAATCGTCATAATCAGCATTTTCAACTATATCGTGACCACAAAATGTATATATGTATATTGGAGAGGAAAACCCCGTCCTTGTGTATGTGTTCGGAAACACTTGAGTTTTTTAATTAAATATATTTTTTTATTTGCATAATATTAAAGCAAAATGAGATCGGACACAAGTTATAACAACATTATATAAAGTCCTGACCTTTCTCTACAATTTACAACACGCATTAAGGTGTGAAACCTATAATTAATTTCTTTTACATTTTCTACTAAATTTGTGTTTTTTCGAGCCATTCCATTCAGTATTTGTCACAATACAACAAAGCTAAAGGAACTATTTTCTTTAAAAGGGACTACATGTTCTATGCTCTGATTGGTGAATTATAGGTTTGACACCTTAAGATAACATTAGCATAAATATAGGTATTTTATAATAAACATAATAATAACATAAAATCAATATGTGGAGAGCAATTTTTTAAGGAAAAACCTGCTGATGTTAGTGGAAGCGATGTGTGTGTTTGAGGTGTAATATCGGGCAACGAAACTTCGCTAGGGATATTAGGCTTGTGGTCAGAAGATAACGATCTGAACCACTCAACCACAAAGGACTCTTAAAATGTTAATCTTCGTGAAAATGTACATTATATTCCTTTCAGATACAATCTTTTAAGATTGTTGTTGAATTTTATCTGACCCAACAAGTAATGTTTTCTGAAAATCCATCCAGTAATTGGTCAAGTATTTTCATATTGCTTGCGTAGTAAATATTTCGGTATATTGTACATTTCACAGGTGGCCAGGTCATATATTGTAATCGAAATAACACATGGTCTGAAAGTTTAAAATTATGCCAGTTAGCTTCAGAGGAAGACATCAATGAAATTAACAATACCAGTGTAGGATGGGTTGGAGGACTGTACCGTAATACGTCATGGATGTCACACAAAGGTAATATACCTCAATTACAAACAATCTGTATGAACATGATAGAGTATGACACGCACTAAAACGTAATATATTTCCAAGATGTTAATAAACATCAGAAAAAACCGAATGGACAATTAAGAATGGATAATTCAGAGGCACTGGCACCATTGGGTACATAAGACACATGACAAAAAAACACCCCACAGAAAGCTAAAACGATTAGTAATCCTCCACCAAACAATTCGGGGCTGAACCCAGGTGCTCGTGAAGGGTAAGCAGTTCAAATCTCTTATAAGTCACCCGCCATAATAATAATAATAATACACGATAATACAAAATAAATAATGAATGATCAAATCTACAAAGACCTTTCTTTATATTTCTTTAAAGGAAATAGATACAAAGTAAAAACAACATAAAAATGAATAGTAGACAAGTCAGGGAATACTCGTACTTAATTGACTACTAGCTAAGTTGATAGAATTTGTAGGTCAAAGATCATTATTATTAGGACAAAAATGTCAGATCTGCTATTTCTAACATATTTAATATCAATTAGCTATTAAGATTTGACGAAATGGACAGCTCATTAATTTGTTGTAATTAAATGTTTGATTGACTTTATATGTAGTGTAAATAATGCTGTGTTCAATCGTGTAAGATATTCACAATATAAAACTAAAAACTAAATAAAACCGTGTTCTAATGGCTTGCTCAATTTCTGTTTAAAGTAAAGTTATATTTATTACGAGAAAAGATTAACAAACAATAATAAAATAAATATCATATGGCGCTGGGATGGGGAAGGGAGGGGCAGTTATCCCGAGGTTAGATTACTACAGGTAAAAAGCTGTCGTGTGGGCGCGGAGCGGGGCGTTCTTATATATCTTTATTTCTCAAACTGACAGTGCATAGCACATATACCATACTCCATACACGAGGCATGTACTTACGTCAGGCCATTAGGGCTAATTTTTCATTTGCTTCGTCTCGCAAAAATAGAGGAAAAGACTAATTATCTTTATGTTTAGGCTGCTGTTACAAACCTGGTGATGGAAATTATCGACAAATATTTTCTGACAATTGTCCATCTAAATGTTCAGTATTGTGTGAAAAGTATCAGTATTTTGGATTAATGGTAAGTTATAACTGTGAACTTTTTCATTGAATGTTTGTGGTTGATTAACGTCCAGCAGTTCAGGGGTTATGGTGTTAAACGCCACTTTCAATAATATTTCAGCTATATCGAGGCGGTTAGTTTTATTGGTGGAGGAAATCAGAGTATCCGACGAAAACCACCGAACTTGCGCAGGTCACTGCCAATCTTGATGACATGATGTTGTATCGAGTTCACCTCACTATGGACGTCCAGTAATACATGTGTCATGCGTATTGAGAGCGAGAACAAGTTCAACAATGTGAAACATATTATACAGAAATAAGAGAGGAATGGAACAACACATGAAAGGCATGGAGAGTTGGGTTGGAACAAAATATTTAGCGCTTTGAAGCAGTTAATAGGTACATATTCATTTTCGAACCACACTACATGCAGGGAGCGTGTCAACCAACCGGACATCTCTATGAGAACCTCCACCAGTACCAATCACTATGATATTACAGGTGATCATCTACCATTGTACCATAAATGGTTGCACTCTTTACAACACATCAGTATAATTGGTACCGGTATATTTAGCACCTGTCTCTTTCCGTTGTGTTTACAGACTGTGAAGACAGTAATTGTTTTGGACGAATAATTGGAAACCAACTGATTAATGACTGTCATGTTCGACATCAAAGTGTGCTGGTTTTACACAAGTAGCTATTCATATTTTATAAATTGAATAAAAAGAAAGGGTGCTCCGGAAGGGTAAGCATATCCTGTGCCATATATTATATTATATATATATATGTCGTGAAGTCATCAAGCCAGTTAAGAAAACTGCGACGCATTGTATAGATTAAGGTGAGACATATTCAAATACCACTGCAGATTTTAGTTGTAACACAAATTGGTTTTATATTTTAATTTAGGGGAATGTTTGCATTTGCATAGAAAGAAAAGATTTTAGTGTGGGTTGCATATCACAATATAAAACTTTGTGTTCAAAGCCGTGTCCTGGCTTAAATTCCACCAATTGCGGAAATATATTCAACAAGTATGCAGATGTATATAGACATTTAAAAACAGGTATTATCTTTGTATCAATAATGTCAAAAGAAAATTTATGTATGTCAAAATGTAGACAATTGTGAATAATACAACTAACTTAGCTATAGTGGTATTAATAAAAGGGAAAACAAAACATACTAAACTATCGGAACAGTCGCAAAATATAATATAAAAAATGTAGAAACAGTGGTAAAGTCGATACTATGTACACATATGTATATAATATTTAGTGTTAAATCTAGTTATATTGACGTTCAACTCAGATAATTCATTTTCGTGATTACCTCGTACAGACATTTTAGTCTTTTCATAAATAAAGGTGTGAGAAAACCGAAGAGGCAGTCAAGAATGAGACAATCCAAAGATGCCGGAAACATTGGGTACAAAACACAGAACGAAGTCAAGCAAAATCAAAACCACAACTTAAAAAAACTAAAACGAGGAACAACGCGCAATCCATCATAAAAGTGCGGGTGAACCCAGTTGCTCGCGTAAGATATGCTGTTGCTTTTGTTTATCAAACACCCGCCATACGTTACTCATATAACACAATACGTCTTAATAAGTTAAGCTTAGACGTGTATTCGATACCACCTAAGTTTTTCTTAGATACTTGCGCAGGTCGGTGATTTATTCCTTCAAATATTGCCGTTTCCTCTGTCAATTTAGCAGACCGCCAAGATAAAACCGAAATATTTTAGAAATTAGCGTTAAGCACCTTTAATCTGCTGCGTGATACAATATCTCAATATCAAATCCCAAAGGGACGTCAAACTGCAAGACATCAAATACACAACTAATTCTAAGGACGGGATGCAATTTTCTTGTTTAAAATAGGACAGTTTTTACCACAAACCGAACAACACTGATGTTGGATCGCGGATCAATATTATCCATATGTCAAAGTCTCCAAGCACATATCTAAGATCGGGATTTTCCGGTCTGTTCGTTTCAATTGATCTGACTATCCTTGGTCATAATTACTGAACAGTCACGATATACCTGAGAATTTGATGAAAGTGACAGTGAACACCAATAACTTAACAATGTATGAAGGGGAATAACATATTTATTGCATGTAGCAAACAACATGAAGCTGCTCCTACAATGAATGATTTACCATTCAATATGAGTCATCATTGGTGCCCGTTGCAAGGCAAAATGTTCCTACAATACTACATCTGTCCTTTTAATTGTGACAATTAATACTTGTGTCCATTGTCCAATCGCAATGTTACTCATATTGTGCAATTGGGTAAATTATACCTTGATTAATACTAGTATGCTGACTGACGACAAACAAGCAATTACTCATTTGATAAACACGTAGATATAAAATTTGGTGCGCACGACGCGTTTCTGGAATAACCTTCATCAGGTTCGTTTCTGGAATAACCTTCATCAGGTTCGTTTCTGGAATAACCTTCATCAAATTCGCTCAATATCGAAAGGTTAGAAAGCCAAATAATGTTAACAGGTTTGGGAGCAAATAAACCAAAGGGCGTAAGCAGAATAGCCAAAATCGTCTATGGTCACCTATGGATAATCTTAGTTTTAATAATAATTACATTATTTAGGAACTGATTTTTGTTTTTACATATATGTTGTAGATATCAACATTAGATATAACACAGATCCATCTTTCCACTGCTTAGTTGTACAGAATAATAATAACAAGTTAAAACTGGAAGCTGTAAGCTGTTCTAAGAATTTTCCTGCATTGTATTTTGATCGTAGTACAGGTAAGGAACAAATATATTGCTTATTATCTTAACACAAGAAATGTTTGCAGATAACAAAGGGGTAATCAAGAGTCGTAAATCAAAGAAGGACAGATAATACAATGACCAAAAGAAAAAGGACAAACAATGATAAACAAAACACTACACTGGAAGCTAAAGATCAAGTAACACGAACCTTGCCATAAACTGATGATGAACTCATGTGCTCCGGAAGGATAGCAGTTCCTGCTCCACTAGTTGCACCCGTCGTGTTACTCTTGTTACACACGCGGTGGTGATAAGTTATTATTGAGGAAAGAACCGGATTGTGACTACGATAATCGGAACAGATCATTGATCATTTGTGACACAGATATTCCATGACATAACATTTCTTTCAAGCATTTTGAATAAAAATATATTGTTGTTAAAAAAGAAAAACCATTTCTTTCAATCACCATTCTATAGAAACTTTATGTATATTAATTCCTGGATTTTTTTCTGTGGTGTAATAGGCTACTATGCTACTTGTACTTTAATCATTTTGGTGTTAATGAAAATTAAATAAAAATGAGGAATTTGAAGCTATAATCCTAAGAAAAATAGCGTTACTTTCCTAGAAATGGATAACAAAATAAAGAACTATCAAATAAAAAAAAAATACATTAACAAAGACGACTACTATATATGATAAAAATATAGTGAATAAGATTTTCAAAACAATTATTGTACCACAACATCTGCACTAAGAAACTAAAGTTTACATCCTGACTCCTATTCCGAGCAAAAAAGCTTGAAATTCAAGGCGGATTACTACCATGAAGAAACCATCTTCAATTTTTATAAAACTCAGATATTTTCTAATTCTGATATTATATATGAACTTGAAAAATACAGCTTTGCACATCATTGTGAATTGTAAATATTCTTTCAGATAAGCTTCAGACACGTCAAAACAATGTTATTCTTAAACCAGGTATGTTTTTTGGTAAATTATTTTTTACTGGAATATTTAGTGATATATTAAACAATTTCCAACAAACTTATTCTACTACTACTACTACTACCAGTCAAGTATATTATTTATACAGAAACAGCTGATACTTTTATAAGCTCCTGCTATTGTATACTGTCAGTACAATATATAACATATAAGAGTATTATGATGGATTATTTGTGTCTAACGCCACTTTGTCAGTTATTTTGTGGCAGCCAGTTGTATTGATGAAGGAAACAGGAATCAATCTCACAACAATGGTGGTGATATGTACTAATTAAACATACGATGGAGGCAAGGATAGGGAAATGAGCTTTATGTAGTCTTTTAAACATAGGAGTCTACATGTAGTTGATCTTTGTGTGCGTCCTTGATTAAAGACCAACTTATCAGATATTTTGGAACAAATTTACGGCTTATATCCAGAGCAAACTTATCACCGGGTTTGTAACAAGAGCAACACAATGAGTGCCACATGTGGAGCAGGAACAGCCTATGATTCCGGATTACCTGAGTCTATCCCCATGTTTTAGTGGGGTTCGTGCTGCTCGATCTTTAGTTTTCTCTGAAGAAAGAAAAAAGAAAAACACTGAAATAACAACATCTACTTCTGATTGATTAGAATCTGTGAACAAAAACATGATAGCGTTGACCTTTTACTCACAAATTCTTGCTTGCATGACCGTATAATTTCACCGAGTGACGAGGTTTGGGCCCAAAAAACTAGTACGATGTTATAGGAGGGCTCGTGTCTTATTTACGATTTTTGAGTTTGTCTGCGTAAAGTAGTGTCTAACACATATTGCGTTGTGTTTTTGTTTGTCTGAGTCTTGTGTACCCTATGTTACCTGTTTTTCTCGATTGTCGATATTTGATTGCTCTTTCGGTATTCTCTAACGTTTATTTAACCCGCATATAATATTATGCATAAAGGTCAATATTTGAGCGTTGTTCAGCCATGGCATTTTACTCACACTTGTATTACTAAATCATTTCACTAAGAAGCGACATTTGGGCCCATAAAACTATTCTTACTCCACAACTTTTAATGAAGTGCCTGTACAAAACCAGGAAATTGAGCGGTCATTTATCTGTGTGATAGAGGTATCGAATTTGCTCCTGTTACTACGATTTTTCAATTGGATTTTAGACTTATTCCGACAATTTAGTATTTTTTATTTAATAAAAATGCATATACTCTACAATTAGATACGCTTATTAATATACGTTTTCAATATATTGTAGAGATACCATTCAAAGAAGCAAAACAATACTGCAATCTGTATGATAATACATCTATAATTACTAGTATACCAAAACAGATTAAATATTGGACTGCATATCATAGACATGAATATCTGTATTGGCTGAACGATAATGATGACCCCGTAATACACCAAGGTATATATATATATTATTTGCACTATTTGTCTTTGGTCCATATCATATTTTGTGTGTGACAGACCGGTCCATAAACGGTCATAAGGTAATCAGTACCATGAACTATTTGTATAATATTTAGATGGGACAATCAAAGAATATTTATATGACCAAAACAATGCTATACGTTGATCCGGTACAATCTTATTCAAATGATGTTGTCTTTATCACTTTAAAGTGTGTTTACTATCATGATTTTCCTCATATAGGTTTGCTGTACTGAACGTCCATGCTGCTAAAGCTGAAGTCAACACTTAATGGTCGCCATCTTGATTTGGCTAAACAATATATATGTTACATATATATACGGATATGTTACTTTGTCGTAGTCACAATACCGTCATTCTATCCCAGTTCATGATTTATCGAACTATCATGACGTCATCGGATTATAGACATGAATAACACAACATGTGTCATCAGTGTATAATGAACTGCTTACCCTTCTGGAGAACCTGAGTTCACCCCGAATAGACCATTTACACATTGTCCACTTTGATTCTAAGATTATGCGCTTTACAGGAGTTACTTCCCTTTAAGGTGGGCAAAGGGTCCTCTTTCATGTAACGCTTAATGTAAATATCATATTTTGCCATATTCTTTTCCAAATATGATGCTGTAACAATCTGTGAGTTTTCTATTTGCTATGAAATCATTCTCTGATGTCTGCAAATTAGGAGTAAGTAATACTGACATTCGTTGTCCCTCGCATTGCTCTTGTTAAACCGGGTACCATTTCCCCTAGTAAGGAAATATCTGGTATGAAAAAGGCATAAAAACGTATAATGTTAGAATGAAATCGGAATATGTAAAGGGTATATTGGTTATCAAAAGAAAGCTTAAACGTTGATGGGCAACCATTTCACCAATATCAACAAGACGAACAATCACATCTCACTTACTGAACACAAACAAAAAATCCAGGTTCTGGGTGGGACAGGCATCCTTCTCTGCTGTAGGTGAAAGGCATCGGAAAACAAAATGTCTTGCAATACAGAAAATTAAAGAAGGCTTTACCAGACTCGCAAGACAATGCAGTGATAAACTATCATGCTTTTGTTCTGACAAAAACATAAGCAACCATGAAATAGACAAGAATATTTGTCAACATGACGGAAAATGTTAGTATGATTTGTGTGTTTCAATTGTGATACTGATTTGCAGATGTTGGACAAGGGCAACAGCCTTAATCTTAATGTGTAGTTTGAACCTATGAATTAAGTATATTCGATAGCGTTGTGAGTTCGAATCCCGCTCATGAGAGGTGTACAACATTATGTGATAAAGTGTGTCAGTGACTTGCGGCAGGTCGGTGGTTTTCTCCGGGTACTCCGATTTGCGCCCCCAATAAAACTGACCGCCACGATATAGCTGAAATATTGTTGAAAGTGGCGTTAAACACCATAACTCTATAATCGATTTCCTTATTTTTAGAAATGTAAAAAATTTGAAAATAATTTATTTGTTACCTTTGTTTTGAATATCAAACAAGATTGATATGAATTACATACGGGATAAATTTAGTCTTTCGGAACATTTATTCTCCCTCTCTGTAGTTTAGTCTATCATGATTCCGATTTGGTATAATATTTCCTTTATTAGTAATCTGATCCTTATTTTATTTAATAGCATGCCAGGTAACAAATTAAAACAGTATGCTATAATTTTTTTTTATTAAAATGGAAATGTTTGATGTCTTGACAGGTTTCTGGAGAAATAATAAAAAAAAACTGTAGATATCTAATTTAGTGCACACGACGCGCTTCTGGAATAACCGTCACCAAGTATGCTCATTGTCAAAAGATTGGAAAGCCAATTAATTTAAACGTTCTTAGAAGCAAGGAGACAAAATCGTCTAATGTGATCTAAGTCTGAGGAAATATCAATTACGATATCATTTGGATGTTAATCTAGCTACCATATACCCACGGCCACTGAAACCCACATTTCATATCATATTAGCCTAATCTAATTATATTCTTTATAAACAGCTAACGACAATGTCCGTACTATCACTGATGCCATAGTTACAACAGAAAAGACCACCACTTCACCATCTAGACATGCTGAGACGGAAACAACTCCAGTCGATGTTACACTGGGTCAAACTACAACAGTATACACAGAAGTAATTCATGAGACCAGTACGGTTTACTCTACCCCAGGGAGTAGTGGTACAGAAGTACTAAATGAAACCAGTACAGTTACAGTTAATTCTACCCAAGAAAATACAGTTCTGCAGACGAACGTGTTTGCCATTCAAATAGGTATGATTGTTAAATTATATATATTAAACTCTTGGTCATTTCATTATTTTAATATACACTGGAACATTTTGGTACACAAACTATCTTTTATAGTTCTGTCCAATTGTGATACTTTCGATATATCATGCTTATATCCATTGCATTCTACTGTGTTCTGCAGTTCTATATGTCGGGTGCCACATGTGGAACACCAAATGCTTAACCGTTTGAAACACATGAAGTCACCTCGGTCCGCGTTGCAAGTCGTAAGATTTTTATTTTCTCACATTTATTTAGTTTGTCTATGGTCCATGTTTGTGCTATCATTCTCTATTGTTTTACAATTTGATTGTTCACGTCTTGTTGTCTTCATGCTTTCTAGAATAGCTCTTTCCCCTCTAGAACGTTGCTTCATCATGTGGTGCACACAGTGTTACAGCTATATTGTACATTCTTAGCTAGAAGTAATTTACCTACGAGGATTCGCCGATCATATTAATGTACTGTCCATGTTAATGTTGTCATTCATTTTGGCGATAGCTTGCACTCTTTTTGAGTAGACGCAAATTTGTGCAGCTTTTTAATATGTGCTTTTTATCTGTATTCCATTTGAGATCCAATTATCAAGAACAATAGATTGAGTTCTCATTAATCAATTGAACCCCGCCATATTTCTGTGCATGGCCCAAGTCAAGACATGTTTCCCATCAGCATATGATGTAGTCGTGTTTGTGTTCAATGATGAACATTGAGAGGACTATGAGCACAGATGTCGGTGTAGAAATAGACAACATCAATGATGGTCATGTGTTTTCCGAAATGCCTGAAGTTTATGCCTTTCACATTGGTGAGATATGTATAATACTAGACTTCGTGTACCATCTTCTGATTACCCTTTGTTATCTTGGTGCATGTCTTAGAACAACATTATCAGAGCTTTATGGTCTCTGATTTAAAATTTAAACAGTTGTGATATTCTGTTTAGGGTTTTTTGGTTTTATTCCAAAATCACTATTAACGTATTTGGCTTTCCATTATTTCGATATTCAACGTTTTACTTTATGAAGTATATTTTAAAAACACGTTGTGTGCATTAAATTTAATATCTACGTTTTTATTAAAGTTATGAAAGATAATTATACGATCAATAGCAATCCATGAGTAGAAATCAACACAACAAATCAAGCACTTAACATTGTAATGTAATGGCAGAACTAGGAATTCAAAATTACAATGCGTCTTCAATACGGTTGTTTCGAATCATGTCAATTCCGACCACGTTCCGTCTTTTTCGTGTCTTGACGTCTGAACACCTTGGCAGACGACTTCCGGTGTTTACGCTATTACTGTGACAACGTCAGCATATCATAGTCGTAGATACGGTAGATTATAAGTAATTGTAATATGGAGACGCCAAAGAAACGGCTGAGTAAATACTGGTGTTCGGTACCTCACTGTCAGTGTGATATCAAAAATATATACATAAAGGCAGATCGTTGTCCTTTGATGCTGACAACCGCAAATAAAGAAAGAAAACAAATTTAATTTTAAAGAAGTTATTGTCTCTGCATTGAAGTCTTTGATACAAATAAAATAATGTAATTGATATCTGTATTTAACAGAAAATGTTAAGATTTTTTTTAGGTTGAGGATCGAATGTTAAAACGGCACAAATCGATTGGAGTTTTTGTTGTGTACATTGACACCGGAAGTTCAATACAGATTAGTCCATCGAAATCACGTGATCTGGCGGACGAAAATAACAAAATGTTGACGGAATGAAAATGATTCGAAACAACCGTATTGCTACCAGAAGAGATTAGTATTTGACTTAAACCCGATTTAATAGCACATATAACCGAATTACAGTAAGAAAGATGAGAAGTTGTTCATTTTCTTGATATTGGTTAATAAACGTTAAGGTAATCAGAAAGAGTCAACTATAAATGGTCAAACCAGAATAATCAGCAAAATTGGGGACACAAGACGAAGACAAACAAAACAAAAAACAGAACACTAATACTGAGCAACACGTATCCCATATCAATTGTGAATCAATGGTGAGAGTTCAAATCGTATTGATTGATTGATTGGTGTTTAATGTCAGATATAGTCACATGTATTCATGACGAGGTTATGTGGCACTGAAATAGATCACGCTATTGTTTTCCTCTAAATATGCAAAGAAATACTGTTATTTGCGAGGCAATACGGCCAATGAAAAAGAAGAAGGAATTTTCATGATTAATTGGTCACATTTTACAATTTAAAAACGAAATAGCAAATATTAGAAATGTGTTATACCTATTCATTACTTCACACCTAGTCGCTCAAGAACATTGTTTTGTTTTCTCTCAGTTAAATTTTGCAAATTCTTACTGGTTTTGTACAGAAATAAATACATGCAAGAGACTCTGCTAAAATAATGTGCTCCAGAATTTCCAGATTATTTCGTAGACACACAGGAAGACGAACATATATAATATTGCATAGTTGACACTTGAATAGCTTGAAAATAACAAAATAAACATATATATTTTACTAAAACATCAACCCACCATCTAACTATCTTCACATATTAAACAGTTATAAATCACATATACTGCTCAATTATGCAATATGACTCGTTGATGTGATTGTGAAATATATTATTGACTATGTATTTTTACAGTTTTTGTTGTATGTCTATCAGTCAGCGTCGTATTTGTTGCAGCATTATCTTGGCTAATGTATAGAAAACAGTATGGGAGGTAACAAATGTATAGTTTCCTGTTATTTCCTTAAAATATAATTTCAATGTTAAACGAATACATTATGTAGTTACAAAATACAAGACATTTAAAACACAGATTAGACATACTTCAAACACACAAATTGAAGTGCCTGTGCCAAAAGTGAGCGGTCATGTTTTTGTTTCTTCACGGTATCAATTTTGCCTATGTCCACGTTTTTACAATATTTTATTTATGAACTGTTCCGATAGTGTGGTATTTTTTGTTGTTTTTCACTTCATTCGTTGTTATTCACTTCATTCGTTGTTTTGCACTTCATTCGTTGTTTTGTACTTCATTCGTTGTTTTTCACTTCATTCGTTGTTATTCACTTCATTCGATGTTTTTCACTTCATTCGTTGTTTTTCACTTCATTCGTTGTTACTCACTTCATTCGTTGTTTTTCACTTCATTCGTTGTTTTTCACTTCATTCGTTGTTATTCACTTCATTCGTTGTTTTACACTTCATTCGTTGTTATTCACTTCATTCGTTGTTTTGCACTTCATTCGTTGTTTTTCACTTCATTCGTTGTTTTCCACTTCATTCGTTGTTTTTCACTTCATTCGTTGTTTTTCACTTCATTCGTTGTTTTGCACTTCATTCGTTGTTTTTCACTTCATTCGTTGTTATTCACTTCATTCGTTGTTATTCACTTCATTCGTTGTTTTTCACTTCATTCGTTGTTTTGCACTTCATTCGTTGTTTTGCACTTCATTCGTTGTTTTTCACTTCATTCGTTGTTATTCATTTCATTCGTTGTTATTCACTCCATTCGTTGTTTTTCACTTCATTCGTTGTTTTTCACTTCATTCGTTGTTTTGCACTTCATTCGTTGTTTTTCACTTCATTCGTTGTTTTTCACTTCATTCGTTGTTTTTCACTTCATTCGTTGTTTTTCACTTCATTCGTTGTTATTCACTTCATTCGTTGTTTTGCACTTCATTCGTTGTTTTGCACTTCATTCGTTGTTTTGCACTTCATTCGTTGTTTTGCACTTCATTCGTTGTTTTGCACTTCATTCGTTGTTATTCATTTCATTCGTTGTTATTCACTCCATTCGTTGTTTTTCACTTCATTCGTTGTTTTTCACTTCATTCGTTGTTTTTCACTTCATTCGTTGTTTTGCACTTCATTCGTTGTTTTTCACTTCATTCGTTGTTTTTCACTTCATTCGTTGTTTTTCACTTCATTCGTTGTTTTTCACTTCATTCGTTGTTTTTCACTTCATTCGTTGTTATTCACTTCATTCGTTGTTTTTCACTTCATTCGTTGTTTTGCACTTCATTCGTTGTTTTTCACTTCATTCGTTGTTTTTCACTTCATTCGTTGTTTTGCACTTCATTCGTTGTTTTTAACTTCATTCGTTGTTTTGTGCTTTATTCGTTGTTATTCACTTCATTCGTTGTTATTCACTTCATTCGTTGTTATTCACTTCATTCGTTGTTATTCGTGTTGGATGATTTTGTACTGTACAGTATGCGTTTTTGAATCAAACACGGAACGGACTGGTTAAATTGCAGCGTTTACAATAAAATACTCAATGTTTGTGCTACCAGTGTTTTATTTTGAAACACGTGGCTTGTAGCATGCTCATTTGGACTGTGGTCGTAATCAGAATCCAAGACGGAATGTCCGTGTCTATGTCTTCATCCTGTAATTACGTTCACACGCTCAATAAAGAATCCGGTCGCATTACTGAAAATTTGTTCACATATGCCATGATCAAATGAAATTATATACATATCTTCCTGTGTTTGTATTGGAACAGTAAGTATATATCTCTAAGTTGATACGACATTCTAAAGCATGTTGTTCCTATTATGATATTGTTGCTGCTAACAAGGAAGGTATTGAACCCATGTTTCCTAGTGGTTAATTTGATGGCATCATTTCGAAAGTTGTATGCCACCATGGCTTGGTTATCTGTTACGGAATATCCACAAAATCGTCCTTTCCTCATTCATGATTCATCACTGGGATTTTAACAAGAGTAACACGAATGGTGCACCTATCGGAATAGGAACTACCTACCTTTCCTAATTCACTCTTGGTTTTAAATAACGTTCATGTTGCTCAATTTATAGTTTTCTGTATACTGTTTTGTAGATCATTGTTTGTACTTTTTTCATTTTTCTTTTGGCCATTTTATTGTCTGTTCTACTTTCATTTTGATTACCACTTTGATAATTTGGTGAATATTTGTCGAAAAAAGGACTTACCAAACTGTTTACGATGCTTAATATGTATGTCCAGATGTAGAGTTTATTGATATAAGTAAAGAATACCGCGCATTTGCAGGTCGTTCCACGCCCATCTTTGGGTATGCGTATGTTCATTATTGAAGAGGCTATCATGAATGTGAAATGAAGAACAGCAATAAACACGCTATTCCTTTACTTTACGCTCCTTTGTGTAAAACTGGATAGTATCCCATGTTCATTTATATTAATCTTTGTAATAAATTACAAATATATACACAATATATTGATGTACACTACAGTCATTCCAATACACGTGGCAAATAAAGCATTTCAAAGGACAACTCGACTGTAACCATAATGATAAATGTTAATTTTATGCTTCACAGCATATTTCTAATTACTTTACTATCGATCGTTCACATTTCTACATGATTATCTCTTTTTAATGGGGGGGGGGGGGGGGAGCAGTTGTGGTGTTAAACTCCACTTTCGCCAATATTTCAGTTTTATCGTGGCGGTCAGTTTTTTTTAATGGAGGCAACTGGAGTACCCGGAGAAAAGTCACTGGCAAGCTTGATCACATCATGTTGTATCGAGCACATCTCGTCTGAGTGGAATTCGAATTCATAACGTTAGTGCTGATAGGCACTGATTGCATATGTAGCTATAAATCCAACTACCATACGATCACGACCATAATTGCCCCTAACTATCTGTTTAAAAATGAGATAGGTCGGTGGTGTCCTGAATCAATAAAACTGACCGCCACCATATAGCTGAAATATTGTTGAAGGTGGTGTTACACACCATAACCCTAACTCTATTTAAAGAACGTGCATTTATTAATGTTGGTTTATTTCATAGTGAACACTTGGAGTTACCAGCATCGCCAAGATTAGAAAGGAACTATTTCAATGATGTTAATGACTTCGATATTACTACTCTACCTACAAACTGTACAAATGAATACTGCAGTGCTTGGGATATATCTCATCCTACAACATAATTACCTCCAAAACACAGCTACATAACAACGTTAACAGGAACAAAGATAGAAAACTCTGTTGATAATGAATACCAACACATCGATTTCACATTGAAATCAGATGCTGACCCGACTTTCATTGATCAGAATGAATATGGCATTACCGGATCCCAAACAACTGGAGACGTCCACTACGAACGATCACTCAACAATGGTACTCAATGATAAAAAATTAACAAGCTACTTCATAATATCAGAAAAGGACCGTACGCTATTCATTCCTGAAGCAAGATTCTGAAATACCAAATTCCTCCAAATCTGATGGAGGTGCTTATATGGATATTGAATTGAATCACACAGTTTCTGTATGATACTCCACATACATAACGTTTCCATGTTATTCATCGAAGAGAACACGTTTGATGCTCTTACAGAACAACAACCTCACCTCTTTAAAAGCAAACAACGATTATGTTGTTTTATTATTTAAATTGACTACTCTTAGGATTCATATGGCTTGTCAATAAGTTTATGCATAATTTGAATGAAAAAAAAAGTATGAAAGTGCTCGACGTTTCCTTTTTTTTATGTCGAATATATGTGAAAAATCAACAAATACAATTAACTTTTCCTAAAATCTACTGACATATCGCATGTATAATTACATACTGATTGTTTAGTCTTTATTTCATTGGCTTAGAATTTATCATCTAACACTCCATTAATCTTTGAATTGCTTGAATAAAATCCATATTGACTCTCTTTCATTTTTACTTTCCATTGCATTATGTATGACGTCATAATGAAGTGATTAATTTCATATTGACTTGGTTTCACTTTCACTTTTCATTTTAATGTAATAAAACAATTAAAGTCTTTTGTATCGGTCAATACGAGTTGTTATGGACCTTAGAAATCAGTATTCCCTAAAGCCTGAAGGCTTCGGTGAATATCATTTCTAAGGTCCATAGAAACTCGCATTGACCTCAACAAAAGACTATAATTGTATATTATCATTTTTTTATATTATCTGGAAACGTTGATTGGCTAAAAACGGGTCACATGACGTTCTATGTAAAGTGGTATAGCACGGACGTTACCAATTATAGTAACACCCATGCAATATACAAATTTATTTTTAGAAACATCCGTGGTATATTTGTATAGTATACTAATATGATTTGCATGCACAATTATTCTGGCATGTAGCAGACTCTTGCTTGACGTACTTACATGTAGCAGACACTTACTTGACTTACTTACATGTAGCAGACACTTGCTTGACTTACTTACATGTAGCAGACACTTGCTTGACTTACCTACATGTAGCAGACACTTGCTTGACTCACATACATGAAGCAGACACTTGCTTGACTTACTTACATGTAGCAGACACTTGCTTGACTTACTTACATGTAGCAGACACTTGCGTGACTTACTTACATGTAGCAGACACTTGCTTGACTTACTTATATGTAGAAGACACTTGCTTGACTTACTTACATGTAGCAGACACTTGCTTGACCGCATCATTTCACTAAGAGAGGAGGTATTTTGTAAAATAAGCTTAATTCAACCACTTTTAAGTAAAGAGTCTGTACCATACCCATGTCAATGAGCAGTTATGCATATGCGTGTTGGGGATGTCGATTTATGATTCTTTGCTTAACGTAATATTAGCAATATTTTAGCTATATTCATCACGAGGATTACAATAAATAGATCATGTAGGTAAAGAAGTGACACTGGGATGTGCAGATGTTGTGATTGTAGCATTAAAATGAGGATATAATTGAATGGAGCAGGTCGACTTAGCAACGATGACTCCTCACAAAGTTTTACAAGCTGCCTTTTATCTCCAGAGAGCATGGAACGAAACGCTTATTTGCTACACACCCCAAGGGCAATATTTTATCCATTCCACCTCACTACTACACTAGCTGACACCCCTTTAGGATGGGTTGTACCATGTAGTAAAAAACTAGGTCTCATACATGGCGTTCAGCAGGGGACCCTTAATATAAATAATTCAAATTGATCTATAATTGTATAATTGTTTTCTTGTATTGTTTCAGTTGATGGAAATATTAAATCATTTGTAAAATTTATAAAGTATAAATTAAAATATTAATATGAAGAGGATATTTTCTATTATAACATTGACACAAATAAAGTCAAACATTAATACCAGGAAATATTAGAATGTTCCTTTGTATTTATAAACCCTTTCCGATTATACTTTTAGAATTACAAACACTTGAATAATCTAAAATATAACATGTTTTATTTCAAACATGTTTGAGGAATATGATGTGTGTTAAATAAGCGACTCATGTTTATCTCTTTGTCCCTTTTCTTTTGGTGGTTATACCTCTTTGTATTTCAATGCCGTAGTAAGCGATGTTGTAATGGTTAGCGTGCTATTCCCGTGTGTGGTAGATATTGGGTTCGAGCCTCGGTCGGGTAAAACCAAAGACATTAAAACTGGTATTTGTTGCTTCCCCACTAAGCACGCAGCATTAAGGAATTAGAGAAAAAACCGGTAGGCTGGGAATCAGATGAATGTGTCTGAATGGAGTGACTATCCATGGACTGTTGTTTCAGTGAGCTAGCACTAGAAATACAACTAAGCATGTAGGCCTAGTGCAAATCGGACACTATTGTCATCTCATTGAATGTAACTTGCTCTTGCCATAGCATAGTTGAAACATCGCTCGTTTTTTTTTTTGGCGTTAAGAAACAATCACCCACAAAATGCTATACCATAAACTATGGTTTTGTATCTTAAAATCTGTTTAAATCTTACATATATATATATATATATATTGCCTATGTGCCAGATATTTAAAGTGATCATAAAACAACGTTATCAAAAGTAGTTGCTTAAAAATGCATTAGCTTATGAATTAAAGTAAGAAGAAGTTGAAGATACCAAAGGGGTAATCAGAATCCATAAATCGAAAAGGATAAAAAAACGATCTACAAAACATGCACATAAAACTGGTTACCTCTGTGGTATCTTCTGATTACCATGTGATATCTTATGGTTACTCCTGTGGTATCTACTGGTTACCCTTGTGGTATCCTCTGGTTACCCCTGTTGTATCTTCTGAATACCCCTGTGGTATATTATGGTTACTCCTGTGGTATCATCCGGTTACCTCTGTGGTATCTTCTGGTTACCACTGTTGTATCTTCTGATTACCCCTGTGGTATCTTCTGGTGACTCCTGTGGTATATTCTTGTTACCCCTGTGGTATCTTCTGGTTACCCCTGTGGTATCTTCTGGTGACCCCTGTGGTATATTCTGGTTACCTCTGTGGTATCTTCTTGTTACCCCTGTGGTATCTTCTGGTTACCCCTGTGGTATCTTCTGGTTACCCCTGTGATATCTTCAGATTTTCCCTGTGGTATATTCTGGTTACATCTGTGATCTCTTCTGATTACCCTTTTGGTATCTTCTGGTTACCTCTGTGGTATCTTCTGATTACCCAAGTGGTATCTTCTGGTTACTCCTGTGGTATCTTCTGGTTACCTCTGTGGTATCTTCTGGTTACCTTTGTGGTATCTTCTGGTTACTCCTGTGGTATCTTCTGGTTACCTGTGTTGTATCTTCTGATTACCCCTCTGGTATCTTCTGGTTACCTCTGTGGTATCTTCTGGTTACCCCTGTGGTATATTCTGGTTACCTCTGTGGTATCTTCTGGTTACTCCTGTGGTATCTTCTAGTTACCTCTAAGGTATCTTCTAATTACCCATGTGGTATCTTCTGGTTACCTCGGTGGTATCTTCTGGTTACCCCTGTGGTATCTTCTGATTACCCCTGTGGTTTCTTCTGATTATCCCTGTGGTATCTTCTGGTAACCCCTGTGGTATCTTCTGATTACCCCTGTGGTATCTTCTAATCACCTCTGTGGTATCTTCTGGTTACCCCTGTGGTATCTTCTGGTTACTCCTGTGGTATCTTCTGGTTACCCCTGGGGTATCTTCTTGTTACTCCTGTGGTATCTTCTGGTTACCCCTGTCATATGTTCTGATTACCCTGTGGTATCTTCTGATTACCCCTCTGGTATTGTCTGGTTACCCCTGTGGTATTTTCTGATTGCCCTGTGGTATCTTCTGGTTACCCCTGTGGTATCTTCTGGTTATCCCTGTGGTTTCTTCTGGTTACCCCTGTGGTATCTTCTGGTTACCCCTGTGGTATCTTCTTATTACCCTGTGGTATCTTGCTACCCCTGTGGTATCTTCTGGTTACCCCTGTGGTATCCTCTTATTATCCTGTGGTATCTTCTGGTTACCCCCGTGGTATCTTCTGATTACCCCTGTGGTATCTTCTTGTTACCCCTGTGGTATCTTCTGGTTAACCCTGTGGTAGCTTCTTGTTACCCCTGTGGTATCTTCTGGTTATCCCTGTGGTATTTTCTGGTTACCCCTGTGGTATCTTCTGGTTACCTCTGTGGTATTTTCTGATTACCCCTTTGCTATCTCCTGATTACCCCTGTGGTAACTTCTGGTTACCCCTGTGGTATCTTCTGGTGACTCCTGTGGTATATTCTTGTTACCCCTGTGGTATCTTCTGGTTACCCCTGTGGTATCTTCTGGTGACTCCTGTGGTATATTCTGGTTACCCCTGTGGTATATTCTGGTTACCTCTGTGGTATCTTCTGGTTACTCCTGTGGTATCTTCTAGTTACCTCTAAGGTATCTTCTAATTACCCATGTGGTATCTTCTGGTTACCTCGGTGGTATCTTCTGGTTACCCCTGTGGTATCTTCTGATTACCCCTGTGGTTTCTTCTGATTATCCCTGTGGTATCTTCTGGTAACCCCTGTGGTATCTTCTGATTACCCCTGTGGTATCTTCTAATTACCTCTGTGGTATCTTCTGGTTACCCCTGTGGTATCTTCTGGTTACTCCTGTGGTATCTTCTGGTTACCCATGTGGTATCTTCTTGTTACCCCTCTGGTATCTTCTGGCTACCTCTGTGGTATCTTCTGGTTTCCCCTGTGGTAACTTCTGGTTACCCCTGTGGTATCTTCTGGTGACTCCTGTGGTATATTCTTGTTACCCCTGTGGTATCTTCTGGTTATCCCTGTGGTATGTTCTGGTTACCCCTGTGGTATCTTCTGGTTACCTCTGTGGTATTTTCTGATTACCCCTGTGCTATCTCCTGATTACCCCTGTGGTATCTTCTGGTTTCCCCTGTGGTAACTTCTGGTTACCCCTGTGGTATCTTCTGGTGACTCCTGTGGTATATTCTTGTTACCCCTGTGGTATCTTCTGGTTACCCCTGTGGTATCTTCTGGTGACTCCTGTGGTATATTCTGGTTACCTCTGTGGTATCTTCTGGTTGCCTCTGTGGTATCTTCTGACTACCCCTGTGGTATCTTCTGATTACCCCTGTGATATCTTCAGATTATCCCTGTGGTATATTCTGGTTACATCTGTGGTATCTTCTGGTTACCCCTATGGTATCTTCTGGTTACCTCTGTGGTCTCTTCTGATTACCCTTGTGATATCTTCTGGTTACCTCTGTGGTATCTTCTGATTACCCCTGTGGTATCTTCTGGTTACTCCTGTGGTATCTTCTGGTTACCTCTGTGGTATCTTCTGGTTACCCCTGTGGTATCTTCTGGTTACCCCTGTGGTATCTTCTGGTTACTCCTGTGGTAACTTCTAGTTACCTCTAAGGTATCTTCTAATTACCCATGTGGTATCTTCTGGTTACCTCGGTGGTATCTTCTGGTTACCCCTGTGGTATCTTCTGATTACCCCTGTGGTTTCTTCTGATTATCCCTCTGGTATCTTCTGGTAACCCCTGTGGTATCTTCTGATTACCCCTGTGGTATCTTCTAATTACCTCTGTGGTATCTTCTGGTTACCCCTATGGTATCTTCTGGTTACTCCTGTGGTATTTTCTGGTTACCCCTGTGGTATCTTCTTGTTACTCCTGTGGTATCTTCTGGTTACCCCTGTCATATGTTCTGATTACCCTGTGGTATCTTCTGATTACCCCTGTGGTATTGTCTGGTTACCCCTGTGGTATTTTCTGATTGCCCTGTGGTATCTTCTGGTTACCCCTGTGGTATCTCCTGGTTATCACTGTGGTTTCTTCTGGTTACCCCTGTGGTATCTTCTGGCTACCCCTGTGGTATCTTCTTATTACCCTGTGGTATCTTGTTTCCCCTGTGGTATCTTCTGGTTACCCCTGTGGTATCCTCTTATTACCCTGTGGTATCTTCTGGTTACCCCCGTGGTATCTTCTGATTACCTCTGTGGTATCTTCTGGTTACTCCTGTGGTATCTTCTAGTTACCTCTAAGGTATCTTCTAATTACCCATGTGGTATCTTCTGGTTACCTCGGTGGTATCTTCTGGTTACCCCTGTGGTGTCTTCTGATTACCCCTGTGGTTTCTTCTGATTATCCCTGTGGTATCTTCTGGTAACCCCTGTGGTATCTTCTGATTACCCCTGTGGTATCTTCTAATTACCTCTGTGGTATCTTCTGGTTACCCCTGTGGTATCTTCTGGTTACTCCTGTGGTATCTTCTGGTTACCCATGTGGTATCTTCTTGTTACCCCTCTGGTATCTTCTGGCTACCCCTGTGGTATCTTCTGGTTTCCCCTGTGGTAACTTCTGGTTACCCCTGTGGTATCTTCTGGTGACTCCTGCGGTATATTCTTGTTACCCCTGTGGTATCTTCTGGTTATCCCTGTGGTATGTTCTGGTTACCCCTGTGGTATCTTCTGGTTACCTCTGTGGTATTTTCTGATTACCCCTGTGCTATCTCCTGATTACCCCTGTGGTATCTTCTGGTTTCCCCTGTGGTAACTTCTGGTTACCCCTGTGGTATCTTCTGGTGACTCCTGTGGTATATTCTTGTTACCCCTGTGGTATCTTCTGGTTACCCCTGTGGTATCTTCTGGTGACTCCTGTGGTATATTCTGGTTACCTCTGTGGTATCTTCTGGTTGCCTCTGTGGTATCTTCTGACTACCCCTGTGGTATCTTCTGATTACCCCTGTGATATCTTCAGATTATCCCTGTGGTATATTCTGGTTACATCTGTGGTATCTTCTGGTTACCCCTATGGTATCTTCTGGTTACCTCTGTGGTCTCTTCTGATTACCCTTGTGATATCTTCTGGTTACCTCTGTGGTATCTTCTGATTACCCCTGTGGTATCTTCTGGTTACTCCTGTGGTATCTTCTGGTTACCTCTGTGGTATCTTCTGGTTACCCCTGTGGTATCTTCTGGTTACCCCTGTGGTATCTTCTGGTTACTCCTGTGGTATCTTCTAGTTACCTCTAAGGTATCTTCTAATTACCCATGTGGTATCTTCTGGTTACCTCGGTGGTATCTTCTGGTTACCCCTGTGGTATCTTCTGATTACCCCTGTGGTTTCTTCTGATTATCCCTCTGGTATCTTCTGGTAACCCCTGTGGTATCCTCTGATTACCCCTGTGGTATCTTCTAATTACCTCTGTGGTATCTTCTGGTTACCCCTATGGTATCTTCTGGTTACTCCTGTGGTATCTTCTGGTTACCCCTGTGGTATCTTCTTGTTACTCCTGTGGTATCTTCTGGTTACCCCTGTCATATGTTCTGATTACCCTGTGGTATCTTCTGATTACCCCTGTGGTATTGTCTGGTTACCCCTGTGGTATTTTCTGAATGCCCTGTGGTATCTTCTGGTTACCCCTGTGGTATCTCCTGGTTATCACTGTGGTTTCTTCTGGTTACCCCTGTGGTATCTTCTGGCTACCCCTGTGGTATCTTCTTATTACCCTGTGGTATCTTGTTTCCCCTGTGGTATCTTCTGGTTACCCCTGTGGTATCCTCTTATTACCCTGTGGTATCTTCTGGTTACCCCCGTGGTATCTTCTGATTACCCCTGTGGTATCTTCTGGTTACCCTGTGGTATCTTCTTATTACCCTGTGGTATCTTCTGGTTACCTCTGTGGCGTCTTCTGATTACCCCTGTGGTATCTTCTGGTTACCCCTGTGGTATCTTCTTATTACCTTGTGGTATCTTCTGGTTACCCCTGTGGCATCTTCTGATTACCCCTGTGGTATCCTCAAACGTTTATTAATATTTTTTTTCTCAACTGCATTAAATAAAAATGAGCCCACAGACATCGTATTTAAATTAAACTGAAAAGAACCTAGTTTTTGCACCTCTTCATATGAAAGGTGAACTACAAATAGTTTCCTGGTAATCTACGTGACTGATATCAGTGTCAAATCTCGTCGTATAGGTTAGTATTTATACACCATCTTCGGTGGTAGGAATGTAATTTACTTGAACGATTATTCGTAGGTACCAATTTATCTCCAGATACCATACTATCGTGTCCATGTTTGTGTTACAAAACAAATCCAGTGTCTTTGAATAAAATGATATTATTTTGTTTAAAAAAAATCCTGTGAAGTTATTCAAGATTTTTGTTTTTTAGTGAGTGGGGGGAAATAGGAATATCATGTGAATGCAATGTATATATTTTATTATAAATTTTCCCCATAAAATACTTACTACATAGAAAGACATTTTCTTTATTTTTATAAATACAAAAATTACCGTTTTGTAATGATTAAATGTTGAAATGTTGAAGTGAGCAGATTTCATGTCTTTATTCCGCATTCATTTAAGGCTAATCGGATGCCATTGGTTTAAATAAATAAGCATTTTTTTTGGTGATAATATGTATGGTCATAAATTAAGAATTGATGGCAAATCTCTGACAATCAATGTTTTCCCTATTTAACAAATATTATATTTTTGAATAAATGTATTTCCGTATCATTGAAAAGGCTAGTTAATAAACGGGAAATGATCATATTTTTAGGAAATCTTAGAAAAATATTCAAAATGGCTGTAACATGGGCCTGGATTATTTCTTCGTTCGTTTTATTGATGTGTGGTTTCACTATAGCAGGTATGTGTATTAGGGTTTGTTTAAGATTGATGAACATCGTCATATTCAACATTTTTCAACTATATTGTGATTACAAATTTATATATATATATATATATATATATTAGAGAGGAAACCCCCGTCCTTGTGTATGTGTTCGGAAACACTTGAGTTTTTTAATTAAATATATTTTTTATTTGCATAATATCAAGGCAAAATGAGATCGGGCACAAGTTATAACAACATTGTATAAAGCCTGTTCTACACAGTTTACAACATGTATTAAGATAATATGGAAAAACCTGCTGATGTTAGTGGAAGCGATGTATGTGTTTGAGGTGTAATATCGGGCAACGAAACTTCGCTAGGGATATTAGGCTTGTGGTCAGAAGATAACAATCTGAACCACTCAACCACAAAGTACTCTTAAAATGTTAATCTTCGTGAAAATTTACATTATATTCCTTTCAGATACAATCTTTTAAGATTTTTGTTGAATTTCATCTGACCCAACAAGTAATGTTTTCTGAAAATCCATCCAGTAATTGCTTTTTCATATTTTCATATTGCTTGCGTAGTAAATATTTCGGTATATTGTACATTTCACAGGTGGCCAGGTCATATATGATAATCGAAATAACACATGGTATGAAAGTTCAAAACTATGCCAGTTAGCTTCAGAGGAAGACATCAATGAAATTAACAATACCAGTGTAGGATGGGTTGGAGGACTGTTCCGTAATACGCCATGGATGTCACACGAAGGTAATATACCTCAATTATAAACAATCTGTGTGAACATGATAGAGTATGACACTCACTAAGACGTAATATATTTCCAAGATGTTAATAAACGTCAGAGAAAACCGAAGGGGCAATTAAGAATGGATAATCCAGAAACACTGGCACCATTGGGTACATAAGACACATGACCAAAAAAAACACCCCACAGAAAGCTAAAAAGATTAGTAATCCGACTCCACCAAAACAATACGGGGCTGAACCCAGGTGCTGGCGAAGGGTAAGGAGTTCAAGTCTCTTATAAGTCACCCGCCATAATATATAATAATAATAATACACGATAATACAAAATAAATAATGAATGATCAAATCTACAAAGACCTTTCTTTATATTTCTTTAAAGGAAATAGATACAAAGTAAAAACAACATAAAAATGAACAGTAGACAAGTCAGGGAATACTCGTACTTAATTGACTACTAGCTAAGTTGATAGAATTTGTAGGTCAAAGATCATTATTATTAGGTCAAAAATGTCAGATCTGCTATTTCTAACATATTTAATATCAATTAGCTATTAAGATTTGACGAAATGGACAGCTCATTAATTTGTTGTAATTAAATGTTTGATTGACTTTATATGTAGTGTAAATAATGCTGTGCTCAATCGTGTAAGATATTCACAATATAAAACTAAAAACTAAATAAAACCGTGTTCTAATGGCTTGCTCAATTTCTGTTTAAAGTAAAGTTATATTTATTACGAGAAAAGATTAACAAACAATAATAAAATAAATAGCATATGGCGCTGGGATGGGGAAGGGAGGGGCAGTTATCCCGAGGTTAGATTACTACAGGTAACAAACTGTCGTGTGGGTGAGGAGCGGGACGTTCTTATATATCTTTATTTCTCAAACTGACAGTGCATAGCACATATACCATACTCCATACATGAGGCACGTACTTACGTCAGGCCATTAGGGCTAATTGTTCATTTGCTTCGTCTCACAAAAATAGAGGAAAAGACTAATTATCTTTATGTTTAGGTTGCTATTACAATCCTGGTAATGGAAGTAAACGACAAATATTTCCTGACAATTCTCCACCTAAATGTTCAGTACTATGTCACAAGTATCAGTATTTTGGATTAATGGTAAGTTATAACTGTGAACTTTTTGATTGATTGTTTGTGGTTGAATAACATCCAGCGGTTTAGGGGTTATGGTGTTTAACTCCACTTTTAATAATATTTCAGTTATATCAAGGCGGTTAGTTTTATTGGTGTAGTAAATCAGAGTAGCCGTAGAAAACCACCGAACTGGCGCAGGTCACTGCCAATCTTGATGACATGATGTTGTATCAAATGCACCTCGCTAGGGACGTCCAGCAATACATGTCATGCGTATTGAAGACGAGAACAAGTTCAACAATATAAAACAATAAATTATACAGAAATAGAACGGAACAACACATGAAAGGTATGGCGGGTTGGGTTAGAACAAATTAGCATTTTGAAGCATGTTAAATTCCGCAGAATACAACATGTAGGGAGCGTGTCAACTAACCGTTGACGCACTGGAGGCTCTGTGGCAACCGTCACCAGTACCCAGCATTATGATATGACAGGTGATTCAAACGATCATCTACCATTGTACCATAAATGGTTGCACTAGTACAACACATCAATATAATTGGTATATTTAGTACTTGTCTCTTTCCGTTGTATTCACAGAGTGTAAAGACAGTAATTGTTTTGGACAGATAATTGGAAACAAACTGATTAATGACTGTCATGTTCTACATTCTATATTAAAGTTTTCTGATTTTACTCAAGTAGCTATAGATAAATTATCAAGTGAATAGGAAAGAAAATATGCTTCGGAAGGGTAAGCATATCCTGTGCCATATATTACATCTGTTGCAAAGTCACAAAGCCAGTTAAGAAACGGCGAAGCATTGTATAAATTTTACATGGGGCATATTAAAATGTCACGGAATATTAAAGTTGTAACAACAATTGGCATTATATTTTTAATGTAGAAGAATGCATGCATTTGTGTGGAGGAAGGAGGTTTTAATAAAGGCATGCTGACAGATGATACCAGGTGTGATACACCGTGTCCTGGCTTAAATACTACCAATTGTGGAAGTAAATTGTATGATTATGCAGATTTGTATAGACATTTAAAAACAGGTATTATTTTTGTATTAAATAATGAAGTCAATACAAATATGATATATGTCAAAATTAGACAATAGACAATTGTAAATAATACGACTAATTTAATTTTAGTGGTACTAAATAAAGGAGAAACAAATGTCACATTATCAGAACAGTCACAAAAATAATATACCAAATGTAGAAACAGAGGCAGACACGATACCATGTACACACACATATGTATATAACATTTAGAGTTAAATATCGCTATATCGACGCTCATCTCGGATAAACCATTTTCGTGATAACCTCGTACAAAGAATTTCATAAATAAACGTTTGAGATAATCGAACAGGCAATCAAGAATGGACAATCCAGAGACATCGGAAACATTGGGCACAAAACATTGAACGAATGGCACTTAAAGCAAAAACCACAACATAGAAAAACTAAAATGACGAGCAACACGGAATCCACCAAGAATTCGCGGGAAAACCCAGGTGCTCGCTAAGGATATGCTGTTTCTTTTTCTGATAAGACATCCGCCATACGTTACTCATATAGTCAAGTCTGGTGTCATAGTAATTGATAACATAACTTGTCGTAAGTTAAGCTTATACGTGTACTCGATACTTAGTTACTTGCTCAGGACGGTGGTTTATTCCTTCATATATTGCCGTTTCCACCGTCAATTTAACAGATCACCAAGATAAAACCGAAATATTTTAGAAACTAACGTTAAACACATATAATCCATGGCATGATACAGTACCCCCAAATCAAATGCAAAAGGGATGTCCACTGCAAGACATCAAATACACAACTAATTCTAAAGACGGTGCAAGTGTCTCTCGTTTAAAAAAGGACACTTCTTATCACAATCTGAACACCACTGATACTGGATCGCGGATCAATATCAAACAAATATTAAAGTTTCCAAATATCTATATATGGTCGGGCTTTTTCTGTCTGTTCGTTTTAATTGACCTGACTATCCTTCCCCATCATGACTGGCAGTCATACTATAGCTGAGAATTTGCTGAACTTTTCAGTGAACACCAATAACCCAAGCCAACGATGTATGAAGAGGAATAACATATTTATTGCATGTAGCAAACAACGTTAAGCTGCTCATACATTGAATGAACTAACAATCTACACGAGTGGTCATTGGTGGCCTGTTGCCATGGAAAATGGTCATATAATACCTAACATCTGTCCTTTTAATTGTGACAATTAATAGTATTGTCCATCGTCCAATCGCAATGCTACTCATACCGTGCAATTTGGTAAATTATACCTTCATGAATACTAGTATAATTTAAATATGCTGACTTGACGACAAACAAGTAATTACGTTTCTGGAATAACCTTCATCAGTTACGTTTCTGGAATAACCTTCATCAGTTACGTTTCTGGAATAACCTTCATGAGTTACACTCAATATCGAAAGGTTGGAAAGCCAAATAATGTTAACAGGTTTGGGAGCAAATAAACCAAAGGGCGTAAGCAGAATAGCCAAAATCGGTTATGGTAACCTATGCCGGAGGTAGGATAATCTTAGTTTTAATAATGATTACATTATTTAGGAACTGATTTTTATTTTTACATATATTTTGTAGATATCAACATTAGAAATAACACAGATCCATCTTTCCACTGCTTAGTTGTACAGAATAAGAATAGCAAGTTAAAACTGGAAGCTGTAAGCTGTTCTAAGAATTTTCCTGCATTGTATGTTGATCGTAGTACAGGTAAGGAACAAATATATTGCTTATTATCTTAACGCAAGAAATGTTTGCAGATAACAAAGGGGTAATCAAGAGTCGTAAATCAAAGAAGGACAGATAATACAATGACCAAAAGAAAAAGGACAAACAATGATAAACAAAACACTACACTGGAAGCTAAAGATCAAGTAACACGAACCTTGCCATAAACCGATGATGAACTCATGTGCTCCGGAAGGATAGCAGTTCCTGCTCCACTAGTTGCACCCGTCGTGTTACTCTTGTTACAAACGTGGTGGTGATAAGTTATTATTGAGGAAAGAACCGGATTGTGACTACGACAATCGGAACAGATCATTGATCATTTGTGACACAGATATTTCATGACATAACATTTCTTTCAAGCATTTTGAATAAAAATATATTGTTGTTAAAAAAGAAAAAACATTTCTTTCAATCACCATTCTATAGAAACTTTATGTATATTAATTCCTGGATTTTTTTCTGTGGTGTAATAGGCTACTTTGCTACTTGTACTTTAATCATTTTGGTGTTAATGAAAATTAAATAAAAATGAGGAATTTGAAGCCATAATCCTAAGAAAAATAGCGTTACTTTCCTAGAAATGGATAACAAAATAAAGAACTATCAAATAAAAAAAAAATACATTAACAAAGACGACTACTATATATGATAAAAATATAGTGAATAAGATTTTCAAAACAATTATTGTACCACAACATCTGCACTAAGAAACTAAAGTTTACATCCTGACTGCTATTCCGAGCAAAAAAGCTTGAAATTCAAGGCGGATTACTACCATGAAGAAACCATCTTCAATTTTTTAAAAACTCAGATATTTCCTAATTCTGATATTATATATGAACTTGAAAAATACAGCTTTGCACATCATTGTGAATTGTAAATATTTTTTCAGATACGATTCTGACAAATATAAACAGTGTTAATCCAGGTATGTTTTTTGGTCAATTATTTTTTACTGGAATATTTAGTGATATATTAAACAATTTCCAACAAACTTATTCTACTACTACTACTACTACCAGTCAAGTATATTATTTATACAGAAACAGCTGATACTTTTATAAGCTCCTGCTATTGTATACTGTCAGTACAATATATAACATATAAGAGTATTATGATGGATTATTTGTGTCTAACGCCACTTTGTCAGTTATTTTGTGGCAGCCAGTTGTATTGATGAAGGAAACAAGAATCATAACTCACAATAATGGTGGTGATATGTACTAATCAAACATACGATGGAGGCAAGGATAGAGTAATGAGCTTTATGTAGTCTTTTAAACATAGAGGTCTACATGTAGTTGATCTTTGTATGCGTCCTTGATTAAAGACCAACTTATCAGATATTTTGGAACAGATTTACGGCTTATATCCAGAACAAACTTATCACTGGGTTTGTAACAAGAGTAACACAATGAGTGCCACATGTGGAGCAGGAACAGCCTATGATTCCGGATTACCTGAGTCTATCCCCATGTTTTAGTGGGGTTCGTGCTGCTCGATTTTTAGTTTTCTCTGTAGAAAGAAAAAGGAAAAACACTGAAATAACAACATCTACTTCTGATTGATTAGAATCTGTGAACAAAAACATGATAGCGTTGACCTTTTACTCATATATGCAAATTCTTGCTTGCATGACCGTATAATTTCACCGAGTGACGAGGTTTGGGCCCAAAAAACTAGTACGATGTTATAGGAGTGCTCGTGTCTTATTTACGTTTGTAGTGTTTGCTTGCGTATAGTGGTGTCTAACACATATTGCGTGGTGTTTTTGTTTGTCTGAGTCTTGTGTACCCTATGTTACCTGTTTTTCTCGATTGTCGATTTTTGATTGCTCTTTCGGTATTCTCTAACGTTTATTTAACCCACAAATAATATTATGCATAAAGGTCAATATTTGAGCGTTGTTCAGCCATGGCATTTTACTCACACTTGTATTACTAAATCATTTCACTAAGAAGCGATATTTGGGCCCATAAGACTATTCCTACTCCACAACTTTTAATGAAGTGCCTATACAAAACCAGGAAGTTTAACGGTCATTGATCTGTGTGGTAGAGGTATCGAATTTGCTCCTCCTACTACGATTTTTAATTTTGGATTTTAGAATTGTTCCGACAATTTGGTATTTTTTATTTAATAAAAATGCATATACTCTACAATTAGATACGCTTATTAATATACGTTTTCAATATATTGTAGAGATACCATTCAGAGAAGCAAAAAAAATCGATCTGTATGATAATACATCTATAATTACTAGTATACCAAGAAATATTAGTTATTGGACTGCATATCATAGACATGAATATCTGTATTGGCTGAACGATACTGATGACCCCGTAATACACCAAGGTATATATATATATATATATTTAGTTAGGACTATCAAACAATATTCCTCTGACCAACAAATGTTATACGTTTATCCGGTACAATCTTTTTTCGAGTGATGTTGTCTTTAGCCCTTTAAAGTGTGTTTACTATCAGGATTTTTCTTCATAAGGTTTGCTGCACTGAGTGTACATAGTGCTAAAGATGAAGTCAACATTTAATGGTCGCCATCTTTATTTGGTTAAACAATATATATGTTACATATATATACGGATATGTTACTTTGTCGTAGTCACAATACCGTCATTTTATCCCAGTTCATGATTTATCGAACTATCATGACGTCATCGGATTATAGACATGAATAACACAACATGTGTCATCAATGTATAATGAACTGCTTATCCTTCTAGAGAACCTGAGTTCACCACGAATAGACCATTTACACATTGTCCACTTTGATTCTAAGATTATGCGCTTTACAGGAGTTACTTCCCTTTAAGGTGGGCAAAGGGTTCTCTTTCATGTAAAGTTTAATGTAAATATCATATTTTGCCATATTCTTTTCCAAATCTGATGCTGTAACAATATGTGAGTTTTCTATTTGCTGTAAAATTATCCTCTGATGTCTACAAATTAGGAGAAAGTAATACTGACATTCGTTGTCCCTCGCATTGCTCTTGCTAGACCGGGTACCATTTCCCCTAGTAAGGAAATATCTGGTATGAAAAAGGCATAACAACGTATAATGTTAGAATGAAATCGGAATGTGCAAAGGGTATATTGGTTATCAAAAGAAAGCTTAAACGTTGATGGGCAACCATTTCACCAATATCAACAAGACGAACAATCACATCTCACTTACTGAACACAAACAAAAAATCCAAAATGTGGCGGTGTTAAACAGGTTAATAGGATCCCAATCTTCCTCTATTGATAACTGGATCTCCAACGGCAATACATATATACATATACGATAAAAAAAACTAGCACATATTTGCTTGCATTCAAAGATGAATGACAGCTACAACATGGACAGTACAATAGCAGGGTCCATGAATGGTTAATTGTTACTATGAATGGACTGTGTTCTTAGTTCGAGTTATCCAAGAAAATAACCTATCTGAGTTGTAAAAAAGTGATATTCAACTGGATACATGTCCTGCAAAAACGTGTGTTTTCTGCCTATATATACGAGTAGTATAAACTGTCTCCATGTTAATGTGTATTCCTTTTTAGCGATATCTTCAATTGATATTGTATTTTAATCCATTTCAAATTTTATTTGTTCATTCAAATTACATTAATGTACTGTTTACTTATGATGGTCAAAAGGTAATGTCTCCTTATAGTAATGATTTACAATCAACATACTATTTTGGTATCTATTAATAGGTAAATAAACGTTAGAGAATACAGAAGGGACAATCAAAAAAGGACGATCTAGAGAAACTGGCACCATAGGGCACACAAGACGAAGAAAAAACAAAACAAAGCAAAAACAATATGTAACCTACACTTGTATACGACATCAGAGGATTATTCTGCAATTAATTTACCGCTTATATGGGACTCTTATAAATGCTGCTCAATTACTCTAATATTTTTACATCCTTCTCTGCTGTAGGTGAAAGGCATCGGAAAACAAAATGTCTTGCAATACAGAAAATTAAAGAAAGCTTTACCAAACTCGCAAGACAATGCATAGATAAATTACCATTCTTTTGTTCTGACAAAAACATAAGCAGCCATGAAATAGACAAGAATATTTGTCAACATGACGGAAAATGTTAGTATGATTTGTGTGCTTCAATTGTGATACTGATTTGCAGATATTGGACAAGGGCAACAGCCTTAATCTTAATGTGTAGTTTGAACCTATGAATTAAATATATTCGATAGCGTTGTGAGTTCGAATCCCGCTCATGCGAGGTGTACAACATTATGTGATAAAATGTGTCAGTGACTTGCGGCAGGTCGGTGGTTTTCTCCGGGTACTCCGATTTGCGCCCCCAATAAAACTGACCACCACGATTTAACTGAAATTTTGTTGAAAGTGGCGTTAAACACCATAAATCTATAATCGATTGCCTTATTTTTAGAAATGTCAAAAATTTGAAAATAATTTATTTGTTACCTTTCTTTTGAATATCAAACAAGATTGATATGAATTACATACGGAATAAATTTAGTCTTTCGGAACATTTATTCTTCCTCTCTGTAGTTTTGTCTATCATGATTCCGATTTAGTATAATATTTCCTTTATTAGTAATCTGATCCTTATTTTATTTAATAGGCATGCCAGGTAACAAATTAAAACAGTATGTTATAATTTTTTTTATTAAAATGGAAATGTTTGACGTCTTGACAGGTTTCTGGAGAAATAATAAAAAGACAACTGTAGATATCTAATTTAGTGCACACGACGCGCTTCTGGAATAACCGTCACCAAGTATGCTCATTGTCAAAGGATTGGAAAGCCAATTAATTTAAACGTTCTTAGAAGCAAGGAGACAAAATCGTCTAATGTGATCTAAGTCTGAGGAAATATCAATTACGATATCATTTGGATGTTAATCTAACTACCATATACTCACGGCCACTGAAACCCACAGTTCATATCATATTAGCCTAATCTAATTATATTCTTTATAAACAGCTAACGACAATGTCAATACTATCACTGATGCCATAGTTACAACAGAAAAGACCACCACTTCACCATCTAGACATGCTGAGATGGAAACAACTCCAGTCGATGTCACACTGGGTCAAACTACAACAGTATACACAGAAGTAATTCATGAGACCAGTACGGTTTACTCTACCCCAGAACATATTGCTACAGTTCTACAGACGAACGTAGTTGCCATTCTAATAGGTATGATTGTTAAATTATATATATTAAACTCTTGGTCATTTCATTATTTTAATATACACTGGAACATTTTGGTACACACAATATCTTTTATAGTTCTGTCCAATTGTGATACTTTCGATATATCATGCTTATATCCATTGCATTCTACTGTGTTCTGCAGTTCTATATGTCGGGTGCCACATGTGGAACACCAAATGCTTACCCGTTTGAACCACATGAAGTCACCCCGGTCCTTGTTGCAAATCGTAAGATTTTTATTTTCTCACATTTATTTAGTTTGTCTATGGCCCATGTTTGTGCGGGCACGTTGCTATCATTCTCTATTGTTTTACAATTTGATTTTTCACGTCTTGTTGTCTTCATGCTTTCTAGAATAGCTCTTTCCCCTCTAAAACGTTGCTTCATCATGTGGTGCACACAGTGTTACAGCTATATTGTACATTCTTAGCTAGAAGTAATTTACCTACGAGGATTCGCCGATAATATTAATGTACTGTCCATGTTAATGTTGTCATTCATTTTGGCGATAGCTTGCACTCTTTTTGAGTAGACACAAATTTGTGCAGCTTTTTAATATGTGTTTTTTATCTGTATTCCATTTGAGATCCAATTATCAAGAACAATAGATTGAGTTCTCATTAATCAATTGAACCCCAACATATTTTTGTGCCTGGCCCAAGTCAAGACATGTTTCCCATCAGCATATGATGTAGTCGTGTTTGTGTTCAATGATGAACATTGAGAGGACTATGAGCACAGATGTCGGTGTAGAAATAGACAACATCGATGATGGTCATGTGTTTTCCGAAACGCCTGAAGTTTATGCCTTTCACATTGGTGAGATATGTATGATATTAGACTTCGTGTACCATCTTCTGATTACCCTTTGTTATCTTGGTGCATGTCTTAGAACAACATTATCAGAGCTTTATGGTCTCTGGTTAAAATTTAAACAGTTGTGATATTCTGTTTAGGGTTTTTGGTTTTATTCCAAAATCACTATTAACGTATTTGGCTTTCCATTATTTCGATATTCAACGTTTTACTTTATGAAGTTTATTTTAAAAACACGTTGTGTGCATTAGATTTAATATCTACGTTTTTATTAAAGTTATGAAAGATAATTATACGATCAATAGCAATCCATGAGTAGAAATCAACACAACAAATCAAGCACTTAACATTGTAATGTAATGGCAGAACTAGGAATTCAAAATTACAATGCGTCTTCAATACGGTTGTTTCAAATCATGTCAATTCCGACCACGTTCCGTCTTTTTCGTGTCTTGACGTCTGAACACCTTGGCAGATGACTTCCGGTGTTTACGCTATTACTGTGACAACGTCAGCATATCATAGTCGTAAATGCGGTAGATTATAAGTAATTGTAATATGGAGACGCCAAAGAAACGGCTGAGTAAATACTGGTGTTCGGTACCTCACTGTCAGTGTGATATCAGAAATATATACATAAAGGCAGATCGTTTTCCTTTGATGATGATAACCGCAAATAAAGAAAGAAAACAAATTAATTTCAAAGAAGTTATTGTCTCTGCATTGAAGTCTTTGATACAAATAAAATAATGTAATTGATATCTGTCTTTAACAGAAAATTTTAAGATTTTTTTTAGGTTGAGGATCGAATGTTAAAACGGCACAAATCGATTGGAGTTTTTGTTGTGTACATTGACACCGGAAGTACAATGCAGATTAGTCCATCGACATCACGTGATCTGGCAGACGAAAATAACAAAATGTTGACGGAATGGAAATGATTCGAAACAACCGTATTGCTACCAGAAGAGATTAGTATTTGACTTAAACCCGATTTAATAGCACATATAACCGAATTACAGTAAGAAAGATGAGAAGTTGTTCATTTTCTTGATATTGGTTAATAAACGTTAGGGTAATCGGAAAGGGTCAACTATACATGGTCAAACCAGACACATCGGCAAAATTGGGAACACAAGACGAAGACAAACAAAACAAAAAACAGAACATTAATACTGAGCAACACGGATTCCACATAAATTGTAGATAAATGGTGAGAGATCGAATCGTATTGATTGATTTATTAGTGTTTAATGTCAGTTATAGTCACATGTATTCATGACGAGTTTATGTGGCACTGAAATATGCAAAGAAATACTGTTATTTGCGAGGCAATACGGCCAATGAAAAAGAAGAAGGAATTTTCATGTTTAATTGGTCAAATTTTACAATTTAAATACGAAATAGCAAATATTAGAAATGTATTATGCCTATTTATTACTTCACACCTAGTCGCTCAAGAACAATTGTTTTGTTTTCTCTCAGTTAAATTTTGCAAATTCTTACTGGTTTTGTAGAGAAATAAATACATGCAAGAGACTCTGTTAAAATAATGTGCTCCAGAATTTCCAGATTATTTCGTAGACACACAGGGAGACAAAATATATAATATTGCATAGTTGACACTTGAATAGCTTGAAAATAACAAAATAAACAGTCATATTTTACTACAACATCAACCCACCATCTAACTATCTTCACATATTAAACAGTTATAAATCACATATACTGCTCAATTATGCAATATGACTCGTTGATGTGATTGTGAAATATATTATTGACTATGTATTTTTACAGTTGTTGTTGTGTGTCTATCAGTCAGCGTCGTGTTTGATGCAGCATTATCTTGGCTAATGTATAGAAAACAGTATGGGAGGTAACAAATGTATAGTTTCCTGTTATTTCCTTAAAATATAATTTCAATGTTAAACGAATACATTATGTAGTTACAAAATACAAGACATTTAAAAAACAGATCAGACATACTTCAAACACACAAATTGAAGTGCCTGTGCCAAAAGTGAGCGGTCATGTTTTTGTTTCTTCACGGTATCAATTTTGCCTATGTCCACGTTTTTACTATATTTTATTTATGAACTGTTCCGATAGTGTGGTATTTTTTGTTTGTTTTCCACTTCATTCGTTGTTTTCCACTTCATTCGTTGTTATTCACTTCATTCATTGTTATTCACTTCATTCATTGTTATTCACTTTATTCATTGTTATTCACTGTTTTTGAATCAAACACGGAACGGACTGGTTAAATTGCAGCGTTTACATTAAAATACTCAATGATTGTGCTACCAGTGTTTATTTTGAAACACGTGGCTTGTAGCATGCTCATTTGGACTGTGGTCGTAATCAGAATCCAAGACGGAATGTCCGTGTCTATGTCTTCATCCTGTTTTTAAATGTAATTACGTTCACACGCTCAATAAAGAATCCGGTCGCATTACTGAAAATTTTTTCACATATGCCATGATCAAATGAAATTATATACATATCTTCCTGCGTTTGTATTGGAACAGTAAGTATATATCTCTAAGTTGATACGACATTCTAAAGCATGTTGTTCCTATTATGATATTGTTGCTGCTAACAAGGAAGGTATTGAATCCAGGTTTCCTAGTGGTTAATTTGATGGCATCATTTCGAAAGTTTTATGCCACCATGGCTTGTTTATCTGTTACGGAATATCCATAAAATCGTCCTTTCCTCATTCATGATTTATCACTGGGATTTTAACAAGAGTAACATGAATGGTGCACCTATCGGAATAGGAACGACCTACCTTTCCTAATTCACTCTCGGTTTTAAATAACGTTCATGTTGCTCAATTTATAGTTTTCTGTATACTGTTTTGTAGATCATTGTTTGTACTTTTTTCATTTTTCTTTTGGCCATGTTATTGTCTGTTCTACTTTCATTTTGATTACCACTTTGATAATTTGGTGAATATTTGTCGAAAAAAGGACTTACCAAACTGTTTACGATACTTAATATGTATGTCCAGATGTAGAGTTTATTGATATAAGTAAAGAATACCGCACATTTGCAGGCCGTTCCACGCCCATTTTTGGGTATGCGTATGTTCATTATTGAAGAGGCTATCATAAATGTGAAATGAAGAACAGCAATAAACACGCTATTCCTTTACTTTACGCTCCTTTGTGTAAAACTGGATAGTATCCCATGTTCATTTATGTTAATCTTTGTAATAAATTACAAATATATACACAATATATTGATGTACACTACAGTCATTCCATTACACGTGGCAAATAAAGCATTTCAAAGGACAACTCGACTGTATCCATAATGATAAATGTTAATTTTATGCTTCACAGCATATTTCTAATTACTTTACTATCGATCGTTCACATTTCTACATAATTATCTCTTTTTAATGGGGGAGGGGGGGCAGTTGTGGTGTTTAACTCCACTTTCGCCAATATTTCAGTTTTATCGTGGCGGTCAGTTTTTTTTAATGGAGGTAACTGGAGTACCAGGAGAAAAGTCACTGGCAAACTTGATCACATAATGTTGTATCGAGTACACCTCGTCTGAGAGGAATTCGAATTCATAACGTTAGTGATGATAGGCACTGATTGCATATGTAGCTATAAATCCAACTACCATACGATCACGACCATAATTGCCCCTAACTATCTGTTTAAAAATGAGATAGGTCGGTGGTGTCCTGAATCAATAAAACTGACCGCCACCATATAGCTGAAATATTGTTGAAGGTGGTGTTACACACCATAACCCTAACTCTATTTAAAGAAGGTGCATTTATCAATGTTGGTTTATTTCATAGTGCACGCTTGGAGTTACCAGCATCGCCAAGATTAGAAAGGAACTATTTCAATGATGTTAATGACTTCGATATTACTACTCTACCTACAAACTGTACAAATGAATACTGCAGTGCTTGGGATATATATCATCCTACAACAGAATCATCTCCAAAACACAGCTACATAACAACGTTAACAGGAACAAAGATAGACAACTCTGTAGATAATGAATACCATCACATCGATTTCACATTGAAATCAGATGCTGACCCGACTTTCATTGATCAGAAAGAATATGGCATTACCGGATCCCAAACAACAGGAGACGTCCACTACGAACGACCACTCAACAATGGTACTCAATGATAAAAAATTAACAAGCTACTTAATAATATCAGAAAAGGACCGTACGCTATTCATTCCTGAAGCAAGATTCTGAAATACCAAATTCCTCCAAATCTGATGGAGGTGCTTATATGGATATTGAATTGAATCACACAGTTTCTGTATGATACTCCACATACATATCGTTTCCATGTTATTCGTCGAACACGTTTGATGCTCTTAAAGAACAACAACCTGACCTCTTTAAAAGCAAACAACGATTATGTTGTTTTATTATTTAAATTGACTACTCTTAGGATTCATATGGCTTGTCAATAAGTTTATGCATAATTTGAATGAAACAAAAGTATGAAAGTACTCGACGTTTACTTTTTTTTATGTCGAATATATGTGAAAAATCAACAAATACAATTAACTTTTCCTAAAATCTACTGACATATCACATGTATTATTACATACTGATTGTTTAGTCTTTATTTCATTGGCTTAGAGTTTATCATCTAACACTCCATTAATCTTTGAATTGCTTGAATAAAATCCATATTGACTCTCTTTCATTTTTACTTTCCATTGCATTATGTATGACGTCATAATGAAGTGATTAATTTCATATTGACTTGGTTTCACTTTCACTTTTCATTTTAATGTAATAAAACAATTAAAGTCTTTTGTATCGGTCAATACGAGTTGTTATGGACCTTAGGAATCAATATTCCCTAAAGCCTGAAGGCTTCGGTGAATATCATTTCTAAGGTCCATAGAAACTCGCATTGACCTCAACAAAAGACTATAATTGTATATTATCATTTTTTTATATTATCTGGAAACGTTGATTGGCTAAAAACGGGTCACATGACGTTCTATGTAAAGTGGTATAGCACGGACGTTACCAATTATAGTAACACCCATGCAATATACAAATTTATTTTTAGAAACATCCGTGGTATATTTGTATAGTATACTAATATGATTTGCATACACAATTATTATGGCATGTAGCAGACTCTTGCTTGACGTACTTACATGTAGCAGACACTTGCTTGACTTACTTACATGTAGCAGACACTTGCTTGACTTACCTACATGTAGCAGACACTTGCTTGACTCACATACATGAAGCAGACACTTGCTTGACTTACTTACATGTAGCAGACACTTGCTTGACTTACTTACATGTAGTAGACACCTGCTTGACTTACTTACATGTAGTAGACACTTGCGTGACTTACTTACATGTAGCAGACACTTGCTTGACTTACTTATATGTAGAAGACACTTGCTTGACTTACTTACATGTAGTAGACACTTGCTTGACCGCATCATTTCACTAAGAGAGGAGGTATTTTGTAAAATAAGCTTAATTCAACCACTTTTAAGTAAAGAGTCTGTACCATACCCATGTCAATGAGCAGTTATGCATATGTGTGTTGGGGATGTCGATTTATGATTCTTTGCTTGACGTAATATTAGCAATATTTTAGCTATATTCATCACGAGGATTACAATAAATAGATCATGTAGGTAAAGAAGTGACACTGGGATGTGCAGATGTTGTGATTGTAGCATTAAAAGGAGGATATAATTGAATGGAGCAGGTCGACTTAGCAACGATGACTCCTCACAAAGTTTTACAAGCTGCCTTTTATCTCCAGAGAGCATGGAACGAAACGCTTATTTGCTACACACCCCAAGGGCAATATTTTATCCATTCCACCTCACTACTACACTAGCTGACACCCCTTTAGGATGGGTTGTACCATATAGTAAAAAACTAGGTCTCTTACATGGCGTTCAGCAGGGGACCCTAATATAAATAATTCAAATTGACTTATAATTGTATAATTGTTTTCTTGTATTGTTTCAGTTGATGGAAATATTAAATCATTTGTAAAATTTATAAAGTATAGATTAAAATATTAATATGAAGAGGATATTTTCTATTATAACATTGACACAAATAAAGTCAAACATTAATACCAGGAAATATTAGAATGTTCATTTGTATTTATAAACGTTTCCGATTATACTTTTAGAATTACAAACACTTGAATAATCTAAAATATAACATGTTTTATTTCAAACATGTTTGAGGAATATGATGTGTGTTAAATAAGCGACTCATGTTTATCTCTTTGTCCCTTTTCTTTTGGTGCTTATACCATTTTTTATTTCAATGCCTTAGTAACCGATGTTGTAATGGTTAGCGTGCTATTCCCGTGTGTGGTAGATATTGGGTTCGAGCCTCGGTCGGGTAAAACCAAAGACATTAAAACTGGTATTTGTTGCTTCCCCACTAAGCACGCAGCATTAAGGAATTAGAGAAAAAACCGGTAGGCTGGGAATCAGATGAATGTGTCTGAATGGAGTGACTATCCATGGACTGTTGTTTCAGTGAGCTAGCACTAGAAATACAACTAAGCATGTAGGCCTATTGCAAATCGGACACTATTGTCATCTCATTGAATGTAACTTGCTCTTGCCATAGCATAGTTGAAACATCGCTCGTTTTTTTTTGGCGTTAAGAAACAATCACCCACAAAATGCTATACCATAAACTATGGTTTTGTATCTTAAAATCTGCTTAAATCTTACATATATATATATATATATTTTGCCTATGTGACAGATATTTAAAGTGATCATAAAACAACGTTATCAAAAGTAGTTGCTTAAAAATGCATTAGCTTATGAATTAAAGTAAGAAGAAGTTGAAGATACCAAAGGGGTAATCAGAATCCATAAATGGAAAAGGATAAAAAAAAACGATCTACAAAACATGCACATAAAACTGGTTACCTCTGTGGTATCTTCTGATTACCCTGTGATATCTTCTGGTTACTCCTGTGGTATCTACTGGTTACCCCTGTGGTATCTTCTGGTTACCCCTGTTGTATCTTCTGAATACCCCTGTGGTATATTATGGTTACTCCTGTGGTATCTTCCGGTTACCTCTGTGGTATCTTCTGGTTACCACTGTTGTATTTTCTGTTTACCCCTGTGGTATCTTCTGATTACCTCTGTGATCTCTTCTGGTTACCCCTGTGGAATCTTCTGGTTACTCCTTTGGTATCTTCTTGTTACCCCTGTGGTATCTTCTGGTTACCCCTTGGTATTTTCTGGTTACCCCTGTGGTATCTTCTGGTTACCTCTGTGGTATCTTCTGATTACCCCTGTGCTATCTTCTGATTACCCCTGTGGTATCTTCTGGTTTCCCCTGTGGTATCTTCTGGTTACCCTGTGGTATCTTCTGGTGACTCCTGTGGTATATTCTTGTTACCCTTGTGGTATCTTCTGGTTACCTTTGTGGTATCTTCTGGTTACTCCTGTGGTATCTTCTGGTTACATCTATGGTATCTTCTAATTAACACTGTGGTATCTTCTGGTTGCCTCTGTGGTATCTTCTTATTACCCCTGTGGTATCTTCTGATTACCCCTGTGGTATCTTCAGATTATCCCTGTGGTATATTCTGGTTACATCTGTGGTATCTTCTGGTTACCTCTGTGGTATCTTCTGGTTACCTCTGTGGTATCTTCTGATTACCCCTGTGGTATCTTCTGGTTACTCCTGTGGTATCTTCTGGTTACCTCTGTGGTATCTTCTGGTTACCCCTGTGGTATCTTCTGGTTACCCCTGTGGTATCTTCTGGTTACTCCTGTTGTATCTTCTGGCTACCTCTGTGGTATCTTCTGGTTACCTTTGTGGTATCTTCTGGTTACTCCTGTGGTATCTTCTGGTTACCTGTGTGGTATCTTCTGATTACCCCTGTGGTATCTTCTGGTTACCTCTGTGGTATCTTCTGGTTACCCCTGTGGTATATTCTGGTTACCTCTGTGGTATCTTCTGGTTACTCTTGTGGTATCTTCTAGTTACCTCTATGGTATCTTCTAACTACCCATGTGGTATCTTCTGGTTACCTCGGTGGTATCTTCTGGTTACCCCTGTGGTATCTTCTGATTACCCCTGTGGTTTCTCTTGATTATCCCTGTGGTATCTTCTGGTAACCCCTGTGGTATCTTCTGATTAACCCTGTGGTATCTTCTAATTACCTCTGTGGTATCTTCTATTTACCCCTGTGGTATCTTCTGGTTACTCCTGTGGTATCTTATGGTTACCCCTGTAGTATCTTCTTGTTACTCCTGTGGTATCTTCTGGTTACCCTGTCGTATGTTCTGATTACCCCTGTGGTATCTTCTGATTACCCCTGTGGTATTGTCTGGTTACCCGTGTGGTATTTTCTGATTACCCTGTGGTATCTTCTGGCTACCCCTGTGGTATCTTCTGTTTATCCCTGTGGTTTCTTCTGGTTACCCCTGTGGTATCTTCTGGTTACCCCTGTGGTATCTTCTTATTATCCTGTGGTATCTTGTTACCCCTGTGGTATCTTCTGGTTACCCCTGTGGTATCCTCTTATTACCCTGTGGTATCTTCTGGTTACCCCCGTGGTATCTTCTGATTACCCCTGTGGTATCTTCTGGTTACCCCTGTGGTATCTTCTTATTACCCTGTGGTATCTTCTGGTTACCACTGTGGTATCTTCTGATTACCCCTGTGGTATCTTCTAGTTACCCCTGTACCTCTGTGATATCTTCTGATTACTCCTGTGGTATTTTCTGGTTACTCCTGTGGTATCTTCTGGTTACCCCTGTGGTATCTTCTGATTACTCTTCTGGTATCTTCTGGTTACATCTGTGGTATCTTCTGGTTACCGCTGTGGTATCTTCTGGTTGCCTCTGTGGTATCTTCTGATTACCCCTGTGGGCATCTTCTGGCTACCTCTGTGGTATCTACTGATTACCCCTGTAGTATCTTCTCGTTACCACTGTGGTATCTTTTGATTACCTCTGTGGTAACTTCTGGTTATTCCTGTGGTATCTTCTGGTTACCCCTGTGGTTTCTTCAGATTATCCCTGTGGTATCTTCTGGTTACATCTGTGGTATCTTCTGGTTACCCCTGTGGTACCTTCTGGTTACCTCTGTGGTATATTCTGATTACCCCTGTGGTATCTTCTGGTTACCTCTGTGGTATCTTCTGATTACCCTGTGATATCTTCTGGTTACTCCTGTGGTATCTACTGGTTACCCATGTGGTATCTTCTGGTTACCCCGGTTGTATCTTCTCAATACCCCTGTGGTATATTCTGGTTACTCCTGTGGTATCTTCTGGTTACCTCTGTGGTATCTTCTGGTTACCCCTGTTGTATCTTCTGATTAACCCTGTTGTATCTTCTGATTACCTCTCTGATCTCTTCTGGTTACCCTTGTGGAATCTTCTGGTTACTCCTGTGGTATCTTCTTGTTACCCCTGTGGTATCTTCTGGTTACCCCTGTGGTATCTTCTGGTTATCCCTGTGGTATTTTCTGGTTACCCCTGTGGTATTTTCTGGTTACCCCTGTGGTATCTTCTGGTTACCTCTGTGGTATCTACTGATTACCCCTGTGCTATCTCCTGATTACCCCTGTGGTATCTTCTGGTTTCCCCTGTGGTATCTTCTGGTTACCCCTGTGGTATCTTCTGGTGATTCCTGTGGTATATTCTTGTTACCCCTGTGGTATCTTCTGGTTACCCCTGTGGTATCTTCTGGTGACTCCTGTGGTATATTCTGGTTACCTCTGTGGTATCTTCTGGTTACCTTTGTGGTATCTTCTGGTTACTCCTGTGTTATCTTCTGGTTACATATATGGTATCTTCTAATTACCACTGTGGTATCTTCTGGTTGCCTCTGTGGTATCTTCTGACTACCCCTGTGATATCTTCAGATTATCCCTGTGGTATATTCTGGTTACATCTGTGGTATCTTCTGGTTACCCCTATGGTATCTTCTGGTTACCTCTGTGGTCTCTTCTGATTACCCTTGTGGTATCTTCTGGTTACCTCTGTGGTATCTTCTGATTACCCCTGTGGTATCTTCTGGTTACTCCTGTGGTATCTTCTGGTTACCTCTCTGGTATCTTCTGGTTACCCCTGTGGTATCTTCTGGTTACCCCTGTGGTATCTTCTGGTTACTCCTGTGGTATCTTCTGGTTACCTCTGTGGTATCTTCTGGTTACCTTTGTGGTATCTTCTGGTTACTCCTGTGGTATCTTCTGGTTACCTGTGTTGTATCTTCTGATTACCCCTGTGGTATCTTCTGGTTACCTCTGTGGTATCTTCTGGTTACCCCTGTGGTATATTCTGGTTACCTCTGTGGTATCCTCTGGTTGCTCCTGTGGTATCTTCTAGTTACATCTAAGGTATCTTCTAATTACCCATGTGGTATCTTCTGGTTACCTCGGTGGTATCTTCTGGTTACCCCTGTGGTATCTTCTGATTACCCCTGTGGTTTCTTCTGATTATCCCTGTGGTATCTTCTGGTAACCCCTGTGGTATCTTCTGATTACCCCTGTAGTATCTTCTAATTTCCTCTGTGGTATCTTCTGGTTACCCCTGTGGTATCTTCTGGTTACTCCTGTGGTATCTTCTGGTTATCCCTGTGGTATCTTCTTGTTACTCCTGTGGTATCTTCTGGTTACCCCTGTCATATGTTCTGATTACCCTGTGGTATCTTCTGATTACCCCTGTGGTATTGTCTGGTTACCCCTGTGGTATTTTCTGATTGCCCTCTGGTATCTTCTGGTTACCTCTGTGGTATCTTCTGGTTATCCCTGTGGTTTCTTCTGGTTACCCCTGTGGTATCTTCTGGTTACCCCTGTGGTATCTTCTTATTACCCTGTGGTATCTAGTTACCCCTGTGGTATCTTCTGGTTACCCCTGTGGTATCCTCTTATTACCCTGTGGTATCTTCTGGTTACCCCCGTGGTATCTTCTGATTACCCCAGTGGTATCTTCTTGTTACCCCTGTGGTATCTTCTGGTTACCCCTGTGGTATCTTCTGGTTACCCCTGTGGTATCTTCTGGTTATCCCTGTGGTATTTTCTGGTTACCCCTGTGGTATCTTCTGGTTACCTCTGTGGTATCTTCTGATTACCCCTGTGCTATCTCCTGATCACCCCTGTGGTATCTTCTGGTTTCCCCTGTGGTAACTTCTGGTTACCCCTGTGGTATCTTCTGGTGACTCCTGTGGTATATTCTTGTTACCCCTGTGGTATCTTCTGGTTACCCCTGTGGTATCTTCTGGTGACTCCTGTGGTATATTCTGGTTACCTCTGTGGTATCTTCTGGTTACCTTTGTGGTATCTTCTGGTTACTCCAGTGGTATCTTCTGGTTGCATCTATGGTATCTTCTAATTACCACTGTGGTATCTTCTGGTTGCCTCTGTGGTATCTTCTGACTACCCCTGTGGTATCTTCTGATTACCCCTGTGATATCCTCTGATTACCCTTGTGGTATCTTCTGGTTACCTCTGTGGTATCTTCTGATTACCCCTGTGGTATCTTCTGGTTACTCCTGTGGTATCTTCTGGTTACCTCTGTGGTATCTTCTGGTTACCCCTGTGGTATCTTCTGGTTACCCCTGTGGTATCTTCTGGTTACTCCTGTGGTATCTTCTGGTTACCTCTGTGGTATCTTCTGGCTACCTTTGTGGTATCTTCTGGTTACTCCTGTGGTATCTTCTGGTTACCTGTGTTGTATCTTCTGATTACCCCTGTGGTATCTTCTGGTTACCTCTGTGGTATCTTCTGGTTACCCATGTGGTATATTCTGGTTACCTCTGTGGTATCTTCTGGTTACCTCTGTGGTATCTTCTAGTTACCTCTAAGGTATCTTCTAATTACCCATGTGGTATCTTCTGGTTACCTCGGTGGTATCTTCTGGTTACCCCTGTGGTATCTTCTGATTACCCCTGTGGTTTCTTCTGATTATCCCTGTGGTATCTTCTGGTAACCCCTGTGGTATCTTCTGATTACCCCTGTGGTATCTTCTAATTACCTCTGTGGCATCTTCTGCTTACCCCTGTGGTATCTTTTGGTTACTCCTGTGGTATCTTCTGATTACCCCTGTGGTATCTTCTTGTTACTCCTGTGGTATCTTCTGGTTACCCCTGTCATATGTTCTGATTACCCTGTGGTATCCTCTGATTACCCCTGTGGTATTGTCTGGTTACCCCTGTGGTATTTTCTGATTGCCCTGTGGTATCTTCTGGTTACCCCTGTGGTATCTTCTGGTTATCCCTGTGGTTTCTTCTGGTTACCCCTGTGGTATCTTCTGGTTACCCCTGTGGTATCTTCTTATTACCCTGTGGTATCTTGTTACCCCTGTGGTATCTTCTGGTTACCCCTGTGGTATCCTCTTATTACCCTGTGGTATCTTCTGGTTACCCCCGTGGTATCTTCTGATTACCCCTGTGGTATCTTCTGGTTACCCCTGTGGTATCTTCTTATTACCCTGTGGTATCTTCTGGTTACCTCTGTGGCGTCTTCTGATTACCCCTGTGGTATCTTCTGGTTACCCCTGTGGTATCTTCTTATTACCTTGTGGTATCTTCTGGTTACCCCTGTGGCATCTTCTGATTACCCCTGTGGTATCCTCAAACGTTTATTAATATTTTTTTTCTCAACTGCATTAAATAAAAATGAGCCCACAGACATCGTATTTAAATTAAACTGAAAAGAACCTAGTTTTTGCACCTCTTCATATGAAAGGTGAACTACAAATAGTTTCCTGGTAATCTACGTGACTGATATCAGTGTCAAATCTCGTCGTATAGGTTTGTATTTATACACCATCTTCGGTGGTAGGAATGTAATTTACTTGAACGATTATTCGTAGGTACCAATTTATCTCCAGATACAATACTATCGTGTCCATGTTTGTGTTACAAAACAAATCCAGTGTCTTTGAATAAAATGATATTATTTTGTTTAAAAAAAATCCTGTGAAGTTATTCAAGATTTTTGTTTTTTAGTGAGTGGGGGGAAATAGCAATATCATGTGAATGCAATGTATATATTTTATTATAAATTTTCCCCATAAAATACTTACTACATAGAAAGACATTTTCTTTATTTTTATAAATACAAAAATTACCGTTTTGTAATGATTAAATGTTGAAATGTTGAAGTGAGCAGATTTCATGTCTTTATTCCGCATTCATTTAAGGCTAATCGGATGCCATTGGTTTAAATAAATAAGCATTTTTTTTGGTGATAATATGTATGGTCATAAATTAAGAATTTATGGCAAATCTCTGACAATCAATGTTTTCCCTATTTAACAAATATTATATTTTTGAATAAATGTATTTCCGTATCATTGAAAAGGCTAGTTAATAAACGGGAAATGATCATATTTTTAGGAAATCATAGAAAAATATTCAAAATGGCTGTAACATGGGCCTGGATTATTTCTTCGTTCGTTTTATTGATGTGTGGTTTCACTATAGCAGGTATGTGTATTAGGGTTTGTTTAAGATTGATGAAAATCGTCATATTCAACATTTATCAACTATATCGTGATTACAAATTTATATATATATATATATATATATATATATATTAGAGAGGAAACCCCCGTCCTTGTGTATGTGTTCGGAAACACTTGAGTTTTTTAATTAAATATATTTTTTATTTGCATAATATCAAGGCAAAATGAGATCGGGCACAAGTTATAACAACATTGTATAAAGCCTGTTCTACACAGTTTACAACATGTATTAAGATAATATGGAAAAACCTGCTGATGTTAGTGGAAGCGATGTATGTGTTTGAGGTGTAATATCGGGCAACGAAACTTCGCTAGGGATATTAGGCTTGTGGTCAGAAGATAACGATCTGAACCACTCAACCACAAAGTACTCTTAAAATGTTAATCTTCGTGAAAATTTACATTATATTCCTTTCAGATACAATCTTTTAAGATTTTAGATGAATTTCATCTGACCCAACAAGTAATGTTTTCTGAAAATCCATCCAGTAATTGCTTTTTCATATTTTCATATTGCTTGCGTAGTAAATATTTCGGTATATTGTACATTTCACAGGTGGCCAGGTCATATATTATAATCGAAATAACACATGGTATGAAAGTTCAAAACTATGCCAGTTAGCTTCAGAGGAAGACATCAATGAAATTAACAATACCAGTGTAGGATGGGTTGGAGGACTGTTCCGTAATACGCCATGGATGTCACGCGAAGGTAATATACCTCAATTGTAAACAATCTGTGTGAACATGATAGAGTATGACACTCACTAAGACGTAATATATTTCCAAGATGTTAATAAACGTCAGAGAAAACCGAAGGGGCAATTAAGAATGGATAATCCAGAGACACTGGCACCATTGGGTACATAAGACACATGACCAAAAAAAACACCCCACAGAAAGCTAAAAAGATTAGTAATCCGACTCCACCAAAACAATACGGGGCTGAACCCAGGTGCTGGCGAAGGGTAAGGAGTTCAAGTCTCTTATAAGTCACCCGCCATAATATATAATAATAATAATACACGATAATACAAAATAAATAATGAAAGATCAAATCTACAAAGACCTTTCTTTATATTTCTTTAAAGGAAATAGATACAAAGTAAAAACAACATAAAATTGAACAGTAGAAAAGTCAGGGAATACTCGTACTTAATTGACTACTAGCTAAGTTGATAGCATTTGTAGGTCAAAGATCATTATTATTAGGACAAAAATGTCAGATCTGCTATTTCTAACATATTTAATATCAATTAGCTATTAAGATTTGACGAAATGGACAGCTCATTAATTTGTTGTAATTAAATGTTTGATTGACTTTATATGTAGTGTAAATAATGCTGTGTTCAAGAGTGTAAGATATTCACAATATAAAACTAAAAACTAAATAAAACCGTATTCTAATGGCTTGCTCAATTTCTGTTTAAAGTAAAGTTATATTTATTACGAGAAAAGATTAACAAACAATAATAAAATAAATATCATATGGCGCTGGGATGGGGAAGGGAAGGGCAATTATCCCGAGGTTAGATTACTACAGGTAACAAACTGTCGTGTGGGTGAGGAGCGGGACGTTCTTATATATCTTTATTTCTCAAACTGACAGTGCATAGCACATATACCATACTCCATACATGAGGCACGTACTTACGTCAGGCCATTAGTGCTAATTGTTCATTTGCTTCGTCTCACAAAAATAGAGGAAAAGACTAATTATCTTTATTTCTAGGTTGCTATTACAAACTTGGTAATGGAAGTAATCGACAAATATTTCCTGACAATTCTCCACCTAAATGTTCAGTACTATGTCACAATTATCAGTATTTTGGATTAATGGTAAGTTATAACTGTGAACTTTTTGATTGATTGTTTGTGGTTGAATAACATCCAGCGGTTTAGGGGTTATGGTGTTTAACGCCACTTTTAATAATATTTCAGTTATATCAAGGCGGTTAGTTTTATTGGTGTAGTAAATCAGAGTAGCCGTAGGTCACTACCAATCTTGATGACATGATGTTGTATCAAATGCACCTCGCTAGGGACGTCCAGCAATACATGTCATGCGTATTGAAGACGAGAACAAGTTCAACAATATAAAACAATAAATTATACAGAAATAGAACGGAACAACACATGAAAGGTATGGCGGGTTGGGTTAGAACAAATTAGCATTTTGAAGCATGTTAAATTCCGCAGAATACAACATGTAGGGAGCGTGTCAACTAACCGTTGACGCACTGGAGGCTCTGTGGCAACCGTCACCAGTACCCAGCATTATGATATGACAGGTGATTCAAACGATCATCTACCATTGTACCATAAATGGTTGCACTAGTACAACACATCAATATAATTGGTATATTTAGTACTTGTCTCTTTCCGTTGTATTCACAGAGTGTAAAGACAGTAATTGTTTCGGACAGATAATTGGAAACCAACTGATTAATGACTGTCATGTTCTACATTCTATATTAAAGTTTTCTGATTTTACTCAAGTAGCTATAGATAAATTATCAAGTGAATAGGAAAGAAAATATGCTTCGGAAGGGTAAGCATATCCTGTGTCATATATTACATCTGTTGCAAAGTCACAAAGCCAGTTAAGAAACGGCGAAGCATTGTATAAATTTTACATGGGGCATATTAAAATGTCACGGAATATTAAAGTTGTAACAACAATTGGCATTATATTTTTAATGTAGAAGAATGCATGCATTTGTGCAGAGGAAGGAGGTTTTAATAAAAACATCCTGGCAGATGATTACAATTGTAAAAAACCGTGTCCTGGCTTAAATACTACCAATTGTGGAAGTCAATTGTATGATTATGCAGATTTGTATAGACATTTAAAAACAGGTATTATTTTTGTATTAAATAATGAAGTCAATACAAATATGATATATGTCAAAATTAGACAATAGACAATTGTAAATAATACGACTAATTTAATTTTAGTGGTACTAAATAAAGGAGAAACAAATGTCACATTATCAGAACAGTCACAAAAATAATATACGAAATGTAGAAACAGAGGCAGACACGATACCATGTACACACACATATGTATATAACATTTAGAGTTAAATATCGTTATATCGACGCTCATCTCGGATAAACCATTTTCGTGATAACCTCGTACCAAGAATTTCATAAATAAACGTTTGAGATAATCGAACAGGCAATCAAGAATGGACAATCCAGATACATCGGAAACATTGGGCACAAAACATTGAACGAATGGCACTTAAAGCAAAAACCACAACATAGAAAAACTAAAATGACGAGCAACACGGAATCCACCAAGAATTCGCGGGAAAACCCAGGTGCTCGCTAAGGATATGCTGTTTCTTTTTCTGATAAGACATCCGCCATACGTTACTCATATAGTCAAGTCTGGTGTCATAGTAATTGATAACATAACTTGTCGTAAGTTAAGCTTATACGTGTACTCGATACTTAGTTACTTGCTCAGGACGGTGGTTTATTCCTTCATATATTGCCGTTTCCACCGTCAATTTAACAGATCACCAAGATAAAACCGAAATATTTTAGAAACTAACGTTAAACACATATAATCCATGGCATGATACAGTACCCCCAAATCAAATGCAAAAGGGACGTCCACTGCAAGACATCAAATACACAACTAATTCTAAAGACGGTGCAAGTGTCTCTCGTTTAAAAAAGGACACTTCTTATCACAATCTGAACACCACAGATACTGGATCGCGGATCAATATCAAACAAATATTAAAGTTTCCAAATATCTATATATGGTCGGGCTTTTTCTGTCTGTTCGTTTTAATTGACCTGACTATCCTTCCCCATCATGACTGGCAGTCATACTATAGCTGAGAATTTGCTGAACTTTTCAGTGAACACCAATAACCCAAGCCAACGATGTATGAAGAGGAATAACATATTTATTGCATGTAGCAAACAACGTTAAGCTGCTCATACATTGAATGAACTAACAATCTACACGAGTGGTCATTGGTGGCCTGTTGCCATGGAAAATGGTCATATAATACCTAACATCTGTCCTTTTAATTGTGACAATTAATAGTATTGTCCATCGTCCAATCGCAATGCTACTCATACCGTGCAATTTGGTAAATTATACCTTCATGAATACTAGTATAATTTAAATATGCTGACTTGACGACAAACAAGTAATTACGTTTCTGGAATAACCTTCATCAGTTACGTTTATGGAATAACCTTCATCAGTTACGTTTCTGGAATAACCTTCATGAGTTACACTCAATATCGAAAGGTTGGAAAGCCAAATAATGTTAACAGGTTTGGGAGCAAATAAACCAAAGGGCGTAAGCAGAATAGCCAAAATCGGCTATGGTCACCTATGCCGGAGGTAGGATAATCTTAGTTTTAATAATGATTACATTATTTAGGAACTGATTTTTATTTTTACATATATTTTGTAGATATCAACATTAGAAATAACACAGATCCATCTTTCCACTGCTTAGTTGTACAGAATAAGAATAGCAAGTTAAAACTGGAAGCTGTAAGCTGTTCTAAGAATTTTCCTGCATTGTATGTTGATCGTAGTACAGGTAAGGAACAAATATATTGCTTATTATCTTAACGCAAGAAATGTTTGCAGATAACAAAGGGGTAATCAAGAGTCGTAAATCAAAGAAGGACAGATAATACAATGACCAAAAGAAAAAGGACAAACAATGATAAACAAAACACTACACTGGAAGCTAAAGATCAAGTAACACGAACCTTGCCATAAACCGATGATGAACTCATGTGCTCCGGAAGGATAGCAGTTCCTGCTCCACTAGTTGCACCCGTCGTGTTACTCTTGTTACAAACGTGGTGGTGATAAGTTATTATTGAGGAAAGAACCGGATTGTGACTACGACAATCGGAACAGATCATTGATCATTTGTGACACAGATATTTCATGACATAACATTTCTTTCAAGCATTTTGAATAAAAATATATTGTTGTTAAAAAAGAAAAAACATTTCTTTCAATCACCATTCTATAGAAACTTTATGTATATTAATTCCTGGATTTTTTTCTGTGGTGTAATAGGCTACTTTGCTACTTGTACTTTAATCATTTTGGTGTTAATGAAAATTAAATAAAAATGAGGAATTTGAAGCCATAATCCTAAGAAAAATAGCGTTACTTTCCTAGAAATGGATAACAAAATAAAGAACTATCAAATAAAAAAAAAATACATTAACAAAGACGACTACTATATATGATAAAAATATAGTGAATAAGATTTTCAAAACAATTATTGTACCACAACATCTGCACTAAGAAACTAAAGTTTACATCCTGACTGCTATTCCGAGCAAAAAAGCTTGAAATTCAAGGCGGATTACTACCATGAAGAAACCATCTTCAATTTTTTAAAAACTCAGATATTTCCTAATTCTGATATTATATATGAACTTGAAAAATACAGCTTTGCACATCATTGTGAATTGTAAATATTTTTTCAGATACGATTCTGACAAATATAAACAGTGTTAATCCAGGTATGTTTTTTGGTCAATTATTTTTTACTGGAATATTTAGTGATATATTAAACAATTTCCAACAAACTTATTCTACTACTACTACTACTACCAGTCAAGTATATTATTTATACAGAAACAGCTGATACTTTTATAAGCTCCTGCTATTGTATACTGTCAGTACAATATATAACATATAAGAGTATTATGATGGATTATTTGTGTCTAACGCCACTTTGTCAGTTATTTTGTGGCAGCCAGTTGTATTGATGAAGGAAACAAGAATCATAACTCACAATAATGGTGGTGATATGTACTAATCAAACATACGATGGAGGCAAGGATAGAGTAATGAGCTTTATGTAGTCTTTTAAACATAGAGGTCTACATGTAGTTGATCTTTGTATGCGTCCTTGATTAAAGACCAACTTATCAGATATTTTGGAACAGATTTACGGCTTATATCCAGAACAAACTTATCACTGGGTTTGTAACAAGAGTAACACAATGAGTGCCACATGTGGAGCAGGAACAGCCTATGATTCCGGATTACCTGAGTCTATCCCCATGTTTTAGTGGGGTTCGTGCTGCTCGATTTTTAGTTTTCTCTGTAGAAAGAAAAAGGAAAAACACTGAAATAACAACATCTACTTCTGATTGATTAGAATCTGTGAACAAAAACATGATAGCGTTGACCTTTTACTCATATATGCAAATTCTTGCTTGCATGACCGTATAATTTCACCGAGTGACGAGGTTTGGGCCCAAAAAACTAGTACGATGTTATAGGAGTGCTCGTGTCTTATTTACGTTTGTAGTGTTTGCTTGCGTATAGTGGTGTCTAACACATATTGCGTGGTGTTTTTGTTTGTCTGAGTCTTGTGTACCCTATGTTACCTGTTTTTCTCGATTGTCGATTTTTGATTGCTCTTTCGGTATTCTCTAACGTTTATTTAACCCACAAATAATATTATGCATAAAGGTCAATATTTGAGCGTTGTTCAGCCATGGCATTTTACTCACACTTGTATTACTAAATCATTTCACTAAGAAGCGATATTTGGGCCCATAAGACTATTCCTACTCCACAACTTTTAATGAAGTGCCTATACAAAACCAGGAAGTTTAACGGTCATTGATCTGTGTGGTAGAGGTATCGAATTTGCTCCTCCTACTACGATTTTTAATTTTGGATTTTAGAATTGTTCCGACAATTTGGTATTTTTTATTTAATAAAAATGCATATACTCTACAATTAGATACGCTTATTAATATACGTTTTCAATATATTGTAGAGATACCATTCAGAGAAGCAAAAAAAATCGATCTGTATGATAATACATCTATAATTACTAGTATACCAAGAAATATTAGTTATTGGACTGCATATCATAGACATGAATATCTGTATTGGCTGAACGATACTGATGACCCCGTAATACACCAAGGTATATATATATATATATATTTAGTTAGGACTATCAAACAATATTCCTCTGACCAACAAATGTTATACGTTTATCCGGTACAATCTTTTTTCGAGTGATGTTGTCTTTAGCCCTTTAAAGTGTGTTTACTATCAGGATTTTTCTTCATAAGGTTTGCTGCACTGAGTGTACATAGTGCTAAAGATGAAGTCAACATTTAATGGTCGCCATCTTTATTTGGTTAAACAATATATATGTTACATATATATACGGATATGTTACTTTGTCGTAGTCACAATACCGTCATTTTATCCCAGTTCATGATTTATCGAACTATCATGACGTCATCGGATTATAGACATGAATAACACAACATGTGTCATCAATGTATAATGAACTGCTTATCCTTCTAGAGAACCTGAGTTCACCACGAATAGACCATTTACACATTGTCCACTTTGATTCTAAGATTATGCGCTTTACAGGAGTTACTTCCCTTTAAGGTGGGCAAAGGGTTCTCTTTCATGTAAAGTTTAATGTAAATATCATATTTTGCCATATTCTTTTCCAAATCTGATGCTGTAACAATATGTGAGTTTTCTATTTGCTGTAAAATTATCCTCTGATGTCTACAAATTAGGAGAAAGTAATACTGACATTCGTTGTCCCTCGCATTGCTCTTGCTAGACCGGGTACCATTTCCCCTAGTAAGGAAATATCTGGTATGAAAAAGGCATAACAACGTATAATGTTAGAATGAAATCGGAATGTGCAAAGGGTATATTGGTTATCAAAAGAAAACTTAAACGTTGATGGGCAACCATTTCACCAATATCAACAAGACGAACAATCACATCTCACTTACTGAACACAAACAAAAAATCCAAAATGTGGCGGTGTTAAACAGGTTAATAGGATCCCAATCTTCCTCTATTGATAACTGGATCTCCAACGGCAATACATATATACATATACGATAAAAAAAACTAGCACATATTTGCTTGCATTCAAAGATGAATGACAGCTACAACATGGACAGTACAATAGCAGGGTCCATGAATGGTTAATTGTTACTATGAATGGACTGTGTTCTTAGTTCGAGTTATCCAAGAAAATAACCTATCTGAGTTGTAAAAAAGTGATATTCAACTGGATACATGTCCTGCAAAAACGTGTGTTTTCTGCCTATATATACGAGTAGTATAAACTGTCTCCATGTTAATGTGTATTCCTTTTCAGCGATATCTTCAATTGATATTGTATTTTAATCCATTTCAAATTTTATTTGTTCATTCAAATTACATTAATGTACTGTTTACTTATGATGGTCAAAAGGTAATGTCTCCTTATAGTAATGATTTACAATCAACATACTATTTTGGTATCTACTAATAGGTAAATAAACAGAAGAGGCAATCAAAAAAGGACGATCCAGAGAAACTGGCACCATAGGGCACTTTTATACGTCATCAGAAGATTATTCTGCAATTAATTTACCGCTTATATGGGACTCTTCTAAATGCTGCTCAATTACTCTAATATTTTTTACATGCTTCTCTGCTTTAGGTGAAAGGCATCGGAAAACAAAATGTCTTGCAATACAGAAAATTAAAGAAAGCTTTACCAGACTCGAAAAACAATGCAGTGATAAACTACCATTCTTTTGTTCTGACAAAAAAATAAGCAGCCATGAAATAGACAAGAATATTTGTCAACATGACGGAAAATGTTAGTATGATTTGTATGTTTTAATTGTGATACTGATTTGCAGATGTTGGACAAGGGCAACAGCCTTAATCTTAATGTGTAGTTTGAACCTATGAATTAAATATATTCGATAGCGTTGTGAGTTCGAATCCCGCTCATGCGAGGTGTACAACATTATGTGATAAAGTGTGTCAGTGACTTGCGGCAGGTTGTTGGTTTTCTCCGGGTACTCCGATTTGCGCCCCCAATAAAACTGACCGCCACGATATAATTGAAATATTGTTGAAAGTGGCGTTAAACACCATAACTCTATAATTGATTGCCTAATTCTTAGAAATGTTAAAAATTTGAAAATAATTTATTTGTTACCTTTGTTTTGAATATCAAGCAAGATTGAGACGGGATAAATTTAGTCTTTCGGAACATTTATTCTCCCTCTCTGTAGTTTTGTCTATCATGATTCTGATTTGGTATAATATTTCCTTTATTAGTAATCTGATCCTTATTTTATTTAATAGCATGCCAGGTAACAAATTAAAACAGTATGTTATAATTTTTTTTTATTAAAATGGAAATTTTTGACGTCTTGGCAGGTTTCTGGAGAAATAATAAAAAAAACAACTGTAGAAATCTAATTTAGTGCACACGACGCGCTTCTGGAATAACCGTCACCAAGTATGCTCATTGTCAAAAGATTGGAAAGCCAATTAATTTAAACGTTCTTAGAAGCAAGGAGACAAAATCGTCTAATGTGATCTAAGTCTGAGGAAATATCAATTACGATATCATTTGGATGTTAATCTAACTACCATATACTCACGGCCACTGAAACCCACAGTTCATATCATATTAGCCTAATCTAATTATATTCTTTATAAACAGCTAACGACAATGTCAGTACTATCACTGATGCCATAATTACAACAGAAAAGACCACCACTTCACCATCTAGACATGCTGAGATGGAAACAACTCCAGTCGATGTTACACTGGGTCAAACTACAACAGTATACACAGAAGTAATTCATGAGACCAGTACGTTTTACTCTACCCCAGAAAATATTGCTACAGTTCTACAGACGAACGTGGTTGCCATTCAAATAGGTATGATTGTTAAATTATATATATTAAACTCTTGGTCATTTCATTATTTTAATATACACTGGAACATTTTGGTACACAAAATATCTTTTATAGTTCTGTCCAATTGTGATACTTTCGATATATCATGCTTATATCCATTGCATTCTACTATGTTCTGCAGTTCTATATGTCGTGTGCCACATGTGGAATACCAAATGCTTACCCGTTTGAACCACATGAAGTCACCCCGGTCCGTGTTGCAAATCGTAAGATTTTTATTTTCTCACATTTATTTAGTTTGTCTATGGTCCATGTTTGTGCGGGCACGTTGCTATCATTCTCTATTGTTTTGCAATTTGATTTGTCACGTCTTGTTGTCTTCATGCTTTCTAGAATAGCTCTTTCCCCTCTAGAGCGTTGCTTCATCATGTGGTGCACACAGTGTTACAGCTATATTGTACATTCTTAGCTAGAAGTAATTTACTACCTACGAGGATTCGCCGATCATATTAATGTACTGTCCATGTTAATGTTGTCATTCATTTTGGCGATAGCTTGCACTCTTTTTGAGTAGACGCAAATTTGTGCAGCTTTTTAATGTGTGCTTTTTATCTGTATTCCATTTGAGATCCAATTATTAAGAACAATAGATTGAGTTCTCATTAATCAATTGAACCCCGTCATATTTTTGTGCCTGGCCCAAGTCAAGACATGTTTCCCATCAGCATATGCTGTAGTCGTGTTTGTGTTCAATGATGAACATTGAGAGGACTATGAGCACAGATGTCGGTGTAGAAATAGACAACATCAATAATGATCATGTGTTTTCCGAAATGTCTGAAGTTTATGCCTTTCACATTGGTAGGATATGTATAATACTAGACTTCGTGTACCATCTTCTGATTACCCTTTGTTATCTTGATACATGTCTTAGAACAACATTATCAGAACTTTATGGTCTCTGATTAAAATGTAAACAGTTGTGATATTCTGTTTAGGGTTTTTGGTTTTATTCCAAAATCACTATTAACGTATTTGGCTTTCCATTATTTCGATATTCAACGTTTTACTTTATGAAGTTTATTTTAAAAACACGTTGTGCGCATTAAATTTAATATCTACGTTTTTATTAAAGTTATGAAAGATAATTATACGATCAATAGCAATCCATGAGTAGAAATCAACACATCAAATCAAGCACTTAACATTGTAATGTAATGGCAGAACTAGGAATTCAAAATTACAATGCGTCTTCAATACGGTTGTTTCGAATCATGTCAATTCCGACCACGTTCCGTCTTTTTCGTGTTTTGACGTCTGAACACCTTGGCAGACGACTTCCGGTGTTTACGCTATTACTGTGACAACGTCAGCATATCATAGTCGTAAATGCGGTAGATTATAAGTAATTGTAATATGGAGACGCCAAAGAAACGGCTGAGTAAATACTGGTGTTCGGTACCTCACTGTCAGTGTGATATCAGAAATATATACATAAAGGCAGATCGTTTTCCTTTGATGCTGACAACCGCAAATAAAGATCTAAGTCTGAGGAAATATCAATTACGATATCACTTGGATGTTAATTTAACTACCATATACTCACGGCCACTGAAACCCACAGTTCATATCATATTAGCCTAATCTAATTATATTCTTTTTAAACAGCTAACGACAATGTCAGTACTATCACTGATGCCATAGTTACAACAGAAAAGACCACCACTTCATCATCTAGACATGCTGAAACGGAAACAATTCCAGTCGATGTTACACTGGGTCAAACTACAACAGTATACACAGAAGTAATTCATGAGACCAGTACGGTTTACTCTACACCGGGGAGTAATGGTACAGAAGTACTAAATGAAACCAGTACAGTTACAGTTAATTCTACCCCAGAAAATACAGTTCTACAGACGAACGTGTTTGCCATTCAAATAGGTATGATTGTTAAATTAATATACACTGGAACATTTTGGTACACAAAATATCTTTTATAGTTCTGTCCAATTGTGATACTTTCGATATATCATGCTTATATCCATTGCATTCTACTATGTTCTGCAGTTCTATATGTCTACATGTGGAACACCAAATGCTTACCCGTTTGAAACACATGAAGTCACCCCGGTCCGTCTTGCAAATCGTAAGATTTTTATTTTCTCACATTTATTTAGTTTGTCTATGGTCCATGTTTGTGCGGGCACGTTGCTCTCATTCTCTATTGTTTTACAATTTGATTTGTCACGTCTTGTTGTCTTCATGCTTTCTAGAATATCTCTTTCCCCTCTAGAACGTTGCTTCATCATGTGGTGCACACAGTGGTACAGCTATATTGTACATTCTTAGCTAGAAGTAATTTACCTACGAGGATTCGCCGATCATATTAATGTACTGTCCATGTTAATGTTGTCATTCATTTTGGCGATAGCTTGCACTCTTTTTGAGTAGACGCAAATTTGTGCAGCTTTTTAATATGTGTTTTTTATCTGTATTCCATTTGAGATCCAATTATCAAGAAAAATAGATTGAGTTCCCATTAATCAATTGAACCCCGCCATATGTTTGTGCCTGGCCCAAGTCAAGACATGTTTCCCATCGGCATATGCTGTAGTCGTGTTTGTGTTCAATGATGTGAGGTGATTATTTCTTTTGTTGATATTGATGTTATTGCTGACTATCATTGTTCAAACTTTTTATCCAAACAATATATACATACATATCTCCATGGTTATCAGCCAGTTACATTGTGACAACCAGATCTGTTGAAGGAGGATAAAGCCCGGAAAGTTCTAACGAAATGACTAGTGAGGCATATGGTCATGAGTAGATGGCTGATAACATTATCATTTGAGGCTGGTACGGGCGCGTAACACATCAGTGATATTAGTATTGTAGCAAGAAGTCAATGAGCTGAAGCACCAATACGTTATATTGAAAGGACTCGCATGACTGCTTCTTATTACCAAGAGTGAATGGTTGGGCCCATAAAACTAGCTTAACCCCGCCATTATTTTTTTATTGAAGCGTCTGTATATCAAGCCAGGAAAGTGGGCGGTCATGTATATGTGGATTATGAATATCGATTTTGTCTCTGTTCGTAAGATATTTCTAGTTAAAACTGCTCCAATAGTGTGATATTTTTGTTATTTTTTATTTTATTATATTTACATAGGTGCAGTCATTTTTCTGTCAATAGTTATTATACTGGTGTCAGTTTCGACCAGTATTGCCACCATACAAAAACGGTAAATATAATTCTTTTTTATAAAGTCATCCAAAGTTGATTAATTGATCGATTGTTGTTTAGCGTCCATTTATGTTCACGACAAGTTAACAAAGAATATATCGTATGGCTGACATGGGCGTTACACGAAAAGAAGGATGTAATGGTGTGGTTCGGGGATTTTTGCCAAGTGAGGACATATATACTCGAATAATTGTTGTTTAAATCCAAGTGAGCATTTTGTAGCTATATCACTTCGACAACAAGTTACATTTAGATGATATAATGTCCGCTTTGTACTATATCAACACGTTTAGTTGAATGCTATAGTGCTGGCTCACTGAAAAAATAGTCCACATGTAGACACGTCTCTCAACTCGGACAGATTATCCCACTTCAGAGGCAACCAGTGTTTGCGCTTACGCTTTAATGCTGCGTGCTTTGAGAATAGATACCAATTTCATAGACTTAAGCACGATGATCTCGATTTGAACCACAATCTACCGCACTCGAATCGAACACACTAACCAGTACACAATCGATTTCCTTCAAACAAACAATTAATCATGTGGCTAAAATTTTTGTTCATTATGAACTGCTCCAATTTATATATAGATTGCAAAGAATGAGACAAAAACGGGATGCATTCATATCTATTCCGTCGTCGTCTTTATGTTGTATTGTGTAATTAATTCTTACCATACACACATCACACTTTCGTCTTGTTTGGGATAAAGGGCCATAGCGGAGAAACTGTGTCCTTTGTAGGAGATTCCTACGTGCGGTCGATTCAAAATTAGTGGTTCAAAGCTTCCGCTTTGTTCAACATATTATTATTGTAAATATTTCTTTTTGTAGTGGAGAATACAAAATCACAGCACAAATATCTGACGAAAATACATTCGTACCAGCAGTAGAAGGGGTTACCGTCAATGATATATCGACATACCATCTAAACGATGATTATATGGTTCCAATGGATGTACAATTATACTCGGCAGACAATAATCTTCTATACCACGATGATTCTGTAGCGTCTTCAGAAAATCAAAGAGCAGTGGAAAATAGAAGCGATTGTACAAATGAATACCATCATCTCGATTTCACGTTGAGATCTGCGGCAAAATGGGATCACCTAGATGTTGATGAATCTGGTGCCAGGAACAAGGATGTTAGTGTACTTCATCAGCCTTGTGGTGTAAATGTTGATGAATCTGCTACCGCTTCTAATGTTGTTAGTGTAATCGATGAGCCATGTAGTTTAGGCGAAGACGAATCAGGTGCCAGATCCAAGATTGTCAGTGTATTTGACCAGCCATGGGATATTCAGACATCCAAATTTAACATGTTTGTCTCAAGCATAAGACACAACGTTGTCAAGGGAACGAGAGATCTACGTAATTCCTTATTTGGAGGTCAGTCAAGAGTAAATAAATGTGTAGAGAACAAGAATGGAGCTTATAGTGATGTCGAATTGAACCAGCATCAATTTTCGTCAAAATTGCAGCGGCACGATAGTTCAAGCTGCAACAATAATTTATCAACGATTGAACAAAAGGCAGAAGGCCAGCTGGAAAAATCCGTAGCTTCATTTCCAGTTCTTCCATATTCAGATAGAATAGAGGTAAAAAGTACCAATATATATGCCGAGCCATTGGACAGAAGGACATCGATGGGAAACAGAATGCTCAAGTTTTTCTCTACTAAAGAGAGTAAAATGCCATTTGGCGTCGATCTCGTGTCGCCTCGGCATAAATCAAGAGCCAAATCTCGCATTTATTCGTTAGCAAAACCTATTGATGAAACTGACGAGAGTGAAGTGTAAAATATACATGTATATATTCCAACGTTTCGACTGCGTCTGTTGAAATTAATATCCTGCATTGTGTCGTACCTTCCCGTGATTGCACTGCAACAAAGCAAATAATGTACCTGTACAAATGTCAATATTGAAGTACACTCAATCAATTATCCGTGGGCTGGAATATTAGTGACTCGCACTTCCCGGGCAGATAATCCTGGAAAACCGACCTATGATTATCCTGGACGAATTTAGGTATGCGAGTAATCGAGGCTGGTGGTGTTAGACCTGTGATCAGAAAGTACTAATCTTAACCAGGCGAGCCCTCCAGCCTCTTAGTTATCTATTATACAGTCAGATAAGTTGTTTTCTGTGATAACTGGAGTAAAACTAAATGTGCCAGTAATAAAAGCCTTCAACTTCATTTATCTCATGCAACTTGTAGAAAATTGAATACTCGGTTACTTCAACGTGACATTCTCATTCACCTCAATACAACGTGGTTCAGTGGTATTTGTAATGACGATTGTAATATTTGTAAATAAATCATTTGTAAATTAAATTTGCTTTGTTTATGTTACTTATATATTATGTATTAAGTTCAAGGTTATGAATCAGCCGTTCGTTACAACAACACTTCCCACTCAGTTATATGTTGGTGTCGCCATTTCACTCATGTATTAGAGAACACTTGTACGACCGTACCATATCATTAAGAAGTGTGGAGCTATACAACTAGCTAAGTCTTGTATTGAAGTGACTACGAAGCCAGGAATGTCAGCGGTCACGCATATGTTTATTAGGGGAATCATGTTTGCCTCTGAATTTCTGGTTAGATGTTGGCACTGTTCTGTCGATGTGGTATTTAGATGTTGGCACTGTTCTGTCGATGTGGTATTTAGATGTTGGCACTGTTCTGTCGATGTGGTATTTAGATGTTGGCACTGTTCTGTCCATGTGGTATTTAGATGTTGGCACTGTTCTGTCGATGTGATATTTAGATGTTGGTAATGTTCTGTCGATGTGGTATTTAGATGTTGGCCCTGTTCTGTCGATGTGGTATTTAGATGTTGGCCCTGTTCTGTCGATGTGGTATTTAGATGTTGGCACTGTTCTGTCGATGTGGTATTTAGATGTTGGCACTGTTCTGTCGATGTGATATTTAGATGTTGGCACTGTTCTGTCGATGTGGTATTTAGATGTTGGCACTGTTCTGTCAATGTGGTATTTAGATGTTGGCACTGTTCTGTCAATGTGGTATTTAGATGTTGGCAATGTTCTGTCGATGTGGTATTTAGATGTTGGCACTGTTCTGTCCATGTGGTATTTAGATGTTGGCACTGTTCTGTCCATGTGGTATTTAGATGTTGGCACTGTTCTGTCCATGTGGTATTTAGATGTTGGCACTTTCTGTCGATGTGGTATTTAGATGTTGGCACTGTTCTGTTGATGTGGTATTTAGATGTTGGCACTGTCGATGTGGTATTTAGATGTTGGCACTGTTCTGTCGATGTGGTATGTAGTGTTGTTTTCTATGACTATATATTTCAGACAATCACAATCAAGAAGGGCACAAAGCACAATATTTCTTTTTTGCCAATTAAAAGCGTTCATTTGAGCTTGAAATAAAGGATGCCACAAATATAGCTATGTCTGCTTCTACTATGACCTACATCTAGCAATTGACAGTGAGATCAAGATGAGGACGAAGCTTTGTGACTAAAGAGAATATTTAAATTTTCCCATTGAGTACATTCTCAGTTGATGTATGCGATTTACTTGTTTACATTGTCGAGTCGAAGTTGCAAATGAATAAAGATAAGGTGGTTGCAGGTAAAAATGCATTATTTGCACTCTCCTTTTGAAAACGGTCTGGTTGTGAAATATCGGACGGTCAACTTCCTATCTCATATTTGCTCATCATTTTAGTTTCCATAACGCGTTCTTGGAATAATCTACACCAGGTACGAATAATCAACACCAGGTACGCTCAGTTAAACGTTTCGAAAGCCAAATAATTCAAAAGTCTTTGGGAGCAAGAAAACCAAACGATCAAAGAGGAAAGTGGATAGAGGATAGCCAAAACATGTCAGAGGTGGACATTAGTGTTAATGCCAGAAGTGGACCTTAGTGTTAATGCCAGAGGTGGACCTTAGTGTTAATGTCAGAGGTGGACCTTAGTGTTAATGTCAGAAGTGGACCTTAGTATTAATGCCAGAGGTGGACCTTAGTGTTAATGTCAGAGGTGGACCTTAGTGTTAATGTCAGAGGTGGACCGTAGTGTTAATTCCAGAGGTGGACCTTAGTGTTAATGCCAGAGGTGGACCTTAGTGTTAATGCCAGAGGTGGACTTTAGTGTTAATGTCACAGATGGACCTTAGTGTTAATGTCAGAGGTGGACCTTAGTGTTAATGCCACAGATGGACCTTAGTGTTAATGCCAGAAGTGGACCTTAGTGTTAATGCCAGAGGTGGACCTTAGTGTTAATGTCAGCTGGACCTTAGTGTTAATGTCAGAAGTGGACCTTAGTATTAATGTCAGAGGTGGACCTTAGTGTTAATGTCAGAGGTGGACCGTAGTGTTAATGCCAGAGGTGGACCTTAGTGTTAATGCCAGAGGTGGACCTTAGTGTTAATGCCAGAGGTGGACTTTAGTGTTAATGCCACAGATGGACCTTAGTGTTAATGCCACAGGTGGACCTTAGTGTTAATGCCAGAGGTGGACCTTAGTGTTAATGCTAGAGGTGAACCTTAGTGTTATTACCAGAGGTGGACCTTAGTGTTAATGTCAGAGGTGGACCTTAGTGTTAATGCCAGAGGTGGACCTTACTGTTAATGCCAGAGGTGGACCTTAGTGTTAATGCCAGAGGTGGACCTTAGTGTTAATGCCACAGGTGGACCTTAGTGTTAATGCCACAGGTGGACCTTAGTGTTAATGCCACAGGTTGACCTTAGTGTTAATGCCAGAAGTGGACCTTAGTGTTAATGCCAGAGGTGGACCTTAGTGTTAATGTCAGAGGTGGACCTTAGTATTAATGCCAGAGGTGGACCTTAGTGTTAATGTCAGAGGTGCACATTAGTGTTAATGCCAGAGGTGGACCTTAGTATTAATGCCAGATGTGGTCCTTAATGTTAATGCCAGAGGTGGACTTTAGTGTTAATGCCAGAGGTGGACCTTAGTGTTACTGCCATATGTGGACCTTAGTGTTAATGCCAGATGTGAACCTTAGTGTTAATGCCAGAGGTGGACCTTAGTGTTAATGCCAGAGGTGGACCTTAGTGTTACTGCCAGAGGTGGACCTTAGTGTTAATGCCAAAGGTGGACTTTAGTGTTAATGTCATAGGTGGACCTTAGTGTTAATGCTAGAGGTGGACCTTAGTGTTGATGCCAGAGATGGACCTTAGTGTTAATGCCAGAGGTGGACCTTAGTGTTAATGCCATAGGTGGACCTTAGTGTTAATGCCAAAGGTGGACTTTAGTGTTAATGTCATAGGTGGACCTTAGTGTTAATGCCAGAGGTGGACCTTAGTATTGATGCCAGAGATGGACCTTAGTGTTAATGCCAGAGGTGGACCTTAGTGTTAATGCCAGAGGGGGACCTTAATGTTAATGCTAGAGGTGGACCTTAGTGTTAATGCCAGAGGTGGACTTTAGTGTTAATGCCAGAGGTGGACCTTAGTGTTAATGCCAGAGGTGGACCTTAGTGTTAATGCTAGAGGTGAACCTTATTGTTAATGCCAGAGGTGGACCTTAGTGTTAATGCTAGAGGTGGACCTTAGTGTTAATGCCAGAGGTGGACCTTAGTGTCAATGCCAGAGGTGGACCTTAGTGTTAATGCCAGTGACGAACCTTAGTGTTAATGCCAGAGGTGGACCTTAGTGTTAATGCCAGATGTGGACCTTAGTGTTAATGCCAGAAGTGGACCTTAGTGTTGATGCCAAAGGTGGACTTTAGTGTTAATGTCAGAGGTGGACCTTAGTGTTAATGTCAGACGTGGACCTTAGTGTTAATGTCAGAGGTGGACCTTAGTGTTAATGCCAGAGGTGGACCTTAGTGTTAATGCTAGAGGTGGACCTTAGTGTTAATGCCAGAGGTGGACCTTAGTGTCAATGCCAGAGGTGGACCTTAGTGTTAATGCCAGTGACGAACCTTAGTGTTAATGCCAGAGGTGGACCTTAGTGTTAATGCCAGATGTGGACCTTAGTGTTAATGCCAGAAGTGGACCTTAGTGTTGATGCCAAAGGTGGACTTTAGTGTTAATGTCAGAGGTGGACCTTAGTGTTAATGTCAGACGTGGACCTTAGTGTTAATGTCAGAGGTGGACCTTAGTGTTAATGCCAGAGGTGGACCTTAGAGTTAATGCCAAAGGGGGACTTTAGTGTTAATGTCAGAGATGGACCTTAGTGTTAATGTCAGGTGTGGTCCTTAGTGTTTTGGTCAGAGGTGGACCTTAGTGTTAATGCCAGAAGTGGACCTTAGTGTTAATGCCAGAGGTGGACCTTAGTGTTAATGTCAAAGGTGGACTTTAGTGTTAATGACAGAGGTGGACCTTAGTGTTAATGTCAGAAGTGGACCTTAGTGTTAATGCCAGAGGTGGACCTTAGTGTTAATGCCAAAGGTGGACTTTAGTGTTAATGCCAGAGGTGGACCTTAGTGTTAATGTCAGAGGTGGACCTTAGTGTTAATGCCAGAGGTGGACCTTAGTGTTAATAATAACTACACTATTTATCAACTGTAACTGTCCATACTAATTATAATAAAAGGTACGCTTTTGCATAAAGAAGCATGGAATTTATTTTAATTGGAAAACGACAAAGTTGATAATGTCTGAAACGAGGATTAAAATGTAGTTTTCTTCCTTAATTTCTATACTTTGGTATCTTTATATACACACAACGAGAATACATATCCATTGATCTATATAGACAAATATCCAATCAATTGTGTTGGGTTTTTTTATCCAAGGAGACAACTGCTTTTCCTGAAAAATATCCAATCGTATTGTTTTTATCCAAGGACGCGACAATCTTTTTAGATAAACAAGTGCGCATAGGAACCCTGTCAAGTGAAACTGTGAACTTAGAGCAATTAATTTAATCATGGGTTTTGACGGCGGCTTTCTCAAAGTGAAATTGCGCCCGTAAAAAAAATATTTATAGAATTTAAATAATTATATAATTACTTAACTTTGCATTGAATACTTTGCATTTAGTACTATTATATAAATGTATACTATTATATAAATGTATACTATTATATAAATGTATACTATTATATAAATAAGATGCGAGTTATTAAAATAAAATAGTAGGTGACGTTTATAGAATAGTGGATATAAATTTCTTTAGATAAATTAAAATATAATGAATTTATATAAGAGAGAAGTGAATAATTTCAATTTATGTGAAGTTTTCATGACTGAATTTTATAGTTTGAAATAGATGTAGTTTATAAACCAAATTTTCTTATTAGTTGAATTTTATCATTTGTATAGAATACACTGTTATTTTAACTATATAACAAATTCCGGTTTTAAAGCAATTTCATTGGTTATTTTATTTTAAAGATTACACGAGTGGCCTTGAATTGTATCACATATGTGTGTCATGGGTCCGCGGATACAAGTCAGAGAGAAACAAAAACCATGAGAATTAAGGATTTTAATTCTTATTACCCAGTACCTCAAACTATTGACCGACAATAAATTGTTTGTAAGGTTCAATATGCATGTTACTGGCGTTGTACGACACGCCAATCTAGATCATCGTTTACAATAAGCATGGACAAACATTGGTGATTTTGACATGTTAAAATCGCTATTTCTAATAATAAGGAAGTCCTGTGAAAATGAAGTGATGTTAATACAGTTTAATGCAAAAACTGTAAAATATTATAAATATACACAAAGAAAAAAGTTAAGCACCCTCTGATATATTAAAACATAATAAGTTACACTAAGTTTAGATTCTAATATTTATATTGATTATAGCAAGAACAATGTTCCATTAAAAAGATGTGCTCATACAGGTGTGACCATTATGTCTAATATCGACTAGTCATGCACGTGAACCATGCCTCTCACGCATTACTCAAAATTCAGTATGTTCACGCTTCGAATTTGGGTATTTTAAAAAAAAATATTCATTCTCAGTAAGCATGGTACGAAGACCAATATCAAAAGCACAAACATGGCAAATAATCGGCATGCATACAACAGGGATGTCCTTCAAAGCTATTGGATGTCAGATGGGCTACCACTATGCTGTAGTCAGCCAACTGGTGAGAAAACACACACAAACCAACAATGTGAAAGACTTGCCAAGATCCGGCAGATCACGGGTAACATCTGATCGTGACGACAGGGCATTGCAGCGTTTGATTAGACGGATGCCATTCGCAACCAGTCCCGTACTCAAACAACACTGGCTGCCCAATAGACGTCTGTCAACAAGAACAGTTAGAAACCGTCTGAAATCAGCGTGAGTTAAGTCAAGGAGAGTCACTAAACGTCCACTGTTGGTAGACCGACAAAGACGTACACGTTTGACATGGTGTTTAACACGACGTGGTTGGAATTTAAGGACATGGCGAAAGATCCTTTGGTCAGACGAGAGCCGGTTTCTGCTTCATGTAACCGACGGCCGGATGAGGGTTTGCAGACACAAAAATACAGCCTATACCCCAAGGAACATCCAGCCAACTGTCCCTTACGGTGGAGGCTCAGTAATGGTTTAGAGGTGTATCTCTCATGACTGCAAGCTGGATTTAGTCAACATACAAGGCAACCTAACTGGTGATCAGTACATCAGAGACGTCTTGCATCCCGTTGTTGTCCCCCATTTCGACAACCACCCACTAGCTGTGTATATGGATGCAAAGCCAGGCCTCATCGTTCAAGAGCAGTAACCGCCTACCTCCAAGGCGAAACCGTGACTTATGTTCCTTGGCCATCCATGAGGCCGGATTTGAATCCCATAGAGCATATTTGGGACATGTTAGGCCGTCGTATACAGGCTCGGGAACCTCCTGTGCAAAACATTCGTCAGTTGGAAGCAGCATTACATCGGGAGTGGCAGCAGCTATCACAACAGGATATCCGACGTCTAACTGGAGGGTACTGAACTTTGAACAATAGATGTCGTCAAGTGATTCATAAGTGACGTTTTGAAAGTGAAATGACAATCTTATCCTGCTTTTTAAATGTTAAGGTCAATACTTAAAATGGACATGTTTTACTGGAAAAACTGGCCTTGTGATATTGTAGTTAAATATTCATTAAATTAACATTTTTCTTGATTTTTTTGTGTGGTTTCTTACAGCCAATGTAATGTCCTCACAGGTCACCATTGCGTTCTTGAGATTATCTGGTCAGTAATCTCGTGATCTTGTCGTGTCATTTGTCATTTCAAAAAAACATGGGGGTGCTTAACATTTTTCTTTGTGTATATATATATAACATTCTTAGCACTTATCTTAAAATAACTTTTCCCGACGTAACTCCGGGGTATCAAATTATGACATAGTTTCTCCGGTGTGAGGCAGAATCAAATACAAAACTCCCTCTGAGGACAGGACGAAAGTAAGTACCTCCTGTGTGCAGAATACCACACTACTTGCAGCAGCTTCTAGGTAGTAGTCGTTCATTGTGAGTTGCAACGCCACATTTTCCCGATCTTATCCTATATATAATCTTTTTCCGGTAGCAATCTAAATTTCGGCCCATATGACCTTCGCAGTGTCAATGATTAACCTATGCATAGCTATAGTCATCGTCATGAAAATAAGCTGCAGTATTGCAAGATTCCCACATGGATTAGTTTACTTTGTACGTAAACATCTTTTCTTATTTAATTAATTTATTTTTATTATTCCAATCAAATGATCCACCAACAATTAAAGAATCCAATACAACGAATTGATTCATGAAAAATAATCCCAATAAAACACAATATTATGACATGAAAACAGTGCTATAAATAACCATATCAGGAAATGTTCTTCCTCTTATTGTTGTCTATTATATCTGATTGTTACCAGAGATAAAACTGTACAAATGTCACAATCACGACTTCATGTATTTGTTATTAAGCTATATGTGTATTTTTTCTGTAATGTGACGTAATTATATAAAATACAGATATAAACATCTAATTTAATGCACACGGTGAATTTCTAGAATAACCTTCATCAGATACGCTCAAAATAGAAAGATTGAAAAGCCAAATACATATTTAGTTTAAAATTCTGTGTAAGCAAGAAAATAAAAGGGACTAAACATGATAGTCAAAATCGACTAATGTCACATATGACATATGTAATGAAATAATCATGACTAGGGAATTAACTAGTTGATATGGTTACTGCGATCGCGTGTTATCTTCTACTAGATTTGATTGATTATGTTTTCATTTTTTTTTTTTTTTTAGGTTTTTTTTTTTTAAAGAAGAGAACGGGCAGCGTCTGACACTTTAGCTTGGAACGGGCCATCAACGACCAATCATGACAAACTGTTGTAATAAGAAAGTTTAAAACAGTGATAGCCAACAATTCATCAAATACTAATAGGGTTCTAATCGTTTACTTCTTAATAATTGAATCTCTCTCCATTTGTCTTAACTGAGTTCAGATATACTTTGTCGAAAAAGAAAAAAAAAGGGAAGCAAGTAATTCTTAGATATTACTACAGACGTTAATAAAGTGGGAGCAATATTTATATTTGTTTACAATAAACAAATGGTCAACACCAAAATATCCATAATGCGTTTAATTTCCGTTCTGTGATCAAATAAACTACCAAATATAAAATGAGCAGTTAATGACTGAATGACATGGATTCAAGAGCTGTTAATGACTGAATGACATGGATTCAAGCACAAAGAATTAATGTCATGGCTAGAATGTCTTTCAAGTTATAATACATTGGCTTACTATATGATACTAATGTAAATGAAAATTGAGTTAGCCTTTTAACATATATTGATCTATATTAAAAGAAAACATTAAATTTCCTCTTGTGGAAGTAGACATGTGAGTTAACGTGACATAGTTTGTAGAGTAATTATGATTTTCTTAATCACTTAAAGAAGAAAACAGGAACAATCAGTAATTACCATGTATACTTACCTGCACAGGTAAACATACCTAATATCTAAAACTACATTGTACCAAAGTTTGTAGCAGGTATTTATCTTGTAACTTTGGATACCTAACAGAGATCACTCCTTACTTTTCAACACGCCATCTTTATTGCGTTCATGTGTTTTAGACCAAATAGATGTCAAGGTTCCTTTTCTATATTATATACCACACACGAACATAATGCTTCTTAGTATCCGTGTAAACTGATAATGTTTAGTTAATTACACTTTTCATGAAAGCTAAACATCGTTGCTAAGTATTAGACAATACAGTTTACTTTAAAGTAAAGAAACGCCAATGCAATGTTTAGAGATACCAACGGGTAATCTGAAGTGACTTCTCATTATCCGTTTGGTAACTCCACGGACAGAGATTACAATGGCCAAAAGAAAAAAGGGGCCGTCGTGGTCGTGATCGTATGGTAGTTACAACTACCTATGTAATCAGTGCTTATCACCACTGAAGTTGTGAGTTCTAATCCCATTCAGGCGAGCTGTACTCGATAAAATATTATGTGATAAAGTTTGTCAGTGACTTGCAACAGTTCGGTGGTTTTCTCCGCCAATAAAACTGACCAACACGATATAACTGAAATATTGTTGAAAATGGCGTTAAATATCATAACCCTAAACCCGAAAGAAAAAGGACAACATGACAAAGGATGGTTGAAAAACCACTGAGACAACAAAAGCTTGAGGAACAAGATCCCCACTAAAGCGCGGGAAATTCATGTTCCCCGGAAAGGTAAGCGATTTCTGTTCTACTAGAGGTACCTGTGTTGTTACTGTTAAACGACACGATCATCATTTGATATGAAAATCGTGTTGGACACCAGTATACATAAATAAATTCAAAACAAAAATATATAAGAAGAGTGAGAAGATACCAAGGGGTAATCAGAAGCCGTAAATCGAAGAAGATCAGACAACACAATGACCAAAAGAAAAAGTACAAATGGACAAACATGAAATCATCACATAGTAGCCCAGAAACCTTAATAGTACCATCTCATCAAAATGTCTATCTAGTTAAATCATCATCCGTGACTACTGTTCGGGGGGGGTGGGGGGGGGGGGGTCATATAAAGGTGACAGTAATCATCTCAAGATGCACAATATTTGCTCGATTTGTCTAAAAGCAAAACAGTGAAAATATCAATTATTGATAATAAAAACGTAGATAATGCACACGCCGCGTTTCGAGGATAACCTCTATCAGGTACACTCAAAATCATTAAAACGACAAAGGCCTAAACAGGAAATCCAAAAATGGCTATGGTCAGCAATATCTGAGGGAGGAGAACCTCAATTGTGGTGATAATTACATTATTTAGGAACTATCAATTTCAATAATAGATATATCCAATAAGCCATGTCAGTGCCGAAACACTGACCACTGGACGGGTGATACCCTGTGGGATTAATAGTCCAGCAGCAGAGGTATCGGTCTAATAATAGTATGAAAACATAGATATCTAAGTTAGTGAGGAAGACGTTTCTAGAATAACCTTCATCACATCTCACCTGAAATCAAGGAACACAAAAACGACCACGACATATGGCGATGGAAAACCACATCCTAGCTTCGGATAGGCAATTCAGATATAAATACAAAATGGAAAGCGTACATGGATTCGCTTTCACTCAAAATCGGAGAAAAATCGTGCAACTGCTCGTGTTTTGAGATCGATCAAGAGATGGACGCCATCTTATTAATTATCGACATTGTTTTCGGAGTTTGTCGAATCGTCATTAAATCAGTACAACAATGCACTTATTTCTTATTTTTTTGTGAATCTGCTTTTAGTCGGTGTTAATTACGGACAAAGAACCATGCAAGTTTGCAGTTAATAAGCGACAAAATACAAATTATTCGTTTTTACCTGTCACTAGTAAGGTCAGTTCCATACGGAAAAAGCGAGGTCAAATTATTTGCTTGCAAGGAAATAACTAATCGATGGTAATTTTCGTTCTCAAAAGGCGAAAAGTGGTTCGATAAGCTGCTTAATGTGAAATATTTACCTTTATTTCATCATTTTAAAGCTATTTACCAATTTCCAAAACATATAATTTTGTGGATCAAAATCGTAGCTAATGCCCCTTTAAATAATTTCGTTTGCAATTTTTCTTTTAAATATTATTTTTAATTTCATAATTTGTCAATAAATTACATTTTTTTTTCACACCAATATATCTATCAACAAAACAACCTGTATAAATATATGCTATAAAAATACAACCTGTATAAATATTTTATATCCAAAAAAAAAAAGAGCTCCAATTATGGCTGTCATTGTAATGACCTGTGGTTTACTTCATCATACAGACTTCTAAGTCATTTGGCTTCCCTACTTTGATATGGAGCGTACACCTGTGTTCACCTCCGGTATTTGGTGGGAACCATGTTGCTAATTTTTTCAGCTTTCTGTGTTTTGTTTTGTTTGTTTTTTTCCGGTTGTTGACTGATTTTGTCTGTTTATATACTTATGAGTTTTGACTTTCCCTTTGTAAGATTGTTCGGAGTTCGGTAATTATGTTATTACCATTATTTGTCTTGAACTTGTGTTTTGTGTTGTCAGTGTCTCTGGATTATCCATTCGTGACTGCCTCTTTTTTTCTCTGACGTTTATTAATTACAACATGTATTTCAGTTGGCTTTAAACATTGACCCATTATCAAATCTACAATCTGAATACAAATTGTACATATCAATTATTAGCTTGTCCGTGAAGTGTTCGGTTCATCAGTGATAATTGTCATTTTTTTTAAGTTTGTAAGCGATATCTTGAATGAAATGGTATATACCATTTTCATGTGGTAATGTAGCCTCATCCCATTGCCACATTAATGAGTATAATATATATTCAGCCAAGCCATTAGGGTAAAACGAATATGCTCTACTGTTGAAACTCACTTACCATCCCTCTTTAGAGAAAATTTCCGGCATTGTCCGTCATCATTGGAAAGAAATTGAAAAAAGTGAAACGCTGGCCAAGTTATTCCCTGAACCACCCGTTGTAGCGTTCCGGCGACCTAAAACCATTAAGGATACACTGGTCAGAGCTGCGGTATCTAGACCTTCATCGACGGTCGGCCAGTGTAAGCCATGTGGTGACAAGCGTTGCAAGTGTTGTCTCCAATTGCAACACGCACAAGTGCTCCATAGCAAGACGACAGGAAAGGAGTACAAGATCTTTTGCAATATAAATTGCAAAACACCTAATGTGGTTTACCTCCTTGACTGTCACGTCTGCGGGTCATAATACGTAGGAGAAAGTGTCCAACCATTCAACAAAAGAATGAATGGACACAGAAGTGACCTTACGAAAAAGACGCTCTTGCCCGTGAGTCAACACTTTGTGTCGCCGGGGCACTCATTGGATGACTTTGGTAGATCCAAAATTTATATCATTGACCACAATCCAAGTTGGAAAGAGAGAATCAAAGGCAAAAAAAGAGAGTTTTTGGATCCGCGAGTTACGAACATTACATCCGGAGGGCATAAACAAAAAGGCCTAAATCTTTTGTTTTTTAACTTTTTAACTAGTGCCTGGTCCTTAGTTAGTTGGTAAATTTCATCATTACCTTTTCTAATTGTTTTCATATTGTTTATAAATTAGTGTGCATATATATTTGATTAATATAATGTTCAAGATTATGATTTTATAAAGTTCAAGATTATGATTTTTACGTCACGATAACTGATGATCACGTGACGATCTGATCAGATTACAGACGCTGATGAAACTTGTCGGTCAACCGAAATATCCGTCAATTTGATTATAATTATAGTCTTTTTGTAGACTTATAGTTATTTTTGTTATATTTTAACATCTTTTTTTATGTTGTTGTGCTGCATTTTAGACGTTTATATATATATATATATATATATATATTGTTTGTAAAGTTGTTTGTATCGCCATTAATATAGACGATGTATTACCAATTCAATTCAATTCAATTCAAAGCTTTATTTAGAGTCGATATAAATCATACATATAACACAAGCTCTAATGAGCTTTTAAAAATGTTAAATAACATGAAATCTCAACACAAACATAACAATCTTATTTGGAGATGAACACAGAGTACATATATCCCAGGATTTAGTTACCAATAATGTATAAGTAAAACACATGTCGATGATGCACACTTGCAAGATAATGTATCAAACACGTGGGTGACTTCTTTTAAATCATTTACTTGGCCGATATGTCAAAATATCGATTTTGAAACCATAATAAACGCGCATATGACACAACACAATGCCGTGTATGACACTAAAACCTTGTGCATGCTTCCGACCAGAGGAGTGACATTATAAATTATAGCTGATATTTAATTAACACTCAATGCGCTGCTTCTGCACTATAATTGCATTTTGTTCTTGTCAATTTACATCGACTTCCGGTATTTATTATGTAAGTTAGTGTTTGATGTGAAGTGTTGATATAATCTCCCTGGTCTAATGTGTTCGTACTACTACTGGATCTCCGTGTTACAAATAATATTTAATATCGTACCCCCTTGTACTAGTATCCATAATAATTTAATTTCTAACGACTTTAAGGAAGTAAATCTGCTGGATATATCCACTGCAAATTGCATTTAATTGGTAGAAAATAATGTTAATCTTAAACCACACCCAATATATCTATTAATAATAAACAATAGCATATGTCAAAACTTCTTACGTATGACGTGTTCGATAAATTGGTATCGGTGTGCTATAGTGAAGCAGCAACATTTAACCCTTCAAGAGCACATGATTTCATCCCCAGTTTTAAGTGTGATTCGTGTTACTTCATGTTTAGCTGTTTGCATAGTTTTTTGTCGACCATTCTTTGCCTTCTTAATCTTCTTCTTGTGACCATTGAATTGTCTGCCCTTCGATTTATGGCTTCTTATTACCCCCTTTGGTATATTCACTGTCGTGTACCCGATAAGGAATGGTCATTTCAAGATGGCGGATTGTAAATCATCAAAAAGGTAGGTGTGAAGATTTTGACTATTATCGTTCTTTATAGGTTATCTTAGTGTCTATGAGTTACACGTTTAGATAGGACAGTCTTTTTTCTACTTCACCATTAAGTCAGTAAAGCTTGATCCTTTTGTTTTTATCGTAAACTGCCTTTGGTAGTTGATCAATGCAGCGACAAAGATATCGAGGCGTAGAATCCAATTTATTTCACCAATTCCTACCGCCTAGTGACTTTTTATATTAATATGTTGATGCCAAAATTATTCAAACATGTGAATTGTCCAGCAATTTTTTTTTCAGCCTTTGACAAGCCTTGTATCCCTCTTAAAACGTCTATGAAAAGTTTGTTTATGTCACGGAATGGTCACGACAAAAACATGACAAAAATGTATAGGAATGGTTTCATGTTTTGAGTCAAGGAATGGACTTTCAAGCCAAGGAATGGTCCTTTTTGTTTAGGAATGGTCTCCATCATATAAGATATGCTTATTAATAATATTATTGAAGTTCATTTCCGTTTGTGGTCTTTAATGTAAATCTTCTTATTTCATATGATAAATCTTGCCTTAAAATACCCGAAATACCTTATTTGCTATTAAATTGTTATAATCTTTTCCATTTCATTATGCAATGTTTCTTTTGTCTATAGGTACAAGTGTTACTACTGCCAATTTGATACTTCCAATCACCAAACCATAGTGGACCACTGCTGCCAGAATTATCGGGATGAAACATTAAAATTTAAATCTTTTGAATTTAACACTAATGTGGGTAAATTTGGTTAAGAACTCTTTCAGCAATTTGTGATATTGACAGGGAGTCATTTTTTACATAAACATATTTTTGTTAAAAGAAATATTCATTGTTATTTAAATAAATTTTATGAAATCAACTCTTTATATCTTTATTATCAATTTGCAAACAATTACAATTATAGTCATTTGATCCAGAGAAAAATGTGAGTAGTCCTAAAGATATAATCCTCTCCGAACATGTGGAAGAATCTCTGCCTCGTGAGCTCTGTGATATTCCCTGACAGTTTGTGGTTACAGTAATTACATGTGATACGTTTTTGTTCACCATGGTTGGTCTGATGAGCCAATAGCTCCCCCTTTTCACAAAATGCTGCTGTGCAAGAATCAGTGGTACATTTAAATTTTATCTCTTGTTTTAAATGTTGTCTCAGGCGATGTCGTCTGAGACCACTTCTACTTTTCAGACATTTTCCACAGTTCTCTCATATAAAATCATTCTCTGAGGCGTGGAAAGATGTATCCATCACAGTAAACCTGTAAAAATGAGAAATACACGATATATCTATTGAAGATTTAAGTAACCTCGTATATTTTTGTTTTCATGAAGTAAATACATGTACTGATTTTAAACATAGGAAAATTAAAATAATATATGTGAACTGAAGCACCTATGTACGAAAAAACTAATACATAAACCTAACAGTGGTCTAGACTTAGTGGTAAGAAAACCGAAGATCCAAAAAGTAAAAGAAAAGAAGAAAAAAATAATAATAAAAGTTGAGAACATCGGTCCAAATAAAATAGTGGTGTGTACTGAAATGGTGATGTATTATACATAACTGCCGGGGTCCGGGTGGCTCAATGAGTTAGGTCGTTGGATATAACAATTCATACAAGCCTATCACCAATACGCGCCCGGCTTTGTAAATTACAAAAAAGGGTGCACTCGACTCGCAGCTGCAAGTGATAAAAGTTTACTAGTTGCTTGCCCATGGTCGATGGTTCTCTCCGGATACTCCGACCTCCTCCACCACTAAAACTGTTCACCATGATATAGCTGAAATATTGTTGAAAGTGGCGTTAAGCACCAAAAATTAAAAATAAATCAATACATAACTGCCTGTAGTTGAGGAGTTTCGCTAGATTACCATACGAAGAAAATATCACTTGAGACGCACTAAGGTAGGAATTCCACGACAGATATACACTAGTGTATTTCTTCCTTACGGAATAAACACACTAGTGCATACTGCAAGGTAGAAATACACTAGGGTATTTACGTTCCCGGACATTCTACACATCGGAAAGAACGTACGCTTACAGTATATCAGAGAAGCGAATGGTATGTCGTCATATTGACAAACCAATTGAAATACATGACAGTGAATGTAGTAAGACAAGAAAAATAAGATTTTATGCGAGTGTGAACACTGGATGAACGACAAAGCCATTGCTCCCGCTTTACATCCGATATGTTCAATCAGACCATTCCTAAACAAAAAAGACCATTCCTTGGCTTGAAAGTCCATTCCTTGACTCAAAACATGAGACCATTCCTATACATTTTTGTCATGTTTTTGTCGTGACCATTCCGTGACATAAACAAACTTTTCATAGACGTTTTAAGAGGGATACAAGGCTTGTCAAAGGCAAAAAAAAATTTGCTGGACAATATTATGTTTGAATAATTTTGGCATCAACATATTAATGTAAAAAGTCACTAGGCGGTAGGAATTGGTGAAATAAATTGGATTCTACGCCTCGATATCTTTGTCGCTGCATTGATCAACTACCGAAGGCAGTTTACGATAAAAACAAAAGGATCAAGCTTTACCGACTTAATGGTGAAGTAGAAAAAAGACTGTCCTATCTAAACGTGTAACTCATAGACACTAAAAAACGATAATAGTCAAAATCTTCACACCTACCTTTTTGATGATTTACAATCCGCCATCTTGAAATGACCATTCCTTATCGGGTACACTACAGTGATATTCAAACTTTTCTTAACGTATCTTAAGGGTTAAAATCAAAGATTTACCATTTAAAACGGAATGTGTTATATAAATATGTATAGTTGTTAGACTTATAAATGAATAGAGTAAGAGAGGAACAAATGTCATCTATTTTTCTTCTCTAATACCATGTCCTTCAATTAAAACGATACCTCTCTGTAAATAGCCTTTTCACCTTGCTACGGTCGTGATAGTGTCATGTCTTGTTTAGATAATACAGATATCTCTATTGATAGCCATCTGCCACATCTATAATTATAGTATTACAGCCTCTAAACAGCGGGACGGAAGTCTTACACAATAGATAACTTCTATATTTAACATATGACGTATCTTAATTAAGATGTAAAGACCAATAACACCATCCAATGAATAGTGTAAAGGCGAATGACACAACCCGAGAATTAACATTTTAAAAATCCAGTTATGACACGGCATTGTTTAGCTAGTATTTTTAACATATTTAAAGCTAGGTGTCTATTATTTTAATGTTAAAGGTTAAAGGCATATTTATTAAATAATTTGGAGAAAAAAAATTAAGTCGAGAGGATAAAGAGATTTGTGATGAAGGAATAACTTTGGATGAAATTTCAAAGGCAGTAAAATTACAAAAACCCGATAAATCACCAAGGGAGGATGGGATTGTTAGTGCATTTTACAGACATTATTGGTATCTTATTGGAGAAGATTTTGAGTCTGTGGTGAGGGAGATTTTTGATCAAAAACTACTTAGTGAATCTCAGAATAGGGGAATAATTACACTTATGTTCAAATCGGGTGAAAGGGAGGATATAAAAAACTGGAGGCCTATTACTCTTCTAAACGTGGATTATAAAATTGTGTCAAAAATATTAGCCGAGAGACTAAAACGTGTATTACCAAATATAATTAATACCGACCAAAGGGGGTTCGTAAAGGGTAGGAATATTTTTCAGGGGAATAGATTATTACAGGATATCATAGACTATACAGAAATGGAAGATGAAGAGGGGGCAATTATATTCCTAGATCAACAGAAAGCGTTCGATAGAGTTGAGTGGGGGTGGATAGATTTGTGTTTTGAAAAATTTGGCTTTAGTGACTGTTTCAGGGGCTGGGTAAAAATGCTTTTCAAAAATGCAAAAACAAGTATTCAGACGAACGGATTTGTATCCCGCTTCGTCAACATTTCACGTTCAATCCGTCAAGGATGCCCAATCGCTCCGATGCTATACATTTTGCAGGCGGAGCCATTGGCGACATCCATTAGACGCAATCCCAAGATAGTAGGCATATCTTTACCAAATAGAAATGGACCGGATATAGAGACAAAGGTAAACATGTTTGCTGATGACACCCAATTGATTAATAAAACTGAAGAATCCATCGAGGAAACATTTAAAACACTTGAAATATATGAAAAAGCTTCTGGGGCAAAAATGAATTTGGAAAAAACAGTGGGGATGTATCTAGGGAAATGGCGTAATAAAAACCCGAGATTTAAAAATATTAAGTGGTCAACAAAACCGGTTAAAGCTTTGGGGGTATTTCATGGATATGCAATTGACTTAGAAATGATTTGGTTAGAAAAAATAAATAAGATAAAAAGTTGTATGGAGGTTTGGAAATCAAGAGATCTTACGTATTTTGGAAAAATTTTAATTATCAAATCATTTGTCTTATCGGTAATAGGCTATGAAATAGAAATGAGGGGTATTCCAGTAAAATTTGAAAAGGAAATAAATTCCATCATATGGGATTTTATATGGGATGGTAAAACAAACCAAATATCTAGAAACGTATGCAGTTTACCACAGAATAAAGGGGGGATGGGAATGGTGAACTTGAATCACTTTATTAAGGCAAAGCAAGTTAAATGTATGCATAATATAATACACTCAGAATTAGATAAATGGAATGTTATTGGTAAATATTGGCTGACATCAATGGATTCAAAATTTGAGACCGATTTTTTTCTCTGGAAAAGTTCAGATATCAAAGATATTGGATTAAGGAAGATTTCAAAATATTATCTGAATCTCTTAAATTGCTGGTCTGAATTTCTGAGTTTAAATAAAATTAACACAAAAGAAAATATATTAGAGCAACATATATTTGGCAATTCGAAAATAAGATATAAACGAAAAGCTCTATTTTTGTCCAATTTCTCCAAAAGTGGGTTTAAAACGGTGAAAGATATCTGGGATCAAAATAGTAAAATATTTGTAAATTCCACTGAAATATTCAATAGACTGCGTGATAAAAGAAACTGGATTGCCGAATACAGCCGTATAAAAGCATCATTTTCCCATGAACTACTTCTCATGCTCAAATCAGACAACATTAATCAAGAAAATACTAAAAGCTATCCATTTACAGTGAAAAATACATGCGAATTTATAAAAAATGATAATATTCTAGAAAATAAAAAACTTCTCCTCAAAGATATACAGTACTTTTTTGCAATAGAAAATATTCCAATATGTCAACAAAAATGGGAAATTTATTTCGGAGTAGAATTACCATGGGAAGAAATATGGGGTAGACGTTTTAAAAATCTCGCAAATAGAAAATCCAAACAATTACAATGGAAAGTGATACATAGAATAATATATACAGAAGAAAGGTTACAAAAGATGAATAAATCTCCAAATGGTGGTTGTCATTTCTGTAAAGACCCCGAAAATTTAATGCATCTTTTCGTTAACTGTAAATTGGTGGATAGTGTGTGGACAGAAATTTTCCAAAAAATCAATGAATTTTATGAACAAAATGAAATTAAAACTATATCAAAATCAGAAAATTCGATAATCTTAGGAATAAGCCACAGAGACGACCAAATTAACGCAATAGTCAACACGATTTTGACAACCACAAAGTGGATGATTTGGAAAGAACGAAATGTTGCTAAATACCAAACAACAAAAATTACTAAATTGAAAATTATCAACTTAATTAAAAGCGAAATTTCATTCATATTTTCTCTTGCCAAAAGTAAAACGGGAAATAATATCTATACAGAAATGACAAATATGTTTTGTATCTAACTGTTTTCATATGAATTAATTTATCTGCGTCACGGTGTTGTAAATGACCAGATACACACTCCTTTCTAGTACATTGTTGTATTGACACATATATTGATTATTTCTTACTTACAAAGCTCTCTGTTAATATGTAGACCCTATAGTGTATATGTTATTTATTAATCCAACTGCATTTTCCCTATAATTCCATTTGAATGAATAACACAAACTGATGATAATTGTAGGTCCCAAGAATGAAAATAGGAAAATGTATGTAAGAATAAATAGCCACGCTGCTGTCGTAAAACTACACTCAAAACAATAAGGTGTGTTCGATTTATCAGGTAACTGCAGTTAGTTTTATTTAGTGATAACGTTCTCAAATCGTTATAATTAGTTTTTCTATTTGCTACAATAATATTTGTTATAAAAAATAAAGTTAAAGAAAAAAAAATTAAATGTACATGTATATTTGTAATTTTCATTCTGTGAATGAAAGGGAGTGTATTTTTTTACTCAATTTGATATTTTCCCTGGTCAAGTGAGTTATGTAAACCACAGGGGCCCCTATGTAGCTCCCCTGGGCTACATAGGGTAATTATATAGCAGGGTTTTTGAATAAAATGATCTGAAATTAAAAAAAACAAAAACAAAAAAAAAACGAGGTCAATTTCCCTCATGCACATGTAACCATGGCTGTCATTGAGATGACCTGTGGTTTACTTCATCCCAAAGACTTCTAAATCATTTGACTTTCCTACCTTTTCACATTGAGAGTACCTGATGAAGGTTATTCCAGAAACTCGCCATGCACACTAAATTAGATATAGATCTACGTTATTATTACAATAAGATCCAAAGGCAACCAATCAAGCTCGCAGGTTTTCCATCATGTCTACACCAAACCAGTAGTAATAGGAAACATCGTTTTTGTCCAAATTATGGATTAACATAATAGGTGTTTAACGTCACTTCAACTGGACGATTCCGATTTAAAGTATATATATATATAATCGTTCGTGTTAGGGTTATCGATTAAGCCTCTTTATTCGATTTTCCGATTAGATTTGAACACTGCTATAACAGTGTGGTGTTATTTGATTTTCATTGTATTCGTTAATTGAGCTGGTAGTGTTTTAAGTGAGTGATTTGTGTCTTACGCCAAGTGAAAAAAATTGTTCTTCATTGTATTTGTTAGTTGAATTGGTATTGTTTTTAGTGAGTGATTGATGTTTTACGCTAAGTGAACAATTTTTCCTTCTGCATGTACATATTATCATGGGGAAAACAAGTTGCATTTTGATGATATGATGATATCTGTTTTGTAATAGACAATGAATACATCGGGATAGAGTTTTATCGTGATACTTCTCTAAAACAACAGTCCCCATTCGGACATGCCGCCCCACTCGGACACATTAGCTTGATTCCGAGACAGCCAGTATTGGTTCTTACTTTGAAGTGTTACGTGCTTATCCTAGAAGCAACAACTACCATTTTACAGTCTGTGGTTTGAAGATACCAAAATGGTAATTAGAAGTCGTTAATTGAACGACAAATAATACAACGGCCAAATAAAAAGGACAAGCAATACACAAAACAAAATGAAAGATCGAGACACACGAACCCAACAAAAAACCGGGGGTGAACTCAGGTGCTCCGGCAGGGTAAGCAGTTCGTATTCCAATAGTAGTCGTGTTAATCTAGTTACAAACCCGATGATAAGTCATGAATGAGGAAAGGACCGGATAGTGCTTACTACAAACGGAACATATCTGTTGTTATTAGTGACACAGATACTCCACAATGGTTAACCAGGTCATGGTGGCGACCGTAAAACGTTCGAAGTCATGATTTGAACTTAATCTCTAGAATCATAGCGGGAATCGAACTTACGATCTACCACACTAGATATGAGTGCACCAATCATTACACAACTTATGTGACTTATATAATGTAGGTAATAATACAACTGATTCAGAAACTAATATATATTTTATGTAACCATCTTTTGACTTATTGATTGTAATTAAAGATAACACTGATTTATAAATGTTGCGCTTTACGGAAATTGCTAAAAGATTTACCTTGTAATTACCATGGTGACTTGAAGTGTATATTAATGGACGTCATCTTATTTTAGACAATATTATCTAATAACGGTGATAGCAGTGAAAGTGATATTATATAGATATGTTGGTAAGTACATAGATACTGTCATTGATATTCTAATTAATTAAACATTAATTATTTTAAATATTTAAGAAATCGTATTGATATTAAATAAATTTAAGAAAACGTCCTTTATTGAAAAAAAGTGAGAGTTAATTCGTAATCAAGTTCTTCTTGAAAATCTTACTATTAAAAATCTTTTTCGATTAACCATTTTAACAAGAAGGAGAAACTATATCCAAGACTTATCATGTACAAGGATAGATGAAAATAATGTTGTGGTTGATTGATTGTTGTTGAACGTCAAGTGAGTGGTAATACAGTTATATTCAAGACCAAAGCAAATGAATAAACAATAAATCATATACTAGGCAGTAAAAAGTGGCACTGGGCGAGAAAAATAGATAGTCAATATAGAAAGAGGGTAGGAAAATTCTTATGAAGAGTGGCACTGGGGGGGGGGGGGGTCGATTGTCAATGGAGACGCGGAGGGTAGGGATATTTTGCCTTGCAACGGGCTATCAACGACCACTCCTAGCTAACTTTTCCTCATTAATATCAAAGTTGTCTTTTATATAGATTATTAATATTAATACACGAGGCAATCATTTGTATCCTGTCTTACAGTTGGATTGTGTATTTCGTTCCGCTCGAAAAACTAGCATAAGCCCCTTTCTGACGGTTGTAATGAACGTTTTCTCTATTCCCGGGGATTCACTCGAGGGTCAAAATGTGGTGATGTTAAGATAATATCTATATACGTGAGATATATATGTTAAACCAGATGTCTTAATAACAAAAGAGATAATTTGGATATGATGAACCGGCTCCGTCACATGTATTAGTTTGTCTCAACACAGGACTCGGTTTCAATCAGCTTTTCTCCTGTGAGTAGAGGATTGGTGGTTGCTAGGGGTGATCCTACTGTTTCTTATTGTTATACCTGTGATTTTGTTTGTTTGTGTTCTTAGCATTATTCGTCATCACATATATGTATATTGCCAACCACATTGATATCCATTTGCAAAGTTATCGCTAATATTTTGAGACATTTTTGGGGATATATTTATTGTTATATCGTAAATATTACGAGAATCTTAACGCATTAGCTTAAGATTATAGTAGGATTTACATAGGTACATGTTACTTACACAAATATCTGTATCACAATATCTAGTTGAAATACACATCCATTGAAGGAAACTGCTTCGATCATGAAATTGTTAGCGCGCATGTCACGAGTGCTGATTATAGTGGGATTTATCTCATGTCGAGTAAAACACATTTACATCTAAAGATTCCAGCCAGAAAAGTAAATGATTCCATATTAATATCCAAAGGTAATTAATAAGTGTTTTGTAGATCACTGTTTTTCCCGTTTCCTTTGACCATTGTATTGTCTGTCCTTCGAATTAAGGCGTCTGATAGCCATTTGGGTATTATCAAGTGTTTCTTTGGTGATGATGGTTACAATTTTATTTAGATATACTTATATACTATATCGTAAATGTTAGCAAAATCTAAATATGTTGGTTTAAGATTATAGCTTCATTTACACAGTCGCAGATAATATGCCAATTTCTAAGTTATAATGCCATATTGAAATACACGTATATAAAAGTAATTGCCTCGATGGGGCAATGGTGAGCGTGCTCATGTTAAACTAGTACTATATAAATCCAGTTAAACGTGTTGATCCTGCACAACACGGACATTATCACTATCTTCTTCAGTAAAATATTGTTCTGGTAGAGACGTCGAAGACATATTGACCACTAGACATTAAACATAACCACTTACTGATTCATATTCAATGACAAAGTCTACTGTTGATTGTTGAATACTTATCTTTAATTACAGTGCCTCTATTATCTTCATATTAAAGTAGAGAAAGTCCTTGGAGGAGCGTTCGAACGATATGGAAGATTTATATCAAGACATCCATGGAAAGTCATTGTTTTTGTGGTAATCATGGACATAGAATTCGGATGTGGACTTCTAAACCTGACAACAGAAACCAGCATAGAACAATATGCACCAACAAATAGCGATGCGATGAAACATCGAAATTGGGTACATAAATTGTTTTGACAATCATAAACTTTATTTTCCATTTATAAAGCAACATTCCAGCAGCGCCTGCATATGGATTATATATGTCTCAGGTGATCATAAATTCCAAAGCTTATGGTTCCTATCATGATTGCTGCTAATAATAAAGCTACTACAAACAAGGGTTCCTATTGGTTAAGTTGAAGTCATCACGTCGAAAGTTTTACGGTCGCCATGACTTGGTTTACCGTTACGGAACATCTGTGTCACAAATGACCACATATATGTCTTGTAGATCGTTGCTTGTCCTTTTTCATTTGGTCATTGTGTTGTCTGTTGTTCTTCGATTTACGGATTCTGAGTATCCCTTTGGTGTCTTCAAACTTTTCTTCCATTTGTCGTAAACACTTTCCGGTCTTTCCTCATTCATAACTTATCACCGGGTTTGTAACTAGAGTAACACAACCCGGTTTTGGTGGGGTTCGTGTTGCTCGATTTTTAGTTTAATGTGTGTTGTTTTGTAGATCGTTGTTTGTCCTTTTGTTCATTGTGTTGTCTGTCCGTCTTCGATTTACAGATTCTGATTACCCCTTTGGTATCTTCAAACTAACTCTGCTCATCATCAAAATGGGTAATATATTAATTAACTGTGATAACGTCTTAGCAGCGAACATAAGTATTAAATAAGTGCCTATTACCGCTTGTGAGGAGCTGGAGAAAACAATCAACCTACAGCAAGTCCCTGGCAAACGTTAGCACACAATTCTGTATCGAGTCAAGAACTCCACAAGCAGGATTGGAACTGTAATGGTAATAGGCACTGATTGCATAAATAAATCCACCTACCAAACGATGGGTCTCTAAATTAAAAGTTGACTTCTCACGTCTACCTGTTCTATATTTACGCTCAACGTAGTTGCTTTGTTACATATGATTAGGTATTCAGCTTTCAAAGGTACTAGTGATCTTTTCATATAAAAACAAATCCATTTATATGTTGCAACAATTATTACAAATATATAAATTTCGTTTATGGTAGCCCACCAATGCAGAAATTAACAATATAAATGTACATCTTAATCAAAAACGTAGATATCAAATTTAGTGCGCCATTTCATCTTGCGCACTAAATTAATATTGGCATCAATGATTTTTACAAAGGAGTAAACAAATAAGCGAGATGCCCATCACCTTTTTATATTCAAATGTAAACACAGTCTATGGTTTGTTAATGCGTTGTGTTTACCTGTTTGCTTGATGGTGTTTAACGCCACTTTCAACAATATTACAGTTATATCGTGGCGGTCAGTTTTGTTGGTGGAGGAAACCAGAGTACCCGGAGAAAACCACTGATTTGTCGGAAGTCACTGATAAATTTTATCATATAATGTTGTACACCTCGCCCTGATCAAGATTCGATCTCACAACATCAGTGGTGATAGGCACTGATTGCATAGGTAGATGTAAATCCAACTACCATACGATCACTACCACGACGGCCCCTAGAAATATAGAAGAATGCTATATATATGATCAATACAATTATCTTGAAGACTCAATAAAATAGCATAAGCATAATATGATTATTGTTTTTTCAGGTGAAGAGTACGTTTAGCATAAACATATCGACCAATTTTTATTCTCAAAGCATGATTGAATTGGGTAAATATGCTACAATAACTACACAAAGAAAAGATGGTGGTAACATGGTTAATTCTACACTATGGACAGAGTTATCTGCCTTGCTAAACTATGTTACAAGTACAACTATTACTGATGGCGGTACAACGTACAGTTACACTGACCTATGTGCCAAACAAAATTCTGTCTGTGTAATTGACGGAGGTTATATATTCAGTACTACTTTCATAACTGCGCTGGGTACAAATAGTATATCATCCCCAGTTTTTTCTGATTTCCGGTATACCGCTCACTATCAAAAATACTTTTGGAGGTGCAACATCTGCGGGAGGAGTGTTGACATCAGCAGCTGGCATAAAACTAACATTTCATCTATCTGTAATGAACATGAACCTAGCGTCGAAATTGGAAGATGCATTTCTTGAGCGGATGAAAATATACTCGAGCAACACATTCACGGTTGTCTACGAACATTCTGCAAGTCTTGACAAAGAGCTGAATGCCAATATCTTCTCTGATATCACGTTCTTTTCTGCTATGTTTACGTTGATGATAATGTTTGCTGGATTTGTATTAATGGGAGGTAACTGTGTATCTAACCGTTATAATTTAGGGTTGGTCGGAGCATTGTCGACTGGATTAGCAATTGTAGCAGCGTTGGGGATTGCGAGTGCTGTCGGTGTGAAGTTTGTTAGTATTGTTGGAACAATGCCAATCCTAATAATAGGTAAATATTCTGGATTTTTTTACAGCCATTTTCTATCCATTCATATTATTTATTTAACAATAAATGGATACTGTGAAGTCATTCAAATTCGTGTATTTCAATTTTCGTAGTTTTAGCAAATATTTTATGTTCGTGGAGATGTAAATTCGCATATATAGTGATAATTAGTCGTTGATTTTTTTAATGATGTGGTTTTATACTATCCACCAAATCCACAAAAAAATTAATATCATGAATAATAATGAATTCACGTATGAAAACAGGACTAATATAATATTAAATCCATCAAATCTGAAAAACGTTCGCACTTCACCAGTAATGTCATTAAGTTAGTCAGTAAAATAATCCATCAGATGAAAACAAGAAGAGTTTAAAGATACCAAAGGGGTAATCAGAATCCGTAAATCGAGGAAGGACAGACAACACAATGACCAAAAGAAAGAGACAAAAGGACAAAGAACGATCTACAAAACATACACATAAAACTAAAGGGCGAGTAACACGAACCCCACTAAAAACCGGGGTGAACTCAGGTGCTCCGGAAGGATAATCCCTGTCGTCATGTTTGTTTACACAATTATGATCTACAAAGGAGCTTTTGGGAGGATATTACAAATAAGGCCATTGGTTTTCCATTGCAGAGTAACCCGTCCAATAAGGGTGATCGGTAGTTAGGATACAAAATAGTGCCTTCTGCATGGTGACTGTACGGCAATTTTCAGCAAAGCGAAACATTCAAATCATAAACATATTAGAGTAGCTTCGGCATAATAAAACAGTTATTGCCTTCGTATGATGTTCACCTCAAATGAAGGCAATAATTGTATATTATATGTGTTCTACGGCCTTTTCAATAATAGTTTAAGTTCATCGTGGCAGTAAGGAAATCGTGTGGACGGTGGTAAACCTAGACATAATGTAAGTCGCATACATTATCACGTAATGTTGTATAGGGCTCACTTTACAGTTGGGAATTGAACTCACTGATGTCATAGATATATATAAATTCAACTGCTAAACGATCGCGGCCACGACGGCTCCTTTTAAAATTATTTGTTATTCTATTTTCTACATTGATGTCAAACCAAGAAAACAATGAATTCAAGATGGTTATTGGTATTGTGGAATCAACCTAATATTTATTCAGGATTCAGAGAGTAAATATTGCGCGATATACATTGAAATTTGCCATGATAACGTCGATATAATAAACATCCAGATTATCTCATGAAATCTTATATTTTAGCATGGTGTGTACATTTTTTGTCTCTGTTTTTCAATAATCTTGATTAAAATGCCTCGCACATTATAACATTAAGCTGTTGTCAATAGAACATTTGCTTCAATTCACTTTTATGTACTATTCTCCCACTAAGAATAATTAATACAGATAAGTCACTAAAGGTTGATAAAAAAAAGACCTCGACAAACTTATAAACACCGATTTTTTATTGTATGTCGTGATTCTCGAATGTATATCCAACCAAAATATTACTTGCATCTACAGAAGTGCGTTTGAAAAATCTGAAAGGTACATTTAAAAATCTACAATTAGAAAACACAATAGCAATAGCATGCATATAGGACATATAGAAAATATCCGTATATGGTCAGCAAATGTAAAATTTATTAGTAAGAGCTTTAGAAAGAGCTTTAGAAACAGGATGAAAGGTGAGCTTTTCTGATCTGTTTCGCAGCGAATGGTACGTATATTGTGTTCATCCTGTAATGTCAAAACGTCCAAAACAGCTGTCAAATTGTCTGAAAAAGGCAGAAACATGGGTCGTTCTAATATTTTTCAATGCTGTTCTCTATCATGTCCGCGCTTATGTTGCTACTGTTTCTACATGAATTAGGGACCAGCAAAGCCATTTTAGTTAGTGACCATATAAAACAAAAATGCAACCAATCAATGCAATTTGACTGCTCAAATAGAACGATTGCAGGATAATTGCAATATACTAATAACTATAAGAACGCATTTGTTGTGTAAAGATTAATGTGCTGATTTGGAGCGCGGAAGAATTAACCCATCAACTATAAAATCGGTATTCGCTGCTTATCTACATGATATGAAAGGAGTGTGATTAAGACTCTGGTTGGATCAGAGTTCTGATTATGTGCCAGAGTGGGGTGACATTGTCTACCTGCGAAATGCTGTTATTTCATTGTCCTTGAGCTATCACCATTTAACAATCTTGCTGTATGTGTTGTTCTAGGCATTATCTTCACCGGAATGTCACTTGTTCTCGCTATGAAATATATTTTCTGTAGCATAAACAAATGCTCACATAATAATGACATAGCTGAAACATTGCTGACTTGGCATTAAACATAATTTACTCACTGTTAACCAAGCATTTAAAGATTACAATTTACTTCTATGGATTGGTAATGACGATATGTTTGTACTATTATCTGGTTTAGCAGACACGTCAATACAAATTTGCCAATACAAATATAGATATCAAATTTAGTGCAGTCAGTCTAGAACACAGAAACGAAGATTTTACATCGAAATACGCATATAACGGAGTTATCCGTAATAACTTAGGCTGAAATTTAAAACAATTGGACCACATATTCAAGGAAACGACTTGTCTGAGTTCCAGAGAGAGAAAATTACTGAGTTGGCGTTGAACAACAATCACTCCCTCACTGAGTTCGAGATACCAAGGTGTAATGTTATATTTTATATAAGTCATTTAAATCTTTATTTTCTTGTACTTTCTCGTCAGGAAGAAAAAAAAGACTATACGAACCAAAGTGAAAAAAAAGTCTTGAGGCAGATTTCGCTCAAGTATTTATTGCAAGATATGTTTGAAGATACCAAAGTGGTAAACAGAAGCCGAATATCCAAGAAGGATAGACCCTACAATTATCAAAAGAAAAACCATCAAACGACAAACTGGTCGAAAAAGACTACAGAGAAATCTAAAGATCAAGCAACACGAACCCAACACAACTCTGCGCGTGAAGCTATCGAGTTTCCTGTATAGGTTTTATTAAGTACATTCAAAGTCAAAAGATTTGAATGCTATTTTGAATAGCATTGCTATTTGTATACTATGTATTGTGACATAGAGGCGATGTTCGAAGGGACATCAGCTTAATCAGACGATCTGGATTAACAACAACAACCACAGTGCAAACATACATGTAAAAAACAACAACCAATCAAATAAAGCTTGGACAACACGAACTGATGCAAATAAAACGAAAGTGAGATGATGTGCTACGGAAGGGTTAGCATATCCTGTTAATGGCATTTGTGGCGAAATTGTAATCTTCAGTTTTGGCTATTCTGTTAAAGCCCTTGCTCCTAAAGACTATTATATTAATTGGCTTTCCAATCTTTTTACTAAGAGTACTGACGAACTGACGAAGGTTATTCTAGAAACTCGTGCGCACTAAATTAGATATCTACGTTGTTTTTATTACGGAAAAAGATCATATTGCAAGCAATTGTCAACCAGTTGATACACCGGAATTAGATCAACAAATTCATAAAGGGTACGATATCATTTCGTTGTTCATTACCTAAAGTAATATTGTTTTTAATCCAGTCTACTCTGTTATTATATTATCAGTTTCATTTCTCGTTACAGGTACTGCCATATTGTTATGCTACTTAAACTACGTTACTTTCTATTTGGGTTGTATGACAATTAACGAGAAACGAGTGTCCCAGAATAGACATTTCTTAACATGCAGATTAACACAATCAAGACAAGCCATGAAATAGGAAGGAACACCACCAACTAAGATATTATGTTGTGCCGGCTCTCCTCAACTTCACCGAAATGATGTTGAAGGATCTATAGAGAAATATCCCAAAATGGTATTCAAGATAATTGTTTCCTTTACTCCTGCAAAGATTATAATTTTGGTTATATTTGGTGCAATAATAGGTGTTTCCGTATATGGCGCGTTTCATTTTCAAGAAGGTTTAGATCGGAAGGATTTGGTAACGGAAGATTCATATTACCACACCTTTCATGCAACAAATACATGCTTGTATGACCAAATTTTTCCAATATCGTTATTTTCAAAATCGGGTGTCGATAACCGATCTGGAACAACTCTAGACGCCATTAATTCTCTTCGTAATAACGTTAGAAATGATACCAGTATCGACGACAACTTCTTTCTCTCTTGGCTTCATTCTTATATGATTTCATCAAATTATGACAATTCATCAACTATAAACTTTGTTTCTGGACTACAGACATATCTCTGCCATACCAGGTAATTTATACATCAATGATGTGACGATAGATGGAACGACAATAATAGCGTCAAGGATCCACGTGTTAACAGAACACATTGCTACCTCTAGTGAAGAAGCAGGTATGATGATTCGAATGAAATATACAACAGCCGCCTCATCTTTACCCGTGTTTGCCTACTCTCCTACATTTATTTTCATCGAACAATATGCAGCAATTTACTCTCAGACATTGCAGACCCTCGGGATATGTGTCGGTGTCGTTTTCCTGATAACCGCAATTTTCTTGCCCCTTCCGAACATGATTCTTTTCATTACAATGTCTGTGGTATTTATTATGCTATCAGTGATCGGATTCATGCATTTCTGGAATCTTACTTTAAGTTCCATGACTATGATTCACATCGTAATGTGTATTGGGTTCTGTGTAGATTTCTCTACTCATGTCTGTCATGCTTTTGTTCCGTCTGAAGACAATGATAGGAACAGACGTGTAGAACTCGCCTTAAACAGATCTGGGGGATCAATACTAAGCGGAGCCTTATCAACCATTATCGGTGTTTCAATGCTAATATTTTCGATTTCATTCATTTTCTTCTCGTTTTTCAAAGTAATGTTTCTTGTTATGGTTTTTGGATTAATGTATTCGATGCTTCTCTTACCAGTTTTATTATCATTCCTTGGTCCACACTACATGTATGTTGAAAAGATGACAAGTACTGTTGAAGACGCTGAAATTGATTCAACAAGTAAATTACGTCAGCTTGAAGACAAGACAGTGTAAAATGGTACTTAGTGATATTTCTAACGCTCTAGTAGATGGTGAAAAATCAGTGGTTCCGGTGTATTTTGGATCATGTGTACCAATGAAAAACTCAATTGTTCGATCGATAATACTCTATTTAAGGCGTCTATACGACTGTCATGAGAAGTGTTTGACTTGCAAAACCATACATGATGTTAATAATCAGTAAAACTGGACACGAGATTCGTAAATTGTAAAATAATTCATCAGGTTCGTAACTTGTAAATAATTCATAGCAGTTCATAGTTCTATGATATTAAAAGTTGTACATGCTGTTCGTAACTTGTAAAATATTTTATTAGTTTCGTAACTTGTAAAATACTTCACCAGTTGTGTCACTTGTAAAATACTTCACCAGTTGTGTCACTTGTAAAATACTTCATGAGTTGTGTCACATGTACAATACTTCACCAGTTATGTCACTTGTAAAATACTTCACCAGTTGTGTCACTTGTAAAATACTTCACCAGTTGTGTCACTTGTAAAATACTTCATTAATTGTGTCACTTGTAAAATACTTCACCAGTTGTGTCACTTGTAAAATACTTCACCAGTTGTGTCACTTGTAAAATACTTCACCAGTTGTGTCACTTGTAAAATACTTCACCAGTTGTGTCACTTGTAAAATAATCCACCAGTTGTGTCACTTGTAAAATACTTCATTAGTTGTGTCACATGTAAAATACTTCATGAGTTGTGTCACTTGTAAATGTGTACACGAAGCTTGTCGCTTGTACGATTGTATCTGAGGTCGTTATAAGTTTCATCATGTTTGTCAGAAAAATTTGAAGATATCAAATCGGTACTCAGAAGCCGTAAGAATAAGAAGGTCAGACAATACAATGGCAAAAAGAACAAGAACAAAAAGACAAATTATCTACAAAACGCCACACAGAAAAATATTATTGTAAATTGAAAGATTGTTTATCATGTCTGTATTTTGCATGACTGGACATGAGGTTTGTAAACATGTCAAAGTGGTCACGAAATTTGTAACTTTTTAAATTGTAAATGAAGTTTGTCACTTCTTAAACTGAACATGGGATTGGAAAGTTTTAAAATTGTACATAATGTTTGTAACATTTAACATTGTACATAAGATTTATATCTTGTAAAATTATACATGAGGTTTGTGACTTTTAAAACTGTACATAATGTTTCTGACTTTTAAAACTGTACATGCGGTTGGTAACTCGTTAAATTGTACAAGTAATACTTTATGAGTTTTGTAATGTGTAAAATTCTACACGAGATTTGTACCTTGTAAAGGATAACTCGAAGTTTACAACTAGTGAAATTCTACACGAGATTTGTACCTTGTAAAGGATAACTCGAAGTTTACAACTAGTAAAATTCTACACGAGATTTGTACCTTGTAAAGGATAACTCGAAGTTTACAACTAGTGAAATTCTACACGAGATTTGTACCTTGTAAAGGATAACTCGAAGTTTACAACTAGTGAAATTCTACACGAGATTTGTACCTTGTAAAGGATAACTCGAAGTTTACAACTATTGAAATTCTACACGAAATTTGTACCTTGTAAAGGATAACTTGAAGTTTACAACTAGTGAAATTCTACACGAGATTTGTACCTTGTAAAGGATAACTCGAAGTTTACAACTAGTGAAATTCTACACGAGATTTGTACCTTGTAAAGGATAACTCGAAGTTTACAACTAGTGAAATTGTACACGAGATTTGTACCTTGTAAAGGATAACTCGAAGTTTACAACTAGTGAAATTCTACACGAGATTTGTACCTTGTAAAGGATAACTCGAAGTTTACAACTAGTGAAATTCTACACGAGATTAGAATATTATAAATAAACGTTAGAGAAAAACCGAAATGTCAATCAATTATGGACAAATAAGAGACACAAGCAACATTGGGAATACAACACAGAACGACGTCATACAAAACAAACGACACAAAGAAAACTAAAATGATGGAACAACACGGACCCCGCCACAAAACGGGGGTCAATGCAGGAGCTGGGGAAAAGTAAGCAGTTATTGCTTCTTCAAAGGCATCCGCCATGTTCCTCATATAGTGAAGGTATGGAAGGATCAACTGATGAAATCAAAGTCTCTAATATAGGGTAGTTACTCTAAGCTGATTTATAATTTAAAGTAGTAGTCCCTTCATTAAATTTACTCTTCTATCACTATATGTAGACGTTGCAAATTGATGTGGAGATTTTTCGTTGTTATCAAAGTTTAAGGTGTGTACTTGAAATAACTTCTCCTGTACACATTGTCTTTTGCATGCCCATCAGGATAAAAAGGATACAACGTAACAGCTAGGGATGGTGATTACACGAAACGTGTCTTGACAGACCAAACAGGGTATGGAGATGTTTTAAGCTTGGTTGATTCTGTAATTTGGCATTTCAATGGACCATAATCATCCCGATACATACAGTAAAGTAATATACTCATTTAGGCTTATTTTAACAGGAAGTTACAAAATCATCATCATTATAAAAGACAACACAAACCTACATTATACATCGACCTGGATTTCCAACGTCAGATCTCGTGGGGTTTGTTTTGTGTGTATTGAGTTCGGGTATGATGAGAGGTGATTGTTTAAACTTTCTGTTCATAACAACAAAATCTATGCATAATATGGTTATATACACATATTACTCTACATAATCGTCCACATGGGCTGATATCATATCACATAGTTTATTTTATTAGCCTTAGTTCAAATATGTTGTGTTATTTCAGGTTCTGGTCTGTATATATTTAGTTCTAGTATCAGGGCAATCCTAGAACTATAAGACTCGGTTTTCGGTAAGGTCTAACTATCATTATTTAGACATTTAAATACCGCATACAAAAAAGGGGGAGTCACAACGTAATACAACATGAAAAGATGCATTTCAGATCATTGTTGTGCATTTCAGAAAATGTTGAAGGCTGAATGATGGAATTATAAGGGAAAATTTGAAGATAGCATGGGGTAATCAGAAGCCGTAAATCGAAGGACGGGCAATACAATGGTCAAAAGAAAAACGACAAAAGTACAACTTATGATGTACAAAACACTAAAGCTCGAGCAACATAAGCACTACTAAACACGGGGGTGAACTCATGTGCTCCGGAAGGGCACGCATGTGAGAAATTGTTTACATCCTTTGCAGTTTTGGACAAAATATTGCAGATTCTGTTAAGATCACCTAAATCATCAACTATGTTCTAATCTAAACGTTAGGTTTTAAGGTCAGAGGGTACCAAATGGGACCAATTCGGATTTCAAATTGGTTTGTATGTGTCCTCATCTTAATGAGTTACATCGATAACTCAAATAAAAAAATGGGGTCACCATCCTCGTTTTTTTCGTAATTTTGAGTTAAAATTTCGAATTTTATGCCATTTTTTATATAGAGATATAGGGGAAAACGTCGTTTTTTTTCTGTCCAATTATCACAATCTACACTCGATGGGGCACTTGAACTATAGGAAAATATTCAAAAAACTAACATAAAATAGATATTTGTATACCGAATCGATTCGCGCTGTATAGGTCACCATGCTCGTTTTCAAGATATAGAGCTCACAAGTTGAAGTACGGAACCTAAAAACAGCAAAAAACGACGTTACGTTACAAAAATGACTTTTTGACGTTATCAAACATAATTTAAACTACGTCATTCATTTAAAACACAAAGACAAATAAATAACTATGATCATATTAGAACTTCTATTTCATAATGGAGCATGTTACACATACATGCACAAAAACTGCACATAGTCATTGCCTTGCAAGAAAGTCGCATACATGTTTTATTATTTTCTTTTGATTTGTCACACGCGGTTTGTTGTTTTGCGTACGCTCACTTAAAATACTGCTAACACCGTCTTGTCCGGATCTGTTGTATGCACATTTTATGTGGGTAAAACTGAGACCAGTGCCAGCAGCTTTGTCACACATTTGATGAGACATTATCTTTTCCCGAATAACACGATTGTAAGTGTCCAATCCAATATAGTTTTCTTTTGGCTTGAGAATTTCTTGCGGTCTTCAACGTTAGTCACAAGAAAACTATGTTCTTGTAGTTGTTCCTCCGTTACGCCTGCTACAGACAAAAGATCGTATAACATTTTAACACCATCACCAGCATTCTGCGCGTTGTATCTACGATCTGGTAAAATATCATCAGCCAAGGAACTTTGTTTTTACGTTTGTCGCTTTGGGTATAGCTGTTTGAACAATTGTAGAGTATCTGAAAACCCACTGACTTCCACCTTGAAATCTTCCATCATGTTAGACCCTTCTATGTGTGACACTATTATCATGGAGTCAAATGATTTACAGTTATGCGCCGTTAGAAATGCATGATTTGGTAACCACTGAATACAATTTTTGAGAACATCATCTTTGGGGTAGGTAGCTAACTGTTGTCCTTTGTAGTACAGTTTAGCACCAGTGATGTATAAGCCAGTTACTTGGGATGAGTAGGTTTTTTTTTGTAGAATGTATCTATTAAATTCATCATTGTCTCTTTTAGCTGCAAGTTGTACAATTTCTGAATCAAAACCTACAAAAGCAAAGACAACATTGCGTAAATGGTAACCTACCATTTTGAATCAAAATTAGATAATGAATGATATACATGTACATTTGTACAGCCACAAACATCTTTTAAGGGACCAACCATTCAACTTGAAAGGGGGTGGGCATGGTTTCTCCCACTGGGTCAGAATATTTTTTCGCGCTTTGCGCGAACAATTTTTTTTAGTTTTTATACGCGGCGCGACAAAATATGTCTTCCAAATTTAGCATGATCTTATATAGTAAAACAACTGCCGCATATTATTTTTTGTTCTACCCATCCCAGCCAAATTATTTTTTCCTCAAAATTCAGGATCAAAATATTTGTTTAAACCCCCCCCCCCCCCCTTCTTTTCAAGGTAAATTATTTTTACTTATTTTTCTTGTATCTGCTGGTAACCTCCGCATGTCATGTTTTCTTCATTTTTTTCCGGTGTTGGCGTTTCGTATCCTTGACATTATTTTAACCCCATATTCGATATTTAGAAATTATTCGACAATGTTACTAATTCATATAAAATTAAAACTAAATTCACGATGCACATTTTACGAAATAACTGATAGCACTACTTGTAAGAGTTTTGTTGTCTTTCTTGATGTTAGGGAATTCGAAATATATTTTTTGATATGGTTTTTGTCACTAAGTTTTTCTATCTCTGGGTCTACAGTCGATTTAAGTCTAGATATGGTTGTAGTATCATCATCCATTGTAATACTTTGAATGCGGTATCCCAATTCCATTATATATGAAACAAGATCAACCGCAATGGCCGATTCCATTGATCCTGCACTACCGCCCGTCACAAATCGTGTCCACTCTATATTTTGTAAACCATTTTAGATGTTTAATTTTGTTAGATAGATAGATAGATTTATTTGATCAACTATCAACATATAAGCATTTCAAATACAAGACAATATAAGAAAATATCATACATGTTAAAACTTACTAAAATCATCAATTCTTAAATATGTGCTGATTTCTAATCTTGATAGCCCATAAAAGCCACATTGTGCGTATTTCCAATGGAGACCGTTTATTTAACATTCTTAAAAAAGATATAATATACTAAATGTGTATTTTTCTTTATTGCTTTATATAATTATGACAAAATGAAATTTTGATGGAAGGAGGAATCTGGGGTGATGGTGTCTATGCTTTCTCTTCTTCGGAAAAGCCGTTTATATGTTTTGCTCCCCGGTGGGGTCCTGAATTCCAGCTAGTTATTCTTAAATTGATAAATTCCCAATCCCGCGTAATGAAAAGCGTAAACCCGGGTGTCCCGAAAATGTCATACCGACTCTCTGGCTCATAAAAGGCATACATGCCAACCCTCGAGAGACTTAAAGCGGTAGGGGGTCTAGGGTTTGCCACCCCCCCCCCCCCCCCACACACACCCCCAGAGAAAATTGTTTTTCAGAAGGACACAAAATGGTGCATTCTGTTGCATTTTGGATATAAAATCTGTTCAGTCAAATCTTTAAATATAGTATGATAAAACCATGAAGAAATGGAAATTAGCATTTTACCATATCAAACTCGAACATCGCAATTTAATTGACAGATGTACGTTGAATGTGCTTACATACAAATGTACATATATACATGATTAATCAATCTACTGGCTTGATAAATGCACTTCAATATAAAATAGCGGGGCTATGTTACTTAAAATCATTTAATCCACGACATCTCTTGTGTGTGTTACAATAAGATATCATCAATTATGAGTGCCTATTGTCGAGTATGTTTTACTATCAAAGCGGAAAAAACATTTCCTGATTTATTGTTGAAAACAAGGAAGATTTACTAATATATTTGAGACTTAAATAACTTATTTTTCACAATTTTTTCACATTCACAGCTAAGTTGATAAAAAAAACATGCTAATATTCACATATGAAATTGTAAAGATGAAACTGAATTTTTAACTCCAAAATTAAATGTCTTTAAAACTATGTGCATAATGTATATAATATATAATATATTGATTGATATTTATCATTGCTCTGACTGCCTATTGTTGCTATATTATAATAAAAATGAAACTGAGTTTTTAGCTCCACAATGGAAAATAATTTAACTTTTTTATATTATAAAACCCAATGTTAATTTAATTATACCGAATTAGTTTAACAAATAAATCATGGAAGCCAGAATGTGTTTTGAGTTTTAACATGGATTGGCAGATATGAGTATTTTATACCGAACCAGAAGTGAGGGGTATGTAACATTTACTAATATATGCCAAAAGTTGAGGGTGGCAAAATTAATTTATCCCCCTTTTTCGCATTATATTTATGAAAAAAAACTTTTTTTATTTATTAGTATGTAAGCATACATATTGTCCAGTTAGTTAAAGGTATACGGATATTTGGATAAGGTATGCTTTGAAACCATAGTGACTATTTGTATTGCTGCACAGTTTTTAAAATTTACCAGGTAAATAAGGAATACATTTGGTTTGTATATTTTTCATAAAGATGTACATCGAATTATCATAATCCAAGCTATCATTATTTGACAGAGGTACGATGGATGTGCTTACTGCAAGGTGTGATAAATGTCAGATTACCAACAGAAAATACATTTCTCTGACGTCACACTATTGTTCGAACACCGGATTATTTTTAAGAATCTACAGTTTATTCTTTTATATATGAACTTTAACCTTTTACTATTTTAGGCTTAAAAATGTGTTTTAATTATTTTGGGACTTTCGTGTCTCGAACCATTGCTGGGCTTTTCAAAGTCAATTTGACTTTCAAAACTTCCATCTTACCATTCGGCTAGGTTGACAACAATAATAAATTCTATAATTAGTATATATAACTCTTGATAGTAAGCTTTGTTAAAAAATATCACCAATTTGCTTAAAAAAAGCAATTGATCAATATATATACAAGACACGATACAAGTAGATGAGTTCTGACATAATGTATGTTCAGAACTGACGAATATTCTCGCAATACAAAAACAACCAACGAACCGACCGCAACTTAACAAATCAGACAGACCACAGATGAACATCTGGGACACTTGAAAGACCTTGAAATATCTAAATATAAACGATTCTATTCACTTGAAAGACCTTGAAATATCTAAATATAAACGAGAATCGAAAGCACGGATGCCGAAAAAAATGTGTTAATTGTGGCTTATTTAGCTTTCTGAACATTAAAAAGGTAAAAATATAAAATAAAAACACTGTTGCAGATAGAAATGTATTATGTAAGAGAATACATTCCAACTTGTAGATTCTTAAATATAATCAACTCGACCCTGATGGGTCTCGTTGATTATTTTTAAGAATCTACAGTTGGAGTGTATTCTCTACTACATAATTGTTTACTTAACAATTACAGGTAGAGGGATAAACTTGTCATCATTTGTGTTAATTAGTCATTAAATTCAGCTGTGATTATTAACCATTAACTACGACTAATAAAGAACGATTATTGAACCCCAGACTCGTTTCGCTGATTGTACCAAGCTGAGTCATGATTTCAAAATATCGCCCCAAAATAATATCCGGAGAAATTTTTCGAATTTCTCTGACCCTATCGTTGAAGCAATGCATTCGGAATTCAGTGGTCGTAACCGGTCCGTTGATTTTATATCTACTTCCGTCAACGAAGGGTACTATACGAAAAATTTGGCAATAAATGTGTGAAAATCTTAAAACTCTGGAGAACTGAGCTATGGTATGCACAAAACAAAAACAGGGGCGAAAAGATGCGTCTTTTAGGAATGGATACATGTCCTAGGTTGAATGATATAATGGAAATTAATAAGGTGCAATAAATGTACTCGAAGCGAGCAGGGATACGATTTTTAAACCTGCGGAGTTTCACAGTATAGGAACCTGTACGCCTGAAATCTCTTATTGACGTGATCTTCTGTAAACTGCATTACGGTTTCGGTGGAATCGACTGCCAACGCTTTCAAAGTTTTTCAGAATTTATTATCGACAGATACGATGTATCTGTGTAAAAAAGTTACAGAATGTACATGATTCATTACTCTAACGGACGCTATTAAAGTTTCTTTGGATAAAATAACACAACATGCCTTAATAGCTTCCAATTTAGACTGTATTTGCACGATAGATTTGGATGTGAGAAGCATTCTTTTTACAAAGAAGCGATAAAGGAAACACAATTTTTCCTACTAAAAAATTGGCTTGAAAAAATGAATGTGCTGTCGGCTGTTTACTGTAGCTGTGTAAGTCTGTTTGACGTCGCGTTTGAACACGGTCTGTAACTTGATTGACGTGCTAAATTTGCATTTTAAAATGTCTATTTATTTAGCAACGCTGAGGTATTCATATCTGTAATTTTGCATAAACTGTGTTCATATCTATTGACATTACCAACACAAGTATCGGGAATATTGTTCAAGGATAAAGGGTCAAACGTGGCAATTTTATTTTATTCTTGTTCAAAAGAACCTGTTAAAATGATATATATGACGCTATAGGGCTAATACATTAAAAAAAGGTTCATATACTGTGGGTGTTTCATGCCTTGTGGATTATTAGTATCTATATAGGTAGACACATGCAATTTGATGTTAACATAAGATAGTATGAATACTGACACGAACAAATTAGAATAAGGAAAAAGAGATGAAATAATAAAAAAATAAAGAAATATTATTGAAAATAAATTTGTAAGCAGAAAGTTAGAAAAAAGAGGGGTGGTGAGTCCGTGCCACGAGCGTCTGTGATTAACATGAGTTTATATGTGTATATAATATCAAAAGAAACAAATATAATTGCTTCAAATTCAAATGAAAAGAAAGAAAATGGCTAAAATTTGAAAATTGGCTATTAAAAATATATATCCGAATTATCAAGCATTATACCGATATCGATTCAAGTGTTAATACCCGACTTCGCATTTCCTGTTTATAAAATAGATCGCGAACAAAGTGAGAGAAAAAAACGTTTCTAAGGTACGTTTGAAGATACCAAAGAGCTATTCAGAAGCCGTAGTCTTTGAGACCTTCATCGACAAAATTGTGACATGAGCGAGGAATTTCTAAAATTGCAAACACGCACAATGAAAGACAATTTACTTTTTACAGGAATTCCAGAAACCGCAGATGAAACAAGAGGTTGATGTTAAAAACTTTATTCATAATCAATTGAAAATTGATGAAAATATTGAACTACATGTTGCTCATCGTCTCCGTAAGAGGCGCGATGGCCGCCCACGCACTATAGTAGCGAAATTCGAAAAACGGAAGGACCGAGAGCGAGTCTTGGGTATTGTCAAAACAGGTGTTTTAAGGCGAACAGATTTTGGAGTGAATGAACAATACCCCGAGATTATCAACAGAAGAAGACAGGCGCTTGTTCCAAAAATGCACGAAGAGAGACGTAAGGACAATCGCGCTTTTATTAATTATGATAAGCTATATATTAATGGTGTTGAGTACAGACCACCCCCAGATGGACCCATGATGCACTTTCTTCAACCTGGAAACCCAGAACTTCATATGTGCTTTCCACCTCCTAGAAACCCGGACAACCAGTCAATAGGACAGGCAAGCAAGAGGAGCGACTGATGAAAATGCCCCAAGGTCTAAAAAACAGAAACTTAATTTTTCAGAAATAAAATGTATTTGTTTAAATATTTGTGGTATCAAGTCAAAACTTGTATTACCTGAATTTATATAGTTAATTACAACACATGATATATGTATTTATATACATTAAAAAAGGTTCATATTCTGTTGGAATTTCATGCCTTGTGGATTATTAGTATCTATATAGGGTAGACACATGCAATTTGATGTTAACATAGGATTGTATGAATATTGACACGAACAAATTAAAATAAGGAAAAAGAGATGAAATAATAAAGAAATAAAGAAATATTATTGAAAATAAAAATAAAATTCCAAAGTAATTGTAAATGGGGTGATTATGTAAGTAAAATTTATAAGAAAGCATGTGACAGACTAAAAATTCTTAGAATGCTCAAATATCAAGTTGACAGAAATGTATTGATTAATATATATTTGTCATTTATCCGACCTATACTAGAATATGGAAATGTAATTTGGGACAATTGTACCCAAAATGAAGCTAATCTATTGGAAAGTGTTCAGGTTGAGGCAGGCAGGATAATTACAGGGTTGAGAGTAAATTCATCCAGATCTGAATTATATAGTGAACTTGGCTGGGAACCCCTTTATAAAAGAAGAGAGAAACAAAAGTTGATTTTACTCTATAAAATAATAAATGGTTTAACTCCGGACTATATGTATGACATGATCCAACCATACACAGAAAATATTCACGATTATAATCTACGACAACAAATATCGGGGGAAAATTTTAGACTACCCTTTTGTAATACTGTATCATATAGCAAAAGTTTCATCCCTTGTACGTTACGACTCTTTGAATGGTCTGTCTGCCTCAACAAAGTCTAGTCCTTCTCTTAATATATTTAAGACAAGACTGAACTCTGGTACAAAAGCCTCGCCTAAATATTTTCATATAGGTGACAGAAAAGAAAATATCATACACTGTCAGATGAGGAATGATGCTAGCAATCTAAATCTACATTTGCAGCAACATCACTTATCTGATAGACCATCTTGCCCACATTGCAATGATCTCTGTAAAAGCCCCTCCCATTATTTTATGCACTGCCCTTTATATAATATTCATAGGCAACAACTTGTTGATTCCTTTAATAAACTTAACATAGAATTTACTATTCAAACCATTCTTTATGGAAGTGAAACCTCTGATTATAATCAGAATGTAAAACTTTTTCGTGCAGTACATTCCTTTATTAAGCGGAGCAAACGATTTGATAATAATATAGTAATATAAATTTAATTTTTTAAACATTTTAAACTATAACAGTATTCTCACATATGATGGACCATGATTGCAAATATCGGTACTATTCCTCTCACATGACTAAATTAAATTAACTTATTGATATTCTATTTATAATTTATTTTGTTTTATAAATATATACATGTATATATAATGTCATAAATCTCATATTTACACTATGATTACCTACTGCATGCTAATAAAAAATTTCTGAAATGAATTAAGTATTTAAATTAAATTGAGAGGTAATAAATCTAGCAACATCGTACACTGGTAACACTTTTAGATAGCAACTAATTGTATTTAAAAAAAAATTAGTAGATCTCATATCAGCCAAATAGTCAGTAAAATCTAATCAATGTTAATTACTTATCAATAACTGAATATATGAGATTTCTGACTGCTATTGTATACTCGAGTTATTTCCCTTTGAGTATGTAATTCTATATTGTGTATTGTAAATATTAACTGCATGCATTATTGATTGTTGCTGTTGCCTTGTGTATGGAGAGGATTTATATAGGCTATTCAGTCGGGAAGCCACGCACAGATTCCGTACCTCCAACAATGCAAAGTCAAATCCCGAAATCAAGGGACGTAACTCTATTTTTTTTAGACATGACGTTTTACAAGTGAGCGGCCATGCAATGTTTACGTCGTCACCCCATGTGTTTTTACTGAATATCTTCATAAATAAAACTGAAAGACGTATTCATTTTTATTGAATCCATTTTTTAAATAAAATTGTAACATGACTGACGCGTGAATACGTGTATTTATGATATCGTTTGCTTGAAATCAACGTTGGAACTCGGGATACCGCTGCTGATGAAATGTTGTAAAAAAAAATGGCGCTAAACATAGACTCTTTAACTAAGTGGAACAATTGCATCCCATTGGCTGTTTATTAATAAATTTGGTAAAAATAGCTAGAATCACGTATTAGAGTATGGATTATTTGCATATTTCCCCATCATTCGTCACTAGAATTCCATATTTGGATGTAAACAAGAAGCACTATATTTCGAGATTCTAACCAAATATTTCTGGTTTTTTTCATAGATTGATCGATCTATTAGGATGAAAATGTGACTGTTTCTGTTTAAACACGAAAGAACCACTTGACCAATCATAGTCACACATATATAGAGTCATTTTATTCCATTTTTAACAACAAATCTTTCATTTTCGTTGACTCGTTCCATGGCATTTATGGACATGTCAAAATATTGACATAATTAATAAATACATTTTAGAAATAAAAAGGTCTGCATTATAATGTATGATCTTGTCATGCAGAGAATGGTGAAAGATTATGTTAAATTCACTTTAGATTAACATGGCATAGCATAAGGCTACATATTTAGTACAGGTCAAGCATTTACACCCCCCCCCCTTTTTTTTTCATTTTCAGTCTGTTTTCCTGAAATACTTATTGATGTGTGAACATGCTACTTTTCAGTGCCAATGGTATTGACAACCTCCAGTTTTAGTTAGTTTTAGATCATTGTAGGTAGATATATGTATATACAGACTGGACATGGGATGTTTATTTTTTTTTAACAAGAGTCTGAAAATACCAAAGGGGCAAAGTTACAGATTCTATGAGTATAAATGCAAAGTTTCCTGTGATGTTTATTGGTTGAATATTTGAATAAATAAAAATAAGAATATATGATAAGTCTTATATATATATTCATACAGGTTTGAAAATCAATATATATATATATATATATATATATATATATATATATATGTTTTTTTCTTCTAAAATATCCATGAAGTAAAAAAAAAATGGACCAGCATTCCAATTATTTTTAAAGTACATCATCAAACAAATGCCATGAGTTTTCAAGACACCTTGTGTCATAAATTATAATAAAGTCATTCAGAAAAGAACTTTCTGATTGTGTAATTTGTGTAATTTGTGAAACTTCATCTGAAACTCAAAAGGTTTATTTCAATTTCAATTGAAAACCAGGACTTGTCTTAAACATTTCAAGAATGAATTAAATTTCTGTGAAGAATTTGGCTCAGAAGATAACTTATATTGTGGTACATATTGTTATAAGAGTTGTAACACATTTTCTAGGTCAGAAAGTGGAGCTGAAACAAGATCTCAAACTTTTCAATTTCTTATAGATATATTGAACCAGAACCAAGTTGTTGAACAAGTTTCTACAGACATTTAGACCTGTATACACTCCAACATGTTGTTGAATTTGTTATTCATGCTTTTTTTTAGATGAAAAGGTACTTATGTTGCCTGTTGTTTATGAGAAATATAATTATCTTTTATCTATGAATATTAATGCCGAAATTTATAAATTTTCTTTTACAGAAAAGAATTTTTCAAAATGTGCCCATTTATTAACTTTTTTCCAGTCATTGGAACAAATAAAATAATTTGTTTAACTTCAATTTTAAACAATATTAACCAATACTTGGTTATTTTGCCAACAGAAAACATATTCATTCTATTCTAATCATTTAATTTACTTAGTGAAATTAGGAATTCTGGTTTGTCCTTTCATGTGAATGCAAGTATTCTGTATGTGTCTTAAAATTATGTGAATGGTAGTCATTCAATATGCTCTTTTATGTGAATGCTAGTTATTCTGTATGTGTCTTTTATGTGAATGCTAGTCATTTTGTGTCTGTCTTTTATGTGAATGGTATAGTCATTCTGTTTGTGAATGTCATGGTGGAAAAATTATTGCAATCTAAGTATCCATATTTGTAAATGCTGGTAATTTTGTGAATGTCTTGGAGAAAGAATTATTGCAAACTAAGTACCCATATTTGTAAATGCTGGTCATTTTGTGAATGTCCTGGAGAAAGAATTATTGCAACCTAAGTACTCATATTTGTAAATGCTGGTCATTTTGTGAATGTCAAGGGGAAAGAATTGTTACAACTTGACCACCCATATATGTTATAAAAGCTAGTTTGTAGTTGTGTCAAACACATGAATATTCCAAATACATTGATATTTACATTGTGAGATAAACATGAAACTTGGTAGCTTTCATTCAGATAATAAAATTTCCTAATTTCAAGAAAGATATTTGCTTACACTGATTTTTTTTTAATTTGCCTTGATATAATAGGAAGGGTTAAGATATCTGAATACAATTTTTATCCCCCTTTTTGTCTCAAGGTTACACCTTTTTTTAGATTTTTTTAACATGTTTTCTTTTTATAATATTTTCATATTTTTTCAATTCGCTTAATTTTTATTTACATGCCTTTATTTTTTCCACACATTTATTTCTTTCTATTTATCTTGTACCTGTTGTATTGAAATTAAAATAAATTGAAATTATTAATTGTTGTACATTCCCTGTGCAAGTCTAGTATCATAGATGATTTTGTTTTAAATTTAAAGTGATAATAAATAGTAATTCCCCAGTCTAAATTACAAAATGCACAATGTCTAAAACAATATTGCAATACAAATAATTCAATTAAACTGAAAAATACGGTATTAATACAAGAAAATTAAAAAAAGACATAGACACCCCTTTCCCAAATGAAATATACTCTTTCGGATGTACGCTTAGGTGTCGTTTATTGTTGATGTTAAGAAACACCACCGATGTGTTCCGAAAGACAATGAATTTCGATGTTTGGCAAATCGTCGATCCGACCAAGGTGGGTGTAGGGCTAAGTGGAACAATTGCATCCCACAAGACATTGACACTAGTTGTCGGTATGACAATGATCCTAGATGATTTCCTCAGGCAATGTATGTTACAGAAAGCCATCATATTGTTTTAATTAATTTTTCTCTTTTAAATAGAACCACCTTGACATTTGTTTTGAAATTGAGTCCACTTCAATTAGCAAAATTCGATGTTTGTACACAATATAAATAAAAACTGAAGTGATACAATAAATTTCTATTTATCCATAGACATCTTCCGTATATTTTAATTGATTTCAAGCATAAATATTTATTGTAAACCGACGTATTTTAAGCGAAGGGTTGAACGTCATTTTTCATCAAAAATGAAGCGAAAGTCACGTGACTGGGACTTGACTTTGGAGCTCTCCTGTCACGCTGGCTGTCCTACTGATTGCCTGCTATCTAATCCATTTCATTTATTTATGAATAAAATATGTTTAAAATGAAAATGAAAATAAATTGGTAAGCAGAAAGTTAGGAAAAAGGGGGGTGGTGAGTCCGTGCCACGAGCGTCTGTGATTAACATGAGCTTATATGTGTATATAATATCAAAAGAAACAAATATAATTGCTTCAAATTCAAATGAAAAGAAAGAAAATGGCTAAAATTTGAAAATTGGCTATTAAAAATATATATCCGAATTATCAAGCATTATACCGATATCGATTCAAGTGTTAATACCCGACTTCGCATTTCCTGTTTATAAAATAGATCGCGAACAAAGTGAGAGAAAAAACGTTTCTAAGGTACGTTTGAGGATACCAAAGAGCTATTCAGAAGCCGTAGTCTTTGAGACCTTCATCGACAAAATTTGTGACATGAGCGAGGAATTTCTAAAATTGCAAACACGCACAATGAAAGACAATTTACTTTTTACAGGAATTCCAGAAACCGCAGATGAAACAAGAGGTTGATGTTAAAAACTTTATTCATAATCAATTGAAAATTGATGAAAATATTGAACTACATGTTGCTCATCGTCTCCGTAAGAGGCGCGATGGCCGCCCACGCACTATAGTAGCGAAATTCGAAAAACGGAAGGACCGAGAGCGAGTCTTGGGTATTGTCAAAACAGATGTTTTAAGGCGAACAGATTTTGGAGTGAATGAACAATACCCCGAGATTATCAACAGAAGAAGACAGGCGCTTGTTCCAAAAATGCACGAAGAGAGACGTAAGGACAATCGCGCTTTTATTAATTATGATAAGCTATATATTAATGGTGTTGAGTACAGACCACCCCCAGATGGACCCATGATGCACTTTCTTCAACCTGGAAACCCAGAACCTCATATGTGCTTCCCCCCTCCTAGAAACCCGGACAACCAGTCAATAGGACAGGCAAGCAAGAGGAGCGACTGATGAAAATGCCCCAAGGTCTAAAAAACAGAAACTTAATTTTTCAGAAATAAAAGTATTTGTTTAAATGTTTGTGGTATCAAGTCAAAACTTGTATTACTTGAATTTATACAGTTAATTACAACACATGATATATGTATTTTTATAGAGACAAAAACTGATAAATATGACATTTTAAATATCCCAGATGGTTTTAGCTATGTTGCAAAAAATAGGAAAATATTTAAGCATAAATCTGGAGGTATTGTTGTTGTATATAGAAATAATCTTAAAAATCATATTAAATTTTTGCATTCCAATTCTGATTATGTGTCATGGCTGAAAATTTCACAAGTATTTAATAATTACCTTTTATTGAGATGTGTATACATCCCACCTGAAAACTCTATATTCGTCAATAGATGTATTTTTAGATATTGAAAATGAATTAGTAAATTTCATAGAAAAAGACATGAAATGTACACTTGTTGGAGATTTTAATGCTAAAACAGCTGTTTTAGAAGATTTTTCAGAACCAGATGAAACTTTTTTGAATGTTATGGATGTAAATGTAGAAGATGACCTATTTAGATATTGCTATGACTACCAAGTTTTACTTGAAAATAATATTTCCTTAAAAAGATATACTCAGTGTGAATGCAGACCAAATAATTTTGTTATATTTAATTATAACGGCTCTTTTGTGAAGGCACGAGCTAAATTGATGTATCAAGCTTGCAAAGCTTTTATTGTTTGTATAGAAAATTGAGAAATATATCGATTCCAATAGATTTACAACTTAAATTGTTTGATACACTTATACTTCCAATACTTACTTATGGCTGTGAAATATGGGGTTATGAGAACACTAAGCATCTAGAAAAACTTCACCTTTAGTTCTGTAGATATATGTTGGGTGTTAGAACCACTACTCCAAATTTTATGACATACGGAAAACTTGGTAGAACACCTATAGATATACAAAAAATGTATGCATATAATTAAGGATTGTAAATTTTTGGAATAGACTTATTTCAAACGAGAATAAACTTAGTTGTATTTTATATAATATTATGTTTAATTTGAGTATTATTGATAATGTTCAATTTAAGTGGCTAAATGTTATCAAATCAATTTTGAGAAAACTGGGCTTAATTATCTATGGAACCAACAACAGCCAGTTCAATCAGTGCAACTAAAATTTATTGTTAAGCAAAATCTGACTGATCAATATATTCAAAAACTGGTTTAACCAAATTGAGAACTCTTCTAGGGGAGAATTGTATGGCATATTTAAAAATGAATTTAATTTAGAGAAATACTTATTGAAATTATTACCACATGAGAGACACATGATAACAAAGTGTAGATGCAATAACATTAAACTTCAAATAGAAACTGGAAGATGACCGAATACTCCCAGAGAAGAACGTATTTGTCATCTGTGTAATGTTGGTTTAGGTACTGAATTTCATTTTTTATTTGAATGTACCTCTGCTGATGTACAAAGTCTTAGATGTAAATGTATTGATTTAAACATTTTTATTGATGAATTACATATTACATTTTTTTTCACAATACAATATAACATAGGATTCAGAAACAAGCGTAACGCTTATATTAATCCGTTTCCTAAAAAAAACCACATGAAAAATTGGAAATAGTCATTAAAACATACTCAATTCATTTAACATTGTTAAAATAACTGGAAATTAAAGGAAGAAGAAGAAAAAGAAACTTGTAAATGTATTCCAATTTATTATACTAGATATGCAAACATGTACAAAATGAAAGGCCTGTTATCTTTGTGTAATGTTAAGGTTCTGAAAAAATTGTCATTATTTATATCTAAATTGCAAAATGTTTTGTAATTATATTCTGAGGCTGTAGTTATATCCGTCATTATGTAAAATATTTTGTATAATATTCCTCTTGTTACAATTGTATATGTGTCTGAGTGAATAAAGAACTTGAACTTGAACTTAAATGATTAAATAATTTTTACAAGAAAGGCCAGTTTTACTGTGCATCAGTTATCATAGGTAATGAAACTGTTCCCTGTCAGAACAAGAATTTTTTTTATCTAAAATTACGGGACCTCGGTGGCTCGAACTTCCGATAGCTCGAACATATTTTGACAGTACCTTCGAGTTCGAGCGAGCGAAGTTCTACTGTATATATATGTTTAGGAGTCGTAAGTTCAAAATGTAGTGCTTCAAAACTTTATTTTAAATACGGTTTCTGATTGGTTTAAGGATAACAAATTGACCAATGGAAGTTTCCGGTACAAATTAAGAGGGAAACGATTACGGAAAGGGCCTAAATAATTTGGATTTGTACATTTATACGTCGTAGAAATCTACAAGAATAATCAGCATGTGAACAATTCACAATAAAAAAAAATTTACATTTTTTTTTAAATCGGTAGGAAAACATCCAAAATCGGTAGGTGGTAGAAGACTTAAAAATTCGGTAGACTACCGCGTAAATTGGTAGAGTTGGCATGTATGAAAAAGTGTTGTCTCATTGATTCCGAAAAGAAAATACACATGCATGCAACCAATGCCGTAACGTCAGGGCCGATAACTCTTGACGTAACGTCATTTAGTATCCTCTCACCTTAATATATATATTATCATGACGAAAATTTTTAAAAGGGCAACTCGCACAAAGCAATTCGAACTGAAACGGTATTAACTCATCAGCGGTTTTTTGCATTCAACCAACGGTCGTTGTTTCATTATAGGCTTGACAAAACTTGTTTTACTTTTCTTTTCTATGCGAATCCGTTAAACATCTTGTGCGAACTATGAGTAGTGTTGCCATCCGTTGCTACCCCTTTCCGAAATCAATGGCAACTGTACACATTTGCAGTGGGAAATCAAGCGATGAAACATGAATTTGTAGGACATATTGTCGTAATAGCCAACATGATCGTCGAGATATTTTAAGGAAATAAACTGAACAAAGTTTACATTTCTAAAAACGGTATATATGGTTTTTATTTACATGTATTATTCTTTTTATAGTTTCCCTGTTTAGATCGTCATCTTAGATATGCAAATTAGTAAATTGCAACTCATTTCTGTCCAGTGGGACTCCTATCATTTCGCAAGATTCGCAAGCAAATTAGACATTCTCATTCATATACTACAGCAGACGATCGTAATAATTTTAATTAAGTACCTGGCTGTCTTTCTGTAGTTGTTAAATAACAAATATGCGTGCATATGTACCAACGTCTGCAATAATAACATAGTATTACAATGAAATTAAGTCGTAGCTGTTGGATATAAATTTGGCACAAAGATGACGAACTATACTGAAAGAGATTAATAACGACAAAATTGTCTGACCAATGACACTATCAGGTACATAGTAATACATTAACATATTAATTATGACTCAGCTTTTTCTTGTAATTATAATAATTATTGCGGTTTAAAATTTCGGTTAAGGTTGTGGTTAACTGAAATTTTCGGAGAGGATTTTCAATTGCTTTTATGCTTTGTGGAAGAATTTATCATACACACATGAATTTTAAACAATACATACAATTGTAAGAACTAAAGAGGGTAATCAGATGTCGTAAATCGAAGGTCAGACAATAGAATGGCCAGAAGGACAAGGACAAACAATGCTCTACAAAACACTAGACAAAAAAGATTGAGCAACATGAACCCCACAAAAACTAAGGGTTAGGTTAGGATTATGGTGCTTAATGCCACTTTCGAAAATATTTTAGTTATATCATAGCGGTCAGTTTTATTGGAGCAGGAAACCGGAGAAAACCAAGTCGCAAGTCACTGACAAATTTATTACTTAATATTGTATCGAGTACTTCTCGCCATAAGCGGGATTCGAACTCACAACTTTAGTGGTAATATGAACTGATTGTACAGGTAGTGTACAGATATTGCTAACGCTTCAACAACAACAAAAGACGACCCTCCCCTTTTTTATTATATTTTAAGCATTCAGTAAAAATTGTAAAGCAATAGGATTTGAAAATATACAGCGATAAAAAATTTCAGGGATGTTAAGGAATCGCTATGGATAAGAAATACAATACCACAACATTGATTTAATTTTGTGACGTCACTGCCATCTCTTTCTCATTAAAATGATAGTGTTTTATTTTTTAGTTTTCATTTTGTAACTCGTTATAATGATAAATTCATTGTTATTATTTTTTCTTTGTCATTATAAAGTTTCACTGCAGAAGGTCGCAAGATGGAAACGTATGAAGATATTAATGGAATCAGAGTTTTTATTATACACTAATGAATATATATCAATATATACTTAAGTATGTCTAAGAATAAGCAGCAATAATTTGTACTTTGTCGGTCAACTGCAATGTCAAAAAGCACAACAATACAGTCAAATTGTATTTAAAAAAAGCAGAACCAAAGAAACAAGCTTCGTTCTAATCGTTTTTGATGGTGTCCTCTAGTAATTCCGCGCTTAGGCTGCTACCGTATCTTACTATTGCTCAACATAAAGTTAATTACAGAACTAGAGACTCATCGTTGGGTCAGGCGAGCTAAAAACAATATCTTGGTCAGTGACCGTATATAACAAAAGTTGTCCAGTCAATATAATTTTGCTGGTCAAATAAAATAAGTCCAGGATAAATACGTCTAACAGAAAGCAGCAATCATCAGTATGTTGTTGTATTTTTGAAAACGGACATCATGTATACATGACAGAAATATAATTCAAGCGTCCGAAAATAACAATCATACAATGTATCTAACTAGGTCCCGAGAGGATACTATTATGTTGTTTCAAATAGTTTATATATATAATCATTATACAGTTGAATTTTTAGATGACAAATTGTTTACATTTATGTTCAGCCCTCAGCAGGATTTGAACACATCGTTGGTACTCTGTAGCACCTATTCACTTAGCATAATGACGAAACAGCAAGTTCCCTAGGCTAAATCCACTATTTATTACTCTCAGAGAGCCGTGCAATAATCAACGACCTAGATATGATATTACATGGCTTCATGTTACAAATCATTTATACCACGGTTTTCCGAGTTTAACGGTTAAACAATCTTTTAACATAAGGCTTGTTTTTTTTATTATCAAACTTGTTTATGGTTGAAAACAACCTGAAACATGTTTAAATCATGAACCATAAACATGTTTAAGATAGATAAAAAACGCAATGGTTGAAGAACAATATTTAAGAGAAATTTTCTAGTTCATTGATTATTTTTTAACAAAGTAAAATTAATTCTTCATTTAAAAATAAAACAATTCAACTCTTAAACACACAAACAAAACAAAAACAACACAAAAAACAACAAATAAAATAATTTCATTCTTTATAAACAAATACAACAATGCAGAATGTCAATAAACAACTTGGAAATGTGTCTATAATACACAGATGTTCCTATTACAAACATATACTGGTAATTAACAAGGTTCAAACATATTCAACCGTGCTTCGATCCCGGTTAAGATGTTCTTTAACCGTTTAACCGCATGGTTAATTAAGTCACTTAAAACCACACCGTAAAAAACACTCAACCATAAAAAAGTTTAAAACCAAGTTATTGGTTAAGAATTAAAAAACAAGCCTATAGCTTCGCGTGCGATTATTTTGACGGTTTAACTCGGGAAACCGTGGTATAAATATTACTTGTCCATATTAAAGGGGAATAATGCTTATAAAACAATGATTTTAGAATCGAAAGTCGAACTGTGCAAATGGTCTATTTAAAGACGAATCAATGAAATTCGAAACTAATATATAAAATCATTTCACCGACAAAATCGGAAGAATTAAAATTCAAATATGAAGCTATAAATAATCTAATAATAAATAAAAGATCAATCATTTAGTGTACACACAGTTTAAAACTGTATGAAATTTCCATTAAAATTACGAAAATATTTCTTTTCTTTAGTATGCCAATTTGCTTTCACTTGGCGTAGTATGCGGGAATATCTCAAAGTTGTTTTATTAATAGTTTTATTAAAGCGCTTTATCATGGATTTAAATGCTTAAATATTGAATATTTTTGAACGGTCAAAAAGGGAATTTGGTTTTCTAAAGATCACTTTTAAAACGAGTATTAGTGTAATAAGAATACACAATCGCCGTTTACCTTACATAAATGAATGTGGAATCATAGACATATCGATCAGTACCAAGCTATATATAAACCAGGTAATAATCGATTAATGGTGCCTTTGGAAATCAATTCACTTTTGATATTTAAATACATACACAAGGATATTTAATCTGGTAAAATAATTCCGTAAGTATATTATTTCTATATAATAAACATTGATACGTCTATAGTTACACAGTATTAATACATGTTATATGTATTATGTATATAGTCGGAATGTATGAAATTTATTATAATGAGCTTTAGAAACAAATAGAGAATCTAATCTCTAGCGAGATTTTCTAGCCTGTTTCGTAGCGAGTGTAAATACATTTTTATTTTTTTCCACATTGTATTATGTTTATACTTTAGAGCCTAATATAAATGACAAGAGCAGAAATCATTGTTATCAGATTGTTTACAAAGGTGTCCTCTTTCCAAGCCACTGTATACTGTTACCATTACTGTTACCATTACTGTTACCATTACTTACCATTCGCTCTACATAAAACAGTTACCAACCAGAAGACAGTTTATTACATAAAACAAACTAATTATATATATATATAATGTATCTATAGGTGTAAAGAGCATGAATCAACAGTAATACTAGTATAAGTACTGGAAACAATGTTTTGTATCAACAGTAATACTAGTACAAGTACTGGAAACAATGTTTTGTATCAACAGTAATATTAGTACAAGTACTGGAAACAATGTTTTGTATCAACAGTAATACTAGTACAAGTACTGGAAACAATGTTTTGTATCAACAGTAATACTAGTACAAGTACTGGCAACAATGTTTTGTATCAACAGTAATACTAGTACAAGTACTGGAAACAGTGTTTTGTATCAACAGTAATACTAGTACAAGTACTGGCAACAATGTTTTGTATCAACAGTAATACTAGTACAAGTACTGGAAACAGTGTTTTGTATCAACAGTAATACTAGTGCAAGTACTGGAAACAGTGTTTTGTACCAACAGTAATACTAGTACAAGTACTGAAAACAATGTTTTGTATCAACAGTAATACTAGTATAAGTACTAGAAACAATGTTTTGTATCAACAGTAATACTAGTACAAGTACTGGCAACAATGTTTTGTATCAACAGTAATACTAGTACAAGTACTGGAAACAGTGTTTTGTATCAACAGTAGTACTAGTACAAGTACTGGAAACAATGTTTTGTATCAACAGTAATACTAGTACAAGTACTGGAAACAATGTTTTGTATCAACAGTAATACTAGTACAAGTACTGGAAACAATGTTTTGTATCAACAGTAATACTAGTACAAGTAATGGAAACAGTGTTTTGTATCAACAGTAATACTAGTACAAGTAATGGAAACAGTGTTTTGTATCAACAGTAATACTAGTACAAGTACTGGAAACAGTGTTTTGTATCAACAGTAATACTAGTACAAGTACTGGAAACAGTGTTTTGTATCAACAGTAATACTAGTACAAGTACTGGAAACAATGTTTTGTATCAACAGTAATACTAGTACAAGTACTGGAAACAATATTTTGTATCAACAGTAATAATAGTACAAGTAATGGAAACAGTGTTTTGTATCAACAGTAATACTAGTACAAGTACTGGAAACAATGTTTTGTATCAACAGTAATACTAGTACAAGTACTGGAAACAATGTTTTGTATCAACAGTAATACTAGTACAAGTACTGGAAACAATGTTTTGTACATATACATTTAGCTAAAAATTGCACTAATTGTTCCGTCTACTATATTATTGTGTGAGTACGTGAGCTGTTACTGTTAAACGCCAAGTGACCAATTTTACAACTATTTCATGGCCTGAACAAGTTCATTATAATGAGTTGATGCTGAGCATTGACCAACACTGTGAGTTTGATTTTTATATTGCTGGCTAACCGAAACAAGAGTTCAAATATAGGCATGTTGTTCCATTCTAAAACAGTAGACTAACAAGCTAACATGGGTTTCACAAGAAAAAAGATAAGAAGGTATCACAATCATTAATTTCACGTTCCTCTATACATGATGTCACTGCATAATTCTGTGTTAGGTGATTTTGTTCATGGTATCTATCCCATTGAGCTTGAAATAAAGGATACCACATATACAGCTAGGTTTTGTTTCATACCTTGACCAAAACCTTGTAATTGACATTGATGGTTGGTAAGAGATGATTTCAATTTCCCCATTGTGAACGTTCCATTTATATGTAGCAACATTCAAGCAGCACCTGCATATGGAGTATACATCTCTCAGTTTATACGATATTTGAGAGCTTGTGGTTCCTATCATGATTTCCTTCTTAGAGGGTTTCTACTAACAAGGAAACTACTGAACCAAGATTCCTAGTGGTTAAGTTGAAGTCATCATTAATTCTGCAAGTGGAATTTGTGTCTCTCAGTTGACCAGAGATTTCAGAGCTTGTGGTTCCTATCAGGATTTCTTGATGGAGGGTTATATTGTATGTCCTTTGATTTACAACTTCTGATTACCCCCTTGGTATTTTCAAACTTTCCTCAACAATTAAACATCCAAGGTGGTTTAATAATTCGTCATCTCTGTTTAAATATAAAGTTATTAAAATGTGTATTATTTAAATATTGTGTGATACAATAATGTAAATATTTTTTTTCAAATAAAGACCGTTAAATACATATTTGTTAAATAATTGAACAATTCAATTATCAGTTTAGAAATTGAACCATATATTTATTAATTTACGTTTTTTTCTTATTTTCTCGGTCTGTATTTTAGGTTATTCCCGATCTATTTCGGATCATTTTATTGAATAAGTGCAAATTTGTATTCGTATTGACAAATATTCGTATGTTAATAATAGCTCAACAATGTTATTGTTAAAGAATCCCATTATAATATGTTATACAGTAATTGTGTTGTCAAGGAACAATTTTCAAATGGATGCAAATATTTACCTTGCCAAATTGTGGAGTCTAAGTTAAAACGAAAATCGACATGATGGCTATTCAAATATTAACTCCTTGCCCTTCCGGAACACCTGAGTTCGCCCACGGTTTTTAGTAGAGTTCGTGTTGCTCGATCTTTTGTTTTCTGGGTAGTGTTTTGTAGATCGTTGTTTATCCTTTTTCTGTTGGCTATTGCGTCGTCTTTCCTTCTTCGTCTTGCGAATTCTGATTGCCCCTTTGGCATAGTCAAACTCTTCTTAACTTTACTCCTGTCGGAAGAAACGTAAGACTCTATAATTAATTCCTACAGCTACTACACTAAGTACGCCGCATTAAGTAGTAAGAGTAATCACTAGTTGGCTTGGAATCGGGATATTGTACCCGAGTGGGTCGAAATGTCTACCCGTGGACTGTTGTTTTAGTAGTCCTAGCACAATAGACAAAGGAATTTGATATTCTGGGCCGCTGACAAACACTACCCCCGGGTTATAACAGCATATGATATCCAGGGTCAGTTTAGCCATCATTATAACTATGAACACCGTCATGGAAAATTGAAATCTTTGGTCTGTAAATATTTGGGTCAATATTGTATGGGCTTGAAAATACCATATGATGCCAACCAATACAAATTTCCACTTCATGTTCATTTTCAGAAAACTATTTATCTATCACTTGAGACCAGATTCGTCTTCTATGACTATCAAGAGGATACAAACAAAATTAGAAATAAATAAACATTTTTTCATGAATTCCTTTCAAGAACTATTTTTTACATCGAATTTCTTCTTTGAACAGCTTAAACATAACATTTATGTAACCAAGCTAACTAATATTATATATTTTTGGCCTTGTCATTTTTATTGGACATCCAGCTAACATCTGACATCATAATCAATCGGGTCACGTCAGAGATCAGATTTCAAACGTAACAATCAGTGGTGAACCTAGAAAATATTTAAATAATGAACACCATAGCGGTTTAAAGAAGGTGCAGAAAACTTCCGAATGTAAATGAAAAGTTAATCTATCACATGACTCAATAGAGGATGTTGATTCCAGGGTAAAACAAAAATGATCCAACAAAAAACTAATGTCACAAGGTCGTACTAGTGTACAGAAGATAACATATGATGATGTGTTTAATTTATCTTTAGTACCTAACATATGAAAATTCTGTATTTTGATTGGATAATCAGTGTGTACTATTTTTGAACAGTACACTTGACAACGGGGGACTATACCTAGCGACGGGAACTATACCAGTTTCAAACGATTTCCCGCGGGCACTATACCTGTGGCATAGATCTTCCCGCGTAATTTTTGTATATTTTTGTCAAGATTGATCTCCCTTAAAATAGACTCGCGCTGTAGTCTGCTGTCAACATGGCCAGGTTTAGCAATGCAAATTATAATGTTGCATTGAAAATTTTATTATTATTATTATTATTATTATTATGTTGAATTTGAGTGTTTTTCTTTATGTCTGGAATGGGATGTTATGTACTAAATATATTATTGTCTTCTCCCTCGAGAACAGTTTTCCTATAGTGTTGTCCGGTAAGGTATAGTGCCCTCGCCGTTGGCTCAGGCACTATACCTCACCAGACAACACTATAGGAGAACAGTTCCCTCAGGAGTAGACAATAATAGAATAGTAGCGTGAGATCTCGTAGGAAGAAAACATTTGGCAAGATTCATGGCATTAATGGTTTGCTTGGAACATAAATTACATGTTGTTAATTATTTGATTTGAAGTATGCATATGAAGAGTTTAAAGATACCAAAGGGGTAATCAGAATCCGTCAATCAAAGGACAGAAAACACAATGGCCAAAAGAAAAAAGGACATGTGTATTTCGTCTTATTTAATTGGTACAAATATGAAATCTTACAATTCAAATGAAATTTCTACACGTTTGACGTTGCTCGTGTGAACATAAAAAAAAACAGAGATCAAATACGTATTTCTATTGTTCTTCTGGAAGAACTTGTACATCTTGTTGTTGTCATTTTGGTTTTAAGATTAGCTTAAACTGTACTAAAATGAATTTTGAAAATGAAATGGGTTTTACTTCATTTAAGATGCGAGTTTTCATTCACGACCGCAAAAATGTTATGGTGGTATTGTATTGTCTGTCGTTGTCCGTCTGTAGACGCAATGTTGTTTTTCTTTCACAATAACTTCTTGTTCTTTTTGACTGATTCTTCTGACATTTTAACAAAACGATGCTTGGCACTAAATAAAGGTTATCGTGGTTTCCGGTCGTTTACATGTAGGTTACCATTGTCAAATTTTACTGGGTTTGTTTTTCTCTAAGTCTCGTATGAAATACCTTCATGCAATTCTCAAACATAGTCTATCTATAGTGATAACCTTTGCAGGACAATATCATTTACAGTGAACACCGCCATGATATAATTGAAATATTGTTAAACACCATAAACCAACTAACCATTTACAGTGAACATGGTGTGGTTAGAAGCCCTTGTCGACTTGCTGTGGTCGTATCGTGCCTAATCCGGCGTAACATGAAATTAATAATAGAAAACTCAATTTGAAAAAACGGATGCATGACAAGTTCTGTCAGATCAAGTATTTATTCAAAATTAGACAAGTTTTATTAAGTACAGGAAAAAAATAACAACGACGGTAACTAGATTAAAACGGCGGGTGTCACTAGTGGAGCAAGAACGGCTTACCCTTCCGGAGCACCTGAGTTCACTCCAGGTTTTTAGTGGGGTTCGTGTTACTCGATCTTTAGTTTTATATGTATGTTTTCTAGATCGTTGTTTATCCTTTTGTACTTTTTAATTTGGCCATTGTGTTGTGTGTTCTTCCGTACACGGATTCTGATTACCCCTTTTAGTATCTTCAAACTCTTCAAATAACAACGACGGTTAATATTAGGTTATCATATATTGTAACATAAATACGCATTTTTCCTTTGATGTTTTTATGCAGTAATTAACTTAAAAATAGTGAACCTTTGCAAACCATGGTCTATTATGAAGATCTTGATGTTATTCCATGATTTTGATGTTATTCCATGATTTTGCGGACCTCGACGAAAGCATCCAATATTGATTTCTGTTACAACCCATATATACCATGGATCTTACTCATGAACTTATTTAAACCAACTCATCCTTCGGATTCGTTGGTTTAAATAAGTTAATTCGTAAGATCCATGGTATATATAATACTTGTATGCGTAGAATAAACAGTTCTGGTTATCAATTCTATCTAGACAATCCCTAGACAATTGATTATAGCTTAGCATTGATACTGACAACACCTCATTTTATTTGTGCACATCTTGATTGCCATCTGCGTTTAATTACAGCTCAAAAATAGTAAAAGCAATCAAGATGGTTTCAATGCACGACCAATGACAGGGTATGATACCAATTAGTTTCGTAGTAACTACTTATTTTTCACGCTGTTTAAATATCGTGTGAAAATATAATCAGACAGCCTCATGAACATAATACATATAATCCCTTCATTAAAATGTATGTGATATATATAAATTAGATACATACGACAATGATAAAAACAGGCTAATTAGAAAATCATATATTTATTTTGAAAGATTTAGATGCGAGCTGGATATGAATTTAAACAGGAGGATGGGATTCATGGTCGCAATCTAATTCTACATATATAAGCTCCTACAACTACTAAGGATCTGAAACCGACTTCCACCAGCAGCAAGATGCACTCGATATAATGTTTCCCGACACCTATCAAATGCCGGGGTTTTCACAGTAAGTTCGAAATAACACGATTTCACCTAGAAATTAATCAAATACATTGTGTAGTCACAAAATAGCGATAAAAAGCTTAATCTAGCGACAAACACAAATATCTCTGGTCATACTCCTAACAGTCCCAATGATGAGCACCGGACCAAGACCAGTTAAACTTTGTTCGGACCAGTACATTTTTCATTTCTTTAAAGAACTGTATACAAATTAATTCAGGAATTTGATTCGGGCCAGTAATTTCAAATTTTCACTTCGAGGACTGTCCTAACACGCACAGACCTGATCACTTTCCTAGCTTGGTACAGGCACCTCAATAGAAAAGGACGGGGTTAAGCTAATTTAAAGGGCATAGTGTTTTAGAAGTATTTATTATTGAAATTACCAATTCATAAATAATGTATTTATTATTAAAATTAAGGATCTCCTCCCTCTGGCATAGATGACTTTATCCGTTTTTTTTATATCTTGTTTAGGCCCTTGGGTTTTCTTTCCCCCAATAACTTTTCATTTAGTTTGGTTTTCTAATTGTTTTACTATGAGCGTACTTGTAGATTATTCAAGAAACACGTGGTGGAAACTTAACTAGATATATCGGCTATTATTACTTTCCTTGGGTTGATACCTCTGTTGTCTGTTGATGGACTATTAGTCCCCTATGATTCGTCTAGTATTCAGTGTCTCGGCACTGTCATCGTTTATTGTCTATATTTGATTGTCCTACTCCCAAAGACTCAGTCTTTTGACTCCATACATGAAGAAGGTTATTCCAGAAACTTCATCATCAATATTTAAGGACTATGTTCAATTTTTGAACAGGTTATACGATATATAACCTGGTTTGGGGCAGTTTACGCTTAACCCTTTCAGCGCCAAAGCGACATTTTTGTCGTTTACCGGTAGAACGCCAAGGAGACATTTTTGTCGTTTTTGACAGACCTTGATACAAGAGTGTTATATGCAAAAACACAATTCGTGATTGACAAAGTAAATATATACTTCAATAAAGAGGTAACGAGCCTTTATTTGAAATTCATGATATCCAAGTTTAACCCTTTGCTTGCGCTAAGGACACATATGTCCATCGTCGGCAGAATGCGGTAAGGACATATATGTCCTTCAAGAAAGAAATTTTCTTGACAAACAATTATTTACAATAAAGACCAATAAAAGGCTTATAGTTATAGTTTTGCAGTTTGTACATGTTGCTAAGTAATTTTCATAACAAGTCTTGACGTCATATGTATTATGACGTCATACATTTTTCGGCATGCTTGACTTCTCCTTCAAAATGGACGATGATTTCGACGATTATGGGTCAGATATCAGCTTATACGAGGAGAGCGATGAAGAAAGTGACGGGAAAAATTATCAAGATTTAAACCCTACATATCTGTGGACAGTACAGAATGCTGACAGGTTTGAATTTCCACATGATATTGAACCTTTTGAGGAATCGAGTTGTCCAATCAATCCCCCTGTTAGAACTTCTGAACCACTTGAATATTTCCAGTGGTTATCTTCTGATGACAATATATCAATTATTGATATTCTTGGTGAAGAAACGAATCGGTATGCAAATCAAATTCGAAACAGTAACAACTTAAAACCAAATTCAAGATTAAAGAAATGGGAAGATGTAAGCCATGAAGAAATGTCAGCTTTCCTTGGACTTTGGTTATCCATGGGTATTCTCCGTAAACCCACATTGGCATCTTACTGGTATGAAAGTCAGCAGACCTGGTTATATAATACACCGACATTTACCAAGATAATGCGCCGTGACCGGTTCCAAATAATTTTGCAGTGTTTACATGCAAACAATAATGCAGGTGCTTTACCAAGGGGAAATCCAAATCATAATCCTGCTCATAAGGTTCGCAGAATTTTTGACCTGATAAAGAAAGTTTTTAAGGAAAAATATGCGGCAGCACGAGATTTAACGGTTGATGAGAGCATGGTTGGACATAAAGGTCGTGACTACACTGTACAGTATATGCCAGCTAAAAAGGCTCATCGTTGGGGTGCAAAACTGTGGGTGCTTGCTGAGTCGGACACAGGCTACACTTTAAACATATATCTGTACGCTGGTATGTATCTCTAGAGAATCTGATTTTGTATAATCTCCTAATCATCTTTATATAAGATTTTAATTAATTATATATGTATAAAGCTATATCTCAATGAATGCATAACAGTGTTGTGGTACAATCAATAAGATTATAAGTTTAAAACCCATTAGGGAGTGGGAAGTAAACTTTATCAGGATAGAATATTTATTCACAATATTTGCCAACCCCGACCCCTTCCCCTCTAAAACAGATAGTGTTCCTGTATGAACCATTCATTACTTCGCTCAAAAGTTTCCTACATATATAAATTATTAAGCCATTCGACGATAATAAAACCAGATTAATTATTATAATTGAAAATCCTAGCTTGTAAAAAAATGGACTCCTCGTGTTTGTATTAAATATGTTTATCATTTTAAAATATGTATTTTTCTTGCCGTTGAGAATTTCTAGTATGTAAATATATTTGTAAGTATTTGTAATATTTGCTTTAAAAAATACTCGATCTATCTACATGTAGTTCAATTAAGAAGTTGGGTTGTCACACAATTTATGTTTTTGTTAAAAAGATAATTTAAACAAGAACTATAGACTGTCCTCGTTTTGATATACATTGTACATGTGTCTTAAAATAAATGTATGTACAATTACCATATAACTAATAATGTTTAATAACTCTTCTTTCAGGGGGGCCCGGGTGGCTCAATGAGTTAGGTCGTTGGATCTAACAACTCATACAAGCCTATCACCAATACGGCGTGGGTTCGCGCCCGGCTTTGTAAATTACAAAAAGGGTGCACTCGACTCGCAACCTCATGTGATAAAGTTTACCAGTTGCTTGCCCATGGTCGGTGGTTCTCCCCGGCTTCCTCCACCACTAAAACTGGTCGTCATGATATTGCTGAAAGTGGCGTTAAAACACAAACAATCAATCAATCAATCAATCTTCTTTCAGTTTAGAAAATTATGCAAATTCAAGTGGTGTTGATCATGATGTTCCAAAAACAGTTGTCATGTAAAACAAATTAATGGGAGGTGTTGATATGGCGGACCAGTTGCTGACAACTTATGACCCAAATGTGAAGTCTGTCAAATTGTGGAAGAAACTTCTAATGAACGTACTTCTTAGAATCACTGGTAAGTCTAGCGAGATAAATTAATAAAATTATTTTTGTAAAAAATAAAAATTATAGCAAATGTCGATTCACTTCCAATAGATGATCCTATTATGGAAAAAAAGTCATGATATTGGAGATCGAAAAAATATATATTCATTAACATTTAGTTTTTATATCTTAGGTGATGGTTTGAATTTGAATAAATTAATTTGCATAGATGTGAAAATCAAATATCGGAACTAATTTAAGATTAATTTACTAGCAAATTAAAAAAAAAAAAGAATATAGATTATTTATATTTCAAAATAAATATAATATTTCAGTAAACAGTTACATCGTGTACCTGCAAAATCGAGGGCTTGTGAGCAAAATGTCAAGGTTAGAATTTACAAGTCAACTATACCAAGGGTTAATTGGAGATTATTCCTGTGAGAAGAAAAGGACTGGCAGGCCAAGTATTCATCCTGTTCCCCAGAGACTGACAGAACGCCATTTTATTAATCTAATTCCAAGTTAGTTTTATTTTATTTATCTTATAGTTTGAACAAAAATGATATGGGTGTAAATATTCTATTATTGCTTTTGCTGGAAAGACTCTGAAATACCGTCGGTGAATTTATTGGTGACTGGATTCTTCATTCAAATATTACAATGTCAGAATGAAGGTTTTCAATTTATTATAATACTTTCGTCCGTATAAAACATAGGATACAAGGTAATCGCACACCGGACACAGAAGCGACACAGATGTATACAACTTCGTAACAACAACCTTCAGTGACCGTTGTTTTTATTTAAGGCTTTTTTTACTTGAAGTAAACAGAGAACGGGTGCATTTTTTTTCTATTTATAAAGTTGTGTGACTGACACAAATTTCTCAAAAAAAGTGTTACAAAGGATTATAAAATAATTCGCAATACGAAATCAATTATTCAATTCAAATTGTAAGATGATTGTAAAAAATGAAATAAAATTTCACCGTAAAAGTTGAAATAAACTTATACATTTTACCGTACAGTTTTAAACTGAAAAACAATGGGGTTCACCTACGATTTTTACGCTAATAGGTGGCGCATGTGTTCCATCAGTTATTACTTTCGGAACTCCTCGGCTAGCATCAATAACGTAACTAATGTAAAATACGATATTGATTTATATATGTATTCGTGTAGAATGCCACAAATGCTGTGTTTAACAAGATGAGGGTAGCTATCAAGAAGACTGACCATGCGACGAGAGGTTCGTGGACGCCAGGGAAATACGACGTGGTTTGCTCGGCACATAATGACATTTCAAGGACATCGGCTTCTCAGAGTGTCGGAATTATTATGTTAGATGTCTTGCAGTGTTGATTGAATAAAAAGTTTATATTACTTTTACTTAAGGAATGGCTCCTCTAAGCAATGTGTTCAATATATCTAATAAGACATAAAGCATTAACCATTTTACTACTGAGTGGGGGGGGGGGGGGGATTTTTTTAGAATAAAAATCGTTTATTTTCCACTATGTCCAAATTTTAAAGTAGACCTGAATACACCTCAGCCCTAAAAAATATTGCTTGCTTAGGTTAACTCTACCCTACCTAAAATTTAGTGTCTATAATCCTAGCTATTTTATTAGTTTTTCTCAACAAGCACAGTCTTGGAACATCTGCATGCCCAATATATCCTATGCAAAAACAAAAAAAAAAATCCTGATCACCTTTACCTAACCTTTTTCACAGGGTTACCGGTAACCCTAAACACACAATTATTTTTTTAGGTCTCGTATGCATGTATCTTTTACCTCATGTATGTATAAAAAATATTTTTGATCTACCTGATGCTTGAAAAAAAATTGGATTCTCTACTGACAGACATAAAAAATCCCATGCCCCCCCTCCCTCCTTCACTAATAAATTTGTTGGTGTCTAATAAAGAAAACAAGTGAGTGGGAAGACATGTCACTCCACTCGGGCACATTAATGAATATTCCGATTCCTAGCCGGCCAGTCTTTGTTCTTACTTGCATGCTTTAATAGCAGAGAAGCAACACATACCAATTTTATAGTCTTTGGTTTGACCAGACTGGGGCTCTATCCCATGGATCTAACACACTCAAGGCGAGAATGCTAACCATTACACCACCGATGAGATAGGAAACCATTTTGTCTACAGACCAATAACATACTACCACCACAACAAAATTTCTGTGGTCGTATAAAAATCACACTGAAAAAGGAGCAGTCCTTCAAAACTTTCATTAATCAAGGGACTTGTGCCCAAGTTGCTTAGTTGAAATTAGTTAATACAGTCAATATCATCAAACACACATTAAAAAGCTCATAGATTAGCTTCCAGTCAGATTTGAACTGACCTCTTTTCCACTTTATTGAAATGTACTACCTTGTACTATAGAAGCCATAATGATTATAATGTTACACAAAGTAGACATACAGATAAATAAACCACTCAAACAAGTACTTCAAAAGCATCTTGTACAAAGGACTGTATTTAAGACATATTATTAACTACAGATGTACATGTATTTTAATCTTCACCATAGGATAGTTAAATGTTTAAATTGTGTATTTATTGACACTGATTACATCAGGTAATAATATTCATTAAAAAGTTGTTAATGTTTTCGTGATTCATGAAACTTTTTTTCTCTAGCTACTGTCAGTAGCGACTAGCCCCTTCGCTTAAATAGTCTTAAACTTAAAGAGTCAATATATTACTTTAATAACAATATATGATATAAATATACAAGTATAACATGACAAAAAGACAAATATTTAATGGCTGACAAAAAATTACGAATACCAAGAAAACTGAAGACTGAGACGCACAAACAACTAAAAATCCAGACTGACATGAACTCAGATGCTCCATATGAGTCTGCAGTTCGAACTTCACTAATACCACTTCATGGGCGAAAGAGCTGGGGGCAATTGCCCTCCCCTACTATTAAAAATTGAGGGAGGGGGGCACAATAGTTTTGCCCCCCTTTTTGGCATTAAATTTAAGAAAAAAAATTTTTTTACTTTAGTAATAAGTATGGAAGCATATATTGTCCATTTAGCCAAGGGTATAAGGATATTTGGACAAGGGTATGCTTTGAAACCATTGTGACTTTTTTTCTTTTTTTTTTATTGCTGCACAGTTTTGAAAATATACCAGACAAATAAGGAATACATTTTTTGTACAAATTTCATAAAGATGTATACCGAATGTAATGAGCATCATTTAAATTAGTATATTTATTGAGGTAATTACACATGATTGTGTATTTATATTTCAAAGATGAAAAAAATTGTGAAAATTGTGAAAAAATTAATGTTTTTTTTTTAAATGTAAAATGTTTCTTAAAAAACGTATTGAAAGCCCCATCATTTTTTTCTATTGAAAATATGCCCCGTTTTTTCACATTCTGAATGATGACATGTATATGAATCTTTCAGTGTGTTGTTTTTTAATATTTAATAAAAAAAGAAAAGGTGTGTAAAAAGTTGGGTCAGTTTTTTTTAATAAAAATGATTTTTTTCCCTAACCTATGCCTGGATATGAATCCCATCTGGTTTTATAAAGGCAGTTAACTTCAAAATCTTCTTTTTCAATTATAATGGATAGCATAAATATGACAAATTCTCCTGGTCTTGTCTCTGAATCCTGTCACGAAAGCACATTCAAACTGATCCATCATCATAATTTTAATGATGTTTTATTTTCAGTCGGGGCAACTTGGACATTCAACAAATACAATAATATTGAAAAGTAACGAATATAAATCGTATGCTTGGGTTTTCGGTGTAATATGTACCTTTCAATCAAGTCAGTTTTTCGACCGTTTGTCGATGCATTTCGGCGTAGTAGATCATATTCGAGCTTCTGCACTGACCACAGCTGATCGCCGTCCGCCATCTTGGAATCGAATAAATGATAGTACACATGCGCCACCTGTCGGGAATGGGATAGGTGAACCCCATTGAATTAGTCGAAATAAAAATAAAATTTGTTTACAATGATTCTTGGTAGTTTTTTTTTTATATATATAAATGTTTTGTCTTTTCCAGATCAAAAACGTAAAGTATGCAGAATTTGTAGTTCCAAAGTGAGAACATGGTGTCCTGACAATTTGTGTAACGTTGGATTATGCGTCGGAGATTGCTTCCAATCATTCCACACGAGGATAGCAGAAGAATGATTTGTTATAGTGAACAATTATATTAAGAACGACCCGTTATTTATTAAATAAAGAAACGATCAGAGATTCTATTGAACATTTATTATTGGAATTCACGCGGAGAGATTGATGTATTTAGTGTTCAGAAATTTCTTATAATATATTTTTTTACAGAAGAACTATCAATAAAGGGATAGAAACAGCTAAATTAGACTTAATTTTACTACATGGTAGATTGACACAAGAGCCACAAAGGTAAACAAAATCATAAATTTATTAAAATAATAGATTGTGGCTACATTCAAATCAATACGACGCAAGTACAAACGCGTAGTAAAGGACGCACCGACTCCCATCATGACGTTGAAAATAAACGTCGCATATGACGTTCGGTAAATTTGAAAACGTCGCACCAAAAGGGTTAAATGACGTCATCATGAAATATGACCATATTTCATCAGACTAGCTCATCGGACTAGCTCAAGATTTTTTAAATTAGTTGGTTCCATTTCTACCGAATTCGATCCACCAACTGTAGACAAATAACTGACTATCTAATGTACTATACTCCTTTCCTTGTTCCATAAGACAAATAACTGACTATCTAATGTACTATACTCCTTTCCTTGTTTCATTTGTTGCTCTTATTTTTTGGTTTCGGGAATTTTTACTCTCTTTTTTGTGTGTTAAATTTGTAAAATATTCAAGATGATATTAAATCATAAATGAAAATAAAATGTTTTTCTCTCGTAATTGATACATGTATGAACTTCTTGCAATACTTCAATAGTATGTCATATACATTTTTTTTTGTTACAGTCAATGCCTACATATGTTACGGAACTTTGTTCGTCGTTCAACGAAAGCTGGATCATTAAAAGTTCCATGAACAATTATGTCAGGAATTAATCGCAGATTTCCGAAAAAAAAACAGCAAGCCAGAGTGAGACATCAGCACATGCAACTACCTCGAATAACGAAAAGACATTTTCCTGAGAAAATCCCGGATGGGAAGAGAAAAAAATGTGTTGTTTGTTCGACATCACACGAACGGTTCCGGAAATCTAGGATACAGTGGTGGTGTCCTAACTGTAAAGTCGGGCTCTGTGTTGAAGGATGTTTTAGAACATATCATACCCGTCATCATTATGAAGAATAGAATTGGCGAAATGGGAATAATTTTTCAACAGAGCCCAACTTTACAATTAGGATATCGCCACTGTATTCTAGATTTCCTGAATTTTATAGTTTTAGCTAGAGTAGGAAAGAAATTTATTTAGATCATATCTTAACCACAATATAAAGTTAGCACTAGAAAGAAGAATTAGTTTTGAAATGTAGTATCTTGAAAATTAATATTAAAACAAGTTTAAGATTATAAATACATTCAAGTTAAAAAAGTTGAAATTTTTTAGTATCAAGGTACTCAACATTTAGTATTGCTTCTGCATATCCAACCTCAGAATTGATAGTTTATATATCATTTTCTTAATGAAGTGGGTAGTTTTTATCTTTATGAAAATTTGTTTTTATTTTTGCTATGATTTTTATCAGTATCCAAGCTCCAATATGAACTTATGTCAAAACTTCATCCTTATTAAACATTGTACAGGTTAAAATCATGATCTGTTTTTAATTAATGGCTGTGATATAATTTTGTCACTTTCAAATATCAATTTTAATTCCTAATTAGGAAAAAATAATTTTATATTGTTATCATGAATAAAAAAAGTATTTCATACATTTTTCAGTGATTTAAAAAATATTTCATTCCAAATTGATAATTCTAAAAATATTGGTTAATATAAATTTCATATAATAACTTGAATTTATAATTTAAAGAAATGAGATTTGAAATGTTATATCTTAAAAATGTATATCAAAACAAGTTCATGATTTAAACATTCATGTTAAAAAAGTTTAAATTTGAAATCAAATTTATTTATACATTTGATACAAAATATTACCTGGTTATATTAATTGTTATAAAAACAAAGTCTGAATTTGATTGACCCTACCCCTGTTGGAACACTACAAGGAACGAACGTAGTAATGAATCTGATGAACGATTCGCGACTTCTCGGAAAAGGGTTTCATGTTTTCGCCGACAGCTTCTTTTCCTCATTAAATTTAGCCAATAAACTATTGTGGGAGTGTACATATTTAACCGGCACCTTAAGAAAAAATAGACCTATGCCACAAATGATAAAGAATGCACGTCCATAGGCGGGGGATGCTGTTTACGCATGTCAAGGACAGAATATGCTTTGTTGTTTCCGCGACCACAACTGACAGAAACCAGTAACATTGGTATCTACTTTCTATAACGCTACTAATACATTGAACGGTAAACCTAGGATCATATGCGCATACAATACATTCATGGGTGGGGTCGATCTTAGCGACCAAATGATCGTAGCATATAACGATCACAGGAAATGCAGCAAAGTATGGAAGAAGATAATATATCACATATTTCACCGTATCATGTTGAACTCTTATATTCTGTATTGTCAGAACACATCACAACCGATTATGTCACGACTTCAGTTCACACAATCAGTAATAGAAAGCTTAGCGTCTACTTATTTGACAAAAAGAAACGCCGGTAATAACGTGAATCCACAAGTAAGAGTGAAAAAACTTGACGGCCGAAAGGAACGGGATTGTGTAGTCTGCTCAGACAGAAAGCAGAATATAAGAAGAAGATCGCGAACCTCATGTGCTCGTTGTACGAGGGGACTCCATGCCGCTTGCTTGCACAGACATGAATGCTGAATAACGAATAAAATTCTGATTGAATATGATTATTTGTTTTGTATATTACTTGATATCAAGAAGACCTGATACTAGTAAATGAAATATATATTCGAAATGTAGAGGCGTAGCAAGGAAAAAAATATTGTTACAGCAAAACTAAAACTAAAGATAAACAAAAACAAAACAAAAAAACCAAAATACCCCCAAAAATACCGAAATAACAGGTACGGCAATGCAAGCCGTAACAACGAAAATTATTGGCATGCCGTACCAACAAAAAATATTTCACTACGCCCCTGTAATGTTGAACGTCTCACACCAGTCACAGAGACGAAAAACAGTAGAATATCTATAAAGAGTGTGTAAAACATAAAGGAAATCAACAGACGAAGATAAAAACACATTTAATGACATACTATAAGTATACTTTTAAACTGAAAATCTACGGCAAATGAGTTGCTCAGATAGAGTAAGCAGTTGAAAACAAACAAAAATAATAGATATACTGAGAAAATTAAAAACAAAAGACAAAACTAAACTACAGAAGCAAAACGTACAACAACAAAATAAGATGTGTTGCCATACATGCAGGTATTATGAACAATAAGCGACGAGTCCTTATACTGATCCAAGGTCACGTTTACCCATGATAGTCAGCAATCCAATAAGGGGACGACCATTTGATTTCGAGGGGGGGGGCTTGGAAGATTTTTTCGGATCAAAATATTTATTTTCATTATATTCATGGTTAAATCATTTATTTTTATATAGGCCAAATCAAATTATCTTTTTACATTTTTGTTGTATTCTCAAGAGTGGATCGGAGTTAATCTTAGCCTAACTTAGGGAGTAATTTTTTTTACTCCATCTCCAAGATCAAAATAACAATGTCAAAATAACTAAGTATCACGTCAAATGCAGCATGTCGGAGCACTGTCCATCGGAAACAATGACATGACGTCGACAATGAAGAACAATCCGATGACGTGTACTGTGACGTTCCCTTTTCATACGAAAAACATCTGGGCCGATCCGTGGCAGTCAAAGGTAAAGCGTGTTCAGAGGTCTTGGCACGCAAAGGGTTAAATTATGTATGTATATCTACGTGTATATAACTAAGATGTTAAAGTACAAATGTTTTAATAGAATATTGAATCAATTACAGAAATAACAGATCATCCATTGAATTGAAGACCTGATGCAGGATCGATATGGATGTAAGTATTATGTATGTGTAATCGTTTTCTCTTTCTGTTATATTATATCTTTTAACACAGTCAGTTTTCATCGATATTGGTAGAATTGTTTAACCATCACTTTCAATAAAAGGAAATAGCATTTGTCAAGTTAAAAAACAAAGCCAGATGAAATAAAAATTCTCATTTTATAAATTGACTGCATTCAATATTATACAATTACTGTACTTGAACGAGATCAATATGAGGTTTTATCCTGCAATGACAGCATTTACCGACCAATATAGCCTGCCTAATATATTTTTTGATATTGGTCAGTTATAAATAGAACATTTTTTGATATTAGTCAGTTATAAATAGAACATACAAATGTAAAACGGGGCACATCGGGGGATATTGTTTTCAAATACATACACAAAATTATTTCAAATACTTTTATCATCGTCCAGTAAACGTTTATTTACGATTTAAAATTGCAGGATAAATACAATACATGTGCACTGTCGAAGCATATAGGTAAATATGTGTATTCGGCGCGAAACGCGGGAAAAGGCTCGGCGAAGCCTCGCCTTTTCCCGCGTTTCTAAGCCTCATACACATATTACCCATATGCTTCGGCAGTGCACAAGTATTGTATATTTATGGAGCAGAGTACAACAATATTGAACGAGGCGAATGCCGAGTTCAATATTGTTGTACTCTGCTCCATAAAACCTCATATTGATCAAGTTCAAGTGTAGTAATTGTTTTATTACATACGGCTCTATTTTACTCTTAATTTTGAAATTTTATGAAAACTATGAAATTTTTGAAACTTTTTGAAAATTTTATCATTTTGAATTTTTTTGAAATAGTATGAAAGTTTTGAAATTTTATGAAAATTTTGAATTTTTTAAAAAAAAAATGAAATTTTCAATTTTTAAAAAAAAAATGAAATTTTCAAATTTGTTAAAAAAAAATTGAACTTTAAATTTTTCTTTTTTTTAATTTTATGATTTTCAAATTTTTTGAAAATTCTCAAATTTTATGAAATTTATTTTCTAACATATTGATTAGCAAAAAGCAATTTCTGTGCAATAAAAAATCATATTGCACTCTCGTGCCACGTAATTTCATTCATTGATTTTGCACGAGAGTGCAATATGATTATTTATTGCACAGAAATTGCTTTTTGCTAGAAAATGGAATGTCACGTGTATTGCTTCTGGCCAATAGAAAAACAGTAAAATAGAGCCTTATGTAATAATGTATTATATATAAAGATCAAGATTATGACACATTTATACAATGAAATGAATACCACACTATCAAAACTGTTCCAAAATCATAACCACACTGACAATGTTGTCAACATAACATCTCATTTTACTGGTTTGAAAAAAGGTGACTGATTTTATATACCTTCTTACCATGGACCGTATGGTACCGTGGTAGTTAGATTTTAAAAATGGTGGCGAAAATTGGTTGAAATAGAACGTGAATGTACGGTACCGCAGTATGATAAGGTCGGATTAGATAAATGATGGAACCATGTAAGTGTTTTAAAAAATAATCACAATGCTGACCCCAACACATATAGCTAGAAAAAGGGGGATGGGGTAATTCCGTCCTAATCTTGAACTCAATACATAATATATTTATTCTCGTGACGTAAATCTTACGATAATTAGAACAGTAGATCTTTATCATTTAGAAATATAGGTCTTCTAATTCTTTTTAGAGATAGTTTTAATCCATTTAAAGGTATATGTAATAAACATGATAAAAAAATAAAAGCTGAAATATTATTGAAAGTGGCGTTAAGCACCATATTATCCCCTATAATAACAACTGATTGCCACCGGTCGTTTGAAGCACATCAAATACAGTTGTCTGGAACATCCTCGTGTTTGTTTTTTTGTGTGTTTATTTGATGGTGTTTAACACCACTTCAACAATAGTTCAGTTATATCGTGGCGGTCAGTTTTACTGTTGTACACCTAGCCCTGATCGAGATTCGCCTTTTGGAGAATGCAAAGCTTCTTACATGCTAATGTTCGAGTGGTCGTTTTGCACCCTGGTGCAAGGCAAAATTGGGAGCTTTTCCAGTGGTATTAAAAGATGTTACAAACTCGTGTTCAATTATTTTTTAAGATTGAGTGAATCTGGTGGACTGATGGATGGTATTCATAATATTCTTAAAGCAGCGTTTGCTGAGGATAAATTATAACTAAAAGAGAAAATTCTTGGTCGAAAAAAAATGTACGAAATATTAGACTTTTTTCAATTAACTAAAAATCCTTCAACAAAAAGATAGAAGATTTTTATAAAGATAAATTAAAATCAGAATTATGTAGAATAAAACAAAACAACAGTGGTAAATTAAGACTTTAAAGTCAATTTTTTGGCGATTTTGAACTACAAAGATATTTAAAACTCAATATATCTAAAGATTTAAGACGCATGCTGCCAAAATTAAGAATCAGTGCACATTCTTTGGCGATAGAAACTGGTAGATATGGTACAACAAAAATACCAGCTGATCAAAGATGTTGTAAATTTTTTTCAGCGTCCTCAATACAATTTATTAAGAAATGAATATAATGTTCCTTTTATAAACATATATGATTTTAATAGAATCAATGATGACAGATTTTTATTAATCCTGCAGTAATACATGATGCAAAATTAGTTTGTAAATTTATCAGAGGAGCCATGTTTTTGAGAGAACATCCATCAGTCGACCAAAACTAATCTTCACACTGCATTATCTTTCACTATTAGTAGTGACTTATTATTATTATTATTATTATCAGAGATGTGTACATGTCTCCGTTTTTAATGTACAATGTATGAATACTTTAACAATTATGTTATAACTAAATGTCTTTTATCTTGTGATGTACTTTTAATGTTAATTGGATCACGCCAATACACTGTGCTATTTCCATTAAAAATATTGAAATGAATACTTCCTTTTCTTGAGGCAATCTAAACATCCTCCGTTGCCTCATCCCATATCCACCTTATTGTGTTACCTATATGAAACTCATTATTCTCATTATTATTAAAAGCAGAAATAATATCTATTTGAGGTCAGAAAACATAAAAGTATTTAAAACATAATGAAATGCAGGTACATGTTACTCGACTACACCAGCGTGACAAAAGTGCGTCAATTTCCTATCATTTTTCTATTAGAAGAGTTTAAAGATACCAAAGGGGTAATCAGAACCCGTGAATCGAAGGACAGACAACACAATGACCAAAAGAAAAAGGACAAACAACGATCTACAAGACATACACTTAAAACTAAAGATCGAGTAACACGAACCGACCTACAAATCAAGGATGAACTCAGGTGCTCCGGAATGGTAAGCAGTTCCTGCTCCACTAGTGGCACCCGTCGTGTTAATCTAGTTACAAACCCGGAGAAAAGTCATGATTTTGGAACTTTTTTGACAGTGTGGTATTTTTGTTTTGCATTTTATTATATAAATGTTCGGATATTTTCAAAGCAGCCTTTGTTTTATTACAGATATTTTATCGTCTTCACTTAAAGGTGGATGAGTTTTTTGGTGGTTTATTTGAAAAACTTGGACGTTTCATAGCAAGACATCCCTGGAAAGTTATAATTTTTGTATCTATAGTTGACATAGCTTTAGGGTTTGGCTTACTTAAGCTTGAACGCGACAACAGTACAGAACAGTACACTCCTAAGGACAGCACTGCAAGTAAACACAGAAAATTAGTAAGTAGATAAAAATAATATATACATTTAGCTATTAATATTGATAAATCCAAGAGGTCTGTAATTTCCCGATTCGTCTCGACTGATTTCGCTGTAGAAAGTATATTGATTGAAATGGGACTACAAAAATGTTCAATATTTTAGAATAAAAACTTATAATTTATTCTATTAATAAAAAACGTAGATATCGAATTTAGTGCACACGATGCTTTGTGGAATAACCTTCCAACAGGCACGCTCATAATCAGAAGATTGAAAAGCCAATTAATGTAAAAGTCTTTGGAGCAGGTAAGCCAAAGGGCCGTAACAGGATAGCCCAAATAGGCTAAGGACACATATGCATGAGGGAGGACAAACTTTAGTATTCTTAATTATATATAATATTATACATGTATTATATTTGTATTATATTTGTATTATATATAATATTATACATGTATTATATTTGTATTATATATTATATTATACATGTATTATATTTGTATTATATATAATATTATACATGTATTATATTTGTAGTATATATAATATTATACATGTATTATATTTGTATTATATATAATATTATACATGTATTATATTTGTATTATATATAATATTATACATGTATTATATTTGTATTATATATAATATTATACATGTATTATAATTGTATTATATATAATATTATATTTGTATTATATATAATATTATACATGTATTATAATTGTATTATATATAATATTATACATGTATTATATTTGTATTATATATAATATTATACATGTATTATAATTGTATTATATATAATATTATACATGTATTATATTTGTATTATATATAATATTATACATGTATTATAATTGTATTACATATAATATTATACATGTATTATTATTGTATTATATATAATATTATACATGTATTATATTTGTATTATATATAATATTATACATGTATTATAATTGTATTATATATAATATTATACATGTATTATAATTGTATTATATATAATATTATATTTGTATTATATATAATATTATACATGTATTATATTTGCCCAAATCTAAATACAGTAAAACAAGGCAAGTAGCTTGATATACGAACACATGTCACTATGGTATATGCTTGTTGCAAGCCAACCTTTACGCCCCTACTCTTTTCCCATTGAATTTGTGACAAATCATAACACCCATCCATAGGTCCATGCCAACCGAAATGATTTATTATTTTTAAACTAATTTGTCATTAAGGCTCAAATACTGCTGACCAGACATTAAAAACGATAAATCGATCAGGTATGTTTAATATCATTTTCTCGTGGCTTGGCTTCTACAATATTTCCGTTGTATCTTGACGAATCGCATCGGTGGTGTAACGGTTATCGCGATTGCCTCGAGTCTGATATATCATGAATACGGGCCGCCGTCCGATCAGACCAAAGTCTATGCAATTGGTATTTGCTGCTTCTCCGCTAGACTGGCAGTATTAAAAAGCAAGACCAAAGATGAATTTGTTCAGAGTCTGGTTAATGTGTCCTGAGTGTTTCAGTGCGCTAGCACTATAATTTAAACAATATTTATTTAGAAAATAATCAGAATATACAGTACATCAAACATAGTAAATACAGACAGGATTCAGAAACACGCTAACACTATAAAGATCAAACTAAGCGTGTTGGTCTAGTACAAAGTAGACATCATCTAGCACTATCAAGATCAAACTAAGTGTGTTGGTCTAGTACAAAGTAGACATCATCTAGCACTATCAAGATCAAACTAAGTATGTTGGTCTAGTACAAAGTAGACATCATCTAGCACTATAAAGATCAAACTAAGCGTGTTGGTCTAGTACAAAGTAGACATCATCTAGCACTATAAAGATCAAACAAAGCGTGTTGGTCTAGTACAACGTAGACATCATCTAGCACTATAAAGATCAAACTAAGCGTGTTGGTCTAGTGCAAAGTAGACATCATCTAGCACTATCAAGATCAAACTAAGCGTGTTGGTCTAGTACAAAGTAGACATCATCTAGCACTATCAAGATCAAACTAAGTGTGTTGGTCTAGTACAAAGTAGACATCATCTAGCACTATCAAGATCAAACTAAGCGTGTTGGTCTAGTACAAAGTAGACATCATCTAGCACTATCAAGATCAAACTAAGTGTGTTGGTCTAGTACAAAGTAGACATCATCTAGCACTATCAAGATCAAACTAAGTGTGTTGGTCTAGTACAAAGTAGACATCATCTAGCACTATCAAGATCAAACTAAGCGTGTTGGTCTAGTACAAAGTAGACATCATCTAGCACTATCAAGATCAAACTAAGCGTGTTGGTCTAGTACAAAGTAGACATCATCTAGCACTATCAAGATCAAACTAAGTGTGTTGGTCTAGTACAAAGTAGACATCATTTAGCACTATAAAGATCAAACTAAGCGTGTTGGTCTAGTACAAAGTGGACATCATCTAGCACTATAAAGATCAAACTAAGCGTGTTGGTCTAGTACAAAGTAGACATCATCTAGCACTATAAAGATCAAACTAAGCATGTTGGTCTAGTACAAAGTAGACATCGTTTAGCACTATAAAGATCAAACTAAGCGTGTTGGTCTAGTACAAAGTAGACATCATCTAGCACTATAAAGATCAAACTAAGTGTGTTGGTCTAGTACAAAGTAGACATCATCTAGCACTATCAAGATCAAACTAAGTGTGTTGGTCTAGTACAAAGTAGACATCATCTAGCACTATCAAGATCAAACTAAGCGTGTTGGTCTAGTACAAAGTAGACATCATCTAGCACTATCAAGATCAAACTAAGTGTGTTGGTCTAGTACAAAGTAGACATCATTTAGCACTATAAAGATCAAGATCAAACTAAGTGTGTTGGTCTAGTACAAAGTAGACATCATTTAGCACTATAAAGATCAAACTAAGCGTGTTGGTCTAGTACAAAGTGGACATCATCTAGCACTATAAAGATCAAACTAAGCGTGTTGGTCTAGTACAAAGTAGACATCATCTAGCACTATAAAGATCAAACTAAGTGTGTTGGTCTAGTACAAAGTAGACATCATTTAGCACTATAAAGATCAAACTAAGCGTGTTGGTCTAGTACAAAGTGGACATCATCTAGCACTATAAAGATCAAACTAAGCGTGTTGGTCTAGTACAAAGTAGACATCATCTAGCACTATCAAGATCAAACTAAGTGTGTTGGTCTAGTACAAAGTAGACATCATCTAGCACTATCAAGATCAAACTAAGCGTGTTGGTCTAGTACAAAGTGGACATCATCTAGCACTATAAAGATCAAACTAAGCGTGTTGGTCTAGTACAAAGTAGACATCATCTAGCACTATAAAGATCAAACTAAGTGTGTTGGTCTAGTACAAAGTAGACATCATCTAGCACTATCAAGATCAAACTAAGCGTGTTGGTCTAGTACAAAGTAGACATCATCTAGCACTATCAAGATCAAACTAAGTGTGTTGGTCTAGTACAAAGTAGACATCATCTAGCACTATCAAGATCAAACTAAGTGTGTTGGTCTAGTATAAAGTAGACATCATCTAGCACTATCAAGATCAAACTAAGCGTGTTGGTCTAGTACAAAGTAGACATCATCTAGCACTATCAAGATCAAACTAAGTGTGTTGGTCTAGTACAAAGTAGACATCATTTAGCACTATAAAGATCAAACTAAGCGTGTTGGTCTAGTACAAAGTGGACATCATCTAGCACTATAAAGATCAAACTAAGCGTGTTGGTCTAGTACAAAGTAGACATCATCTAGCACTATAAAGATCAAACTAAGCATGTTGGTCTAGTACAAAGTAGACATCATTTAGCACTATAAAGATCAAACTAAGCGTGTTGGTCTAGTACAAAGTAGACATCATCTAGCACTATAAAGATCAAACTAAGTGTGTTGGTCTAGTACAAAGTAGACATCATCTAGCACTATCAAGATCAAACTAAGTGTGTTGGTCTAGTACAAAGTAGACATCATCTAGCACTATCAAGATCAAACTAAGCGTGTTGGTCTAGTACAAAGTAGACATCATCTAGCACTATAAAGATCAAACTAAGCGTGTTGGTCTAGTACAAAGTAGACATCATCTAGCACTATCAAGATCAAACTAAGTGTGTTGGTCTAGTACAAAGTAGACATCATTTAGCACTATAAAGATCAAACTAAGCGTGTTGGTCTAGTACAAAGTGGACATCATCTAGCACTATAAAGATCAAACTAAGCGTGTTGGTCTAGTACAAAGTAGACATCATCTAGCACTATAAAGATCAAACTAAGTGTGTTGGTCTAGTACAAAGTAGACATCATTTAGCACTATAAAGATCAAACTAAGCGTGTTGGTCTAGTACAAAGTGGACATCATCTAGCACTATAAAGATCAAACTAAGCGTGTTGGTCTAGTACAAAGTAGACATCATCTAGCACTATAAAGATCAAACTAAGTGTGTTGGTCTAGTACAAAGTAGACATCATCTAGCACTATCAAGATCAAACTAAGCGTGTTGGTCTAGTACAACGTAGACATCATCTCATCGAATGTAACCTGATCTCGTTAAGCAAAAATCACATTTTCACTCTGGCATGATTGCAGGTACGTGAGGAAAACAACCAGCATACCAATTGTGGGTCACTGACTGACAAACTTGACCTCATGTTTTATCGAGTACACCTCGCCATTAGCGATATTATTAGTGATAGACACTAATTGCATACACGATGTCCCCTCTTGTCTTAGAAATAATTATTTGCTTTGTCTTTTCTATAGCTTTATCAAATGTTTGACATCGACACGAGCAGAAACTTTTATCAACAGAGTTTGGTCGACTTTGGCCAACATGCAACAGTTATAATACAAAAGAAAGATGGCGGAAGCATACTTGATAACTCAACATGGCATGAAATAGCATCTATTAGAGACTATGTGGTAGCAACGTCTGCTACATCAGGTGGAGTCACTTATACATATACTGATGTGTGTGCAAAACGTTTCTCTTCTTGTGTGATTGGTGGCGAGTATATTTTAGGAGCCGATTTCAAAAGTGATCTTAATAATGGAACAGTAACGTTCCCATCTTATACTACTTCTGGTGTTCAATACAATATACAAGACATTTTTGGAAATGTGAAATCGTTTTTAGGATTTTTAATCTCTGCATCTGCTGTCAAATTGACGTTTCACCTCGATGACTCGGATAATGCAGATAATTGGCAAGATGCATTTCTGACTCGTATTAAAATATACACAAGTAGCACGTTGAAACTCGAATTTGCACACGCCGATAGTGTTGACGACGAATTGTACGCAAATATCACAAGCGATATAACTTTTTTCGCTGTAACTTTCATGCTAATGATAACATTTGCTGGGCTGGTATTATATGGAGGTAACAATGTCTCAAATAGATACGAGTTAGGAATGGCTGGTATTGTATCGACTGGACTAGCTATTATAGGATCGTTCGGATTTGTGTGTCTTTGTGGGGTTTTATTTGCTAGCATTGTAGGAACGATGCCGTTTCTAATAATCGGTAGGTATTTCATATTATTACTTTAATTATTATTTTTTTAATATGAACTTCAGTATAATGTTATTCTGTGAAAAAGGTTTTTATATGTCGAAATCGAGATGATTTTTACCTCGAACTAGCCGAGTGTTCAAGTTATCCGTGGTATTTTCTGCTTAACCAAAGGCTCACGAGCCTGTATCAATCTCCTGATTATCATTCTTACAAACTGGCATATTCATTTTGTAGTTTCTACAAAAAGGATGTTATTCATTTTCCAATATGGCCCTTTGTTTTAAAACACTACAAAAGGATAATAGATGTTTCAAATATTTAAAGGAAACCAAACAAATTAATAACTTTTAATATTTTATAACGACAGTATTTAACGAAATAAAAATATTTTTAAATTTGTCTATATTTCCTGAAAAATGAGATGTCCAAAGAAATATTTGCGCGGACGGATCTCCAATTATAATAACAACAATGGCGGAACAAACCGATGAAGAAAGATATATATTATTCCTGGGAACTATCACTGTCAAAAATGACCCGGCGACGTTTTCTTTGCTGATCTTCAGGTACAGTGGTTATGTCAATGTTAAACGATCGCGATTTTGTTTACACGGTAACCAAGGAAGCTTTACGTGTATCCATGTATCGAGTAGGCTAAGTCCGAAACGTTCGAATGTCAACTGTTCTGTTCCCGGTAAGTCCCTCCAAACAGGGCGCACATCACAGCAGTAAAACGTTTAACCACACGCATCACGAAAATGGAATTAAGTTACTTTTTACATGAAAATGGTATTTAGGCCTACAATATCTTTCAATATTTTATAAAATGATCGATCACAGTTGGAGAGAAAGTAGTCCCGACAGAATAAAAATTGACCAATCAGGTGCCGAGAACAGTTAAATTCACTAGTGAGGAGAACAATTTTTTCACAATCGGTTGTAAACTGTGGAAATAATAAAAAAAAAATTAGAGAAACATATTTACCCGCGGACTGTTGTTTCAGTGAGCAACCACTATAAAAATCCAACTAAGCGTGTATGTTGGTCTAGTACAAAGAGGACATCATCATTTATTCATTCTATGCAATTTGTTCTCGTGATTATATAGCTGAAAAATTTCTCATTTTGACGTTAAACAACAATCACTCATATACCTCGTGAACCACTGAATTTAATGCTATCCAATATAAACCCGCGAAAATTGGTATCCAATGAAAATTCGCCTATAAACTGTAGAAAAACTTGCACTTTCAGGGATAGGCGTAGATGACATGTTTATACTATTATCTGGTTTGGCTGATACATCCCACATTGATGACGTAGAAACACGCATTGGTAAGACAATGAGAACCAGTGGTATCGCCATTACCATAACATCACTAACTGACGTCATTGCTTTTTGTGCTGGTGCCTCATCAATTTTTCCCGCAGTAAAACATTTTTCATTGTTCACAGGTTTGTAAACTAACATAAATAATTAATTCCAAACCATTTCAGCTCAGTATCACACTATTGGACCGCCACGATGGTGAAAACAAATGAAAAGACGATCAAGGTGATGCCCAATAATTTTGCAGGACAATAAAAAATATTGCAATTTGTCTTTTACGGCTATTAAGGGCGAGGTGTGCTTAGGAATTAAGCACACCTCGCCCTTAATAGCCGTAAAAGACAAATTGCAATATTTTTTTAAGTAGCCGGTGGCGACCCTATCCATTGATTATATTCTCTTTTTCTTGCGGCGATATCAGTTCTCCTCCATTGGCCCTTCCCGGTGCCATATTTGTACATTACGATTTATTTGTTGTTCATTTGTTCTTGTCATAAATATAGATGAAATACTATTCACTTGAAGATAAGTTGCAATCAACTATATACCTTTAGAAACAAAGTCAAGTTAGCAATAGCATAAAATTGTAATAAAGCAATAAGGTTAGTAAAGCAAGAATTGGCGAATAGAGGTTTGAAAACTCCAAAGGGCTAAGCAGAGCCATCAATCGAAGTAGGACAGACAACGCAATGGCTAAAGGAAAAAGGACAAACAATGAACGACAAAACACCACATGTAAAACTAAAGCTTAAACAAAACTAACCTCACAAAAACAAACCCGGCATGAACCCATGTGTTTCCAGGAGGTGGGGGGTAAGCAGCTCTTTCTCCACTAGTGGCACCATTCGCATTACTGTCCAATTAGCCGATTCCCAAATTGCCTACATGTGAAAAATAATTAAATAAATACACATTTTTTGTTTTGTAAATACGCCCCAAATTTGTTTGGAGTTAATTAATTGCCGATCATTTATCAAAATCTACCATAATCACCTAGCTTGGATATTGTGGGTATAGTACTAGTTCATTTTTAGATTACCGAAATCATCAATCAGTTCTAAATAATTTGCTATTTAACGACAATTTTCGGCATTGTTTTTCTTTCTTACTTAGTAAAACTCTAAAAAAACATTTACTTATTTGTAGTTTTTTTTCCATTGTTCTTCATTGTTTGAGTAATGAGTATCGGCATCTCCTATTCAACAATCAGTATGCATTTGATTGTAGTTTTTCTAATTAAAATTGCGCGAAAAATTACTGCTTTCAATAAAATATGTACACATCATCAATATTTTTTTTAAATAAAAAATAATATGATGAAATTTTGTCATTTTTAAAAAAAGTCGGCAATATGGGATTCGACAAAATGGAATCGGCAATATGGTATTCGGCAATCTGGTACTAATTCATCTAGCCATGCTTAAAATAATCAATAATCTTGCCGATAAAATTTCAGTGTCTGCATATATATGATGCAAATTTCCTCCATGTACATTGGCCATGAGGAGGACTTTAATTTCATTTTGTTTAATCATTTCCAGTCTAAATGTCCTTTAGGCACCGGCCCTTGATGACCTCTGTATATGAATGGCATTGCTCTCATGCATGTACGAGTGCATTGGTCATGGGGAGGACGCTGGATTTGCTTTCTGTCATTGAATTAACCCCTTGTAAATATAAAAGGGTTTATTTCTATTTCAGTGTTCAGAAGAAGTTAATTTTTATTTATTTATTCTTTTCTTATTTTTATTTTTTGGGGCCGATTTGACTTTCATTTTGAGGCCGATTTGACTTGGGTCCGATTTGATTTGGGGCCGATTTGACTGGGGCCGATTTGACTTGGGGCCGATTTGATATATATTTTTATATATAGAAATAGTGTTGGCCACCAATACAGTGAAATCACTGCAAATTAAACATGGGAGTAAAGACGAACTAAATTATGCGGTACTCATATCAGACTACATTGAACTTTAAGTGAACAAAATGAACAACACCAACCCCACTATAACCGAGCGTGAACACAGGAACCAACGTGTTTTACGCGCATGTATATACACAATTACGTTACCATTGTTTGTGAAGTGGTCGTGGTTGTATGGAAGTTCAATTTGTATCTATTTCTTCAATCAGTGCCTATCACCATTAATTTGGTAAATTTGATTCCCGCTCATGATAAGGTGTACATGATAAAACATTGTGCAAAAACATATTTGTCAGTGACTTGTGACAGGTTGGAGTTTCCGGTTTCCTCAACCAATGAACGCCATCCTATTATCGTAATTTTATTAAGCCTAAGCCTATCAATAATTGTTTTTATCAGATCTATATTTGTTTAGATAAAATCATGTCAATGTACATTTAATATGTAGAGGAAAATTACTACACCGTAAGAATAGTTCCATAATCTAAGATCATAAAAAGAAGCAAAATCGATACCCCTAAGATACATATCAATCACCGCTCACTCCTGGATTGGTATAGGCACTTCAATTAAGCGTTGGACATAGTTAAACTATGTTATGGGACCCAATCCCTTCTTTTTTGTTTAATATCTGGTCATGTAAGTTTTTCCACTTGTGAGTACAATCAGTGCGACCCTCAATATTTGGTGAACGGCATTTGAACACTCAGTCATAATCTTTTACAATCTATATATGTGTACGTGTGCCGTTTCTTTTCTTTCGATTCCTTGAATATTCACCATAGTATATGACAACAATGCATTTGGATATTTTCTTTAATAATTACAGGTACTGCCATTTTGTTTTGCTACCTGAATTACATCACGTTTTTCTTAGGCTGCATGACAATCAACGAACACAGAGTTTCCCAGAACAGACATTTCTTCACATGTAGAATCACAAAATCAAAGGAAGAAATGAAAGAGGCGAAGAACTCTAAGATTGCCATTTTATGTTGTGCCGGTTCTCCACACAAGCACAGAGATGAAGTCGAAGGTCCAATCGAGAAATATCCTAAAAAAGCTATAAAGAAAATCGTTCTATTCACTCCGGCAAAATTTATCATTCTCTTGCTTTTTGCTAGCTTTGTAGCCATTTCAATATATGGTACAGTAAATTTTAAAGAGGGTTTTGATCTTAAGGATATAGTAGCATCTAACTCATATTACTATAGTTACCAAGAGGATTATAAAACCCTATACTCACAGAGTTTTACCATATCACTTAATGTCCAATCAGGTGTTGATTATAGATCGAATGACACTTTAACCTCTATAAACATGCTCCGCGATAACCTCCAAAACAATCTCTACATTGATGATAATTTTTTCTTGTGTTGGCTACATGCCTACATGAGCTCGGTTTATTTCGATAATTCCTCAGATGTTAACTTCATAGCCTCTCTAAACACATACCTGGCCACAGTAGAGGGAAATTTGTATATCAATGACGTCATGATCGACGGAAGCACAATATATGCGTCTAGGTTCCACGTTTTGACCGAACACATAATATCGTCTACCACACAAGGAAAGATGATGCTTCGGGTGCGAGAAATAGTGGAAATGTCGTCCTTGCCAGTATTTCCTTACTCTGTCCCATTTTTGTTTATCGAACAATTCGTTGCAATATCTTCTCAAACCTTGCAAACGTTAGGCATATGTGTTGGCGTTGTATTTTTCATCACTACTGTATTCCTACCACTTCCGATTATGATTCTATTTATAACTATGACAGTTGTTTTGATAATGGTATCAGTTATAGGATTTATGCATTTCTGGGGACTTACGTTGAGTTCTATTACAATGATCCATATCATTATGTGTATAGGCTTTTGTGTAGATTTTGCGACTCACATCTGTCATGCTTTTGCTCAGGCTGGAGGTAGTAACCGAAATGACCGTGTGGGTGAAGCACTAGATAGAGCAGGTGGTCCTATTCTTAATGGTGCCCTGTCAACTATCGTTGGTGTATTAATGTTGGCATTTTCCAAATCTTTCATTTTCTTCTCGTTTTTCAAGGTGATGTTTATGGTTATGTGTTTTGGTATGATGTATGCGTTGTTTTTACTTCCGGTATTACTCTCATTCTTTGGTCCAAACTATCAACAAGCTAAAAAGAAGATAGAAAGATGTATCAATGACGAGGAACTAAATAAAAATACAAAAAATAAGGAAGACAGTGAAATAACTTCGACAAATGAAGACAAATCTGAACAAAACGGTTCACCTCTTCTTTTTACAAATCAGACGTTTACTCAAAGCCCCGAAACAATATCGCTTAATAAAATATATAAGGACAAACTACCTCCCATCACTAATGTAGATAATCAACATAAAAAGAAGAAGAAAAAGAAAAGGAAGGAAAAGAACATGGATATAAAAATAGAGGGGGATATAGACGATCCTGCGGCAGAACAAAATACAATTTCACAATAGAATACGCCTCTGGTTCGTCGAGTATATTTAAACGGTAGTTCAGCTTCTAAGAGGAGCGTAGTGTATTATAACTAAAAATCAAAACAAAAATTACCACATTTTCGGAACAGTTCGAATATCCAACAGCTGATTTTAATCAGATTGCTCAACTTTGGTTAATCCTATAACAGAACATACTACCCAATATATTACAAGAAAGAGAAGGAATGATAAGTGCTCTTTATATTTCCACGCATTTACTGTTTATGATATTTTTTGTTGACCATGAATCGTTATACATTTTCCCTGGTGTACACATGAAAATATGCCACGCATGAAAATAATCCGATGTAAATCATACGTTCTGATATGAATGTATTGAGTTAGATTTGATCACTATGCGTAAATGAACATATTATTTGCTCATGATATAGTAATCATGCATGTATACATGTATGCTAAATACAATAATTTATTTATGCGTGTATATGCTACATACATGTATGTACAAAATATACATGAATATCACATGTGGCGCTTTTAGCTGTGTATGATCTATTTTGTTAAACATAAATTTATATTGTCACTGACTTGTGGTATTTTGAGATATTAATTTTGCATATGAAACTGATTATACCAAAGAAATGTTGAAGCAGCTGAGAGTACAAAAATGTGCGCCTTTGAGAGTGTAGGTTATTTATAGAAATTAAATAAATATGAGTCTATTTTTTACGCGTCGTGCGCACTAAATTTGACATCGATGTTTTTATTTTATTTTTTTAATATTGTCTATGGCTGACATCACTTTCAATAATATTTAACTGTTATCCGTTGTTACTTGTTTTTAACTCCCCTCTATTCTTTACACTGGATAGTTTCTATTATTAAGCGTGATACAAACATATTATATATTGTAGTTTTCTAATTTGACGTCACTGAAGTCATTTTGACTAATCCTCAATAATCATGCCGTCGTTGATTTGTTTTTCTCGATATATGTTTTTCATCGCTTCTCACAAAATAAATAAACGATGGAATATATATATGTACGAGTTTTGTTGCTGAAGTGTCGGGTTTACATCTATATGTACAATAAATTCCTATTGCCACTACATAATTATATAGTGTTGATTAATTATAATGGCCAGATGTTCTCTACACAAATGTATATGCTAAAATAAGGAACAGGTCTGTGAATTTCTCTTGAAACCCGGGTTTTCTCCACCAGTACGATTGACCATCACTAGATAGCTGTTGAAAGTGGCGTTTAGCACCTATAAACCTAACTCTAATTATTATATATGTTGCATATGAAGCATGCCACCCCCATATATCATGTTATCTTTATATACTGTTACCAGTTGAATAAATGGTTTTATTTTTCTTGTTGGCTTTTTGTCTATGAGAAGAAAATTTGTCGAATTTTCAATAATAAGTGATCTTTTAAAAGATCTAGAGCCTCTCGATTGTATTATAATGGTCAGCATGTTTGCTTCGAGTACAGAATGTCGCATATTCGAAACCCGTTTGAAATATATCCAACAAAAAAAAACAAAAAAACAAAAAAACAACAAACAACAGAAAAGACAATTGACATTACAGAACATCATCAAGCTAATTCAGCCTGACTGTTACATATTGATTTAAGCGGACATTTTAATTTTTGAAAGTGCTATTGTTTGTTTCAGATATTAGTATCAGAACCGCATCGGTAGTGTAATGGTTAGCGTGTTAGCCGCGAGTGCTGTAGATCGTGGGTTCGAGCATAGATTGGGTCACTCCGACGACTATAAAATTGATGTTTGTTGCTTCTCCGCATAGCACAGAGCATTATGGTTAAAGAGCATAGACTCGTTGTTTCGGAATCAGGATTATGTATCTCCTTACAGCGAAAATGTAAATTCACGGGCTTGTTTCACTGCGCTAGCTCTATAAAATGCAGCTAAGCGTGTTGGTCTAGCACAAAGAAGACATTATCAAAATCTCATCAAATGCAACTTGTTCTCTCCATGATACTGAAACGATTACTCATTTGGCGTTAAACAACAATCGCTAACTCGATCTTCTTCAGTATATGCATTGTATATCACATCCCCTCCATCCCACTCCGGGTAAATATGCCTTTTAGAAATTACATCAGGTTCTGTACTTTTATAAAAATGGCATGTCAAGTCAGTCACTGGGTAAATCTTCAAATTGTTCTTTTCTTAAAAAGTAGATTAATTTAGGATAAAGATATTTATATGATAACTCAAACTAATTAAAAAGTAACAACAGTACAGATGTTAACTTCGAAAGTTAAGAAGGGTTTGAAGTTACCAAAGGGGTAATCAGAATTCGTATATCGAAGACGAACAGGCAACACAATGGCCAAAAGAAAAAGTGCAATAGGACAAACAACGATCCACTAAAACACACACACAAAACTAAAGATCGAGTAACATGAACCCCATGGAAAACCGGGGGTGAACTCAGGTGCTCCAGAAGGGTAACTGATGAAATGAAAATACTCGGAGCAGCGTGACCTTGTTTGAGTAGATTTTGCGTCAGCAGCTGGGTCCGGGTACTCCAGTTTCCTCCACCAATAAACTGACCGCCACGATATAACTGAAATATCGTTGAAATTTGTGTTAAACACCATTACCCTAACCCTCTGTCCAGAAAATCACTGTACTGGGCACAGCCTCTAGAATAACCTATGAGTTGTGAAATGTGAAATTATAGAATTTGATGATGAAGATCGAGAATACCATATTTCCTTCTTGGAAGGTTCTAAGAAATCATTCAGGATCACGGAAGGAGGTATTCTGTGTTCACTAGACAATCCCTTTACGCATAGAAAGACGCGTAATATATTTATATTTTCGACGAAGGACTTGGAAAAGGTTCAAGATATGTTTGATGATACTTCATTTTTCTAAATTTAGAACATTATTTTAACTTATTTTAACTTATTTTCGACCAAAATTTTTACTTTATAAAGAAAACATCGAGCAATAACGTAACTCACTAGAACAATTACCTTAATGTACTTACACAACGAATATTCAAAAGAAAAACACGAATCAAAAACTGATATAGCTGTTTTCTTATTGTCCAAATGTTACATTTTCAAAATATAACATATATCAGATATTCTGTGTCAAAAGGTTCGCTGCCGTTTTCTGATTGTTTTGGGCTCAACTTAAACTGATTTTGGATGAAAAAACACTCAAGAATAAGCACGTATTGAAGCATCAATATGTAAACCATCTAATATATAAAAAAAATAAGGTGGTTCAATACCATCAAATTTATTTGTACATCAGTTAAATACACCGAAATGTTGCGGAAATGATATTTTGAACAGATAGATAAAATATAACAGTATTGTATTTGAAGGGTTATCAATTGTGAATTTGACGCTCAAATATCCGTTTTACTGTCTCCGTAAAGTGTCGGGAAGTAAAACTACATTTTCGACCATCAAATCCCTAACTGACGCCGGTGTCCTATAGTAGTTTTTCCCCCTAGCCATTTTTCCCCCCGGAAAACTGACTATATAGCCATTTTTCCCCCCGGAAAAATGACTATATCATTGAACATAGCCATTTTTCCCCCCAGTTTTTGACAGGGGGAAAAGTGGCTATATAGTAGAATTTCCCCCCGGAAAAATGGCTATATAGTCAATTTTCCCCCTCGTCTTAACATAAACCTGACTTCAACGTAAACTTACCCAACCAAGACCTTTAAAGTATGCAAACTCTAGGCTAGACATTACCCTACCCTTAGGCCTAATCCTCACCGAATCCCTCGGTCCAACACTATCCCTAAACCTAGGCCTTAACTTAATCCTAATTTTAAACCTTACCTTAAACCTAGCCTAATCGTAGGTCGAACTCACAACGCGAATGTGAAGGTATGGTAAACTTAAAGGCAAGTTTTCCGACGGCGAAATGAACGACCGTTTTACAGATATGGGGTTCTCGCAAGGTCACCAGTCTTGTGGGGGGAGCCCGATATTTCAATCTGGAAAATCGGCGAAACCCTGAGCTAGAGAAGGTGCCTTGAAACCTTGACACACATGAGGATCGAACCCACAACGGTGTCGACATCCTGATTGTAATGTCCAGCGCCTTGACCACTCGGCCACCTTCCTGCTTGCGAAGATGCAAAAAAAAAAGACGCAAATAAGCGAGAGCCGAAAACCTGAAAAGGTTGAAACGCAAAATGGAGAAATGATTTCGATTTCGCCTCTTTGCTTTCACAATTTCGCGTTTTAATTTCGTCTTTCAAAATCCAAAGGCAAAGTCTAACATACTATAGTCACTCTAGTTAATCTTATTTCAGTCCGTGACAAATATGCACATTTAGGTACTAATTTTCTAACTGCATAAATTTGGGTATAGTTAAAAATAAAATAAAACTGATATATAAAAGAAATATACGTATGTCTGGAGAATATATATTTGATGAGTCAGCATGGGCATTTTAACCATCGATTGAGGTGCAGAATTTCCAAAAAAAATCTTGAAATCAAATACAAAGTGTGAATCTAGCTCACAATAAAATTGATTATTTGTTTATTACGTTAAATCATCGAGCGCACTCAATTTATTGTGGGCTATTATTAGGGGTCAACTTCCCACTAGTGAGATATGGACATAAAATGGGTACCCAGAGGCGGATTTAGAGGGGGGCGTGCGGGTCATGCGCCCCCCCCCCCCCCCCTCCCCTAAAATCTGAAAAGCATATGTTATACAATGTTAATTAAGCAGTTCAACAAACAACTTTTTGTTAAATTTGTCAAGATAAAAAGCTTGTGTTAATTTGACCACAATGAATCCCTATTATTACTGTGGCAGGCCAGCAATCTTATCTGAAACTGTTCAAAGGTCAAAATGAATAGTAATGATATTAGGAGTAAATTTGGAATATCATTCTAAAAAGCTCTACCCATTGATAAATGATCAGTATACTGTCCGTTCGGATGAAGCTTTTCGTTTCGCTGTTGGTTCCTTCATTGAAAACGTATGATTCGTTCTTGTTTATAGACAAACAAAGGCGAATATGTTAACATTAATGCTGCATGAAACGATTCTGATCATCTAATTTAGTTACTGTACGTAAGCTAATCAGAAATCAACAACAAGTTCATGCATTGACAATTTCCGCTTTTGTTTGTCTATAAACAAGAACGGTCGAATCATACGTTTTCAAGGAATGAATCAAACGACGAAAAGAAAAGCTCCATCCGGACGGGCAGTATTAACTAGAACCACCCGAAAGGACAAGCATCGAAAGTACAGACCAATTAGTGAAATGAGGAATGCGTTAACACTAAACCAAGTTCTTTGAAGGGTTAAAATATCGTGATCGATCAGTCATAAGTTGAACAATTCGTATCACGGTTGTTCAAAAAAAGTTTTACTTTAGGTTCTTATAATCTGACAAAAACATACTGTTAACAATAATCCGACAAAATTAAAACTCAAAGTCAAGTTTTTTTGGTCTGATAAAAATGGTGTGGTTGATTCAAAATTGTCGTTCTAATAAATGTCTGTAATTCCTCAAACCCTCAGAACTTCAGGGGGGCTTTGTCCCCCTGTGTCCCTTACCAGGGCTCTGCCCTGGACCCACTGGGGACCTTAAGACCCCTCGCCTACTCACACCCCCCCCCCTGACCACAAATCATGGATCCGCCCCTGGTACCCCTTAAGAATAGTAACAGATGTCCATGTTTTGCTTTTTATATGTATTATGTGATGGCCTCCGAAAAATTCTGCAGTTGAGTGTCCGTCTGTCCGTCCCCCGATGGTTTCCAGATGATACCTTTAGAACGTGTTGAATGATTTTCTACATTTGTTTAGTACCATAAAATACAGATCAAGTTCAAATTTTAGTTTGATCGGATAATTGGTTCAAAAGTTATGGCCGTTTCAAGACTGAAAATATGCAAAACGTGGTGGGGTATCATATAATGTCCCATTAGATGCCCTATTTTTTGCTTTTGGGAAAGCCCATTCAAAGTCATTTGGATCATCCATGTACAAGCTACTTGGCTAGTAAACCCATCGACACTAATAGTCGACCAAAAGTGGCCCTGGGAAGTGGTAGTAAAATTTAACAGAGCAATTAAGTTGAATATTCAAGCCATTTTCAGAGGGGGACTACTATGTAGTCATTCTTTCGGGGGGGGGAATCCTACTATATAGCCATTCTTCCGGGGGGTGGGGAAATCCCACTATATAGCCATTCTTCCGGGGGGAAATCCTACTATATAGCCATTTTTCCGGGGGGGAAAACTGGCTATGGGGGAAAAATGGCTCTATAACGCTCCTATAGTAGTTTTTCCCCCTAGCCATTTTTCCGGGGGGAAAACTGACTATGGGGGAAAAATGGCTCTATAACACCGGCAACTCTTTAAATACAATACAGTTATTACTCAATTGACAAAACAATGTTTACTAATTTTTTAATTATAATTGTTTTGTATATATAAACTGTAAATGATCCTCTGACGGATCTAATGGTTATACTTGTACAACAATATTCGTAAAGGCTATGACTTAGCAACTATAGGTCACTCTTTGATGTGACAGGTTTACTTTGCTAAAATATAGACAATCTTCTAGTACAACTAGTAGGTCCAACTAGGAATAAAATGAGTACATTTATCTTTCATTCCGTATTATATTACTATTTTTTATTCAATACTTGATTCTAACAGTTTGATAGCCAGGGTCGATCTTAATCCAATTGAACCAATTGGGTCCCGCGCTGGAGTTATCTACTCTTGGCTGTTCAAGTACACACAACAATACACTGCAGGTTTTACAGAGAATCATTGGGCCCCGAACCTCCCAAGGCAGAGCCTGCCCCGGTGTCCTATAATTATTAGCTACCATGAAAATTAGCTACTTTTTGACGTTCGGAACGAGATTTTCGTAAACCACAAAGGTGTTCCAAATGAAAATTTGCTATCCTTAATAATACATTAAAAAATACTATTCCAATTATTCCCCTTTTACCAGGTTTTGATAGATTCTTGATAATTTGTATTTTTGAGCGAAAAAAAGGGGGGTGGATGTAGGCGAGGAGATCTATTATAATTAGATATATTTATCCCAGAAATGGATAGCAATCTCCTATTCATTTACATGGAGCAAAAGCTGGATGAAAATCAGTTATTTCGATATAAAAAATAAATAAATTCAAGTCTAATAATATTAAAAAAATAAATATTTGCATGGGATAGGAGTCATGACGTCTTCCATGAATATAAGCTACCTTATATCTTTTCAATGTATGACACAGGTTTCAAAGTGTTATCCATGAAAATAAACTACTTTGCACCATTCAAACATAAGCATAAACATCAGAAGCTTGCCCATGAAAATTAGCTACCTGACCTTTCTTCATTGCATGGAATAGGAGTCATGAAGTGTTCCATGAAAATAAGCTACCTTACATCTGTTCAATGTATGACACAGGTTATTGTTTGAGAGATATGACAGAATTAAAAATCCTATATTTATGGGTTAAATTCGAAATGTATAAAATATTTTTTTCACAAAATCTATACTTTATTGAACATAAACTGTATAAGTAACCAGGTGAGTGATTCAGGCTCAGGTAAAATGACCCGCTAATTAAGAAAAAATCATGGAAGCCAGAATGTGTTTTGAGTTTTAACATGGATTGGCGGATATTAGTATTTTATCCCGAGCCAGAGGCGAGGGATAAAATTTACTAATATCCGCCAACCCATGTTAAAACTCAAAACACATTCATGCTTCCATGATTTATTTCGATTCTGGTATGTCTAAGAGTACAAATACGGTAGTATACTTTGACTGGAAGACGGTAATTTATATTTACGTTTGCGGAAAGTTTCGCACACAATTTATGCTGCCAATGGAAAAGTCAGTCACATTCACCGGCGCATGTGCGAATGAGATTATACCATCGATAAATCGCTCGTTTGTCTACAAAGCGAAAGAAGGACGTCATATTAGAATGTGTTATCACCCTGATATTCATCAAAGCTTTTGAGCAGATCTTGCCAAAGGCAGCGTGAGCTATTGCCATCACTTGATCTGTCGTCCGTCTGTAAACTTTTCACATTTTAATCTTCTGCTCTGAAACCCCTTAGCCCAATGAACTGAAGCTTGGTAGGAAGCATCTATGTAAGGTTCTCTATAAAGATTGTTCATTTCGTTCTGATCCGTTGGCAAACATGGCCACCACAGGCAAATCTTATTGCTGATTGGTTGATTTCTAAAAAAAAGTTCTCCTCTGAAACCGAGAAGCCATAGGCAGTTATTGTTTGTGGTTGATCGATTTCTAAAAATCTTCTTAAAAACTGCTTCGCCAAATGAATCGAAACTTGATAGGTAGCATCTATGGAAAGCCCTCTATAAAGATTGCTAATTTCGTCCCGATCCGTTTACAAACATGGCCACCACAGGCAATTAGTATTGCTGATTGGTGGATTTCTAAAAATTCTTCACCTCTGAAACCGAGTAGCCATAGACAGTTATTGTTTCTGGTTGGTCAATTTCTAAAAATCTTCTCTGAAACTGCTTGGCCAAATGAATTGAAACTTGGTAGGAAGCATCTATGGAAGGTTCTCTATGGAGTGTGCTCATTTAGTTTTGACCCATTAACAAACATGGCCGCCACAGGCAATTCTTGATTCAGATTGGTCGATTTCTAAAAATCTTCTTCTCTGAACTGATTTGCCAAATGAACCGATATTTGGTGGGAAGCACCTATGGAAGGTTCTGTGTTAAGCTTTCTCAAAGCAGAATGAAAAGTGAGCGACACAGGTTCAGCCTACTGAGCCTCTAGTCTATATGTTGTATTGTATTATATGCATGCTAATGTTCCACCATACCAGTCTGAGTTTTTCAATAAAATCTTTAAGAAATAACTTGTGTTAAGATACTTTGTGTGTGAGATATTATCATGTATGGTCGTTATTTAATTATTAAATTGACAAGTGTGTGTGGTAAAACTATCTGTACTTACAAAACATACCACCATGATGCAAAATATTTATTTGAGCTATATTCAATGACATTACATACATTTTCATATGTTGTACCAGCGTCTGGCAATCTACTTTCGTAAAGGCTGAGTACATCATCCAAGTGATGACCAGTGCAATGAAAGATAAAAGAGGTGTAGGCAGCACGTTAAACCCTTCTCTCATCAAGGCCCCGATTCAATACAAACTCAAACATTTAAACATTTATTGATAAAGAATAGAGATACATACGAAATTAGGATGCAGGCGCTAAAACTGCTATATCTATCTTTGAACTGAAATGGTGGTTTTTGCTTTAAATTAACAAATTATAAATCTAGAGTAAAATACCGAACACATGGACTGTTCTGTGGGAATACTCCTAAAGTACTACTGTTATTCCCAGATGTATAAATTTGTAAGCCCTTCTGAAGTTATATCCTCAAAACAGAAAAAAACGAAATAAAATTATATATTAATCTGTTATCAAAAACAAACAAATACAAAACAAAACAAACAAATCGTAAAAAAATATCAAAAAGAAAGAAAAAAAACCCAACATGAATACACCTTTTATCTGACTTAGTTCTGTACACATAATTTGCATAAGAGATGCAGGTAACTAATTTACCTGGAAATTTTACATACATTTTGTGTATATCATATTAAACAATGAGTGTATCTTGTTTTCAAAGAAAACATTCAGATAGCTACATTGCTAAAAAGAGGTAATAAAAACGTAGATATCAAATTTAGTGCACATGAACGTTTCTGGAATAACTTTCATCAGATAGCTCAAAATCGAAAGATTGGAAAGCCAAATAATTTAATAGTTTTGGGAGCACAAGATTTATGGGTATGCAGGAGTTCTTTACACCTGATAGAGATATTGGCAGTGCTATTTTTGTGGTGTGGGTTTTGGTGCAGTCGGGGATATTGTCTTGTGATTCCACGGTGAATACGGATTAACACTGTTCGGGATGTTGGATTTCTGCTTTGTGTCAGCTGTGATCTGTCCATCGCTCCTCATTGGTGTGACACCTGTTTTGTCTGTACCTAAGGATTTTATATATAACAGCTTCTTGGGTTTAAATTGATTGCTGATGTTTTGGTCAGGGTAATTTAAAAGTAGGTTCAGTATAATTTTTTCTATATAAGACTTGTAAGCTGATCTTTGTTCTTTCATCACATTTTGACCAAGATATAGTTTTTCTGGTACCTGATTCATGTCGAGCGACGACAAGAAACTTACGATATAAGCGCGGACGTCTAAAACGCTTAGAACGACGTCTGTTTCTGCTCTTTTTAGACATTTTGGTAGTGGTTGTTTTTAACTATAAGACATTGCAGAATAAACACAATATACGTACATTGTCGGGAAATATAAAAACTGTACGTAACAGCTTTAGTGAGTGAGTGAGCGATTGTTGTTTAACGCCAACTCAGCAATTTTATAGCTATATCATGGCGAGAACAAATTAATTTGCAATGAGGTGATGATGATGTCCGCTTTTTTCAAGACCAACACGCTTGGTTTTTTTTTGTATAGTGTTAGCTAACGGAAACAACAGTCCGCGGATATACATGTCGCTCCACTCGGACACATTATCCTGATTCCGAGCCAACCAGTCTTTGCTCTTTTTAATTAATTCTACGTGCTTTGCATTATAAGCAACAAAATACCTTTTGATAATCTTTGGTTTGACCCGATCGGGACTCGAACCCACGATCTACCACACTCGAGGCGAGCAAGCTAACGATTACACTACCGATGAGAGTCTTTGGTGAGCATTTCTGGTCTGTTTCTCAGCGAATACAGATTGTCTACATAAATGACAATAGATAACGTAACAGTACAATTACATTGTGCAACGTCAACTTTTCGCGCTTTCACAATCCTTCGGAAGACACATAAAAAACGATTTTTTGGGTACATGTATATAAACAAATTTATATTTTGCCCTCTTCCACATTCTGTTGGAAATTTATGATCTAGGGTTCTATTTTTACAAAATCCAAATAAAAAAATGAAAAATGTATTACATCTTCTCTAAATTTTCAAGGACCAATTCGAAACTGAAACTATTTGCACACTCAAAGACCAATTCGAAACTGAAACTATTTGCACACTCTTGACTGTGCAAATAGTTTCAGTTTCTAATTGGTCTTTGAAAATTTAGAGAAGATGTAATACATTTTTCATTAGTATTCCCCAAAAATCAATCTAATATATAGCTACCAGTTTTTTAATATTGTAATAAATAAAGTTCCCAACTTTCAATATTAAATATGGAATATAATTTTATTTTATTTCTTGAATTCAGAAGATAGTGACAATAAGTAAGTAAATGAGTTAATTTCTTTATTTCAAGAGAGTAACACCGTCACGGTTAGCAATAATAAAAGTGTGATTAATAATCAATATATACAATAAGTATAATACAATTCAAATACATTTTTTCATGAAATTTGAATTCGGACTTGGAACAAATGAATTTCCATCATCAGATCACAGGCGCTCGTGGCACGGACCACACCTCCTCCCCCCCGGCTTTTTTCTAACTTTCTGTTTACAGATTTATTTTCGATCAAATTTCTTTATTTCTTTATTATTTCATCTCTTTTTTTCTTATTTTAACTTGTTCGTGTCAATATTTATACAATCTCATGCTAACAACAATTTGCATGTTTCGACCAAGGGATTATTATTTTTTTTTTAGTATCTATATAGGGTCGAAACATGCAAATTGTTGTTAGCATGAGATTGTATAAATATTGACACGAACAAGTTAAAATAAGAAAAAAGAGCGCCTGTGCATCAGATGTGATCTTATTAAGTTAAAGAATAATTTGCATAGTTTGAACATCAAATAAATATTAAATTTTAGCATAAATAGTCCACCAATCTATTTTTAATAGCTGTAAAAATGATACATCGCGTTGGTAAATTGAAAAAAGATAGTTTGTAACTTAATCACATGCTATACAGCCATATAGGTAGCATCTTGTTTTTCAACTATGAACACCACTAATATCTATTGTTTATTTTATTTTATATTGTGTAGATCTATATGTCTCTATTTGTCAATCAGTAACTCTTTTCCTGTTTATGTACATGCAGTTTTTCATTTTGTACCTCCATTAGAAATACACAATTTGTATTTTGGTTAACATGATAAGGGAGATAAATCCTATAAGTTTATGCTACAAGTAGCTAATTTTCATAGCCTATACATAGGTAGCTAATTTGTATAGCTCCGCCGTATGCAAATTAGCTACCGGAAGTTGGAGGTAGCTAATTCTCATGAGGTAACTAAACGGAACTCCTGAGTTCACCCCTGGATTTTAGTGGGATTCGTGTTGCTCGATTCTTAGTTTTCTGTGTAATGTTTTGTATATCATTAATAAAAACGTAGATATCTAATTTAGTGCGCACGACGCGTTTCTTGAATAACATTCATCAGGTGACGCTCAAAGCCAAAATATTTGAAAGCCAAATAATTTTTAAATCTTTGTGAGCAAGAAAACCAAAGGGCCTAAACAGAATAGCCATTTGAAATCGGCCACGGTCACTTATACCTGACGGAGGAGTATACCTTAGTCCGTGACATAATAATCCACCAGCTATTGACCCAGTGATAGTAATACAAACTTTAAAAATATCAAATTTAGTGCGCACGACACTTTTCTGGAATAATCTTCATCGGGTACTCTCAAAGCTAAAATATTTGAAAGCCAAATAATTTTAAAATCAATGTTTGTCCTTTTTGCTTTGGCCATTGTATGTCCTTCTTCGATTTACGGCTTCTGATTACTCCTTTGGAATAGTCAAACTTTTATTCCCTACAGCTCACAGTCACAACTTGATTTAGCCGTACTCTTTACCCATATAGTTTTTTATTCTGTGAACTTTGTATGTGAAAGGTGAAAATTTCGTCAAAAATTAAATGTTAAAGGGGCATTATCTCCCAAAATCGTAAATTTTTGTTACCCATAATATGATTGATGCCTTAAAGGGATATTGTCTACCACAATCGTAATTTTTTCATACCCAAAATTATTGTCGTTTTCCGTACTGACGGTCATAAAATGAAGATTAAACACCGAATTATTGGCGAATACGCTACGAAACGTTGTTTTTTCGATTTAAAAAAGCTGACCATCGTTACTGGAAGCTAATTAATTATACACTGACATGAGCGAGGCCAAATCTATTTTTATCTATTTTTATGCCAGTATTTTTATGCTGCAGCATGGATGTTAAAATTCGTGTTTGTTTACCTCGCAAATACGGCCGTTTTATGCTATTCATTGACAATAATTTGCTGTTGCCAGGTGCAAGATTACATATATTGAATAATATCTACCGAAAATGATCAAAGGCATCATCATAAATTCATAAAATATGAAAAACGATTGAGAAAAGAAGGAAAAAACATCCTCGGCTTACCTATCAAGCAAAATCTTTGCCACTTCAGCGCGAGTTTGGACGCGTAGCACTTCTTGAGTTCGTTCCAACGGTCCAACTGATCCCCTACATATATCCTGCATTTGTTCCATTTGGAAGATACTTCACTTCTATTCATTTTTCTCTCTGAATCCGTCAAAGTCCGCTTTCTTCCACGCGTTGACACTTTTTCTTTTGCCCAAGAACCACATGTTGTTTATTGTTTCTAAACAGTGCGCATGCTCAAGATGGGTTCACATAGAAGGCCATATGAATAGATTTGAATTCTTGTTATCCTGGACAATAATTCCGATAACGATAGTTTTGGGTCTTTTTTGTCAAAAAATCGTATCTTTTGCAGCATAACTCGGTGTTAATCTTCATTTTATGAAGGTCAGTACGGAAAACGACAATAATTTTGGGTATGAAAAAATTACGATTTTAGTAGACAATATCCCTTTAATAAAACGTGTTTCTGTAACTTATAAATGTTATGAAATATACGCGCACCGGGGGAAAAAGGTGCAACTGCTCGTGTTTTGAGTTTGCCGAATCGTCATTAAATCAGTACAACAATGCACTTATTTCTTATTTTCTGAGAATCTGCTTTTAGTCGGCGTTAAATACGGACAAAGAACCATGCAAGTTTGCAGTTAATAAGCGACAAAATACAAATTATTCGTTCAATTCACAAAAAGAATAGTACTCTTTTGAAAGGTAATTATAGACCAGTTAGCATCTTACCAACAATATCAAAATTTTTTGAAAGGGCTATAGATGAACAATTGGTAACATTTTTTTATTTCCATTTTAATAGATATTTGTCAGCATTTAGATCAGGTTACAGCTGTCAAGACACTCTAATTAGAATAATTGAAGATTGGAAGAATCTGTTAGATAATAACCAATATGTCGCTGCCATCTTAATGGACTTATCAAAGGCCTTTGACTGCCTTCCCCATAACCCTTTACTATTGAAATTAGAAAACTATGGTGTATCAGAAAATTCTTTAAAATTATTCCAAAGCTATCTTACTGGAAGAAAACAGTGTGTTAAAATAGGGTCTGTTTGTAGTTCTTTTCTTGATATATACAAAGGAGTGCCCCAAGGATCCATTATGGATCCTGTGATGTTTAATATCTTTATAAATGATATTTTGATTTTGTAAGAAAGGGAAATCTGCACAATTACGCAGATGATAATACTTTATCTTACGGAAGCAACAGTGTAGATGATGTTATTGAAACTCTTGAAGAACAGAGTGATATACTTATTAAGTGGTTTACTGAAAATCACATGCAGGCTAATCCTGATAAATTTCAGGCCATTTCAATTGGTAGGAAAACACATGAGAAAAATTTAAGTTTTATGCTACAAGGAAATAAGATTGATTGTGAAGATGAAGTAAAACTTTTAGGTGTAACCTTTGATTTTAAATTAACATTTAATTCTCATGTATCACATATTTGTAAAAAGGCTTCTCAGCAACTAAATGTTCTAAAACGCATTGGAAATAACTTGAGTAAACATGGCAAGCTTACAATTTATTATTCTTTTATATTGTCAAATTATAACTATTGCCCTTTAGTTTGGCATTTTTGTGGCGAAAGTAACACAAAGAAATTAGAGAAAATACAAGAAAGGGCTTTAAGGTTCATTTATAACGATTCAGAGAGCTCCTATGAAAATTTACTTGAAAAATCACAGTTACCTTCACTGAGATTAAGGAGATTACGTTCCATGGCTATAGAAGTTTTTAAGATAATAAATAAACAAACTCCTGTATATTTACATGATTTAGTAACTATAAAGAAAGGTTCTTACTCTTTTAGATACAACAACACTGTCAACATACCAAGAGTTAACACCACCAGGTATGGTTTGCATTCACTGAGATATGGTGCAGCAAAATTGTGGAATTAACTTCCAAATGACTTGCGTGAGGGAATAAACTTTGCTATACATATATTTCTTGCATGGCTCTGCTTATGTGCTTGCTTTATTTTGTATTTTAATCCCTACTTTTTTAGGGTAGTGCTTGTTTTCGTAGTGCTTATAACTTAATTATCTGCTGCTGCATTTTAATTATGCTTGAATTTTGATATGTTTGTCAATGTATGTCCATGCATTTCAGTTGTGGGTATATATATATACCTGTATGTGTAATTTGTATGTCAGTTTAAAAAAGCTCTTTCGAGCTTATGTTTTTATTGTTATTTATACGTTTCTAATTAAAGCATATACCGACTTGAAAAAAATTCTACTTGACTTGATGCTTTTCAGTTTAACTTGTGCTCTATTTTAGTGCTTGGCTATTTCTGCATGAATATTTTTAAAATATTTTTTTTTTTAGAATATTTTTTAGAATATTTTTAAAATATGTTTTAAAAGTACATGAATATTTTATGTGTTTTGAGTTAATTTGCTTATTTGCTTAAATATAGACTGCTTATAATTTGCATGAATGTATTTGCTTAAATATAGACTGCTTATAATTTGCATGAATGTACTTATATGTGTAATGGCTGCTAAATGTCGGTATCTATTTTCTGTTTTGACTTCTGGTTCTATGACAGTAGGTGCGCAGAGAGGCACTTGCCACATGCGCACTGGCTGTAGGGGTCCAGAGGTCAAAACACAGAAATGTATGCATAAATATTATCTGGATATGTATTAATTTTGTATTGAATGACATGTTTTTATTGTGCTGTATTTAATTTATGTAATTTTATCATGCATGTCGGTTTGAAAAGCTCTTGAGAGCTTATGTTGTATTGTTATAAAATGTACCGACTTTAAATAAAACTTTGATTGATTGATTGATTGTTTTTACCTGTCACTAGTAAGATCAGTTGCATACGGAGAAAGCGAGGTCAAATTATTTGCTTGCAAGGAAATAATAAATCGATGGTAATTTTCGTTCTCAAAAGGCGAAAAGTGGTACGATAAGCTGTTTAATGTGAAATATTTACCTTTATTTCATCATTTTAAAGCTATTACCAATTTCCAAAACATATACATTTTTTGGTCAAAATCGTAGCTAATACCTCTTTAAATAGGTATCGGAGTCGTTCAGGGTCGATAACCCTGATTATAAAATTAAGTAAAAGGAGTATCAATTTTGAAATTATAAATATATCTTTTGACTTTCATTTTAATATTTGAAGTACTTGTATATCGAAAAGGGAATAAAATACAAAATAAATATAACAAAAATAAAATTTGATTAATTAACATATATTTTGTTTACCTTGGTACCATACTCCTTTTGAATTAATTATGTGGTGATCGTGTTAAATGAAATATATGAAATAAAACTGACAAATTGAGAACATTTGACACACTTCCCACTTTGCGTTAACTAACAACTTTGACTTCACAATACGGAATATTAACTAATCCTATTCCGGAACTTGAGTCGGCGTTATATATGAATTTAGCGGGAAATAGAAAAATTATGGCGGCGACAGCAGCGCAAAATGCAATCACTTTAAAAGGCTCCACAGAGATTGTCTCAGAGTTCTTTTGTAATGTTTTTATTATGCACATTGTTAACAGTAATATGTATCTTCAACAGATGGTTAATTTGATTAAAATTATACAGGATGACTATTTATCTGGCCAATTTATTGTACATCAGCATGATTCCAGAACTATTGCTTCTGCGAGGAGGAGGGGAATTAAATGACACTCTGGTATTCTAACAGAATTGTTATGCCTCCTAATTGGTAGTAAAGAATTTTGTCAATGATGATGTCAAACGGCATGCACAATACAATGATTGCAGTCTGTGCCAAAAACATTTGGACAAACTAGCCCAAACAGCATTTTAGAAGAATTTTTTCTATTTGTTTAAGCAAATTTTACTAGACTAGGGCTAGTGGTTTTTGGCACAGACTGTGATTGGACTTGAGACTTGAGTCCATCAGAATTCACAGATTTGGTTTCATTTTTTAAGAACTTGGGTGTCTATAATCTCGTTGAGATTAGGATTCCGAAGAAATTTTCTGTCAGTTCTTCATCCTAATCTCGTTTCAAGCCCCATCAAGGGTATTCTGGAAATTTTTAATTTGACCCCCCGGTGCATTCCGATAGATATTTTGGCATGGACGGATTGTGTCAGATCAAGTGCAGGTAAGATTTTATAAATAGACATATTTTCTAGTTCAAATCTGCAAAAATATTGATATTTCCTTTCCTTTTACAGCGTATATCTGACAAAATAATCCAAAATCTACTTTAAGTTGACCGCCATTTTACTGAACTCATGAACTACACCTCGTGATCAAAATCGTCACAAATTTTGCTACAGCATGTTTCTAAATGAAGGTCGATGTCAATTATTTATTGTGTATATACAAGCATATCTTTTATGGGCTGTTGATTGGTTTTAATAAAATATTTATAACAAAATTACAAAATTTCAAGCCGTGTATATGTGATTTTTAAATTATAATATGATATTTGACATCGACATCTCGAACTACGAAACAGACTATACCAAAATATGTCATGATTTTTTATCACAAGGTGTAGTTCTAGAGTTCAGTAAAATGGCGGTCAACTTGAGGTAGATTTTGGATTATTTTGTTGGATATACGCTGTTAAAGGTAAGGAAATATTAATATTTTTGCAGATTTGAACTAGAAAATATGTCTATTTATGAAATCTTACCTGCACTTGATCTGACACAATCCGACCATGCCAAAATATCCATCGGAATGCACCGGGGGTCAAATAAAAAATTTCCAGAATACCCATGATGGGGCTTGAAACGAGATTAGGATGAAGAACAGACAGAAAAATTCTTCGGAATCCTAATCTCAACGAGATTAGGGTGTCTACTCCCTCCTCTAAGCCAAGTCACACTTTCGGTACTGCACAAAATAACCAGTAATACACTCATTTGTAGGTGTGTAAAAATCCACCGATGCATCACAATATATTCTTATACGAACCACAAAATGATACGTGCCCTCCCCCCCCCATTTCCAAAAGTTTGACACATTATTCACCTGCTAGATATTAAATATAATATTAATCACATGCAAGGCTCACGTTGGAGGGCGAAGAAGTCACCTTGTGGCTGCTCACTTCGCTTTGTACTAGTGCCAAAAGAGAAGTGGAAGTTGCCCTGTAATTTTACCAAGTCGCTTTGCTAATTTTAACTGTTAATAAACATAGGTATATTTTTACTACAAAATTTATGTTTTGCAAACCGCCATTGTAAAGGGACGTAATCGAAACAGTTACGAATATAAAAACTGTACTACGGATCCGAACTCGGGGGGAAAATAACGTCGGTATTGTTTCATTTCATTTATTTGGGGTTTTATGGCAGCTATCCAAAGGGATTGTTAACTTTGTGGATATGATTAGTTTCTTAATTAATATCAATCAGTGATTAAAGAGAAGCAATGTAAATAATATACACTCGTTAAAATTTGATTAAATAATTAGCAATTTCACAGCGTGTGGTTTTTTTTTGGGGCATATATTTATCTTATCTAATGTTTTGTCATTTTATCTATGTGTGACTTGTTTGAAACAATGCTGATGTCAAAATAAATTTTATTATTCAATTTTATTTATTTATTATTTATTATTGGACAATAGTTGATTATCATATATGTGCCTTTATCATCTGTGCAAGACAAAACAAAGAATCTGAAAAGGGTTTACTTAATACAAACAAAAAACAAATACAAGGACATGTGTAAATCAGAGAGATGATATGCTAACAAAAACAAGGAATTAAACAACTACTGAATATACCCTAATGCATAACAAGTACATTATAACATACGAATGCCACAATAATGCCCCACGAATGTGAAAAGTGGTACAATTAATTAGAGAAATATTTTGACTTCTCCCTGTACTCTCACCACTTCTCCCTGTTGTCTCTCACTTCTTTTTTGTCAGCACCTGAAAGAGAAGTCACTTCTCCCTCTGATTTCAAAGTAGTTGGAGCCCTGATTTTGAAAGTGATTTTCTTGAAAACATCTACATCAGCATTATATAAATGATCCCGTCTATGCATTGGCGTGAACAGACCATATATTAATGTAAAGTAATTCATGACGGGTTAAAAAAAACTTTAATTTCGTTCAATAACAAACAACAATATCACTGGCGTCATATTGGAAAGGGGATGCAACCCGGCACTGTGTTATGGGAAATGTTGACAACATTTTGTCCAAAGCTACTTTCTACAAAATGAAGTTTGGATTTATTATTTTATAACTTCTGTGACATAAATCGTAGTTTAATATGCTCATATTTGTGAAGGTTGGCCATTCAAAATTTGCTGAAATGCACAGGAACGCATCAGATTTTTATCGATCCACATTGTCATTGGTATTTTTTACTCGACACCGGGTTAATATTACGAACTATCGAGCTGTTTATTTATATGCAAACATGTGTAAATGTTAATGCCTATGGCTATGCAATTAAAAATGAGACTTTGAACTACAGTAGCTTTATTCCATTGTTGCAATATGATTTAAGGTCTGACAAATGATAAATACATTTTTGACTACCAGTGTCCATGACAATATACATTTGTGCTATATATAGTTGGACCTTTGAGCTAATTGACAGAGACATCTTTCTTCTGTTGAAGATTACACAAATATGAGTTATTACAGGCCTCAGCTCTACATTAACATTTTTCAACTTGTCCCTTCGGACAACTAACTAAAAAAAGGACTTGTCTGACTCAATCTTTTAGTTGTCCGAAAAAATTAATAAAAATTACAAAAACTAGAGAATAATTATCCAGGGCTCCCACTACTTTCAGAGAGCTCACAGGGAGAAGTCAATTGCGATTAATCGAAACATTGTTTCGCGACTCTCGCGACCCTCTCTGATGTTACCCTGCCCAAATTTAGTAAATAGTTAAAGCTGCCTGAACTGATTTGTTCTGGGTTTTTTTTTTTATTCATAACTACCTTAAGGACATATTCAATGTCACATTTTTATTTCTGTCTACCTTGATTGGAGTCTTGCATACCAGTGATGTTTATACATGTATGTACCCCCCTTTTCCTTTTGAAATATTACTGTGTTGTGATCCAATACCACACAAATTGTAATAATTCATATTTGTGTTATATAAATCCTTGTTTCTGGTAAAAAAAAAATATACCTAGATACTATATATACCAGTATCTAGGTATATTTTTACCAGAAACAAGTGCCTGTGATATAAATAAAGCAAAGTATTTTATTTAAATTCACAGAGAAATAAATATTTTAGTGGATCTTTTCAACCAGATCAGGAAAAAGCATGTAATATTTGTTCATTTCAAAGGTTTCAATATTTCCCAAAAGCCTAAATCAAGTCCTCTATCGTATTTTGCACAAAAGACCAGTTTAAATTTGGCGCCAAATTGGCCAAATTGATATCCGATAATTTTTACGTGTGATTTCCGGAGTGATTCGTGTTCTTATATTTCAAATATTGATATTTCAGTTCATTGAAGCATTTCTGAGATTGCGACTTTAATTTTGTCAATGTCCTTGAACTTCATCAAAGCATGTCTGGAGGAACAATAAATGATACAAAGGCGTTTCACTTTAGTTTTAATAAAAGATAAATTATGGACAAATTGGAGATCAAACAGGTCTCTTTTATACAACAAACCCAGTATTTTATACCAGTGGAAATAGATTTGTCCGTCGTACCGGCACGTTTGGGAATCTGATTTTTTCACTTGTCCCGTCGGACAACCGTAATACAAGATCTATTTGTCCGACGTTAGTTTTCACTGGTATCAGACAAACGTTAATGTCGAGGCCTGTATTAGATCACATCACAGTAATATTTCAAAAGAAAAAAATGGGGGTACTAATAAAAAATCACAGGTACATTTTTGTATGCAAGACTCTTATACTATAGTCAAGATGTGTTCGACATAATAACTTTTTGACCAACTTGTCCATTCGGGCAAGTGCCATATTGATTTTACTTGCCCGAAACTGTAAACTACTAGCCTGAATTCTGAAGTACCATATATGCATGTAGTGCAGAACTATGCAATCTACAATGACCGTTCATAGAGTAGAATAACCCCTCATATTAATTATTTACACCTTATGATGTGGGCATAGTGTTAGTGCATCATTTGGCTATATAATTACGTACCTATCAATTTGCGGGAATATGACAGTTTTATAAATACGGGTGATTGATGAGGATTTCTGAAATATTTTTGTTAGAAAATTTAAGTATAAATGTTCCTTATCATAGACTGACAACGACTGTATAGTTTGTTTGAATTTTTATTCCAGTATGGCAGTAATTTATCACGCTTTCAATATTTTGATCGCAAAGGCAATACACATCAGGGATAATTTTCTAAAATTAGAACACCGCAAATAACTCTAGCTTTTCATTGGCCAGTGAAAATAAATACGATGTTGATGCAGCGCCGCCGCCTAATTAGGCATTCGTGATTACCTAATATAAATAACACAATCTTTATTTGAGAAAGGGGATTTCCGTAGTCAACAAAATAAAACAAAATGGCGTAAAATACACGATACATACAACACGATGTTAAGTTAAAATTCGTCGCGAATTCCAACACTGAATAATTCAATATTAATCATTTTGCTCTTCAGGAATTGAACATACCCAAATGTATCACAGAATCATTTTCACTTGCCCCGGGCAAGCGGACAACCGTTAATGTCGAACCCTGCCTTTAGGTAATTATGAATAAAAAGAACAGAACAAATCAGATCAAACAGCTTTATAACTATTTACTATGGTAACTTCAGAGGGGTTGTGAAAAAATGTTTCGATTAATCACAATTAACTTCTCCCAGAAGTCTCCCCCACTTCTCTCTGTTGTCTTCCACTTCTCCCTCTAATTTGAAAGTTGTGGGAGCCCTGCTACCATAAGTGCATATTAATCTGAAATTTTTTTCATGATTCATCAAACCTGGATTATTCATCTACATTTGTATATTAAAAAAAAATCCTTTTTAAGCAATTTCTTTTTATACATTTTAGCTTTTGGTATTAACAGTATACTATACCAGCGGGGAATTTATCCACCAGAGACCTTCACCCGGGTCCAGAAGTATGGTTTAACACTCCTAGTCACTACAGATGATGCTCTTCAGAAATACCTCAATGAGGTCATCTCACAGGTGAAAGGTTAGTGAGTTAGAGTTTGAGCGAAAAAGTACTACATACATAGTACATACATATTAATTATGTCTTTTCTAGATTGATTAAATGAAATATATTTTTTGTATATTTTTATTAACGATTCCACAGACAGGACAGTTCTATTCTCCAAATGTAGTAACTGTGTATGATGATTAAAGAAGGCAGACATGGCAAAGTTTTCATCAGAAAATCATTAAACATCGGTAATATTTCGCCCAATTTTCAAAGATGGCAAAGCAAATTTTTTATTGAAAGGCCATGGCACACCGAAGTGCTAATATAATTTATAGGGGCTCATATATCATTTTACAAGTCCTAAAAAAAAGGAGCAGTCATTGTCATGATAGTTGGCTTTACACCTATCTAAGCAACAAGTGCCCATTACCAGTCAGACTTTAGCACTGGTCCTATTGCTCATGATCAGTAAAAATCTGATTGGACCAGTTCAAATTTCATTGCAATTTTGCTTAAAATTTGCTATTTTTAAGTTGTGAAATCTAAAATCGTAGAATGCAGTGTTGTTAGTTATATATCTGAGGTATACTGAATACAACATTATGTGATAAAGTTTGTCATTGTCTTATAGCAGCTCGGATGTTTCCTCTAGGTACTCCATTTATTTTTATCCTGCAGTAAAACTGACCTCTACGATATAACTGAAATATTGTTAAAGTGGTGTTTATAGACATCTATAACCAAACACAAAAACTAAAAATAGTACAAAAATTAAAACAAATTATTTTTTTTAGTCAAATCTTTTTATAGACATTCAATGTACAATGAAAATTTCATATTGATATCAAAAGGATTGTATTTTATTTATTTTTAGAAATATGTTTGGAAAAAGAAAGTAAAGGTCTTTCTAACGTTTGTTAAACCTTGTTGTTGAAGGTGGAAGAGTGGTAATGGTCAATGACTTCTGACTAAAAATTGTAAACCTTACTAAGACTTTTATTACACTCTGACAGTATCAGACCTGATTTTCTTCCGCTTTAAAGTGGAATTCCACTTTTCAGTTTTCTAATTTCTGATTTTCGTCTTCAAATTCCGTTTTTTTTTGTTGTTTTTTTTTCGTTATTTACAAATCCGGATTTTTTTCCGCTCTTTTCCAGGCCGTTTCGGAGAATAGTTTACAAGCCAACTTCTGATTGGTCGATCGATCGTACGATTAACTGGTTCTCTGAAATAATTATCGCTTCTGTATACAAAATCGGAAGAGGATACCAGTTTATGAAAAAAGAATGAAGCATGCCTTCGAGAGTTGTTGAAATTCCAATAAGAATTTAGAAATAGATAAAAGCATAAGAAATTGTTGGAAGTGGGAGTGGATGGAAACCCGGTGGGACAGACCATCCGAAAAATAGATTCTAGAGGACTGGCAAGATGTGAGGTGTGCAATAAAGAAATAAATTACGACGGGAGAGGGTGGAAAAGTATTGAACAACATCTCAAAAAGAAACTTCATACAGACAATCTTAAAATAAAAAGGACTAACTAAAGTGTAGAATCAGGTCTGAGAAAGTCACATGAATTATCTTATAGTATACATTAAATATGTTAAAATATATTCTTTCTAGATATAAAATATCATTATTAGGCTATAGCAGACTGCTAATTAAAAAAAAAAGAAGTAAAGATTTCACATAATTTTATTATAAAAACAAAATAAGTTGAATACCATAAGAAAATAAATGATTTTTCTAATAAATAGAAGGAATTTTATTAAAAAAAAATGAAAACATTCACAACAAAAACCACATTTTTTTCAAAACTGAAATTAGGTGCCAGGAGAAACCCAGAATGCAGGATTTTTCACCATTTACCTCAGACTCCCGTCTGTAAGTTGCGAGGTGCATGGGGGGTTGCTTTGCAACCCAATTTCAACTCTTTTTTTTTTAAAGTGTAGAATCAGGTCTGCAGTATACACTGTTACAAGAGGCAGACAATACATAATGACAAACTGAATGAATGAGACACATTTTTAGCTCGACTTTTCGAGAGAGAAAAAGTGGAGCTATTGTCGTCACTCCGGTGTCAGCGTCTGGGTCGGTTAAGTTTTTTGTCAGAGTCCATTTATCAAAAACTATCAAAGGTATCCATTTGAAACTTGGAATACTTGTTCACTATCAAAAGAGGAACCAATTACAACAAGGCAGATAACCCTGTGATTTGTATATCCAGAGTTATCTGCCCTTGTTTCGACATAGTACATTACATGTACATGTATAGAAATTAGGGATATTTTTTTAGTATGATTAAAATTTCTCAATAACTATCAAAGCTATTAACTTGAAACTCAATACACTTGTAGAAAGTGTTGACCCCCAATCTGTTGACAAGAGAAGACAACTCCATCCAGTAATTTAGTTAAGTTATTCCCCCTTTTTGACTTAGAATTTCTTCAAAAAATACAATTTCTCAATAATTATGATAGGCATTGAAATGAAACTCAACATACCTGTTCACTATCAAATGGGGAACCCATTACAACAAGGCAGGTGACCCTGTGATTTGTATATCCAGAGTTATCTGCAGTTTAATATCAGATACGAAAAAGTCGAGCGTCCAGCACCCGTGGGCGGTGCTCTTGTTATAATTATTATGCATAACAATATAAGTGAGTGAGTGATTGTTTAACGCCAATTCAGCAATTTTTCAGCTATATCGTGGCGAGAATATGTTAATTTTCAATGAGATGATGATGAGGTCCGCTTTGTACTAGACCAACACGTTGAGTTTGATTTTTATAATGCTAGTTCACTGAAACAAGTCTGCGGGTAGACATGTCGCTCCACTCGGACACATTATTCTTATTTCGAGCCAACCAATCTTTGCTCTTCTCCTTGATGCTGTGTGCTGAGTACTAGAGAAGTAATTACCAATTTTATAGTCTTTGGTTTGTCCCAACCAGGGCTCGGACCCACGATCTACTGCATTCGAGGTGAGCACGCTAACCATTACGCCACCGATGCGTTTAACAATATAAGTTCAGGTGGCCTTTTTAACTCACCTTGCCAAAGGCAATGTGAGCTTTTGCCGTCACTTTGCGTCGTCCGTTAACTTTTCACATTTTGATCTTCTCTAAAACCACTTGGCCAAATGAACTGAAACTTGGTAGGAAGCATCTATGGAAGGTCCTCTATAAAGCTTGCTCATTTTGTTCCGATCCGTTAACAAGCATGGTTGATTTCTGAAAAATCTTCTCCTCTGAAACCGCTTGGCCAAATGAACGGAAACTTGGTAGGAAGCATCTATGGAAGGTCCTCTATAAAAATGCACATTTCGTCCCGATCCGTTAACAAACATAACCGCTACAGGCAATTCTTGTTTCAGATTGGTCAATTTAAAAAAATTCTTCTCCTCTGAAACCGCTAGGCCAAATGAACCGAAACTTGGCAGGAAGCATCTATGGAAGGTCCTCTATAAAAAAAAAATGCTCATATTGTCTTGATTCGTTAACAAACATGGCCACCACAGGCAATTCTTGTTTCTGATTGGTCGATTTCTAAAAATCTTCTCCTCTGAAACTGCTTGGCCAAATGAAACGAAACTTGGTAGATAGCATCTATGAAAGGTCCTCTATGAAGATTGCTCATTTTGTCGATCCGTTAATATTTAAAACATAGCCATCAAGGCAATTTTTGTTTCAGATTGGCCGATTTCTAAAAAATCTTCTCCTCTGAAACCGAGTAACCAAATGAATCGAAATTTGGTAGGAAACACCTATGGAAGGTTCTGTATAAAGTTTTCCCAAAACGGAATGAAAGGTGAGCGACACAGGGTCAGTCCACTGAGCCTCTAGTTATATACATGTAGCATGTCTGGATTATCTATATGGGCAAGAATTTGCTATCGGTACCTGAAAGTGTGACATCAGCAATAGAAAATAAAAGGGCAAATTCCATGTAGTTTCTGAAAATATTAGTAGTTTTTCAGCATGCTTTCTTGTATCAGGGTGCCCACTGAGTTTTGAAACTGGGGGTACAATTGCTGTTTTTTCCTTAACTTTGTACCCCTGCATATAGAAAATCCCTACAATTTTGGGGGTAAAAACCCTCTGCAGAGGGTAAATGGGCATGCTGTGTATCTGTGCAGAAAGTTTCCATACTAAATTTCTAGTATGTAACTGTTGACACAATGTTTTTATAAACAACCTAGGACCATAGCTCACAAACAAATTCTTTAAAGGCTCAATAGTTGAACAAGTTGGCAGTGTTAAGCTCTTTTAATTTCACTTAATTTTATCACACAAAGTTTTAACCTTTAGGTACATGTACATATGGTCTGCAAAAAAAATATAATTGTCAATGTTACAAACATATTTAAATACTTCTATATATACAAATGTATTTTTCAAAGTATTTATTTATTAAAACATTGCTTAGTCTTTAAGTATTATTTTCAGAAACAAATACTCGCTGGAACTTTTATACCATTTTGATTACTGTGACATCTGATATGTATGTAACATTGACAAAAATTTATCGACTAAGAAAAAAAATTGTGCATTTATTTTGCATTGATTCTTTGAATTGTTCTGCTTCTTTCAGTATTAATAACAAAATAAAAATACAATACAAGTCATTTTATGAGTTTATAAAGATGTGTTTCTGGTCATTGGTTTGTGGCTAGCTTGCATAAAGTAAATTCGTCAAAGTTACGCATTCTGAAAAAAATCATGCCATGGTAAAATGTTTACTATCTTGTCATTTGAAAATATCATTCAAATCGTAAATCAAGTATTTCAGTTTGATCGGAATCATTTGATGGTCATTTAATGTCAGGGATATACTTTTAAATGTAACGAAGTACGTAATATTTCAAAGTGTTTGACATCAACACTCACCTTCGTCATCCTGGACTGGCGCATCCGCCATCTTAACGAAATGTCCCGCTAAAATTGCCGGAAATAGTCTGATAGTCGTCAAACGGCAAGTTGTCGTAAAATTAATCAAAGTCAAAACAGCTAAATCTTAAAAGAAAATACTAGTGCATTTAACACGAATTTGACAGAAAATTCAATAGGTTTACTCATAGCTGTAAGTATTTTTTACTTGCCGCTATACGGAAAAACTTTAAATCGCAAACTGAACCGTTTAAATAACCAACTTGATTACATCATGTCCAATCATATTCTGCAAAATATGTACCACCCGGCATCCGTTTATTGTACATATATGTAACACTGTTTTGACGGGAACGTGTTACATACATAGTCCTTTTTTCACTGCAGTATTTAGAAAACTAAAGCCCGCACACAAATATCTTTATAATGCTGGAAAACTTACATGTCTAAATGGAAGTTTGACGCATAAAAAGTCAGTTTAGCAATTTAAATTTACAGAGTAAACGGACAACAAAGTAAGCAGGGTGTTAAATGTCACACTTTGTGTTACCAAATTTACGCCAGTTGTGACATTTTGAAACTACAATTTAGTAAGAAAACACCAGAATCATTTTAAATCTTTATTTATTTACAAAATTAAAATAATTTTGTAGTTAACAACATAGATATGCATAAATCTGAAACTTTGACCTCTTTTATAGAATATAGAATTCTTGCCCATATACAAATGCAATGTTAAGTGTGAGGATTTGTTATTATTATGTTTTTTTCCCAGAATGGTTACAGCAGATGACAGTGAAGAAATTGGTTGTTGTTATAAAAGATGTTGATACAAAAGAAGTATTTGAACGATGGCAGTTTGATGTGGAATGTGATAAAACTGTTCTGTCAGATGGGTAAATAGATAAACAGTTATAAACTTCATTGTTTTGTAGTCAAAGAGATAAATGATTTTACTTTCAAAATATCTGATTATTGGAGTTTTCCAGTATAAATTAAGTTGAAAGTTATGTACTAAATACAGACTAAATCATTACTTTAATTTATCCAAAGTGACAAAACTGCATCGGTGGCGGAATGGTTAGCTTGCACGTCTCGAGTGCGGTAGGTCTGGAGTTCAAGTCCCTGTTGGGTCAAACCAAGGACTATAAAATTGGTATTTGTTGCTTCTCCGCTAAGAAAACAGCATTAAGGAGAAAGAGCAAAGACTGGTCGGCTCTGAATCGGAATAATGTGTCAGAGTGGAGCGACATATCTACCCGCGGACTTTTGTTTCAGTGAGCACTATAAAAATCCAACTCAACGTGTTGGTCTAGAACAAAGCAGACCTCATCAGGCCTCTGCGTTAACATTTTTTTTAACTTGTCCCTTCGGACAACTTACTCAAAAAAGTACTTGTCCGACTCAATTTTTTAATAGTTGTCCAAAAAAATTAATATAAATTATAAAAACCAGAGAACAATTATCAGCAATTTGTGTTATCACAAACATTATCTCATTCTGTCATTATCAATAGACATTTGGAATATGACGTTTTTAATCAACAAGTTTACATTTATCACTTAGGGCTTTTCCAGGAAAAAATACCCGGTAGGGTCGGAACGCCATTGATTTTTTTTTTATCTAGGTGGGGGGCTTAAAGCGTATTTCTTTTCTGGGGGTTGTTGTCAAATTTCTTTTTAATTAATCGCGGTTGTCGATATTTTTACCATTTCGGTGTATTAAAATAGACCTACTTGCCGGCAAGTCGTGTCACTGTGTTGTTCGTTAAACGGTGTATAATATTCGGTTGTTTGTTCCGTGATTTCGCTTCTTTTGCAAGATTTTTAAGCCAAATTGTCTCCCTTTATCTTCCGAAAATTCCGAATGATATGTTATGTAAAAGATGGAGAAATACGAATGATGAACTGGTACCTGGTTCTTTTATTTTCGTTCCTGGGTTCCGAGATAAAAAGTACCAGTCTAAAACGAAACATGGTCAAATGGCATGATTTCTCAAAAAGTATTTATCCAAAAATAATAAACTATGCATATTATTGATCCTTGAGATATAAGCTTTAAAATGGTGTAACATTTATTTGACAGACATTTGATTTAAAAGAGTTATATGTGATCAAAACAAATATTTTGATACAAATTATCGTCATTTCCGCCATTGAAAAATACTGTCTTGCCACGATTTAGGATATCAAATGTCAATATTTTTTTAAAAACTTTATATCAAATTAATATCTTCTTTATTATGGAAATTACATCATGAAAATATCTCATTCCATTCAAAAGTTATACCTATACTGGAAAATACCTGTCCTAGTCAGAGCTCCAGATAAGCTGCGTATTATCAGATCAGAGTGTACATTTACGCATACATATTGCTGTGTAAGCAAACTTTCCAAATTCGGAGCGTACTTGTACGCTGTTGACGATAATACATCGTGTACATAAACAATACATTTTTGACTTTTGAGAAATTCCCCGTAATTACTTCTCTTTATACTTTTTGAAAGAGAAAGTGTATACATCCGAGGGGTACCGAATGTTTGCCTTTCTAAGCATCGATGTCAAAAGAGATCTGATTGGATGTTTAGGATAAATCATCCAATCGCCGTCAATATTACAAATAAATGCGGTTTAGTTAAGAACTAAAACGAAAGTGAATTTGGGAACACGTTGTTCGTTGAAAAGGAGCAAGAACATGAATAAGCACGCTACGGAAAATTATATACTTTTTTAAAAGTTCCTGACAGTTTCATCTGTGTCTAGTGACAGTATAGTTAAAGGAATCATTGATGACATTATCAACACGGCTGTGAAAACTGCCGAAGTCGACGAGCAAAAAACAAAATATTTACAACATTTTATTAATAAACATGACACAATCGTGTCAAATTAAACAGAGATATACATTTCACTTGCATCCTGTGTTTATTGAATAACACTTGTGTCAAACATAATTTTAAAAGTGTACATGTAAGCAATCTTTTCTGAAGTAGAGAGTACAACAGTGCAAAGGAAATATGCAAATACGCATCATTTTCAAAAGTAGGGGGTAATTACCCTTTGGACTTGAAAATTATCTGGAGCTCTGCTAGTTTTAAACCCTCCCCCTCAAAAATTGATAAACAACACACTTTATAGGTCACACTTGTACTTGCATTACTGCCATTAAACAGTATTACAGATTTGATCAGTCTTTCAAATTTAATTTCTATTTTCTAGGTGGGGGTCATTTTAAGTATTTATATTCAGAGCTCCAGATAATTTTCAAGTCCAAAGGTTAATTACCTCCTACTTTTGAAAATGATGGGTATTTGCATATTTCCCTTGCACTGTTGTACTCTCTACTTCAGAAAAGATTGCTTTACATGTACACTTTTAAAATTATGTTTGACACAAGTGTTATTCAATAAATGCAGGATGCAAGTGAAATGTATATCTCTGTTTAATTTGACATGATTGTGTCATGTTTATTAATAAAATGTTGTAAATATTTTGTTTTTTTGATCGTCGACTTTGGCAGTTTTCACAGCCGTTTTGATAATGTCATCAATGATTCCTTTAACTATACTGTCACTAGACACAGATGAAACTGTCAGGAAGTTAAGTATAGAATTTTCCATAGCGCGCTTATTCATGTTCTTGCTCATTTTTGGTAATCCCTCATTTTCAACGAACAACGTGTTCCCAAATTTACTTTCGTTTTAGTTCTTACTTATTACGTAAACCACATTTATTTGTAATATTGACCGCGATTGGATGATTTATCGTAAACATTCAATCAGATCTCTTTTGACATCAATGCTTAGAAAGGCAAACATTCGATACCCCTCGGATGTATGCGCTCTCTCCTTCGAAAAGTATAAAGGGAAGTAATTACGGGGAATTTCTCAAAGACAAAAATGTATTGTTTATGTACACGACTACAAGTACGCTCCGAATTTGGAAAGTTTGCTTACACAGCAATATGTATGCGTAATGTGTACACTCTGATCTGATAATACATGTGTTTTTACTCGTTTTCATAGCGTAAAAAACGCAAATACGCAGCTTATCTGGAGCTCTGTATATTTATGTGGTGGTACCCCAAAAATAATTAAATTTCTGGTGGTAGTACCCCAAATTATTGACGGAGTTCCGAAACCCCCTCCCAGGTATTTTTTTCTGGAAAAGACCTTAGACATAGTCATGATACATTGGTATCAAGCGATGGCATGAGTTTCTAATCACCAATTTTCAAGTTTGGTTCTCAAATAGCAGGCCGATCTAAGCGGTAATTGTATAATATGGATTGAATCCGTTGTTCACCATCTATTGAATGCAGATTGTGTATCAAAATCATTTACTGAATGTTCTGGTTGAATTGAGCTAAGCCGCTTGTTGTAAATTCATACTTTTTAAGATCAGGGGATATCGTAGCTTCATGAAGATGGGCAAGGCATTGACATTTCCAGGGAATTATAGTATAGGGGAAGGAAACACTATAAACAAATCTACTTCTATTTCATCATTATTACTTAATGCCAGTTGTCGTTTAATCAAATCGCTGAAAAGATACAGATCAAGTACATTTGTATATATTCAGAATATTTCTTGAATTGATTCACCCTTGTAATTAGCGATAGTGTACTTCAAGATAAAGCAATATTTTTTTATTATAGAAAATAACCTTCAAAAGGTAGGACGCTCATTTTTTTTTATTTATTCCGTCAGACAATCGTGAACCGACGTCAGTTTTCACTGTGACAGGATAATCGGACAAACGTTAATATCGAGGCCTGCTCATCATCATCTCATTGAAAATTAACTTGTTCTCGCCATGATATAGCTGATAAATTGCTGAATTGACGTTAAACAACAATCACTCACTCACCCAAAGTGACAACTTGTATCAGTGGAGTTTGAGATAACAAAGTTTGACATTGTAAATATATATACAGTACTAATAAGGTGTTTCAGTTGAAAAACACTGCTCCAACGTTTCACCGACAAACACTTTTTTGTAGTGGGAGCATGGTCGAAAAACCTCCTCAAGTTTAGAAGATTGAAGGCTGGATTGAATATCATGTGAAACAAAAGATTTGTTAAATTGATATTTGCTGATTTGACACTTTGCTTGTAGCATCCAGGATTAAGAAGAACAACAAGGATGTTGTGATGTTTGGATCTACATGTAGACATACATGTACCATAGGTTTTTTTTTAAATTTATTTTAGCTATTTCTAACATGTTTTGACTACAAAAATTGTCTTTTTGGTGTTTTTCAAAGAACAATTGAAACAGTTCTAAAATTAACCTGTCAAACTGATGTTGTTTTCTTTTAGTAAACCAAGACAGAAATCTGAAAAAGAAATAAGAAAAGAAATATGTTCAGTATTACGGCAGATTACAGCTTCCATAACATTCCTACCTCTATTAGAAAGTGCTTGTAAGTAGAATAGAGATACATAATCAGTTGAGGTTAGATATTCCTCTTTTAGTGGACGGCTGGTCCTGTTAAAGGTAGAGATGTTGAGGCCTAAAATAAAAATAGGTTTGTTTGCTGTTGGCCGACCGACCCTCCAAAATTGGGGCCGACCCAATTTTTTTTATTGCAGTTGTGACAAACAAACAAAAATCCGTTTTGCACTTGCGGTAAATCCGGATTTGTACTTTTCCGGTTTGATCCGTATTTTATTGTAACCGGAACTTGTCAAACAGTTTGATTCAACACTGAAGCAGTGTTTTCAATAAGAGCCGGAAGCCGGCGAATTTCGCTGTCTATTGCGGTATTTTTTCCGGCTATTTTATTTCCGACAAAAATAGATCGGTATTTTTCCGGGGCCAGTTGTACGTGTTTTGGGATTGTCTTTATTCTGGTTCCGTATTTGATAGTGTGTGCTTTAGCCCGTTTTTCAGATTTGAAACGGGAAACCAGTCATTACTCGATCTAAATAATTTCCTCGATTTAACGCTGGCGAGTTTTCTGTGTTAAATATGTACAATTATTTGACACCGCAGAACAACGTGAGAAACGGTTGAAATATCATTAATATGTCTAAAAGGACGATACTGGACTTCTTCCAGTCAGGCCCAAATGCTAAACAGTCTAGAGGTTTGTATTTCATGTGAATAAATAAAATAATGGCGCTCAACTGGCGACTATCAATGTAAATTTTGCATACATGTACAGTTTCCAACTACCGGAAATTCAGGTCAAATGTTGGATTGTGCTAAGTCTGAACTGATGGCCCTAGCTGAAAGTAAAACTCCTATTCAGTCCTTGAAAGATGATTTAAAGCCAGGTGACAAGTTGGAACTTTTAAGTTTTAGAATTGTGTCTAAAAGAAGGCACAGAGAATCGGTTTACTTTGAACAATTATACAACTGCTCTAGTTGAAAATGTTAACAAACACTTTCCAGATGTTGAAGTGCTTACGGAACTGGAATTATTTAATCCATTGCTTTTACCAGATAAAAACAGTACTCAATTTGCATGTTATGGCAATGAATCAATTGCAGTAATTTTCAACTACTTCTAGATGCATCTCATTCTGATGAAGATACATCTTTGGAGGAATGTATGGCTGAATGGAGTCTTTTGTAATACAAGTTTAGTAGGTTGAAAACAATTATTCCTAAGAAAGAAGATGTGACTGCTGATTGTCTCACACCATCAGAATGGTGCTTAACCAGAATTGTCAAACAGAAGCACGAATATGAGCACATGTGCCCAAAGTTAACTAGATTAGCAGAACTAGTACTTATGATTCCTGTTAGTAACGCATGGCCTGAAAAAGGGGCCTCCAAGGTAAAAATTATAAAAACAGACTTGAGAAACCGTCTAAAAAACGATGTGTTGGAAGGATTGATGCACTTAACAGTTAATGGACCAGACATATGCACAGACCAATATGATGACCTAATAACCTCTTCTATTAAAAACTGGTTACATACGAAATCCAGAAGAAAGTTACCAAATCGGAATAAAGGTAATAAATACAATTTACTTTTTTATTCATCCAAAAAATACCATACATGTAGCTACAAAATTATCAAAATGAATTGATTAAATGGTAGATTTTCATGCCAGTTTTATTTTTTTTTTAAAGGCATGGCCAGAAAAAAACAATATCTTAGTACATTGACTTTGTTTAAAAAAAATCCATTATGCCATACATTCCTCAGAAAATGTATCTTCATCAGATTGTCTCACTCTGTCTATACACCTGAAAATGTTTCATTAACAATACACCATGATTATTATTTGGGAGTTTTAATGATTTTCTTAAGTCCTTTTCAAACCAATGATGCTTGCAGATAAACTTTATCCAAAAAGCAATATTTCTATACATAAAAAAAAACATTACAATTTCCAATATGAACAGTCAGCTTTCCTAGTGAAACTGAATTTGAGAAATATCTGTTGGTTCCCTGTTTTACTATTATTTATTTGCTATAACTTTTAAGAATCTTTTTTGTGCAGGGACAAGAGTTTCAAGACAGTCTAATCGGGGAATCCTACTGTTAGTGTAACAATGGAGGCAGAAGCTCAGACAGAGGAAGAACAAGTTAATATTATTGAGCCAAGTGATCCGATTACTCCAATGGACATTGGAAATTTTGCTTCTGGCGCTGATTCTATGGACTCGGATGCTGAAATTGAAAACCATGAAAGACAGTTAGAACAGACTTTACTTGAACAGCTAATGATTGCTAAATCTGTAGCTGAAGCCAAGCAGTTCTGCACAACTGACCTAGATGACTGATTTCTTTGAATAAAAGATATAAACAAATCAAATCTCTATTAACAAAAAAATTATCCTGATTAGGGTGCTAATAGCAAAGGTTCACAGTCATTTATTTTGCTAATGTCAGTATAACAAAATGTAATCCACTGAAAACCTAAAAAAAAAAAAAAAAAAAATAATAATAATTTAATGTGTAAAAAGTGACAAATTCAAGGCTTTATTTATCTCCCAGGAAATGCCCAGATGCCAGGATTTTGCATCATTTTGTCGTCAGCTTCCGGGGGATTAGGCGGCCCCCGGACCCCTCGCCTGAAGGGTCGCTCGCTTCGCTCACTCCATTTTCCATCTATTCTAAAAAAAAAAATCCTTCTATTCAAAATCTTAATGAAACCACTGTGAAGTATGCACTTTTTACCTTTGGCATTGTGTGGGATATTGATGTTGGCATGAATAACATTGTTAAAGCAGCCTGTAGCACAGTAAAGTCTGCATTTGATGTTTTAATGAGAAGCAGTACTGTAACTAAAAGTCCAAGGATAAAGGCTCATACAGCTGAACATTTTACAGCTAATACAGGTATGAATGACTCGTGAATCAAATTGTTTTCTGAAAGAGGGGATTGGTTCCTTTGGGACAAGGGGAACTTTCTCCCATCTCCTCTCTTTTTTTTTTATGTCCTGGGATCAGGGTGGTGGACAGATTTATTCAAATAAAGGGGAACCCCTGCCCAATTTTTTTTTGTTATAAAGGGGGAGGGCCTATTTAGTGCCAAAATTTCAATCTTTCTAATGTCAGACAGGTTTGTTGGTTGTCCTGCTATATTAATATTATGTCCTGGGATCAGGGTGGTGGGCAGATTTATTAAAAATACAGGGGAACCTCTGCCCAATGTTGTTTTTTTTTTTTTTAATGTTATTTAATATGCCAAAATTATTCAATCCTTCTAGTTTTGTTGTGTCCTTGGTTCAGACAGGTTTGTTGGCTGTCATACCATATACAATTGTCCTGGTGGTGGGAAGATTTATTTAAATACAGGTGAACCCCTGCCCAGTTAATTTAAATAAAAAAAAAGAAGGGTTATTGATGCAAAAAATATTCAATTGTATTTATAAATTGTGTGTCCTTTGTTCTGACAGGCATGTTGGTTGTCATTACAATATACATGTATTAAGTATAATACAGTATTTTAGTCTCGTGTGTACCTGATGAAGGTTATTACAGAAACATGTTGGTTGTCATTACAATATACATGTATTAAGTATAATACAGTATTTTAGTCTCGTGTGTACCTGATGAAGGTTATTACAGAAACATGTTGGTTGTCATTACAATATACATGTATTAAGTATAATACAGTATTTTAGTCTTGTGCGTACCTGATGAAGGTTATTACAGAAACATGTTGGTTGTCATTACAATATACATGTATTAAGTATAATACAGTATTTTAGTCTTGTGCGTACCTGATGAAGGTTATTACAGAAACATGTGAGCACCAATCAGTATCTCTTGAAAGGCTGTGTTAATGTCAAGGAGTAGTGTTGATGTCATATTTGTCCATAAAAACAATATCATCCGTTGTGAAGGTCTCAACAGAAACTATCACTAGTACATTTTGTATCACTGCTTGCCCTAGATGGCTTGCTTGATACTAGTGATTATTTCTGTCTCGACCTTAGCAATGGCTGTTATTCCAATATTTATTTTGCATACGTTTATAATGCCACACAAAATTAACAGAATTGCCTTGGGACAGAGGCCCTGCAGACATGTTAGTAGGCATAATAGGTGTATCTTACTTAGAGGAAATGAATTATAATATCCATGTAAGACAATTTATTAAAGACATTTTTTTTTATAGCCAAGGACAGACTGTGTCAAGAGATGAAAGACAATGAAGCCAACTTTCCATCAACGATGTTTGATTCAGAGATCAGAAAAGTTGTCGAGGTAGTGACTAATGCATTATGGTACCTTGACGGTTGCAAAGATACAATCAATTCCAGAAGTAGATCATCAGCAGATGTCCAGCCCATTCCTGATAGGTAAGTTTTAATTTAAAAAGATGACAAGAAATTGTCAGTGGCTTGTTGTAGGTCAAATGTTTCCTCCACCAATAAAACTGACCATCATAAAATAACCCATATGGTGTTGAAAGAGGTTTGATATTGTATCTTTTATCAATTTTTTTAATACAATTAATTTTTAATTACTAAATAAATGAAATTTGGCAAATAACACGTTCATGTACGCATCATTGAAGACTTTTTTTTCATAATACATACAACATTGAGCAAGGTGGACAATGCAAAAGGTTTCATGTGTATCTGGCAGTATGTCTATCACAACCAGTTTCTTGTTAATGTGTCAGTTTTTAGTACATAAGGGACTGCTTACTTCATGTACTAACTAGAGTTATCAAACGTGTTGGTATATTTGTACTTTTAAGCTCAGCTTGCCATGTTTGTTAGCAAATGCCATCATTTGACATCCCACATCCGTCCATCGCCTGTCATAACATTTACACATTTTAATCTTCTCTGAAACCACTAAGCCAATTTGAATTAAACTGCAATACTTGACTAATGTTTATTTGAAAAATTGCCTGATCATTTTCTTTTAAAATTCCAGATTCTGTAATAATTTTGATGGATTCAATGACTGGAAGAAAAAAAAGAAGCAGAAGAAACCTACACTTGCAATGACAGATTTGAAACGTCACAGCATGTCATTATTTCAGTTGCTCTCTGCAGCATATTGTTCTTTATGGGGAGATTTGTTGACAAGTTCTAGTTTTATAATTTATGTCTACAAAGAATTGTTGTTTTCTGTTTTAAGTTCTGTTTTATTAAAATGTCCAACATATTGATTTAGTTCTTCTTTTATAAAGAAATTATTTACTGTGAAAACATCCATGACAGTCAGTCTTCATATATTAAACACTTTGGTATATAAGACACCTAAAATGTAAAATCTACAAATTAAAGAATGAACAAAAACAAAGCCATCAAGTGATAACTTCTTTGAATTGTAATAGAAACACTGAAAACTGTGATTTCATGAATCACAACAGTTTCGACATACATTATTATATGCATATTTTTTCTCAAAAAAAACCCAAAAACGTCTACCTACTAAGTATGGGTAGGCCAACAGCAAACAAAGATATTTTTAAGTCTGGCCTGACTTATCGTTATTTCGGCTGCCATTTTGTTTTCCGGTAGCTGCTGATACATGAAAATGCAATATTTTGATGTCAGATTTTTACAGATACAACTATATAAAGTTATAATTTTTTTTACATTAATTATGTCTCCCCTTCGAACGAAGGGAGACATATTGTTTTAGTCTGATTTTTTTCTTCCGCTTCTGCTTCTTCTCAGCGAAGCTTGTCCGGACCATAACTTTTTTGTCTTTCCAGATAGGTCAATGATATTTGGTATGTGGGTGCATTACCATAAGGCAGTGTGTCACGTACCATAATGACCTTCGTGGGACCTTGACCTTTGACCTCAAGGTCAAATAATTGTTTTTAAATAGTATTTTCTTGTCCGGGCCATAACATTTTTGTCTTTCCAGATAGGTCAATGATATTTGGTATGTGGGTCCATGAACATAAGGCGGTGTGTCGCGTACCGTAATGACCTTTGTGGGACCTTTGACCTCAAGGTCAAATAATTGTTTTTTTAAATAGTATTTATTTGGTATGTGGGTGCATGACCATAAGGCGGTGTGTCGCATACCGTAATGACCTTTGTGGGACTTTGACCTCCAGGTCAAATAATGTATTTTAAATAGTATTTTCTTGTCCAGGCCATAACATTTTTATCTTTCGAGATAGGTCAATTATATTTGGAATGTGGGTGCATGACCATAAGGCGGTGTGTCATGAACCGTAATGACCTTCGTGGGACTTTGACCTCAAGGTCAAATAATTGTTTTTTAAATAGTATTTTCTTGTCTGGGCCATAACATTTTTTTCTTTCGAGATAGGTCTGATATTTGGTATGTGGGTGCATGACCATAAGGCGGTGGGTCGCGTACCGTAATAACATTTATTGTCGATATCCCATGGGTAATCGTCACCTCTTCATCTCCTGGGGTCATCGTGGCCTTGATCGTATAGTGTTTGGATTTACAACTACCTATGCAATCACTGCCTATCACCACTGATGTTGTGAGTTTGGATCCTGCTAAGGACGAGGTGTACTACATTATGAGAAAAATTTTGTAAGTGACTTGCGATAGGTCAATGGTTTTCTCCGGGTAATCCGGTTTCCTCCACCAATAAAACTGACAGCCACGATATAACTGAAATATTATTAAAAGTGGCATTAAATATCATCAAAACTAAACCAATCATGAATCTTCATCTCCTTATCATTTAAATTTCTTTCTTTTTAGCTCACCTTGCCAAAGGCAATGTGAACTTTTGCCATCACTTGGAGTCCGTCGTCTGTTAACTTTTCACATTTTAATCTTCGAAACCCCTCAGCCAAATGAAGTCAAACTTGGTAGGAAGCATCTATGGAAGGTTCTCTCTAAAGATTGCTCATTTTGTCCCGATCTATTAGCAAACATGGCCGCCATAGGCAATTCTTGTTTCTGATTGGCAGATTTTTTTAAATCTTCTCCTCTGAAACCACTTTGCCAAATGAACCGAAACTTGGTAGGAAGCATCTATGGCAGGTCCTCTATAAAGATTGCTCATTTCGTCCCTATCCGTTAACAAACATGGGCGCCATAGGCAATTCTTGTTTCTGATTGGTTGATTTCTAAAAAATCTACTCTGAAACCGCTTGGCCAAATGAATTGAAACTTGGTAGGAAGCATCCTTGGCAGGTCCTCTATAAAGATTGCTCATTTAGTTTCGATCCGTTAACAAACATGGCCGCCACAGGCAATTCTTGTTTCTGATAGGCCGTTTTTTTTAAATCTTCTTCTCTGAAACCACTTTGCCAAATGAATCGAAACTTGGTAGGAAGCATCTATGGAAGGTCATCTATAAAGTTTGCTCATTTTGTCCCGATTGGTTAACAAACATGGCCGCCACAGGCAATTCTTGTTTCTGATTGGTTGATTTCTAAAATATCTTCACTGTTAAAAGAAAGATAACTCTTGTTTAAATATAGATATCTGTATTCAAAATGCAGTTATCTCTATACATTTTTAAAAAATCTTCTCCTCTGAAACAGCTTGGCCAAATGAACCGTAACTTGGTAGGAAGCATCTATGGAAGGTCCTCTGTAAAGATTGCTCATTTCATGCCGATCCGTTAACAAACATGGACACCACAGGCGACTCTTGTTTCTGATTGGCTGATTTTTAAAATTCTTATCCTCCGAAACCGCTTTGCCAAATGAACCGAAGCTTGGTAGGAAGCGTCTATGGGCGGTCCTCTATTAAGAGTGCTCATTTCGTCTCAATCCATTTACAAACATGGCCGCCACAGGCAATTCTTGTTTCTGATTGGTTGATTTCAAAAAATCTTCTCCTCTGAAACCGCTGGGCCAAATGATCCGAAACTTGGTAGGAAGTATCTATGGAAGGTCCTCTATTATAAAGATTGCTCATTCCGTCCCGATCCGTAACAAGCATGGCCGCCACAGGCGATTCTTGTTTCTGATTGGCTGATGTTTTAGATTCTTCTCCTCTGAAACCGTTTGGCCAAATGAACAAACTTAGTAGGAAGCATCTATGGAAAATCCTCTGTTTACGATTGCTCATTTTGTCCTGATCCATTAACAAACATGGCCACCACAGGCAATTCTTGTTTCTGATTGGTCGATTTCTAAAATTCTTCTACTCTGAAACAGCTTGGCCAAATGGACCGAAACATGGAAGGTCCTCTATGGGAATTGCTTATTCCGTTTTGATCCGTTAACAAACATGGCCGTCATAGGCAATTCTTGTTTCTTATTGGTTGATTTCTAAAAAAAGACTGCTTATTCCGTCCCAATCCGTTAACAAACATGGCCACCACAGGCGATTCTTGTTTCCAATTGGCTGATTTCTTAGATTCTTCTCTGATACCGTTTGGCCAATTGAACCGAAACTTGGTAGGAAGCATCTATGGAAAGTCCTCTGTTACGATTGGTCGTTTCGTCCCGATCCATTAACAAACATGGCCACCACAGACAATTCTTGTTTCTGATTGGTTGATTTCTAAAAAATCTTCTCCACTGAAACTGCTTTGCCAAATGAACCGAAACTTGGTAGGAAGCGTTTATGGAAGGTTCTCTATAGAGATTGCTCATTTAGTCCCGATCCATTAACAAACATGGCCACTACAGGCAATTCTTGTTTCTGATTGGTCGATTTCTAAAAAATCTTCTACTCTGAAACAGCTTGGCCAAATGGACCGAAACGTGGTAGGAAGCATCTATAGAAGGTCCCCTATGGGAATTGCTCATTCCGTTTTGATCCGTTAACAAACATGGCTGTCGTAGACAATTCTTGTTTCTTATTGTTCGATTTCTAAAACAGATTTTCCTATGAAACTTGGTAAGAAGCATCTATGGAAGGTCCTCTATAGCATTTGCTCATTTCGTTTTGATCCATTTACAAACATGGCTGCCACAGGCAATTCTTGTTTTAGATTGGTCGATTTCTAAAAAATCTTCTCTGAAATTGCTTTGCCAAAATGAGCCGAAATTTGGTGGGAAGCACCTATGGAAGGTTCTGTATTAAGTTTCCTCAAAGCAGAATGAAAGGTGAGCGACACAGGCTGAGCCTCTAGTTCCAGTTTTCTTTTTAAATCTTCATTTTCAATGGACAGGGCATCTATTTTCTCCTGCATCTCATTTTTGACAATATTAACTTTTTCTTCTATCCTTTTGTTCACTGATTTTTGAAATTCTTCTATTAGATTGTAGACAATTGTAGAGACAATATTTTCCAGATCACTGGTTCTGATTAGGTCTTTTGTTGTCTCATCAAGATCTTTTTTCCTGGTAACACCTTCAAGGTTGGTTTTTATTTCATCAATGTCCTTTTGAAAGCTCATAAGATTAGATAAATACATACTGTTTAAGTTATTTGAATTATTAGACTCATCTGTATGAGTTTGTTTAGCTGTTTTTGATGCCTTGGGCTTATCTTTGTCTTTTTCCTTGTCCACTTTTGCTGTACTGTATTCACAGGTTTTGGTTTATCCTTGTTTGTAGATTTACAACTAGTTGATTGTCCTCCAGGCATTTTACAATATTTACAGTGAATAGAAAATCAGTAATTTTCTCTAGAAATTCACTTGAAAAACTTTCAAAAATTGTATTTTTTCCACCACAAAGTACAAAATGTATATCATCCTGATCCATGTATTATAATCCATCTTGTATCATTTTTTAGCATGGCACTTCATTTAAATCTAAGAAAATCTGCAAAAACTGGGAGCTGATTTTTAAGCTGTTAACAGTTCGGCAGCCATTTTTTTTTCATTTATCTATGTAATTATTGCCTATCAGCACTGAAGTTGTGGGTTTTATTCCTACACATATCATGGGGTGGTGTATTCGTTACAACCTTATGTGATTAGAATTTTCAGTGACTTGTTATTGTAGATATCAAATTTAGTGCGCACAACACGTTTATGGAATAACCTTCCTCAGGTATGCTCAAAGCCAAATAATTTCTTTGGATGAAAAAAAACCAAAGGGCAAATTTTTGTATAGGATAGCCAAAATTGACTGATTATTTGTTTTTCCCTTATATTCTGCTTTCTTCCCGGAGTACTTGTGGGCATTCTCAAGGCCCGACCCACAGAGCTGCACACCAATGTGGCGTGTAAAGCATACCCTCTTCTAGATAAGGGGTTGTCAGGTTATAATACGGAAAACCTGACCACAGAATATAGTTGGTATCGTATTTGGAGAGTGCCACACGCATGTTAAATACTTTTTTCGTAAATAAAAAAAAAAAAAGTGGGTACATTTTAACCGCTACAAAAGACTAAATTTTCTGTCCCTATTAAACTATTACAAAATGTATATACTTTTACAGTGGCAGTCAAAAATCTTTTCCCATGTTATACAATATCTCCCTCATGTCATTTCTGTATCAATTTTACATATTCATGAACTAGCTCTTCCTGAATATATCTGAAATACTCTGGCTGTGTAGCAATAATCAATCAATTATTAAATCAAAGGGTTTCTTCCACCCGTTAAGAGCAGGTGCAATCTGATACACAAACGATAAATAGACTAGTCGTAAAACTCTCGTTAAGACTAATGTCTATGTATGTATACAGAATTTCAGAAAGGACCTTGTAAATATTTTTTTGTTGTTTTCCAAATGTCTGTTATCGTTGTGTTAAATATGTTACATTGTAAAGAAAATCAATTTTTTTTAAATATTCAAAATATATAAGACATCCATTTTTGTCCATTTGGACGAAATATTGAATCATAAAAATATGTATTTTTAAATATATTTAGCACATCATTAGAATTAGTAAATAAAAGAAAATTGTCGATTGATCTAGAACTAGTATAAGCTTAGATTCAGTAAAATGTATACCACTTTAATTTAAAACATCATAGTAAAAAAAGTCATGATGTTAAATGTTTGCTTTTGTAATATATAGAATTGATAAATGAAAAACTGATTTTTTGTCAATAATTTATTACTAATACATTTGTATTTAAAGTGATACAAGCTGCCAAAATCATATTTGTTTATACTTATAAATTTTGTAGATAATAAAACCTTATGATAAAAAAAACTTGTAGTAAAACATGGTCCTTTACAAAATGTGTATTTTTTGTGTCAATCAGAAACCCGAGATGGCTACCACTGTAAGATAGCGCCCTATTGGTACAATAATTTTTTTTCTCTAAGATACAGCTAGAATAGATAGAGTCCAAACGGTACATTAATAGTCATTGGATTGTCATTTTCATTGTTTCTGTGGATCAGAAATCCAGTGGGAATATGGATAAAAAGTTGTTTTCCCTCAAAACTCAAACTTTCTTGAAGACAATCATGCATGAATAACCAGGTGAGCCTCTTGTTTGATGAAAAACATTCTATCATTAACATGTTGCTTACTTAGTCAAGTTTGCCCTGGCTGATTTTCTTCAAACCTTGCTTAATTAGGTGATAGTCTATAAACATTTAAATATGGTTGACTTTTGTTGCACAAGAGTTATGCCACTTTATACTTCTGTATCGTGTGCATATGGTACAGATGTTAATTTATTCTTTCTTGAGCTAGCAGCAATGTTTTAACATATAAAATAGATAGAAAATATTTGGTTTTGCCATTTTTACCATAAATTGAACCATGACCATAAACTTATGTTAACTAATGAATAGAACATTGATATCGATTCAGTCCATATGTACTTGTATTATTAATCCATAATATTATCAAATATTATACAATTATAAAACAAGATTTAACATGTACAACCGAACCTGATTATCTTGCAAGGGCATAACCAACAAGTTTTTTTTTTGTATGCTTAAAAAAAAAAAAGGTCTGTTTGTAGAAGTTGGGTATTATAAGGTACTCAGAAATAATTCAAATACTAGGCTAACTAAAACAAAAAATAGTTGGTCTGTTTGACTTTGCTCACTTGTTATTCAACAATAATTCACTCACTTACGTCTTATATTTGTAGGTGCGTTTGATCTGCTTGTATATACAGATAAAGACCTTGAAGTACCAGACTCATGGGATGAAGATGGCCCACAATTAATTGCAAACTCAGAGGAAGTACGGTTACGATCATTTACTACGTTATTACACAAAGTTGATGCAATGGTAGCATACAAGAAAACAGACTGAAAAAAAAAGACGAAATTATTTGTGTCGTGTAAAATTCAAGATGAAAAGTCACAAGTGAATCTTGACCAAGTGATTGTTGTTCGCCATGATGGAAGACTTCAAATTCATTGCTCTCAATATGCATAATATATATAGCAAGTTGAACCACTCCTGTTGGACACAATGTTTTTAGGGGATAGGACAGTTGTTGAATTATTGAATTATAATTTGATGATAATGTAAATAGCTTTTTTTAGCTCACCTGTGTGAGCTATTGCCATCACTTGGCGTCTGTCGTCCATCTGTAAACTTTTTCAAAAATCTTCTCCTCTGAAACCACTGGGCCAATTTAAACCAAACATGGCCTGAATCATCCTTAGGGGGTTCCCTTTAAAAGTTATGTCCGATAGCCACGCCCTCCATCCAAGATGGCCGCCATTACTAAAAATAGATTTTTTTTCAAATGGCCAAAACTGCTTTATTTTAAGCCAGAATGTGCCCAAATTTGAACTGTATAGGCATAATGATGAGCTTTTTAACATATATTATGGGACTTTTTATGAACTTTGAACTTTTTCCGATTATGCAAATTAGGCATAAATAAGCAAATTTCAACCAAACTTTGTCTGAATGATTCTTAGGTGTGTCCCCTTTCAAAATTGTGTCCGTCAGTGCTGTCCTGATCCAAGATGGCCACCGTTACTAAAAATAGAAATTTCTTCAAATGGCCAAAACTGCTCTATTTTAAGCCAGAATGTGCCCAAATTTGAACTGTATAAATATAATGATGAGCTTTTTAATCTTCTCCTCTGAAGCTACTGAGCCAATCTCAACCAAAATTGTGTCCGGCATTTCAGACCTCCGACCAAGATGGCCGCCACAGCCGAACTTAAATTTAACATAGGACCCTATGGGAAATTTCCATAAAAATCTTCTTGTCTGAAACCATTTGCTCAATAAGAACTAAATTTTGATGAAATAGTCATTGGATGGTTCTCTTCCAAAAATGTGTCCGGCCATCTAAAAATCTTCTACTCTGAAACAGCTTGGCCAAATGGACTGAAACGTGGTAGGAATCATCTGGAAGGTCCTCTATGGGAATTGCTCATTCCGTTTTGATCCGTTAGCAAACATGGCCGTCCTAGAAAATTATTAGCTCACCTGGACCAAAGGGCCATGTGAGCTATTGCCATCACTTGGTGTCCGTCGTCGTCGTACTTCGTAAACTTTTTAAAGAATCTTCTCCTCTGAAACTACTAGACCAATTGAAACCAAACTTGGTCTGAATCATCACTAGGGTTTCTAGTTTCAAAAATGTGTCCGGTGATGCCGTGCACCAACCAACATGGCTGCTGTTACTATAAATAGAACATATGGTAAAATTACAGGTTTTTGGGGTAATAACTCAAAAACCGTTAATAATATCAGAAATCTGACATGGGGTAAATCTGATCAGCACAGCTCAGATCAGGGCTATTCCATTTAAGTCTACCTGGGAGGGGGAAACACCATTTTTTTATTTTTCTGTTGGTTGTGGAGGGTGAAACCATATTTTTTTATGTCTCTTGAAATTAATTCTGTTGGGGGGGGGGGGGGGGCATCCAATGGCTAGAAAATTCAGTGGATGAGGGGGGAGTATTTATCTTGACTTCCCTTTGCCTTAAACTCGCTGGCTTTTCACAGAAATAAAAAGATATATCCGTTTTGTTGTCTTGCCCCATTTTGCCAGAATTTGCTCCAAAACAGTAGTGAGTTATCTTCCCGGAAGTGGAGTTATCTACCCTTAAAGATGGCAACCTCAGTTTCTGTTGCCATGTGGCTGAAAAAAATAGGTCTTCAGTCATTATCACTTATATTTGAAATTAGAATTATAGCTAACTATAGTAAAATGCAAGAGGCACATTTATATGCAAAGTTTAAGGGAGAGATTTATTTTTATAATTTATTTATTTTTCTAGTGGTAGTGGGGTACTTTCAGAAGTAAATTCCGGTGGTGTTGGGTGGATCTTTTTTCTATTGGTAGGGGGGTCTGAAATAAGTGGTATTCCCCCCCTCCCAGGTATATTTAAATGGAATAGCCCTCAGCTGATTTATACCGATTATGGAAATTAGGCATTTTTTTTTATTATATCTATATTACACGTGTGAACAATTTACCTCTGGGTTCCAGGAAACCTCAAAGGTTTACAAATATTTACAATGAACAATATAATTAAATAAATAAATACTGGTACAGTTGTAGTAAGAATACAATACCATAAGCAAATAAATAATATTTTATCATATTCAATTTATTAACATACATTTTTACACAGTAAACAATGAAAGGAATTATTAATACAACTAAATTCATAATGTATCCAATAATAACTGTAATTTCCTAATATTATATAAATTTCGAACTTCTGAGTTTTTAATCATCATTTATATATTACTTCTTGAGTTCATTTTTGAGATTTGTGATAACTATTGCTTCCATGTAAATGCTTTTATTATATTTTAATATACCAATTACTAAATTCATTAAAAGTAGATCTTCAGTTATTTCTCCCTCATACACCCCAATGATTAAGTTTTCCTCAACAAGTACTATATTCTTTTCAAAAATGCTATTAAAAATGTGTTTTAATTCATCTAAGACATGTTTAATTTTATGACACCTGTAAAACAAATGCATAAGGGACTCTATTTCATTTTTACAAAAATGACATTGACCATTTGATTTTCCCATTTTTTGTAATCTATATTCTGAATAGACAATGTTATGCAAACATTTCCATTTGAACTGGATAATGCTGTTACTAAAAATAGAAATATCTTAAATTGTCCATTGCTGCTTTAGTATAAGTCAAAATGAGCTCAAATTTTAACTGCAACTACATGGCAATGAGTAGTTTAACATATATTCTGGGTTTTTCTGTGAGATTTTTTCAGCCAGTTTATTCCGTTTAGGATTATTATGAGATAGAAATCACATCTAAATCTTTTGCTCAGAAATTTGAGTTGAAATGATCTTTGGGTGGCCCACTTTCAAAATTATGTGTAACACCCCTATTTTCTATCAACTTTAGAAGTCAAATTGAAAACCAGGTGAGCGATTACAGACTCCCGGGAGCCTCTAGTTTTTTCTTATTGGTCGATTTCTAAAACAGCTTTTCCTCTGAAACCGCTTGGCCAAATGATATGAAATTTGGTAGAAAGCATATGTGGAAGGTCTATAGAGATTGCTCATTACGTTTTGATCCGTTAACAAACATGGCTGCCACAGGCAATTCTTGTTTTAGATTTGTCGATTTCTAAAAATCTTCTTCTCTGAAACTGCTTTGCCAAAATGAACTGAAATTTGGTGGGAAGCACTATGGAAGGTTCTGTATTAAGTTTCCTCAAAGCAGAATGAAAGGCGAGTGACTGAGCCTTTAGTTTTTATTTGGAAAAAAAATTTAACGATTGATCTAAACTGATCTGAATTATGATATGGAAAGGACGGGATACAGCTTAGAAAAATGTCACATTAATATTTTTACCATCAACTTATTCAAGTTTTGTTGCACAAAATATTTCCGGTTGGGTTTTTTTAATAAAAAAAAAAAAAAAGTTGATATTAAGTGAGCTTCAAAACTGCAATTTTAAGTTTTCTAGTTTGGAATTCTGCAAATAGCTTGAGGAATTTAGTTCTACATTGTACATGTAGTGTGTACAGTATAGGTACATGTAGCTGTGTACAGTATAGGTACATGTAGCTCGATTGTATCTATTTTTATCCTTTTGTGGTATTATCTGTACATACATGTTATCCTCTGTTACGGTATTGCTACTGTTCTGAGTTGTATAGTAATAATATACAGCTAGTAGGTATTTGTATAAAATACTTTGTCCAGATGATTACAGTCCACTGTTGTATGTAAGGTAACTGAACAAAACAAAAGTCTTTATGAAACTTGGACACAGGGCTCACCAAACCATGAGAAATGGGTGACTTTTTCATCCCAGTTTCAAATAAATCACCCTATTCACGCCAAGACGTGAAGTTTTACTCTTTGTACGTCAGAATTTTTCGCCATTAATTATAATTTTTCTTCAATATTCATGTATAAGGAGCTCCCATGTGCCTGAAATTTGACCTATACAGGGTTTGATATTCAATATTTTATTCCAAACTCGTTGATTGTATTCTTTTTAAGATCATTGTGCAGCACATTTGTTTTGTGGAAGGTAGGGGACATGCAGTAGCGTGGAAATAAACTTAAAAAAATTTGCTAGCTTTTTTTATGTCTCCCAGATTTTCCCTCACCTTGCCATCAAGTCAACCGAGAGAGAAGTCATGTCACCCTGTTTTTACTAAGTGTGGTGAGCCCTGTTGGACAACAAATCTTACCAATTGATGAGAATAACTTGCACATTCAAATGTGATAGAGATATCTATTTTTATGTAGGGTACCTCATATTACTAGTACAACATAACATGATTTTTCCAGTTTCACTTTACAACTAACTCCATTTACATATATTTATCACAAAAAACTTTTAATGGTACAGTAAAAACCCGTCTAAACCGAACCCCTGTGGAATTGAGGAATTTGTTCAGTTTAGACAGGTATGTTAGTTTACACAGGTTCAAATCACATGAGATATTTAGTAGATGGGACTAAAGTCTGTCTGGTTTGCACCGGTTTTTTGGTTTACTCAGGGTTCGGTTTAGACAGGTTTAACTGTACAAATATCATTTTGAGTTAAAAATAAATCAATTTTTAGAAGAGTCAACCTGTTGCTCAAGTCCTTTAAAATAGCTGAAAGTAGATCTGATAATTATATCTGTGAGGAAAGTGCTTTATAATTCATTATCTTGTGTTCAGTTACTGTATATGTACGCTCCTCTATAAAACCAATCTAATTAAAATTAGATGTGTGTTGTAAATTGTTTTTTCTTTGGCGATACACTATAATATCTAACAGATTTGTTTTTGCTATCTTAGATATTTATGTTTGTGTAATTTTGTTGTTTATATAGATAGTGCTAGAATACAGTGTTTTAACATGTATCTGTTAGTCCAATCTTGAAAGTTTTTTTGTTCTAACTAAACTGACTGATCAACGAAAGCTGTTCCTATCAAAAATGTGTTATCAGGAATAATAAAAAATAAGATGTTCCTATCGTAAGTTTTAGTCTTACCTGTAACGAAAGTAGCTGAAAGCAAGACATTGGTACATGTATTGCTTTTCCTGCGGAGGGTACAGTTTCTTCATTAATGTACAACAAAGACTTACAATACTTTGTCAACACATTGATCATGGTGTGTCATCTGACCTTGATCTCATTTTTACGGTCTACTGACTTAGTTTATATTAAGTTTTTTTAAGTAGGCCATTTTCTATACTGCCATACAATGAAGGCTGACCATATTTGGTCCATACATTGATGATGGAGGGTGTGTAGTATATGTGTGGTTTCTATATAGCCATACAATGAAGGCTGGCCATATTTGGTCCACACATTGACGATGGAGGGTGTGTAGTGTATGCTTGGTTCCTATATTGCCATACAATGACGGCTGACCATATTTGGTCCACACATTGACGATGGAGGGTGTGTAGTGTATGTGTGGTTTCTATATTGCCATACAATGAAGGCTGGCCATATTTGGTCCACACATTGATGATGGAGGGTATGTAGTGTATGTGTGGTTTCTATATAGCCATACAATGAAGGCTGGCCATGTTTGGTCCACACATTGACGATGGAGGGTGGGTAGTGTTTGTGTGGTTTCTATATTGCCATACAATGAAAGCTGACCATATTTGGTCCACACATTGACAATGGAGGGTGTGCAGTGTATGTGATTTCTATATTGCCATACAATGAAGGCAGACTATATTTGGTCCACACATTGATGATGGAGGGTGTAGTGTATGTCCATATGCATATGTCACATCAACTTATTTGACTTAGTTTCATGGTATATTGATTTTATTTTCTGAAAAAATATTGCACACAAATGCTTTGCAGGTAAGACATATCTGTCTACATTTTTTTGTTGTATTTTTTTATCTTTTTTTGAGATATTTGGAAAGTAAAATTAATTTGCCTGTCTACAAAATATAGCTACATGTACATATAGTTATACAGCAGGCCATTATTTATTTAAAGGATGGTCTTACAGTATGTACCTTGATTATAAATGTACCAAATGCTGTTTGTTCTAGGAAGAATTTGTTTTGTATTTGTTATTTGCTTCTTATAAGATTGGCTGATAAATCATTATATTGTGTACTATTTTGCAGTAAAAGGTTTTCATCCTATGAAATATGATTCAAGTTGTTAGTACATGTATTTAGTATATAATTGCCTTGATCAAGAGCCCTGATAAACCAAACAATTCATAATACTAATATTGCAATTCTATTTTGAATGTTTCAAAACAAAGTCTAGCAAAGTTGTGTATTAATAGTTAGTGATTGATTGTTGTTTAATGCCTAGAGCAATTTTTCAACAAAATCATGGTGAGAACAATTTCAATGAGATAATGATGTCTGCTTTGTACTAGAGCAATGTGCCTAGTCAGATTTTTATAATGCTACCTATCTGAATGATTGATTGGTGTTTAATGCCAACTTTGGCAGTATTTCAGCTATATCATGTCGTACTACCTCTCTGAAACAAATCTCCAATTTTACAGATAGAGAATGATTATGTATTCTAGTCCTACTCATTTCTAAATCAAGATGCTGAGGAAGAGAACGTCAGGAAGGTTTCAAGGAACTGACCAGTAAAAACTACCTCCCTTGTGTGTCTGGAAACGTTAACACTTAATGTGTGTTTTAATGTTCAGACTCACATCAGTGGTGGTGGGCAGAATGATATTAACCACTCGTCTGTTGAAGATTATTGTTGTTCAACACCACTTTAAACGACATGTTTATGATATAAATATTATATGTATGTATGGCTCATGTTATTACTAGGGGAAACAAGTTCATGTTTATGTTGTCATTCATTTTTGTGATAGTTTGTGATCATTTTTGTGATAGTTTGTGGGTTTATTGAGTGGAAGTCAATCTGTGCAGGTTTTTTATTGTTTGTTTATATACAGCCGTATGTAGCAGTGTAGGAAATCCAGTTTTCAAGAAGGAAGCATTGGGGTCCCATTAACCGGTGTAACCCTGCTACATTGTTGTGCCTGTCCCAAGTCAAGACCTATATTCCCAGCGTCATATGTTGTTGTCTCTTTTGTGTTCAGTGAAGACGAGAGGTGATTGTTCCTTTTGTAGGAATTGATGACCATCAGTTTAAACTTTCTTTTGAGAAAAAAACGGGTGTCTTTCAAACAAGTCATGATAGCCACCAATTACATAGGTAGATGAACAATTAATGCTTAATTTACAACAGAAAACGGCCTACTTGGCACCTTTGGGCATCTTGTGTAGAAACAGATAGGACTGTGGTCCCCAAATCAATCTTTTATAGTTTTATTCTGTGCAAAGGTTTATTGTGCTAAATATTCAGAAGGATTTATCAACTAGAGTAAAAGTTATTGCACAGACAACAAGGACAGACCCATAGCATAATACAATCACAACCATGAAGTCTATAGATGTACAATTTAAATAAACAATATAAATTGGTTAAAGCCACTTGACATTGAATATTAAAACAAATTATTAATTTTATACATGTAGAAATTATAATACTCTAAATATTTTGCACTCTCAATTAGTATTAGGGAACGACCATTTAACTTGAAAGGGGGGGGGGGGGGGGGTTATGTTTCTTTTTCTAAAAATATACTCTGATTCCCAATGTTGCTGAACAAAATATTCTGATTTTGGTGGAGGAAAAAAAAATAATCTGATTCAGAGTTTTTGTCATATAACCTAATGTTAAATTCTGGAGACAGAAAAAAATCGCGTTTTGCGCGACAAAAAAAATTAATATTCTAACCCTCGTGTTGTCCGAAAAAAAAATTCTGAATGAAACAAAAAACCATAACCCCTTGCAAGTGAAATGGTCGGTCCCTCATATGCATGCTTTGTAGATTTTAAACGTGCCTTTGACAATGTTTGGCATCAAGGTTTACTGTACAAACTTAAAGCTGAACGAAAAAAAAACCATAACCCCTTCAAGTTAAATGGTCGGTCCCTTAGAAATAAAGATTACTAAAAGTTTTAATTTTAATTCTTGTTTGAATAACTACCGCTATGAACATATTGTTTTTTACACAAAATTATTGGGAAAAGAAATCACAAAAGCACGAAAACTTACTTTTATTGAAATAAAATAGATTGTCAATTATCTACACATACGGCGTGTCACATTCGCAGCCTAAATCAATCAACCAAGCCTATAGCTATCCCCTCTTCTGGTCGGTATACTCTGGAAACGCATCCTTTCAAATGACAAGTATCACTTTGCTTACTTCGTAACCCCAACATTGAAATCGTTCCTGGTCTTTTTGACTGAAGAAAATCCACAAAGATCACAAACCAGTACTATTGCCGACACAGATAATATTTTCACTTATGCTGGACAAAAGTAGCACGATTGTGGTCTTTGGGTGTCCACACTTACCCCATAGCTCTATAAGAGTTAGCGGGGTCGCTGCAGTGTGGATCCAAAAACCGGGAACGGTTTCCTGAGTTAAAAAACCCAAGAAGATTACGAAGTAAGCTTATGACTAGTCAAAGTGATATTTCTCCATCGATAGGATGCGCTTCCAGTCTGTCATTTTCATGGCGGACCAGAAGGGGAGATGCCACCACCAGTTCCGGTAAGTACTAGTCTCACATTTCCTTTTATACCCACCTGTTTCGTCATGATACTTAAAATAGACACATTTCTGCTGACGTATACAACTTTCGGATCATCTCGGTCGTTGATATTGATTTCAATGCAAATGCATATTCGATTATTCTCTTGTCTTACTATGCAATGTGAAGAAAAGTTCTGAGGCAGGTAAAGACTTGCGATAGTTCTCTAAATTTTAGACAGGTGATCTGTTGTATTGTTGCCATGGATAGTTATTGTTGTGCAAGTTTTACAATAGGCCAAGGCGACGTAATTTTTGGATTTTACATTAATAAAAGATTATATTTGTTTATAATTTCTTTTAACAATGCTATTTCATATATAGCAAATTACTTTGATTTATTGCATATACAATTAGGAGATTAATTTATTTTGAAACATTAAAATATTAGTATTATGGTAATAATTAATTTGCACAGTAGAGCAATTACTTTTGTTTAAAAATAATCATGTTTTGTTTATATTAAATTCGTTATAATTATATCAACGGTTGGACGCAAATATTGTTGACTTGCAGTAGTACTTAATTACTCGCAAATAATGTTGTCATAGAGACAATGATTTCAATATAAAACGGTTTGTTTCTATAGTTTTTCATCTTCTCAACATGTCGAAGTTAGTGCTCGATCTCCATTGCGAATGGGACTTGGAGACTGGATGGTCAAACTGTATTTTGCCGTGAACCTTTTAAGCGGTGATTTGAATTTTGGATTTGTGGTGTTTATCTCACTTTCAGCTACATGTACACCGTGACTACTAGACTTACTTGGAGGGAGGGTCGAGACAGTTATAACGAAGTGGCCAGTGAAATTTAAGAACACCGACCTTAGGTAGGTGTCTGGATACGTCACGGGAGTGTTTTTCCTACATAAAACACAATATGCAGACGTGCCGCTGGAGTGGGTCGACCTTTTCAGCTTTCAAATGTACTATATGATTGGTCTTTTATTGTCCACTTCAATATATCAGAATATTGGTTTTTTTTTAAAGTAGGTAATAATATTTCTATAAGCCCATGCGAGTCCCTGTGTTGTCAAGACGAATATTATAATATAACACAATAGGGTGAACATTGATCTATGTGTGTTACTTTTTTTAATTCTAATTTAAGCATGGATCACCAATAATTGAATAACATGAATGAGTATGGTTTTCATGCTTATATGAATGGGGGATGGTGTTTTTTTCAAACTTCAGATGCACTAAAGTACCCAATTGTACCTAAGTACTGTGATTTGTGGCGGGTCGGTAGTTTTTAGCTCACCTGACCCAAAGGGTCAGGTGAGCTATTGTCACCACTGAGCGTCCGTCGTCTGTCCGTCCGTCCGTTAACTTTTCACATTTTAATCAACTCCTCTGAAACCACTGGGCCAATTTGAACCAAACTTTGGTGGAATGGTCCTTGGATGGCCCCCTTCCAAATTTGTGTCCGGTGATCCCGACTTCCAACCAAGATGGCCACCAAGCTAAAAATAGAAAAAAGGGGGGATGAAATTTTAATTGTTCATTGCTGCTTTAGTATAAGTCAAAATGAGCTCAAATTTTAACTGCAGCTACATGGCAAGGAGTAGTTTAACATATATTCCGGGTTTTTCTGTGAAATATTTCTTTCAGCCGATATATACCGATTATGCAAATTAGGCATATTTTGATAAAGGATCACATTTAAATCTTCTCCTCTGAAACCGCTGAACCAAATTAAACCAAACCTGGCAGGGATGGTCCCTAGGTGGGCCCCTTTCAAAATTGTGTCCGACAGCCCCGCCCTCCATTCAAGATGGCTGCTGTTACTAAAAATAGAAATTTCTTCAACTGTCCATTGCTGCTTTAGTATAAGTCAAAATGAGCTCAAATTTTAACTGCAGCTACATGGTAAGGTGTAGTTTAACATATATTCTGCGTTTTTCTGTGAAATTTTTCTTTCAGCCGATTTATACCGATTATGCAAATTAGGCATATTTTGATAAAGGATCACATTTAAATCTTCTCCTCTGAAACCGCTGAACCAAGTTACACTAAACCTGGCAGGGATGGTCCTTGGGTGGGTCCCATTCAAAATTGTGTCTGACAGCCCCACCTTCCATTCAAGATGGCTACTGTTACTAAAAATAGAAATTTCTTCTATTGTCCATTGCTGCTTTAGTATAAACCAAAATGAGCTCAAATTTTAACTGCAGCTACATGGCAACGAGTAGTTTAGCATTTATATATTCCGGGGTTTTCTGTGAAATTTTTCTTTCAGCCGATTTATACCGATTATGCAAATTAGGCATATTTTGATAAAAGATCACATTTAAATCTTTTCCTCTGAAACCGCTGAACCAAATTAAACTAAACCTGGCAGGGATGGTCCTTGGGTAGTCCCATTTCAAAATTGTGTCCGACAGCTCCACCCTCCATTCAAGATGGCTGCTGTTACTAAGAATATAAATTTCTTCAATTGTCCATTGCTGCTTTATTATCAATCAAAATGAGCTCAAATTTTAGCTGCAGCTACATGACAATGAGTAGATTAACATATATTCTGGGTTTTTCCGTGAATTTTTTCCTTCAACCGATTTATACTGATTATACAAATTAGACATATTTTGATAAAAGATTACATTTAAATCTTTTCCTCTGACACCGCTGAACCAAATTAAACCAAACCTGGCAGGGATAGTCCTTGGGTAGTCCCATTTCAAAATTGTGTCTGACAGCTCCACCCTCCATGCTGTTACTAAAAATAGAAATTTCTTTAGTTGTCAATTTCCGCTCTTACAAATCAAAATGAACTCAAATATTAATTGCAGCTATATGGCAATGAGTAGTTTAACATATATTCTGGGTTTTTCTGTGAGATTTTTTCAGCCAGTTTATTTCGTTTAGGAATATTATGTGATAAAAATCACATCAAAATCTTTTGCTCAGAAATTTGAGTTGAAATGATCTTTGGGTGGCCCACTTTCAAAATTATGTGTAACACCCCCATTTTCTATCAACATTAGATGTCAAATTGAAAACCAGGTGAGCGATTACAGGCTACTGGGAGCCTCTAGTTCCGGGTACTCCCGTTTCCTCCACCGTGGAGAAGACTTCATAAGTTAGATTAACTTGTATTTAATCCACTTTGTTCAACATTTGCCAAGTAAAATATTTTTAAACTTAAAAACTCCACCAATAAAACTGACCGCCACGATATAACTGAAATATTGTTGAAAGTGGCGTTAAATACCACAGCCCTACCGTAAGTACACCTCAAGGGATGTGTTGTAACACGAGATGAGTATTGGGACTCGATCAGACGTCAGTGTTGTCCACCAGGCCACCCATGCCTTCAATAAATCATGCAGATACATAATGTACGACAAATATTGAAAATAAATTATTTTAATGGAAATAGAATATACTAGTTTTACCCCGTCACTTTTTATAGAAGTACCTGTATTAAGTCAGGAAAGTTGAGAGGTCATGTATATGTGTGTTAAGGATATCTCTACGATTTTCTATTGAATTTTGGAACTGTTGCGACAGTGTGATATATTTTTTTTCCATCAGTGTTTAACTGTTGTTCCTGTCTGCACACACAGCACATTTCCTCCTCCTTCCCTCGGGGATGATGTCTATGTAGTGGTGTTGGTTCTTGTGTGCTACTGGTAAATGGATGGTGGATGATTTCCGACCTCTATTTGTCGCTTTGGCAGTCAACACTCTAACGACAAAAATGTCGCCCTGGCACTGAAAGTGTTAAACACTGATTTTGTTGGAAGTACCAATACAAGAAATATATGTTTAATTTTATTAACCATTTAAAGGTTTATTTCTGTGAGTGTGTGTGTATAGATAGGGATCTCGGTGCACTGCTTTGACCGGGCCTATAATGTTGATAAGACGACCCTGACCGTACGTCATTCATCATTTACACTTCATGAACATGTATAGGCTGTACATAGCATGGTATAGGCCAATATTGCTTATATATATTGGTTGTATTAATTGATATTTTCGTAATAAAACTCTTTTCTTACGACATAAAATACATACTTTCATTTTACATACACCCGCGTCTACTACCCCCTTTCTAATGGTTGATACCACCCGCGTACTAGTACTAGTTAGCCTTTAATGTTTGCACTGTCTCTAGTCCTACTATAAAAGATGCCATACTTTTCCAATCGTTAAGTTTGTCGTCTTTTTCGTAATTTTCTACTCTACTTCATTTAACTTTCCAGGGAATATAGGAAATATAAAGGTATTTTTAACATCATTTAATTTCAAATATATTTCCGTCCTCTCAAAGGCCGCGCCTTCTCATATACGAAATACCATTGTCAAGAGAAATTATTAACAAATTTAATCTTTTATACATGTAAAACAAAAAATTACATCGCCTTGGCCTATTGTAAAACTTGCACAACTACGAGTAATCAATAACTTTCCTTGGCAACAATACAACAGATCACCTGACTAAGATTTAGAGAACTACCGCAAGTATTTACCTGCCTCAGAACTTTTCTTTATATTGCATAGAGACAAGAGAATAATCGAATGTGCATTTGCATTGAAATCAATATCAACGACCGAGATGATCCGAAAGTTGTATACGTCAGCAGAAATGTGTGTTTATTTTAAGTATCATGACGACACAGGTGGGTATAGGTGTAATACCACTCAACATGGGAAAGTAGTACGTAAAAACAAAATGGATTCCTATATTGTTGGATAAAAAATAAATCCAATTAGATACTGCAAAATACTGAATGTGAGCAGAAACCTCATATTTTCGGATAATTTTAAGCCCATATTTGATGTCCTTGTGGTTTAAAATAAATAATTGATTGCATTGGAAAGAAACCACCTGAATTTGTGTTAAATCGAAAGTGAAAGTAGGATTTTTGACGGTAGACATCTTCAGACTGTCTGTTTTTTCTTATAGGCCATTAAATGTATGTTGATTTTCGGAGTTAAGCTTCCAATTAGGTACCCCTTCCATGAGATATGAGTGTCACTTAGATTAAACTGAAGATGAATCCTCTATGAAAGCTAAATTTTTTGTTATTTAACATAGAAGGCTATGGAGAATTCTTTAGTGGTATTACACCTATAAAAGGAATTAGTACTTGCCGGAACTGGTGGTGGCATCTCCACTTCTGGTCGGCCTCCTATCCATGAAAAAATATCACTTTGACTAGTTATAAGCTTACTTCGTAATCTTCTTGGGTTTATTAACTCTGGAAATCGTTCCCGGTTTTTGGATCCACACTGCAGCGACCCGGCTAACTCTTTTAGAGCTATGGGGTATGTGTGGACACCCAAAGACCACAATCGTGCTACTTTTGTCCAGCAAAATTGAAAATATTATCTGTGTCGGCAAATGTACTGGTTTGTGATCTTTGTGGATTTTCTTCAGTCAAAAAAAACCAATAACGATTTCTATGTTGGGGTTACGAAGTAAGCAAAGTGATGCAGCACGTTTGAAAGGATGCGTTTCCAGGGCGTACTGACCAGAAGGGTGGATCAGCTGTGAATCTGACACACCCTATGTGTGAAATCGATTTTATTTCAATAAAAGTAAGTTTTCATGGTTTTGTGATTTCTATTCAATAATTGTGTCCATAGCGTAGGATTGTGTTATTCAAACAATAATTAAAATTAAACTTTTAGTAATCTTTAGAATACTGTTTGCTTTAAATATGCTATTTGCTTATGTGCTATGCTTGTCTTTGTGCTTTTATTTATGCTATGCGATTGTCTTTCATGACTTGTGTAGGTATGTATGTTTGCAGAACTATGAACAGGCTGCTTTCTGTTATTTAAGTATTTTTAACCACTGTACATGTGATGCTTGTTTTTTCTGCTTTTAGAATATGAAGTCGCTTTTATTGCTTTAAATGTGGAATTTTTTAAGTACTTAATGTAAATGTATTATTATTATTTTTATATCATTATTATGTATTATGCTTGCCCGTGTGCTTTTAATTATGCATGTATTTTATTTATACTATGTGTATCTCTGTAACTATGGTTTTATGCATGTTTAACCGTGTGCTGATTTGTTATGATTGTCAGTTGTTTCTGTTTTTAAAAATATCAAGTCAGTTAAAGAGCTCTAAAGAGTTCATGTTCTCTGTTGTATTTGTATATATATGCTTCCGACTTTAAATAAACATTACTTTACTTTACTTTAATGCAAATTGAGAGTGCAATTATTTTTTTAAAGTATTATAATTTCTACATGTATAATTAATAATTTGTTTATTCAATGTCAAGTGGTTTACCAATTTATATTGTTTATTTAAATTGTTACAAGCATTTGACATTTTATTCTTTGAAAGTTTTAATTTAAGTTCATGAATATGTTACACAGATGATTGAGAAGAATCATAAACCATGAATAGAAACGACAAGGTTTACTTGGTAACGTCGCTAGAATGCGAGTCTGTCTGTTTGTGTATTTGATGGTGTTTAACGCCACTTTCAACAATATTTCAGTTATATCGTGGCGGTCAGTTTTATTGGTGGAGGGAACCGGAGAAAACCACCGACCTGTCGCAAGTCACTGACCAACTTTCTCACATAATGTTGTACACCTCACCCTGATCGAGATTCGAGCTCACAACATCAGTGGTTGCATAGGTAGTTGTAAATCCAGCTACCATACGATCACGGCCACAACGACCCATGCGAGTCTGTCATATGTCATTGCAATCTATACTGTGACATGCAATTTTAAACTGCTCATCCTTTTGAAGAATTGAAGAATGAAATCTGTCCTATTTCAAAGTGTCAAGTCTCTCCCAATTAAAATATTAAATGGGCGCAAGGCTTGGTAAACACACAGTTAATATTTGAAGTATGGTATAAATTTATAACTAATTGAAGAGCATACAGCCTGCGCAATAACTTTTGTGGACTTGTCTGGTTTATTAAAACATCGCTAATCGGTCCTCAGATTAGTCGGACAAATCTTAATATAGGACCCTCAGCACAGACTTCCCTTTATTTTCCCATCTGTTGACATACTTGGGAGGCAAACAAATAAATGAATGAAACAGGTTCTGTTCAGTGAAATGTTTGTTTTCTTACTGTATGGGCCTGTTATACATCTATAGACTTCATGGTTTACTCGGTATAACTTTTAAACGACTGTAATAATGTTGTGGTCGTATTATGTTATGGGTCTGTCCTTGTCTGTCTGTAGACAATGGTTTCTATGCAATAACTTTTACTCTAGTTGATAAATCCTTCTGAATATTAAGCACAATAAACCTTTGCACAGAATAAAACTAGAGATTGATTTGGGAATTCGTGTTTCTACACAAGATGCCCCAAGGTGCCAAGTAGGCCGTTTTCTGTTGTAAATGGAGCATTAATTGTTCATTTACCTATGTAATTGGTGGCTATAATGACTTGTTTGAAAGTCACCTGATTTTTCCTCAAAAGAAAGTTTAAACAGTGTCGGTGATGGTCATCAATTCCACCAATATCAACAGAACGAACACTTGCCTCTCATCTTAACTGAACACAAAGAGACTACAATTTATGACGTTGGAAATACAGGACAGGCACAATAATGTAGCAGGGTTAAACCGGTTATTGGGATCCCAACACTTCCCTCTTGATAACTGGATTTCCTACGACACTATATATATGTGTATGGTTGTCACTTGCTTCTAGACGTTTGCTTAGGGAGTGGATGTGGTCTAGGGCGCTGGACGTAAGGCTAAGCGAATAGTGCTGCAGTGTATCAATGGTGTGGGTTCAAATCCCGTCGAGGGAAGAACAAACATTTGACAGCTCTAAAATCTAATTCTAACACTTTTTGGTTTAATTTTCAGACGTATATATATATATATAAACCTTCACAGATTTGCTTCCACTCAAAGAAAAACACAAACCATCACAAAGATGAATGACAACATAAACATAGACTTGTTTCCCCCAGTTATAACATGAGTCGTACATACATATAATATTTATATCATAAAAATATCGTTTAAAGTGGTGTTGAACAACAAAAATCGTGAGCCTGAATAGACAAGTGGTTAAGGTCATTGACTTCTGCCCACCAGCCTAACACCACCGATGGGAGATTGAGCCTTAAAACACACATTAAGTGTTAACGTTTCCAGACACACAAGAGAGGTAGTTTTTACTGGTCAGTACCTTGAAACCTTCCTGACGTTCTCTGCCTCAGTACCTTGGACCTCTTGTTTAGAAACGAGTAGGACTACAATACAAAATCATTCTCTATCTGTAAAATTGTAGACTTGTTTCAGAGAGGTAGTACGACACGATACAGCTGAAATACTGCCAAAGTTGGCATTAAACACCAATCAATCAATCAGAGAGGTAGCCTTATAAAAATGTTGCTCTAGTACAAAGCAGACATCATCATCTCATTGAAATTGTTCTCACCATGATTTTGCTGAAAAATTGCTCTAGGCATTAAACAACAATCAATCACTAACTATTAATACACAACTTTGCTCGATTTTCCTTTGAAACATTCAAAATAGAATTGCAATATTAGTATTATGAATGGTTTGGTTTATCAAACAACTGCAGGGGCCTTGCTTACATAAAACTAAGGACCATGTCTTCCCACATCTACATTTGATCAACTTGAATCATATTTCATAGGATGAAAACCTTTTATTGCAAAATAGTACACAATATATTGATTTATCAGCCATTGTTAGCAAATAACAAATACAAAACAAATTCTTCCTAGAACAAACAGACTGGCATTTGGTACATTTCTGATCAAGGCACATACTGTAAGACCATCCTTTAAAAAAATAATGGCCTGCTGTATAACTTAGTTTACAATATTTGAAATTGGTATATGTAGCTACATTTTGTACAGATAGGAGAATTAATTTTACTTTCCAAATATCTCAAAAAAAAAACAAAAAAACAAATACAACAAAAATATGTAGACAGATCTAGGTCTTACCTGTCCCCTGCAAAGCAATTCTGTGCAATATTATTTCAGAAAATAAAATCAATATACCATGAAACTAAGTCAAATAAGTTGAGGTGACATATACATATGGACATACACACTACACCCTCCATCATCAATGTGTGGACCAAATATAGTCGGCTTTCATTGTATGGCAATATAGAAACCACACATACACTGCACACCCTCCATCGTCAATGTGTGGACCAAATATGGTCAGCTTTCATTGTATGGCAATATAGAAACCACACATACACTACACACCCTCCATCATCAATGTGTGGATCAAGTATGGCCAGCCTTCAATGTATGACAATATAGAAACCACACATACACTACACCCTCTCCATGGTCAATGTGTGGACCAAATATGGTCAGCCTTCATTGTATGGCAATATAGAAACCACACATACACTACACACCCTCCATCGTCAATGTGTTGACCAAATATGGTCAGCTTTCATTGTATGGCAATATAGAAACCACACATACACTACACACCCTCCATCATCAATGTGTGGACCAAATATGGTCAGCTTTCATTGTATGGCAATATAGGAACCAAAAATACACTACACACCCTCCATCGTCAATATGTGGACCAAATAGGGCCAGCTTTCATTGTATGGCAATATAGAACCACCACACACACTACACACCCTCCATCGTCAATGTGTGGACCAAACATGGCCAGCCTTCATTGTATGGCAATATAGAAACCACACATACACTACACACCCTCCATCATCAATGTGTGGACCAAATATGGTCAGCCTTCATTGTATGGCAATATAGAAACCACACATACACTACACACCCTTCATCATCAATGTATGGACCAAATATGGACAGCCTTCATTGTATGGCTATATAGAAACCACACATACACTACACACACCCCATCATCAATGTGTGGACCAAATATGGTCAGCCTTAAGCTTCATTGTATGGCAATATAGAAACCACACATACATTACACGCCCTCCATCATCAATGTGTGGACCAGATATGGTCAACCTTCATTGTATGGCAATATAGAAACCACACATACACTGCACACCCTCCATCGTCAATGTGTGGACCAAATATGGTCAGCTTTCATTGTATGGCAATATAGAAACCACACATACACTACACACCCTCCATCATCAATGTGTGGATCAAGTATGGCCAGCCTTCAATGTATGACAATATAAAAACCACACATACACTACACACCCTCCATGGTCAATGTGTGGACTAAATATGGCCAGCCTTCATTGTATGGCAATATAGAAACCACACATACACTACACACCCTCCATCATCAATGTGTGGACCAAATATGGTCAGCCTTCATTGTATGGCAATATAGGAACCAAACATATACTACACACCCTCCATCGTCAATGTGTGGACCAAATATGGCCAGCTTTCATTGTATGGCAATATAGAACCCCAACACACACTACACACCCTCCATCATCAATGTGTGGACCAAACATGGCCAGCATTCATTGTATGGCAATATAGAAACCACACATACACTACACACCCTCCATCATCAATGTGTGGACCAAATATGGTCAGCCTTCATTGTATGGCAATATAGAAACCACACATACACTACACACCCTTCATCATCAATGTATGGACCAAATATGGACAGCCTTCATTGTATGGCTATATAGAAACCACACATACACTACACACACCCCATCATCAATGTGTGGACCAAATATTGTCAGCCTTAAGCTTCATTGTATGGCAATATAGAACCCCTACACACACTACACACCCTCCATCATCAATGTGTGGACCAAACATGGCCAGCATTCATTGTATGGCAATATAGAAACCACACATACACTATACACCCTCCATCATCAATGTGTGGACCAAATATGGACAGCCTTCATTGTATGGCAATATAGAAACCACACATACACTACACACCCTCCATCATCAATGTGTGGACCAAATATGGTCAGCCTTCATTGTATGGCAATATAGGAACCAAACATACACTACACACCCTCCATCGTCAATGTGTGGACCAAATATGGGCAGCTTTCATTGTATGGCAATATAGAACCCCTACACACACTACACACCCTCCATCATCAATGTGTGGACCAAACATGGCCAGCCTTCATTGTATGGCAATATAGAAACCACACATACACTACACACCCTACATCATCAATGTGTGGACCAAATATGGTCAGCATTCATTGTATGGCAATATAGAAACCATACATACACTACACACCCTTCATCATCAATGTATGGACCAAATATGGACAGCCTTCATTGTATGGCTATATAGAAACCACACACACACTAAACACACCCCATCATCAATGTGTGGACCAAATATGGTCAGCCTTAAGCTTCATTGTATGGCAATATAGAAACCACACATACACTACACACCCTCCATCATCAATGTGTGGATCAAGTATGGCCAGCCTTCAATGTATGACAATATAGAAACCACACATACACTACACACCCTCCATGGACAATGTGTGGACCAAATATGGCCAGCCTTCATTGTATGGCAATATAGAAACCACACATACACTACACACCCTCCATCGTCAATGTGTTGATCAAATATGGCCAGCTTTCATTGTATGGCAATATAGAAACCACACATACACTACACACCCTCCATCATCAATGTGAGGACCAAATATGGTCAGCCTTCATTGTATGGCAATATAGAACCCCCACACACACTACACACCCTCCATCATCAATGTGTGGACCAAACATGGCCAGCCTTCATTGTATGGCAATATAGAAACCACATATACACTACATATCCTCCATCGTCAATGTGTGGACCAAATATGGTCAGCCTTCATTGTATGGCAATATAGAAACCACACATACACTACACACCCTTCATCATCAATATATGGACTAAATATGGACAGCCTTCATTGTATGGCTATATAGAAACCACACATACACTACACACACCCCATCATCAATGTGTGGACCAAATATGGTCAGCCTTAAGCTTCATTGTATGGCAATATAGAAACCACGCATACACTACACACCCTCCATCATCAATGTGTGGACCAGATATGGTCAGCCTTCATTGTATGGCAATATAGAAACCATGCATACACTGCACACCCTCCATCATCAATGTGTGGACCAAATATGATCAGCCTTCATTGTATGGCAATATAGAAACCACACATACACTACACACTCTCCATGGTCAATGTGTGGACTAAATATGGCCAGCCTTCATTGTATGGCAATATAGAAACCAAGCATACACTACACACCTTCTATCGTCAATGTGTTGACCAAATATGGCCAGCTTTCATTATATGGTAATATAGAAACCACACATACACTACACACCCTTCATCATCAATGTATGGACCAAATATGGACAGCCTTCATTGTATGGCTATATAGAAACCACACATACACTATACACACCCCATCATCAATGTGTGGACCAAATATGGTCAGCCTTAAGCTTCATTGTATGGCAATATAGAAACCACACATACACTACACACCCTCCATCATCAATGTGTGGATCAAGTATGGCCAGCCTTCAATGTATGACAATATAGAAACCACACATACACTACACACACTCCATGGTCAATGTGTGGACCAAATATGGCCAGCCTTCATTGTATGGCAATACAGAAACCACACATACACTACACACCCTCCATCGTCAATGTGTTGACCAAATATGGCCAGCTTTCATTGTATGGCAATATAGAAACCACACATACACTACACACCCTCCATCATCAATGTGTGGACCAAATATGGTCAGCCTTCATTGTATGGCAATATAGGAACCAAACATATACTACACACCCTCCATCGTCAATGTGTGGACCAAATATTGCCAGCTTTCATTGTATGGCAATATAGAACCCCACACACACTACACACCCTCCATCATCAATGTGTGGACCAAATATGGCCAGCCTTCATTGTATGGCAATATAGAAACCACACATATACTACACACCCTTCATCATCAATGTGTGGACCAAATATGGTCAGCCTTCATTGTATTGCAATATAGAAACCACACATACACTACACACCCTTCATCATCAATGTATGGACCAAATATGGACAGCCTTCATTGTATGGCTATATAGAAACCACACATACACTACACACCCTTCATCATCAATGTATGGACCAAATATGGTCAGCCTTCATTGTATGGCAATATAGAAACCACACATACACTGCACACCCTCCATCGTCAATGTGTGGACCAAATATGGTCAGCCTTTAGGCTTCATTGTATGGCAATATAGAAACCACACATACACTACTCATCCTCCATCGTCAATGTGTGGACCAAATATGGTCAACGTTCATTGTATGGCAATATAGATACCACACATACACTACATACCCTCCATCATCAATGTGTGGAGCAAATATGGCCAGCCTTCATTGTATGGCAATATAGAAACCACACATACACTACACACCCTTCATCATCAATATATGGACCAAATATGGACAGCCTTCATTGTATGGCTATATAGAAACCACACATACACTACACACCCTCTCCATCGTCAATGTGCTGACCAATTATGGTCAGCCTTCATTGTATGGCAATATAGAAACCACACACTACACATCCTCCATCGTCAATGTGTGGACCAAATATGGCCAGCCTTCATTGTATGGCTTTATAGAAACCACACATACACTAAACACCCTCCATCATCAATGTGTGGACCAAATATGGTCAGCCTTTAGGCTTCATTGTATGGCAATATATAAACCACACATACACTACACATCCTCCATCTTCAATGTGTGGACCAAATATGGCCAGTCTTCATCGTATGGCAACATAGAAACCACACATACACTACACACCCTCCATCGTCAATGTGTGGACCAAATATGATCAACTTTCATTGTATGGCAATATAGAGACCACACATACAGTACATACCCTCCATCGTCAATGTATGGAGCAAATATGGCCAGCCTTCATTGTGTGGCAATATATAAACCACATATACACTACACACCCTCCATCGTAAATGAGTGGACCAAATATGGTCAGCCTTCATTGTATGGCAATTTAGAAACCACACATACACTGCACACACTTCATCATCAATGTGTGGACCAAAGATGGTCAGCCTTCATTGTATGGTAATATAGAAACCACACATACACTATACACCCTCCATCATCAATGTGTGGACCAAATATGGTCAGCCTTCATTGTATGGCAATATAGAAACCACACATACACTACACACCCTCCATCATCAATGTATGGACCAAATATGGTCAGCCTTAATCTTCATTGTATGGCAATATAGAAACCACACATACACTACACACCCTCCATCATCAATGTGTGGACCAAATATGGTCAGCCGTCATTGTATGTCAATATAGAAACCACACATACACTACGCACCCTCCATCGTCAATGTGTGGACCAAATATGGTCAGCCTTTAGGCTTCATTGTATGGCAATATAGAAACCAGACATACCCTGCACACGCTCCATCATCAATGTGTGGACCAAATATGGCCAGCCTTCATTGTATGGCAATATATAAACCACACATACACCACACACCCTCCATCGTCAATGTGTGGACCAAATATGGTCAGCCTTCATTGCATAGCGATATAGAAACCACATATACACTACACACCCTCCATCATCAATGTGTGGACTAAATATGGTCAGCCTTAAGTTTCATTTTATGGCAATATAGAAACCACACATACACTACACACCCTCCATCATCAATGTGTGGACCAAATATGGTCAGCCTTCATTGTATGGCAATATAGAAACCACACATACAATACACACCCTCCATCATCAATGTGTGGACCAATTATAGTCAGCCTTTATTGTATGGCAATATAGAAACCACACATACACTACACACCCTCCATCGTCAATGTGTGGATCAAATATAGTCAGCCTTCATTGTATAGCAATATAGAAAATGACCCACTTATTAAAACTTAGTACATATGTATAAACTAAGTTAGTAGACCGTAAAAATGAGGTCAAGGTCAGATGACACATTCCTGGCTGATATGAACACACCATGATCAATGTGTTGACAAAGTATTGTAAGTCTTTGTTGTACATTAATGAAGAAACTGTACCCTCCACAGGAATAGTAATACATGTACCAATGTCTTGCCTTCAGCTACTTTCGTTGCAGGTAAGACTAAAACTTACGATAGGAACATCTTATTTTTTAATATTCCTGATAACACATTTTTGATAGAAACAGCTTTCATTGCATATCTAAGATAGCAAAAACAAATCTGTAACAAACATGATTTATAGCAAAATAATTAAAATTAGATGTTTGTTGCACCTGTTCTATATATTTTCCCCCAAGCATCTAACAACATCCCATATGGGGTCACACCAGGAATCATACTTTCAACCGACCAATCAGCGAAGAGCAAACAAAACATGTATCTGTCAATATGTATATGATTGGACGGTCAAATATTAATGAAAAGTTACATGACATAACTCCAAACGGGATAATGTTAGATATTTCTGGACTTTTAATATTTTTCAATTCTACCAGTACTTCACTATTTACAGGTGGTAGTTGTTATTAAAATTTGACAAATTTCATGAATATCTTTAACAACACTCTTTAAACTCGGGAGGTACCAAAGACCATCTTATGCAGGTAAAAGTACCTGGTACCGCCCCTTATTGAATGGCCTGAGTAGTATATCGCCAACGAAAAAAACAATTTACAACACACATCTAATTTTAATTAGATTGGTTTTATAGAGGAGCGTACATATACAGTAACTGAACACAAGATAATGAATTATAAAGCACTTTCCTCACTGATATAATTATCAGATCTACTTTCCGCTATTTTAAAGGACTTGAGCAACAGGTTGATTCTTCTAAAAATTGATTTATTTTGAACTCAAAATGATATTTGTACAGTTATACCTGTTTAAACCGAACCCTGAGTAAACCAAAAACCTATGTAAGCCAGACAGACTTTACAGTCCCATCTACTAAATAACCGATTGATTTTACGTTAATTGGATGATTGATTTTCCATCTGTTTCTGATATGCACATTAACCTCAAAGAACTTTTTACTGTATTATTGGCCTTGAGACGCTGGTGACATCAATGGAAAAACACTTACTTGCATGTTTATACCGACAACATGGCCACGAAATATGTGTTAAATAAAGGTTCAATGAGTAATGATATAGGAATGGACTTCTTGCGTGAAATATACTGTATTCTATCTATGAACAATATAAACATTGTTGCAAACTATTTAACGTCAAAAGACAATATTGTGGTTGATGCGTTGTCCAGACTTGACAATGTAAATTTTGCTCTGGCAGCAGCTGAAATTTTATTGGAATATAATGACTTTATTCTACATCCATATTTTGATTGGTCTACACATGTATCTTACGAATTTTTTCAATATCTTTTGCAGACTTTATCTTTACTCAGCAAAGATATTTGGACGAAGATGTTAAATCTTACAGACAATCGATGTTTGCCGAATCAACCAAAGCTACTTACAAAAGCCATTTGAGAAGTTTTGTCTTTATTTTGGATATGAACCTTTGCCTTGTACAGTTGAAACTATATGCCGATATATTGCTTTTCTGGCCAGATCGCTTTCTTATTCGAGTATTCCAGGATATCTCAACATTATTCGTTTACTCCATGTAGAATCAGGACTAGATAATCCATTATCTCCTTAACGTATAAAATCGTTTTTGAAAGGTGTGAATAGACGAATAAGACGGCCTCCCAAGCAAAAACTGTCTATTACTGTAGAAATCCTAAAACAAATGTATAATGTACTAGACTATTTGTTTTTACAAGGCATTTTGGGCTGTGTCCATGATTGCCTTTTTCACGTTTCTACGAAAAGGTTCATTAATACCAAAAGATGTAAAATCTTTTAACCCACATACTCATTTATGTTACAGTTCAGTTATTTTTGTTCAGGAGGTATTTTTTTGATTGTTAAACATACAAAAACGATACAATGTCATGAGCGTGAATTGAAAATTCCTATTCCAGTTTAAAAAAATAATGTATTATGTCCAGTGTCAGCTGTAAAAGATTTTTTTTTAAATCCTTAGGAAGTGTTGAAAATAATACACCGTTATTTTCTTTTAAAGATAAAGGACAGTTAAAAATGATTACACACTCTTCTTTTATTAATGCATTGAAGAAAGTTTTAGAAGTATGTGGGATTATTCTTCTGAATATTCAGGACATTCTTTTCGTCATGGTTGGCGCCTCACATGCTTTTAAATGTAATATACCAGCTGCGCTAATTAAATTACAAGGTGATTGGAAATCCAATGCTTATTTACGATATATTGACATCCCATTAGAAATACGTTGGAACATGATGAATGTGTTTTCTGATAATATGTAAATGGGTAGTTTCACTTTTCAAGTGTTTGGAAGGATTTGGAGGGTAATATTGTATTGCATGTTTATTTTCTGATTATTCAGTAAAATAGATCTTCCAAACACTTGGTTTTGTTATTAGCCTAATATCATTGGAGCGAGATTAATATAAAGATTGACTTAAATTGTTAATCTGACTTTAATAGAGCAGCTTGAAAAAATATAACTTTGAAATAGACTATAGTCTGCTGATATTTGTGCCTGTGCATAGCACGTGTGGGGAGTTTTGTAAACCCCTTTGTTTTATGTGTAGTTCGCTTAGTATAAGCACATGGTTGTAGAATTGTAAGGCGTGCTTCGCCGTAGTAATTTTTTTGTGTTTGTTCTTAATTATCTTCAATATTACTGATTGTGTATGGTAATATTGTATTGTATGTTTATTTTCTGATTATTCAGTAAAATAGATCTTCCAAACACTTGGTTTTGTTATTAGCCTAATATCATTGGAGCGAGATTGATGATCAAACAGACCAACTATTTTTTGTTTTAATTAGCCTAGTATTTGAATTATTTCTGGGTACCTTATAATACTTCTACAAACAGACCTTTTTTTTCAAGTTTACAAAAAAATACAAATTATTTTGTTATGCCCTTGCAAGATAATAAGGATCAGTTGTACATGTTAAATCTTGTTTTATAATTGTATAATATTTGATAATATTATGGATTAACAATACAAGTACATATGTACTAGTAGTATATGGGCGCACTCAGTTAGCATTTGTGAGGATTGTGACGTCACCGGAAGTTGCATCACCGGAAATGACGTCACCGGAACCGGAATTGAAAGGGAGATAATTTCCCGCGCTTTTTACCCGTATTTCCCGCGTTTTTTTCCGGAACTCCTTTAGATTCTAGGTACGAACAATTGAATTGTGAATCCAACATGTATCGGGTCACTATAGCGCTATTACCCCCTATGTTAAACCATTTTTTGAATCCATGACTAATTACGGCTCTTACAGGAGCACCTGTCTCAATCGATAATGAAGTATTCCAAACCGAGTAAATTTACATAGTTTGTGTTGATTAATTAAAGACCTATCATTATTATTCTATTATTGGATATTGAAACTATTTTTATCGTCACGATTCGCTTTCATAAGGAATATTTCTTTGTGTTTCACCAGTCTATTGATTTTTCTTTAACACGCTTTCAAGATTGTTAATATTTGTCAGTTTATATTAATAAGTATATAATTAAATCATGGCCATTTTGTTTAAACAATATTAACGTTTCTTTTCGTTCTCTCATTCTTTGGTTTTTGGTGTTATTTGTTGTAGATGATTGTTTCTCCTTTCGTCCTTTTTTGTTTGTTCGACAATTGTATTGTTTGTCCTTCCTACACGTGCGGCTTCTGATTCCCCCGTTGGTATCGTCACACCGGATTTTAATAAACTCTATAAATCATACTCAACAATATGGTCATATGATCATATTTATTAATTAAATATAATTTTACATTATAAATAGTAGTGCATGATACTCGATTTTTTTTATCAACAGAAATGGACGGAAGAAAATTTCAAGGTGGAGAGCCGTAAGCTGAGACAGGGAGATCCCTGTATATAAAATTGTTGACTATGGAGATGATCCGGTTCAAGGTACATTTTACGAACCAGAACTGCAAAGAGTAAGGAAGGATGTAAACAATTTATTCCGGGGTGAGAAAATATTAAGGAAAAGAAGACGAAATGGCCCGCGTGAAGTGTTTGTGAAATGGTTGGGTTGGTCAAAGAAATCCAACAGCTGGATTTTGGAAGAAGATATTGCAGATATATAAGTGAACATTTTGATAAACATATCATTTTAATTCTGGCAACTCTGCGAATTGTCCGGAATGTCATACGCAATTTTCGAGAAAAGACAATATGACGAGACATTACAAATATAAACATGGAAACGAACATCAACTTCCTCCTCCTCCTCCACCTCAAGAAGGATACGTCTACATTCCTCCTCCTCCTCCGCCTCAAGAAGGATACGTCTACACTCCTCCTCCTCCAATGACAAAATCTCAGACAAAACGAAACACATGAAAATATCACACATTAACGTAAACATCTACGACAAAACTGTAACAAGTCAACAAATATAGTGATTAAGATGTTGAATAAACACGAAAATTAGAGGAACGAATCAAAAAAGTAAACGACAAAATCTCAGACAAAATGAAACACATTATGAAAATATCGAATACTAACGTAAACATCTATGACAAAACTCCAACAAGTCAACAAAATAGTAATTAAGATGTTGAATAAACACGAAAATCCGAGTGAAACCTCAAAAAGTAAACGACAAAAACAAAAATAAAACGAATGTATGACGAACATATTGAACACGGATGCACAAAACCGCAATAAAAGGACAAAATAGTGATTAAAAATTTAAATGAACGTGAAAAATGTATTAAGAACTCGAATCACATCGTCAAAAATGTTAACAAAAAAAACAACAACAAAAAAACATAAAGTATACGATAAATCATCGTAAAGCCGTAAACGAAATCGTTGGTGGCCGGTTTCCAGGCAAAATGTTCTTACACGATCCATCATACACCATTTTCCTTGTTTGAAGCGGGTTTACTTTGCTGAAAATATAGGCAATCTGCTAGTGCAAATTTATATGAGAATTTTCAAAAGATTGAATTGTATTGGGTTTTTCATAAACATTTTCATATAAAGGATTAAAAAACACGGTCGTATGCAGGATTTGAAGGATAAGCCTTCAATTTGGTTGCATATTGCATACCAGATTTGATATGTCTGTTTTCCAGTGAAGGCTCGTTTGCTTCAACATACAAACTCTTAATTGGAGACGTTCTGAACTCTGCAAGCGAGAGTCGTAATCCTTGATAATAAAATGTATCAAGCAACTTGATATCAGATTGACGTACACGATACATCCGTAATCCAATTTTGATCGAATCAAAGATCTATGTAAATCTAGCAAAATTGTGCTATTCGCACTTCAATCGGTACTGGACACAATTTTCTAAATATTAAGAGCTTTATGGCACGTATTTTTAAGCATTTTAATATCAGGAAGAAAGGTAAGTTTACTTTAAAAAAAAGGATGCTGGTCTTTGTGAGAGAGCAAAATAAATAGGTCAGAAAACTGTTGGAATCAATATTGAACCAAAAAACATAGAAATATAATATGGAATGAAATATAAATGTACTAATTTTATTGCTAATTGAATCTACTTGTTGTACTAGCAGATTGCCTATATTTACAGCAAAGTAAACCCGCTTCAAACAAGGAAAATGGTGTATGATGGATCGTGTAAGAACATTTTGCCTGGAAACCGGCCACCAACGACCACAATACAAAGTTGCCTTATACGTGCAATTATCGAGGCATTTTCCATACACGAGTTATTCACGCATTTACGTCCCGTGACGGCGAGCTGTGTAATTGATTTGTCCCACTTTCGGAGAGGTTGTACCTCAGTACGGTGAACAAGTTTCAGGTCTATCTATTTATAAATTATCGTTTTATTTATATACACCAACAGCTTTTGCTTTTGTTTTCGCTTTTATTAAATGATGGGCTGTTAATACACACATTTGATAAATAATTGTGTTGAAATTTATATAGTATATTTATATGTACATGTACTTGGATCACGCCTAGATATATAGCTATACTACTAAATTTAAGTTTTTTTTATTTATCTAGCCACATCTCTCCTGAACTGGCGATCGAGAAAAAATGAAAATATACTAGCCAGATAATATGTGCATGGTACTTGATAAATCCCAATGTTGGTTGTTGTCAGTTGCATATTAATTTAGAGCACCAATTTAGCTATGATAAGAAGATGACACACGATAGAAACAAACCTATTAACCGTTTGTTTTATATTGAAATCGCGTTGTCTCCATGACAACGTTATTTGCGAGTATCTAAGTACTACAGCAAAATAATTCCGCACGCCCGTGAATGGGATTCGCAATTAATATTTCGAATGCGCAAATTCAAAAAGTGAGCACATTCTCTTTATTGACAGATAATATTAAACACAGTTTTTTTTCTAGCCACATCTCCTCTGAACTGTCGATCGAGAAAAAAATAAAATACAGGTAGCATGCGTATCTTACTTGATAAATCCCCATTTTGATTGTTGTCAGTTTATCAGCCCATCAATGGGATTTGCAATTAATATTTTGCATGTGCAATAACGAACCCCCCCCCCCCTTTCCCAAACATGTGAAAAACAGAAATATCCTTATATGGTTTAAATGCATACTATTATAACTGCATTACATGTAAACTGTATAATTCTGTTTGATAAAGGCCTTTAACTGGAACAGGAAAAACATACACCTGAGTAAAATTGTTTTATAATAAAAAATCGTGAATGTGATGTAGAAGTTTAAAAGAATTTAAAGGTGTATTTTAAATGAAGTAGAAACAAGTCAATATTGTATATACATTCGGTTGTATTTCATTTTAACGATTTTGATTACGGAAGAAAGACAGCATCCAATTGTTTAATGATTGCAATTTTAACTCAGCTGTTATGAGAAGTAGGCGGTATTGATTCATCATAATTGTTTTTTTCACAACCTACACTAGGTTTGGTTGGTTGGTGTATGGTGTTTAACGCCACTTTCAACAATATTTCAGTTATATTGTGGCGGTCTGTTTTATTGGTGGGGAAAACGGAGTACCCGGAGAAAACCACCGACCTGTCGCGAGTCACTGACGAACTTGATCACATAATGTTGTTTCGAGTACACCTCGCCATGAACGGGATTCGAACTCACAACGTTAGTGGTGATAGGCACTGATTGCACAGGTAGTTGTAAATCCAAATACGATCACGATCACGACGGCCCCCACAACCTATAATAAAATGGAAAAAAATTATCACACTGTCGCAACAGTTCCAAAATTCAATAGAAAATCGTAGAGATATCCTTAGCACACATATACATGACCGCTCAACTTTCCTGGCTTAATACAGGTACTTCAATAAAAAGTGACGGGGTAAAACTAGTATATCCTATTTCAATTAAAATAATTTATTTTCAATATTTGTCGTACATTATGTATCTGCATGAGTTATTGAAGGCATGGATGGCCTAGTGGACAACACTGACGTCTGATCGAGTCCCGATACTCATCTCAAGTGTTAACATATCCCTTGGAGTGTACTTACGGTAGGGCTGTGGTGTTTAACGCCACTTTCAACAATATTTCAGTTATATCGTGGCGGTCAGTTTTATTGGTGGAGTTTTTAGTTTAAAAATATTTTACTTGGCAAATGTTGAACAAAATGGATTAAACACAAGTTAATCTAACTTATGAAGTCTTCTCCACGGTGGAGGAAACCGGAGTACCCGGAAAAACTTCTGACCTGCCACAAATCACAGTACTTAGGTACAATTTGGTACTTTAGTGCATATAAGCATGAAAACCATACTCATTCATATGTTATTCAATTATTGGTGATCCATGCTTAAATTAGAATTAAAAAAAGTAACACACATAGATCAATGTTCACCCTATTGTGTTATATTATAATATTTGTCTTGATAACACAGGGACTCGCATGGGCTTATAGAAATATTATTACCTACTTAAAAAAAACAACATATTCTGATATATTGAAGTGGACAATAAAAGACCAATCATATAGTACATTTGAAAGCTGAAAAGGTCGACCCACTCCAGCGGCACGTCTGCATATTGTGTTTTATATAGGAAAAACACTCCCGTGACGTATCCAGACACCTACCTAAGGTCGGTGTTCTTAAATTTCACTGGCCACTTCGTTATAACTGTCTCGACCCTCCCTCCAAGTAAGTCTAGTAGTCACTGTATACATGTAGCCGAAAGTGATATAGACACCAAAAATCCAAACCCTGTATTTTAATATTCAAATCACCGCTTAAAAGGTTCACGGCAAAATACATAGTTTGACCATCCAGTCTCAAGTCTGACTAAAATTCAGAGAACTATCGCAAGTCTTTACCTGCCTCAGAACTTTTCTTCACATTGCATAGTAAGACAAGAGAATAATCGAATATGCATTTGCATTGAAATCAATATCAACTACCGAGATGATCCGAAAGTTGTATACGTCAGCAGAAATGTGTGTCTATTTTAAGTATCATGACGAAACAGGTGGGTATAAAAGGAATTGCGAGACTAGTACTTACCGGAACTGGTGGTGGCATCTCCCCTTCTGGTCGACCATAAAAATGACAGACTGGAAGCGCAACCTATTGATGAAGAAATATCACTTTGACTAGTCATAAGCTTACTTCGTAATCTTCTTGAGTTTTTTAACTCGGGGAAACCGTTCCCGGTTTTTGGATCCACACTGCAGCGACCCCGCTAACTCTTTTAGAGCTATGGGGTAGGTGTGGACACCCAAAGACCACAATCGTGCTACTTTTGTCCAGCATAAGTGAAAATAGTATTTGTGTCGGCAATAGTACTGGTTTGTGATCTTTGTGGATTTTCTTCAGTCAAAAATACCAGGAACGATTTCAATGTTGGGGTTACGAAGTAAGCAAAGTGATACTTGTCATTTGAAAGAATGCGTTTCCAGGGTGTACTGACCAGAAGAGGGGATAGCAATAGTGGTCAGAAGTCAATGTGTGTTTTAAGGTTCAGACTCACATCAGTAGTGTTAGGCTGATGGTCAGAAGTCAATGTGTGTTTTAAGGTTCAGACTCACATCAGTAGTGTTAGGCTGATGGTCAGAAGTCAATGTGTGATTTAAGGTTCAGACTCACATCAGTAGTGTTAGGCTGGTGGTCAGAAGTCAATGTGTGTTTTAAGGTTCAGACTCGCATCAGTGGTGTTAGGCTGATGGTCAGAAGTCAATGTGTGTTTTAAGGTTCAGACTCGCATCAGTAGTGTTAGGCTGATGGTCAGAAGTCAATGTGTGTTTTAAGGTTCAGACTCACATCAGTGGTGTTAGACTGATGGTCAGAAGTCAATGTGTGTTTTAAGGTTCAGACCCACATCAGTGGTGTTAGGCTGGTGGTCAGAAATCAATGTGTGTTGTAAGGTTCAGACTCACATCAGTAGTGTTAGGCTGATGGTCAGAAGTCAATGTGTGTTTTAAGGTTCAGACTCACATCAGTAGTGTTAGGCTGGTGGTAGGAAGTCAATGTGTGTTTTAAGGTTCATACCCACATCAGTGGTGTTAGGCTGATGGTTAGAAGTCAATGTGTGTTTTAAGGTTCAGACTCACATCAGTGGTGTTAGGCTGGTGGTCAGAAGTCAATGTGTGTTTTAAGGTTCAGACTCACATCAGTGGTGTTAGGCTGATGGTCAGAAGTCAATGTGTGTTTTAAGGTTCAGACTCACATCAGTAGCGTTAGGCTGGTGGTCAGAAGTCAATGTCTGTTTTAAGGTTCAGACTCACATCAGTAGCGTTAGGCTGGTGGTCAGAAGTCAATGTGTGTTTTAAGGGTCAGACACATCAGTAGTGTTAGGTTGATGGTCAGAAGTCAATGTGTGTTTTAAGGTTCAGACTCACATCAGTGGTGTTAGGCTGATGGTCAGAAGGCAATGTGTGTTTTAAGGTTCAGACTCACATCAGTAGTGTTAGGCTGGTGGTCAGAAGTCAATGTGTGTTTTAAGGTTCAGACTCACATCTGTAGTGTTAGGCTGATGGTCAGAAGTCAATGTGTGTTTTAAGGTTCAGATTCACATCAGTAGTGTTAGGCCGGTGGTCAGAAATCAATGTGTGTTTTAAGGTTCAGACTCACATCAGTAGTGTTAGGCTGATGGTCAGAAGTCAATGTGTGTTTTAAGGTTCAGACTCACATCAGTGGTGTTAGACTGATGGTCAGAAGTCAATGTGTGTTTTAAGGTTCAGACCCACATCAGTGGTGTTAGGCTGGTGGTCAGAAATCAATGTGTGTTGTAAGGTTCAGACTCACATCAGTAGTGTTAGGCTGATGGTCAGAAGTCAATGTGTGTTTTAAGGTTCAGACTCACATCAGTAGTGTTAGGCTGGTGGTAGGAAGTCAATGTGTGTTTTAAGGTTCATACCCACATCAGTGGTGTTAGGCTGATGGTTAGAAGTCAATGTGTGTTTTAAGGTTCAGACTCACATCAGTGGTGTTAGGCTGGTGGTCAGAAGTCAATGTGTGTTTTAAGGTTCAGACTCACATCAGTGGTGTTAGGCTGATGGTCAGAAGTCAATGTGTGTTTTAAGGTTCAGACTCACATCAGTAGCGTTAGGCTGGTGGTCAGAAGTCAATGTCTGTTTTAAGGTTCAGACTCACATCAGTAGCGTTAGGCTGGTGGTCAGAAGTCAATGTGTGTTTTAAGGGTCAGACACATCAGTAGTGTTAGGTTGATGGTCAGAAGTCAATGTGTGTTTTAAGGTTCAGACTCACATCAGTGGTGTTAGGCTGATGGTCAGAAGGCAATGTGTGTTTTAAGGTTCAGACTCACATCAGTAGTGTTAGGCTGGTGGTCAGAAGTCAATGTGTGTTTTAAGGTTCAGACTCACATCTGTAGTGTTAGGCTGATGGTCAGAAGTCAATGTGTGTTTTAAGGTTCAGATTCACATCAGTAGTGTTAGGCCGGTGGTCAGAAATCAATGTGTGTTTTAAGGTTCAGACTCACATCAGTGGTGTTAGGCAGATGGTCAGAAGTCAATGTGTGTTTTAAGGTTCAGACTCACACCAGTAGTGTTAGGCTGGTGGTCAGAAGTCAATGTGTGTTTTAAGCTTCAGACTCACATCAGTGGTGTTAGGCTGGTGGTCAGAAGTCAATGTGTGTTTTAAGGTTCAGACTCACATCAGTGGTGTTAGGCTGATGGTCAGAAGTCAATGTGTGTTTTAAGGTTCAGACTCACATCAGTAGTGTTAGACTGATGGTCAGAAGTCAATGTGTGTTTTAAGGTTCAGACTCACATCAGTGGTGTTAGGCTGGTGGTCAGAAGTTAATGTGTGTGTTAAAGTTCAGACTCACATCAGTAGTGTTAGGCTAATGGTCAGAAGTCAATGTGTGTTTTAAGGTTCAGACTCACATCAGTGGTGTTAGGCTGGTGGTCAGAAGTCAATGTGTGTGTTAAAGTTCAGACTCACATCAGTAGTGTTAGGCTGATGGTCAGAAGTCAATGTGTGTTATAAGGTTCAGACTCACATCAGTGGTGTTAGGCTGATGGTCAGAAGTCAATGTGTGTTTTAAGGTTCAGACTCACATCAGTGGTGTTAGGCTGATGGTCAGAAGTCAATGTGTGTTATAAGGTTCAGACTCACATCAGTGGTGTTAGGCTGATGGTCAGAAGTCAATGTGTGTTTTAAGGTTCAGACTCACATCAGTGGTGTTAGGCTGATGGTCAGAAGTCAATGCGTGTGTTAAAGTTCAGACTCACACCAGTAGTATTAGGCTGGTGGTCAGAAGTCAATGACCTTAGCCACTTGTTTATTCAGGTTCACGATTTTTGTTGTTCAACACCACTTTAAACGACATTTTATGATATAAATATTATATGTATGTACGACTCGTGTTATAACTGGGGGAAACAGGTTGATGTTGTCATTCATTTTTGTGATGGTATGTGTTTTACTTTGAGTGGAAGCAAATCTGTGAAGTTTATATATATATATAGTGTCGTAGGAAATCCAGTTATCAAGAGAGAAGTGTTGGGATTCCAATAACTGATTTAACCCTGCTACATTATTGTGCCTGTCCTGTATTTCCAACGTCATAAATTGTAGTCTCTTTGTGTTCAGTTAAGATGAGAGGCAAGTGTTCTGTTGATATTGGTGGAATTGATGACCATCACCGACACTGTTTAAACTTTCTTTTGAGGAAAAATCAGATGCCCTTCAAACAAGTCATGATGGCCATCAATTACATAGGTAAATGAACAATTAATGCTCCATTTACAACAGAAAACAGCCTAATTGGCACCATGGGACATCTTTTGTAGAAACACGAAGGACTGTGTTTCCCAAATCAATCTCTAGTTTTATTCTGTGCAAAGGTTTATTGTGCTAAATATTCAGAATGATTTATCAACTAGAGTAAAAGTTATTGCACAGAAACCATTCTCTACAGACGGACCCATAACATAATACGACCACATTTTTTCAGTCGTTTAAAAGTTATTCCAAGTAAACCATGAAGTCTACATATGTATAACTGGCCCATACAGTAAGAAAACAAACATTTCACTGAACAGAACCTGTTTCATTCATTTATTTGTTTGCCTCCCAAGTATGTCAACAGATGGAAAAATAAAGGGAAGTCTGTGCTGAGGGTCCTATATTAAGATTTGTCCGACTAATCTGAGGACCGAGTAAGCGATGTTTTTATTAACCGGACAAGTCCACAAAAGTTATTGCGCAGGCTGTATGCTCTTCAATCAGTTATAAATTGATACCATACTTCAAATATTAACTGCATGTGCTTAACAAGCCTTGCACCCATTTAATATTTTAATTGGGAGAGATTTGACACTTTGAAATAGGACATATTTCATTCTTCAAAAGGATGAGCAGTTCAAAAATTGCATGTCACAGTATAAATTGACATGACAAATGACAGACTCGCATGGGTCGTTGTGGCCGTGATCGTATGGTAGTTGGATTTACAACTACCTATGCAATCAGTGCCTATCACCACTGATATCGTGAGTTCGAATCTCGATCAGGGCGAGGTGTTACAACATTATGTGATAAAGTTTGTCAGTGACTTGCGACAGGTCGGTGGTTTTCTCCGGGTCCTCCGGTTTTCTCCACCAATAAAACTGACCGCCACGATATAACTGAAATATTGTTGAAAGTGGCGTTTAACACCATCAAACAAACAAACGGACAGACTCGCATTCTAGTGATGTTACCAGGTAAACGACGGACAGACTCGTATTCTAGCGACGTTACCAAGTAAACCTGGCGACCGTTTCAATAAAGGTCGTAAGTCGTAAACGTAGACGTAAGTGTACTCTTAAGAGTTACGACCGTTTCACTAATAGTTAGGAGTTACGACTTACGATAAAAAGTTATCGCAAAGTTAAGAGTGTACTCGTAAGTCGTAAATCGTAAACCTATTTTTGAAGAGAAGAATTGCTATCTGTATTTTTTTTAATATGAACATTGATCAAATGAAGCAATCAATCAATATTAGATGCACGCAACAATTTGTATATTTCGAGAGCCATAAAAAATCATTAAAGCAGCTATGTACACATTATTGTTTGTTTCAGTGTACTTTCTATCAGTTCTGCATTTACAATATCAACATATTTGATTAACGATGGTACTTAGAAGAAATTTCAAGAAATGAACGATATCGGGTACATGTATAAACAATGGCTCAAAAATAAAGTTAAGCACAAACAGAGGGCGCATTACATTTGCGTGGTTTGGGGATTAACAGGTATTACATTTGCACGGAGAAAGGGCATTACAATTGCCCGTAAAATATACCTGAGAGGTTTTTTTTTATTTACATTTGCGCGGATTGCCTGTTATTTAGAATATATTTAATTTATTCGTAACATTTTCTGCATTTTGCAGCATGACTGACGATGCAATATAGATTATTCACCACTTTCGTCTGCGTTTAAAATGAAAACAAAAAATATAAGAATAACATACAAATAATTTAAAAAAAAACTTAATTTGTAGCATACATGTATAAAAAAAAAAAAAAAAAAAACCCAATAATTTTGAAGGCAACAGATATTTCTGCAGTTCAAATGTTAAAATTCATTGGTAGTTATTATTGATTATATAAAGCGTTAAACACTCATTATGAATATAAATCAACAGTACATGTTAAGGTTTAATATCGTAAGTTGTGTATTTTTGTTATTTTATGTGTTGATGAAACATACTATTTTATGTGTGTGAATACAGTGATGTAATAAAACGGTGTCTTCAACCTATGCCAACATTTTGAAATATCATATTCAAGGTATGCCAACAAACATTATATTACAGGTGTTTATATAACAATTAATGACAGTTACAGGTAAGTAAATTTGGAAATGCAGGTCTTAAAAGTGAAATTTATTATAAAAAAAAACTAAACAAAAAAAACAATCTAAAAATATAAGAATAAGTCTGTTAAAATTTAACAACTTGAAAAAAAAATTAAACTTTTGTAAAAAGGTCTCAAAAGCGAAATGTATTATAAAAAACTAGAGGCTCCTGGGAGCCTGTAATCGCTCACCTGGTTCAACGCTGCTCTCATTAAAACATGTGAAAAAGGTTTGTATGTAAAACTAAGTACAGTTAAGTTTGGCAGGCACCTTGGTTGGTAAGTGCGATCATTGGATACAAATTTAAAAGGTTAAGGGACCATCCAAAGATCATTTTAGCAAAATTTGGCGACATTTGATTCTGCTGTTGCACACAAGGGTTCTAAGTTCAGTTGTAGCAGCCAGCTTGGTTGGTAAATGGGTTCATCAGATAAAATTATGAAAGGGGACCATTAAATGATCATTTCAGCAAAATTTGGTGGCAATTGATTCAGCGGTTGGAGACAAGAAGATTTTTGAAGGAATTATCCATTTGATCCTATGTTAATCCAAGTTCTACTATGGTAACCATCTTGGTCAGTGGGTGAGGCCATCTAAGCGCCATTTTAGTAAAATCTGGGTGCAATTTATTATGTGGTTGCAGACAAGAAGATTTTTAAGTGAATTTTCCATAGGGTCCCAGTCTAAACAGGTTTGGCTGTGGCAGTCACTTTGGTTGGTGGGTGAGGTCATCCAAGAATTATTTCAGTAAAATCTGGTTGCAATTAATTCAGCGGTGGCAGACAAGAAAATTTGTCAATGAATTTCCCATTGTGTCTTATGTTAAACCAAATCTGGCTGTGGCGGCCAACTTGGCTGGTGGGTGGGGTCATGACATTCCAAAATGGGACCATCTAAGAACCATTTCAGGAAAATCTTGTTGCAATTGATTCAGCAGTTGCAGACAAGAAGATTTTTAAGCGAATATCCACACAGGATTTTATGTCAAACTAAGTTCAGCTGTGGTGGCCATCTTGGTTGGCATTTGGGGTCATCCTAGCTGCAATAATGTAGCTCCTGTGACAAACTTGTGTCTCAGCAGAGCTACAACGCGGTCCCATTCGTCACAATGGAGCAAAAAAAAAAGTTGCAGTTGAAACATAGAAACTCACTATTTACGCTTCAAACATTTCATTATAACTATTACTGATGATCCCAGTCCATGTTAAAACGGTTTGACTGAGAAATATATGCTTTTCAAAGGTAGCAACAATCTTGTTCAAATTTATCGATCGTTTTCCATAACCGGAAACTACGGAAGGTAGAGCGTTTCTAAATATGGTATTTCTTACTACACACTGATGTAAACATTCACGCCTCAAATCGCCAAATATGGTATCGACATCCAAATAGTGAGGCCGGAAATGACGAAATTCAAAATGTTCAGAGAGAAAGTAAACATGGATTTTTATTTTGTGGGAATTACATTCTAAAATACTGGTAGGTGATATAAACTTGTTATAATAATGGACAAAAGGAAAGGTTATGTCTTATTATTGATAAATGTAGGCGTCAGAAACTCTGTAAGCGAGCGCAAAAAATCTTGGTGGCTGCTCCATTACGTGTAATGGCATCCCGTTATAACCCTTGCGAGTAAGCGAGCATTTAGGGTTTTATTATTAGAACTAGGGTCATCCCATAGAAATCTGAAATGGGACCATCAAATGACCATTATGGGCAATAGGGTCCTATGTTAAACTAAGTTGGGTTGTGGTGGCCATGTTGGATGACCCTCGGCAAAATTGAACACAACTTTCGAAGGTGGCCACCCAAGGACCATTCCACCAAAGTTTGGTTAAAATTGGCCAAGCGGTTTCAGAGGAGTTGAACTTTGAAGAAAATTCTCATAGGGTCCTATGTTACACTAAGTTAGGTTGTGGTGGCCATGTTGGATGATCGTCAGCAAAACCGAACATAAATTTCAAAGGGGGCTACCCAAGGACCATTCCACCAAAGTTTGGTTTAAATTGGCCAAGCAGTTTCAGATGAGTTTAACAGGCCATGTGAGCTAAATATTTCCACATCCTGGAAAAGTGCTGTTTCTTTTTTTTTCTAAATGGCTGCCAATAGCTAAAATTCATTGCCATCAAATTATATTTTTTTCCTAAGGTTATATTGGACATGTGGTCAGCAACAAATGAGGAAACTTTGTATAAAACCTTTGTTTCATTATTCCTACATAGTTACAGTTCAACTGGGCCAGTAGTTTCAGAGATGAATGTTTTTGAAATTTGAGCCAATCAAAAACCACTTTTTCCTATGGCGGCCATATAAGATATGCAATCGACATCAAATGTGTCAGGTTTGTACATGACCTTCCATTTATCATTTCTGCAAAGTTACATTTCATTCGGGCCGGTAGTTTCAGAGATTTTTTTTATTTAAACCAATTAGAAACCACCATTTCCCAATGCGATCAGCACCAAGAGGAATCTTCTACTGACCATTCTTGTATAGCTAGCTATACACTGGCGGTAAACTGATCGTGGCAACGGTACATGGTGGAGGTAGAAATAGGTAAGATCGTTTTTTGCTCATTTGTCCATTCTAACGTGTTGTTGTCAAGAATTACTCAGCCGCAAGGGTGATCTGTACGATTTTGTTGTATGTGTACGAATTGTGCCCCTCTTCTAGCTGATTTATTTTTATACTCATATGAGTCAGAGTTTCTTCAAAAGCTTGTAAAAGATAAGAAGATTCATGGGGATAGAGCCTTTAATTTCACATACAGGTATATTAATGACGTTTTATCTATCAATAATTCTAGATTTGCAGAATTTCTTCCATTGATATATCCTCCAGAGCTGGAAGTTAAAGAGACCACAGATACAGCTTCGTCCGCATCATTTTTGGACTTATACCTCGAAATTGACGACAGTGGTCAACTCAGTACTAAAATTTATGATAAACGGGACCACTTCAATTTTAAAATCATAACTTTTCCAAATATGTGCAGCAATATACCAGCTTCTCCTGCATATGTTGTTTACATCTTGCAATTGATTCGTTATGCAAGGGTCAGTAGCAATTATTCTGATTTCGTGAAACGTCATCTTCATCTGAGAAACAGGCTACTGGACCAGGCCTATCAAAAGATTCGCCTTATTCGATCCCTTGAAAAGTTTATATTCCGATACCAAGATCTTGTCGAAATATATTCCGTCTCTGCAGAGACGATAATAAACCATGTATTTTCAAATAGTGAAAATGTATAAAGATAAGGAAGTGAACAAAAAAGTCAAAAATATTTTTTTATCAATGTGTGACGTAAGTGTTTTTGACATTTACTTCACTGAATTTGGTACTGCTTTGACAACTATTTTATTCCAGTATTGTTATAAATACTGTTATAGTGACAACCGGAACCTTTGAGCCGAAATGAAAGCGGGAGGTTTGGCGCTTTAAAATCTCATTCAACCCACCATTTCTTTAGAAATGCATGTACCAAGTCAGGGTCATTACGGTTTTCACAGTTTTCCGGTTGTTGACTGATTTTGTCTGTTTATATATATACTTATGAGTTTTGACTTTCCCTTTGTAAGATTGTTCGGATTTCGGTAATTTTGTTATTACCCTTATTCTTGATACCAGATATGGTCTCGTTCTAAGTAAATTGCTGTCGGAAATTTAAGGAAGATAATCGTAACTCCATAAATTATAATATATAAAAATACATCATCTTCTTTTGGAGTTACGATAATCTTCCTTACATTTTCGACGGCTATTTTCTTGGCAACGAGACCATATATGGTATCAAGAACACACACATACAACAAAATCGTACAGATCAACCTTGCGGCGGAGTAATTCTTGACAACACGTTAATTAGCAGAAAACGATCTTGCCTATTTCTACCTCCACCAACTTGTGATCGTCTTAACTGCAGTTACCACGATCTGTTTACCGCCAGTGGTTATAGTTCCTTTTTGCCCGCAGTTTCAGATTTTTTGAAATTTCAGCCATCAAAAATCATTAATATGATGTGGAAGGCAAGTTGATTCATCATTCATGCATAGTTAGAGCTGAATTTGTTAGTAGTTTCAGAGATGATTTTGAAATGTTTGTCTTTCAAAAACAATTATTCCCTATGGGGGCCATATTGGATATGTATTTATATTTTTTATTTTTGGTGTTTTAACGCCACTTTCAACAATATTTCAGCTATATCATGGCGACTAGCTTTAGTGGTGGAGGAAGCCGGAGTACGCGGAGAGAACCACAGACCATATGAGATTGGTATTAAATAAGGAAAATTTTAACAAGACCTTCAATTCTACATTGCTGCAAAGTTGGAGTTCGTTTGGACCAGTAGTTTCTGAGAAGATTAAAAAAAATTTAGCCATGCAATCAGAATTTCCTGTGGCGGCCATATGCATGCTGAATGTTGGATCAACTTGAAAAGAGGAAACTTTGTAGAGGACCTGTCTGACATATACCATAATATGATTACATATGTATAGGCATACAAGAATCGAGATGAATTTTAAATTAAGTATTTTATTGACTTGTATCAATGATGAAACACAAAGAACAACATGCATAGAAATAACGACAATTATGTACTGCGTGTAAGAATTTTTTTTTTGAGTGAAAGAAAAATAAATAGTAACAATGAATATACATCAAGCCACCATAGCATGATATAACTGCAAGATGTTTAGACGGGAAATTTGAACAACTGTTAAAAGTGAGTGGATATAGGATTTTGGTAGACTGAGTCATTTTTGTCTCTGACCTTTTGTGATTTTTAGCTTTGGTTGTTTAAGCCATTATGCATTGTATAAACTACTGATACAAGGGGTATCTAATGAAATCTTTTGACTTCTTATATCTTGGAATTGGTACATCAAATGTGTTTACATACTTTCATGAGAAATTGAATGAAAACATGAAGATACCATCTTGGACCTCTTTTATGCGAAATAGATAAGCCAAGAGTCTTCACTTTCAATTTTATTGAGGAACATTGTCAAAATTTTAGGGGAATAGGTCAATTGGATCAAAGTTGTGCCTAAATATGGAGTATGGCAACGACGGCAGACTGATACCACAGTACAAAATGTACTGGTAGCAAAATCTAGTTTCCTTCCTTATTTTACTAGAAACTAAATGAACATCTTGCTGAGCAAAATGTGAGCAACAAATGTTAGATAGTGCAAGAGTTACCATACACTTTTTGCTGGTAAAGAATTGTCAATGATTTGTAAAGATACGATCAATGGAAAATGTACTGGCAACAAAAGCAGGGGTAAAGCAAGAGTTACCCTACATATTTTATTAGAAACTAAATAAACATCTTCCTGAGCAAAATATCAGCAATGAATGTTAGGTAGTGCAAGAGTTACCATACATTTTTTGCTGTTAAATAATACTGTCAACAATTTGTAATTATACGTCAATGGGAAATGTACTCGCAACAACAATTGGGGTTATTCAAGATTTACTCTACACATTTTACTAGAAACTAAATTAATTATCTACTTTAGCAAAATATCAGCAATGAATGTTAGGTAGTGCAAGAGTTACCATACATTTTTTACTGTTAAAAAATATTGTCAACAATTTGTAATTATACTTCAATGGAAAAAGTACTGGCAACAACAATTGGGGTTATTCAAGATTTACTCTACACTTTTTACTATAAACTAAATTAATTATCTACTTTAGCAAAATATCAGCAATGAATGTTAGGTAGTGCAAGAGTTACCATACATTTTTTGCTGTTAAAAAATATTGTCAACAATTTGTAATTATACGTCAATGGAAACTGTACTGGCAACAACATTTGGGGTTATTCAAGATTTACTCTACACATTTTACTATAAACTAAATTAACAAGATGAACTGTGAGCTAATGCTCACTTATGATACCCCCACTCTTTGGCAAACAGGAAGTAGGAATCTGATGGGTCCAAAAATGCTTCCCACGATATTGGGTACCCATATGAAGCTTGTGACCATATATCAGATCTCTGTCATCAATAGTTGCTGAGAAAAATGTGACGAAAAATATCTTGGACGAACGGAAGGACAGAGGTAAAAACAGTATACCCCCTCCCCCTTCGGGGAGCAGGGGTATAATTATCTACTTTAGCAAAATATCAGCAAAGAATGTTAGGTAATGCAAGAGTTACCATACATTGTTTGCTGTTAAAAAATATTGTCAACAATTTGTAATTAAAAGTCAATGGAAAAGGTACTGGCAACAAAAATTGGGGTTATTCAAGATTTACTCAACACATTTTACTAGAAACTAAATCAATTATCTACTTTAGCAAAATATCAGCAATGAATGTTAGGTAGTGCAAGAGTTACCATACATTTTTGTTGACAAGACAAAATAACAACTTGTAATGATATCAACAAGGCAAAATATAAGTGCAACATTAATCTTTGACAGTAATTTTTGTGATAACATTGTTATCAAAAGCCAATTCAACATTCTCCTTTTCCAAGAGATATTCTTCAAACAGATCTGTGTTTGTTTTGAATTCCACTTTTCCCAAAATGGTGCAAAAATGTGACAAAATGGCATGAAATGCTACAAGCTTGTAAATTTTGTCATCAGAGTTAAATATTACTGATGCATGTAATGTTGGAGTAAGATTTTTAACTTTCAGTTTCATCTGGCAGTTTGGACACCTGGTAAAGATTTCATCACTTTCAGCAGTAACCTTTTATTTACAGCACTGACATGTTGCTACAACTTGAATTCTAAGCTGTGATATTCTTCCACACTTTGATATCGTATTGTCAGCTTCTTCATCTGTTACTGGAACAACATTTTCTAATTGTCCTGTTTCTTCAACAACTGTGGCTGGTGTTGTAGTGATATATTTTTCATTGAAATAGGATCTAGTTGCCACATTCTTAAATAGGTAGCTCTTTTCAAGTTGTATCTGGTTCACTAGAGCATCCCATAATGCCAGCTTTATCGATGCAGTGCTGTCAGCAATAATGATATCTTTTCTGTTCATGAGTTTTCCTCTAACGTCTTGGACTGCTGATGTTTTTTCTTTCACAACTTTAGCAAGGACTGATATCTGGAAAATAAAATAAAACATAGCAAATTAAGTATAAGATGTTCGAAAATCACCATTGTTTGGTATATATGTGGTTGGCTGATCCCAATTTCATATGCCATCGTGATATAAGCTGTGTATTCATTGTCACTCGTTTGAAAATATTAAAATATTATTCTGAACTGTTAAGTTGAAAAATAATTTATACCTGCAAGACCTTCATAGAATTTTTGTATTTAGGGGGCACCTTCACAATCATGCACACTACATACAATTCTGAATAAGTGTACAAGGAATATTTTTGTACTCTAAATGTGTAATGGGCATGTGCACTGAAACTAACATTATTTACACGAAACTTGGATACAACCCATAATATTTCCATGTTAAATTCAAGAGCACTAATAATTTCTTGAATTTTTCATAATTTGTCGGATTTTGGTTCAGTAAGTTTGTTATGCATCAGGGTCATTTATGCACTTGTATATGCAGTGAAGACTTTCAATACCTAAAGCATGCAAATGATTGCCTTCCCAAAAAATTAGGATTGCAACCTCAAAAATAGGGTAGGTTGTAACTGGCAGGGCAGCCTAAAACAAGGGCAACGCAAAGTGTGGCGCATCCCCTCGCCTAAAAATTTGATCCGGTGACCTTGACCGTTGACCTTGAAAATCAATAGGGTTCCAGATTCTCCCAAGGACTAAGTATGTACCAAGTTTGGTAAAAATGCATTAAAGGATGTTGATTCTAGAGTGTTCACAAGAATGTTATGCGGTAAAATTTGACCCGGTGACCTTGACCTTTGACCTTGAAAATTAGTAGGGTTCCAGATTATCTTAACGACTAAGTCTGTACCAAGTTTGGTCAAAATCCATTGAAGGGTGTTGATTCTAGAGTGTTCACAAGGATGTTACTTCGTTGGCGAGGGGATAATGAAGTGTAAGCAAGAATAGTTGCTTAAATGCAAAGTAGCCTCACAAAGTGAGGTGGCCTGTGCAGAAGGGGGTCCGAGGGCTGCATAAGACCTCTAGAAGCTCTGGGATCAATGGTATAAAATCCTAATTCTGGCAATTCCCTGGCACTTAAATTGAACTCCAAAAACAGTTTTTGTTAGGTTAACTTTGTGATTTAAAACTATGGCTGGAAGGCTTTGGAAGAGCATAAGAAAAAAGTTGCACACGATGGATATGGTCAAAATTATTTTTTATTAGCCAAAAAAGGGGTCCTAATTTTTTCACTTTTGAAATATTCATATCGTGTGTCAATGGGAACAGGGGTAATGTCAGCAGTCCTCACAGTATCTCTCTCTCTCTCTCTCTTTTTTTTCCAGTAAGGCTCTATTTTACTGTTTTTCTATTGGCCAGAAGCAATACACGTGACATTCCATTTTCTAACATTGATTAGCAAAAAGCAATTTATGTGCAATAAAAAATCATATTGCACTCTCGTGCAAAATCAATGAATGAAATTACGTGGCACAAGAGTGCAATATGGTTTTTTATTGCACAGAAATTGCTTTTTGCTAATCAATGTTAGAAAATTTCATAAAATTTGAAAATTTTCAAAAAATTATAAAATTTATAAAAAAAAAATTTTAAAGTTCAAAATATTCAAAAAATTTGAAAATTACAAAAATTTCTTAATATTTCAATATTTCAAAAATTTTCTTAAAATTTCAAAAATTTTCAAAAAATTCAAAATTTTCATAAAATTTCCAAAGTTTCAAAATTTTCATAAGATTTCCAAAAATTCCAAAATGATAAAATTTTCAAAAATTTCAAGTTTTCATAAAATTTCAAAATTAGAGTAAAATATGTTCATTTTCGGCAGAAAAGGGGGAGAGGGTTTATTGAATTTTGAAGATTCATAACTATTTTTTTATTATTTGAGATAAGATAAAATTTGCACCATCTTATTGCATTTGAAAAGATCTTCATTTTAACATAACATGTTATGTTTTGATTATCTTTATTGAATTTTTCAAAAATGTTCATTTTCGGCAGAAAATGGGCAGAGTTTTCTTGAATTTTGAGGATTCATAACTTTTTTTATTATTTAAGATAAGAAGATATAATTTGCACCATCTTATTGCATTTGATAAGATCTTCATTTTGATATAACATGTTGTTTTGATCATTTTTATTGAATTTTTCAAAAATGTTCATTTTCGGCAGAAAAGGGGGGAGTTTTCTTGAATTTTGAGGATTCATAACTTTTTTTTATTATTTAAGATAAGAAGATATAATTTGCACCATCTTATTGCATGTGATAAGATCTTCATTTTGATATAACATGTTATGTTTTGATCATTTTTATTGAATTTTTCAAAAATGTTCATTTTCGGCAGAAAAGGGGGGAGTTTTCTTGAATTTTGAGGATTCATAACTTTTTTTTTTATTATTTAAGATAGGAAGATAAAATTTGCACCATCTTATTGCATTTGAAAAGATCTTCATTTTGATACATAACATTTTATTTTTTGAACATTTTTCAAAATTGTTGTAATTTATATCTTAAAATGCATGTCGGTTTAAAAAGCTCACGTGAGCTTATGTTTGTACTGTTTGGGAGTGTACCGACTTTAAATAAAACTTTTGATTTGATTTGATTTATATATACCTGGTTTTTTTCTGGAACTTTTTGTATTTCTAGGACTGTTAACCTGGCATTGGTTTCTTCTTGTTTCCGAGTATACATAAAATCTAGTTTTCCAACTTCCACTTTTGATCTGTTGTTGACAATAATATCTGTCTTTGTCGCATCTATACGACTTGGCACTTCCCTTACTTCTGTTAATTTTAATGGACTTTGGTTTACTGCTGCCAGGTGGAGAACTTCATGCTTCTCTTTGTCGAAACATATGAATCGCTTGAAGTGGTTCGTATTTGTCTGTATGTATCCTTCAAAGTAAGTTGCTCTGTTGCCTTGTTTAACTGGGGATATCTGTTGTACGAAGCCTTTGGCTACATTTGTCAAATCTTTATCTGCTTCGAGCTTTCGTTTCATCTTGCTTTTGGGCCTTGGTTAACTACGCAGTACCAAGTTCCCGCCACTAAACAACTGTTTCTTGTGAGAGGTAATTAAGAGCAAGCTAGAAGTATATCGGGATGAAGTTGTTGTACTCGGAACTCTTGGATCAATTCCATTTCGAAATGTTAACACTCGAGAAGGTCGGAAAACCTATTTGAATATCTAGAATATTGGGCAAATCTAAAACTGACGTGTAACGAAACGAAATAGAAACGAAACGTTTCTTGTCTAAGTATTTATCTGCGTGTAAATTTTACTAATTCAAGGAACTGTTTCATTTCGTTCCGGTTCCATTTCGTTTCTTTAATTAGTAAAAATACACACACTACTTTCTATATTTATTTTACGATTAGTTCACATTAGACCTAAGCTGCGATCACGGGGACGTTTTTAGGATTTTATATAACTTTTATTTAAAAATACTACCCATAGGTTAGTATACAGGGGTTGGTATTTTTAAATAAAGTTGTGTATATCCTAAAGACAAGCCCATGTGGCTGCGATTCTTTTATAATATCAAGACTAGAAAATACCGATCATTATCATTTCCTACATACTTTGCTCTATAATGCCAACAGACATACACCGATAATGCAAGAGGAAAGGTAGTCAATATCATTCCCAACAGAACCATACGCCATGCACACAATCCAAATGCAATGAAAACTGGGAAAAAATTAGCAACCCACTTAAGACCCATCAAAATACTTTAGTTTCTCATCCCGCCCCAAAATTACCCTCCGCCTCAAACTGTTTTCGACGTTTTAAGATCAATGAATTAATAGATTTTATTGATTTTGACCGCCTTTGTCAAAACTTCTTCAGCAAATTTTTCATCGCAAAAGTTACCAAAACTTCAGGTATCATGAACTTCATATAAAAATAAAAACCGCCTGGCCGCCTTGAATTTTCAGGAAAAGTCCATGAGAAACTACAAAGTTTCTTAAAGGAATATTCCAGTCAGTTGAAAAGTTGTTTTAATTCAATTCTTTATAACTTTTGATTCGTAAATAACTTGTTATTTTAAAAAGAACACCTTTATTAACATTAATATACCCAATTAGAAATATGAATATCTGGAATTTCCGGTCGTAGTGTAAGTGACCACGACACCTCTTCATGTGACGTCACGGAGACAGATCATGTTAGTTGAATAAATAACATGCATCAGACTCTTCCCAACATCGTGCCTGTTTGGTTATGTCTTATTATCAGACCAACTGCTATACAATGTTTATAATTGTATATCGTTCTAATTTTGTTCTTAATATTCCCATCCCATGTTACATTTTCATAAAACAAAGGAGTTTATTTGTATGGGGTGGGGGGGGGGGGGGGGGGGGGGCGTGTGTTCTACGTATAATTTCATGTTTCACGTGATTGGCCGTAGGTTAAATAACTGTCAGTTTTAACTCTTTTTATGCTTGCACATGTTTTTTTCTTTTTTGTCCCCAATGCTGTTGTACTTTCCCATGTTTTTCGAGGTCACTGATCGATGATCATGTGTTGACCTGTCCTGATCGGTAATTACACCACATAAAATCAGTTCTCATACTTTCCCCTTTTCGTTAGTGCAATAAAATGATTAACATGAAGTCATAATGATTTTGTAAATATGAAAAGATAAATATATACGACGTTATTTTACGATTTACATAATTTTTAATAATAAAATTGCAACTGATCAATGATGATATAATATACAATTATGGCCTCGGAAGAGGTGAATATCCAAAATTGTCAACCCCACTAGGATTATTTCCCCACTGTTTTATTATACCGAACAAACAGTTGAAATATACTGTTTAATATTTGAATTGTTAAAGTATTATTCCATTAGGGTTATTCACTGGACGTTGTCATTTTCGAGGGTTATTACACCGTTGAATAATAGGGTTATTCAATGGACGTGTGTAATTCTTGAGGTTATTCACCGTTGGCGGCGATTAGAAGCAAAAATATCCAGATTATTTTATGTCATGTGATTATCTTTTAACCAATAGAATTAATTCTTTATTATGTACAATTCAATGTTCTACTGATGCTTTATGCAAAATATAACTGCACAGCATTGGTCGTTATTATCATAGTTTTTCTTCTTATTGAAGCCTTTGTTAAACTTTGGACAGCAGACCCAATGGTCGTCAGGAACAACATTTGTACAAATTTGAATCTGTGTGTCGTACCGATGCTTTTGTAATCTATTGCTATTTTATGGCACACGATGAAGACTTTGTAAAATCATTGATTATAAATTTCATTTGATTTGTCTTGTAGACTTGTATAGAACGTGAGGAAAAGTTAACCTATTGTAGCTGCAGACGGTGATTTGATGAACTATTAATCTGAAAAGTCACAAAATTCGACTAGACATTTTCAAGCCATGTTTCAGAAAAGTTTGCTTGCATTTTAACTTGTGGTTGCAGAGCTCATTGTTATCCAAACTTTGTTCTACACTGGTAGTCGTCTTGGGTGTTCACTAATGGTCGAAAAAGGAACAACATTTGGTCAGCATCATATTCAATTTCATTTCAATGAGCTTTTTCATGTTCATTTTAAAATTTTGCTTTATGCTACATGCGATCAGCAGAAAAAACAAATATATATCCAAGATGCCACATTTTCTTTTTCTTTTTGAAACTGCATGAAAAAGAACGGATAGTGGGTAAATGTCAAGGAGACAACATCCCATCTCCGATGTTAACTGACCAAAAATAAACATCTAGAGGTCATATTTTAATGCATGGATTTTTTTTTGGAGCAAATGAGAGAGAAAAAAATAACGACTGAAGTACTTTTATTGTGAAGATTTGTTTTAACAAAATTTAATATGTGCAAGTGTTTTGCATTCAGTGTACAGAAATTAAGTATACATAACTGTCAAGTATATCAAACAGAAAAATAATACATCAGTATCAAAGTCATTCTACTGTTAACAATCACATGTACAATAAAATAAACCAACTTGTAATGTTTTTCTCATACATTCAGCTACAAATTAATTTGATAGGTTCCATCTAGGCAATAGTATCCGGCATAAAATGTTTCTGTTAAGCTTTCCAAGTATTATAGTGTTTATCATATTGTCAGAGATCCATCAGTATTAAAGAGTGTTTTCCACTAGAATGTCGATTGTTCCAGTATTTTCAGCAGTTGTCTCGGTTTTACAAACGTTGCATGATCTTGTCAATGACTTATAAACAATAACATCACACACAAACTTAAAAGTGTTCTTTTTTTTCAATTATCAAAATAAGCACTTAATTTTATTCATATGGTCATGTTTTCTTTTATGTTAACAGAGTAATATGGTGACTCGTTTAAAGGACGGGTCATTAAATTCCAGAAAAAAATCCTGATTTTAGGTGTCCAAAAAAAAATATCATGTTTTTTGATTCAGCACAGAATATACCCCCTAAAACCTAAATGGTTGGTCTTTAATTACAATTATTCAAACACTATATATAAATGTACAAAACAAACAATGTATATACATGTAGTTTTAAAATTGTATCTTTTCTGGCAGAAAAAAACATATCCCCCTAAAAGTTAAATGGTTGGTCTTTAATTATAATTATTGAAACACTATATATAAATGTACATAAAATGTATATACATGTACATGTAGTTTTAAAATTGTATACAGTTGGACTTTTTTGTCAGAGTAACTGAATACAGCTCGACTTCAAGAGTTTATTTTTAGTTATCTTTTTGTGATTTAAGAAATGTTAGTTGTATTATGTGTTTGACAATTGCAGAAACTTTTTCAAGTAGTCTAGATTCCCATTACTCTAACAGCAGATTTTTAGCAGGTTTCCTGGTATTTGAACAGTTTATCAACCATTACTTAATGTGTAGTCATATTGCAGTTTTTACTTCATCATTCAATTGTGGACTGTATTAGTGTCCAATATGACTCACAATCAACTTTTTATCAGGTTTCCTGCATTTCACTGTCTAACATTATTTTATACTGTTTATTACTGCTGCATTGACCATTTGGACCAGTTTGTCAATCCATTTTTCTCTTCATTTGGGAATTATAATACAAGACAACTGAACAAATATTTGGAACTGTCAAACAGATAATACAACCAATGATATAAACATATGATATAATTCTTACTCAAGAAATTGGCAACTAAAAAAAAGATGATATACAAATAATGGTGCTTGTTTGTATAAGCAAACATTGATGAGAGTGAAAACACAAGTTGTGGACTTTATTTGGAGAAAATGCAATATGTTCAGACATGCCATTCTTGATTGTTCATAACTAACCTAAACATACTATGACATAAGTAGAACAAACATAAATATATACATGTATACAAATAAAAGAACAGAGTTCCAGTGTCCCCCGCCAACAAAAAGTTTCGAACAAGGCTCATTTTAGAGCTTGACCAAGAAGTCTATATAAAGGTACTGTACAATTTTTTATCCAAATCTGATAACAATTAAAGATGGTAGAGCACTTACAATCCGGATGAACAAACAGACGGACAGACAACAGCATTTCTATATCCCCTGCATCGTGTTGCAGCAGGGGACAATTGTGTACACTGAATATAAAATGAAACATTCAATGGAAGTGGCTGACAAAAGCAGGTTATGCTAAAAATGCAGTTATTAGTTAACACTTCATTTTTTTTAAACTTATTGTCAAAGTAGAACTAGCAAAATTCACTTTTGTCAACCACAAACATTCTATGAAAAAAAAATTAACATATAATTAAAAAAATGAGTGGAATCCCAGATCTAGTAAAAACCACCCAATGTGGACACATCACACTGCAAAAGCAGTGTAAGATGTCCAAAAGTTATCTTGGCGGGTTCATTCTATTTCAGAAAAAAATCCATGAAATCACAAGTCTACAGCTGTATATACAATTTTGTGATCAGACCAATATGCTTCCACTACATCTGTTTCAATATTAACATCTGAATTTACCTTGACAAATATCAAATCTAACAGAGACCCATAATTTGTTGTTACTTTTGATACAACTTGTATGCATCTGAATTCGTCTTCCATAAATCTCAGGAAATTGTCATTTTCATTTTGAATATCAAGATTAAAGTCTCCCATTATCATTATGTTAGAATGTCTGATATTAAGAATAGGTAGCAGTCTTGAAATCAAGGCTTCTTTTAGATCCTGAAGTCCACATTCTGGAGCCTTATACAAAAGAACAGTTTGCATATGACCTCTGCCAGATATGATGTCTGCCATAATGAATTCGACAAGTGGAGAAGAAAATCTTACAATGTCCTCAATAATAAATTCAGTTTTCACATATAAAACAAGTCCATGGTATGGTCTTGTTGTGGCATTGGCTTGACTTTGATCATTTCTGATAGGCATGGCAAATCCAGGTAAGCTATAGTCTTCATCTAAATCTCTACAAACCAATCTCGATTCAGCAAATCCAATGACATCAGCACGTGTTATATTTGGTTCTTCTTTTACATCGTGAAAATGAGCATGCAAGGATCTGGCGTTATTGAAAACAAATTTCAATGAATCATTTCCTACTGTATACAATGGTTTGTAGCACAGCTTTAAAACTGCTTCAGATCTTAATCTTTTGATTTCTTCTATCACACTATCTGAAACTGCTATCTTGCTTGGGTTCAAGTCTAAGATATGCAAGCCATTCAGTGATGTGACTCTACTGAGAGCTACATAATGGATGTGAGGTGTTTTAGCTCGGCAAGTTAGACTGACCACAACTTCATCTAATGTACATCCTTGTGATTTATGTATTGTTTTAGCTGCAGAAGGTCGTAATGGAAATTGTATTCTTTCGAACGTTTTCCTGCTGTGGGTAAAAGACCTCTTTATCTCAAATATAGGTGTCCATGATTTGTCAATATTTTTTTCATACAATGCACTGTATCGCATTCTTGTGCTTCTACCAATTTTATCATCATCAATAAAGGTAATAACAAAATTACCGAACTCCGAACAATCTTACAAACTTCACCCAAACAATACTTGGTCTAGACGTTTTGTCTTTCTGTCTGTTTTCAATCATGTTCAGTTCGCAGGAGGCCCCATTTGTTAGACCATCGTTCACATCAACATTGGCAGTAAAGTCATATTTCATGTCTACAGCGAGTTCAAGTTCTTCTGAACGATTAGCGGTATGGGACGGATTTGTTGGCAAACTACTAATCAATTTTCTTTTGACATCAGAAGAAACATGACCCTGAACCACATCAAATGCTTTTACAACTACTTTTTGTGTCTTAAGTCCATCAATATGTCTCTTGTTAAATTTGTCTACATAGTTATTGTTTGTGAAAAGATGGGTCGCTGTACTGGGATAATGGGGGTCGCTTGAATTGAGGTTCCTCGAATTTAAAACAGACAGATCATTCTCGGTCAACTTGTTTTCTCTCAATCTGTTTAGTAATTGAGCGAATTGCAAATCGTCTTTCTGTCGCATGATCTCTGTCAATTCATGCATGCAAAATAATTCTTTCCAGAGATTTGGAGCCAAAGAGGCGATACCCTTGTCAAGATCATTAAAAATCCAGTTATCACATACTGGTTTCAATTGTAATAAGTCACCAATTACTATTACACTTACACCTCCAAATGCCTGCTTGTTTTCTTTTATTTTCTTTAATCTTGATTCGAGGAGTGAAAACATTTCATTTCCTACCATTGAGATTTCATCTATCATAATAACAGTCAAATTTCTGTACTTCATTTTAAGGGTATTCAAAACATCAAAAGATAATGTCTGATTGCTTCCCGTGTTTGGCTGTATATGGAAAGCATTGTGAAGTGTCACACCATTTATATTGTAAGCTGCTTTCCCTGTTGACGCACAAAGAAGTATTCTTATATCGTCGGGATCTTCACCTTCCTTTGAACAGAGATGTCTGTGTAAACCTTGGAAAAGAGCTCTTATGGGTTACTCGTACTTCCGATGTTTTTCTCTGTAAAAACACCTTCGGACCATTTAAATTGCTCCTAATCATTTTGATGTATTCTTCCTCAGTTGTTTCTAAAACGTCACGTATGAAATCAGCAAAAGTCATATTGTCAACATTTTCAGAATCATGAAATGAGTTTATTTTCTTTTGCATTTCTTTGTACAAATCTTTATACTTGTGAACTTCGGTTTCCAGTGGTTTTAAGATAACAGTTTTTTGCATAGGTGGTAGTGGGAAACCAAAACGACAAACTGGATGACCTTTCTTTCTGCATGTTTTCGAGTGTTTGTGCATTTGCAAATTGACTAAATCCTCAAATTCTGTTGATTTGGAGCATGATACATGCCTGTCAATATAATCTACTATTTTTTCCTCAGTATCCTTTTTATAAACTGGAGCATTTTCAATCCATATTAAAATATGAATATGAGGGGAACCCCTTTGCTGAAATTCAACTCTATAAAAGTAGTCTGAAATTTTTCCATTGAGATGGAATTCACTTTTCAACACGATCTTGATAAACTGCTGGACACGATAGTCGAAAAAACGATAACATGTTACTGGATCACTTTGCACAAGCCTGGTTTTTTCATGCCAACTCATATTTTCTGATTCCTCTTCACTGTAGTTTTTTCCATCATTCAACTTGCCAAGTACCTTTAGTAAGTCCTTCCATTTAGTGTCTGCAGATGAAAATGATCCATACCATGTGGGCAAACCGAGTTGTCGTATCATAGCAAAGATATCCTTTTTACGCTTTTCCAGGTAAACAGGTGAGTTTCTCAGAGTACGAAATATGAAATACCCTTCATCTAATCTGACCAATTAATTCACTGTGGATGGATCTAGAATATCTTTTGCTGTCCACTTTTTTCCTTCAGATTTGCCTCTTCGAAGTGCAAGTTTGACCTTATCTGAAATATTTTTTAACTGGATTTTTTTCAACTTAAAAAATATGTTCGGTACAGACTGTGCTGCCCTTCGATCTGCTGACCTCAATTCCCATTTAACAATGTCTGTGTAATGGACTGGCACACTTCTTTCTTTGTTATCAGGTCGCTTCTATCCACAAAATATTGTAGGAAAAGCCAAATATTCAGCATCAGGATCACTGTATAAACTAAGTGGATGTTGTCCTTCTCCTGGTGCAAAAACATACTCTTTATCGCCAATGAGGTGAGAATCATCTGCAATTTCATCAAACAGAGTGTCAGTATTTCCTACATGTAGATCTGTTTCATCGACTTCACTGAAATGATCAGAATCATCATTTTGATTGTTCAGTTCCTGTTGTTCTTCATGACTTTCATCTTCACTTGCGTCATTTGATTGAATACCATTGATTTCATTTATCCACTCACTATTTATTTGTATACCTGACATTTTGTACATTTCACTTTTTTCATTAAATAGTGCAATCCACAAATTACAGCTAATGGTCTGACATTCTCACTGAAATCACTTTTTTTGTATTGCAATTTTTTCTTTAATTTTACTGCTATGGTACCTGATTTATCAATATTGCGTGGAAGTGAGTTAATTGTAGGTTGAATATCTACTGGAACATTAACAACATTTCCTTTAATTGAAAACTGTCCTCCTCGAGGAAGCTGGTGTATTTGCATAAATGGAATTCTCAATGACAGAAGTCTTTCTTCTAAAGGGTACAATTCTAATTCCTTAGGTTTCTCTGGAAATCTCATTTGGTTAGCTATTGAAATTTTAGGAATCTTATGTTGCTTCAGTGCATCTAAACAAGTTTGGCAAATCCATTCTTTGTCATCAACAGACTTTAAATTTGTGGTGCAAGTCTGTACGCAATCTGAAACTCTTACATTTTTGAAATTTTCAACATTGTCCCTGAACCATGTTTGGTGACAACAAGTACATACGTAAGATGGGCCTTTACCAATTTTGTCTTCAAATTTCTTTATACATTCAACTAATGTAGATTCATGAATTTTCCTTTTTTTTAACTCATGTTCATGTAGTACAAATTGTTGATCTTGTCTTCTACGTTTCTTACTTGACTTGCTGCAATTTCTATCTTGAACTGGATTCTTGCACCTGTGATTTTGTTTGGATACTCTCTCTTTTTCCAAATATAAAGGTTTGGATCTCTGCTCTCTCTTTCTGTTGAAGTTCTTCTTTGCCTCATTTTTTTTGTACTCTTCATTTTGTCTTGCAATTTTTTTAAATTGTGCATCTTTCAACTTCTGGTCTGTGCTTTTTCTAATCATTCTTTTCGCATCAAGTTCTCTTTCTCTTTCTTTGTTTCTATAGTGTGCATTTTTTCTGGCCGTTCTTTTTGCATCTCGCTCTCCCCGTTTAAATTCTTCATCTTTTCTAGCTGATCTTTTTACATCAAGTTCTCTTGCTCTTTCTTCATTTCTGAAGTCTTCATCCTCTCTAGCTAATCTCTTTGCATCTCGCTCTCCCCGTTTAAAATCTTTATCTTCTCTAGCTGATCTTTTTACATCAAGTTCTCTTGCTCTTTCTTTTTTTCTGAAGTCTTCATCTTCTCTAGCTGATCTTTTTACATCAAGCTCTCTTGATCTTTCCTTTTTTCTGAAGTCTTCATCTTCTCTAGCTGATCTTTTTACATCAAGTTCTCTTGATCTTTCCTTTTTTCTGAAGTCTTCATCTTCTCTAGCTGATCTTTTTGCATCAAGCTCTCTTGATCTTTCCTTTTTTCTGAAGTCTTCATCTTCTCTAGCTGATCTTTTTACATCAAGTTCTCTTGCTCTTTCCTTTTTTCTGAAGTCTTCATCTTCTCTAGCTAATCTTTTTGCATCAAGCTCTCTTGATCTTTCCTTTTTTCTGAAGTCTTCATCTTCTCTAGCTGATCTTTTTACATCAAGTTCTCTTGATCTTTCCTTTTTTCTGAAGTCTTCATCTTCTCTAGCTGATCTTTTTACATCAAGTTCTCTTGATCTTTCCTTTTTTCTGAAGTCTTCATCTTCTCTAGCTGATCTTTTTACATCAAGTTCTCTTGATCTTTCCTTTTTTCTGAAGTCTTCATCTTCTCTAGCTGATCTTTTTACATCAAGTTCTCTTGATCTTTCCTTTTTTCTGAAGTCTTCATCTTCTCTAGCTAATCTTTTTGCATCAAGCTCTCTTGATCTTTCCTTTTTTCTGAAGTCTTCATCTTCTCTAGCTGATCTTTTTACATCAAGTTCTCTTGATCTTTCCTTTTTTCTGAAGTCTTCATCTTCTCTAGCTAATCGTTTTGCACAACGTTCATTTGCTCTTTCTTTATTTCTCAATGTTTTATCCTTTCTTCTATTTTGCATATATATTTTCATATAAGCGGTGTTTGACTTAGTCTTCAATTGAACCTCACACAATTGTGTTGTGGTAATTTGTTCCCGGTTTCTGTCTTGTTGGTCTCTGAAATAATTACCAATTTGTCTGTCTAATATTGAAGCAATATCCATACAAAGAAAAGATACTGGAAGAATCTCAAATTGGGATTCCAGATCTATATGCATACTAGTGTAAAGGGCATACATGTAATTAATAAGATTGTCTATGTTATTGAATCCTATCAATATAGATCTACCTTCTGGACCTGACAAGGTTTTTCGAGTGTGAGAATAAGAATCTAAGAAATAGAAGAAGCTACAGTGATACTGAACAGCTGAGCATATTGCACCAATCCATATCATCATGTAATTTGAAGCCTTCAACGCCTCAGCAAGTGCTTGATGAAGAGAAAGAACACCTGAAGAGTTATCAGAATTAAGTGCTGAACCGACAATAACATCTTTTTTGTCCACTTGTAACTTTCCATGATTTGTATTAATTGAAGTTGGGACCTCATCTAAGTTTAAAAGCATGTGTCTATATTTCCCATTCCTTTTTAATTCGTGAACAGTGTTTTCGTACACCTGATCACCAATATTTAAAATGGTATCAAGATTTACTACTGTTGGATCATGTCTACTAAATCCCAATGCCAAAAAGACCAATGCATTACATGTACACTGATTGCCTCTAGTTTCAACTTTAAATCTTTTGTCATTTTGATGGAAACTCCCAAACTTTAGGAAAGTTGCATTAAATGGATACATAGAGCTTGTTTGTGACATCTTGATATCAACTGAATTACATTTCAACTGACATTTCCTGGATGATAGTGCTCTAGGTTTTTGTGAAACATCCTCTGTTAACTGTTGTTTTCTTGAAAATTTCCTCCATGACTGAGCTGTTAATGAATGTTCTATTGACAAATTTGATACAACATGTGTTAGCTCCTTTGAGAATTCATTTGACTTTTTTGACAATTGTTTTGGCAATTTTTTAGGCAATTTTTCAAGCAATTTTTCTGGTGATTTCATGTCATCTATGTAACTGTTTAAGGAGCCAGTATCTCCAGTCATTTTCATGTCATCTATGTAACTGTTTAAGGAGCCAGTATCTCCAGTCATTTTCATGTCATCTATGTTACTGTTTAAGGAGCCAGTATCTCCAGTCAGGTCCGTCAGTCTCTTCTTTTTTTTCTTTGGGTTCAGTTCACCCGCCTTTGATTTTGATAGTTTCCACCCACGTTTCTTCGGCATTACTAATCAACAACCTGAAATGGTAAAAAATTAGTCAAGACATAACCTATTTGTTGCATTTCTCTTGTCTTATCAGTCTTTTACATACCATATGTCTTATAATAAAAGAACATAGTTCCAGTGCCCCCCACTTCCAAATTCTAAGTTTTTCAAGGGGGATAATTCCTATAAAACTTTGAGAACAGGACTCTTTTTTTTACTTGACCAAATGGCTGTCCTTCCAGAGCTTTTCTGTAAATTTTATCCTAATCAATAAAAACTTAAAATGCTAAAACGCTTACAAGGCGATTTTGCCAACTTCCAAGTTTTTCAAAAAAGGGGGGGGGGGAATAACTCCTATAAAAAAGATATCAAACAGAACTCATTTTCATAAAGCTTCTGTGTGAATTTTATCCAAATCCAATGAAAAATTAAAATGAAGAGCTCTTACCTTAGACACAAATTCCACTAAAATCCTATGAAAACTGTGGGTGTGATCGCGCTTACAAAATGATCTCCATAATATTTACATTTGCTAGGGTCATAACTCCTATAAAAATAATGGATCGGTACTGGTTTTCGAATTTATCCGAGATATTGTTGATATAAACCTTAGACACAAATTCCACTAAAATCCGATGAAAACAGGGAGTGAGCGCACTTACAAAGTCATTTTCCATAATTTTACATTTCCAAGGGGCATAACTCCCATTAAAATAATCGATCGGTACTGGTTTTCGAACTTGTCTGAGATATTGTTGATATAAACCTTAGATACAAATTTCACTAAAATCCGATGAAAACTGTGGGCGTGATCACGCTTACAAAGTGATTTTCAAGGGGCATAACTCCCATAAAAATAATTGATCGGTACTGGTTTTCGAACTCATCCAAGATATTGTTGTTATAATTCTTAGACACAACTTTCACAAAAATTCTATGAAAATTGGGCGTGATCGCGCTTAAAAAGTGATTTTCCATAATATTTGCATTTCCAAGGGGCATAACTCCCATAAAAATAATCGGAGTACTGGTTTTCGAACTCGTCCGTGATATTGTTGATATAAACCTTTGACATAAATTTCATGAAAATCTGATGAGAACTGTAGGCACGAGAGCGCTTACAAGGGAGACAAATGTACACAGACGCACGGACGGACGGACACCGGCAGAAAGGCTGAGCAGATACACAAGGATAATATTATGCATGAGAATCAATTACCTGCTGGATACCTCTATGCTTCATTTAATATTTCTGTTAATATTTGACAGAATGTTAATTTATGGAAGGGGTGGTAATTTTGTCACTTTTCTTCAATACATTGACAAGGTGTTAACTCAACGTGAACAAACTGAATCTGGTGATATCGTTTTCTCCTTTTTTTTTGCTCAAACACGCTTTTACAGTGTTTTATAGTGAGCATCATAATTAGAAATGATTCACAAGTGTCAATTCCAGATTGAAAATTTCTGAGATATGTCTCTGGATAAGGACACCTCTGCACATAATGTGCAGCATCTGCTTTTTGAAGGAAATCATGTAAAATATATTTGGGTTTTTTTCCACAAAATTTACACTATTAGGCCCTATTTGTGACAAAGAGAAGTGATGCTTTGAATCAATATTTAATTTCCACTTCAAACTTTGTCCATGTGTTACTTGGTTAAATGTACTATTTGCTTATTAATTACCTTTTTTAAAACATTTCAGTCGAGACATATAAAAACCAATGTCTCCGATTTAAGTGATCGAGTTATATCAAACAAAAATAGAACTGATAATTCTCAGGGAAGGATGAGGACTTCAAACACAATTAAAAAAACAACGCAAGATGACAGACAAAGTGATTCCTATTTGTGTCAACCATCCTACAGAGGAGACACAACAATATTGTAATACATATTATTTATGGTTTTCATGTTTTGTTGCAGCCCAACCAAAATATATTTCAAAATGCTAAGGGCTGTTCCAGAATTAAATGTATGGGGGGGGGGTTTGCTTAACTACATCAGTAAGTCGTTGATATACATGAACCAAGAAATGATACCATTATCATCATGGCACCCCCTTTTTTCCCCATGTCGTATTTAATGACACAGTGAATGGAAGCCTATGCATCATTATGATCGTACCTATTATTATATTTTGGATAGTCTCTTGGCCAGTGTCTTTCAGCCAAGAGACTACATCCTCTGTCATCCAGGTGTTGACCTCTTTCAAATTTTGATTTTCCATTGCCATGTTACCGGAAGTGAAAGAGGGAGGTAACTCTAGCGCAATAGTAGTTCCAGTTGCAGAAAAACCGACCGAAATCGCGTGAAAAACACTCTTTATAACGATTATTTCCATTTACACATATTCTGTTTTTCTTAGATGAGGCAGCTGTAACTTGCTTTACTGGAGAGGGGACAAGGTGGACCTCTATTAGTCAACACACACTGTTATATGATACTTTAACATGAATATACAGGGATTTAGCCAGGATTTTGAGACCATTGGTCACTTTTGCGGAACAGATTTTTTTTTTTAATTATGAATAAACAGGAATATAATGAGCTTAATCTTATAATCAGTTACATTGCCTTATTGGTTAGTAATGGAGATTGAAAACCTCCTAGGATGAGAACATACTCTGCAAATTAACAACCAACTGATAAAACATAACATTGCCACTATTTTGATCTCAATACCACACAAATTGTAATACCACCCCTCCCCCCCCCCCTTTTTGAAATATTACTGGGCTTTGGTCTAATACCACACAAATTGTAAATACCCCCTCCCCCACCCTTTTTGAAATGTTACTGTGCTTTGGTCTAATACCACAACAATTGTGATAACTCTTATTTGTGTAGTCTTCAGCAAAACAAAAAATTCTGCCAGTTTGCCCAATGGTCCAACTTCTATCTAGATTCTTTGTTAGTTTGTAGGAAATCAGTATAGAACAAACTTCAAAAACTGAAACAAGTTGTAAAATAAATAATTATTTCTCAGACCTCATAATCAAATTGCAACAATTGGAATAAAATTACTGTAGTTATTTTTTTTAATTGCAGACACCTGTCTGTTTGTAAATAGTTCTATAAATAGAACGCAATTGTTACCCGGATGCTGATCAATATATATATATATATATAAAAAACTTATATGCTTCCTCTGCAGTGCATTTCAACGTATTGAATGGCCAACCTTTGCATATAAATGAAATATAAAATATGAGAACTGAGATTTCATTTCACAGAAATGAGAATAAATACATCAAAAGTTTGTTTGGTTAAAAGTAGCTTCGGTGGATTGCGAACTCCTGTTGATCGCGCCATTTTTTAGTATCTTCAAAAGACGTCCTTGGTTTCTTTAATCAAAGTTATGACTTTTCGAGAAAATCACTTTCAAAATACTTAATGGATACGATAGATTTCAATAAACATGACATCAACATTTTCATAAATTTTTCAAAAATAGTTCGTTATGGCAGACATTGAGACGAATCGTGCAATGAATGATGATTACTATTATTATTAATTATATATTTTGACGGCAACTTTCCCAATGTGAAATAGCGCCCATATGACGAATCGACAAATATGTCCACTTTAAAACATACTGTGGCATTTTGAGTACATGTCATAACTATAAAAAAAATATTATGTTGATTGAATTCTTTGTCCAGGTGAGATCAAAGATTACGCAATCAAAACACAAATTCTATAATTCGTCGATTGGCTTGCAACATGCAATAAAATTGTCATAGTAGTGACTAATTAGTTTTAATCAGCAACTGAATGAAACTTCCCCAACTTCTATGAACCTTTATTAGAAGCCTTTCAACAATAATCAGGAAAAGGGGGGGGGGGGGGGGTCAAAAGATTTGAAGTAGTTGAAAGAGGTGGGGGTTAAATTTGTTAACACAACTTAAAAAAGGGGGGGGGGGGGGGGGGGGGGGGGGGTCAGTTATGATTGCTCATTCCAAATTTACATTTTGCCGGTCCCTTAGATAACAACATACAGAAGAACATTAAATTTAAAACTATTTGCATGGAAATTAATTGATACTAGTAACCAAAACTGAAGTGAATAACTTGTCAATTTGTATTTCAATTGCAAATTTACAATTGATATCCTAAAATTTTCCCCAAAAAACTGTATTGCCATTCGATACTTTTATACAGTTAATTTGTTATACCCTACTGCAGAATATGTTTTCAAATTTATAAACTTATGAAATAAAAATTATCTGTTACCTTTTACTTTGCACAAATAAAAAAAAATAAAAAAATCTGTATACATGTACATACTTTATACAGTAAAGAATAAGTAAAACATAGATATTTACATATATTCAGATACATCCACTATGCAATATATGTATGCCGACTGACATTACTTTGCTCACAATCACATACAGACTCCCTGTCTAATTCAACTGTTTACTAAATTGTCATTATAGACAAGTTTGACTAACAAAATTAGGATTTTTTTTTCTTAGGTTAGATGGATCAGGATTAAATTAAATTTTTGGTGGATCTATTGTATGACATACAAATTCATTCATCTCTTTGTAGCCCCTTTTTTTTTGCATACCCATTTCCATTCAAGAGTTAAAAATTAATAATAGGTAGTTAATTCCTGTTTAGAAAATGTGGGACTTTATCAGCTATAAAACCTCCACAAAAGAGGAAGATAACATTTCATACTACCACAAGTGTTTAAAAAGTCTGTATTACCTGAATAAATGGGTTTTAAAAATGAACGTAAATAAATGGGTTTTAAAAATGAACAATTATTTATTCTTGTCCAAATGTTCTGTTAAGTCAGTAACCAAGCTGGCCCCTGGTAAAAATAGTTAAGTTTTATCCCTAATCCACATGATTCAATGCTGATTGTAAGTTAATTGTATCCATCTAATTCTTTTAAGCAAGTCTACAGACACTGCAATCTTAGCAGTACAAGCATTTAAAATATCGTGTTCTGATTAAAAAAAAAGACCCATTACAAAATTTCCCAATTTGGAAAAAAAAATTCCCAATTCTGTGTAGGAGACCCATTTTAAAATAACTGGAATCATCCCTGCAGGGTTAAATCATGACCAGCTGTCACTTAGTAACAGCACCCCTCTTGGCTGCTGAACACAATTTTGAAAAGGGGCCATGCAAGGACTCTTCTGGTAGTTCTTTTGGGGCAAATATTGCTACCCAAATGCTATAATGAACAACAAAAAACAAAAGACATTTCTAAGTTTGTTTTTTGGGTGTGTTTCCTATGTGCAAAAAGTTTGAAGTATTTATTCAACAGAATTTACAACAATATGACTTACGATCTTTCTACAAAAGGAACATAAATATTCAACTTAAATATTTTCTTGGGAAATTCGGAAATTCCGAGGAATCTAACAGCTGTCCCGGATGCCCGGTTAAGGGGTCAAAATTACAGAGGCTCCGGGAGAAATCCAGAGCATTGGCGTGTATGTTTCATTTTGGCGAGTTTTTGTTTTAGTCCACTCGCCAAAATTGACGAGTGTTTGAAAAAAAGGGTTACTCATACTGCAACAGTAGTCATTTTGGGGAAAATATCGCTACCTGAATCCTATAATGAACAACTGACATCACATCTCAACAGCATTTTCCATTTTGAGTCTTATGATATGTCACAAGCCTATGTTTGCATTCAGTTATGTTTTTAGTAATGGTGGCCATCTTGGTTGGGGGCCAATGTCGTCGGACACAATTCTGAAAGGGGACCATATAAGGACCATTCCACCAAGGTTTGGTCCAGATTGGCCAAGCAGTTTCAGAGGAGAAGATTTTTCAATTCATTTTTTGCTGAATTTTCTATTTTTAGTAACAGTGGCCATCTTGGTAGGCGGCCGGGGTCTTCGAACACAATTCTGAAAGGGGACAATTCCACCAAAATTTGGTTCAAATTGGCCCACTGGCTTCCGAGGAGTTGATTAAAATGTCAAAAGTTAACGTACGGACGACAGACGACGGACGCTCAGTGGTGACAATAGCTCACATGACCTTAGGTGAGCTAAAAACAGAATATATGTTGAACTACTCCTTCTCATGTAGCTGCATTTAAAATTTGAGCTCATTTTGACTTATACTAAAGCAGCAATGGACAATTGAAGAAATTTCTATTTTTAGCAACAGCAGTCATCTTGAATGGAGGGCGGGGCTGTCGGACACAATTGAAAGGGACCCACACAGGGACCATCCCTGCCAGGTTTGGTTTAATTTGGTTCAGCAGTTTCAAAGGAGAAGATTTAAATGTGATCTTTTATCAAAATATTCCTCATTTGCATAATCGGTATAAATCGGCGTAAAGAAAAATTTCACAGAAAAACCCGGAATATATGTTAAACTACTCCTTGTTATGTAGCTGCAGTTAAAATTTGAGCTCATTTTGACTTATACTAAAGCAGCAATGGACAATTGAAGAAATTTCTATTTTTAGTAACAGCAGCCATCTTGAATGGAGGATGGGGCTGTCGGACACAATTTTGAAAGGGTTTGGTTTAATTTGTTTCAGTGGTTTCAGAGGAGAAGATTTAAATGTGATCTTTTATCAAAATATGCCTAATTTGCATAATCGGTAAAAATCGGCTGAAAGCAAAATTTCACAGAAAAACCCGGAATATATGTTAAACTACTCCTTGCCATGTAGCTGCAGTTAAAATTTGAGCTCATTTTGACTTATACTAAAGCAGCAATGGACAATTAATATTTCATCCCCCCTTTTTTTCTATTTTAAGCTTGGCGGCCATCTTGGTTGGAAGTCGAGATCACCGGACACAATTTTGGAAGGGGGCCATCCAAGGACCATTCCACCAAAGTTTGGTTCAAATTGGCCCTGTGGCTTCAGAGGAGTTGATTAAAATATGAAAAGTTAACGGACGGACGGACGGACGACAGACGACGGGCGTTCAGTGGTGACAATAGCTCACCTGACCCTTTGGGTCAGGTGAGCTAAAAACTAAGCAAAAAACAATCTAAAAATATAAGAATAAGTCTGTTAAAATTTAACAACTTGAAAAAATAAAATAAGTAAACTTTTGTAAATATTTATATATAAAATAAAAATCTGGTAAAATTAAACAAAAATCTGTAAATAAAAAAGATGAAAATATAAAATTTTAGAATAATTTAAATAAACAATCTTTCTAAAATGTATGAATTCAAAATATTATATGATACTCATGCAATTAAGCAATTTCCTTAAAATCTAAATTCAAAAGTTTTTAATAATATTTATTTATAAATTTAGAATTATCATAATTTTGAAGAGTATTTTTTTAATTGCTCACTCCAAGCTAATTAATCATAAGATAATTCAGTTCACTCCAAGCTAATTATTTATAAGATAATTTGAAGTATGATAAAAGAAAATATCTGTGCTTATAATATCCTAATTTATTTTCGTGAAGTATGATATAGAAATATATATGCTTATAATATCCTATTTTATTTTTATAATGATTGATCTTAAAATATATGTGCTTATAATATCCTAAATATATTATTTTAATAAAGTTTGATATGTGCTGATATACTGATTTTTTGCTTGTTATTTCCATAAAATATGATTTTAAATACCTATTTAGTATATTCACTCAATTAATTGTGGACTTGAGTACATTGACATCTACACCGATTTTATACTAATTAAACATGACTAGTCATGTTTATATAACAATTAACCTATTCAACCTATGCCAACAATCTTTTTTACCTTTTTATATATATTTTTTAAAATGTTGGCATAGGTTGAATGAACCAATAAAACTACCCAAATCAAATCCTACTCACCCCCCTCCCCCTCTCCCCTTGGTGGGCAGGGGTTACAGATTAAGTCATTTCTGGCTGGCAAAAGAGATAAATATAGAGGTAAAAAGCAGTGCTTATAAAAACCATAAAATATTATGAAAATACGGAAAATACTTTAAAGAAAGGTAAAAAAAAATCCGCACAATTGTCATGTGTTTAAGTTCTTCACGTAAATGCAAGACTTTTTCCGCGCAATTGAAATGCACCGCAAACGGAATATCGGTGCAGAATGTGAATGTATTGCCAAATCAATGGTTACATTTTTGAAATTTCCCCTTACATATCTAGCATGAAATTTATTAAAATATATTCCATAAAATAAATTTCTTCTCAAATTTCGGTAAAATTTTACACTTAAATTTTTTTTTCTAATAGCTTTGGTTTATTCATTCAAAAAATCACTTTAGAGTTTTAGAATTAGTTAAATATTAAAAATGTATTTTAACACATTTAAAATGTGTTTATTAATGTTATCAGCTTCCGAGCTGATGGATATATACAATGTATTATACAATATATCTTTTTACCTCCATTATAGGAGGTGTTGTCGCAAGTCGTAAGTCGTAACTCTTAAGTTTAGGACTAGTTTAGTGAAACGCACGTATACGTACGTGCACGTGAGGAAATCTGAAGAGTGATTTTAGACTTACGATTTACGATCACTTTAGTGAAACGGTCGCCAGGTCTTTTGTATTCATGGTTTATGACTCCTCTCAATAATCAGTGTACAAACTTGAAGTTAAATTAAAACTTTTCAAGAATAAAATGTCAAATGCTTGCAACAATTTACATAAACAATATAAATTGGTTAAAGCCACTTGACATTGAATAAACAAATTATTAATTTTATACATGTATAAATTATAATACTCTAAATATTTTGCACTCTCAATTTGTATTACTAAAAAGATTACTAAAAGTTTTAATTTTAATTCTTGTTTGAATAACATAATCCTACCGCGATTAACATGTTATTTTTTATACAAAATTATTGGGAAAGGAAATCACAAAACCATGAAAACTTACTTTTATTGAAATAAAATCGATTGTCCATTATCTACACATAAGGCGTGTCACATTCGCAGCCTAAATCAATCAATCAAGCCTATAGCTATCCCCTCTTCTGGTCAGTACACCCTGGAAACGCATCCTTTCAAATGACAAGTATCACTTTGCTTACTTCGTAACCCCAACATTGAAATCGTTCCTGGTCTTTTTGACTGAAGAAAATTCACAAAGATCACAAACCAGTACTATTGCCGACACAGATACTATTTTCACTTATGCTGGACAAAAGTAGCACGATTGTGGTCTTTGGGTGTCCACACCTACCCCATAGCTCTGAAAGAGTTAGCGGGGTCGCTGCAGTGTGGATCCAAAAACCGGGAACGGTTTCCTGAGTTAAAAAACCCAAGAAGATTACGAAGTAAGCGTTTGAAAATGTTATATCACCATCGATAGGATGCGCTTCCAGTCAGTCATTTTCATGGTCGACCAGAACAACTTTCGGATCGTCTCGGTCGTTGATATTGATTTCGATGCAAATACATATTCGATTATTCTCTTGTCTTACTATGCAATGTGAAGAAAAGTTCTGAGGCAGGTAAAGACTTGCGACAGTTCTCTAAATTTTAGTCAGGTGATCTGTTGTATAGTTATTTTGTTGTGCAAGTTTTACAATAGGCCAAGGCGACGTAATTTTTGGATTTTACATTAATAAAAGATTATATTTGTTTATAATTTCTCTTAACAATGCTATTTCATAAATAGCAAATTACTTTGATTTATTGCATATACAATTAGGAGATTAATTTATTTTGAAACATTAAAATATTAGTATTATGGTAATAATTAATTTGAACAGTAGAGCAATTACTTTTGTTTAAAAATGATCATGTTTTGTTTATAATATTAAATTCGTTATAATTATATCAGCGGTTGGACGGAAATATTGTTGACTTTCAGTAGTACTTAATTACTCGCAAATAATGTTGTCATGGAGACAATGATTTCAATATAAAACGGTTTGTTTCTATAGTTTTTCATCTTCTTAACATGCCGAAGTTAGTGCTCGATCTCCATTGCGAATGGGACTTGAGACTGGATGGTCAAATTAAACTATGTATTTTGCCGTGAACCTATTAAGCGGTGATTTGAATATTAAAATACAGGGTTTGGATTTTTGGTGTTTATCTCACTTTCAGCTACATGTATACCGTGACTACTAGACTTACTTGGAGGGAGGGTCGAGACAGTTATAACGAAATGGCCAGTGAAATTTAAGAACACCGACCTTAGGTAGGTGTCTGGATACGTCACGGGAGTGTTTTTCCTATATAAAACACAATATGCAGACGTGCCGCTGGAGTGGGTCGACCTTTTCAGCTTTCAAATGTACTATATGATTGGTCTTTTATTGTCCACTTCAATATATCAGAATATGTTTTTTTTTAAGCAGGTAATACTATTTCTATATTCCCATGCGAGTCCCTGTGTGAAGGTGAAAAGGACTGGGAGCTATAAGAGCCAAAATCGGCCCCACCTCAGATGTCGATAAAATTTTCTCCAAAATGTATTCACAATATGTGCTTTTCATAAATAAATACAGTTAGTTAATATGTGCATCTAATTCCTCACAGCGGACCGACAAAGTCAGGTAATGAAAAGCACTGAACGTCATTTTTTTCAGAATACAGAACGTACGTATCATTGTATTATAATGTATATCTTTAAAAAACAAAAAGAAAAAGAAAAACAAAGCATAATAAAACTCAATAAACAAAGCATAAATTTGACTTAATATGCAATGTGGATTGATTTCAGGAATAAAAACATGTTCTGAAACTATTATGAAATTAAAGTGACCGAATAGTAATGTCGCAACGTCACCCATTTTCGACGGTCTCCTGTTTTCGACGGTTTGTTTCACGTGATAAAATCTCTCATTATTTTGATCGCTTCATTTGTCAGAGGTTATATTATGATGCTGAAATTGCATGAATGATCTCAAGAAATCTGATCTAAAAATGTCATCTTTAAATGTAAGAACTACGTACCACATCTATTATTTCACGTTCAAATTGTATTTTTTCGTCACCTTAACAAAGCTTTAATCATTTAAAAAATATATCTCATACAGACCAATTTTGGTTTCATCGTCTGCTATGACATTGATAATGTACATATTGAGATCATATCAATTCAGAAACTTATTAACATTGATTGTCGAAAACTGGCCGAAGTTTTGGTATTAACCTTAAAGAAGTAATAGATATACAATATTGGTCTGTTAATTGACGGTAAATATAGAATTTATTTGACAAGGCTGAGAAACGGGGTGAAAGACGAGCTTCTAGCGAGTCTTTCTCCCCGTTTCGCGCCGAGTCAAATAAATTCTATATTTACCGTCAACAGACCAATATTGTATTTATTCCGCAATCCACGATGTCCTAAACAATAATCTTAACTCGTAAAAATGCATTTTTTAATGCAACGGAATCCTCACTATTTGGCGTAATAAAATACCAGATTTGTTTTGCTGACAAAAATTCGCGAACAAATAGTTCTCAAAAGGAAGTGAAATAACTTTATTTAAGTGAAGATTTATTGATTAAGGTGAAAATCTACATAGAAAATTGATAGTTTAGAACCTGAAATATATATATTTAATATGTTTTTCATAGATATGAAAACACATTAATTTAGCGATCATACGTCACATGCGGTCATACTTAAATACGCCTGCAGTAGTAACCAGGTAAATATATACGCCTGTGTGGAAAGGTATACGCCTGCAACTATATGGTTCACTTTTATTTTTATTTTTTTATATCAAATAATAAACATCCGATATATTCCTTTTACTAGTTTATATTAAAAAAAAATAAATAAAAAAGAACCATATAGTTGCAGGCGTCCACCTTTGTATGACACACAGGCGTATATATTTGCCTGGTTACTACTGCAGGCGTATTTAAGTATGACCCACACAGTTTGTAAACATGTGAAAGCAATACACACATACATGTATAGACGATTCGAGCATGTTTTAAGTAAACTAGGTAGAGTAGAGAAAACAGAGAGATTAATCATTTATCTCAACAAACTGAACTGATTCACGGAAATGTATTTAACAACGATGTCAAACACTCAAATGCTCAGTTATTGGGATATTTAGTCATTTGTGAAAATTGTGTACACATTCACCATTTGTTATGGATGACCACGCCGTAAAACATAGAACTAATTTGACTTGACATATTTGTATTGGAACTGTAAAAAGGAACATCGGGATTGCTTCCACACGAAACATCAGAAGTGCTACTGGCTGTAGAATTTGTGGAGGTTTTACGAGGTAAGTTTGCTGAAAAGCATTTCTGTTAGTTTCACTTTCAGTGTTGCTGAGGATGTTTGATATTTTCTTGTGTCTTTCCTCACTCAATGTTGAGTAATTATTAATAAATGCCACATTGTTATGCCCTGATATTTGCATAATATCTATCCCCTCCACATTGTTTTCTCTTAACTTCTGGACGGGATAAGATATTTTCTGGCACTGATTGATTAATGTAAATAAAGTTTTATTTAGAGTCGATACATATCACAACATACATAAAACACAAGCTCTACAGAGCTTTTCAAATCGACTATACATATAACAAAAACAACATACATGTCTAATTTGCAACTATCCTTCATTTTTTTCATGAGACTGGAAAGTTTTCTTTCATGCACTTTTCTACCTGTTTCTAAAGCTCGTACAAATAAATTATGTATTTTGCGACAATGCAAGTATATAAAGGAGGAGAAGCTAATACCAATCTTCTGGACTTTACATAGGTTTCAATGGAAAATTGGAATTTATTTTTATAGAATAAAATAAAACTTTCATATATACATGGTAAATTGAAGAAAATCAAAATAGAGATCTGATTTAGTGTCAACAAGCACCAGATATGATTTTAATTACTATATTTAACTTCTGTTTGTATATCATAATCAAATGAATTAATATGCATTGAAGTCTACATGTATGTAGAATCCCCACCAACTATTTTCTTCATATCAAATTTGCTATTATTAAACCATAATCCATTGATTGGTAAATTACATAATGGATGTCACTAAGGAACCAAGAATATTATGGACATAGGTTTATTGCATAAGTGTTGTGACCAGAAAAATATTAGAGTGAAGGATATATTTTTCTGGAATGAACAATATTTACATGATAATGTTGGCTGTTGCGAGTAATGACTAATGTGCGAATATATTTTCTGAGTCGGATCATATAAAAATGCATTATGAAAGCTTGAAGTTTCAAATATTCAAACATTGCTAATTTAGTCTGCATTTTGTTCCTTTTTTTTATTAGTTTTTAATTATAATCAATGCTATATTAATGTTTTTCAGATGAATGGCTGGATTAATGGTCTAACAGTGTACAATGTACATGTGATGTTTGAAATAAGTGCAAAGACTATATATATGAAAGAAATAATTGCATAAAAACCTATGAACGTTTTATAAAGATCTGATTAAACAAAGGACATTTTTCAAGAACTATCACTCAGTTGTTGCATACAGGCCAGGGGTATGTGAATCAGTTTCAAATGGAATTGCACAAAATAAAAATTGTACTGTAATCCTGATCAACAGTGAGTAGAATTCCAGCAGATAAAACACTAGTTTCAACTGACAAATCATACAACTTTGTTGGAATTTTGCAAAAGAAAAAAATGTTTTGAAAAAAGATGCAAAATGATTGGAGGAAGTGACTGAATACAATTTATTCCAAATGGTTAAAACAAATTATATAGATATTTTGTGGTGTCATAAAGAATTCAGAATATAAATAATTATCTATAATTTTAAAGTCTACTATCTGATATGTTGAAGTAATTGAACATTTAATATGAAGAAATTTTATAATAAAATATATGTAGTAATCTTAGAGTTTGATGTTCAAACTGAACTGAGTTATTTAACCATATAAGTGTGTTTAGTAAAGATTGTGGTGTGTGACTGCCCAGAACGTTTCTGTTATAAAGGATGTTAAATTCCTCATCTGTTGGAGGGCATGCCCTCTTTGCTTTATTCCCTTTGTCCTGTAGTTTTAGTTGCTTTTGTTTTGTTTTCAAAGCTTCCCTGTCAAGTTATAAATGATTCGGATTTGTTTATGATTTTGTTTTGTTTTTTATTGACTTCTAGGATTTTTTTTTATCGTAAAATATGTATAAAAAATATGAAATTTTAAAATTATTAGTTTCATTTTGTCGGTTTGTAAATTTACAAATAGTGAGAACGAAAACATTTATTAGAAAAAAAACGACGTCGATTATTGACATTGGTTACGGTTAATATTTTAACTCCTTCACAGGAGAGCAAAAACACAAAAAAGTAGTTCCGGAATCTATGGGCGGGGCTTAAAAGTTTATTGTAGGTATAAAAGTTTATTCGTAGGCTTCAAAAGTTTATTCGTAGGCTACGAATAAAGCCAAAATTTATTCGTGTGGTATATTTGTACAGCAAATGTACTGATTGCAGGATAAATAGATTTATTTGAGGAATAGAACTTTGTCATATTTGAAATTTGTTTAAACACCTTTTTAACCGTACTTTATTCTTAACGACAACCAATGTTATGATATATTCCAGTACATTTTTACGGACATCCATCATAAATCTATAAAAAAAAATGCCAAGGTGCGGGTTGAGAGAACTTGATAACGTAAAATAAAGCATTTGGTTTTGCAGTTTCTAAGAAAAAGATTAAATATTAATATGAAAAGTTATGGATAACAGACGACGGACACTAAATTATATTATTTCTACGATTTTTTTATCGACAGTGTGATATATATTTTTTCATTTTATTTTATGCTATGAAAAAAACCAGCCGAGTTGCAATTGTTAAAAAAAAATATGGTTTTGATCGTCTTCAGTAATTAAAATCGTCAAAATGAAATACAACCGAATTGATATCAAATAGCAACATGTTTCAACCTCATTTAAAATATACCTTGAAATACTTTCATACTTTTACATCACGTTCACGATATTTTATTACAACACTATTTCACTCAAGGGTAAACAAATTTCTGTTCTAGTTAAAGGACTTTATCAAACAGAATAATACAGTTTACATGTAATGCAGTTAATACGCATTTAAACCACAGAAGAATATTTCTATTTTCCACACCTTGTGGTGGTGGGTCGCTATTGTGCATGCGAAATATTAATTGCAAACCCCAATTGACTGGTTATATGCTGCCTGTCTAGAATATTTTATTTTTTTCTCGATCGACAGTTCAGAAGCTAGAAAACAATATGATGAATATTGTCTGTCAATCATGCAAACAATAATTTATGCACATGACAGAACGCATATACGGATTCTGATTGCCCCTGTGGTATCTTCAAACTCTTCTTAAGGATATGTTGGATTGTGCCCAAAAAATATCTACTCCTTTTGGATCAAACTATTTTAATTCATTTTAGAAGTAGCATCGATAGACCATTAAACCTACCTCAGTTTCCCGGTAGTAATAACTATTTCAGAATCCCGAAAGAAAATATATAATCAATAAATACTATTTTGGATGAAGTGGTGTTTATTTTATTTTTATGTTATATAACTGTTACGTGCCGACATACCATCGTTTTTTACGGCAACTATTGCTTCTCAAACATCAAAACGTCATCAAAGAAATTTAACACCTCGTGCACCAAAAAATACTTTAACAGTAGTTGTGTTTTATTTATTTTAATAATCTGGTAAAATATTGTCTGGTGCACGACTACGGAGGTGCTTAATTTCTTCGAAAACCGTCGAAATATCGCGGGCAAAATTCCACGAAATACAGAAAACAAATAACGCTCATGACGTCACAATGACGTCAAATACGTATCGATTTTGTTGGAAACAAGCTTTAACATCAAAAGTATGATGTCGTCTATAAAATAAAACACATCAAATTTTAATAAAGTATTTTCTAAGATAATGATTCATTAAATATGGGGCCATATATGGAACTTATAGTCCCCAGTTCTTTTTATCGCGTTGACGCCGGACTGCATGCACTGAGTTTTTCTTCTGGTTTCAATGTATACAAACTGTATTTAAAATAAATACAATTATTTACAGAAACAAGTTATTTACTGATGAATTTCATTACTTGAAATGAATCATACAATGTACAGAGATTGTGTATATATACATAATGGTATCATATATACAATCAGAAGAGTGAAAATATTGATTTTAAGGGTCTGGCCGAGGTTATAAATAAATTAATATTTAACAACCTCCACAATCCTCCACCAACAAAATATTTTGATTCAATCATTAACCCTCTATACTCAAAACAACTGCTCAATTTGGTGTTGATGGAAGACTGTGGAGGTATATAAAATAGCTAAAATGTACATTGAATATGTCGTTTATAGTCCATTGTTACAACCATATGATTAATCGTGTAGGTAAAATGTGTGTCGCTGCCATGAGTCTATGTATGATTGTTTTGATTGTCACTAGAAAAAGAGGAGATGGTAGATATTATTTTGCTTTGTGACAAACCAACAACAACACTCCTAATAAACTGTTGCTATCAAAATCTGCTGAAAGTTATCTTTTACGTGTAAGGAGTGTGTCCTTTACATCCCGCGCTAAGGGATGTATTAAATTCGTTCCTCATAGCTGTCTGGTGTCCCTTTCACATAAAGTCGGCGTTTTCCTAGTGAAAGCCATTTGTTATTTTATTGATGTCAAATTCGCAGTCATGTTAGGATTCTAATAATAATAGGATATTATACATTATTATACAGCTATAATTTTAATCCAATCAAAAACAATATGGTTGTGATCGTCTTCCGTGATTAGAATCGTCAAAATGAAATACAACCGAATTAATATCAAATGGTGACTTGTTTCAACCTCATTTAAAATATACCTGGACATTCTTTAATACTTGTACATCACGTTCACGATCTTTTATTACAATACTATTTCACTCAAGTGAACATTTTGTTCCAGTTCTAGTTAAAGGACTTTATCAAACAGAATCATACAGTTTACATGTAATGCAGTTAATACGCATTTAAACCACAGAAGAATATTTCTATTTTCCACACCTTGTGGTGTGGGGTCGCTATTGTGCATGCGAAATATTAATTGCAAACCCCATTGACTGGCTATTTGCTGCCTGTCTAGAATATTTTTTTTTTCTCGATCGACAGTTCAGAAGCTAGAAAACAATATGATGATAGTGTCTGTCAATCATGCAAACAATAACTTATGTACGTGACAGAACGCATTTTCAATGCACTACATACACAAACTTGTGATCCATCATTTGTCCATTGGAGGTTGATTTAAGAGAATGGAACTGATAGAAGTTAAAAGTTTGATTTGGGCGCAAAAGGGGAAACTTTATATAATTTATGAAAATGTTATGTGAATTCAGTGGCCAACCATCCCAGTCTGATGGCAAAAGAAAAGGTATTGTTCTGATATGCCTAACGTTGTGTCTGCAATCGACGGAACTTCACATGAGATACAAATTCCATCCAATGAACCCCAACAAAAAACATACTTTCAGCAAACCAATTCTTTTCATTGAATGATATGAAAAGAAATTTTATAAACAGTGATAATCATAAATTCCATCAATATCAATAAAACAATCAACCTTTCATCTTAACTGAACTTGAGCCGTCGTGGTCGTATGATAGTTGAATTTACAACTACTTTTGCAATCATTGCTTATCACCACTTAAGTTGAGAGTTTGAACCCCATTCATGGCGAGGTGTACTCGATAAAACATTATGTGATAAAGTGTGTTAGTGACTTGCGACAGGTTTGTGGATTTCTCTGGGTACTCCAATTTCCGCCACAAAAGTAGTAAATGAAATATTTTTGAAAGTGGTGTTAAACACCTAACCTCCAATGGACAAATGATGGATCAAACGTTTGTGTATGTAGTGCATAACATAAAACACCTTTGGGTCATAATGTGAGAGCTATCTGTTGGATTGTGCCCATATCTACTCCTTTTGGATCAAACTATTTTACTTCATTTTAGAAGTAGCATCGATAGACCATTAAACGGCTACCTCCGTATCCCTGTAGTAATAACTATTTCAGTATCCCGGAATAAAATATATAATCAATCATTGGGGGCTTATGAAAAAAAACTATTTTGGATGAAGTGGTGTTTATTTTATTTTTATCTTACATTTGTATATAACTGTTACGTGCCGACATACCATCGTTTTTTTACGGCAAAGATTGCTTCTCAAATATCAAAACGTCATCTAAGCGCTTGGAATATTTGAACATTTTCCCGTCGTTTTTCAAGAAATTTAACACCTCGTGAAACCAAAAAAATACTTTAACAGTATTTGTGTTTTATTTATTTTAATAATCTGGTAAAATATTTTTCTGGTGCACGACTGGTGCTTAATTTCTTCGAAAACCGTCCAAATATCGCGGGCAAAATTCCACGAAATACAGAAAACAAATAACGCTCATGACGTCACAATGACGTCAAATACGTATCGAGTTTGTTGGAAACAAGTTTTAACATCAAAAGTATGATCTCGTCTATAATACATCAAATATTAATCAAGTATTTTCTAAGATAATGATTCATTAAATATGGGGCCATATATGGCACTTATAGTCCCCAGTTCTTTTTATGGCATTAACGCCGGATTGCATGCACTGAGTTTTTCTCTTGGTTTCAATGTACACAAACTGTATTTAAAATAAATACAATTATTTACAGAAACATCTCATGCATGCTTGGGTTCTGGTGACATATTCAAATTAGGTAATCACATGACAGTGAAATGTAAATAAAATCACATGTGTTGTTGTTATTGTTTACACTGGAAGTTGGTAACAACAAACATACTAACTCCCTCTGCACATATCCACATTTGGTACAAATATTTAACATAACAATCGCCTCTCATCTTATTTGGACATAATGGGCAACTTTTTTGAAAATAGTGTCAAAATTCTGAAATTATTTGTCAGAGTAGGTAGATGATATATGAGTAAATGTGTGAAGAAAAAAAATCAATAAGTTGAACTGTTGATTTTTAATTAATGTTTTAGTCCTGTTTTAGGCAGGTCAAACGGACTATATTATATAGAGTTTTTCATGGTTACCCACAATGCAATTCCATCTGGGCCTGGCGGAGTTCCGGTTTGAATGATTAACGCTTCCATCATGGAATCGATGGATTGCTCCGACCAAAATACAGAACCAAAGATGTTTGGGAGCACCAAAAAAGCTTACGGAGACTTCTGCTGTGTCCCAGGATGTTCAAATCAGAGAGGAAATGACAAAATTAACGGATGGAAGCGGTCATATTACCGATTTCCTAAGGATCCCAAACAAGCCAGCGTTTGGATGAAAATGATCCGTAGGGATCATTGGGAGCCGAAAAATCACGATCGGATTTGTTCTGACCATTTTGAAGGAGGTATATCAATTTTCTAATTATTAACCGGTAAACCCCAATGAATATTAAGCCTGTATGAAAACCCATAGATACATATTATGTACGATGGGAGATAACTCCTACTTGTCTCCTCAGCTGTGATGCTTTATTAGTTTATAACAAACAAACAAACAAACAAATAGTTTAAAGAAATTGTCAATCACGATGCCCACAGAGGAGCTGTATAATCAGTACAAATTTAGATACAATGATTAGTTTAATTTACATGATTTCAATATTAATAATATACACAAGTTATTTTATATTTATTATACAAAACAGTCATCTGTCAAAAGTATTTGGAAATGTAAAAAATCCATATATAATCGACCAAAACCATATTTTTTCAAAAAATTATTATGAAGCCATTTCTGGATAGATTTTAACAAATGTTACACCAAAACATTCGGAATTGTCAATATTTTGATTGTTTATATGTACTCATTATGTTGTTATGAGGGATTTTTATTTGTACATAATTTAAACACAACAAATAAGAATTGAAAAATTATGTACAAATACAAACCACTCATAAACATAATGAGCAAATAAGCAAACAAAATATAGACAATTCCAAATGTTTTGGTGTAAAATATGTTAAAATTTATCCAGAAATGACTTCACAATAATTTTTTGAAAAAATATGGTTTTGGTTGATTATATAGGGATTTTTTTACATTTCCGAATACTTTTGACAGATGACTGTGTATATGGGGAAAAGGCTATTGGTGTATGAATACAACAATCACAAGGATGACAGGTTAATAATCCAAGAAGCAGAGCATCACATGTCATGAAACACATTTACATATTATATGAAAACAAATAGTCATTATGACAAATAAATAAAACTCCTGAAACATGATACATAAATAATAAAATATATATATTTTCTAATTATTGTAATAGATAAAATTTCATGTCTTAAGTTATTCAATTTATTTAATAATTGATACAATTGGTTATATAAATGTGTCCTCAGCTGACATTAACCATATATGTTTGTATTGTTTTTGATGATAATCCATTTACTGGATTTTATATCAATAAATAATTTGAATTTGAATTTGAAAACTAAAAATTATATATACTTACAGTGCATTACATGTACAACAACAACTTTTATTTTGGCAATCACGACATGTAATCTCGTTGAGATTAGGATTCCACCATCAATTTATTGAAACTCAGGTCCAGTCAGGGAATCCTAATCTCAACGAGATTACATTACATGTAGTCCATGTTATGTGCAAATTCGTCTACCAATATTAATATGTGCACAACAAACCAATTAGTCTGAGATTTCTCATGTCAGTCATGATGCTACGCACATTATGTCACATACCGGTACATGTACATGTACCTATGTGGTATGGTCTCACAATTTATCATACTATTATTATATTTTCTGGGAAGGCATGTATTAAGCCTATATACCAGGGAATTAATTCAATTTGTCAAGGGAATGGCTCACCATCAATTTATTAGGGACTTGGTCCCATCATTTTTGGTATAGATTGGATTTACCTGTTTACACACACATAATCAGGATCAAACTGCTGATAATATATACCATTGTTACAACTTCTTTAATGTCGGGTCTACCATATCAGTACCTTGAATAAGTTTTAGAAATCTTTCAATAGTTACTTTTGTGCTAAACATTAACCAGGGAAAGCCTCTTTTGTATAATGTAGTACACTTGATGAGGTAAGACATCAAGAGGTGTCAGTTCAAGTCTGACGAGAGGCCTTGGTTTTGTTTAATGCATTCTGAAATTCTTCTAAATTTTGTATTTCCGAAAAATATTTTAAAAATTAAATCAGAAGTACACAAATGTGATTGAATAGAAACATATGTTTTCACAGTGGTAAGGCCAAACATGTGGGTTTACTGTAACCTGTGTGAAACAATTATGGTTGTTAGAAAACAATTTATGTATTACCTTTAGTCTATTGGTAATACATGTGTATATTGAGACTTTACTATTGTTTGATGAAAATCTGTTAAAAATCACCAAAAAGTTTTTGAGAAATAATATATTTAAAACAAATGATATGCATGGGACATAAACAATAAAATCTTTGTTGATAATCAGACAATATTTATATAATTTAATAGAATATAGATTACAAAAAATGGGAAAATGTTATTTTTGTAAAAATGAAATAGAGTCCCTTATGCAAAAATTAACTCAGAAGTAACAAACAAATGATGATTAAAAACCCAGAAGTGTGAAATTTATATAATACTAGGAAATTACAGTTATTATTGGATACATTATGAATTTAGTTGTATTAATAGTTCCTTTCATTGTTTACTGTGTAAAAATGTATGTTTATAGGGGTAATGTAGATATAATAATAAAAAAAAAAATTAAGAGTAATCAATATTAAAATATAAATATTTGGGTGACTACATGCTAACTGTGTCATCACTTGTTCATAGTATCCATATTTATGGGCACATACTAGTTCTAATGTACCATTTATTCCAATCTTAACATAATCAATTTTACTCTCTAAAACAGCCTGCTTTGGTTCCATGCACCTTGCTTTGTAAGGACACTTGATTTCAATAATATTATAACCATGACAATTGCAGCTAATAATTGCATCAGGCGATGCCCTTATATATGGGTACTCTCTATGTGTCACTAAACCAGGTCTAACCACTTCGACTGTTCTATGTGTTTCCTCAAACTTTTTCAAATAAGCTGAAAGAGCAGTAGCTTCATGCTTTAAACCCCATTGTATAGCTGGTATAGTTGAAATATCTTTGTTTTTATACATCATGATATCACAAAGAAGTGATCTGCTTGGTTGATTTCCACTATTTGTCATAACACGGTAGGCTTTACTAGCTGTTATTGTTCCTGGAAAAAAAATATACTTTCATAATTTCATTATCTTAATTTTGTTCATTAAAAAAAAGAGATGTTATTGCCAGACAAAATCCTCTCTCCAAAAAAACAGGCTTTTGATGTCAGATATTTTTTGCTATTTTTTCCCCAATAATATTAAGATGAGGTAAAGCTTAATTGTATTTAAGTTTCTGGTGGAGGCACAGGGTAATTCCCTCCGTTTGCACCAGCTATATTATAAACTACTTTTACTAAATATAAAACACAGCATGAGAGTATTTTGATTTATTTTGCTTTAATGTCTAATACTGATAATTTCCTTTCTTACAACACTTGCATCACATGAGAAAAGAATTTATCACAGTTTAAAAAAAGACCATCGATAATCTATAATTATTGATATTTTATCAGAAATCTTAACAAAGATTGGCAGAGAGGCAGACAGACGGACATGTAAATATTATCAACACTTTACGCCTACTCTGCTTTCAAGATGTAAACAATCTTTGAACAAAAAAGTAACAAACAGAATTTAATGAACACGAATGAAATAAACATATCAACACAGAAAACACATGACATGCTGTATTTTTATCAGTACAAGTAACTTAGTTTTCATACCCTGGGTGGGAATCGAACCCACATACCAGAAACAGCAAGTAATTAGTTTACTTTTAGAGAGAATAAAATATATAAACAATTTAATGAATTTACTTGTTTAAGCTCTTCATATTGATCTTCACACCCTGTACATTCAGTGAACTGATGTAAAGTTACAGATATTATTTTAATTTAATCAACTAGATTTTCAAAATTTTCCATAAATCTGTGTACTGTTAACTTTTTATTGTAGTAAATACTAAATAAAACCTGCATAGCTTCCTCTACCATTGCATAAGAAATTTTACAAACATCATCTGTTGATCCTGAGTGCAGGAAGAATAAAACTCCAAAACATCCAACCATGCATTAGATAACAAAAATAAACAAAGTAAAGCATGCAGATATACAATGTAGCATGTCTAATCGTATTGTACCATATTTATTTTTACAATTTGTAACACCTTAAAGCAACTAACAATGGAAAATAGAAAATCAAATGAAATTAAAATGACAAATTTCTTGGATTTGTTTTATCTGCTTTCTATAATGTTTTCTTCTTTTGTACTGTTTATTAAAATTGTTAAAATGGCTTTGTAAAAATTCTGGATCTGCCCGTTACTTAATGTCTCTTTTTTCTTACATTTGCTAAATATTCAACATTTTTTTCTCCTTTTAAATAATCATATAAATATTATGTTTGGAATTGAAACTAATTTGGTAATTAAAAGTTTACCTGCTCTTTGGTTAAACCACTCCTTGTTATTTGATTGTCCTCTTGTTAAAACCTCAATTTTGTTTCTGTCTTCTGTACTAATGGTCCAAACATTAGATAGGAACTTTTTGCATTCAATTTCAAAACCATCATCTGTACTTTTCCCAAATTTATTACAAGGAATTGAAAGAATGTCAAGGGGACTTGTTTCCACTTCTGCTATAGAACTATAGGCCAGTTTATGATCAAGCTCCAAGCATGTTTCTGGGAGCATTGTCAAGGGTTGTAATGTTGGTAAATCATGTGGCCTGAATTTAGCTAGATCAACAATGTTAACAATAGGTGGTAGTGATGCTCTGTTTGCATTTCTAATATCAAATAACAATTTTAACGTCCTCTGGTACTTTTCTTCAGGTGATAGTTCTGGTGCAACATTTATTCCATACGAGTCTATGCTACATGTGGCTTTGTCATTTTTTCTGATTTTTATTTTTTTAGCTTTTACTGGATCTACTTTTGCACCTATAGTAATTAGTTAAAGAAGTCAATAAATGTTATTCAGGTTTTAGTGTTTGTTTGTTTTATGGTGTTTAATGCCACTTTCAACAATATTTCAGTTATATCATTGTGGTTAATTTTATTGGTGGAGGAAATCGGAGGACTTTTAGAAAACCACAGACCTATCGCAAGTCACTGACAAACTTTATCACGTCATGTTGTACACCTCGCCCTGATCGAGATTCCAACTCACACCATCAGTGGTGATAGGCACTGATTGCATAGATGATGATCATGACGGCCCCTTTAAGGTTTTAGACAGAGTATATAAGACTATATATCCTGTCTGAAACCTTACTTACTTTTATATTCTAGTGCACAGTCTTGGTAAATTAAATTACATGGAGTCAGATTGGACAGAAGACAAAATTTAAAAAGTACTTCATATTGGATCTGCAGCCGTACTCCTTTATTACCACACTTATAACAACTAACAGCAGTTTCCATGTTATTAGTATTAATGACGTTTATGGATGAGACTGCATTTAAAGTTACATTTTCAGAATATTTATAATCATACAATCAAACTAAGGGTATCAAGCCTCTATTTGTGAAAAATGTACAAAAATTTATCTCCACTCAACTAGTACATATATTTTATGTATATTCTTTAAATTCATATACTCTATAAAGTTATAAAGGATATCATGTCCAATGAAAGTAATGTTATTATATTTTCATTAGATGGTGTGGACAAAATTTTCAAAAGTATTGTTATATACTTTACAGGGATTCTGTGTGCACATGTGATTGATTTTTAATCATTATCTCATTTTCAAAAAGTTCAGATTTTGAGTTCTTCAAAATCTCATTTCTTAACCAAAAACTTTATATTGACTACAGAAAACACTAAAATTGACATTTCATTTGAGTACCACAATATAAAATTATAGTAGATTCAGATGATGTTGAAAAAAAATTATCATTAGTCACATTTTCAATTTGGGAAGTTTGGTTATGCTATTTGTTGTTTTGTGTTTGTTTTATCATTTTTACTACAGATCCATTTTTGGGATGAAAACTCAAATTTCAGAAATTAGCAGGAAAATCAACACTATTGACATTTTTGAAGAATTAATAATCCTCAAGGAAAATGTTGCTTATACCTGTTCCCTAGAGTATAGCTTTATTAGCTTATACCTGTTCCCTAGAGTATAGCTTTATTAGCTTATACCTGTTCCCTAGAGAATAGCATTATTAGTTTATACCTGTTCCCTAGAGTATAGCATTATTAGCTTATACATGTTCCCTAGAGTATAGCTTTATTAGCTTATACCTGTTCCCTAGAGAATAGCATTATTAGTTTATACCTGTTCCCTAGAGTATAGCATTATTAGCTTATACATGTTCCCTAGAGTATAGCTTTATTAGCTTATACCTGTTCCCTAGAGTATAGCTTTATTAGCTTATACCTGTTCCTTAGAGTATAGCTTTATTAGCTTATACCTGTTCCCTAGAGAATAGCATTATTAGCTTATACCTGTTCCCTAGAGTATAGCTTTATTAGCTTATACCTGTTCCCTAGAGTATAGCTTTATTAGCTTATACCTGTTCCTTAGAGTATAGCTTTATTAGCTTATACCTGTTCCCTAGAGTATAGCTTTATTAGCTTATACCTGTTCCCTAGAGAATAGCATTATTAGTTTATACCTGTTCCCTAGAGTATAGCATTATTAGCTTATACCTGTTCCCTAGAGTATAGCTTTATTAGCTTATACCTGTTCCCTAGAGTATAGCATTATTAGCTTATACCTGTTCCTTAGAGAATAGCTTTATTAGCTTATACCTGTTCCCTAGAGTATAGCTTTATTAGCTTATGGAAGACATAATACTTCAGTGTAAATATAATAGACAAAACTATTCATGATCCTTAACTTTTTTTGTTGAGTATATTTACACGATTATATAATACCTTTTTTTTTTCTGTGCCTAAAATTCAAGAAAAGTAAAAAATGATGAATTACACTTACTCTTTGGATCTTTCCAAGCACATAACTGATCAGTTGCAGATAAATCATCTGGTAGATTCTTCCCTGAGGCTACCTGTTCTGCTATCAGGAACAACAATGCTCCTATATGTGAGCAGGCCTCTCCTAATCTGAATTTTAAATCAATAACAAGGGTTGGCCAGTGATGTAATTGTAATATTAATAATAATATACTCCTACATATAGTCTCAACAAACAGGAAGTATGTACTCAACAGACCTGATAATCACTTATACAATATACAGTACAAGTAAAGCTTGATATCAAATATAAAATAATTCTGGTTGATGCAGACCGAGAGCTCATGAAAAATGGGAAATGTGGGTTTTGTCAAGCAGGAAGTAGATACTTCACAAACCTGAAAATAACTTGTCATACTTATCACAGGAAAACTCCATACAAAATTTGTGTGAGTGATTGTTGTTTAAAGCCAACCCATCAATTTTTCAGCCATATCATGCCGAGAACAAGTTAATTTTAAATGAAATGATGATGAGGTCCACTTTGTAGGAGACCGCAGAGTCATTGATTTAGTGATCGTTTATGTTAATGTATTTCAGTCATAGATGTATGCCTGTTCCTGCTTTGCAACCTCAATATACCCAATATTTTAACCACCAAAAAGACTCCTTAACACATTTAAGGCTATCTTTGCTTAATAAGCAGCATAAAAGTTCAGATTGCTTTCCTAATTTGGCAATCTAGAATATTTTTGGGTCTTTAATGCAATTTAGGTATTCTGATGCTATGCCATTTGGGAGAGAGTATCCACCTGTAAAATACATGTAGACTGGCGACATTTGTTAAATTTATATTTGATTTTTTCTATGCAAAGCTGCTTCTTCCAATATACTATTACTAACCCAACTGTACATGTACAAAATCCACCATATGGTTCTCCAGTTTGCTTGTCCATAATAACATGTACATGCTTAATCTTGGCCTCATTACCACTCTGAGAAGGTATGCATGAAGCCTTAATAGCACAAAAGGTAGAACTATGTTTCAGTTGATTAAAAGAAACATTACAAATGTGATTAGCATCAAGATGCTGATATGCTCTCGACAATTTGTAATGTCTCAATGATGTTACTGTAAATTCCTGTGCCTTGCTATTTATTAAATATTTCTTGATGGAAGATACATCAATGTCTGGCAGCTGACTGGTGTCCTTAGACCACCCCTCCTGCTTTAACAAATATGATGGGGTAAGACATCCATACTCGCTTAGCTGCTGGTCATCGAGCATGTGGTCTACACATTTTGGAATTTTGCGTCCAAAGTCATCTCCTACATCTACCCCGGAAGTCCGTATTCCCAACTCAATACATAGAAGAATTTCCAATGCCTCTCTTCCAACACCGCCAATGTTTATGCCCGCATCTTTACATAAAGCCTTAAGATCTTTCAAGCCAGTAGATTTAACTTCCTTTAACGACTTTGGTGTAATCGGGATATTGTTTACCAATGTATTGTAACTCATTTTGATGATTTTGTACCAGTTGACGAAGTTTCTTCTTTTACCGCCATGTTTACCTTAGTACCGGAACTCCGCCAGCGCGCAAGGTATTATGGGTAACCATGAAATCGACTATTGTCCATGTTTATGTTGTCATTGATTTTTGTGATACTAAGTAGTTTTTGTAGCGGAAGCGAGTCTGTGCAGGTTTTTGTAGCGGAAGCGAGTCTGTGCAGGTTTTTTTAATCGTTTGAAATGTGTATTGCCGTTGGAGATCCAGTTATCAAGAGAGGACGTTTGGATCCAATTAACCGATTTAACCCCGCCACATTTTTGTGCCTGTTCCAACTGCCTATGTCGTGGTCTTTTTGTGTTCAGTTAAGAATAAGATGAGAGGCGATTGTTTTGTTGAATATTGGTGTAATTGATGATCATCTCTGTTTAAACTTTCTTTTCATACCACATGAATATATTTTTAGCTCACATATGTTAGGTATTGCCATTACTTGGCGTCTGTCGTCGTCGTCGTCCGTCAACTGTTGTAAACTGTCTTTAATAAGTAAGGAGTATGACATTCCCAATACATGTGATACTCATTTACTGACGATGTCCCGTCCTTTGTACGAGTTGTGTATTTGGTTCGTCCCTCATAAGTGAACACCCTTCAGGGGGTTGTGGGGTGTCCTTATTCCTATACCGCGGGATTTAGAATTTGGAATAGAAAATACAAGAAATTTCATTGAAATACATAAAAAATGTACATTAATGAACTGATTGAATCCAAACCATACTTGATCTATCAATGATGAGTGTTTGTATTTTGACCGGCTTTACACACCGAAAATATGTATTTATAACATATATGTTATGCGTATTTTGAACGTCGCAATAATCCCTTTATTTCTTTAAATTGTTAATGTGGGGTTTTTTGTCTAGATATTACGTCACGAGGATAACGACTTGCTTTAGAATTAGCACAGTAAGTCTTGTTGACAAATCTGTCTGAAAATTTAGGTATAATAATATTTAATCCGCCATTCTATAGACTAATTGCCTGTTTTAACTAATTTTTAAGATTATGGAATAACAAGCCATGCATTACTAAGTTTGTGAGAAACGTATTTCTAGAGGATATTTATAGTTGACATAATAACTATTCTGTAATTCAAATTACTGCCATTAATAAATTTTAAAAAGTTCCTGTTATGTTTGAAGCCACCAATCGAACAGTATAACTACATTAAATTATTGGGGGAGGGTCGTGATCGTGATCGTATGGTAGATGGATTTACAACTACTTATGCAACCAGTGCCTTTCACCACTGATGTTGTGAGTTCGGATCAGTCTAAATCAGGGCGAGGTGTACAACATTATGTGATAAAGTTTGTCAGTGGTTTTATTCGGGTACTCCGGTTTCCTCAACCAATAATTCTGACCGCCACGATATAACCGAAATATTGTTGAAAATGGCGTTAAACACCATCAAACAAACAAACAAACATTAATTTAGTAATTTATGGGAATATGCACCGACTACGAACTATAGCTAGTTTCCGTGTTTAATTTCCCATGTCTTGAATAAAATCGCTAATTTTCTGTCTGCATTTTTCAAACAGATTTGACATAGCTCTTATAGCTACCGAGATCAAAGGGAGTCAAAAGGGACCAACACCTAAAATTATTTGTTTTGGTTTGTTGTTTCTTTCAAAATATTCCCCTGTGATACACTAACATGGTAATTAGTGTATCGTCAAAGAAATAAATACACTAACATGGTAATTAGTGTATCGTCAAAGAAATAAATACACTAACCTGTTAATTAGTGTATCGTCAAAGAAATAAATACACTAACATGGTAATTAGTGTATCGTCAAAGAAATAAATACACTAACCTGGTAATTAGTGTATCGTCAAAGAAATAAATACACTAACCTGGTAATTAGTGTATCGTCAAAGAAATAAATACACTAACCTGGTAATTAGTGTATCGTCAAAGAAATAAATACACTAACCTGGTAATTAGTGTATCGTCAAAGAAATAAATACACTAACCTGGTAATTAGTGTATCGTCAAAGAAATAAATACACTAACCTGGTAATTAGTGTATCGTCAAAGAAATAAATACACTAACCTGGTAATTAGTGTATCGTCAAAGAAATAAATACACTAACCTGGTAATTAGTGTATCGTCAAAAGTATGATCTCGTCTATAATACATCAAATATTAATCAAGTATTTTCTAAGATAATGATTCATTAAATATGGGGCCATATATGACACTTATAGTCCCCAGTTCTTTTTATGGCATTAACGCCGGATTGCATGCACTGAGTTTTTCTCTTGGTTTCAATGTACACAAACTGTATTTAAAATAAATACAATTATTTACAGAAACATCTCATGCATGCTTGGGTTCTGGTGACATATTCAAATTAGGTAATCACATGACAGTGAAATGTAAATAAAATCACATGTGTTGTTGTTATTGTTTACACTGGAAGTTGGTAACAACAAACATACTAACTCCCTCTGCACATATCCACATTTGGTACAAATATTTAACATAACAATCGCCTCTCATCTTATTTGGACATAATGGGCAACTTTTTTGAAAATAGTGTCAAAATTCTGAAATTATTTGTCAGAGTAGGTAGATGATATATGAGTAAATGTGTGAAGAAAAAAAATCAATAAGTTGAACTGTTGATTTTTAATTAATGTTTTAGTCCTGTTTTAGGCAGGTCAAACGGACTATATTATATAGAGTTTTTCATGGTTACCCACAATGCAATTCCATCTGGGCCTGGCGGAGTTCCGGTTTGAATGATTAACGCTTCCATCATGGAATCGATGGATTGCTCCGACCAAAATACAGAACCAAAGATGTTTGGGAGCACCAAAAAAGCTTACGGAGACTTCTGCTGTGTCCCAGGATGTTCAAATCAGAGAGGAAATGACAAAATTAACGGATGGAAGCGATCATATTACCGATTTCCTAAGGATCCCAAACAAGCCAGCGTTTGGATGAAAATGATCCGTAGGGATCATTGGGAGCCGAAAAATCACGATCGGATTTGTTCTGACCATTTTGAAGGAGGTATATCAATTTTCTAATTATTAACCGGTAAACCCCAATGAATATTAAGCCTGTATGAAAACCCATAGATACATATTATGTACGATGGGAGATAACTCCTACTTGTCTCCTCAGCTGTGATGCTTTATTAGTTTATAACAAACAAACAAACAAACAAATAGTTTAAAGAAATTGTCAATCACGATGCCCACAGAGGAGCTGTATAATCAGTACAAATTTAGATACAATGATTAGTTTAATTTACATGATTTCAATATTAATAATATACACAAGTTATTTTATATTTATTATACAAAACAGTCATCTGTCAAAAGTATTTGGAAATGTAAAAAATCCATATATAATCGACCAAAACCATATTTTTTCAAAAAATTATTATGAAGCCATTTCTGGATAGATTTTAACAAATGTTACACCAAAACATTCGGAATTGTCAATATTTTGATTGTTTATATGTACTCATTATGTTGTTATGAGGGATTTTTATTTGTACATAATTTAAACACAACAAATAAGAATTGAAAAATTATGTACAAATACAAACCACTCATAAACATAATGAGCAAATAAGCAAACAAAATATAGACAATTCCAAATGTTTTGGTGTAAAATATGTTAAAATTTATCCAGAAATGACTTCACAATAATTTTTTGAAAAAATATGGTTTTGGTTGATTATATAGGGATTTTTTTACATTTCCGAATACTTTTGACAGATGACTGTGTATATGGGGAAAAGGCTATTGGTGTATGAATACAACAATCACAAGGATGACAGGTTAATAATCCAAGAAGCAGAGCATCACATGTCATGAAACACATTTACATATTATATGAAAACAAATAGTCATTATGACAAATAAATAAAACTCCTGAAACATGATACATAAATAATAAAATATATATATTTTCTAATTATTGTAATAGATAAAATTTCATGTCTTAAGTTATTCAATTTATTTAATAATTGATACAATTGGTTATATAAATGTGTCCTCAGCTGACATTAACCATATATGTTTGTATTGTTTTTGATGATAATCCATTTACTGGATTTTATATCAATAAATAATTTGAATTTGAATTTGAAAACTAAAAATTATATATACTTACAGTGCATTACATGTACAACAACAACTTTTATTTTGGCAATCACGACATGTAATCTCGTTGAGATTAGGATTCCACCATCAATTTATTGAAACTCAGGTCCAGTCAGGGAATCCTAATCTCAACGAGATTACATTACATGTAGTCCATGTTATGTGCAAATTCGTCTACCAATATTAATATGTGCACAACAAACCAATTAGTCTGAGATTTCTCATGTCAGTCATGATGCTACGCACATTATGTCACATACCGGTACATGTACATGTACCTATGTGGTATGGTCTCACAATTTATCATACTATTATTATATTTTCTGGGAAGGCATGTATTAAGCCTATATACCAGGGAATTAATTCAATTTGTCAAGGGAATGGCTCACCATCAATTTATTAGGGACTTGGTCCCATCATTTTTGGTATAGATTGGATTTACCTGTTTACACACACATAATCAGGATCAAACTGCTGATAATATATACCATTGTTACAACTTCTTTAATGTCGGGTCTACCATATCAGTACCTTGAATAAGTTTTAGAAATCTTTCAATAGTTACTTTTGTGCTAAACATTAACCAGGGAAAGCCTCTTTTGTATAATGTAGTACACTTGATGAGGTAAGACATCAAGAGGTGTCAGTTCAAGTCTGACGAGAGGCCTTGGTTTTGTTTAATGCATTCTGAAATTCTTCTAAATTTTGTATTTCCGAAAAATATTTTAAAAATTAAATCAGAAGTACACAAATGTGATTGAATAGAAACATATGTTTTCACAGTGGTAAGGCCAAACATGTGGGTTTACTGTAACCTGTGTGAAACAATTATGGTTGTTAGAAAACAATTTATGTATTACCTTTAGTCTATTGGTAATACATGTGTATATTGAGACTTTACTATTGTTTGATGAAAATCTGTTAAAAATCACCAAAAAGTTTTTGAGAAATAATATATTTAAAACAAATGATATGCATGGGACATAAACAATAAAATCTTTGTTGATAATCAGACAATATTTATATAATTTAATAGAATATAGATTACAAAAAATGGGAAAATGTTATTTTTGTAAAAATGAAATAGAGTCCCTTATGCAAAAATTAACTCAGAAGTAACAAACAAATGATGATTAAAAACCCAGAAGTGTGAAATTTATATAATACTAGGAAATTACAGTTATTATTGGATACATTATGAATTTAGTTGTATTAATAGTTCCTTTCATTGTTTACTGTGTAAAAATGTATGTTTATAGGGGTAATGTAGATATAATAATAAAAAAAAAAATTAAGAGTAATCAATATTAAAATATAAATATTTGGGTGACTACATGCTAACTGTGTCATCACTTGTTCATAGTATCCATATTTATGGGCACATACTAGTTCTAATGTACCATTTATTCCAATCTTAACATAATCAATTTTACTCTCTAAAACAGCCTGCTTTGGTTCCATGCACCTTGCTTTGTAAGGACACTTGATTTCAATAATATTATAACCATGACAATTGCAGCTAATAATTGCATCAGGCGATGCCCTTATATATGGGTACTCTCTATGTGTCACTAAACCAGGTCTAACCACTTCGACTGTTCTATGTGTTTCCTCAAACTTTTTCAAATAAGCTGAAAGAGCAGTAGCTTCATGCTTTAAACCCCATTGTATAGCTGGTATAGTTGAAATATCTTTGTTTTTATACATCATGATATCACAAAGAAGTGATCTGCTTGGTTGATTTCCACTATTTGTCATAACACGGTAGGCTTTACTAGCTGTTATTGTTCCTGGAAAAAAAATATACTTTCATAATTTCATTATCTTAATTTTGTTCATTAAAAAAAAGAGATGTTATTGCCAGACAAAATCCTCTCTCCAAAAAAACAGGCTTTTGATGTCAGATATTTTTTGCTATTTTTTCCCCAATAATATTAAGATGAGGTAAAGCTTAATTGTATTTAAGTTTCTGGTGGAGGCACAGGGTAATTCCCTCCGTTTGCACCAGCTATATTATAAACTACTTTTACTAAATATAAAACACAGCATGAGAGTATTTTGATTTATTTTGCTTTAATGTCTAATACTGATAATTTCCTTTCTTACAACACTTGCATCACATGAGAAAAGAATTTATCACAGTTTAAAAAAAGACCATCGATAATCTATAATTATTGATATTTTATCAGAAATCTTAACAAAGATTGGCAGAGAGGCAGACAGACGGACATGTAAATATTATCAACACTTTACGCCTACTCTGCTTTCAAGATGTAAACAATCTTTGAACAAAAAAGTAACAAACAGAATTTAATGAACACGAATGAAATAAACATATCAACACAGAAAACACATGACATGCTGTATTTTTATCAGTACAAGTAACTTAGTTTTCATACCCTGGGTGGGAATCGAACCCACATACCAGAAACAGCAAGTAATTAGTTTACTTTTAGAGAGAATAAAATATATAAACAATTTAATGAATTTACTTGTTTAAGCTCTTCATATTGATCTTCACACCCTGTACATTCAGTGAACTGATGTAAAGTTACAGATATTATTTTAATTTAATCAACTAGATTTTCAAAATTTTCCATAAATCTGTGTACTGTTAACTTTTTATTGTAGTAAATACTAAATAAAACCTGCATAGCTTCCTCTACCATTGCATAAGAAATTTTACAAACATCATCTGTTGATCCTGAGTGCAGGAAGAATAAAACTCCAAAACATCCAACCATGCATTAGATAACAAAAATAAACAAAGTAAAGCATGCAGATATACAATGTAGCATGTCTAATCGTATTGTACCATATTTATTTTTACAATTTGTAACACCTTAAAGCAACTAACAATGGAAAATAGAAAATCAAATGAAATTAAAATGACAAATTTCTTGGATTTGTTTTATCTGCTTTCTATAATGTTTTCTTCTTTTGTACTGTTTATTAAAATTGTTAAAATGGCTTTGTAAAAATTCTGGATCTGCCCGTTACTTAATGTCTCTTTTTTCTTACATTTGCTAAATATTCAACATTTTTTTCTCCTTTTAAATAATCATATAAATATTATGTTTGGAATTGAAACTAATTTGGTAATTAAAAGTTTACCTGCTCTTTGGTTAAACCACTCCTTGTTATTTGATTGTCCTCTTGTTAAAACCTCAATTTTGTTTCTGTCTTCTGTACTAATGGTCCAAACATTAGATAGGAACTTTTTGCATTCAATTTCAAAACCATCATCTGTACTTTTCCCAAATTTATTACAAGGAATTGAAAGAATGTCAAGGGGACTTGTTTCCACTTCTGCTATAGAACTATAGGCCAGTTCATGATCAAGCTCCAAGCATGTTTCTGGGAGCATTGTCAAGGGTTGTAATGTTGGTAAATCATGTGGCCTGAATTTAGCTAGATCAACAATGTTAACAATAGGTGGTAGTGATGCTCTGTTTGCATTTCTAATATCAAATAACAATTTTAACGTCCTCTGGTACTTTTCTTCAGGTGATAGTTCTGGTGCAACATTTATTCCATACGAGTCTATGCTACATGTGGCTTTGTCATTTTTTCTGATTTTTATTTTTTTAGCTTTTACTGGATCTACTTTTGCACCTATAGTAATTAGTTAAAGAAGTCAATAAATGTTATTCAGGTTTTAGTGTTTGTTTGTTTTATGGTGTTTAATGCCACTTTCAACAATATTTCAGTTATATCATTGTGGTTAATTTTATTGGTGGAGGAAATCGGAGGACTTTTAGAAAACCACAGACCTATCGCAAGTCACTGACAAACTTTATCACGTCATGTTGTACACCTCGCCCTGATCGAGATTCCAACTCACACCATCAGTGGTGATAGGCACTGATTGCATAGATGATGATCATGACGGCCCCTTTAAGGTTTTAGACAGAGTATATAAGACTATATATCCTGTCTGAAACCTTACTTACTTTTATATTCTAGTGCACAGTCTTGGTAAATTAAATTACATGGAGTCAGATTGGACAGAAGACAAAATTTAAAAAGTACTTCATATTGGATCTGCAGCCGTACTCCTTTATTACCACACTTATAACAACTAACAGCAGTTTCCATGTTATTAGTATTAATGACGTTTATGGATGAGACTGCATTTAAAGTTACATTTTCAGAATATTTATAATCATACAATCAAACTAAGGGTATCAAGCCTCTATTTGTGAAAAATGTACAAAAATTTATCTCCACTCAACTAGTACATATATTTTATGTATATTCTTTAAATTCATATACTCTATAAAGTTATAAAGGATATCATGTCCAATGAAAGTAATGTTATTATATTTTCATTAGATGGTGTGGACAAAATTTTCAAAAGTATTGTTATATACTTTACAGGGATTCTGTGTGCACATGTGATTGATTTTTAATCATTATCTCATTTTCAAAAAGTTCAGATTTTGAGTTCTTCAAAATCTCATTTCTTAACCAAAAACTTTATATTGACTACAGAAAACACTAAAATTGACATTTCATTTGAGTACCACAATATAAAATTATAGTAGATTCAGATGATGTTGAAAAAAAATTATCATTAGTCACATTTTCAATTTGGGAAGTTTGGTTATGCTATTTGTTGTTTTGTGTTTGTTTTATCATTTTTACTACAGATCCATTTTTGGGATGAAAACTCAAATTTCAGAAATTAGCAGGAAAATCAACACTATTGACATTTTTGAAGAATTAATAATCCTCAAGGAAAATGTTGCTTATACCTGTTCCCTAGAGTATAGCTTTATTAGCTTATACCTGTTCCCTAGAGTATAGCTTTATTAGCTTATACCTGTTCCCTAGAGAATAGCATTATTAGTTTATACCTGTTCCCTAGAGTATAGCATTATTAGCTTATACATGTTCCCTAGAGTATAGCTTTATTAGCTTATACCTGTTCCCTAGAGAATAGCATTATTAGTTTATACCTGTTCCCTAGAGTATAGCATTATTAGCTTATACATGTTCCCTAGAGTATAGCTTTATTAGCTTATACCTGTTCCCTAGAGTATAGCTTTATTAGCTTATACCTGTTCCTTAGAGTATAGCTTTATTAGCTTATACCTGTTCCCTAGAGAATAGCATTATTAGCTTATACCTGTTCCCTAGAGTATAGCTTTATTAGCTTATACCTGTTCCCTAGAGTATAGCTTTATTAGCTTATACCTGTTCCTTAGAGTATAGCTTTATTAGCTTATACCTGTTCCCTAGAGTATAGCTTTATTAGCTTATACCTGTTCCCTAGAGAATAGCATTATTAGTTTATACCTGTTCCTTAGAGAATAGCTTTATTAGCTTATACCTGTTCCCTAGAGTATAGCTTTATTAGCTTATGGAAGACATAATACTTCAGTGTAAATATAATAGACAAAACTATTCATGATCCTTAACTTTTTTTGTTGAGTATATTTACACGATTATATAATACCTTTTTTTTTTCTGTGCCTAAAATTCAAGAAAAGTAAAAAATGATGAATTACACTTACTCTTTGGATCTTTCCAAGCACATAACTGATCAGTTGCAGATAAATCATCTGGTAGATTCTTCCCTGAGGCTACCTGTTCTGCTATCAGGAACAACAATGCTCCTATATGTGAGCAGGCCTCTCCTAATCTGAATTTTAAATCAATAACAAGGGTTGGCCAGTGATGTAATTGTAATATTAATAATAATATACTCCTACATATAGTCTCAACAAACAGGAAGTATGTACTCAACAGACCTGATAATCACTTATACAATATACAGTACAAGTAAAGCTTGATATCAAATATAAAATAATTCTGGTTGATGCAGACCGAGAGCTCATGAAAAATGGGAAATGTGGGTTTTGTCAAGCAGGAAGTAGATACTTCACAAACCTGAAAATAACTTGTCATACTTATCACAGGAAAACTCCATACAAAATTTGTGTGAGTGATTGTTGTTTAAAGCCAACCCATCAATTTTTCAGCCATATCATGCCGAGAACAAGTTAATTTTAAATGAAATGATGATGAGGTCCACTTTGTAGGAGACCGCAGAGTCATTGATTTAGTGATCGTTTATGTTAATGTATTTCAGTCATAGATGTATGCCTGTTCCTGCTTTGCAACCTCAATATACCCAATATTTTAACCACCAAAAAGACTCCTTAACACATTTAAGGCTATCTTTGCTTAATAAGCAGCATAAAAGTTCAGATTGCTTTCCTAATTTGGCAATCTAGAATATTTTTGGGTCTTTAATGCAATTTAGGTATTCTGATGCTATGCCATTTGGGAGAGAGTATCCACCTGTAAAATACATGTAGACTGGCGACATTTGTTAAATTTATATTTGATTTTTTCTATGCAAAGCTGCTTCTTCCAATATACTATTACTAACCCAACTGTACATGTACAAAATCCACCATATGGTTCTCCAGTTTGCTTGTCCATAATAACATGTACATGCTTAATCTTGGCCTCATTACCACTCTGAGAAGGTATGCATGAAGCCTTAATAGCACAAAAGGTAGAACTATGTTTCAGTTGATTAAAAGAAACATTACAAATGTGATTAGCATCAAGATGCTGATATGCTCTCGACAATTTGTAATGTCTCAATGATGTTACTGTAAATTCCTGTGCCTTGCTATTTATTAAATATTTCTTGATGGAAGATACATCAATGTCTGGCAGCTGACTGGTGTCCTTAGACCACCCCTCCTGCTTTAACAAATATGATGGGGTAAGACATCCATACTCGCTTAGCTGCTGGTCATCGAGCATGTGGTCTACACATTTTGGAATTTTGCGTCCAAAGTCATCTCCTACATCTACCCCGGAAGTCCGTATTCCCAACTCAATACATAGAAGAATTTCCAATGCCTCTCTTCCAACACCGCCAATGTTTATGCCCGCATCTTTACATAAAGCCTTAAGATCTTTCAAGCCAGTAGATTTAACTTCCTTTAACGACTTTGGTGTAATCGGGATATTGTTTACCAATGTATTGTAACTCATTTTGATGATTTTGTACCAGTTGACGAAGTTTCTTCTTTTACCGCCATGTTTACCTTAGTACCGGAACTCCGCCAGCGCGCAAGGTATTATGGGTAACCATGAAATCGACTATTGTCCATGTTTATGTTGTCATTGATTTTTGTGATACTAAGTAGTTTTTGTAGCGGAAGCGAGTCTGTGCAGGTTTTTGTAGCGGAAGCGAGTCTGTGCAGGTTTTTTTAATCGTTTGAAATGTGTATTGCCGTTGGAGATCCAGTTATCAAGAGAGGACGTTTGGATCCAATTAACCGATTTAACCCCGCCACATTTTTGTGCCTGTTCCAACTGCCTATGTCGTGGTCTTTTTGTGTTCAGTTAAGAATAAGATGAGAGGCGATTGTTTTGTTGAATATTGGTGTAATTGATGATCATCTCTGTTTAAACTTTCTTTTCATACCACATGAATATATTTTTAGCTCACATATGTTAGGTATTGCCATTACTTGGCGTCTGTCGTCGTCGTCGTCCGTCAACTGTTGTAAACTGTCTTTAATAAGTAAGGAGTATGACATTCCCAATACATGTGATACTCATTTACTGACGATGTCCCGTCCTTTGTACGAGTTGTGTATTTGGTTCGTCCCTCATAAGTGAACACCCTTCAGGGGGTTGTGGGGTGTCCTTATTCCTATACCGCGGGATTTAGAATTTGGAATAGAAAATACAAGAAATTTCATTGAAATACATAAAAAATGTACATTAATGAACTGATTGAATCCAAACCATACTTGATCTATCAATGATGAGTGTTTGTATTTTGACCGGCTTTACACACCGAAAATATGTATTTATAACATATATGTTATGCGTATTTTGAACGTCGCAATAATCCCTTTATTTCTTTAAATTGTTAATGTGGGGTTTTTTGTCTAGATATTACGTCACGAGGATAACGACTTGCTTTAGAATTAGCACAGTAAGTCTTGTTGACAAATCTGTCTGAAAATTTAGGTATAATAATATTTAATCCGCCATTCTATAGACTAATTGCCTGTTTTAACTAATTTTTAAGATTATGGAATAACAAGCCATGCATTACTAAGTTTGTGAGAAACGTATTTCTAGAGGATATTTATAGTTGACATAATAACTATTCTGTAATTCAAATTACTGCCATTAATAAATTTTAAAAAGTTCCTGTTATGTTTGAAGCCACCAATCGAACAGTATAACTACATTAAATTATTGGGGGAGGATCGTGATCGTGATCGTATGGTAGATGGATTTACAACTACTTATGCAACCAGTGCCTTTCACCACTGATGTTGTGAGTTCGGATCAGTCTAAATCAGGGCGAGGTGTACAACATTATGTGATAAAGTTTGTCAGTGGTTTTATTCGGGTACTCCGGTTTCCTCAACCAATAATTCTGACCGCCACGATATAACCGAAATATTGTTAAATATGGCGTTAAACACCATCAAACAAACAAACAAACATTAATTTAGTAATTTATGGGAATATGCACCGACTACGAACTATAGCTAGTTTCCGTGTTTAATTTCACATGTCTTGAATAAAATCGCTAATTTTCTGTCTGCATTTTTCAAACAGATTTGACATAGCTCTTATAGCTACCGAGATCAAAGGGAGTCAAAAGGGACCAACACCTAAAATTATTTGTTTTGGTTTGTTGTTTCTTTCAAAATATTCCCCTGTGATACACTAACATGGTAATTAGTGTATCGTCAAAGAAATAAATACACTAACATGGTAATTAGTGTATCGTCAAAGAAATAAATACACTAACCTGTTAATTAGTGTATCGTCAAAGAAATAAATACACTAACATGGTAATTAGTGTATCGTCAAAGAAATAAATACACTAACCTGGTAATTAGTGTATCGTCAAAGAAATAAATACACTAACCTGGTAATTAGTGTATCGTCAAAGAAATAAATACACTAACCTGGTAATTAGTGTATCGTCAAAGAAATAAATACACTAACCTGGTAATTAGTGTATCGTCAAAGAAATAAATACACTAACCTGGTAATTAGTGTATCGTCAAAGAAATAAATACACTAACCTGGTAATTAGTGTATCGTCAAAGAAATAAATACACTAACCTGGTAATTAGTGTATCGTCAAAGAAATAAATACACTAACCTGGTAATTAGTGTATCGTCAAAGAAATAAATACACTAACCTGGTAATTAGTGTATCGTCAAAGAAATAAATACACTAACCTGGTAATTAGTGTATCGTCAAAGAAATAAATACACTAACCTGGTAATTAGTGTATCGTCAAAGAAATAAATACACTGACCTGGTAATTAGTGTATCGTCAAAGAAATAAATACACTGACCTGGTAATTAGTGTATCGTCAAAGAAATACATACACTGACCTGGTAATTAGTGTATCGTCAAAGAAATAAATACACTAACTTGGTAATTAGTGTATCGTCAAAGAAATAAATACACTAACATGGTAATTAGTGTATCGTCAAAGAAATAAATACACTAACATGGTAATTAGTGTATCGTCAAAGAAATAAATACACTAACATGGTAATTAGTGTATCGTCAAAGAAATAAATACACTAACCTGGTAATTAGTGTATCGTCAAAGAAATAAATACACTAACCTGGTAATTAGTGTATCGTCAAAGAAATAAATACACTAACCTGGTAATTAGTGTATCGTCAAAGAAATAAATACACTAACCTGGTAATTAGTGTATCGTCAAAGAAATAAATACACTAACCTGGTAATTAGTGTATCGTCAAAGAAATAAATACACTAACCTGGTAATTAGTGTATCGTCAAAGAAATAAATACACTAACCTGGTAATTAGTGTATCGTCAAAGAAATAAATACACTAACCTGGTAATTAGTGTATCGTCAAAGAAATAAATACACTAACCTGGTAATTAGTGTATCGTCAAAGAAATAAATACACTAACCTGGTAATTAGTGTATCGTCAAAGAAATAAATACACTAACATGGTAATTAGTGTATCGTCAAAGAAATAAATACACTAACCTGGTAATTAGTGTATCGTCAAAGAAATAAATACACTAACCTGGTAATTAGTGTATCGTCAAAGAAATAAATACACTGACCTGGTAATTAGTGTATCGTCAAAGAAATACATACACTGACCTGGTAATTAGTGTATCGTCAAAGAAATACATACACTGACCTGGTAATTAGTGTATCGTCAAAGAAATAAATACACTAACTTGGTAATTAGTGTATCGTCAAAGAAATAAATACACTAACATGGTAATTAGTGTATCGTCAAAGAAATAAATACACTAACATGGTAATTAGTGTATCGTCAAAGAAATAAATACACTAACATGGTAATTAGTGTATCGTCAAAGAAATAAATACACTAACCTGGTAATTAGTGTATCGTCAAAGAAATAAATACACTAACCTGGTAATTAGTGTATCGTCAAAGAAATAAATACACTAACCTGGTAATTAGTGTATCGTCAAAGAAATAAATACACTAACCTGGTAATTAGTGTATCGTCAAAGAAATAAATACACTAACCTGGTAATTAGTGTATCGTCAAAGAAATAAATACACTAACCTGGTAATTAGTGTATCGTCAAAGAAATAAATACACTAACCTGGTAATTAGTGTATCGTCAAAGAAATAAATACACTAACCTGGTAATTAGTGTATCGTCAAAGAAATAAATACACTAACCTGGTAATTAGTGTATCGTCAAAGAAATAAATACACTAACCTGGTAATTAGTGTATCGTCAAAGAAATAAATACACTAACCTGGTAATTAGTGTATCGTCAAAGAAATAAATACACTAACCTGGTAATTAGTGTATCGTCAAAGAAATAAATACACTAACCTGGTAATTAGTGTATCGTCAAAGAAATAAATACACTAACCTGGTAATTAGTGTATCGTCAAAGAAATAAATACACTAACCTGGTAATTAGTGTATCGTCAAAGAAATAAATACACTAACCTGGTAATTAGTGTATCGTCAAAGAAATAAATACACTAACCTGGTAATTAGTGTATCGTCAAAGAAATAAATACACTAACCTGGTAATTAGTGTATCGTCAAAGAAATAAATACACTAACCTGGTAATTAGTGTATCGTCAAAGAAATAAATACACTAACCTGGTAATTAGTGTATCGTCAAAGAAATAAATACACTAACCTGGTAATTAGTGTATCGTCAAAGAAATAAATACACTAACCTGGTAATTAGTGTATCGTCAAAGAAATAAATACACTAACCTGGTAATTAGTGTATCGTCAAAAGTATGATCTCGTCTATAATACATCAAATATTAATCAAGTATTTTCTAAGATAATGATTCATTAAATATGGGGCCATATATGACACTTATAGTCCCCAGTTCTTTTTATGGCATTAACGCCGGATTGCATGCACTGAGTTTTTCTCTTGGTTTCAATGTACACAAACTGTATTTAAAATAAATACAATTATTTACAGAAACATCTCATGCATGCTTGGGTTCTGGTGACATATTCAAATTAGGTAATCACATGACAGTGAAATGTAAATAAAATCACATGTGTTGTTGTTATTGTTTACACTGGAAGTTGGTAACAACAAACATACCAACTCCCTCTGCACATATCCACATTTGGTACAAATATTTAACATAGAGACCTAATGGGCAACTTTTTTGAAAATAGTGTCAAAATTCTGAAATTATTTGTCAGAGTAGGTAGATGATATATGAGTAAATGTGTGAAGAAAAAAAATCAATAAGTTGAACTGTTGATTTTTAATTAATGTTTTAGTCCTGTTTTAAGCTGGTCAAACGGACTATACTATATTGTCCATGTTTATGTTGTCAAGAGAGGACGTTTGGATCCAATTAACCGATTTAACCCCGCCACATTTTTGTGCCTGTTCCAACTGCCTATGTCGTGGTCTTTTTGTGTTCAGTTAAGAATAAGATGAGAGGCGATTGTTTTGTTGAATATTGGTGTAATTGATGATCATCTCTGTTTAAACTTTCTTTTCATACCACATGAATATATTTTTAGCTCACATATGTTAGGTATTGCCATTACCTGGCGTCTGTCGTCGTCGTCGTCCGTCAACTGTTGTAAACTGTCTTTAATAAGTAAGGAGTATGACATTCCCAATACATGTGATACTCATTTACTGACGATGTCCCGTCCTTTGTACGAGTTATGTATTTGGTTCGTCCCTCATAAGTGAACACCCTTCAGGGGGTTGTGGGGTGTCCTTATTCCTATACCGCGGGATTTAGAATTTGGAATAGAAAATACAAGAAACTTCATTGAAATACATAAAAAATGTACATTAATGAACTGATTGAATCCAAACCATACTTGATCTATCAATGATGAGTGTTTGTATTTTGACTGGCTTTACACACCGAAAATATGTATTTATAACATATATGTTATGCGTATTTTGAACGTCGCAATAATCCCTTTATTTCTTTAAATTGTTAATGTGGGGTTTTTGTCTAGATATTACGTCACGAGGATAACGACTTGCTTTAGAATTAGCACAGTAAGTCTTGTTGACAAATCTGTCTGAAAATTTAGGTATAATAATATTTAATCCGCCATTCTATAGACTAATTGCCTGTTTTAACTAATTTTTAAGATTATGGAATAACAAGCCATGCATTACTAAGTTTGTGAGAAACGTATTTCTAGAGGATATTTATAGTTGACATAATAACTATTCTGTAATTCAAATTACTGCCATTAATAAATTTTAAAAAGTTCCTGTTATGTTTGAAGCCACCAATCGATCAGTATAACTACATTAAATTATTGGGGGGAGGGTCGTGATCGTGATCGTATGGTAGATGGATTTACAACTACTTATTCAACCAGTGCCTTTCACCACTGATGTTGTGAGTTCGGATCAGTCTAAATCAGGGCGAGGTGTACAACATTTTGTGATAAAGTTTGTCAGTGGTTTTATTCGGGTACTCCGGTTTCGTCAACCAATAATTCTGACCGCCACGATATAACCGAAATATTATTGAAAATGGCGTTAAACACCATCAAACAAACAAACAAACATTAATTTAGTAATTTATGGGAATATGCACCGACTACGAACTATAGCTAGTTTCCGTGTTTAATTTCACATGTCTTGAGTAAAATCGCTAATTTTCTGTCTGCATTTTTCAAACAGATTTGACATAGCTCTTATAGCTACCGAGATCAAAGGGAGTCAAAAGGGACCAACACCTAAAATTATTTGTTTTGGTTTGTTGTTTCTTTCAAAATATTCCCCTGTGATACACTAACATGGTAATTAGTGTATCGTCAAAGAAATAAATACACTAACCTGGTAATTAGTGTATCGTCAAAGAAATAAATACACTAACCTGGTAATTAGTGTATCGTCAAAGAAATAAATACACTAACCTGGTAATTAGTGTATCGTCAAAGAAATAAATACACTAACCTGGTAATTAGTGTATCGTCAAAGAAATAAATACACTAACCTGGTAATTAGTGTATCGTCAAAGAAATAAATACACTAACCTGGTAATTAGTGTATCGTCAAAGAAATAAATACACTAACCTGGTAATTAGTGTATCGTCAAAGAAATAAATACACTAACCTGGTAATTAGTGTATCGTCAAAGAAATAAATACACTAACCTGGTAATTAGTGTATCGTCAAAGAAATACATACACTAACCTGGTAATTAGTGTATCGTCAAAGAAATACATACACTAACCTGGTAATTAGTGTATCGTCAAAGAAATACCTACACTGACCTGGTAATTAGTGTATCGTCAAAGAAATAAATACACTAACTTGGTAATTAGTGTATCGTCAAAGAAATAAATACACTAACATGTTAATTAGTGTATCGTCAAAGAAATAAATACACTAACATGGTAATTAGTGTATCGTCAAAGAAATAAATACACTAACATGGTAATTAGTGTATCGTCAAAGAAATAAATACACTAACATGGTAATTAGTGTATCGTCAAAGAAATAAATACACTAACATGGTAATTAGTGTATCGTCAAAGAAATAAATACACTAACATGGTAATTAGTGTATCGTCAAAGAAATAAATACACTAACATGGTAATTAGTGTATCGTCAAAGAAATAAATACACTAACCTGGTAATTAGTGTATCGTCAAAGAAATAAATACACTAACCTGGTAATTAGTGTATCGTCAAAGAAATAAATACACTAACCTGGTAATTAGTGTATCGTCAAAGAAATAAATACACTAACCTGGTAATTAGTGTATCGTCAAAGAAATAAATACACTAACCTGGTAATTAGTGTATCGTCAAAGAAATAAATACACTAACCTGGTAATTAGTGTATCGTCAAAGAAATAAATACACTAACCTGGTAATTAGTGTATCGTCAAAGAAATAAATACACTAACCTGGTAATTAGTGTATCGTCAAAGAAATAAATACACTAACCTGGTAATTAGTGTATCGTCAAAGAAATAAATACACTAACCTGGTAATTAGTGTATCGTCAAAGAAATAAATACACTAACCTGGTAATTAGTGTATCGTCAAAGAAATAAATACACTAACCTGGTAATTAGTGTATCGTCAAAGAAATAAATACACTAACCTGGTAATTAGTGTATCGTCAAAGAAATGAATACACTAACCTGGTAATTAGTGTATCGTCAAAGAAATGAATACACTAACCTGGTAATTAGTGTATCGTCAAAGAAATGAATACACTAACCTGGTAATTAGTGTATCGTCAAAGAAATAAATACACTAACCTGGTAATTAGTGTATCGTCAAAGAAATAAATACACTAACCTGGTAATTAGTGTATCGTCAAAGAAATAAATACACTAACCTGGTAATTAGTGTATCGTCAAAGAAATAAATACACTAACCTGGTAATTAGTGTATCGTCAAAGAAATAAATACACTAACCTGGTAATTAGTGTATCGTCAAAGAAATAAATACACTAACCTGGTAATTAGTGTATCGTCAAAGAAATAAATACACTAACCTGGTAATTAGTGTATCGTCAAAGAAATAAATACACTAACCTGGTAATTAGTGTATCGTCAAAGAAATAAATACACTAACCTGGTAATTAGTGTATCGTCAAAGAAATAAATACACTAACCTGGTAATTAGTGTATCGTCAAAGAAATAAATACACTAACCTGGTAATTAGTGTATCGTCAAAGAAATAAATACACTAACCTGGTAATTAGTGTATCGTCAAAGAAATAAATACACTAACCTGGTAATTAGTGTATCGTCAAAGAAATAAATACACTAACCTGGTAATTAGTGTATCGTCAAAGAAATAAATACACTAACCTGGTAATTAGTGTATCGTCAAAGAAATAAATACACTAACCTGGTAATTAGTGTATCGTCAAAGAAATAAATACACTAACCTGGTAATTAGTGTATCGTCAAAGAAATAAATACACTAACCTGGTAATTAGTGTATCGTCAAAGAAATAAATACACTAACCTGGTAATTAGTGTATCGTCAAAGAAATAAATACACTAACCTGGTAATTAGTGTATCGTCAAAAGTATGATCTCGTCTATAATACATCAAATATTAATCAAGTATTTTCTAAGATAATGATTCATTAAATATGGGGCCATATATGACACTTATAGTCCCCAGTTCTTTTTATGGCATTAACGCCGGATTGCATGCACTGAGTTTTTCTCTTGGTTTCAATGTACACAAACTGTATTTAAAATAAATACAATTATTTACAGAAACATCTCATGCATGCTTGGGTTCTGGTGACATATTCAAATTAGGTAATCACATGACAGTGAAATGTAAATAAAATCACATGTGTTGTTGTTATTGTTTACACTGGAAGTTGGTAACAACAAACATACTAACTCCCTCTGCACATATCCACATTTGGTACAAATATTTAACATAGAGACCTAATGGGCAACTTTTTTGAAAATAGTGTCAAAATTCTGAAATTATTTGTCAGAGTAGGTAGATGATATATGAGTAAATGTGTGAAGAAAAAAAATCAATAAGTTGAACTGTTGATTTTTAATTAATGTTTTAGTCCTGTTTTAAGCTGGTCAAACGGACTATACTATATTGTCCATGTTTATGTTGTCAAGAGAGGACGTTTGGATCCAATTAACCGATTTAACCCCGCCACATTTTTGTGCCTGTTCCAACTGCCTATGTCGTGGTCTTTTTGTGTTCAGTTAAGAATAAGATGAGAGGCGATTGTTTTGTTGAATATTGGTGTAATTGATGATCATCTCTGTTTAAACTTTCTTTTCATACCACATGAATATATTTTTAGCTCACATATGTTAGGTATTGCCATTACTTGGCGTCTGTCGTCGTCGTCGTCCGTCAACTGTTGTAAACTGTCTTTAATAAGTAAGGAGTATGACATTCCCAATACATGTGATACTCATTTACTGACGATGTCCCGTCCTTTGTACGAGTTATGTATTTGGTTCGTCCCTCATAAGTGAACACCCTTCAGGGGGTTGTGGGGTGTCCTTATTCCTATACCGCGGGATTTAGAATTTGGAATAGAAAATACAAGAAACTTCATTGAAATACATAAAAAATGTACATTAATGAACTGATTGAATCCAAACCATACTTGATCTATCAATGATGAGTGTTTGTATTTTGACTGGCTTTACACACCGAAAATATGTATTTATAACATATATGTTATGCGTATTTTGAACGTCGCAATAATCCCTTTATTTCTTTAAATTGTTAATGTGGGGTTTTTGTCTAGATATTACGTCACGAGGATAACGACTTGCTTTAGAATTAGCACAGTAAGTCTTGTTGACAAATCTGTCTGAAAATTTAGGTATAATAATATTTAATCCGCCATTCTATAGACTAATTGCCTGTTTTAACTAATTTTTAAGATTATGGAATAACAAGCCATGCATTACTAAGTTTGTGAGAAACGTATTTCTAGAGGATATTTATAGTTGACATAATAACTATTCTGTAATTCAAATTACTGCCATTAATAAATTTTAAAAAGTTCCTGTTATGTTTGAAGCCACCAATCGATCAGTATAACTACATTAAATTATTGGGGGGAGGGTCGTGATCGTGATCGTATGGTAGATGGATTTACAACTACTTATTCAACCAGTGCCTTTCACCACTGATGTTGTGAGTTCGGATCAGTCTAAATCAGGGCGAGGTGTACAACATTTTGTGATAAAGTTTGTCAGTGGTTTTATTCGGGTACTCCGGTTTCGTCAACCAATAATTCTGACCGCCACGATATAACCGAAATATTATTGAAAATGGCGTTAAACACCATCAAACAAACAAACAAACATTAATTTAGTAATTTATGGGAATATGCACCGACTACGAACTATAGCTAGTTTCCGTGTTTAATTTCACATGTCTTGAGTAAAATCGCTAATTTTCTGTCTGCATTTTTCAAACAGATTTGACATAGCTCTTATAGCTACCGAGATCAAAGGGAGTCAAAAGGGACCAACACCTAAAATTATTTGTTTTGGTTTGTTGTTTCTTTCAAAATATTCCCCTGTGATACACTAACATGGTAATTAGTGTATCGTCAAAGAAATAAATACACTAACCTGGTAATTAGTGTATCGTCAAAGAAATAAATACACTAACCTGGTAATTAGTGTATCGTCAAAGAAATAAATACACTAACCTGGTAATTAGTGTATCGTCAAAGAAATAAATACACTAACCTGGTAATTAGTGTATCGTCAAAGAAATAAATACACTAACCTGGTAATTAGTGTATCGTCAAAGAAATAAATACACTAACTTGGTAATTAGTGTATCGTCAAAGAAATAAATACACTAACATGTTAATTAGTGTATCGTCAAAGAAATAAATACACTAACATGGTAATTAGTGTATCGTCAAAGAAATAAATACACTAACATGGTAATTAGTGTATCGTCAAAGAAATAAATACACTAACATGGTAATTAGTGTATCGTCAAAGAAATAAATACACTAACATGGTAATTAGTGTATCGTCAAAGAAATAAATACACTAACATGGTAATTAGTGTATCGTCAAAGAAATAAATACACTAACATGGTAATTAGTGTATCGTCAAAGAAATAAATACACTAACCTGGTAATTAGTGTATCGTCAAAGAAATAAATACACTAACCTGGTAATTAGTGTATCGTCAAAGAAATAAATACACTAACCTGGTAATTAGTGTATCGTCAAAGAAATAAATACACTAACCTGGTAATTAGTGTATCGTCAAAGAAATAAATACACTAACCTGGTAATTAGTGTATCGTCAAAGAAATAAATACACTAACCTGGTAATTAGTGTATCGTCAAAGAAATAAATACACTAACCTGGTAATTAGTGTATCGTCAAAGAAATAAATACACTAACCTGGTAATTAGTGTATCGTCAAAGAAATAAATACACTAACCTGGTAATTAGTGTATCGTCAAAGAAATAAATACACTAACCTGGTAATTAGTGTATCGTCAAAGAAATAAATACACTAACCTGGTAATTAGTGTATCGTCAAAGAAATAAATACACTAACCTGGTAATTAGTGTATCGTCAAAAAAATAAATACACTAACCTGGTAATTAGTGTATCGTCAAAGAAATGAATACACTAACCTGGTAATTAGTGTATCGTCAAAGAAATAAATACACTAACCTGGTAATTAGTGTATCGTCAAAGAAATAAATACACTAACCTGGTAATTAGTGTATCGTCAAAGAAATAAATACACTAACCTGGTAATTAGTGTATCGTCAAAGAAATAAATACACTAACCTGGTAATTAGTGTATCGTCAAAGAAATAAATACACTAACCTGGTAATTAGTGTATCGTCAAAGAAATAAATACACTAACCTGGTAATTAGTGTATCGTCAAAGAAATAAATACACTAACCTGGTAATTAGTGTATCGTCAAAGAAATAAATACACTAACCTGGTAATTAGTGTATCGTCAAAGAAATAAATACACTAACCTGGTAATTAGTGTATCGTCAAAGAAATAAATACACTAACCTGGTAATTAGTGTATCGTCAAAGAAATAAATACACTAACCTGGTAATTAGTGTATCGTCAAAGAAATAAATACACTAACCTGGTAATTAGTGTATCGTCAAAGAAATAAATACACTAACCTGGTAATTAGTGTATCGTCAAAGAAATAAATACACTAACCTGGTAATTAGTGTATCGTCAAAGAAATAAATACACTAACCTGGTAATTAGTGTATCGTCAAAGAAATAAATACACTAACCTGGTAATTAGTGTATCGTCAAAGAAATAAATACACTAACCTGGTAATTAGTGTATCGTCAAAGAAATAAATACACTAACCTGGTAATTAGTGTATCGTCAAAGAAATAAATACACTAACCTGGTAATTAGTGTATCGTCAAAGAAATAAATACACTAACCTGGTAATTAGTGTATCGTCAAAAGTATGATCTCGTCTATAATACATCAAATATTAATCAAGTATTTTCTAAGATAATGATTCATTAAATATGGGGCCATATATGACACTTATAGTCCCCAGTTCTTTTTATGGCATTAACGCCGGATTGCATGCACTGAGTTTTTCTCTTGGTTTCAATGTACACAAACTGTATTTAAAATAAATACAATTATTTACAGAAACATCTCATGCATGCTTGGGTTCTGGTGACATATTCAAGTTAGGTAATCACATGACAGTGAAATGTAAATAAAATCACATGTGTTGTTGTTATTGTTTACACTGGAAGTTGGTAACAACAAACATACCAACTCCCTCTGCACATATCCACATTTGGTACAAATATTTAACATAGAGACCTAATGGGCAACTTTTTTGAAAATAGTGTCAAAATTCTGAAATTATTTGTCAGAGTAGGTAGATGATATATGAGTAAATGTGTGAAGAAAAAAAATCAATAAGTTGAACTGTTGATTTTTAATTAATGTTTTAGTCCTGTTTTAAGCTGGTCAAACGGACTATACTATATTGTCCATGTTTATGTTGTCAAGAGAGGACGTTTGGATCCAATTAACCGATTTAACCCCGCCACATTTTTGTGCCTGTTCCAACTGCCTATGTCGTGGTCTTTTTGTGTTCAGTTAAGAATAAGATGAGAGGCGATTGTTTTGTTGAATATTGGTGTAATTGATGATCATCTCTGTTTAAACTTTCTTTTCATACCACATGAATATATTTTTAGCTCACATATGTTAGGTATTGCCATTACCTGGCGTCTGTCGTCGTCGTCGTCCGTCAACTGTTGTAAACTGTCTTTAATAAGTAAGGAGTATGACATTCCCAATACATGTGATACTCATTTACTGACGATGTCCCGTCCTTTGTACGAGTTATGTATTTGGTTCGTCCCTCATAAGTGAACACCCTTCAGGGGGTTGTGGGGTGTCCTTATTCCTATACCGCGGGATTTAGAATTTGGAATAGAAAATACAAGAAACTTCATTGAAATACATAAAAAATGTACATTAATGAACTGATTGAATCCAAACCATACTTGATCTATCAATGATGAGTGTTTGTATTTTGACTGGCTTTACACACCGAAAATATGTATTTATAACATATATGTTATGCGTATTTTGAACGTCGCAATAATCCCTTTATTTCTTTAAATTGTTAATGTGGGGTTTTTGTCTAGATATTACGTCACGAGGATAACGACTTGCTTTAGAATTAGCACAGTAAGTCTTGTTGACAAATCTGTCTGAAAATTTAGGTATAATAATATTTAATCCGCCATTCTATAGACTAATTGCCTGTTTTAACTAATTTTTAAGATTATGGAATAACAAGCCATGCATTACTAAGTTTGTGAGAAACGTATTTCTAGAGGATATTTATAGTTGACATAATAACTATTCTGTAATTCAAATTACTGCCATTAATAAATTTTAAAAAGTTCCTGTTATGTTTGAAGCCACCAATCGATCAGTATAACTACATTAAATTATTGGGGGGAGGGTCGTGATCGTGATCGTATGGTAGATGGATTTACAACTACTTATTCAACCAGTGCCTTTCACCACTGATGTTGTGAGTTCGGATCAGTCTAAATCAGGGCGAGGTGTACAACATTTTGTGATAAAGTTTGTCAGTGGTTTTATTCGGGTACTCCGGTTTCGTCAACCAATAATTCTGACCGCCACGATATAACCGAAATATTATTGAAAATGGCGTTAAACACCATCAAACAAACAAACAAACATTAATTTAGTAATTTATGGGAATATGCACCGACTACGAACTATAGCTAGTTTCCGTGTTTAATTTCACATGTCTTGAGTAAAATCGCTAATTTTCTGTCTGCATTTTTCAAACAGATTTGACATAGCTCTTATAGCTACCGAGATCAAAGGGAGTCAAAAGGGACCAACACCTAAAATTATTTGTTTTGGTTTGTTGTTTCTTTCAAAATATTCCCCTGTGATACACTAACATGGTAATTAGTGTATCGTCAAAGAAATAAATACACTAACCTGGTAATTAGTGTATCGTCAAAGAAATAAATACACTAACCTGGTAATTAGTGTATCGTCAAAGAAATAAATACACTAACCTGGTAATTAGTGTATCGTCAAAGAAATAAATACACTAACCTGGTAATTAGTGTATCGTCAAAGAAATAAATACACTAACCTGGTAATTAGTGTATCGTCAAAGAAATAAATACACTAACCTGGTAATTAGTGTATCGTCAAAGAAATAAATACACTAACCTGGTAATTAGTGTATCGTCAAAGAAATAAATACACTAACCTGGTAATTAGTGTATCGTCAAAGAAATAAATACACTAACCTGGTAATTAGTGTATCGTCAAAGAAATACATACACTAACCTGGTAATTAGTGTATCGTCAAAGAAATACATACACTAACCTGGTAATTAGTGTATCGTCAAAGAAATACATACACTGACCTGGTAATTAGTGTATCGTCAAAGAAATAAATACACTAACTTGGTAATTAGTGTATCGTCAAAGAAATAAATACACTAACATGTTAATTAGTGTATCGTCAAAGAAATAAATACACTAACATGGTAATTAGTGTATCGTCAAAGAAATAAATACACTAACATGGTAATTAGTGTATCGTCAAAGAAATAAATACACTAACATGGTAATTAGTGTATCGTCAAAGAAATAAATACACTAACATGGTAATTAGTGTATCGTCAAAGAAATAAATACACTAACATGGTAATTAGTGTATCGTCAAAGAAATAAATACACTAACCTGGTAATTAGTGTATCGTCAAAGAAATAAATACACTAACCTGGTAATTAGTGTATCGTCAAAGAAATAAATACACTAACCTGGTAATTAGTGTATCGTCAAAGAAATAAATACACTAACCTGGTAATTAGTGTATCGTCAAAGAAATAAATACACTAACCTGGTAATTAGTGTATCGTCAAAGAAATAAATACACTAACCTGGTAATTAGTGTATCGTCAAAGAAATAAATACACTAACCTGGTAATTAGTGTATCGTCAAAGAAATAAATACACTAACCTGGTAATTAGTGTATCGTCAAAGAAATAAATACACTAACCTGGTAATTAGTGTATCGTCAAAGAAATAAATACACTAACCTGGTAATTAGTGTATCGTCAAAGAAATAAATACACTAACCTGGTAATTAGTGTATCGTCAAAGAAATAAATACACTAACCTGGTAATTAGTGTATCGTCAAAGAAATAAATACACTAACCTGGTAATTAGTGTATCGTCAAAGAAATAAATACACTAACCTGGTAATTAGTGTATCGTCAAAGAAATAAATACACTAACCTGGTAATTAGTGTATCGTCAAAGAAATAAATACACTAACCTGGTAATTAGTGTATCGTCAAAGAAATAAATACACTAACCTGGTAATTAGTGTATCGTCAAAGAAATAAATACACTAACCTGGTAATTAGTGTATCGTCAAAGAAATAAATACACTAACCTGGTAATTAGTGTATCGTCAAAGAAATAAATACACTAACCTGGTAATTAGTGTATCGTCAAAAAAATAAATACACTAACCTGGTAATTAGTGTATCGTCAAAGAAATAAATACACTAACCTGGTAATTAGTGTATCGTCAAAGAAATAAATACACTAACCTGGTAATTAGTGTATCGTCAAAGAAATAAATACACTAACCTGGTAATTAGTGTATCGTCAAAGAAATAAATACACTAACCTGGTAATTAGTGTATCGTCAAAGAAATAAATACACTAACCTGGTAATTAGTGTATCGTCAAAGAAATAAATACACTAACCTGGTAATTAGTGTATCGTCAGAGAAATAAATACACTAACCTGGTAATTAGTGTATCGTCAAAGAAATAAATACACTAACCTGGTAATTAGTGTATCGTCAAAGAAATAAATACACTAACCTGGTAATTAGTGTATCGTCAAAGAAATAAATACACTAACCTGGTAATTAGTGTATCGTCAAAAGTATGATCTCGTCTATAATACATCAAATATTAATCAAGTATTTTCTAAGATAATGATTCATTAAATATGGGGCCATATATGACACTTATAGTCCCCAGTTCTTTTTATGGCATTAACGCCGGATTGCATGCACTGAGTTTTTCTCTTGGTTTCAATGTACACAAACTGTATTTAAAATAAATACAATTATTTACAGAAACATCTCATGCATGCTTGGGTTCTGGTGACATATTCAAATTAGGTAATCACATGACAGTGAAATGTAAATAAAATCACATGTGTTGTTGTTATTGTTTACACTGGAAGTTGGTAACAACAAACATACTAACTCCCTCTGCACATATCCACATTTGGTACAAATATTTAACATAGAGACCTAATGGGCAACTTTTTTGAAAATAGTGTCAAAATTCTGAAATTATTTGTCAGAGTAGGTAGATGATATATGAGTAAATGTGTGAAGAAAAAAAATCAATAAGTTGAACTGTTGATTTTTAATTAATGTTTTAGTCCTGTTTTAAGCTGGTCAAACGGACTATACTATATTGTCCATGTTTATGTTGTCAAGAGAGGACGTTTGGATCCAATTAACCGATTTAACCCCGCCACATTTTTGTGCCTGTTCCAACTGCCTATGTCGTGGTCTTTTTGTGTTCAGTTAAGAATAAGATGAGAGGCGATTGTTTTGTTGAATATTGGTGTAATTGATGATCATCTCTGTTTAAACTTTCTTTTCATACCACATGAATATATTTTTAGCTCACATATGTTAGGTATTGCCATTACTTGGCGTCTGTCGTCGTCGTCGTCCGTCAACTGTTGTAAACTGTCTTTAATAAGTAAGGAGTATGACATTCCCAATACATGTGATACTCATTTACTGACGATGTCCCGTCCTTTGTACGAGTTATGTATTTGGTTCGTCCCTCATAAGTGAACACCCTTCAGGGGGTTGTGGGGTGTCCTTATTCCTATACCGCGGGATTTAGAATTTGGAATAGAAAATACAAGAAACTTCATTGAAATACATAAAAAATGTACATTAATGAACTGATTGAATCCAAACCATACTTGATCTATCAATGATGAGTGTTTGTATTTTGACTGGCTTTACACACCGAAAATATGTATTTATAACATATATGTTATGCGTATTTTGAACGTCGCAATAATCCCATTATTTCTTTAAATTGTTAATGTGGGGTTTTTGTCTAGATATTACGTCACGAGGATAACGACTTGCTTTAGAATTAGCACAGTAAGTCTTGTTGACAAATCTGTCTGAAAATTTAGGTATAATAATATTTAATCCGCCATTCTATAGACTAATTGCCTGTTTTAACTAATTTTTAAGATTATGGAATAACAAGCCATGCATTACTAAGTTTGTGAGAAACGTATTTCTAGAGGATATTTATAGTTGACATAATAACTATTCTGTAATTCAAATTACTGCCATTAATAAATTTTAAAAAGTTCCTGTTATGTTTGAAGCCACCAATCGATCAGTATAACTACATTAAATTATTGGGGGGAGGGTCGTGATCGTGATCGTATGGTAGATGGATTTACAACTACTTATTCAACCAGTGCCTTTCACCACTGATGTTGTGAGTTCGGATCAGTCTAAATCAGGGCGAGGTGTACAACATTATGTGATAAAGTTTGTCAGTGGTTTTATTCGGGTACTCCGGTTTCGTCAACCAATAATTCTGACCGCCACGATATAACCGAAATATTATTGAAAATGGCGTTAAACACCATCAAACAAACAAACAAACATTAATTTAGTAATTTATGGGAATATTCACCGACTACGAACTATAGCTAGTTTCCGTGTTTAATTTCCCATGTCTTGAGTAAAATCGCTAATTTTCTGTCTGCATTTTTCAAACAGATTTGACATAGCTCTTATAGCTACCGAGATCAAAGGGAGTCAAAAGGGACCAACACCTAAAATTATTTGTTTTGGTTTGTTGTTTCTTTCAAAATATTCCCCTGTGATACACTAACATGGTAATTAGTGTATCGTCAAAGAAATAAATACACTAACCTGGTAATTAGTGTATCGTCAAAGAAATAAATACACTAACCTGGTAATTAGTGTATCGTCAAAGAAATAAATACACTAACCTGGTAATTATTGTATCGTCAAAGAAATAAATACACTAACCTGGTAATTAGTGTATCGTCAAAGAAATAAATACACTAACCTGGTAATTAGTGTATCGTCAAAGAAATAAATACACTAACCTGGTAATTAGTGTATCGTCAAAGAAATAAATACACTAACCTGGTAATTAGTGTATCGTCAAAGAAATAAATACACTAACCTGGTAATTAGTGTATCGTCAAAGAAATAAATACACTAACCTGGTAATTAGTGTATCGTCAAAGAAATAAATACACTAACCTGGTAATTAGTGTATCGTCAAAGAAATAAATACACTAACCTGGTAATTAGTGTATCGTCAAAGAAATAAATACACTAACCTGGTAATTAGTGTATCGTCAAAGAAATAAATACACTAACCTGGTAATTAGTGTATCGTCAAAGAAATAAATACACTAACCTGGTAATTAGTGTATCGTCAAAGAAATAAATACACTAACCTGGTAATTAGTGTATCGTCAAAGAAATAAATACACTAACATGGTAATTAGTGTATCGTCAAAGAAATAAATATCTATATTAGAGTATTGGAAAGAAAATATTGCATATTTTCAGCTATATCATGGCGAGAACAAGTTAATTTTCAATGAGATGATGATGGTCCGCTTTGTACTAGACCAACACGCTGAGTTGGATTTTTATAGTGTTAGCTCACTGAAACAACAGTCCGCGGATAGACATGTCGCTCCACTCGGACACATTATCCTGATTCCGAGACAACCAGTCTTTGTTCTTTCTTCTTAATGTTGCATGCTTAGCAGAGAAGCAGATATAAATTTACAGTCTTTGGTTTTACTCCATCGCGGGTCGAACCCACGATCTACCGCACGCGTGGCGAGCACGCTAACCATTACGCCATCGATGTGGTTGAAAAGAAAAGAAAGATGCAGAAAACATCTAAATTTTTATTATATATTGTGCCCATGGCGACCATTTGTTTTGTCTTATGAAAACCAAACAAAGAACATTTGTAGAGGACGTCGCATGCAGTAGTTGTACTATACCAATTTGTAGTTTCTCAGGAGAAACGGCCATGTTTGTTTTATAGAGGACGTCACTAACATTTGATTTCTGCAATTAATTTATTTTCCAGTTTCTACTGAAATATTAAAGACGACACATACGAACCTACAACGAACGTAAAGTGATGAACAAAGCTCACATAACCTTCGGTCAGGTGAGTTAAAATTAAAGACTTCTAAGGAGGCGGACATAAACAATTTTCAACCCGAATAGGGTTATTCTCCCGAGGATTTTGAAGTTGTTTATAACTTTTGACACTGTGGAATAAACACAATACGTACATTGTCCGTTAAAAAAACTTGTCGAGGGTCACACCCCAGATAAAACAAATTAGTGGTTGTTAGGGTAGAAAATAGGGTTGTTCACCAGTCCTGGGGGAAGTTAAGGTTATCAGTGAACACATCAATAATTGTCAAATTTCATGCCACGATAAATTATCTAATAAAAAACCCATTAATATATAGCGAGTGGGTGATTGCTGTTTAACATTCGATGATATTATAATGGTGTCCGCGTTGTACTAGAACAACAGGCCGAGTTGGATTTTTATAGTGCTATCTCACTGAAACAACAGTCCGAGGGTAGACATGTTGCTCCGCCACTCGGACACATTATCCTGATGCCGAGCCAATCAGTCTTTGTTCTTTCTTCTTTATGCAACGATCTACCGCACTCGATGCGAGCACATTATCCACTACACCACAGATGCGGTTATGTATAATAATGTTTATTATGCGTTGTTTTATCTTTATCTTGCATGGTAAACTACTGTTATCCACACTGTATGTTGAATAATCTGTTGAATAAAATCGATTTATTGATCTTCCGTTATCCAAGTGCACAATGCAGTAGTATCACTGTTGAAATACCTCCGCTTCTGGTCAGTGGGCGACGCCTTCTGGAAACGAATCCTTTCAAACATGAAGAATCACTTTGCTTACATCGTAACCTATAACATAGAAACCGTTCCTGGCTTTTTTGTCAATACCTACCAACTGTCCAAAATGGGGTTGCCTTGTTCAACTGGATAACAAAACAACCTACATTTACATGTTTTTGTACTTACGTGTTCTACATCTTACATTTTTTGAAGAGTTGGAAGTCAGGTACCGTACATGTATGGATTATTTTTCTTTCCCATGTAAGCATAACATGCCTTTATATCCCGCTTGACTTGCCTTCCTGCCTGGAAGTGCATGACTTTCTTCTACAGATAATTAATGACCTACCTTTTTCCTTGTGCATGAAGAAAATCCACAAAGATCACAAACCAGTACTATTGCCGACACAGATAATATGTTCACTTATGCTGGACAAAAGTAGCACGATTGTGGTCTTTGGGTGTCCACACCTACCCCATAGCTCTAAAAGAGTTAGCGGGGTCGCTGCAGTGTGGATCCAAAAACCGGGAACGGTTTCCTGAGTTAAAAAACCCAGGAAGATTACGAAGTAAGCGTCTTAGTACAAGTGATTTTACACCTTCGACAGGATTCTCTTCCAGTCTGCCATTTCCACGACTGACCAAAAGGGGAGATGTGTGACCAGTTCCGGTGCGTACAAGTTTTTAATTTCCTTTTATACCACCTCACGACCTGTGTCGTCATGATACTTAAAATAAATAAACAAACATTTCTTGCTGACGTTTACAACTTGAAACTGACCTTTAATATTGATTCAATACAACGAATCAATATCATTCTATTGCTCTCTTGTCTTATTATAAATTCAAGTTTAAAAATGCTGACGAAGGTAATCTTTCGATACATGTTAGTTGTCTAATCATACGTATCGCTGATCAATATACATAATCTTTTTTTCTACTAGGCCAATCAATTTAATTTTACGATTTTAAACACGTGGTTAAAAATATTAAAGTTTATTTCTAACAACATAAGATTACTCTTTATAATCATTCTATATATAAATGCCAGTCTAAATAATGCTTGCTTCATTTTTTGATAATAACCTTTTGGATTGACAAGGAAGATTGCTTGATCTACCAAAATATACTGTTCTTGACAAGTTTTTCCTACCAAATCTAAACCCACTTTTTTAACATAAATCATTTATTCAACAAATATTTGCACACACATATCAGCAATGTACATTTATACATAATTCATGGTACACTGAAGGAGAACAATTTGTTTTTTAATGACAGACATCCTATAAATTGTAATTAAAGCCTCATTATTTTATCTGTTTCGTTAAAAAAATATATGACCATTAGTCATAGTCCCTGTACTAGGTTGACTGTATTGTTTTAAACATTATATCTTTTCAATTTAAATATCTGTGATCGGGTTAAATATAGATATAGCTTAGGAAGCCATGACACCGACTTCAAAATATTGATATTTTCATGGGCAGTGGGAGTTTACTTTAAAGATTTAGAATTAGAAGGAGAAACACGGTAAGGTTATATATATCATACCCTTTTTAATTTTCACTCCGTCTGGTTAAATAAAAAAAAATGAACAAAAGAAATCCCTGTAATCGTAATTTGACTATTTTTTCAATAAAGGTCGACGACTCTAATAAGACTTATAATACTAAATTTAATCCAATAGAGTTATCTCCCATTTTAAATACTTTCAGAAAATGGTAAAAGTACTTTTGAAATATGGTCCATACCAACGATGAAATGGAGTTTCCCACAATGAGGCCAAAGTAAATGGACTTAAAGGTACTTCAATAATTTGTTTCTTCTTTAATTCTTCAGATTTGTTATCACTACTCACAATCTTTATTCCCACAAACCATCGTTATACATTGGTATAGAGATACAATATATACAGAAAATAAATAAAAACAATAAATACAATAGTAATTACTCAGGAGGTAGTAAACTAGAATTAATGTTTCTGATCAACTGACAAGAGTTTCCTTAATTTTGATTGTGTTTTACTACTTATTCTTTCTTTAAATTTCAAAACATTAATTCTAGTTAAGTACCGTGTTTCAATGCATGATTCTCTTTTGTCATGGAAATAACTGCATCGCATTATAAAATGAAATTCGTCCCCAATTTGATTTTCTTGACAGAGTTGACATTTTCTATTTTCCCTTGCGATATTATTCCATCTTCCAGTTTCTATGGGTAATTTTGTATTGGTGGTTCTAAATTTGCAAAAAGTGAAAATGTCTTTATTTTCTAAAATATTAAAATAGTTTTCAAATTCGAATATTTGTTTATAAAGTCTGTAGTTCAATGCCTTTGGGGAATTTTCTAAATTGCTATTCCATTCTTGTAAAAAATTATCTCAGAGACGTAATTTTACATAAGCAATCACCCACTCAGTATTAAAGTTTATATTCTGAAATGTCCATACATTTAATAAGCCACAATTGTCCAATATATCTTTTACAAATTTTACCCAAGGAGCAGACACATTTCCATTACAAAAGAAACTATGCAAAAGTTTATAAGATATGGTCGACAGCTTGGAAGCTTTTCCAGTAAGTAATTTGCACCAATATGATATTACTCTAGTTTTTATATCTATATAAAGTGGAAAACAACCAAGCTCGCCGTATATCATAAAATTTGGCGTGCTTTGCTTCAAGTGAAGTATTAATTTGCAGAATTTCAAATGAACTACTCAACTTAGATTAAAGTTAAACACCACAGGCGCTTGTGGCATAGAATTACCAGCTTCTTTTTAACTTTTTATATTTATTTTCAACACAATTCCTTTATTTAACAGCAGTTTACATGTACCGCCTCTGTGGTATTGGAGTACATTGTTAAAAGATAATTGAATATATATACATAATTTATATGCAGCAGATCTGTATTTGAATGATAAAATTCCCATGCTACACGAAGCCTAGATATTAAAAAGCTAACAAAGTAAAGCTATATATTGGAGCATAAAAGACAAATGTTAAAAATAGACAAAAGGTTTTAAGAACAGCGTACATTATTTTTGTTCGAACTTGATTGCATAAAATTGTATTGTTTTGTGTGCTAAACCCAATGCGTTGACGATATAAGTTGATCTGTGTGTTTATTGATTTTTTGTGTAGCTATAAATAAACTTCATTCATAACTACGGCTTACAACAGATTTTCTCATGACTATAGCCAATGCAAATATCTCATTTGAGGTCAGTGTAGCTATAAATAAACTTCATTCATATCTACCGTCCTACAACAGATTTTCTGTATACACATCGGCTGTTAAAATGCCGACTATAGCCAATGAAAAGAACTCATTTGAGGTCAAGTTCGTACAAATAACACTATCTTACCTTCTCGCATATTTAAATAACAATACAACACAAGCCCTAGTGGGCTTTTGATAGACAATCACGACCACGACGGTCTCTTGGTTGTGAGTTTAATTCCCCCTGTATATACCGGTAGCTGTACTCCATATAACGTTATCAAGATTTATTTGAAAACACTCAGACACATATACAAGTATAACAAGAGGTAATTTTTTAAATAATATATACATTCAAGACATGACAGAATGAACATACGATGATAAATAATAAATTTGACAGTAAATATAATATAAAGTTACAGCATAATACAGGCAGTTACATATAATCAGAGTAAGGCAGCAGCTTTTCTAATAAAAATTGATAATCGCTTATAAAGTTCTACATTGCAAATAGAAAGAAGACCTTCAAATTTGGCATGATTAGGGTAAGTTCGATAATAATTTGGCAAATACTTATTTCTAAGGGTGATAATGTTTTCATTTTTACAAACTAATAAAAAATGATATTCGTCTCCAATTGTTTCTTTGTATAAATGGCAAATACGCTCTGCTCGAGGTATATTATACCAACGACCAGTTTCTATAGGTAAATGCAGATTTAAAGTTCTAAATTTAGTTATCCAAATTCTGGAGTGTTCCGACAATCTAAGTAAATAGTTCTCAATACAAAAATCCTTTTTGAAAACAGAGTAAAGTTGTCCACGAGAAGAGGAATATATATCACTAAGCCATTTTTGAACGAACTGGTCTCGTAAAATTTTGTTAAATACACTCTTGTCATAAACAGGAAACTGGTTTATAAAAATGAATCCCATGCCAGTTGAATTGAATATAGACTCTATATGATTTAACCATTTGAAACTATACTGATGTTTGGTTTTTAAAAGATACATTAATCTATACAAAACACTACTTAATTTATTTTCATTTAAAACCACCTTGCTCCAAAAAGCGATCATACGAAGTTTCACACGAATTTCAAGCGGAAATCGACCAAGCTCTCCATATATCATAACATGTGGAGTAGTATTTCTAACCTTTAAATCCGTTTACAAAATTTCAACTGAATTTGTTCAATAACTTTTAAATGTTCATATCCCCACACCTCTGGGCCATACAGCAAGATAGGTTCAATCATAGAGTCAAACATTTTCAGTTGCAAGTCAATAGGTATTGATTCATTACGTACCAGTTTATAAATACAATACAATGCTTTATTAGCTTGTTCTACAAGTTTTTTCCTAGTCTGAAAAAAAGTACTGTTATATTTAAATATTATCCCACGATATGAGTATGTATCAACAATATCAAGCGTTTGACCATGTAAAATAAATTTAGGATCTTGTGCAGTTTTCCTTTCTCTAAAAATCATAACTTTTGTTTTTGCAACATTTACTTGTAGTCTCCAAATTTCACAATAAGATTCAAATATATCTAAAGCTTGTTGCATACCTTCTTTTGTTTCAGATAAAATTACCGTATCGTCTGCATATAAAATAACAAAAATTTTATAGAAAATGTGCAGTTCATTTTCTAATTTTTCTTGGATAATCTTAAGTGGTTCTCCATCTAATTGTCTGAAAAAATCTTCTAAATCATTTAAAAATATTGAAAAAAGAAAGGGAAGTAAATTTCCTCCTTGTCGTACACCGGTAAGACAGGGAAAAAAATCAGATTGACTACCATTATATTGAACACAAGACTTAATATCATTATACATATTATAAATTATTTTGAAACATTTCCCTTTTATTTCACAATTTTGTAATTTCCTCCATAACCCTGTTCGCCAAACTGTGTCAAAAGCTTTTTTAAAATCCACGAAGGTGCAATATAACTTTTTACCAAAAGAAAAATACAAATCAATAAGAGCATGTAAAACGAATATATTATCCACAGTTGAATAACCCTTTCTGAAACCAGCTTGATTTTCTGAGATGATATTTAAATCATTTGCAAAAAAGTTTAACCTAGAATTTAAAATAGAAGTAAATAATTTTCCGACACATCTTATAAGTGTAATTGCCTGAAAATTATCAGGATCAGACGGATTTCCTTTATTCTTGTAAACAGGTTTAATAATACCACTTGACCAACTTTCTGGAATTATTCCAGTTTAATACTAAGTTAAAAACCTTACAATATAGAGAAATCAACAATGGAGATGAATGTTTCAAGTACTCCTTCAAAATATTGCCAGTACTGGAACTTTATTATTTTTGAGTTTCCTAATAGCTTCTGTTATTTCTAACTCAGTAATCTTACCATTAAGTATTTCATCATAAACAGGATTTTCACAAATTTGGTTAATATTAATTTCATCATAATCATTAACATCTTCATCACCTGCATTTAATTTATAGTCACTTGATTCTACTGTATACAGTTCACAGACCGTGCATCATATAGATTAGTATAGAAACGATACCTTAATTGAAAAGATTATATTTCTTTTTACAAAGGACTCCTTGGTTCGGCTGGTTTCACAGTTGTCACTCAGAAGACACAAACTAGAGACGCTTGTCAATTGATTATTGATTCCAAGGTGGTCTGGAGCTGTAATATTGCTCAGCTACAAACAGGTACAAATATATATGTTAGTATGATCTACTAGGCAACAACCATTTTATTATCTAAAGAGACAGGGGCTTTGATTAAAAAAATCTCCTGTCTGGCCATTTCCTTAATATTTCAATGTCGTCCGTTCTTTCCTATATTCCGTTTGTAAATCTTGAAGGAAAAGGTAAGTGTATGTATCGACTCAGAGGAAAACAAAAGTCTGTCTTAGCAAGAAATCCCAGTCTCCTGGCAGAAAAGGAAATTGTTGGTTCGTATTGTGTATTGCACGGTTAGTGTTGGGATTTCAAAAACCACATCGTATCCCAATTGTTAAAGCATACAAAAAAAGATGTTTTTAACTTAAATGTCTATAAAATACGAACTATACCAATTTTACTTTGTTTTAGATATATATTTTTTCCCAGTTTTTAATCTTTCAATATATTGGTAACCCATTACACTTTAGTTTGTAATCTTTCAATATATTGGTAACCCATTACACTTTAGTTTTTAATCTTTCAATATATTGGTAACTCAATACACTTTAGTTTTTAATCTTTCAATATATTGGTAACCCATTACACTTTAGTTTTTAATCTTTCAATATATTGGTAGCCCATTACACTTTAGTTTTTAATCTTTCAATATATTGGTAACCCAATACACTTTAGTTTTTAATCTTTCAATATATTGGTAACCCATTACACTTTAGTTTTTAATCTTTCAATATATCGGTAACCCATTACACTTTAGTTTTTAATCTTTCAATATATCGGTAACCCAATACACTTTAGTTTTTAATCTTTCAATATATTGGTAACCCATTACACTTTAGTTTTTAATCTTTCAATATATCGGTAACCCATTACACTTTAGTTTTTAATCTTTCAATATATCGGTAACCCAATACACTTTAGTTTTTAATCTTTCAATATATTGGTAACCCATTACACTTTAGTTTTTAATCTTTCAATATATTGGTAACCCATTACACTTTAGTTTTTAATCTTTCAATATATTGGTAACCCATTACACTTTAGTTTTTAATCTTTCAATATATTGGTAACCCATTACACTTTAGTTTTTAATCTTTCAATATATTGGTAACCCATTACACTTTAGTTTTTAATCTTTCAATATATTGGTAACCCATTACACTTTAGTTTTTAATCTTTCAATATATTGGTAACCCATTACACTTTAGTTTTTAATCTTTCAATATATTGGTAACCCATTACACTTTAGTTTTTAATCTTTCAATATATTGGTAACCCAATACACTTTAGTTTTTAATCTTTCAATATATTGGTAACCCATTATACTTTAGTTTTTAATCTTTCAATATATTGGTAACCCATTACACTTTAGTTTTTAATCTATCAATATATTGGTAACCCAATACACTTTAGTTTTTAATCTTTCAATATATTGGTAACCCATTACACTTTAGTTTTTAATCTTTCAATATATTGGTAACCCATTACACTTTAGTTTTTAATCTTTCAATATATTGGTAACCCATTACACTTTAGTTTTTAATCTTTCAATATATTGGTAACCCATTACACTTTAGTTTTTAATCTTTCAATATATTGGTAACCCATTACACTTTAGTTTTTAATCTTTCAATATATTGGTAACCCATTACACTTTAGTTTTTAATCTTTCAATATATTGGTAACCCATTACACTTTAGTTTTTAATCTTTCAATATATTGGTAACCCATTACACTTTAGTTTTTAATCTTTCAATATATTGGTGACTCATTACACTTTAGTTTTTAATCTTTCAATATATTGGTAACCCATTACACTTTAGTTTTTAATCTTTCAATATATTGGTAACAATTTACACTTTAGTTTTTAATCTTTCAATATATTGGTAACCCAATACACTTTAGTTTTTAATCTTTCAATATATTGGTAACCCATTACACTTTAGTTTTTAATCTTTCAATATATTGGTAACCCATTACACTTTAGTTTTTAATCTTTCAATATATTGGTAACCCATTACACTTTAGTTTTTAATCTTTCAATATATTGGTAACCCATTACACTTTAGTTTTTAATCTTTCAATATATTGGTAACCCATTACACTTTAGTTTTTAATCTTTCAATATATTGGTAACCCAATACACTTTAGTTTTTAATCTTTCAATATATTGGTAACCCAATACACTTTAGTTTTTAATCTTTCAATATATTGGTAACCCATTACACTTTAGTTTTTAATCTTTCAATATATTGGTAACCCAATACACTTTAGTTTTTAATCTTTCAATATATTGGTAACCCAATACACTTTAGTTTTTAATCTTTCAATATATTGGTAACCCATTACACTTTAGTTTTTAATCTTTCAATATATTGGTAACCCATTACACTTTAGTTTTTAATCTTTCAATATATTGGTAACCCATTACACTTTAGTTTTTAATCTTTCAATATATTGGTAACCCATTACACTTTAGTTTTTAATCTTTCAATATATTGGTAACCCATTACACTTTAGTTTTTAATCTTTCAATATATTGGTAACCCATTACACTTTAGTTTTTAATCTTTCAATATATTGGTAAGCCATTACACTTTAGTTTTTAATCTTTCAATATATTGGTAACCCATTACACTTTAGTTTTTAATCTTTCAATATATTGGTAACCCATTACACTTTAGTTTTTAATCTTTCAATATATTGGTAACCCAATACACTTTAGTTTTTAATCTTTCAATATATTGGTAACCCAATACACTTTAGTTTTTAATCTTTCAATATATTGGTAACCCATTACACTTTAGTTTTTAATCTTTCAATATATTGGTAACCCATTACACTTTAGTTTTTAATCTTTCAATATATTGGTAACCCATTACACTTTAGTTTTTAATCTTTCAATATATTGGTAACCCATTACACTTTAGTTTTTAATCTTTCAATATATTGGTAACCCATTACACTTTAGTTTTTAATCTTTCAATATATTGGTAACCCATTACACTTTAGTTTTTAATCTTTCAATATATTGGTAACCCATTACACTTTAGTTTTTAATCTTTCAATATATTGGTAACCCAATACACTTTAGTTTTTAATCTTTCAATATATTGGTAACCCAATACACTTTAGTTTTTAATCTTTCAATATATTGGTAACCCATTACACTTTAGTTTTTAATCTTTCAATATATTGGTAACCCATTACACTTTAGTTTTTAATCTTTCAATATATTGGTAACCCATTACACTTTAGTTTTTAATCTTTCAATATATTGGTAACCCATTACACTTTAGTTTTTAATCTTTCAATATATTGGTAACCCATTACACTTTAGTTTTTAATCTTTCAATATATTGGTAACCCATTACACTTTAGTTTTTAATCTTTCAATATATTGGTAACCCATTACACTTTAGTTTTTAATCTTTCAATATATTGGTAACCCATTACACTTTAGTTTTTAATCTTTCAATATATTGGTAACCCATTACACTTTAGTTTCGCTATAAAATGAAAACCCAAAAATACCACAATGTCGGAACATTTGTTTATAAATCGAAAATGAGATATACAATTTATTTGCTGATGTCATTAGAGCGACATTTAGCTGTGGGTAATGATATTCTTACTCCCAGCACTTATTTATTTAATTATTTGTCAATATTTGTAAACCTTTGATGTTTCATAGCACCCAGAGGTAAATTGTGCACATGTATAATATAGATATAATAATAAAAAAATAAAAAAAGATTGAGCAACACGGACCCAATAAAGACCATATGAATTGACTGTATCTTTGGTGATATCCTTGTGTAATGCCATATGAGGAGGTATGCCTTTGAGTGTGCCAGTTATCAGCTATTAGGTTTACTGACGTGATTGCCCAATAATTATGGCAAAATATATATTGAAAGGATACAGCCACAATTAAAAAAAATGTTTAAAGCATTAAAAGATAAAATATGCATTTAACGTCTTTTTTCATCTGGGTGATGAGAAGTATATACTATAACATACATGTGACTGAATGCCATACATTATGTATTACAGTAATACTTTGGTATGATACTGAAACATTCACCATCATTTTTTTCAGGAGGTACCGGAACACATGATAAAATTTGTCTGGATGCTTTGAGTGCTTTGAAGCGTTTCCGGAAAGAAAATTAACATAAAAAGTATCAGTTGGTAATATAGTACCAGCATGTCAAGAAAAACTGAAAAAGTCATCATACGATTCGGGCCCTATGGACCATGAGGAAGAGTGAAACACAGGACGGAACGATTGGGTGGATTAATTAGTAAGTTATTTAAATAGATATCCATGTATCTAATTATCCAGTTTAACTCGCCATATGTATTAGTCTGTCCAATATCAGGACATAGATTTTCATTGGTTTTTGGTAGTGATTCTTTATGCTGTGCAAGTTTTATATGAACGAGATGGGTGTACATGTCATGCATGTAGTTGGTGAAATTGTCAATTGAAATTGACTGTTCTTGAGTGGTGTGGTTATTATTAAAGCTAAGGTTCTCCTCCCGCGACCTTATCTGATTTTAGCTATCCTGTTTAGGTTCTCCTCCCTCGATCTTATCTGATTTTAGCTATCCTGTTTAGGTTCTCCTCCCTCGACCTTATCTGATTTTAGCTATCCTGTTTAGGTTCTCCTCCCACGACCTTATCTGATTTTAGCTATCCTGTTTAGGTTCTCCTGCCTCGATCTTATCTGATTTTAGCTATCCTGTTTAGGTTCTCCTCCCTCGACCTTATCTGATTTTAGCTATCCTGTTTAGGTTCTCCTCCCTCGACCTTATCTGATTTTAGCTATCCTGTTTAGGTTCTCCTCCCTCGACCTTATCTGATTTTAGCTATCCTGTTTAGGTTCTCCTCCCTCGACCTTATCTGATTTTAGCTATCCTGTTTAGGTTCTCCTCCCTCGACCTTATCTGATTTTAGCTATCCTGTTTAGGTTCTCCTCCCTCGACTTTATCTGATTTTAGCTATCCTGTTTAGGTTCTCCTCCCTCGACCTTATCTGATTTTAGCTATCCTGTTTAGGTTCTCCTCCCTCGACCTTATCTGATTTTAGCTATGCTGTGTAGGTTCTCCTCCCTCGACCTTATCTGATTTTAGCTATCCTGTTTAGGTTCTCCTCCCTCGACCTTATCTGATTTTAGCTATCCTGTTTAGGTTCTCCTCCCTCGATCTTATCTGATTTTAGCTATCCTGTTTAGGTTCTCCTCCCTCGACCTTATCTGATTTTAGCTATCCTGTTTAGGTTCTTCTCCCTCGACCTTATCTGATTTTAGCTATCCTGTGTAGGTTCTCCTCCCTCCACCTTATCTGATTTTAGCTATCCTGTTTAGGTTCTCCTCCCTCGACCTTATCTGATTTTAGCTATCCTGTTTAGGTTCTCCTCCCTCGACCTTATCTGATTTTAGCTATCCTGTGTAGGTTTTCCTCCCTCCACCTTATCTGATTTTAGCTATCCTGTTTAGGTTCTCCTCCCTCGACCTTATCTGATTTTAGCTATCTTGTTTAGGTTCTCCTCCCTCGACCTTATCTGATTTTAGCTATCCTGTTTAGGTTCTCCTCCCTCGACCTTATCTGATTTTAGCTATCATGTTTAGGTTCTCCTCCCTCGACCTTATCTGATTTTAGCTATCCTGTTTAGGTTCTCCTCCCTCGACCTTATCTGATTTTAGCTATCCTGTTTAGGTTCTCCTCCCTCGATCTTATCTGATTTTAGCTATCCTGTTTAGGTTCTCCTCCCTCGACCTTATCTGATTTTAGCTATCCTGTGTAGGTTCTCCTCCCTCCACCTTATCTGATTTTAGCTATCCTGTTTAGATTCTCCTCCCTCGACCTTATCTGATTTTAGCTATCCTGTTTAGGTTCTTCTCCCTCGACCTTATCTGATTTTAGCTATCCTGTGTAGGTTCTCCTCCCTCCACCTTATCTGATTTTAGCTATCCTGTTTAGGTTCTCCTCCCTCGACCTTATCTGATTTTAGCTATCCTGTTTAGGTTCTCCTCCTTCGACCTTATCTGATTTTAGCTATCCTGTGTAGGTTTTCCTCCCTCCACCTTATCTGATTTTAGCTATCCTGTTTAGGTTCTCCTCCCTCGACCTTATCTGATTTTAGCTATCCTGTTTAGGTTCTCCTCCCTCGACCTTATCTGATTTTAGCTATCCTGTTTAGGTTCTCCTCCCTCAACCTTATCTGATTTTAGCTATCATGTTTAGGTTCTCCTCCCTCGACCTTATCTGATTTTAGCTATCCTGTTTAGGCTCTTTGGATTTATTGCTCCCCAAGCACCTGATAAAGATTGTAACAGAAACGATGCACACTAAATTAGATACATGTATATACATTACTTTTATATCCAGATTAATTTACTATGTCAACAATGCAGTTGTTCGTTAATTGATTAGAGTATTATTGTGTGTGCTGTGTGTGTGTTCTAATATTGTTGAAAGTAGGTTAAACACCATAGCTCTAGCCACTGTAATTATGTAACAATTATAACGTGTTTATGATGATTTGAGCATGTTATAATTTGTATAAAAAGTGTATGTGAATATACTGCAATTTGAACACAGTAAAACAAGATAAAAACATGTTATGATTTGATTGGATTAAATTCCTATAAACATAAAGAGTTACCGTATTTCATTAATTAACATTGGTCATTGGATGTTTGAATCCTATTTGATTGTTATAATTCAAATTCAATTATTTAATTAGATAAAGCAGATCTAATATAATGTTCTGATCCACATTGTACAACAAGAACGTGACATATTATAACACTACTTAACAATGACATATTATAACACTACTTAACAACGACATATTATAACACTACTTAACAACAACATATTATAACACTACTTAACAAAGACATTTTATAACACTACATAACAACGACATGTTATAACACTACTTAACAACGACATATTATAACACTACTTAACAATGACATATTATAACACTACTTAACAACGACATATTATAACACTACTTAACAACGACATATTATAACACTACTTAACAATGACATATTATAACACTACTTAACAACGACATATTAAAACACTACTTAACAATGACATATTATAGCACTACTTAACAACGACATATTATAACACTACTTAACAACGACATATTATAACACTACTTAACAACGACATATTATAACACTACTTAACAACGACATATTATAATACTACTTAACAACGACATATTATAATACTACTTAACAATGACATATTATAACACTACTTAACAACAACATATTATAACACTACTTAACAACGACATATTATAACACTACTTAACAACGACATATTATAACACTACTGAACGACATATTAAAACACTACTTAACAATGACATATTATAACACTACTTAACAACGACATATTATAACTCTACTTAACAACGACATATTATAACACTACTTAACAATGGCATATTATAACACTACTTAACAACGACATATTATAGCACTACTTAACAATGACATATTATACACTACTTAACAACGACATATTATAACATTACTTAACAATGACATATTATAACACTACTTAACAACAACATATTATAACACTACTTAACAACAACATATTATAACACTACTTAACAATGACATATTATAACACTACTTAACAACGACATATTATAACACTACTTAACAACAACATATTATAACACTACTTAACAATGACATATTATAACACTACTTAACAACGACATATTATAACACTACTTAACAACGACATATTATAACACTACTTAACAACAACATATTATAACACTACTTAACAATGACATATTATAACACTACTTAACAATGACATATTATAACACTACTTAACAACGACATATTATAACACTACTTAACAATGACATATTATAACACTACTTAACAACGACATATTATAACACTACTTAACAACGACATATTATAACACTACTTAACAACGACATATTAAAACACTACTTAACAATGACATATTATAGCACTACTTAACAACGACATATTATAACACTACTTAACAACGACATATTATAATACTACTTAACAACGACATATTATAACACTACTTAACAACGACATATTATAATACTACTTAACAACGACATATTATAACACTACTTAACAACGACATATTATAATACTACTTAACAACGACATATTATAACACTACTTAACAACGACATATTATATCACTACTTAACAACGACATATTATAACACTACTTAACAACAACATATTATAACACTACTTAACAACGACATATTATAACACTACTTAACAACGACATATTATAACACTACTTAACAACGACATATTATAACACTACTTAACAACAACATATTATAACACTACTTAACAACGACATATTATAACACTACTTAACAACGACATATTATAACACTACTTAACAACGACATATTATAACACTACTTAATAACGACATATTATAACACTACTTAACAATGACATATTATAACACTACTTAACAACGACATATTATAACACTACTTAACAACAACATATTATAACACTACTTAACAATGACATATTATAACACTACTTAACAATGACATATTATAACACTACTTAACAACAACATATTATAACACTACTTAACAATGACATATTATAACACTACTTAAGAACGACATATTATAACACTACTTAACAACGACATATTATAACACTACTTAACAACGACATATTATAACACTACTTAACAACGACATATTAAAACACTACTTAACAATGACATATTATAGCTCTACTTAACAACGACATATTATAACACTACTTAACAACGACATATTATAACACTACTTAACAACGACATATTATAACACTACTTAACAACGACATATTATAATACTACTTAACAACGACATATTATAATACTACTTAACAACGACATATTATAACACTACTTAACAACAACATATTATAACACTACTTAACAATGACATATTATAACACTACTTAACAACGACATATTATAATTCTACTGAACGACATATTAAAACACTACTTAACAATGACATATTATAACACTACTTAACAACGACATATTATAACACTACTTAACAACGACATATTATATCACTACTTAACAACAACATATTATAGCACTACTTAACAACGACATATTATAACACTACTTAACAACGACATATTATAACACTACTTAACAACGACATATTATAATACTACTTAACAACGACATACTATAATATTACTTAACAATGACATATTATAACACTACTTAACAACAACATATTATAACACTACTTAACAACGACATATTATAACACTACTTAACAATGACATATTATAACACTACTGAACGACATATTAAAACACTACTTAACAATGACATTTTTTAACACTACTTAACAACGACATATTATAACACTACTTAACAACGACATATTATAACACTACTTAACAATGACATATTATAACATTACTTAACAATGACATATTATAGCACTACTTAACAACGACATATTATAACACTACTTAACAACGACATATTATAACACTACTTAACAACGACATATTATAATACTACTTAACAACGACATATTGTAATACTACTTAACAACGACATATTATAACATTACTTAACAACGACATATTATAACACTACTTAACAACGACATATTATAACACTACTTAACAACGACATATTATAACACTACTTAGCAATGACACATTATAACACTACTTAACAACGACATATTATAACACTACTTAACAACAACATATTATAATACTACTTAGCAACGACATATGAGCAAAATAATAGTAATTCATAATAATTTTTAATTATAGATGAAGGAACAATAAAAGCCTAATTGACATAGAGCAGATTGTTCTGACATTTACCAAGTTGTCAAGAATTTATCAGATTAATACAAAAGGTTAAAAACATTATTATTTGACGAATTCATAAGTAGTTTGGTTTAGGTTTGGTTTATGGTGTTTAACGCCACTTTCAACAATATTTCAGTTATATCATGGAGGTTATATTTATTGGTTGAAGAAACCGGAGAACCTGGAGAAAACCACCAACCTGTCGCAAGCCACTGACAATTCCTAAATACATTATGCTTCTCTCAAAATATAAAGGACACTATGAAAGAACATGTGCTTCTTCCTCTATTGTGTCCTTACAAAATTTGCTAAATCATTAAGAAGCTCAAAATCTTTGGTTTACAATTATACCTCCAAGTGAGTGTCCACTTATTCTTATTTTTGTGAGTAACGACCGGCCAATATCAAATCTGAGATAAAATTTCAGGTGAAATGGTGATTACATTTTACTATAAAATCATATTTTGCTTTGATAAATTTTTTCTAATTTATGCAAATTATTATATATATTGGCAAATTTGAATATCGAAAACTGGCAGCATTTTCAATTCACTCTGCCCGTGCCACATACCATAGTTTTGTTAAATATGGATTAAAGAAGACCAGGGAAAAGTATTTGAATTACATATTTTAATACAAAATGACACAGCTTAATATTTTATTTATTTTTTATTTTTTTAGAAACGATCAAGAAGTTAGGGATGGAGACACAACTATTACAGATGCAGACCGTTGAAGCGTTACAAATTGCAGTGAAGGGTAGAATAGTGTGGAAAGACAACATTAAGTCTCTATCAGAAGGTAGTCTTATCTATGTTCCGTTCTCCATAGCCAAGTCCCCATACACTTGCCAAAAGAAGAAATAGGATGGGTTGGGTTTATGGTGTTTCACGCCACATTCAACAATATTTCAGTTAGATAGTAGCGACCAGTTGTTTTGATGGAGAAAACCGAAGCACCCTGAAAAAACAACCGTCCTGGAAAAGACAAACTATGGTCAATAAAACATGACACAACAAAATAAAGACCGAGCAACACAAACACTGCTAAAAAACAGGGATTAACTCAAGTATTCCGGAAGTATAAACATTTCCTGCTTCACGGGAAAATAATTTGTTTCCGGTTAAATGCAGAAAGTGATTAAAGATTTGACCTGAAATTTTAATAGTACATCTAATCCGACTCACCAAGGGACCAGGGAAATGTGTCAAATTGTACAGGATGTCAGAATACTCAGGTCACCAAGGGACCAGGGAAATGTGTCAAATTGTACAGGATGTCAGAATACTCAGGTCACCAAGGGACCAGGGAAATGTGTCAAATTGTACAGGATGTCAGAATACTCAGGTCACCAAGGGACCAGGGAAATGTGTCAAATTGTACAGGATGTCAGAATACTCAGGTCACCAAGGGACCAGGGAAATGTGTCAAATTGTACAGGATGTCAGAATACTCAGGTTTTATTTTAGTTAACTGTTATACTTTGGGACCATCAATATTTGCAGATGTCACAGGATGTGCGAAAACTCAGATGTCGGAGCACACAATTTTCACTGTATATGCACTAATAACAAACAGATTGGTAAATGGTACTATTTAACAAATAGTTAGATTGTACTATTTAACAAATAGTTAGATTGTACTATTTAACAAATAGTTAGATTGTACTATTTAACAAATAGTTAGATTGTACTATTTAACAAATAGTTAGATTGTACTATTTAACAAATAGTTAGATTGTACTATTTTATAATTAGTCCAATCTTATTAATTTAGTCACAAAAATAAAGACAGTAGAATGTAGTTCAAGTTATAAAATTATAAATACATTAAAAAAAGTTTAAATTTTCAAGAATTTTTTATACATGCATTTTATTTTCATATTCATAGATGATTCCAGCCAATCAGAAGATCCTGTGTGTCTGTCCATTGTTGACAGGATTGTGTCAGCAGTACAATAAAGGCAACTTTTTATTAGTGGTAATGGTATTTTGAGCGTTTGACAATACTGTGTTAAATATTCCAAATACACTGGAAGATACAGTGTTTGATTGAACTCAATATTCATTCTACTAACACATAATCTAATGTTACATTTTATTTGTAAATTAGAAACATATGTTTTATTTCTTTAGAACAATTAAAAGCAATTTAAGTACAATTTATCTTATTTTTTCCTTCATGTTATTAGTTTTTAATTGTTTTTTTTTCCTTTTTTTGTCTTGCTTTGTTTTTTGTTTGTTTTTGGTGTTTTTGTGTGTGTGTGGGGGGGGGGGGGGGAGGGGGGGGGGAGTGAAGGAACTTTCCTTTTAACATTGGTGTTATAGGTATTGGAATGAAAATTAATAACTCTGAATATTTACTTAGTCAATATGCAGATGACTCATCTCTTATTTTAGATGGGGGTGATGACTCGCTTAGAAAATCTCTATGTATTTTAGAAAAATTCTCAGAATGTGCAGGATTAAAAGCAAATTTAGATAAAACTGAAGTCATATGGATTGGATCAAAGGTACATTCAAAAGAAAGATTATTGCCAGGAGAAAATTTAAAATGGAACCAATCGGGAAAATTTAAATTACTTGGTATCAACTATGATCTTTTTACTGAAGACAAAACAGCTATAAATTTTAAACAAAAAATAGAAAAAATAAGAACATTGTTAAATTCTTGGATTTATCGGGATCTGACTTATATGGGAAAAAATACAGTAATAAAATCTTTAGCAATGCCAATCTTAATCCAATCTCTCACTGTTTTGCCCAACCCTTCAGATAAAATAATAAATGAAATACAGAACATTTTCTATTCATTCTTATGGAGCGGAAAGCCAGACAAAATTAAACGGAAAGTTATTATTGGCCAGTATGAGGAGGGGGGGGACTTAAAATGCCACATACAGAATCTTTTTGCCACAGACTGAAAATGGTATGGATAAATAAAATATTGGACCCTTAAAAATAGCTCCATGGAAAACATTATTTATTGATCAGTATAATAAATATGGGGCGGATAAAATATGGATGTTAGACCAATATGGACTTTCAAAAGTCGCATCACACTTCAACAGATCTTGGACTGATATCTTTCAAAACTGGGGAAAATTAAGGGAGAGGTCTTCCGAAAGTGATGATATCCCTACAAATATTTTAACCCAATCCATATGGTTTAATAAAAAGTTAAAAATTGATAACACCATTGTTTTTTTATTATAAATGGTGTGATGAAGGAATATTTTTTATAAATGATTTACTTGATGAGAACAATGAATTTCTTTCCTTCAATCGATTAAAAGAAATTTATGGGATAGAAACCACCTTTTTACAGTATATGGGAATTTTACATATGATACCACAAATTTGGAAGGTTAGAATTAAACTTACAAAAAAAATCACAGTGATAACTTGTGAAAATTTTGAATATGTAAAAAAAAAAACAAGAAATCGTGCCAATATTTCTACAGAAAAATTTTGTTAAACCACATTGAACCACCAACAAAACAACAAGAAAGTTGGAGAGAAGAATTAAATACAGAAATTGTGAACTGGGATATGATCTACAAAATTCCTTTCTATTGTACAAAAAACAATCAATTTTCTGTATTTCAATACAAAATATTGCATAGAATTTTGAGTACTAATTCCCTCCTGTTTAAATGTAAATTAAAAGAGACCCAAGATTGTAACTTTTGTAATGAAACAAAAGAAACAATTTTGCACTTATTCTGGGAATGTAATATTGTCAAAAATCTATGGCTGGAAATGGCAGAAATATTAAAAAACAAGTGTAATATAGAAATTCCTATTTCAAGACAACATATAATACTTGGATCAGCCATGTAGAAATTCCTATTTCAAGACAACATATAATACTTGGATCAGACATGTAGAAATTCCTATTTCAAGACAACATATAATACTTGGATCAGACATGTAGAAATTCCTATTTCAGCACAACATATAATACTTGGATCAGACATGTAGAAATTCCTATTTCAAGACAACATATAATACTTGGATCAGACATGTAGAAATTCCTATTTCAGCACAACATATAATACTTGGATCAGACATGTAGAAATTCCTATTTCAAGACAACATATAATACTTGGATCAGACATGTAGAAATTCCTATTTCAGCACAACATATAATACTTGGATCAGACATGTAGAAATTCCTATTTCAAGACAACATATAATACTTGGATCAGACATGTAGAAATTCCTATTTCAAGACAACATATAATACTTGGATCAGACATGCTTGATTATTCTATTAATCTATTCATTGTTCTCATTAAGTATTACATATACTCTTGTAGATTTTCTGGACAAAAACCATGTGTATCAGGTGTAGTAAATATATTAAAACTACATATGAAATTGAAGTTCAGTCTGCCTCTTTCTATCAGACCCCTGCAATTAGAGAAAGAATTGTGAAGAAATGGGAAGATATTAAGATAATATTGATATAAGGGAAGTAACTCAAAATATACACTGTTCTAGACAAATTCTAAATCGATGCACCACACATTATGGAGTCCAGGACAGTGGGAAAGTGCATCCAAAATGACTATTATTGTATTGTATTGTATATTATAAAGATAGTTCAGTTATTGATGAAAACCATTTTTAAGTTTATGAAGTATGTAATTTCTATTTCGAAAACTAGACCTTTTTGAAAATTATCTACTTTTTATTAGTTGATTATTTAAATTAACAATGATGGTAACACAAGCAAACAATGTATTTGAATGTACACTGTATGGCAAATGTTTTATAATGCTAATAGGTAACAACTGACACTGTCCTGCTAACTATATCTGTAATGTATTATATGTATAATGTGGAAGTAGAAAATAAAAAATAAATTATAAAAAAAAAAAAGTTACGGTTACCTACATGTATGTCTGAGGGAGAAGAACCTTAGTTTTAATAATAATTACAGCTAAGATGTAAAACGACAATCAATCGACTGATCTCAGTACCTGGTGCATTCATTTACGTCTGGTCAGAGTAGCGACTTCTTTATGTTATTTTTACAAGAGTGTTTATAAAAATGACATTAAATTCACTCAGTTAATACTGGATGTCACCAGCCCTACTCTTCCAATGAGGTTTCAAACAGATGAACTAATACATGAAATTGAATCTCTTACTAGAGGACTGTGCTTTGCATTACATCATGAGCGTTGCAGACTGTTAGAGATTGCTGTAAGGCCTTATTGACATGGGTATTCTCAGGGCTCCTGTCATTACTAGTTCTATATGGATGTTAAATTAAATTTTACCTTTTAAGAATAAGATAATGGTAAATTTATTATAAATCTTACCTTAAGGATAAGACTATGGTCACTTTAATATATTTTACCTTTTATGGATAGGACAACTGTCAATTTTACCCTTTAAAGATAAAGGTTAATTTAATAAAAATTTAATCTGATTTTATAGTATGGATGTAATTAAAGTCGACCTATACCTTTAAGGATATGATTATGGTTACTTTGTTATATTTTACCTTTTAAGATAAGACAACTGTCAATTTTACTTTTTAAAGATAAGGGTTAATTTAATAAAAAATTTGTCTGATTTTTAAGTGTGGATGTTATTAGTTCAGGGGCGGATCCAGGATTTCAAGTTAGGGGGGGTGCACTTAAAAAAATTGAGCCGAGCGGAGGGAGGCGCGAAAATTGTTGGGGCATTTCGTGTGAAAAAACACGATTTTACGCAAAAAAATCATATTTTTTCCAATTTTAGGGGGGGGGGGGGGGGGGGGGGCGCACGCCGGGCACGTCCCCCCTGGATCTGCCCCTGTAGTTGACCTATACCTTTAAGGACATGACTGTGTTCAATTTGTTATATTTTACCTTTTAAGGATAAGACAACTGTCAATTTTACCTTTTAAAGATAAGGGTTAATTTAATAAAAATTTAGCCTGATTTTTAAAGTATGGATATTATTAAAGTCGACCTATAGATATCATTCTTGACTTTATAGGTGGTTTTAAATACAACTTGCATGCTATTACAATACCTAGTATAAATTCTTCAATATCTATTAGGTGAACTTTTTTTATCTTTTAAAATTGAGAGATCCTAATAAATCAGGGGTGCTGGACATATATATATACTAGGGTGACATACGTACATGTATGAGCGGAAACCATTGTGATAATTGGAAGAAATGGAAATGAACAATTTGTATTGACAGTGAAAGTCTGATCAAATGCTTTGTCCAAGGGACTGCAGAATACTGCTTATACAGCTTACATAGATACACTGTATATAACTTACAAGCTGTGATTATGGAAAATTCTATCTGCAGTGGCGGAATACATGTATAAATCATATAAACGGTGGTGGTTACCGATGAAAACTAGTGGTGGAGGTTATTAATCTTTTAAATTCCTGAACTATACTGAACTTAGATTCCTGAATTCTGAAATTGGTGAACAATTTTCATGAATTGATTGATACATATGCAGCACACTTGCCTAAAGTGGTTCTCCGATCTACACATAAAGAAGAAGAAGAGATTCCACCATACATGCATCAACGATCTCCAGTGGAATAATCTAGCTTGTATTTCTGTTTATCGGTAATTTGTTACAGTTTCCTTTGATCTTTACTACCCGATAAATTTAGTAACAACGTTCAGTTGACCACCGACTCGTGATACTAGAAATTATCAGCTGTTGATCATTTGTCATGCGCGGTCTAACGTGACGTCACTAAACCTAAAAAGGTCAAAACACAACAACAAAAATCACAAAGCCGTGTTAAAATTGTGAAATTACCGATAAAAAAATTATTAGTATTAAAAAAAAATGGTCAAAACACAACAAAAAAAAATCACAAAGCTGTGTTAAAATTGTGAAATTGCCGATAAAAAAATGGTTAGTATTTTTTTCGCTCGAGCTCATCTGATATGGACCTGATAATCCTTGTCTTGCGAAAAAAAATACTAATATGAGACAGGCAACCTGTTTGAAGGACGAAGATATCATCATCTTTTTCTCAATATTTATTAAATTTAAATATGTATATATGAAAGGTCATTAACAACAAGATATGATTATAATCTAACGATTATGAAGTCTCCCAAACCGGCCACTGACACTATCTACCCATATATCAAATTTTGATGATATCGGACAATGTTGAATTTTTACCCCCCATTTTGAAAATGGCAGACATCTTGAAAATTTTGAAAACGCAGAATTGCTCCTCTAATGGTGACCTATCACTATGTCAAAATTTATGTCTCTATCATTATCCAGTTAGAAGTTATCAACATTAATGTACGAAATTTCAAGTTTCCCATAGGATTCTATAGTAACCCCTACCCCCTTTGAACCCCCCAAAATATAGCTTTGACCCCCTTTACCACAAATCTGAAAACTGTAGGATAAACTAGAAACATATATCTATAACTCCACCAAGTTTCATGAAATTCTGTCCTGTAGTTCCTGAGATCTGTCGTGGACAAGTTCATGGTGCACGGAAAGAAAGGAGAATAACAAGGAGAAGAAGAAGAATAATAATAATAAGAAACGGAGCAAAAACAATAAGTCTCCAAACGTTGTTTGGGAGACTTAATAACGTAAATATGTAATGTTGGGTGTGTGTGCGCGACGCGTCTCTGGAATAACCTTGAACATGTACACGCCGACAGTCAACGACTGGAAAACCAATAATTTTAAAGTCCTGGGGAGCAAATACAATTGTTGAAATTATTTAAAGAAATCCCGATTCATTTCAAATATGATAATAAAATATAAATTTGAACTTAATGCATGACGACTATGATATACAATGTACATTAATATCTACACTTCTGAAGTAAAAAATAGAAAATTGTGAGACGTGAAACCCATTAAGATAATTTATTATTATTATTATTGTCATCTCTTGCAATATTTTAACTAGATCGTGGGGTAGATTTTTAAAATTTTCATTTTTATTATTAAGTTATTAAAATTAATAAAAGACATTATAGTGATATCAACAAACAAATCGGTTAGAGTAAAGGAAAAACCAATGTCGTAGACTAAGAATAGAAATTTCCACATCTTTAATTACCCTTTGGTTTTCTTTATTTTCATTTAAAAACCGTTAGATTGCATCCCCTGTGATATTTGTGCATACCGTTCTTCGGATATCATATATATAATACCCTCACAAGAATAGGACAGTTCTTAATACCACCTTAGAAACAGTGCAAATTATGTAATTCCCCGTTGTAGATTATCCCTGATCAATATATCCTTTTCCTTTTCCACACTAAGATCTTGGAATTCTATTGATTTAGAAAAACAGAACTATTCCGACATATTCTGGGTTTAAAAGAACTTTAATTAACAAAATGGATGTTAATAAGTGGCACTCCTTTGGTCAAAGAAAATCTAATATTATTCACACCCAACTTCGGCATAACAATAGTAGTCTTGATTACGAATAAGGGTAATAACAAAATTACCGAACTCCGAACAATCTTACAAAGGGAAAGTCAAAACTCATAAGTATATAAACAGACAAAATCAGTCAACAACCGGAAAACTGTGAAAATCGTAATGACCCTGACTTGGTACAGGCATTTCTAAAGAAATGGTGGGTTGAAACAGATTTTAAAGCGCCAAACCTCCCACTTTCATTACGACTCAAAGGTTCCGGCTGTCACTATAACAGTATTTATAACAATACTGAAACAAAATAGGTAAACTAGTTGTCAAAGCAGTACCAAACCCAGTGAAGCAAATGTCAAAAACAATTTTACGTCACACATTGATAAAAAAATATTTTTGACATTTTTGTTCACTTCCTTATCTTTATACATTTTCACTATATGAAAATGCATCGTTTATCATCGTCTCTGCAGAGACGGAATATATTTCGACAAGATCTTGGTATCGGAATATAAACTTTTTAAGAGATCGAATAAGGCGAATCTTTTTATAGCCCTGGTCCAGTAGCCTGTTTCTCAGATGAAGATGACGTTTCAGGAAATCAGAATAATTGCTACTGGCCCTTGCATAGCGAATCCATTGCGAGATGTAAACACCATATGCAGGAGAAGCTGGTATATTGCTGCACAAATTTGGAAAATTTATGATTTTAAAATTGAAGTCGTACCGTTTATCATAAATGTTAGTACTGAGTTGACCACTGTCGTCAAATTCGAGGTATAAGTCCAATGAACTAGGCTGTAGATATGCATTGGAGTGTGAACACTGTTATCACCTTTTTCCTTTATACGATAATATTACGATCTACAAACATTAAACATAAAACTAAAGATCGAGCAAGACGAACCCCAACTCGGGTGCTCCGGAAGGGTAGGCAGTTCCTGTTCCACTAGTAGCACCCGTCGTGTTATTCTAGTGATAAGTCATGAATGAGGAAAGGAACGGGAAGTGTTTACGACAAGTGTAATATATCCGTGGTCATTTGTGACATAGATATTCCATAACGGTCAACCAAGTCATAGTGGCGACCGTAAAACTTTCGAAGTGATGACTTTAGCTTAACCAAGATGAACCTTTGGTTCAGTAGCTTCCTTGCAGCTTCCCAACAACCCTCTATCAAGGAAATGCTGATAGGAACCACAAGCTCTGGAATATCGTATCAACTCGGAGAAATATACTCCATATGCAGGTGCTGCTGGAATGTTGTTACATATAAATAGAAAGCTCACAAGGGGAAAATTGAAATAATCTCTTTTGTCGTAAAGTTTCGTTCTTAACCGCCCCTACTGTCAATTTCGAGGTGTCGGTCAAGGTACGAAGCAGACCTATCTGTATCTGTGATGTCCTTTATTTCAATAAATCTATCTAAACACTGATATTTTTCGCGCGGTTTAAGTCTTTCTAAAAGATATATAGATTTGGTTAATCATGCAGGTCACTCAACTCTTTTTTTTCTCCTTTATTTAGTTTCTGTAAACATTTCTTCCTTTTACTAATGAGTACCATGCTTCTTTGCTTGATGCTTTCTCCATTTTTACTTGTTTGTTTATATATCTTTATGTAAACTGGCACATTCCATTGTATGATTACTGTCATGTATATAATTTGTTGCAAATTGTAGGGACCGGGCTTTAAATAATTGTTGTGATATCTTGTGCCCATTCCCATTTGCTAATATTTTGAGCAAATATAATACGCTTAATTAAAAAATCACATACAGTCAACTGAAACATGTACTATAGTATGAACAATGTGAATAAACGTTAGAGAATACCGAATGGGCAATCAAAAATGTACAATCCAGAGAAACTCGCAACACAGGGCACACAAGACAAAGGACAACAAAACACAATATTTGAAAATAGAAAAGGAATAATAAGAAGCCGTAAATCACAACAGATAGACAACACAATGTCTGGGAAAAGGAAGCAAAGACAGACAAATCCAAAAACGCAACACAGTACGCTTAAAGTGAGTAACACGAATCTCGCTAACAATGAGGTGAACTGAGGTGCTCATGGTAAGAAGTTCCTGTTTCACTATTTGTACTAGTCACGTTACTTTTATGTAACTTTAATGTTTATCGCCTATTGTTTCTTCACATAAAATATAATCATCCTAGTATGACCTATACAACGGTCACATTTATCTGTTCCATGTGGGATTTTGCCAAATATAAACCGTGTATCTTGAAATGTATTTTTATTTTGCTGACCCGAGCCACATTTTGTACCCTTTCAAATTTCAAAATATGCATTTCACTCTGCATTGTTTCACAGTAAGTTATTGGGTCATCTAGCGGATCCATGTCCTTTTTGACACACAACTGTGTTCCCGTAGATACGTGTATGACTAGGAAGCCACGGAACGAAAGACAAACAGTGCTACACAGAAAATGAAGTCATCAGTATGTTGGAGTTCCTTATCGATGACATATTTGTCGAGTTTGGAAGGCACATTTTCAACATATCATCGGGAACAAACTGTGTCCTTCTTGTCGATCTTTTCCTATACTCATACGAGGCTGAGATTATACAAAAACGTATAAAAGACAAAAATAAATAAACTATAGCATTTAATCTCATTTTCAGGTATATTGATGATGTTCTGTTAATTAATTATCCAAGCTTTGCCAACTGGATTCATTAATATACCACAACGAACTTGAGATAACGGAAGCAAGTGTATTTTGTCTCATTTCTTGACATTTACCTCACATTTTACACCAATGGAAAATTTTCTACCAGAGTTTATGACAAAAGATACGAATTCATTTGTGCCATTCCAAATATAGACCTTTTTATTCTTAAACACATGGGCGCGGCCATTATCTACTTCCGAGTGTGTCCGCCATAAGTAAAGAGTAAAAATCTTATGTTCTCGGGGTTTATCAATACGCTAATGTATGGTTTCTCTAGTACAGGTGTCACAATATACTGTTATTTCGGCTTGAAATTCAATGATAACACTTACTGTGAAGTTATTTGTAAACGGAGATATAATGACAATGATGTAATGACAACAAATAAATTACCTGGTATGTATTTTTTTTTTTTTAATTACAGTTATTTTCCCCCATACAAATTCAATATAAATCCTACTTGATAAAAACTGCATGCACTTTTTTATCTTTTTTGTTTTTGTTGTTGCTTTTCAATCATAACAAAAAAAGGGTAATCAAATTAATATTTTGTATGAAATTAAAAAGTAAATATATATATTATAATATACGCTTTTTGAAATTATTACTATACGATTTAAAGTGAAGTAATAATGATAAGAAGTGTGCCTAACTTATAAGAAAGAACTTAACGTTGAATGTGACATCTTAAGGTGCATTTTTCAATTCTGTTTTATTTTATTTATTTTTTGTTTGTTAAATTGTAAAACAAATTAATACTTTTTGTCGGTCAATTTCTTTATAGGGATCTGTAGTGAAGATGAAAAGGAATTTAAGTTTGATCCAAATATCTGAATATCTGAATTTCTTTATCTGAAAAAAAAAGTTTCACGAGGAACCTAATATAACTATTTGCTCCCAGGTTTCAGATACGTGAACCGGACGGACATTTTTCACCCCATTTGTCTTCTTTTTTCAAATTTCTTTGGTAGGATTTCATAGTTTTATATTGATTTATTCTTTAATTTTATATGTTTTTGAAGATTAATTAAAATTTAATATTGACGTATTAAGGAAGTGGTAGCGCTTTCTAGACTTGTAGTCTGCTGAAGGTCGACCGTGTCAACAGCGATGCGATGCTTCCCGGGTTTGGCAATTAGGAGAATAGACAGTCGTGTCATTTTGCAACAAAGGTGTTAAATCCATATTGTAGAAAGATAACTATCATTATAACTGATAGTTAACTGTATTGCATAACAAGTTATAGCAAAGACATCACTAAAACACAAAAAATTTATTTATGTATTGGGTTGATTCTTAAATGTATTTGATATGCAATATGACAGTTAAACTCTACCCCCTTCCCACAAAGGGTTAAAAATGATAAAAATATATATAACTGAATTATAATGACAAAAAACTAAAAGAAAAAAATCTCTCTGAATTTTGTTGCAGGACATCATGTCGTTCATTTTTACTTCTTACAGAATCCAGATTTATTTCAAGATTTATCTACAGAAATGTGATACCTCTTTGTAAATTGCAAATTATTTTATGCGGCTTCTACATGAAAAACAATAATTCCTACACTGCTCACTTTGTTCCCGTTTTCTTTGTTTATAGTATTTAAACTTTCATTTAAGACAACATTTAACTCAGTTTTTTTTCCTTTCTATGTTATCCTCTATCGCATACGGATGGAACATTATTCCTCCACATATTTGCTACTCATTGTGCAAATGATTGATTGTTTGGTCAATTGCATAAGTGCTCCCTACATCATAAAAATATGCGACTTTGTGAAGTGAAGACAATATTCGAAGGGAACTTAGTTCTTTTGTACAAAATATATACCGTTAGTAAAAAATGTGTGTTGAGAGTTTCCATACCGATCGTTTTTTGTTGTTGCGTACCCTGTTTTGTATTGAAATTCTGCCACATAAGCAAGGTTAAAATCTGAATAGCTACAGATCGATCTGTTAGCCCACATCTGGCAAAATGGCTAATTCTTTAATTTTGATAATATTGATGACCGTATAGATTTGTCCGACCTGGTCCTGAACTTTGTGATTCTGAACAATTTAAACAATAACCGTTTAGGTTCGATTCAATAATCCATATTTCGAAATATTCGGCCAAAATCACGGGAATAAGCCATAAAATATCAACTGAAGGTGTTTATCTAATCCAATTATGAATACTGATTAATCGTAACTAGTGTAAACAACCGATTGTTACACTTTCTTAATGGCGGACGATAGTAACGCCACCTAGCGTCCACGAATGATAACTAGGTAATCACCGATTTCTGAAAACGTCTTGTAACATAAATTAATTTTAGCGTCATATGTAATTTTATACGTGTTTTGATTGGTTTAAAAAGTTGAGGTTATTTTCATATAGACGTCGTTCTCAAGGCGTCGCGTGCCGTCGTCATCAGGCGATTTCCTTTAAATGAGGCACATTTGGGGTTATTTAAATTTATTTTCGATTATTTGCCTTATTTTGAAAAAATAAATATATTTTTCAATATCATAACAAAAAAAGTTTGAATTAATTCATAAGGATTGATCGAAATTATTTGTTCGGTTCATTCGAAATAACCTCAATCAGGTTGTACACACCCTTGCGTAACCCGCTGCGCGTGTTACACGGTGTGTACAACCTGATTGAGGTTATTTCTTCATGAACCGAACAAAAATTCCCATCAATCCTTATATATAGATAGCACCAACCTCTCTCGCGCATGGAGTTTATGTTTCAATTCACAACGCATACACTACGCTCATGCTTACAGTTTGTATTCAGCATTTTTACAATGTAATCTTATATCTTTCAAAATGTGTTTCGGAAGATATCAACATCAATTAGATTTTGGTTCAAAGTTGACTATTGTTTTACTATTATATCTTACTATGGCATTGCATACTACATGTATTCGGTATTTACATAATGACCGAGGCCATCGACTCTCTTCAATAGAAATTATACAGAGTATGACAACTTTTGTGTGACGGAGATAAAATATATTATGTATAATGTTCAAGATTATAAAGTTCTTTGTGATTACGCTGTTTACTCGTATGTGGTAAGACCTTACATGGCCGCATCACTTCACTAAAATGGGATGCATGGGCCCATAAAACTAGTTTAACCCCGCCATTAAGTCCCTGTACCAAGCACCAAGCCAGGAAAGTGGATGACAATGTATTAGTGTAAAGAATATCGATTTTGTCTCTGAACTACGATTTTGATTTTGTTCCGACAGTGGTATTTTTCGTGTTCATTTTATTATCCATCCTTCACAACATCAACAGGGTCTTTGTAAATTTCGATTATCTTAAAAGTAAAATTGTTTGAACTATTGCAACTTTCAAAATTGCCAAAAGGTAGGAAGATATTATGAGCATATCATAAATCTAGATTTGTCAGATGCAGAAACACATTGAGAACAAGCAGTATAACTATGGCTTCCGCAGTAAAAATGGAACTCTCAGATGGAAGACGAAGATAAGAAACTAACTGTCTCAAGACAGCGGCCACATGTGCACATATTTGTCTGTACGTATATGTAATATTGAGTATTCAAATGTTTTCTTATGTACGGCTTCTGATTACACCTTTAATATCTTAATTTTTTTCTTTAGATACCCTTACTTCAAGAAGATGCATGTACGTGTAAGTTTGAATTGCAAAATATATATAAGTAAAATTGATGAAATAAAGATAGAACGGGCGTTAACATCCATCAGTGACGGGGTGAATACTTACACTTTGTTATTAGAGTTGATGGTACTATGTTGATGTTAATTAACTTAGATGATTGATGTTAGGTCATTCCCAAATTTATTTTGGATACCTGTAGCCCAATTGGCCAACACACACCCCTCACCAAACGCTGCCACGTCCCACGTTTTTGACTAGGAATCAAAAGAATGCTTACTATTTAAAAGAAAATAATAGTTTAATAACATGAAACGAGTATTGTTTTAAGTATGACCTTATTCTGAAACCTGCATTAATATCTAACTGTAGATAATTATTAGCAGCTGCGCGTAGTATTTTCTGTGCAAGAAGTGGTGATTTTCATATGCAATGCGGTCAATTATATCCCATCCTGTTGATATGTGCTGCTCATCTACTAAATACGCAACAATGGACAGTTAGAGCAAAGTATGATTTGGCTAGAAGTCAGGAAAATGTAATTGTGTAGACTGTTGTTTTCAGTGAGCCAGAACTATAAAGGTCCAGATCGGCGTAACAAGCAGACATAATTATCATCAAAGGTAATTTGTTTTCGCCATGATACATGTATAACTGACAAATGTCGCACATATAGTTAAGCAACAATCTCCCACTCATTCACTAATTTTGACGTTTTGTTTTGAACTAACCAATTATCACGTTAGACTTTCAATTTATGCTTTACTTAAGGCCTGTTTTAATTCTGAACCTGGTTTTAAACTTTTTTACGGTTGAGGTTTTTTTTTACGGTGTGGTTTTAACCGTGCGGCTTTTAATAGGAACATAATATGTGTATTATAGACCCATTTCCAAGTTGTTTATTGACATTCTGCATTGTTGTATTTGTTTATAAAGAATTAAATTATTTTATTTGTTTATTTTATGTTTATTTTCATGTCTTTAAGAGTTCAATTGTTTTATTTGTTAATGAAGACTTAATTTTACTTTGTTAAAAAATAATCAATGAACAGGAAAGTTCTCTTAAATATTGTTCTTCAACCATTGCGTTTTTTATCTATCTTAAACATGTTTATGGTTGTTTCAGGTTGTTTTCAACCATAAACAAGTCTGAGAATAAAAAAACAGGCCTCTAGTCGTAACTAAAACCACCACATCGGTGGTGTATGGTTAAGCTTCTCGTCTCGAGTGGAGTAAATCGTGGGTTCCGCCCCTGGTCGGATAAAATCAAACACTATAAAATTGATATTTGCTGCTTCTCCGCTAAGCACTAATTGGCCCGGAATCAATGTGTCCGAGTTGAGCGACATGTCTACATGTGGAATTTTATTTAAGTGTGCTAGCACTCAATACAATTCCAATCCAGCTTATTGGTCTATTACAAAACATACATAATCTGATTAAAGAGTTTATTGTTCTCTTCTTCATCATGATATGGCTGAAACAAGTGATCACTTGGCGTTAAATAAAAATCTCACACTCTTAAAATGCGTGTATTTCTGACATTGTTATTATAATTATGGTGCACTAGGGATTAGTGACGGTTCACAGATCTCGACCCATAGAACTGCACAGCGTGTCCCCATGTGGCGGATAGATTTACTCCTTTGATTGGGAAATGTCAGATTATAGTACGCGAAGCCTAACCGTGAATCATAGTGAGTAACATAATTGGAGTGGGCCACGATCCCAATAATATAAAGACCACTTTTGTAGATTGCCAAAATGAGTAGGTGTATCTTAGCCGTTACAAATGACATAATGTTCGTCACTACCCAACTCCTTATATTTTCGAGTGGCAGTAAAACTTTCTTATTCCTGTTGCCCCATTCCCCCTTCATTTCTGTATAAAGTTTAAGAAATTGTTGATCGTGTACACGTTCTGAATATGCCTGAAGAATTAGCCACTGCATGTTAAGCAACCAAACATCAATCAATAACAAATGGGTTCCTTTACTAGTAGGGTACAATTTACATCAAATAAATTCTGATGTTTTTGGAAAAGCAACATATCAGTTAAATGATATATTTTCCCAAGGTGAAAAAATTATCACACTCCAAAATATATTTTCAAATGTTAAATATAAGTTGTGTGAAATTACAATTTAATTTGTAAATTTATTAGCTTTTTTGTAAATTATACTTAACCTAACCACCGAATGACATGAAGGGGAAAATCAAATTTACTTTTTTTTTTTTTTTTTTTTTTTTTTATAATTTAGGAAAGTATATACATATGCATTTCTAGTCATAAATAATTTTCATAAAGTCCACCAATCTGAACACGAATGTTGTTATATGGGAGGAGTAAGGTTGTATACTAAAACCTCTTTTTATATGTTTATGTAAAATTATTTTAAACTGGTTGATTGGTTAATAAAACACCATATATTTAAAATAAGTTTCAATTATTTAATAACATACCAAAAATACTGCCCATTATAATACGAACCTCAAACTCAAAAAGCGTAACATTTGCTCGTTCTCTTTTAAAACCGGATGTCAATATCATTCCAAGCATTACTTGTATCGTAAGTTGCATATTAAAAGGTACGTCTCTACATGTATGAAGTAGACATGTATACATTAGAGTACGGACAAGGATGACGCTATAGCCATTGTTGGCAGAGCTTGTAGATTTCCTGGTGCTGACGACATTGATGAATTCTGGGACGTTTTGAAAAATCGCGAGGATCACGTCAAAATAATCCCAAAAGACCGATGGGATAATGACGTCATAAATATTAAAAACTTTGAGAATGATTGGAAACCGTACGCAACATGGAGCGGCTTAATAAAAGAGTAAGTAATTTTGATCTATTGTCAGACTGTAAAAAACACTAAAACATATAATGTCTGACATTTTTTGCGATTGTATGTGGTATTTTTTGAACGGGAGCGATTATGTGTTTTTTTTTTTATCGTTTGTTCATATATTATTGCAGTTGGAGATCAAGTTATCAAGAGGGGAGGGGCGGGATCCGGTTTAACCCCGCCACACTTTTGTGACTGTCCCGAACCTGAATTTCCAACGTCATATGCGTGGTATTTTTGTGTTCAGTGGGTCAATGTAAGAGGTGATTGTTTGTGTTCAGTGGGTCAATGTAAGAGGTGATTGTTCGTGTTCAGTGGGTCAATGTAAGAGGTGATTGTTCGTGTTCAGTGGGTCAATGTAAGAGGTGATTGTTTGTGTTCAGTGGGTCAATGTAAGAGGTGATTGTTCGTGTTCAGTGGGTCAATGTAAGAGGTGATTGTTCGTGTTCAGTGGGTCAATGTAAGAGGTGATTGTTTGTGTTCAGTGGGTCAATGTAAGAGGTGATTGTTCGTTTTAGTGGGTCAATCTAAGAGGTGATTGTTCGTGTTCAGTGGGTCAATGTAAGAGGTGATTGTTCGTGTTCAGTGGGTTCAATGTAAGAGGTGATTGTTCGTGTTCAGTGGGTCAATGTAAGAGGTGATTGTTTGTGTTCAGTGGGTCAATGTAAGAGGTGATTGTTCGTGTTCAGTGGGTCAATGTAAGAGGTGATTGTTCGTGTTCAGTGGGTCAATGTAAGAGGTGATTGTTCGTGTTCAGTGGGTCAATGTAAGAGGTGATTGTTCGTGTTCAGTGGGTTCAATGTAAGAGGTGATTGTTCGTGTTCAGTGGGTCAATGTAAGAGGTGATTGTTCGTGTTTAGTGGGTCAATGTAAGAGGTGATTGTTCGTGTTCAGTGGGTCAATGTAAGAGGTGATTGTTCGTGTTCAGTGGGTCAATGTAAGAGGTGATTGTTCGTGTTCAGTGGGTTCAATGTAAGAGGTGATTGTTCGTGTTCAGTGGTTCAATGTAAGAGGCGATTGTTCGTGTTCAGTGGGTTCAATGTAAGAGGTGATTGTTCGTGTTCAGTGGGTCAATGTAAGAGGTGATTGTTCGTGTTCAGTGGTTCAATGTAAGAGGTGATTGTTCGTGTTCAGTGGGTTCAATGTAAGAGGTGATTGTTTGTGTTCAGTGGGTCAATGTAAGAGGTGATTGTTCGTGTTCAGTGGGTTCAATGTAAGAGGTGATTGTTCGTGTTCAGGGGGTCAATGTAAGAGGTGATTGTTCGTGTTCAGTGGGTCAATGTAAGAGGTGATTGTTCGTGTTCAGTGGTTCAATGTAAGAGGTGATTGTTCGTGTTGAGTGGGTTCAATGTAAGAGGTGATTGTTCGTGTTCAGTGGGTTCAATGTAAGAGGTGATTGTTCGTGTTCAGTGGGTTCAAAGTAAGAGGTGATTGTTCGTGTTCAGTGGGTCAATGTAAGAGGTGATTGTTCATATTTGTTGATTTTGGTGATTGACCATCACTGTATTTTTGTGTTCAGTGGGTTCAATGTAAGAGGTGATTGTTCGTGTTTGTTGATATTGGTGGTTGACCATCACTGTATTTTTGTGTTCCGTGGGTTCAATGTAAGAGGTGATTGTTCGTGTTCAGTGGGTCAATGTAAGAGGTGATTGTTTGTGTTCAGTGGTTCAATGTAAGAGGTGATTGTTCGTGTTGAGTGGGTTCAATGTAAGAGGTGATTGTTCGTGTTCAGTGGGTTCAATGTAAGAGGTGATTGTTCGTGTTCAGTGGGTTCAATGTAAGAGGTGATTGTTCGTGTTCAGTGGGTCAATGTAAGAGGTGATTGTTCATATTTGTTGATTTTGGTGGTTGACCATCACTGTATTTTTGTGTTCAGTGGGTTCAATGTAAGAGGTGATTGTTCGTGTTTGTTGATATTGGTGGTTGACCATCACTGTATTTTTGTGTTCCGTGGGTTCAATGTAAGAGGTGATTGATCGTGTTCAGTGGGTCAATGTAAGAGGTGATTGTTCGTGTTCAGTGGTTCAATGTAAGAGGTGATTGTTCGTGTTGAGTGGGTTCAATGTAAGAGGTGATTGTTCGTGTTCAGTGGGTTCAATGTAAGAGGTGATTGTTCGTGTTCAGTGGGTTCAAAGTAAGAGGTGATTGTTCGTGTTCAGTGGGTCAATGTAAGAGGTGATTGTTCATATTTGTTGATTTTGGTGGTTGACCATCACTGTATTTTTGTGTTCAGTGGGTTCAATGTAAGAGGTGATTGTTCGTGTTTGTTGATATTGGTGGTTGACCATCACTGTATTTTTGTGTTCCGTGGGTTCAATGTAAGAGGTGATTGTTCGTGTTCAGTGGGTCAATGTAAGAGGTGATTGTTCGTGTTCAGTGGTTCAATGTAAGAGGTGATTGTTCGTGTTGAATGGGTTCAATGTAAGAGGTGATTGTTCGTGTTCAGTGGGTTCAATGTAAGAGGTGATTGTTCGTGTTCAGTGGGTTCAATGTAAGAGGTGATTGTTCGTGTTCAGTGGGTCAATGTAAGAGGTGATTGTTCATATTTGTTGATTTTGGTGGTTGACCATGACTGTATTTTTGTGTTCAGTGGGTTCAATGTAAGAGGTGATTGTTCGTGTTTGTTGATATTGGTGGTTGACCATCACTGTATTTTTGTGTTCCGTGGGTTCAATGTAAGAGGTGATTGTTCGTGTTCAGTGGGTCAATGTAAGAGGTGATTGTTCGTGTTCAGTGGGTTCAATGTAAGAGGTGATTGTTCGTGTTCAGTGGGTTCAATGTAAGAGGTGATTGTTGGTGTTCAGTGGGTCAATGTAAGAGGTGATTGTTCGTGTTCAGTGGGTCAATGTAAGAGGTGATTGTTCGTTATCAGCGGGTCAATGTAAGAGGTGATTGTTCGTGTTAAGTGGGTTCAATGTAAGAGGTGATGGTTGGTGTTCAGTGGGTTCAATGTAAGAGGTGATTGTTTGTGTACAGTTGGTCAATGTAAGAGGTGATTGTTCGTGTTCAGTGGGTCAATGTAAGAGGTGATTGTTTGTGTTGAGTGGGTCAATGTAAGAGGTGATTGTTCGTGTTCAGTGGGTCAATGTAAGAGGTGATTGTTTGTGTTGAGTGGGTCAATGTAAGAGGTGATTGTTCGTGTTCAGTGGGTCAATGTAAGAGGTGATTGTTCGTGTTCAGTGGGTCAATGTAAGAGGTGATTGTTCGTGTTCAGTGGGTCATTGTAAGAGGTGATTGTTCGTGTTCAGTGGGTTCAATGTAAGAGGTGATTGTTCGTGTTCAGTGGGTCAATGTAAGAGGTGATTGTTCGTGTTCAGTGGGTCAATGTAAGAGGTGATTGTTCGTGTTCAGTGGGTCAATGTAAGAGGTGATTGTTCGTGTTCAGTGGGTCAATGTAAGAGGTGATTGTTCGTGTTCAGTGGGTCAATGTAAGAGGTGATTGTTCGTGTTCAGTGGGTCAATGTAAGAGGTGATTGTTCGTGTTCAGTGGGTTCAATGTAAGAGGTGATTGTTCGTGTTCAGTGGGTTCAATGTAAGAGGTTATTGTTCGTGTTCAGTGGGTCAATGTAAGAGGTGATTGTTCGTGTTCAGTGGGTCAATGTAAGAGGTGATTGTTCGTTTTCAGTAGGTCAATGTAAGAGGTGATTGTTCGTGTTCAGTGGTTCAATGTAAGAGGTGATTGTTCGTGTTGAGTGGGTTCAATGTAAGAGGTGATTGTTCGTGTTCAGTGGGTTCAATGTAAGAGGTGATTGTTCGTGTTCAGTGGGTTCAATGTAAGAGGTGATTGTTCGTGTTCAGTGGGTCAATGTAAGAGGTGATTGTTCGTGTTCAGTGGGTTCAATGTAAGAGGTGATTGTTCGTGTTCAGTGGGTTCAATGTAAGAGGTGATTGTTCGAGTTCAGTGGGTCAATGTAAGAGGTGATTGTTCGTGTTCAGTGGGTCAATGTAAGAGGTGATTGTTCGTTATCAGCGGGTCAATGTAAGAGGTGATTGTTCGTGTTAAGTGGGTTCAATGTAAGAGGTGATGGTTGGTGTTCAGTGGGTTCAATGTAAGAGGTGATTGTTTGTGTACAGTTGGTCAATGTAAGAGGTGATTGTTCGTGTTCAGTGGGTCAATGTAAGAGGTGATTGTTTGTGTTGAGTGGGTCAATGTAAGAGGTGATTGTTCGTGTTCAGTGGGTCAATGTAAGAGGTGATTGTTTGTGTTGAGTGGGTCAATGTAAGAGGTGATTGTTCGTGTTCAGTGGGTCAATGTAAGAGGTGATTGTTCGTGTTCAGTGGGTCAATGTAAGAGGTGATTGTTCGTGTTCAGTGGGTCATTGTAAGAGGTGATTGTTCGTTTTCAGTGGGTTCAATGTAAGAGGTGATTGTTCGTGTTCAGTGGGTCAATGTAAGAGGTGATTGTTCGTGTTCAGTGGGTCAATGTAAGAGGTGATTGTTCGTGTTCAGTGTGTCAATGTAAGAGGTGATTGTTCGTGTTCAGTGGGTCAATGTAAGAGGTGATTGTTCGTGTTCAGTGGGTCAATGTAAGAGGTGATTGTTCGTGTTCAGTGGGTCAATGTAAGAGGTGATTGTTCGTGTTGAGTGGGTTCAATGTAAGAGGTGATTGTTCGTGTTCAGTGGGTTCAATGTGAGAGGTGATTGTTCGTGTTCAGTGGGTCAATGTAAGAGGTGATTGTTCGTGTTCAGTGGGTCAATGTAAGAGGTGATTGTTCGTGTTCAGTGGGTCAATGTGAGAGGTGATTATTCGTGTTCAGTGGGTCAATGTAAGAGGTGATTGTTCGTGTTCAGTGGGTCAATGTAAGAGGTGATTGTTCGTGTTCAGTGGGTCAATGTAAGAGGTGATTGTTCGTGTTTGTTGATATTGGCGGTTGACCATCACTGTATTTTTGTGTTCCGTGGGTTCAATGTAAGAGGTGATTGTTCGTGTTCAGTGGGTCAATGTAAGAGGTGATTGTTCGTGTTCAGTGGGATCAATGTAAGAGGTGATTGTTCGTGTTCAGTGGGTTCAATGTAAGAGGTGATTGTTCGTGTTCAGTGGGTCAATGTAAGAGGTGATTGTTCGTGTTCAGTGGGTCAATGTAAGAGGTGATTGTTCGTTATCAGCGGGTCAATATAAGAGGTGATTGTTCGTGTTAAGTGGGTTCAATGTAAGAGGTGATGGTTGGTGTTCAGTGGGTTCAATGTAAGAGGTGATTGTTTGTGTACAGTTGGTCAATGTAAGAGGTGATTGTTCGTGTTCAGTGGGTCAATGTAAGAGGTGATTGTTTGTGTTGAGTGGGTCAATGTAAGAGGTGATTGTTCGTGTTCAGTGGGTCAATGTAAGAGGTGATTGTTTGTGTTGAGTGGGTCAATGTAAGAGGTGATTGTTCGTGTTCAGTGGGTCAATGTAAGAGGTGATTGTTCGTGTTCAGTGGGTCAGTGTAAGAGGTGATTGTTCGTGTTCAGTGGGTCATTGTAAGAGGTGATTGTTCGTTTTCAGTGGGTTCAATGTAAGAGGTGATTGTTCGTGTTCAGTGGGTCAATGTAAGAGGTGATTGTTCGTGTTCAGTGGGTCAATGTAAGAGGTGATTGTTCGTGTTCAGTGTGTCAATGTAAGAGGTGATTGTTCGTGTTCAGTGGGGTCAATGTAAGAGGTGATTGTTCGTGTTCAGTGGGTCAATGTAAGAGGTGATTGTTCGTGTTCAGTGGGTCAATGTAAGAGGTGATTGTTCGTGTTCAGTGGGTCAATGTAAGAGGTGATTGTTCGTTATCAGCGGGTCAATGTAAGAGGTGATTGTTCGTGTTAAGTGGGTTCAATGTAAGAGGTGATGGTTGGTGTTCAGTGGGTTCAATGTAAGAGGTGATTGTTTGTGTACAGTTGGTCAATGTAAGAGGTGATTGTTCGTGTTCAGTGGGTCAATGTAAGAGGTGATTGTTTGTGTTGAGTGGGTCAATGTAAGAGGTGATTGTTCGTGTTCAGTGGGTCAATGTAAGAGGTGATTGTTTGTGTTGAGTGGGTCAATGTAAGAGGTGATTGTTCGTGTTCAGTGGGTCAATGTAAGAGGTGATTGTTCGTGTTCAGTGGGTCAATGTAAGAGGTGATTGTTCGTGTTCAGTGGGTCATTGTAAGAGGTGATTGTTCGTTTTCAGTGGGTTCAATGTAAGAGGTGATTGTTCGTGTTCAGTGGGTCAATGTAAGAGGTGATTGTTCGTGTTCAGTGGGTCAATGTAAGAGGTGATTGTTCGTGTTCAGTGTGTCAATGTAAGAGGTGATTGTTCGTGTTCAGTGGGTCAATGTAAGAGGTGATTGTTCGTGTTCAGTGGGTCAATGTAAGAGGTGATTGTTCGTGTTCAGTGGGTCAATGTAAGAGGTGATTGTTCGTGTTCAGTGGGTTCAATGTAAGAGGTGATTGTTCGTGTTCAGTGGGTTCAATGTGAGAGGTGATTGTTCGTGTTCAGTGGGTCAATGTAAGAGGTGATTGTTCGTGTTCAGTGGGTCAATGTAAGAGGTGATTGTTCGTGTTCAGTGGGTCAATGTGAGAGGTGATTATTCGTGTTCAGTGGGTCAATGTAAGAGGTGATTGTTCGTGTTCAGTGGGTCAATGTAAGAGGTGATTGTTCGTGTTCAGTGGGTCAATGTAAGAGGTGATTGTTCGTGTTCAGTGGGTCAATGTAAGAGGTGATTGTTCGTGTTTGTTGATATTGGCGGTTGACCATCACTGTATTTTTGTGTTCCGTGGGTTCAATGTAAGAGTTGATTGTTCGTGTTCAGTGGGTCAATGTAAGAGGTGATTGTTCGTGTTCAGTGGGTTCAATGTAAGAGGTGATTGTTCGTGTTCAGTGGGTTCAATGTAAGAGGTGATTGTTCGTGTTCAGTGGGTCAATGTAAGAGGTGATTGTTCGTGTTCAGTGGGTCAATGTAAGAGGTGATTGTTCGTTATCAGCGGGTCAATGTAAGAGGTGATTGTTCGTGTTAAGTGGGTTCAATGTAAGAGGTGATGGTTGGTGTTCAGTGGGTTCAATGTAAGAGGTGATTGTTTGTGTACAGTTGGTCAATGTAAGAGGTGATTGTTCGTGTTCAGTGGGTCAATGTAAGAGGTGATTGTTTGTGTTGAGTGGGTCAATGTAAGAGGTGATTGTTCGTGTTCAGTGGGTCAATGTAAGAGGTGATTGTTTGTGTTGAGTGGGTCAATGTAAGAGGTGATTGTTCGTGTTCAGTGGGTCAATGTAAGAGGTGATTGTTCGTGTTCAGTGGGTCAATGTAAGAGGTGATTGTTCGTGTTCAGTGGGTCATTGTAAGAGGTGATTGTTCGTTTTCAGTGGGTTCAATGTAAGAGGTGATTGTTCGTGTTCAGTGGGTCAATGTAAGAGGTGATTGTTCGTGTTCAGTGGGTCAATGTAAGAGGTGATTGTTCGTGTTCAGTGTGTCAATGTAAGAGGTGATTGTTCGTGTTCAGTGGGGTCAATGTAAGAGGTGATTGTTCGTGTTCAGTGGGTCAATGTAAGAGGTGATTGTTCGTGTTCAGTGGGTCAATGTAAGAGGTGATTGTTCGTGTTCAGTGGGTCAATGTAAGAGGTGATTGTTCGTTTTCAGTAGGTCAATGTAAGAGGTGATTGTTCGTGTTCAGTGGTTCAATGTAAGAGGTGATTGTTCGTGTTCAGTGGGTCAATGTAAGAGGTGATTGTTCGTGTTCAGTGGGTCAATGTAAGAGGTGATTGTTCGTTATCAGCGGGTCAATGTAAGAGGTGATTGTTCGTGTTAAGTGGGTTCAATGTAAGAGGTGATGGTTGGTGTTCAGTGGGTTCAATGTAAGAGGTGATTGTTTGTGTACAGTTGGTCAATGTAAGAGGTGATTGTTCGTGTTCAGTGGGTCAATGTAAGAGGTGATTGTTTGTGTTGAGTGGGTCAATGTAAGAGGTGATTGTTCGTGTTCAGTGGGTCAATGTAAGAGGTGATTGTTTGTGTTGAGTGGGTCAATGTAAGAGGTGATTGTTCGTGTTCAGTGGGTCAATGTAAGAGGTGATTGTTCGTGTTCAGTGGGTCAATGTAAGAGGTGATTGTTCGTGTTCAGTGGGTCATTGTAAGAGGTGATTGTTCGTTTTCAGTGGGTTCAATGTAAGAGGTGATTGTTCGTGTTCAGTGGGTCAATGTAAGAGGTGATTGTTCGTGTTCAGTGGGTCAATGTAAGAGGTGATTGTTCGTGTTCAGTGTGTCAATGTAAGAGGTGATTGTTCGTGTTCAGTGGGTCAATGTAAGAGGTGATTGTTCGTGTTCAGTGGGTCAATGTAAGAGTTGATTGTTCGTGTTCAGTGGGTCAATGTAAGAGGTGATTGTTCGTGTTCAGTGGGTTCAATGTAAGAGGTGATTGTTCGTGTTCAGTGGGTTCAATGTAAGAGGTGATTGTTCGTGTTCAGTGGGTCAATGTAAGAGGTGATTGTTCGTGTTCAGTGGGTCAATGTAAGAGGTGATTGTTCGTGTTCAGTGGGTCAATGTGAGAGGTGATTATTCGTGTTCAGTGGGTCAATGTAAGAGGTGATTGTTCGTGTTCAGTGGGTCAATGTAAGAGGTGATTGTTCGTGTTCAGTGGTTCAATGTAAGAGGTGATTGTTCGTGTTTGTTGATATTGGTGGTTGACCATCACTGTATTTTTGTGTTCCGTGGGTTCAATGTAAGAGGTGATTGTTCGTGTTCAGTGGGTCAATGTAAGAGGTGATTGTTCGTGTTCAGTGGGTTCAATGTAAGAGGTGATTGTTCGTGTTCAGTGGGTTCAATGTAAGAGGTGATTGTTCGTGTTCAGTGGGTCAATGTAAGAGGTGATTGTTCGTGTTCAGTGGGTCAATGTAAGAGGTGATTGTTCGTTATCAGCGGGTCAATGTAAGAGGTGATTGTTCGTGTTAAGTGGGTTCAATGTAAGAGGTGATGGTTGGTGTTCAGTGGGTTCAATGTAAGAGGTGATTGTTTGTGTACAGTTGGTCAATGTAAGAGGTGATTGTTCGTTTTCAGTGGGTTCAATGTAAGAGGTGATTGTTCGTGTTCAGTGGGTCAATGTAAGAGGTGATTGTTCGTGTTCAGTGGGTCAATGTAAGAGGTGATTGTTCGTGTTCAGTGTGTCAATGTAAGAGGTGATTGTTCGTGTTCAGTGGGTCAATGTAAGAGGTGATTGTTCGTGTTCAGTGGGTCAATGTAAGAGGTGATTGTTCGTGTTCAGTGGGTCAATGTAAGAGGTGATTGTTCGTGTTCAGTGGGTTCAATGTAAGAGGTGATTGTTCGTGTTCAGTGGGTTCAATGTAAGAGGTGATTGTTCGTGTTCAGTGGGTCAATGTAAGAGGTGATTGTTCGTGTTCAGTGGGTCAATGTAAGAGGTGATTGTTCGTGTTCAGTGATTCAATGTAAGAGGTGATTGTTCGTGTTCAGTGGGTTCAATGTAAGAGGTGATTGTTCGTGTTCAGTGGGTTCAATGTAAGAGGTGATTGTTCGTGTTCAGTGGGTCAATGTAAGAGGTGATTGTTCGTGTTCAGTGGGTCAATGTAAGAGGTGATTGTTCGTGTTCAGTGGGTCATGGTAAGAGGTGATTGTTCGTATTCAGTGGGTCAATGTAAGAGGTGATTGTTCGTGTTCAGTGGGTCAATGTAAGAGGTGATTGTTCGTGTTCAGTGGGTCAATGTAAGAGGTGATTGTTCGTGTTCAGTGGGTCAATGTAAGAGGTGATTGTTCGTGTTCAGTGGGTCAATGTAAGAGGTGATTGTTCGTGTTCAGTGTGTCAATGTAAGAGGTGATTGTTCGTGTTCAGTGGGTCAATGTAAGAGGTGATTGTTCGTGTTGAGTGGGTTCAATGTAAGAGGTGATTGTTCGTGTTCAGTGGGTTCAATGTAAGAGGTGATTGTTCGTGTTCAGTGGGTCAATGTAAGAGGTGATTGTTCGTGTTCAGTGGGTCAATGTAAGAGGTGATTGTTCGTGTTCAGTGGGTCAATGTAAGAGGTGATTGTTCGTGTTCAGTGGGTTCAATGTAAGAGGTGATTGTTCGTGTTCAGTGGGTCAATGTAAGAGGTGATTGTTCATGTTCAGTGGGTCAATGTAAGAGGTGATTGTTCGTGTTCAGTGGGTCAATGTAAGAGGTGATTGTTCGTGTTCAGTGGGTTCAATGTAAGAGGTGATTGTTCGTGTTCAGTGGGTCAATGTAAGAGGTGATTGTTCATATTTGTTGATTTTGGTGGTTGACCATCACTGTATATTTGTGTTCAGTGGGTTCAATGTAAGAGGTGATTGTTCGTGTTTGTTGATATTGGTGGTTGACCATCACTGTATTTTTGTGTTCCGTGGGTTCAATGTAAGAGGTGATTGTTCGTGTTCAGTGGGTCAATGTAAGAGGTGATTGTTCGTGTTCAGTGGGTCAATGTAAGAGGTGATTGTTTGTGTTCAGTGGGTCAATGTAAGAGGTGATTGTTCGTGTTCAGTGGGTCAGTGTAAGAGGTGATTGTTCGTGTTCAGTGGGTCAATGTAAGAGGTGATTGTTTGTGTTCAGTGGGTCAATGTAAGAGGTGATTGTTCGTGTTCAGTGGGTCAATGTAAGAGGTGATTGTTCGTTTTAGTGGGTCAATCTAAGAGGTGATTGTTCGTGTTCAGTGGGTCAATGTAAGAGGTGATTGTTCGTGTTCAGTGGGTCAATGTAAGAGGTGATTGTTCGTGTTCAGTGGGTCAATGTAAGAGGTGATTGTTTGTGTTCAGTGGGACAATGTAAGAGGTGATTGTTCGTGTTCAGTGGGTCAATGTAAGAGGTGATTGTTCGTGTTCAGTGGGTCAATGTAAGAGGTGATTGTTCGTGTTCAGTGGGTCAATGTAAGAGGTGATTGTTCGTGTTCAGTGGGTTCAATGTAAGAGGTGATTGTTCGTGTTCAGTGGGTAAATGTAAGAGGTGATTGTTCGTGTTTAGTGGGTCAATGTAAGAGGTGATTGTTCGTGTTCAGTGGGGTCAATGTAAGAGGTGATTGTTCGTGTTCAGTGGGTCAATGTAAGAGGTGATTGTTCGTGTTCAGTGGGTTCAATGTAAGAGGTGATTGTTCGTGTTCAGTGGTTCAATGTAAGAGGCGATTGTTCGTGTTCAGTGGGTTCAATGTAAGAGGTGATTGTTCGTGTTCAGTGGGTCAATGTAAGAGGTGATTGTTCGTGTTCAGTGGTTCAATGTAAGAGGTGATTGTTCGTGTTCAGTGGGTTCAATGTAAGAGGTGATTGTTTGTGTTCAGTGGGTCAATGTAAGAGGTGATTGTTCGTGTTCAGTGGGTTCAATGTAAGAGGTGATTGTTCGTGTTCAGGGGGCCAATGTAAGAGGTGATTGTTCGTGTTCAGTGGGTCAATGTAAGAGGTGATTGTTCGTGTTCAGTGGTTCAATGTAAGAGGTGATTGTTCGTGTTGAGTGGGTTCAATGTAAGAGGTGATTGTTCGTGTTCAGTGGGTTCAATGTAAGAGGTGATTGTTCGTGTTCAGTGGGTTCAAAGTAAGAGGTGATTGTTCGTGTTCAGTGGGTCAATGTAAGAGGTGATTGTTCATATTTGTTGATTTTGGTGGTTGACCATCACTGTAATTTTGTGTTCAGTGGGTTCAATGTAAGAGGTGATTGTTCGTGTTTGTTGATATTGGTGGTTGACCATCACTGTATTTTTGTGTTCCGTGGGTTCAATGTAAGAGGTGATTGTTCGTGTTTAGTGGGTCAATGTAAGAGGTGATTGTTCGTGTTCAGTGGCTCAATGTAAGAGGTGATTGTTCGTGTTGAGTGGGTTCAATGTAAGAAGTGATTGTTCGTGTTCAGTGGGTTCAATGTAAGAGGTGATTGTTCGTGTTCAGTGGGTTCAATGTAAGAGGTGATTGTTCGTGTTCAGTGGGTCAATGTAAGAGGTGATTGTTCATATTTGTTGATTTTGGTGGTTGACCATCACTGTATTTTTGTGTTCAGTGGGTTCAATGTAAGAGGTGATTGTTCGTGTTTGTTGATATTGGTGGTTGACCATCACTGTATTTTTGTGTTCCGTGGGTTCAATGTAAGAGGTGATTGTTCGTGTTCAGTGGGTCAATGTAAGAGGTGATTGTTCGTGTTCAGTGGTTCAATGTAAGAGGTGATTGTTCGTGTTGAGTGGGTTCAATGTAAGAGGTGATTGTTCGTGTTCAGTGGGTTCAATGTAAGAGGTGATTGTTCGTGTTCAGTGGGTTCAAAGTAAGAGGTGATTGTTCGTGTTCAGTGGGTCAATGTAAGAGGTGATTGTTCATATTTGTTGATTTTGGTGGTTGACCATCACTGTATTTTTGTGTTCAGTGGGTTCAATGTAAGAGGTGATTGTTCGTGTTTGTTGATATTGGTGGTTGACCATCACTGTATTTTTGTGTTCCGTGGGTTCAATGTAAGAGGTGATTGTTCGTGTTCAGTGGGTCAATGTAAGAGGTGATTGTTCGTGTTCAGTGGTTCAATGTAAGAGGTGATTGTTCGTGTTGAATGGGTTCAATGTAAGAGGTGATTGTTCGTGTTCAGTGGGTTCAATGTAAGAGGTGATTGTTCGTGTTCAGTGGGTTCAATGTAAGAGGTGATTGTTCGTGTTCAGTGGGTCAATGTAAGAGGTGATTGTTCATATTTGTTGATTTTGGTGGTTGACCATCACTGTATTTTTGTGTTCAGTGGGTTCAATGTAAGAGGTGATTGTTCGTGTTTGTTGATATTGGTGGTTGACCATCACTGTATTTTTGTGTTCCGTGGGTTCAATGTAAGAGGTGATTGTTCGTGTTCAGTGGGTCAACGTAAGAGGTGATTGTTCGTGTTCAGTGGGTTCAATGTAAGAGGTGATTGTTCGTGTTCAGTGGGTTCAATGTAAGAGGTGATTGTTGGTGTTCAGTGGGTCAATGTAAGAGGTGATTGTTCGTGTTCAGTGGGTCAATGTAAGAGGTGATTGTTCGTTATCAGCGGGTCAATGTAAGAGGTGATTGTTCGTGTTAAGTGGGTTCAATGTAAGAAGTGATGGTTGGTGTTCAGTGGGTTCAATGTAAGAGGTGATTGTTTGTGTACAGTTGGTCAATGTAAGAGGTGATTGTTCGTGTTCAGTGGGTCAATGTAAGAGGTGATTGTTTGTGTTGAGTTGGTCAATGTAAGAGGTGATTGTTCGTGTTCAGTGGGTCAATGTAAGAGGTGATTGTTTGTGTTGAGTGGGTCAATGTAAGAGGTGATTGTTCGTGTTCAGTGGGTCAATGTAAGAGGTGATTGTTCGTGTTCAGTGGGTCAATGTAAGAGGTGATTGTTCGTGTTCAGTGGGTCATTGTAAGAGGTGATTGTTCGTGTTCAGTGGGTTCAATGTAAGAGGTGATTGTTCGTGTTCAGTGGGTCAATGTAAGAGGTGATTGTTCGTGTTCAGTGGGTCAATGTAAGAGGTGATTGTTCGTGTTCAGTGGGTCAATGTAAGAGGTGATTGTTCGTGTTCAGTGGGTCAATGTAAGAGGTGATTGTTCGTGTTCAGTGGGTCAATGTAAGAGGTGATTGTTCGTGTTCAGTGGGTTCAATGTAAGAGGTGATTGTTCGTGTTCAGTGGGTTCAATGTAAGAGGTGATTGTTCGTGTTCAGTGGGTCAATGTAAGAGGTGATTGTTCGTGTTCAGTGGGTCAATGTAAGAGGTGATTGTTCGTTTTCATTAGGTCAATGTAAGAGGTGATTGTTCGTGTTCAGTGGTTCAATGTAAGAGGTGATTGTTCGTGTTGAGTGGGTTCAATGTAAGAGGTGATTGTTCGTGTTCAGTGGGTTCAATGTAAGAGGTGATTGTTCGTGTTCAGTGGGTTCAATGTAAGAGGTGATTGTTCGTGTTCAGTGGGTCAATGTAAGAGGTGATTGTTCATATTTGTTGATTTTGGTGGTTGACCATCACTGTATTTTTGTGTTCAGTGGGTTCAATGTAAGAGGTGATTGTTCGTGTTTGTTGATATTGGTGGTTGACCATCACTGTATTTTTGTGTTCCGTGGGTTCAATGTAAGAGGTGATTGTTCATGTTCAGTGGGTCAATGTAAGAGGTGATTGTTCGTGTTCAGTGGTTTCAATGTAAGAGGTGATTGTTCGTGTTCAGTGGGTTCAATGTAAGAGGTGATTGTTCGTGTTCAGTGGGTCAATGTAAGAGGTGATTGTTCGTGTTCAGTGGGTCAATGTAAGAGGTGATTGTTCGTTATCAGCGGGTCAATGTAAGAGGTGATTGTTCGTGTTAAGTGGGTTCAATGTAAGAGGTGATGGTTGGTGTTCAGTGGGTTCAATGTAAGAGGTGATTGTTTGTGTACAGTTGGTCAATGTAAGAGGTGATTGTTCGTGTTCAGTGGGTCAATGTAAGAGGTGATTGTTTGTGTTGAGTGGGTCAATGTAAGAGGTGATTGTTCGTGTTCAGTGGGTCAATGTAAGAGGTGATTGTTTGTGTTGAGTGGGTCAATGTAAGAGGTGATTGTTCGTGTTCAGTGGGTCAATGTAAGAGGTGATTGTTCGTGTTCAGTGGGTCAATGTAAGAGGTGATTGTTCGTGTTCAGTGGGTCATTGTAAGAGGTGATTGTTCGTTTGCAGTGGGTTCAATGTAAGAGGTGATTGTTCGTGTTCAGTGGGTCAATGTAAGAGGTGATTGTTCGTGTTCAGTGGGTCAATGTAAGAGGTGATTGTTCGTGTTCAGTGTGTCAATGTAAGAGGTGATTGTTCGTGTTCAGTGGGTCAATGTAAGAGGTGATTGTTCGTGTTCAGTGGGTCAATGTAAGAGGTGATTGTTCGTGTTCAGTGGGTCAATGTAAGAGGTGATTGTTCGTGTTCAGTGGGTTCAATGTAAGAGGTGATTGTTCGTGTTCAGTGGGTTCAATATAAGAGGTGATTGTTCGTGTTCAGTGGGTCAATGTAAGAGGTGATTGTTCGTGTTCAGTGGGTCAATGTAAGAGGTGATTGTTCGTGTTCAGTGGGTCAATGTGAGAGGTGATTGTTCGTGTTCAGTGGGTCAATGTAAGAGGTGATTGTTCGTGTTCAGTGGGTCAATGTAAGAGGTGATTGTTCGTGTTCAGTGGGTCAATGTAAGAGGTGATTGTTCGTGTTCAGTGGGTCAATGTAAGAGGTGATTGTTCGTGTTCAGTGGGTCAATGTAAGAGGTGATTGTTCGTGTTCAGTGATTCAATGTAAGAGGTGATTGTTCGTGTTCAGTGGGTTCAATGTAAGAGGTGATTGTTCGTGTTCAGTGGGTTCAATGTAAGAGGTGATTGTTCGTGTTCAGTGGGTCAATGTAAGAGGTGATTGTTCGTGTTCAGTGGGTCAATGTAAGAGGTGATTGTTCGTGTTCAGTGGGTCAATGTAAGAGGTGATTGTTCGTGTTCAGTGTGTCAATGTAAGAGGTGATTGTTCGTGTTGAGTGGGTCAATGTAAGAGGTGATTGTTCGTGTTGAGTGGGTTCAATGTAAGAGGTGATTGTTCGTGTTCAGTGGGTTCAATGTAAGAGGTGATTGTTCGTGTTCAGTGGGTCAATGTAAGAGGTGATTGTTCGTGTTCAGTGGGTCAATGTAAGAGGTGATTGTTCGTGTTCAGTGGGTCAATGTAAGAGGTGATTGTTCGTGTTCAGTGGGTTCAATGTAAGAGGTGATTGTTCGTGTTCAGTGGGTCAATGTAAGAGGTGATTGTTCATGTTCAGTGGGTCAATGTAAGAGGTGATTGTTCGTGTTCAGTGGGTCAATGTAAGAGGTGATTGTTCGTGTTCAGTGGGTTCAATGTAAGAGGTGATTGTTCGTGTTCAGTGGGTCAATGTAAGAGGTGATTGTTCGTGTTCAGTGGGTCAATGTAAGAGGTGATTGTTCGTGTTCATTGGGTCAATGTAAGAGGTGATTGTTCGTGTTCAGTGGGTCAATGTAAGAGGTGATTGTTCGTGTTCATTGGGTCAAAGTAAGAGGTGATTGTTCGTGTTCATTGGGTTCAATGTAAGAGGTGATTGTTCGTGTTCAGTGGGTTCAATGTAAGAGGTGATTGTTCGTGTTCAGTGGTTCAATGTAAGAGGTGATTGTTCGTGTTCAGTGGGTTCAATGTAAGAGGTGATTGTTCGTGTTCAGTGGGTCAATGTAAGAGGTGATTGTTCGTGTTCAGTGGTTTCAATGTAAGAGGTGATTGTTCGTGTTCAGTGGGTCAATGTAAGAGGTGATTGTTTGTGTTCAGTGGTTCAATGTAAGAGGTGATTGTTCCGTGTTCAGTGGGTCAATGTAAGAGGTGATTGTTTGTGTTCAGTGGTTCAATGTAAGAGGAGATTGTTCGTGTTCAGTGGGTTCAATGTAAGAGGTGATTATTCGTGTTCAGTGGGTTCAATGTAAGAGGTGATTGTTCGTGTTCAGTTGGTTCAATGTCAGAGCTGATTGTTCGTGTTCAGTGGGTTCAATGTAAGAGGTGATTGTTCGTGTTCAGTGGGTCAATGTAAGAGGTGATTGTTCGTGTTTAGTGGGTTCAATGTAATAGGTGATTGTTCGTGTTCAGTGGGTTCAATGTAAGAGGTGATTGTTCGTGTTCAGTGGGTTCAATGTAAGAGGTAATTGTTCGTGTTCAGTGGGTTCAATGTAAAAGGTGATTGTTCGTGTTCAGTGGGTTCAATGTAAGAGGTGATTGTTCGTGTTCAGTGGGTCAATGTAAGAGGTGATTGTTCGTGTTCAGTGGGTTCAATATAAGAGGTGATTGTTCGTGTTCAGTGGGTTTAATGTAAGAGGTGATTGTTCGTGTTCAGTGGGTCAATGTTAGAGGTGATTGTTCGTGTTCAGTGGGTTCAATGTAAGAGGTGATTGTTCGTGTTCAGTGGGTTCAATGTAAGAGGTGATTGTTCGTGTTCAGTGGGTTCAATGTAAGAGGTGATTGTTCGTGTTCAGTGGGTTCAATGTAAGAGGTGATTGTTCGTGTTCAGTGGGTTCAATGTAAGAGGTGATTGTTCGTGTTCAGTGGGTCAATGTAAGAGGTGATTGTTCGTGTTCAGTGGGTTCAATGTAAGAGGTGATTGTTCGTGTTCAGTGGGTTCAATGTAAGAGGTGATTGTTCGTGTTCAGTGGGTTCAATGTAAGAGGTGATTGTTCGTGTTCAGTGGGTTCAATGTAAGAGGTGATTGTTCGTGTTCAGTGGGTTCAATGTAAGAGGTGATTGTTCGTGTTCAGTGGGTTCAATGTAAGAGGTGATTGTTCGTGTTCAGTGGGTCAATGTAAGAGGTGATTGTTCGTGTTCAGTGGTTCAATGTAAGAGGTGATTGTTCGTGTTGAATGGGTTCAATGTAAGAGGTGATTGTTCGTGTTCAGTGGGTTCAATGTAAGAGGTGATTGTTCGTGTTCAGTGGGTTCAATGTAAGAGGTGATTGTTCGTGTTCAGTGGGTCAATGTAAGAGGTGATTGTTCATATTTGTTGATTTTGGTGGTTGACCATCACTGTATTTTTGTGTTCAGTGGGTTCAATGTAAGAGGTGATTGTTCGTGTTTGTTGATATTGGTGGTTGACCATCACTGTATTTTTGTGTTCCGTGGGTTCAATGTAAGAGGTGATTGTTCGTGTTCAGTGGGTCAATGTAAGAGGTGATTGTTCGTGTTCAGTGGGTTCAATGTAAGAGGTGATTGTTCGTGTTCAGTGGGTTCAATGTAAGAGGTGATTGTTGGTGTTCAGTGGGTCAATGTAAGAGGTGATTGTTCGTGTTCAGTGGGTCAATGTAAGAGGTGATTGTTCGTTATCAGCGGGTCAATGTAAGAGGTGATTGTTCGTGTTAAGTGGGTTCAATGTAAGAGGTGATGGTTGGTGTTCAGTGGGTTCAATGTAAGAGGTGATTGTTTGTGTACAGTTGGTCAATGTAAGAGGTGATTGTTCGTGTTCAGTGGGTCAATGTAAGAGGTGATTGTTTGTGTTGAGTGGGTCAATGTAAGAGGTGATTGTTCGTGTTCAGTGGGTCAATGTAAGAGGTGATTGTTTGTGTTGAGTGGGTCAATGTAAGAGGTGATTGTTCGTGTTCAGTGGATCAATGTAAGAGGTGATTGTTCGTGTTCAGTGGGTCAATGTAAGAGGTGATTGTTCGTGTTCAGTGGGTCATTGTAAGAGGTGATTGTTCGTGTTCAGTGGCTTCAATGTAAGAGGTGATTGTTCGTGTTCAGTGGGTCAATGTAAGAGGTGATTGTTCGTGTTCAGTGGGTCAATGTAAGAGGTGATTGTTCGTGTTGAGTGGGTCAATGTAAGAGGTGATTGTTCGTGTTCAGTGGTTCAATGTAAGAGGTGATTGTTCGTGTTCAGTGGGTCAATGTAAGAGGTGATTGTTCGTGTTCAGTGGGTCAATGTAAGAGGTGATTGTTCGTGTTCAGTGGGTTCAATGTAAGAGGTGATTGTTCGTGTTCAGTGGGTTCAATGTAAGAGGTGATTGTTCGTGTTCAGTGGGTCAATGTAAGAGGTGATTGTTCGTGTTCAGTGGGTCAATGTAAGAGGTGATTGTTCGTTTTCAGTAGGTCAATGTAAGAGGTGATTGTTCGTGTTCAGTGGTTCAATGTAAGAGGTGATTGTTCGTGTTGAGTGGGTTCAATGTAAGAGGTGATTGTTCGTGTTCAGTGGGTTCAATGTAAGAGGTGATTGTTCGTGTTCAGTGGGTTCAATGTAAGAGGTGATTGTTCGTGTTCAGTGGGTCAATGTAAGAGGTGATTGTTCATATTTGTTGATTTTGGTGGTTGACCATCACTGTATTTTTGTGTTCAGTGGGTTCAATGTAAGAGGTGATTGTTCGTGTTTGTTGATATTGGTGGTTGACCATCACTGTATTTTTGTGTTCCGTGGGTTCAATGTAAGAGGTGATTGTTCGTGTTCAGTGGGTCAATGTAAGAGGTGATTGTTCGTGTTCAGTGGGTTCAATGTAAGAGGTGATTGTTCGTGTTCAGTGGGTTCAATGTAAGAGGTGATTGTTCGTGTTCAGTGGGTCAATGTAAGAGGTGATTGTTCGTGTTCAGTGGGTCAATGTAAGAGGTGATTGTTCGTTATCAGCGGGTCAATGTAAGAGGTGATTGTTCGTGTTAAGTGGGTTCAATGTAAGAGGTGATGGTTGGTGTTCAGTGGGTTCAATGTAAGAGGTGATTGTTTGTGTACAGTTGGTCAATGTAAGAGGTGATTGTTCGTGTTCAGTGGGTCAATGTAAGAGGTGATTGTTTGTGTTGAGTGGGTCAATGTAAGAGGTGATTGTTCGTGTTCAGTGGGTCAATGTAAGAGGTGATTGTTTGTGTTGAGTGGGTCAATGTAAGAGGTGATTGTTCGTGTTCAGTGGGTCAATGTAAGAGGTGATTGTTCGTGTTCAGTGGGTCAATGTAAGAGGTGATTGTTCGTGTTCAGTGGGTCATTGTAAGAGGTGATTGTTCGTTTTCAGTGGGTTCAATGTAAGAGGTGATTGTTCGTGTTCAGTGGGTCAATGTAAGAGGTGATTGTTCGTGTTCAGTGGGTCAATGTAAGAGGTGATTGTTCGTGTTCAGTGTGTCAATGTAAGAGGTGATTGTTCGTGTTCAGTGGGTCAATGTAAGAGGTGATTGTTCGTGTTCAGTGGGTCAATGTAAGAGGTGATTGTTCGTGTTCAGTGGGTCAATGTAAGAGGTGATTGTTCGTGTTCAGTGGGTTCAATGTAAGAGGTGATTGTTCGTGTTCAGTGGGTTCAATATAAGAGGTGATTGTTCGTGTTCAGTGGGTCAATGTAAGAGGTGATTGTTCGTGTTCAGTGGGTCAATGTAAGAGGTGATTGTTCGTGTTCAGTGGGTCAATGTGAGAGGTGATTGTTCGTGTTCAGTGGGTCAATGTAAGAGGTGATTGTTCGTGTTCAGTGGGTCAATGTAAGAGGTGATTGTTCGTGTTCAGTGGGTCAATGTAAGAGGTGATTGTTCGTGTTCAGTGGGTCAATGTAAGAGGTGATTGTTCGTGTTCAGTGGGTCAATGTAAGAGGTGATTGTTCGTGTTCAGTGATTCAATGTAAGAGGTGATTGTTCGTGTTCAGTGGGTTCAATGTAAGAGGTGATTGTTCGTGTTCAGTGGGTTCAATGTAAGAGGTGATTGTTCGTGTTCAGTGGGTCAATGTAAGAGGTGATTGTTCGTGTTCAGTGGGTCAATGTAAGAGGTGATTGTTCGTGTTCAGTGGGTCATGGTAAGAGGTGATTGTTCGTATTCAGTGGGTTCAATGTAAGAGGTGATTGTTCGTGTTCAGTGGGTCAATGTAAGAGGTGATTGTTCGTGTTCAGTGGGTCAATGTAAGAGGTGATTGTTCGTGTTCAGTGGGTCAATGTAAGAGGTGATTGTTCGTGTTCAGTGGGTCAATGTAAGAGGTGATTGTTCGTGTTCAGTGTGTCAATGTAAGAGGTGATTGTTCGTGTTGAGTGGGTCAATGTAAGAGGTGATTGTTCGTGTTGAGTGGGTTCAATGTAAGAGGTGATTGTTCGTGTTCAGTGGGTTCAATGTAAGAGGTGATTGTTCGTGTTCAGTGGGTCAATGTAAGAGGTGATTGTTCGTGTTCAGTGGGTCAATGTAAGAGGTGATTGTTCGTGTTCAGTGGGTTCAATGTAAGAGGTGATTGTTCGTGTTCAGTGGGTTCAATGTAAGAGGTGATTGTTCGTGTTCAGTGGGTCAATGTAAGAGGTGATTGTTCATGTTCAGTGGGTCAATGTAAGAGGTGATTGTTCGTGTTCAGTGGGTTCAATGTAAGAGGTGATTGTTCGTGTTCAGTGGGTCAATGTAAGAGGTGATTGTTCATGTTCAGTGGGTCAATGTAAGAGGTGATTGTTCGTGTTCAGTGGGTCAATGTAAGAGGTGATTGTTCGTGTTCAGTGGGTCAATGTAAGAGGTGATTGTTCGTGTTCAGTGGGTCAATGTAAGAGGTGATTGTTCGTGTTCAGTGGGTCAATGTAAGAGGTGATTGTTCGTGTTCAGTGGGTCAATGTAAGAGGTGATTGTTCGTGTTCAGTGATTCAATGTAAGAGGTGATTGTTCGTGTTCAGTGGGTTCAATGTAAGAGGTGATTGTTCGTGTTCAGTGGGTTCAATGTAAGAGGTGATTGTTCGTGTTCAGTGGGTCAATGTAAGAGGTGATTGTTCGTGTTCAGTGGGTCAATGTAAGAGGTGATTGTTCGTGTTCAGTGGGTCATGGTAAGAGGTGATTGTTCGTATTCAGTGGGTTCAATGTAAGAGGTGATTGTTCGTGTTCAGTGGGTCAATGTAAGAGGTGATTGTTCGTGTTCAGTGGGTCAATGTAAGAGGTGATTGTTCGTGTTCAGTGGGTCAATGTAAGAGGTGATTGTTCGTGTTCAGTGGGTCAATGTAAGAGGTGATTGTTCGTGTTCAGTGTGTCAATGTAAGAGGTGATTGTTCGTGTTGAGTGGGTCAATGTAAGAGGTGATTGTTCGTGTTGAGTGGGTTCAATGTAAGAGGTGATTGTTCGTGTTCAGTGGGTTCAATGTAAGAGGTGATTGTTCGTGTTCAGTGGGTCAATGTAAGAGGTGATTGTTCGTGTTCAGTGGGTCAATGTAAGAGGTGATTGTTCGTGTTCAGTGGGTTCAATGTAAGAGGTGATTGTTCGTGTTCAGTGGGTTCAATGTAAGAGGTGATTGTTCGTGTTCAGTGGGTCAATGTAAGAGGTGATTGTTCATGTTCAGTGGGTCAATGTAAGAGGTGATTGTTCGTGTTCAGTGGGTCAATGTAAGAGGTGATTGTTCGTGTTCAGTGGGTTCAATGTAAGAGGTGATTGTTCGTGTTCAGTGGGTCAATGTAAGAGGTGATTGTTCGTGTTCAGTGGGTCAATGTAAGAGGTGATTGTTCGTGTTCATTGGGTCAATGTAAGAGGTGATTGTTCGTGTTCAGTGGGTCAATGTAAGAGGTGATTGTTCGTGTTCATTGGGTCAATGTAAGAGGTGATTGTTCGTGTTCATTGGGTTCAATGTAAGAGGTGATTGTTCGTGTTCAGTGGGTTCAATGTAAGAGGTGATTGTTCGTGTTCAGTGGTTCAATGTAAGAGGTGATTGTTCGTGTTCAGTGGGTTCAATGTAAGAGGTGATTGTTCGTGTTCAGTGGGTCAATGTAAGAGGTGATTGTTCGTGTTCAGTGGTTTCAATGTAAGAGGTGATTGTTCGTGTTCAGTGGGTCAATGTAAGAGGTGATTGTTTGTGTTCAGTGGTTCAATGTAAGAGGTGATTGTTCCGTGTTCAGTGGGTCAATGTAAGAGGTGATTGTTTGTGTTCAGTGGTTCAATGTAAGAGGAGATTGTTCGTGTTCAGTGGGTTCAATGTAAGAGGTGATTATTCGTGTTCAGTGGGTTCAATGTAAGAGGTGATTGTTCGTGTTCAGTTGGTTCAATGTCAGAGCTGATTGTTCGTGTTCAGTGGGTTCAATGTAAGAGGTGATTGTTCGTGTTCAGTGGGTCAATGTAAGAGGTGATTGTTCGTGTTTAGTGGGTTCAATGTAAGAGGTGATTGTTCGTGTTCAGTGGGTTCAATGTAAGAGGTGATTGTTCGTGTTCAGTGGGTTCAATGTAAGAGGTAATTGTTCGTGTTCAGTGGGTTCAATGTAAGAGGTGATTGTTCGTGTTCAGTGGGTTCAATGTAAGAGGTGATTGTTCGTGTTCAGTGGGTCAATGTAAGAGGTGATTGTTCGTGTTCAGTGGGTTCAATATAAGAGGTGATTGTTCGTGTTCAGTGGGTTTAATGTAAGAGGTGATTGTTCGTGTTCAGTGGGTCAATGTTAGAGGTGATTGTTCGTGTTCAGTGGGTTCATTGTAAGAGGTGATTGTTCGTGTTCAGTGGGTTCAATGTAAGAGGTGATTGTTCGTGTTCAGTGGGTTCAATGTAAGAGGTGATTGTTCGTGTTCAGTGGGTTCAATGTAAGAGGTGATTGTTCGTGTTCAGTGGGTTCAATGTAAGAGGTGATTGTTCGTGTTCAGTGGGTCAATGTAAGAGGTGATTGTTCGTGTTCAGTGGGTTCAATGTAAGAGGTGATTGTTCGTGTTCAGTGGGTTCAATGTAAGAGGTGATTGTTCGTGTTCAGTGGGTTCAATGTAAGAGGTGATTGTTCGTGTTCAGTGGGTTCAATGTAAGAGGTGATTGTTCGTGTTCAGTGGGTTCAATGTAAGAGGTGATTGTTCGTGTTCAGTGGGTCAATGTAAGAGGTGATTGTTCGTGTTCAGTGGGTTCAATGTAAGAGGTGATTGTTCGTGTCCAGTGGGTTCAATGTAAGAGGTGATTGTTCGTGTTCAGTGGGTTCAATGTAAGAGGTGATTGTTCATGTTGTTGATATTGGTGGTTGACCATCACTGTATTTTTGTGTTCAGTGGGTCAATGTAAGAGGTGATTGTTCATGTTCAGTGGGTCAATGTAAGAGGTGATTGTTCGTGTTCAGTGGGTTCAATGTAAGAGGTGATTGTTCGTGTTCAGTGGGTCAATGTAAGAGGTTATTGTTCGTGTTCAGTGGGTCAATGTAAGAGGTGATTGTTCGTGTTCAGTGGGTTCAATGTAAGAGGTGATTGTTCGTGTTCAGTGGGTTCAATGTAAGAGGTGATTGTTCGTGTTCAGTGGGTCAATGTAAGAGGTGATTGTTCGTGTTCAGTGGGTCAATGTAAGAGGTGATTGTTCGTGTTCAGTGGGTCAATGTAAGAGGTGATTGTTCGTGTTCAGTGGGTCAATGTAAGAGGTGATTGTTCGTGTTCAGTGGTTCAATGTAAGAGGTGATTGTTCGTGTTCAGTGGGTTCAATGTAAGAGGTGATTGTTCGTGTTCAGTGGGTCAATGTAAGAGGTGATTGTTCGTGTTCAGTGGTTTCAATGTAAGAGGTGATTGTTCGTGTTCAGTGGGTCAATGTAAGAGGTGATTGTTTGTGTTCAGTGGTTCAATGTAAGAGGTGATTGTTCCGTGTTCAGTGGGTCAATGTAAGAGGTGATTGTTTGTGTTCAGTGGTTCAATGTAAGAGGAGATTGTTCGTGTTCAGTGGGTTCAATGTAAGAGGTGATTATTCGTGTTCAGTGGGTTCAATGTAAGAGGTGATTGTTCGTGTTCAGTTGGTTCAATGTCAGAGCTGATTGTTCGTGTTCAGTGGGTTCAATGTAAGAGGTGATTGTTCGTGTTCAGTGGGTCAATGTAAGAGGTGATTGTTCGTGTTTAGTGGGTTCAATGTAAGAGGTGATTGTTCGTGTTCAGTGGGTTCAATGTAAGAGGTGATTGTTCGTGTTCAGTGGGTTCAATGTAAGAGGTAATTGTTCGTGTTCAGTGGGTTCAATGTAAGAGGTGATTGTTCGTGTTCAGTGGGTTCAATGTAAGAGGTGATTGTTCGTGTTCAGTGGGTCAATGTAAGAGGTGATTGTTCGTGTTCAGTGGGTTCAATATAAGAGGTGATTGTTCGTGTTCAGTGGGTTTAATGTAAGAGGTGATTGTTCGTGTTCAGTGGGTCAATGTTAGAGGTGATTGTTCGTGTTCAGTGGGTTCATTGTAAGAGGTGATTGTTCGTGTTCAGTGGGTTCAATGTAAGAGGTGATTGTTCGTGTTCAGTGGGTTCAATGTAAGAGGTGATTGTTCGTGTTCAGTGGGTTCAATGTAAGAGGTGATTGTTCGTGTTCAGTGGGTTCAATGTAAGAGGTGATTGTTCGTGTTCAGTGGGTCAATGTAAGAGGTGATTGTTCGTGTTCAGTGGGTTCAATGTAAGAGGTGATTGTTCGTGTTCAGTGGGTTCAATGTAAGAGGTGATTGTTCGTGTTCAGTGGGTTCAATGTAAGAGGTGATTGTTCGTGTTCAGTGGGTTCAATGTAAGAGGTGATTGTTCGTGTTCAGTGGGTTCAATGTAAGAGGTGATTGTTCGTGTTCAGTGGGTCAATGTAAGAGGTGATTGTTCGTGTTCAGTGGGTTCAATGTAAGAGGTGATTGTTCGTGTCCAGTGGGTTCAATGTAAGAGGTGATTGTTCGTGTTCAGTGGGTTCAATGTAAGAGGTGATTGTTCATGTTGTTGATATTGGTGGTTGACCATCACTGTATTTTTGTGTTCAGTGGGTCAATGTAAGAGGTGATTGTTCATGTTCAGTGGGTCAATGTAAGAGGTGATTGTTCGTGTTCAGTGGGTTCAATGTAAGAGGTGATTGTTCGTGTTCAGTGGGTCAATGTAAGAGGTTATTGTTCGTGTTCAGTGGGTCAATGTAAGAGGTGATTGTTCGTGTTCAGTGGGTTCAATGTAAGAGGTGATTGTTCGTGTTCAGTGGGTTCAATGTAAGAGGTGATTGTTCGTGTTCAGTGGGTCAATGTAAGAGGTGATTGTTCGTGTTCAGTGGGTCAATGTAAGAGGTGATTGTTCGTGTTCAGTGGGTCAATGTAAGAGGTGATTGTTCGTGTTCAGTGGGTCAATGTAAGAGGTGATTGTTCGTGTTCAGTGGGTCAATGTAAGAGGTGATTGTTCGTGTTCAGTGGGTCAATGTAAGAGGTGATTGTTCGTGTTCAGTGGGTAAATGTAAGAGGTGATTGTTCGTGTGCAGTGGGTCAATGTAAGAGGTGATTGTTCGTGTTCAGTGGGTCAATGTAAGAGGTGATTGTTCGTGTTCAGTGGGGTAAATGTAAGAGGTGATTGTTCGTGTTCAGTGGGTCAATGTAAGAGTTGATTGTTCGTGTTCAGTGGGTCAATGTAAGAGGAGATTGTTCGTGTTCAGTGGGTTCAATGTAAGAGGTGATTATTCGTGTTCAGTGGGTTCAATGTAAGAGGTGATTGTTCGTGTTCAGTTGGTTCAATGTCAGAGCTGATTGTTCGTGTTCAGTGGGTTCAATGTAAGAGGTGATTGTTCGTGTTCAGTGGGTCAATGTAAGAGGTGATTGTTCGTGTTTAGTGGGTTCAATGTAAGAGGTGATTGTTCGTGTTCAGTGGGTTCAATGTAAGAGGTGATTGTTCGTGTTCAGTGGGTTCAATGTAAGAGGTAATTGTTCGTGTTCAGTGGGTTCAATGTAAGAGGTGATTGTTCGTGTTCAGTGGGTTCAATGTAAGAGGTGATTGTTCGTGTTCAGTTGGTCAATGTAAGAGGTGATTGTTCGTGTTCAGTGGGTTCAATATAAGAGGTGATTGTTCGTGTTCAGTGGGTTTAATGTAAGAGGTGATTGTTCGTGTTCAGTGGGTCAATGTTAGAGGTGATTGTTCGTGTTCAGTGGGTTCAATGTAAGAGGTGATTGTTCGTGTTCAGTGGGTTCAATGTAAGAGGTGATTGTTCGTGTTCAGTGGGTTTAATGTAAGAGGTGATTGTTCGTGTTCAGTGGGTTCAATGTAAGAGGTGATTGTTCGTGTTCAGTGGGTTCAATGTAAGAGGTGATTGTTCGTGTTCAGTGGGTCAATGTAAGAGGTGATTGTTCGTGTTCAGTGGGTTCAATGTAAGAGGTGATTGTTCGTGTTCAGTGGGTTCAATGTAAGAGGTGATTGTTCGTGTTCAGTGGGTTCAATGTAAGAGGTGATTGTTCGTGTTCAGTGGGTTCAATGTAAGAGGTGATTGTTCGTGTTCAGTGGGTTCAATGTAAGAGGTGATTGTTCGTGTTCAGTGGGTTCAATGTAAGAGGTGATTGTTCGTGTTCAGTGGGTCAATGTAAGAGGTGATTGTTCGTGTTCAGTGGGTTCAATGTAAGAGGTGATTGTTCGTGTCCAGTGGGTTCAATGTAAGAGGTGATTGTTCGTGTTCAGTGGGTTCAATGTAAGAGGTGATTGTTCATGTTGTTGATATTGGTGGTTGACCATCACTGTATTTTTGTGTTCAGTGGGTCAATGTAAGAGGTGATTGTTCATGTTCAGTGGGTCAATGTAAGAGGTGATTGTTCGTGTTCAGTGGGTTCAATGTAAGAGGTGATTGTTCGTGTTCAGTGGGTCAATGTAAGAGGTTATTGTTCGTGTTCAGTGGGTCAATGTAAGAGGTGATTGTTCGTGTTCAGTGGGTTCAATGTAAGAGGTGATTGTTCGTGTTCAGTGGGTTCAATGTAAGAGGTGATTGTTCGTTTTCAGTGGGTCAATGTAAGAGGTGATTGTTCGTGTTCAGTGGGTCAATGTAAGAGGTGATTGTTCGTGTTCAGTGGGTCAATGTAAGAGGTGATTGTTCGTGTTCAGTGGGTCAATGTAAGAGGTGATTGTTCGTGTTCAGTGGGTCAATGTAAGAGGTGATTGTTCGTGTTCAGTGGGTCAATGTAAGAGGTGATTGTTCGTGTTCAGTGGGTCAATGTAAGAGGTGATTGTTCGTGTGCAGTGGGTCAATGTAAGAGGTGATTGTTCGTGTTCAGTGGGTCAATGTAAGAGGTGATTGTTCGTGTTCAGTGGGGTCAATGTAAGAGGTGATTGTTCGTGTTCAGTGGGTCAATGTAAGAGGTGATTGTTCGTGTTCAGTGGGTCAATGTAAGAGGTGATTGTTTGTGTTCAGTGGGTCAATGTAAGAGGTGATTGTTCGTGTTCAGTGGGTCAATGTAAGAGGTGATTGTTCGTGTTCAGTGGGTCAATGTAAGAGGTGATTGTTCGTGTTCAGTGGGTCAATGTAAGAGGTGATTGTTCGTGTTCAGTGGGTCAATGTAAGAGGTGATTGTTCGTGTTCAGTGGGTTCAATGTAAGAGGTGATTGTTCATATTGTTGATATTGGTGGTTGACCATCACTGTATTTTTGTGTTCAGTGGGTCAATGTAAGAGGTGATTGTTCGTGTTCAGTGGGTCAATGTAAGAGGTGATTGTTCGTGTTCAGTGGATCAATGTAAGAGGTGATTGTTTGTGTTCAGTGGTTCAATGTAGAGGTGATTGTTCGTGTTCAGTGGGTTCAATGTAAGAGGTGATTGTTCGTGTTCAGTGGGTTCAATGTAAGAGGTGATTGTTCGTGTTCAGTGGGTTCAATGTAAGAGGTGATTGTTCGTGTTCAGTGGGTCAATGTAAGAGGTGATTGTTCGTGTTCAGTGGGTTCAATGTAAGAGGTGATTGTTCGTGTTCAGTGGGTTCAATGTAAGAGGTGATTGTTTGTGTTCAGTGGGTTCAATGTAAGAGGTGATTGTTCGTGTTCAGTGGGTTCAATGTAAGAGGTGATTGTTCGTGTTCAGTGGGTCAATGTAAGAGGTGATTGTTCGTTATCAGCGGGTCAATGTAAGAGGTGATTGTTCGTGTTAAGTGGGTTCAATGTAAGAGGTGATGGTTGGTGTTCAGTGGGTTCAATGTAAGAGGTGATTGTTTGTGTACAGTTGGTCAATGTAAGAGGTGATTGTTCGTGTTCAGTGGGTCAATGTAAGAGGTGATTGTTTGTGTTGAGTGGGTCAATGTAAGAGGTGATTGTTCGTGTTCAGTGGGTCAATGTAAGAGGTGATTGTTTGTGTTGAGTGGGTCAATGTAAGAGGTGATTGTTCGTGTTCAGTGGGTCAATGTAAGAGGTGATTGTTCGTGTTCAGTGGGTCAATGTAAGAGGTGATTGTTCGTGTTCAGTGGGTCATTGTAAGAGGTGATTGTTCGTGTTCAGTGGGTTCAATGTAAGAGGTGATTGTTCGTGTTCAGTGGGTCAATGTAAGAGGTGATTGTTCGTGTTCAGTGGGTCAATGTAAGAGGTGATTGTTCGTGTTCAGTGGGTCAATGTAAGAGGTGATTGTTCGTGTTCAATGGGTCAATGTAAGAGGTGATTGTTCGTGTTCAGTGGGTCAATGTAAGAGGTGATTGTTCGTGTTCAGTGGGTCAATGTAAGAGGTGATTGTTCGTGTTCAGTGGGTTCAATGTAAGAGGTGATTGTTCGTGTTCAGTGGGTTCAATGTAAGAGGTGATTGTTCGTGTTCAGTGGGTCAATGTAAGAGGTGATTGTTCGTGTTCAGTGGGTCAATGTAAGAGGTGATTGTTCGTTTTCAGTAGGTCAATGTAAGAGGTGATTGTTCGTGTTCAGTGGTTCAATGTAAGAGGTGATTGTTCGTGTTGAGTGGGTTCAATGTAAGAGGTGATTGTTCGTGTTCAGTGGGTTCAATGTAAGAGGTGATTGTTCGTGTTCAGTGGGTTCAATGTAAGAGGTGATTGTTCGTGTTCAGTGGGTCAATGTAAGAGGTGATTGTTCATATTTGTTGATTTTGGTGGTTGACCATCACTGTATTTTTGTGTTCAGTGGGTTCAATGTAAGAGGTGATTGTTCGTGTTTGTTGATATTGGTGGTTGACCATCACTGTATTTTTGTGTTCCGTGGGTTCAATGTAAGAGGTGATTGTTCGTGTTCAGTGGGTCAATGTAAGAGGTGATTGTTCGTGTTCAGTGGTTTCAATGTAAGAGGTGATTGTTCGTGTTCAGTGGGTTCAATGTAAGAGGTGATTGTTCGTGTTCAGTGGGTCAATGTAAGAGGTGATTGTTCGTGTTCAGTGGGTCAATGTAAGAGGTGATTGTTCGTTATCAGCGGGTCAATGTAAGAGGTGATTGTTCGTGTTAAGTGGGTTCAATGTAAGAGGTGATGGTTGGTGTTCAGTGGGTTCAATGTAAGAGGTGATTGTTTGTGTACAGTTGGTCAATGTAAGAGGTGATTGTTCGTGTTCAGTGGGTCAATGTAAGAGGTGATTGTTTGTGTTGAGTGGGTCAATGTAAGAGGTGATTGTTCGTGTTCAGTGGGTCAATGTAAGAGGTGATTGTTTGTGTTGAGTGGGTCAATGTAAGAGGTGATTGTTCGTGTTCAGTGGGTCAATGTAAGAGGTGATTGTTCGTGTTCAGTGGGTCAATGTAAGAGGTGATTGTTCGTGTTCAGTGGGTCATTGTAAGAGGTGATTGTTCGTTTTCAGTGGGTTCAATGTAAGAGGTGATTGTTCGTGTTCAGTGGGTCAATGTAAGAGGTGATTGTTCGTGTTCAGTGGGTCAATGTAAGAGGTGATTGTTCGTGTTCAGTGTGTCAATGTAAGAGGTGATTGTTCGTGTTCAGTGGGTCAATGTAAGAGGTGATTGTTCGTGTTCAGTGGGTCAATGTAAGAGGTGATTGTTCGTGTTCAGTGGGTCAATGTAAGAGGTGATTGTTCGTGTTCAGTGGGTTCAATGTAAGAGGTGATTGTTCGTGTTCAGTGGGTTCAATATAAGAGGTGATTGTTCGTGTTCAGTGGGTCAATGTAAGAGGTGATTGTTCGTGTTCAGTGGGTCAATGTAAGAGGTGATTGTTCGTGTTCAGTGGGTCAATGTGAGAGGTGATTGTTCGTGTTCAGTGGGTCAATGTAAGAGGTGATTGTTCGTGTTCAGTGGGTCAATGTAAGAGGTGATTGTTCGTGTTCAGTGGGTCAATGTAAGAGGTGATTGTTCGTGTTCAGTGGGTCAATGTAAGAGGTGATTGTTCGTGTTCAGTGGGTCAATGTAAGAGGTGATTGTTCGTGTTCAGTGATTCAATGTAAGAGGTGATTGTTCGTGTTCAGTGGGTTCAATGTAAGAGGTGATTGTTCGTGTTCAGTGGGTGCAATGTAAGAGGTGATTGTTCGTGTTCAGTGGGTCAATGTAAGAGGTGATTGTTCGTGTTCAGTGGGTCAATGTAAGAGGTGATTTTTCGTGTTCAGTGGGTCATGGTAAGAGGTGATTGTTCGTGTTCAGTGGGTCAATGTAAGAGGTGATTGTTCGTGTTCAGTGGGTCAATGTAAGAGGTGATTGTTCGTGTTCAGTGGGTCAATGTAAGAGGTGATTGTTCGTGTTCAGTGTGTCAATGTAAGAGGTGATTGTTCGTGTTGAGTGGGTCAATGTAAGAGGTGATTGTTCGTGTTGAGTGGGTTCAATGTAAGAGGTGATTGTTCGTGTTCAGTGGGTTCAATGTAAGAGGTGATTGTTCGTGTTCAGTGGGTCAATGTAAGAGGTGATTGTTCGTGTTCAGTGGGTCAATGTAAGAGGTGATTGTTCGTGTTCAGTGGGTCAATGTAAGAGGTGATTGTTCGTGTTCAGTGGGTTCAATGTAAGAGGTGATTGTTCGTGTTCAGTGGGTCAATGTAAGAGGTGATTGTTCATGTTCAGTGGGTCAATGTAAGAGGTGATTGTTCGTGTTCAGTGGGTCAATGTAAGAGGTGATTGTTCGTGTTCAGTGGGTTCAATGTAAGAGGTGATTGTTCGTGTTCAGTGGGTCAATGTAAGAGGTGATTGTTCGTGTTCAGTGGGTCAATGTAAGAGGTGATTGTTCGTGTTCATTGGGTCAATGTAAGAGGTGATTGTTCGTGTTCAGTGGGTCAATGTAAGAGGTGATTGTTCGTGTTCATTGGGTCAATGTAAGAGGTGATTGTTCGTGTTCATTGGGTTCAATGTAAGAGGTGATTGTTCGTGTTCAGTGGGTCAATGTAAGAGGTGATTGTTCGTGTTCAGTGGGTTCAATGTAAGAGGTGATTGTTCGTGTTCAGTGGGTCAATGTAAGAGGTGATTGTTCGTGTTCAGTGGGTCAATGTAAGAGGTGATTGTTCGTGTTCATTGGGTCAATGTAAGAGGTGATTGTTCGTGTTCAGTGGGTCAATGTAAGAGGTGATTGTTCGTGTTCATTGGGTCAATGTAAGAGGTGATTGTTCGTGTTCATTGGGTTCAATGTAAGAGGTGATTGTTCGTGTTCAGTGGGTTCAATGTAAGAGGTGATTGTTCGTGTTCAGTGGTTCAATGTAAGAGGTGATTGTTCGTGTTCAGTGGGTTCAATGTAAGAGGTGATTGTTCGTGTTCAGTGGGTCAATGTAAGAGGTGATTGTTCGTGTTCAGTGGTTTCAATGTAAGAGGTGATTGTTCGTGTTCAGTGTATCAATGTAAGAGGTGATTGTTTGTGTTCAGTGGTTCAATGTAAGAGGTGATTGTTCCGTGTTCAGTGGGTCAATGTAAGAGGTGATTGTTTGTGTTCAGTGGTTCAATGTAAGAGGAGATTGTTCGTGTTCAGTGGGTTCAATGTAAGAGGTGATTATTCGTGTTCAGTGGGTTCAATGTAAGAGGTGATTGTTCGTGTTCAGTTGGTTCAATGTCAGAGCTGATTGTTCGTGTTCAGTGGGTTCAATGTAAGAGGTGATTGTTCGTGTTCAGTGGGTCAATGTAAGAGGTGATTGTTCGTGTTTAGTGGGTTCAATGTAAGAGGTGATTGTTCGTGTTCAGTGGGTTCAATGTAAGAGGTGATTGTTCGTGTTCAGTGGGTTCAATGTAAGAGGTAATTGTTCGTGTTCAGTGGGTTCAATGTAAGAGGTGATTGTTCGTGTTCAGTGGGTTCAATGTAAGAGGTGATTGTTCGTGTTCAGTGGGTCAATGTAAGAGGTGATTGTTCGTGTTCAGTGGGTTCAATATAAGAGGTGATTGTTCGTGTTCAGTGGGTTTAATGTAAGAGGTGATTGTTCGTGTTCAGTGGGTCAATGTTAGAGGTGATTGTTCGTGTTCAGTGGGTTCAATGTAAGAGGTGATTGTTCGTGTTCAGTGGGTTCAATGTAAGAGGTGATTGTTCGTGTTCAGTGGGTTCAATGTAAGAGGTGAATGTTCGTGTTCAGTGGGTTCAATGTAAGAGGTGATTGTTCGTGTTCAGTGGGTTCAATGTAAGAGGTGATTGTTCGTGTTCAGTGGGTCAATGTAAGAGGTGATTGTTCGTGTTCAGTGGGTTCAATGTAAGAGGTGATTGTTCGTGTTCAGTGGGTTCAATGTAAGAGGTGATTGTTCGTGTTCAGTGGGTTCAATGTAAGAGGTGATTGTTCGTGTTCAGTGGGTTCAATGTAAGAGGTGATTGTTCGTGTTCAGTGGGTTCAATGTAAGAGGTGATTGTTCGTGTTCAGTGGGTTCAATGTAAGAGGTGATTGTTCGTGTTCAGTGGGTCAATGTAAGAGGTGATTGTTCGTGTTCAGTGGGTCAATGTAAGAGGTGATTGTTCGTGTTGAATGGGTTCAATGTAAGAGGTGATTGTTCGTGTTCAGTGGGTTCAATGTAAGAGGTGATTGTTCGTGTTCAGTGGGTTCAATGTAAGAGGTGATTGTTCGTGTTCAGTGGGTCAATGTAAGAGGTGATTGTTCATATTTGTTGATTTTGGTGGTTGACCATCACTGTATTTTTGTGTTCAGTGGGTTCAATGTAAGAGGTGATTGTTCGTGTTTGTTGATATTGGTGGTTGACCATCACTGTATTTTTGTGTTCCGTGGGTTCAATGTAAGAGGTGATTGTTCGTGTTCAGTGGGTCAATGTAAGAGGTGATTGTTCGTGTTCAGTGGGTTCAATGTAAGAGGTGATTGTTCGTGTTCAGTGGGTTCAATGTAAGAGGTGATTGTTGGTGTTCAGTGGGTCAATGTAAGAGGTGATTGTTCGTGTTCAGTGGGTCAATGTAAGAGGTGATTGTTCGTTATCAGCGGGTCAATGTAAGAGGTGATTGTTCGTGTTAAGTGGGTTCAATGTAAGAGGTGATGGTTGGTGTTCAGTGGGTTCAATGTAAGAGGTGATTGTTTGTGTACAGTTGGTCAATGTAAGAGGTGATTGTTCGTGTTCAGTGGGTCAATGTAAGAGGTGATTGTTTGTGTTGAGTGGGTCAATGTAAGAGGTGATTGTTCGTGTTCAGTGGGTCAATGTAAGAGGTGATTGTTTGTGTTGAGTGGGTCAATGTAAGAGGTGATTGTTCGTGTTCAGTGGGTCAATGTAAGAGGTGATTGTTCGTGTTCAGTGGGTCAATGTAAGAGGTGATTGTTCGTGTTCAGTGGGTCATTGTAAGAGGTGATTGTTCGTGTTCAGTGGGTTCAATGTAAGAGGTGATTGTTCGTGTTCAGTGGGTCAATGTAAGAGGTGATTGTTCGTGTTCAGTGGGTCAATGTAAGAGGTGATTGTTCGTGTTCAGTGGGTCAATGTAAGAGGTGATTGTTCATTTTCAGTAGGTCAATGTAAGAGGTGATTGTTCGTGTTCAGTGGTTCAATGTAAGAGGTGATTGTTCGTGTTGAGTGGGTTCAATGTAAGAGGTGATTGTTCGTGTTCAGTGGGTTCAATGTAAGAGGTGATTGTTCGTGTTCAGTGGGTTCAATGTAAGAGGTGATTGTTCGTGTTCAGTGGGTCAATGTAAGAGGTGATTGTTCATATTTGTTGATTTTGGTGGTTGACCATCACTGTATTTTTGTGTTCAGTGGGTTCAATGTAAGAGGTGATTGTTCGTGTTTGTTAATATTGGTGGTTGACCATCACTGTATTTTTGTGTTCCGTGGGTTCAATGTAAGAGGTGATTGTTCGTGTTCAGTGGGTCAATGTAAGAGGTGATTGTTCGTGTTCAGTGGTTTCAATGTAAGAGGTGATTGTTCGTGTTCAGTGGGTTCAATGTAAGAGGTGATTGTTCGTGTTCAGTGGGTCAATGTAAGAGGTGATTGTTCGTGTTCAGTGGGTCAATGTAAGAGGTGATTGTTCGTTATCAGCGGGTCAATGTAAGAGGTGATTGTTCGTGTTAAGTGGGTTCAATGTAAGAGGTGATGGTTGGTGTTCAGTGGGTTCAATGTAAGAGGTGATTGTTTGTGTACAGTTGGTCAATGTAAGAGGTGATTGTTCGTGTTCAGTGGGTCAATGTAAGAGGTGATTGTTTGTGTTGAGTGGGTCAATGTAAGAGGTGATTGTTCGTGTTCAGTGGGTCAATGTAAGAGGTGATTGTTTGTGTTGAGTGGGTCAATGTAAGAGGTGATTGTTCGTGTTCAGTGGGTCAATGTAAGAGGTGATTGTTCGTGTTCAGTGGGTCAATGTAAGAGGTGATTGTTCGTGTTCAGTGGGTCATTGTAAGAGGTGATTGTTCGTTTTCAGTGGGTTCAATGTAAGAGGTGATTGTTCGTGTTCAGTGGGTCAATGTAAGAGGTGATTGTTCGTGTTCAGTGGGTCAATGTAAGAGGTGATTGTTCGTGTTCAGTGTGTCAATGTAAGAGGTGATTGTTCGTGTTCAGTGGGTCAATGTAAGAGGTGATTGTTCGTGTTCAGTGGGTCAATGTAAGAGGTGATTGTTCGTGTTCAGTGGGTCAATGTAAGAGGTGATTGTTCGTGTTCAGTGGGTTCAATGTAAGAGGTGATTGTTCGTGTTCAGTGGGTTCAATATAAGAGGTGATTGTTCGTGTTCAGTGGGTCAATGTAAGAGGTGATTGTTCGTGTTCAGTGGGTCAATGTAAGAGGTGATTGTTCGTGTTCAGTGGGTCAATGTGAGAGGTGATTGTTCGTGTTCAGTGGGTCAATGTAAGAGGTGATTGTTCGTGTTCAGTGGGTCAATGTAAGAGGTGATTGTTCGTGTTCAGTGGGTCAATGTAAGAGGTGATTGTTCGTGTTCAGTGGGTCAATGTAAGAGGTGATTGTTCGTGTTCAGTGGGTCAATGTAAGAGGTGATTGTTCGTGTTCAGTGATTCAATGTAAGAGGTGATTGTTCGTGTTCAGTGGGTTCAATGTAAGAGGTGATTGTTCGTGTTCAGTGGGTGCAATGTAAGAGGTGATTGTTCGTGTTCAGTGGGTCAATGTAAGAGGTGATTGTTCGTGTTCAGTGGGTCAATGTAAGAGGTGATTGTTCGTGTTCAGTGGGTCATGGTAAGAGGTGATTGTTCGTATTCAGTGGGTTCAATGTAAGAGGTGATTGTTCGTGTTCAGTGGGTCAATGTAAGAGGTGATTGTTCGTGTTCAGTGGGTCAATGTAAGAGGTGATTGTTCGTGTTCAGTGGGTCAATGTAAGAGGTGATTGTTCGTGTTCAGTGGGTCAATGTAAGAGGTGATTGTTCGTGTTCAGTGTGTCAATGTAAGAGGTGATTGTTCGTGTTGAGTGGGTCAATGTAAGAGGTGATTGTTCGTGTTGAGTGGGTTCAATGTAAGAGGTGATTGTTCGTGTTCAGTGGGTTCAATGTAAGAGGTGATTGTTCGTGTTCAGTGGGTCAATGTAAGAGGTGATTGTTCGTGTTCAGTGGGTCAATGTAAGAGGTGATTGTTCGTGTTCAGTGGGTCAATGTAAGAGGTGATTGTTCGTGTTCAGTGGGTTCAATGTAAGAGGTGATTGTTCGTGTTCAGTGGGTCAATGTAAGAGGTGATTGTTCATGTTCAGTGGGTCAATGTAAGAGGTGATTGTTCGTGTTCAGTGGGTCAATGTAAGAGGTGATTGTTCGTGTTCAGTGGGTTCAATGTAAGAGGTGATTGTTCGTGTTCAGTGGGTCAATGTAAGAGGTGATTGTTCGTGTTCAGTGGGTCAATGTAAGAGGTGATTGTTCGTGTTCATTGGGTCAATGTAAGAGGTGATTGTTCGTGTTCAGTGGGTCAATGTAAGAGGTGATTGTTCGTGTGCATTGGGTCAATGTAAGAGGTGATTGTTCGTGTTCATTGGGTTCAATGTAAGAGGTGATTGTTCGTGTTCAGTGGGTTCAATGTAAGAGGTGATTGTTCGTGTTCAGTGGTTCAATGTAAGAGGTGATTGTTCGTGTTCAGTGGGTTCAATGTAAGAGGTGATTGTTCGTGTTCAGTGGGTCAATGTAAGAGGTGATTGTTCGTGTTCAGTGGTTTCAATGTAAGAGGTGATTGTTCGTGTTCAGTGTATCAATGTAAGAGGTGATTGTTTGTGTTCAGTGGTTCAATGTAAGAGGTGATTGTTCCGTGTTCAGTGGGTCAATGTAAGAGGTGATTGTTTGTGTTCAGTGGTTCAATGTAAGAGGAGATTGTTCGTGTTCAGTGGGTTCAATGTAAGAGGTGATTATTCGTTTTCAGTGGGTTCAATGTAAGAGGTGATTGTTCGTGTTCAGTTGGTTCAATGTCAGAGCTGATTGTTCGTGTTCAGTGGGTTCAATGTAAGAGGTGATTGTTCGTGTTCAGTGGGTCAATGTAAGAGGTGATTGTTCGTGTTTAGTGGGTTCAATGTAAGAGGTGATTGTTCGTGTTCAGTGGGTTCAATGTAAGAGGTGATTGTTCGTGTTCAGTGGGTTCAATGTAAGAGGTAATTGTTCGTGTTCAGTGGGTTCAATGTAAGAGGTGATTGTTCGTGTTCAGTGGGTTCAATGTAAGAGGTGATTGTTCGTGTTCAGTGGGTCAATGTAAGAGGTGATTGTTCGTGTTCAGTGGGTTCAATATAAGAGGTGATTGTTCGTGTTCAGTGGGTTTAATGTAAGAGGTGATTGTTCGTGTTCAGTGGGTCAATGTTAGAGGTGATTGTTCGTGTTCAGTGGGTTCAATGTAAGAGGTGATTGTTCGTGTTCAGTGGGTTCAATGTAAGAGGTGATTGTTCGTGTTCAGTGGGTTCAATGTAAGAGGTGAATGTTCGTGTTCAGTGGGTTCAATGTAAGAGGTGATTGTTCGTGTTCAGTGGGTTCAATGTAAGAGGTGATTGTTCGTGTTCAGTGGGTCAATGTAAGAGGTGATTGTTCGTGTTCAGTGGGTTCAATGTAAGAGGTGATTGTTCGTGTTCAGTGGGTTCAATGTAAGAGGTGATTGTTCGTGTTCAGTGGGTTCAATGTAAGAGGTGATTGTTCGTGTTCAGTGGGTTCAATGTAAGAGGTGATTGTTCGTGTTCAGTGGGTTCAATGTAAGAGGTGATTGTTCGTGTTCAGTGGGTTCAATGTAAGAGGTGATTGTTCGTGTTCAGTGGGTCAATGTAAGAGGTGATTGTTCGTGTTCAGTGGTTCAATGTAAGAGGTGATTGTTCGTGTTGAATGGGTTCAATGTAAGAGGTGATTGTTCGTGTTCAGTGGGTTCAATGTAAGAGGTGATTGTTCGTGTTCAGTGGGTTCAATGTAAGAGGTGATTGTTCGTGTTCAGTGGGTCAATGTAAGAGGTGATTGTTCATATTTGTTGATTTTGGTGGTTGACCATCACTGTATTTTTGTGTTCAGTGGGTTCAATGTAAGAGGTGATTGTTCGTGTTTGTTGATATTGGTGGTTGACCCTCACTGTATTTTTGTGTTCCGTGGGTTCAATGTAAGAGGTGATTGTTCGTGTTCAGTGGGTCAATGTAAGAGGTGATTGTTCGTGTTCAGTGGGTTCAATGTAAGAGGTGATTGTTGGTGTTCAGTGGGTTCAATGTAAGAGGTGATTGTTGGTGTTCAGTGGGTCAATGTAAGAGGTGATTGTTCGTGTTCAGTGGGTCAATGTAAGAGGTGATTGTTCGTTATCAGCGGGTCAATGTAAGAGGTGATTGTTCGTGTTAAGTGGGTTCAATGTAAGAGGTGATGGTTGGTGTTCAGTGGGTTCAATGTAAGAGGTGATTGTTTGTGTACAGTTGGTCAATGTAAGAGGTGATTGTTCGTGTTCAGTGGGTCAATGTAAGAGGTGATTGTTTGTGTTGAGTGGGTCAATGTAAGAGGTGATTGTTCGTGTTCAGTGGGTCAATGTAAGAGGTGATTGTTTGTGTTGAGTGGGTCAATGTAAGAGGTGATTGTTCGTGTTCAGTGGGTCAATGTAAGAGGTGATTGTTCGTGTTCAGTGGGTCAATGTAAGAGGTGATTGTTCGTGTTCAGTGGGTCATTGTAAGAGGTGATTGTTCGTGTTCAGTGGGTTCAATGTAAGAGGTGATTGTTCGTGTTCAGTGGGTCAATGTAAGAGGTGATTGTTCGTGTTCAGTGGGTCAATGTAAGAGGTGATTGTTCGTGTTCAGTGGGTCAATATAAGAGGTGATTGTTCGTGTTCAGTGGGTCAATGTAAGAGGTGATTGTTCGTGTTCAGTGGGTCAATGTAAGAGGTGATTGTTCGTGTTGAGTGGGTCAATGTAAGAGGTGATTGTTCGTGTTCAGTGGGTTCAATGTAAGAGGTGATTGTTCGTGTTCAGTGGGTTCAATGTAAGAGGTGATTGTTCGTGTTCAGTGGGTCAATGTAAGAGGTGATTGTTCATATTTGTTGATTTTGGTGGTTGACCATCACTGTATTTTTGTGTTCAGTGGGTTCAATGTAAGAGGTGATTGTTCGTGTTTGTTGATATTGGTGGTTGACCATCACTGTATTTTTGTGTTCCGTGGGTTCAATGTAAGAGGTGATTGTTCGTGTTCAGTGGGTCAATGTAAGAGGTGATTGTTCGTGTTCAGTGGGTTCAATGTAAGAGGTGATTGTTCGTGTTCAGTGGGTTCAATGTAAGAGGTGATTGTTCGTGTTCAGTGGGTCAATGTAAGAGGTGATTGTTCGTTATCAGCGGGTCAATGTAAGAGGTGATTGTTCGTGTTAAGTGGGTTCAATGTAAGAGGTGATGGTTGGTGTTCAGTGGGTTCAATGTAAGAGGTGATTGTTTGTGTACAGTTGGTCAATGTAAGAGGTGATTGTTCGTGTTCAGTGGGTCAATGTAAGAGGTGATTGTTTGTGTTGAGTGGGTCAATGTAAGAGGTGATTGTTCGTGTTCAGTGGGTCAATGTAAGAGGTGATTGTTTGTGTTGAGTGGGTCAATGTAAGAGGTTATTGTTCGTGTTCAGTGGGTCAATGTAAGAGGTGATTGTTCGTGTTCAGTGGGTCAATGTAAGAGGTGATTGTTCGTGTTCAGTGGGTCATTGTAAGAGGTGATTGTTCGTTTTCAGTGGGTTCAATGTAAGAGGTGATTGTTCGTGTTCAGTGGGTCAATGTAAGAGGTGATTGTTCGTGTTCAGTGGGTCAATGTAAGAGGTGATTGTTCGTGTTCAGTGTGTCAATGTAAGAGGTGATTGTTCGTGTTCAGTGGGTCAATGTAAGAGGTGATTGTTCGTGTTCAGTGGGTCAATGTAAGAGGTGATTGTTCGTGTTCAGTGGGTCAATGTAAGAGGTGATTGTTCGTGTTCAGTGGGTTCAATGTAAGAGGTGATTGTTCGTGTTCAGTGGGTTCAATATAAGAGGTGATTGTTCGTGTTCAGTGGGTCAATGTAAGAGGTGATTGTTCGTGTTCAGTGGGTCAATGTAAGAGGTGATTGTTCGTGTTCAGTGGGTCAATGTGAGAGGTGATTGTTCGTGTTCAGTGGGTCAATGTAAGAGGTGATTGTTCGTGTTCAGTGGGTCAATGTAAGAGGTGATTGTTCGTGTTCAGTGGGTCAATGTAAGAGGTGATTGTTCGTGTTCAGTTGGTCAATGTAAGAGGTGATTGTTCGTGTTCAGTGGGTCAATGTAAGAGGTGATTGTTCGTGTTCAGTGATTCAATGTAAGAGGTGATTGTTCGTGTTCAGTGGGTTCAATGTAAGAGGTGATTGTTCGTGTTCAGTGGGTTCAATGTAAGAGGTGATTGTTCGTGTTCAGTGGGTCAATGTAAGAGGTGATTGTTCGTGTTCAGTGGGTCAATGTAAGAGGTGATTGTTCGTGTTCAGTGGGTCATGGTAAGAGGTGATTGTTCGTATTCAGTGGGTTCAATGTAAGAGGTGATTGTTCGTGTTCAGTGGGTCAATGTAAGAGGTGATTGTTCGTGTTCAGTGGGTCAATGTAAGAGGTGATTGTTCGTGTTCAGTGGGTCAATGTAAGAGGTGATTGTTCGTGTTCAGTGGGTCAATGTAAGAGGTGATTGTTCGTGTTCAGTGTGTCAATGTAAGAGGTGATTGTTCGTGTTGAGTGGGTCAATGTAAGAGGTGATTGTTCGTGTTGAGTGGGTTCAATGTAAGAGGTGATTGTTCGTGTTCAGTGGGTTCAATGTAAGAGGTGATTGTTCGTGTTCAGTGGGTCAATGTAAGAGGTGATTGTTCGTGTTCAGTGGGTCAATGTAAGAGGTGATTGTTCGTGTTCAGTGGGTCAATGTAAGAGGTGATTGTTCGTGTTCAGTGGGTTCAATGTAAGAGGTGATTGTTCGTGTTCAGTGGGTCAATGTAAGAGGTGATTGTTCATGTTCAGTGGGTCAATGTAAGAGGTGATTGTTCGTGTTCAGTGGGTCAATGTAAGAGGTGATTGTTCGTGTTCAGTGGGTTCAATGTAAGAGGTGATTGTTCGTGTTCAGTGGGTCAATGTAAGAGGTGATTGTTCGTGTTCAGTGGGTCAATGTAAGAGGTGATTGTTCGTGTTCATTGGGTGAATGTAAGAGGTGATTGTTCGTGTTCAGTGGGTCAATGTAAGAGGTGATTGTTCGTGTTCATTGGGTGAATGTAAGAGGTGATTGTTCGTGTTCATTGGGTTCAATGTAAGAGGTGATTGTTCGTGTTCAGTGGGTTCAATGTAAGAGGTGATTGTTCGTGTTCAGTGGTTCAATGTAAGAGGTGATTGTTCGTGTTCAGTGGGTTCAATGTAAGAGGTGATTGTTCGTGTTCAGTGGGTCAATGTAAGAGGTGATTGTTCGTGTTCAGTGGTTTCAATGTAAGAGGTGATTGTTCGTGTTCAGTGGGTCAATGTAAGAGGTGATTGTTTGTGTTCAGTGGTTCAATGTAAGAGGTGATTGTTCCGTGTTCAGTGGGTCAATGTAAGAGGTGATTGTTTGTGTTCAGTGGTTCAATGTAAGAGGAGATTGTTCGTGTTCAGTGGGTTCAATGTAAGAGGTAATTATTTGTGTTCAGTGGGTTCAATGTAAGAGGTGATTGTTCGTGTTCAGTTGGTTCAATGTCAGAGCTGATTGTTCGTGTTCAGTGGGTTCAATGTAAGAAGTGATTGTTCGTGTTCAGTGGGTCAATGTAAGAGGTGATTGTTCGTGTTTAGTGGGTTCAATGTAAGAGGTGATTGTTCGTGTTCAGTGGGTTCAATGTAAGAGGTGATTGTTCGTGTTCAGTGGGTTCAATGTAAGAGGTAATTGTTCGTGTTCAGTGGGTTCAATGTAAGAGGTGATTGTTCGTGGTCAGTGGGTTCAATGTAAGAGGTGATTGTTCGTGTTCAGTGGGTCAATGTAAGAGGTGATTGTTCGTGTTCAGTGGGTTCAATATAAGAGGTGATTGTTCGTGTTCAGTGGGTTTAATGTAAGAGGTGATTGTTCGTGTTCAGTGGGTCAATGTTAGAGGTGATTGTTCGTGTTCAGTGGGTTCAATGTAAGAGGTGATTGTTCGTGTTCAGTGGGTTCAATGTAAGAGGTGATTGTTCGTGTTCAGTGGGTTCAATGTAAGAGGTGATTGTTCGTGTTCAGTGGGTTCAATGTAAGAGGTGATTGTTCGTGTTCAGTGGGTTCAATGTAAGAGGTGATTGTTCGTGTTCAGTGGGTCAATGTAAGAGGTGATTGTTCGTGTTCAGTGGGTTCAATGTAAGAGGTGATTGTTCGTGTTCAGTGGGTTCAATGTAAGAGGTGATTGTTCGTGTTCAGTGGGTTCAATGTAAGAGGTGATTGTTCGTGTTCAGTGGGTTCAATGTAAGAGGTGATTGTTCGTGTTCAGTGGGTTCAATGTAAGAGGTGATTGTTCGTGTTCAGTGGGTTCAATGTAAGAGGTGATTGTTCGTGTTCAGTGGGTCAATGTAAGAGGTGATTGTTCGTGTTCAGTGGGTTCAATGTAAGAGGTGATTGTTCGTGTTCAGTGGGTCAATGTAAGAGGTGATTGTTCGTGTTCAGTGGGTCAATGTAAGAGGTGATTGTTCGTGTTCAGTGGGTTCAATGTAAGAGGTGATTGTTCGTGTTCAGTGGGTCAATGTAAGAGGTGATTGTTCATGTTCAGTGGGTCAATGTAAGAGGTGATTGTTCGTGTTCAGTGGGTCAATGTAAGAGGTGATTGTTCGTGTTCAGTGGGTTCAATGTAAGAGGTGATTGTTCGTGTTCAGTGGGTCAATGTAAGAGGTGATTGTTCGTGTTCAGTGGGTCAATGTAAGAGGTGATTGTTCGTGTTCATTGGGTCAATGTAAGAGGTGATTGTTCGTGTTCAGTGGGTCAATGTAAGAGGTGATTGTTCGTGTTCATTGGGTGAATGTAAGAGGTGATTGTTCGTGTTCATTGGGTTCAATGTAAGAGGTGATTGTTCGTGTTCGGTGGGTTCAATGTAAGAGGTGATTGTTCGTGTTCAGTGGTTCAATGTAAGAGGTGATTGTTCGTGTTCAGTGGGTTCAATGTAAGAGGTGATTGTTCGTGTTCAGTGGGTCAATGTAAGAGGTGATTGTTCGTGTTCAGTGGTTTCAATGTAAGAGGTGATTGTTCGTGTTCAGTGGGTCAATGTAAGAGGTGATTGTTTGTGTTCAGTGGTTCAATGTAAGAGGTGATTGTTCCGTGTTCAGTGGGTCAATGTAAGAGGTGATTGTTCGTGTTCAGTGGTTCAATGTAAGAGGAGATTGTTCGTGTTCAGTGGGTTCAATGTAAGAGGTGATTATTCGTGTTCAGTGGGTTCAATGTAAGAGGTGATTGTTCGTGTTCAGGTGGCTCAATGTCAGAGCTGATTGTTCGTGTTCAGTGGGTTCAATGTAAGAGGTGATTGTTCGTGTTCAGTGGGTCAATGTAAGAGGTGATTGTTCGTGTTTAGTGGGTTCAATGTAAGAGGTGATTGTTCGTGTTCAGTGGGTTCAATGTAAGAGGTGATTGTTCGTGTTCAGTGGGTTCAATGTAAGAGGTAATTGTTCGTGTTCAGTGGGTTCAATGTAAGAGGTGATTGTTCGTGTTCAGTGGGTTCAATGTAAGAGGTGATTGTTCGTGTTCAGTGGGTCAATGTAAGAGGTGATTGTTCGTGTTCAGTGGGTTCAATATAAGAGGTGATTGTTCGTGTTCAGTGGGTTTAATGTAAGAGGTGATTGTTCGTGTTCAGTGGGTCAATGTTAGAGGTGATTGTTCGTGTTCAATGGGTTCAATGTAAGAGGTGATTGTTCGTGTTCAGTGGGTTCAATGTAAGAGGTGATTGTTCGTGTTCAGTGGGTTCAATGTAAGAGGTGATTGTTCGTGTTCAGTGGGTTCAATGTAAGAGGTGATTGTTCGTGTTCAGTGGGTTCAATGTAAGAGGTGATTGTTCGTGTTCAGTGGGTCAATGTAAGAGGTGATTGTTCGTGTTCAGTGGGTTCAATGTAAGAGGTGATTGTTCGTGTTCAGTGGGTTCAATGTAAGAGGTGATTGTTCGTGTTCAGTGGGTTCAATGTAAGAGGTGATTGTTCGTGTTCAGTGGGTTCAATGTAAGAGGTGATTGTTCGTGTTCAGTGGGTTCAATGTAAGAGGTGATTGTTCGTGTTCAGTGGGTTCAATGTAAGAGGTGATTGTTCGTGTTCAGTGGGTCAATGTAAGAGGTGATTGTTCGTGTTCAGTGGGTTCAATGTAAGAGGTGATTGTTCGTGTCCAGTGGGTTCAATGTAAGAGGTGATTGTTCGTGTTCAGTGGGTTCAATGAAAGAGGTGATTGTTCATGTTGTTGATATTGGTGGTTGACCATCACTGTATTTTTGTGTTCAGTGGGTCAATGTAAGAGGTGATTGTTCATGTTCAGTGGGTCAATGTAAGAGGTGATTGTTCGTGTTCAGTGGGTTCAATGTAAGAGGTGATTGTTCGTGTTCAGTGGGTCAATGTAAGAGGTTATTGTTCGTGTTCAGTGGGTCAATGTAAGAGGTGATTGTTCGTGTTCAGTGGGTTCAATGTAAGAGGTGATTGTTCGTGTTCAGTGGGTTCAATGTAAGAGGTGATTGTTCGTGTTCAGTGGGTCAATGTAAGAGGTGATTGTTCGTGTTCAGTGGGTCAATGTAAGAGGTGATTGTTCGTGTTCAGTGGGTCAATGTAAGAGGTGATTGTTCGTGTTCAGTGGGTCAATGTAAGAGGTGATTGTTCGTGTTCAGTGGGTCAATGTAAGAGGTGATTGTTCGTGTTCAGTGGGTCAATGTAAGAGGTGATTGTTCGTGTTCAGTGGGTCAATGTAAGAGGTGATTGTTCGTGTGCAGTGGGTCAATGTAAGAGGTGATTGTTCGTGTTCAGTGGGTCAATGTAAGAGGTGATTGTTCGTGTTCAGTGGGGTCAATGTAAGAGGTGATTGTTCGTGTTCAGTGGGTCAATGTAAGAGGTGATTGTTCGTGTTCAGTGGGTCAATGTAAGAGGAGATTGTTCGTGTTCAGTGGGTTCAATGTAAGAGGTGATTATTCGTGTTCAGTGGGTTCAATGTAAGAGGTGATTGTTCGTGTTCAGTTGGTTCAATGTCAGAGCTGATTGTTCGTGTTCAGTGGGTTCAATGTAAGAGGTGATTGTTCGTGTTCAGTGGGTCAATGTAAGAGGTGATTGTTCGTGTTTAGTGGGTTCAATGTAAGAGGTGATTGTTCGTGTTCAGTGGGTTCAATGTAAGAGGTGATTGTTCGTGTTCAGTGGGTTCAATGTAAGAGGTGATTGTTCGTGTTCAGTGGGTTCAATGTAAGAGGTGATTGTTCGTGTTCAGTGGGTTCAATGTAAGAGGTGATTGTTCGTGTTCAGTGGGTCAATGTAAGAGGTGATTGTTCGTGTTCAGTGGGTTCAATATAAGAGGTGATTGTTCGTGTTCAGTGGGTTTAATGTAAGAGGTGATTGTTCGTGTTCAGTGGGTCAATGTTAGAGGTGATTGTTCGTGTTCAGTGGGTTCAATGTAAGAGGTGATTGTTCGTGTTCAGTGGGTTTAATGTAAGAGGTGATTGTTCGTGTTCAGTGGGTCAATGTTAGAGGTGATTGTTCGTGTTCAGTGGGTTCAATGTAAGAGGTGATTGTTCGTGTTCAGTGGGTTCAATGTAAGAGGTGATTGTTCGTGTTCAGTGGGTTCAATGTAAGAGGTGATTGTTCGTGTTCAGTGGGTTCAATGTAAGAGGTGATTGTTCGTGTTCAGTGGGTTCAATGTAAGAGGTGATTGTTCGTGTTCAGTGGTTCAATGTAAGAGGTGATTGTTCGTGTTCAGTGGGTTCAATGTAAGAGGTGATTGTTCGTTTTCAGTGGGTTCAATGTAAGAGGTGATTGTTCGTGTTCAGTGGGTTCAATGTAAGAGGTGATTGTTCGTGTTCAGTGGGTTCAATGTAAGAGGTGATTGTTCGTGTTCAGTGGGTTCAATGTAAGAGGTGATTGTTCGTGTTCAGTGGGTTCAATGTAAGAGGTGATTGTTCGTGTTCAGTGGGTCAATGTAAGAGGTGATTGTTCGTGTTCAGTGGGTTCAATGTAAGAGGTGATTGTTCGTGTCCAGTGGGTTCAATGTAAGAGGTGATTGTTCGTGTTCAGTGGGTTCAATGTAAGAGATGATTGTTCATGTTGTTGATATTGGTGGTTGACCATCACTGTATTTTTGTGTTCAGTGGGTCAATGTAAGAGGTGATTGTTCATGTTCAGTGGGTCAATGTAAGAGGTGATTGTTCGTGTTCAGTGGGTTCAATGTAAGAGGTGATTGTTCGTGTTCAGTGGGTCAATGTAAGAGGTTATTGTTCGTGTTCAGTGGGTCAATGTAAGAGGTGATTGTTCGTGTTCAGTGGGTTCAATGTAAGAGGTGATTGTTCGTGTTCAGTGGGTTCAATGTAAGAGGTGATTGTTCGTGTTCAGTGGGTCAATGTAAGAGGTGATTGTTCGTGTTCAGTGTGTCAATGTAAGAGGTGATTGTTCGTGTTCAGTGGGTCAATGTAAGAGGTGATTGTTCGTGTTCAGTGGGTCAATGTAAGAGGTGATTGTTCGTGTGCAGTGGGTCAATGTAAGAGGTGATTGTTCGTGTTCAGTGGGTCAATGTAAGAGGTGATTGTTCGTGTTCAGTGGGGTCAATGTAAGAGGTGATTGTTCGTGTTCAGTGGGTCAATGTAAGAAGTGATTGTTCGTGTTCAGTGGGTCAATGTAAGAGGAGATTGTTCGTGTTCAGTGGGTTCAATGTAAGAGGTGATTATTCGTGTTCAGTGGGTTCAATGTAAGAGGTGATTGTTCGTGTTCAGTTGGTTCAATGTCAGAGCTGATTGTTCGTGTTCAGTGGGTTCAATGTAAGAGGTGATTGTTCGTGTTCAGTGGGTCAATGTAAGAGGTGATTGTTCGTGTTTAGTGGGTTCAATGTAAGAGGTGATTGTTCGTGTTCAGTGGGTTCAATGTAAGAGGTGATTGTTCGTGTTCAGTGGGTTCAATGTAAGAGGTAATTGTTCGTGTTCAGTGGGTTCAATGTAAGAGGTGATTGTTCGTGTTCAGTGGGTTCAATGTAAGAGGTGATTGTTCGTGTTCAGTGGGTCAATGTAAGAGGTGATTGTTCGTGTTCAGTGGGTTCAATATAAGAGGTGATTGTTCGTGTTCAGTGGGTTTAATGTAAGAGGTGATTGTTCGTGTTCAGTGGGTCAATGTTAGAGGTGATTGTTCGTGTTCAGTGGGTTCAATGTAAGAGGTGATTGTTCGTGTTCAGTGGGTTCAATGTAAGAGGTGATTGTTCGTGTTCAGTGGGTTCAATGTAAGAGGTGATTGTTCGTGTTCAGTGGGTTCAATGTAAGAGGTGATTGTTCGTGTTCAGTGGGTTCAATGTAAGAGGTGATTGTTCGTGTTCAGTGGGTCAATGTAAGAGGTGATTGTTCGTGTTCAGTGGGTTCAATGTAAGAGGTGATTGTTCGTGTTCAGTGGGTTCAATGTAAGAGGTGATTGTTCGTGTTCAGTGGGTTCAATGTAAGAGGTGATTGTTCGTGTTCAGTGGGTTCAATGTAAGAGGTGATTGTTCGTGTTCAGTGGGTTCAATGTAAGAGGTGATTGTTCGTGTTCAGTGGGTCAATGTAAGAGGTGATTGTTCGTGTTCAGTGGGTTCAATGTAAGAGGTGATTGTTCGTGTCCAGTGGGTTCAATGTAAGAGGTGATTGTTCGTGTTCAGTGGGTTCAAAGTAAGAGGTGATTGTTCATGTTGTTGATATTGGTGGTTGACCATCACTGTATTTTTGTGTTCAGTGGGTCAATGTAAGAGGTGATTGTTCATGTTCAGTGGGTCAATGTAAGAGGTGATTGTTCGTGTTCAGTGGGTTCAATGTAAGAGGTGATTGTTCGTGTTCAGTGGGTCAATGTAAGAGGTTATTGTTCGTGTTCAGTGGGTCAATGTAAGAGGTGATTGTTCGTGTTCAGTGGGTTCAATATAAGAGGTGATTGTTCGTGTTCAGTAGGTTCAATGTAAGAGGTGATTGTTCGTGTTCAGTGGGTCAATGTAAGAGGTGATTGTTCGTGTTCAGTGGGTCAATGTAAGAGGTGATTGTTCGTGTTCAGTGGGTCAATGTAAGAGGTGATTGTTCGTGTTCAGTGGGTCAATGTAAGAGGTGATTGTTCGTGTTCAGTAGGTCAATGTAAGAGGTGATTGTTCGTGTTCAGTGGGTCAATGTAAGAGGTGATTGTTCGTGTTCAGTGGGTCAATGTAAGAGGTGATTGTTCGTGTGCAGTGGGTCAATGTAAGAGGTGATTGTTCGTGTTCAGTGGGTCAATGTAAGAGGTGATTGTTCGTGTTCAGTGGGGTCAATGTAAGAGGTGATTGTTCGTGTTCAGTGGGTCAATGTAAGAGGTGATTGTTCGTGTTCAGTGGGTCAATGTAAGAGGTGATTGTTTGTGTTCAGTGGGTCAATGTAAGAGGTGATTGTTCGTGTTCAGTGGGTCAATGTAAGAGGTGATTGTTCGTGTTCAGTGGGTCAATGTAAGAGGTGATTGTTCGTGTTCAGTGGGTCAATGTAAGAGGTGATTGTTCGTGTTCAGTGGGTCAATGTAAGAGGTGATTGTTCGTGTTCAGTGGGTTCAATGTAAGAGGTGATTGTTCATATTGTTGATATTATTGTTGACCATCACTGTATTTTTGTGTTCAGTGGGTCAATGTAAGAGGTGATTGTTCGTGTTCAGTGGGTCAATGTAAGAGGTGATTGTTCGTGTTCAGTGGATCAATGTAAGAGGTGATTGTTTGTGTTCAGTGGTTCAATGTAGAGGTGATTGTTCGTGTTCAGTGGGTTCAATGTAAGAGGTGATTGTTCGTGTTCAGTGGGTTCAATGTAAGAGGTGATTGTTCGTGTTCAGTGGGTTCAATGTAAGAGGTGATTGTTCGTGTTCAGTGGGTCAATGTAAGAGGTGATTGTTCGTGTTCAGTGGGTTCAATGTAAGAGGTGATTGTTCGTGTTCAGTGGGTTCAATGTAAGAGGTGATTGTTTGTGTTCAGTGGGTTCAATGTAAGAGGTGATTGTTCATGTTGTTGATATTGGTGGTTGACCATCACTGTATTTTTGTGTTCAGTGGGTCAATGTAAGAGGTGATTGTTCGTGTTCAGTGGGTCAATGTAAGAGGTGATTGTTCGTGTTCAGTGGGTTCAATGTAAGAGGTGATTGTTCGTGTTCAGTGGGTCAATGTAAGAGGTGATTGTTCGTCTTCAGTGGGTCAATGTAAGAGGTGATTGTTTGTGTTCAGTGGGTTCAATGTAAGAGGTGATTGTTCGTGTTCAGTGGGTTCAATGTAAGAGGTGATTGTTCGTGTTCAGTGGGTTCAATGTAAGAGATGATTGTTCGTGTTCAGTGGGTCAATGTAAGAGGTGATTGTTCGTGTTCAGTGGGTCAATGTAAGAGGTGATTGTTCGTGTTCAGTGGGTCAATGTAAGAGGTGATTGTTCGTGTTCAGTGGGTCAATGTAAGAGGTGATTGTTCGTGTTCAGTGGGTCAATGTAAGAGGTGATTGTTCGTGTTCAGTGGGTCAATGTAAGAGGTGATTGTTCGTGTTCATTGGGTCAATGTAAGAGGTGATTGTTCGTGTTCAGTGGGTCAATGTAAGAGGTGATTGTTCGTGTTCATTGGGTCAATGTAAGAGGTGATTGTTCGTGTTCATTGGGTTCAATGTAAGAGGTGATTGTTCGTGTTCAGTGGGTTCAATGTAAGAGGTGATTGTTCGTGTTCAGTGGTTCAATGTAAGAGGTGATTGTTCGTGTTCAGTGGGTTCAATGTAAGAGGTGATTGTTCGTGTTCAGTGGGTCAATGTAAGAGGTGATTGTTCGTGTTCAGTGGTTTCAATGTAAGAGGTGATTGTTCGTGTTCAGTGGGTCAATGTAAGAGGTGATTGTTTGTGTTCAGTGGTTCAATGTAAGAGGTGATTGTTCCGTGTTCAGTGGGTCAATGTAAGAGGTGATTGTTTGTGTTCAGTGGTTCAATGTAAGAGGAGATTGTTCGTGTTCAGTGGGTTCAATGTAAGAGGTGATTATTCGTGTTCTGTGGGTTCAATGTAAGAGGTGATTGTTCGTGTTCAGTGGGTTTAATGTCAGAGCTGATTGTTCGTGTTCAGTGGGTTCAATGTAAGAGGTGATTGTTCGTGTTCAGTGGGTCAATGTAAGAGGTGATTGTTCGTGTTCAGTGGGTTCAATGTAAGAGGTGATTGTTCGTGTTCAGTGGGTCAATGTAAGAGGTTATTGTTCATGTTCAGTGGGTCAATGTAAGAGGTGTTTGTTCGTGTTCAGTGGGTTCAATGTAAGAGGTGATTGTTCGTGTTCAGTGGGTCAATGTAAGAGGTTATTGTTCGTGTTCAGTGGGTCAATGTAAGAGGTGATTGTTCGTGTTCAGTGGGTCAATGTAAGAGGTGATTGTTCGTGTTCAGTGGGTCAATGTAAGAGGTGATTGTTTGTGTTCAGTGGGTCAATGTAAGAGGTGATTGTTCGTGTTCAGTGGGTCAATGTAAGAGGTGATTGTTCGTGTTCAGTGGGTCAATGTAAGAGGTGATTGTTCGTGTTCAGTGGGTCAATGTAAGAGGTGATTGTTCGTGTTCAGTGGGTCAATGTAAGAGGTGATTGTTCGTATTCAGTGGGTTCAATGTAAGTGGTGATTGTTCATATTGTTGATATTGGTGGTTGACCATCACTGTATTTTTGTGTTCAGTGGGTCAATGTAAGAGGTGATTGTTCGTGTTCAGTGGGTCAATGTAAGAGGTGATTGTTCGTGTTCAGTGGATCAATGTAAGAGGTGATTGTTTGTGTTCAGTGGTTCAATGTAGAGGTGATTGTTCGTGTTCAGTGGGTTCAATGTAAGAGGTGATTGTTCGTGTTCAGTGGGTTCAATGTAAGAGGTGATTGTTCGTGTTCAGTGGGTTCAATGTAAGAGGTGATTGTTCGTGTTCAGTGGGTCAATGTAAGAGGCGATTGTTCGTGTTCAGTGGGTTCATGTAAGAGGTGATTGTTCGTGTTCAGTGGGTTCAATGTAAGAGGTGATTGTTCGTGTTCAGTGGGTTCAATGTAAGAGGTGATTGTTTGTGTTCAGTGGGTTCAATGTAAGAGGTGATTGTTCATGTTGTTGATATTGGTTGTTGACCATCACTGTATTTTTGTGTTCAGTGGGTCAATGTAAGAGGTGATTGTTCGTGTTCAGTGGGTCAATGTAAGAGGTGATTGTTCGTGTTCAGTGGGTTCAATGTAAGAGGTGATTGTTCGTGTTCAGTGGGTCAATGTAAGAGGTGATTGTTCGTCTTCAGTGGGTCAATGTAAGAGGTGATTGTTTGTGTTCAGTGGGTTCAATGTAAGAGGTGATTGTTCGTGTTCAGTGGGTTCAATGTAAGAGGTGATTGTTCGTGTTCAGTGGGTTCAATGTAAGAGATGATTGTTCGTGTTCAGTGGGTCAATGTAAGAGGTGATTGTTCGTGTTCAGTGGGTCAATGTAAGAGGTGATTGTTCGTGTTCAGTGGGTCAATGTAAGAGGTGATTGTTCGTGTTCAGTGGGTCAATGTAAGAGGTGATTGTTCGTGTTCAGTGGGTCAATGTAAGAGGTGATTGTTCGTGTTCAGTGGGTCAATGTAAGAGGTGATTGTTCGTGTTCATTGGGTCAATGTAAGAGGTGATTGTTCGTGTTCAGTGGGTCAATGTAAGAGGTGATTGTTCGTGTTCATTGGGTCAATGTAAGAGGTGATTGTTCGTGTTCAGTGGTTCAATGTAAGAGGTGATTGTTCGTGTTCAGTGGGTTCAATGTAAGAGGTGATTGTTCGTGTTCAGTGGGTCAATGTAAGAGGTGATTGTTCGTGTTCAGTGGTTTCAATGTAAGAGGTGATTGTTCGTGTTCAGTGGGTCAATGTAAGAGGTGATTGTTTGTGTTCAGTGGTTCAATGTAAGAGGTGATTGTTCCGTGTTCAGTGGGTCAATGTAAGAGGTGATTGTTTGTGTTCAGTGGTTCAATGTAAGAGGAGATTGTTCGTGTTCAGTGGGTTCAATGTAAGAGGTGATTATTCGTGTTCTGTGGGTTCAATGTAAGAGGTGATTGTTCTTGTTCAGTGGGTTTAATGTCAGAGCTGATTGTTCGTGTTCAGTGGGTTCAATGTAAGAGGTGATTGTTCGTGTTCAGTGGGTCAATGTAAGAGGTGATTGTTCGTGTTCAGTGGGTTCAATGTAAGAGGTGATTGTTCGTGTTCAGTGGGTCAATGTAAGAGGTTATTGTTCATGTTCAGTGGGTCAATGTAAGAGGTGATTGTTCGTGTTCAGTTGGTTCAATGTAAGAGGTGATTGTTCGTGTTCAGTGGGTCAATGTAAGAGGTTATTGTTCGTGTTCAGTGGGTCAATGTAAGAGGTGATTGTTCGTGTTCAGTGGGTCAATGTAAGAGGTGATTGTTCGTGTTCAGTGGGTCAATGTAAGAGGTGATTGTTTGTGTTCAGTGGGTCAATGTAAGAGGTGATTGTTCGTGTTCAGTGGGTCAATGTAAGAGGTGATTGTTCGTGTTCAGTGGGTCAATGTAAGAGGTGATTGTTCGTGTTCAGTGGGTCAATGTAAGAGGTGATTGTTCGTGTTCAGTGGGTCAATGTAAGAGGTGATTGTTCGTGTTCAGTGGGTTCAATGTAAGTGGTGATTGTTCATATTGTTGATATTGGTGGTTGACCATCACTGTATTTTTGTGTTCAGTGGGTCAATGTAAGAGGTGATTGTTCGTGTTCAGTGGGTCAATGTAAGAGGTGATTGTTCGTGTTCAGTGGATCAATGTAAGAGGTGATTGTTTGTGTTCAGTGGTTCAATGTAGAGGTGATTGTTCGTGTTCAGTGGGTTCAATGTAAGAGGTGATTGTTCGTGTTCAGTGGGTTCAATGTAAGAGGTGATTGTTCGTGTTCAGTGGGTTCAATGTAAGAGGTGATTGTTCGTGTTCAGTGGGTCAATGTAAGAGGTGATTGTTCGTGTTCAGTGGGTTCATGTAAGAGGTGATTGTTCGTGTTCAGTGGGTTCAATGTAAGAGGTGATTGTTCGTGTTCAGTGGGTTCAATGTAAGAGGTGATTGTTTGTGTTCAGTGGGTTCAATGTAAGAGGTGATTGTTCATGTTGTTGATATTGGTGGTTGACCATCACTGTATTTTTGTGTTCAGTGGGTCAATGTAAGAGGTGATTGTTCGTGTTCAGTGGGTCAATGTAAGAGGTGATTGTTCGTGTTCAGTGGGTTCAATGTAAGAGGTGATTGTTCGTGTTCAGTGGGTCAATGTAAGAGGTGATTGTTCGTCTTCAGTGGGTCAATGTAAGAGGTGATTGTTTGTGTTCAGTGGGTTCAATGTAAGAGGTGATTGTTCGTGTTCAGTGGGTTCAATGTAAGAGGTGATTGTTCGTGTTCAGTGGGTTCAATGTAAGAGATGATTGTTCGTGTTCAGTGGGTCAATGTAAGAGGTGATTGTTCGTGTTCAGTGGGTCAATGTAAGAGGTGATTGTTCGTGTTCAGTGGGTCAATGTAAGAGGTGATTGTTCGTGTTCAGTGGGTCAATGTAAGAGGTGATTGTTCGTGTTCAGTGGGTCAATGTAAGAGGTGATTGTTCGTGTTCAGTGGGTCAATGTAAGAGGTGATTGTTCGTGTTCATTGGGTCAATGTAAGAGGTGATTGTTCGTGTTCAGTGGGTCAATGTAAGAGGTGATTGTTCGTGTTCATTGGGTCAATGTAAGAGGTGATTGTTCGTGTTCATTGGGTTCAATGTAAGAGGTGATTGTTCGTGTTCAGTGGGTTCAATGTAAGAGGTGATTGTTCGTGTTCAGTGGTTCAATATAAGAGGTGATTGTTCGTGTTCAGTGGGTTCAATGTAAGAGGTGATTGTTCGTGTTCAGTGGGTCAATGTAAGAGGTGATTGTTCGTGTTCAGTGGTTTCAATGTAAGAGGTGATTGTTCGTGTTCAGTGGGTCAATGTAAGAGGTGATTGTTTGTGTTCAGTGGTTCAATGTAAGAGGTGATTGTTCCGTGTTCAGTGGGTCAATGTAAGAGGTGATTGTTTGTGTTCAGTGGTTCAATGTAAGAGGAGATTGTTCGTGTTCAGTGGGTTCAATGTAAGAGGTGATTATTCGTGTTCTGTGGGTTCAATGTAAGAGGTGATTGTTCGTGTTCAGTGGGTTTAATGTCAGAGCTGATTGTTCGTGTTCAGTGGGTTCAATGTAAGAGGTGATTGTTCGTGTTCAGTGGGTCAATGTAAGAGGTGATTGTTCGTGTTCAGTGGGTTCAATGTAAGAGGTGATTGTTCGTGTTCAGTGGGTCAATGTAAGAGGTTATTGTTCATGTTCAGTGGGTCAATGTAAGAGGTGATTGTTCGTGTTCAGTGGGTTCAATGTAAGAGGTGATTGTTCGTGTTCAGTGGGTCAATGTAAGAGGTTATTGTTCGTGTTCAGTGGGTCAATGTAAGAGGTGATTGTTCGTGTTCAGTGGGTCAATGTAAGAGGTGATTGTTCGTGTTCAGTGGGTCAATGTAAGAGGTGATTGTTTGTGTTCAGTGGGTCAATGTAAGAGGTGATTGTTCGTGTTCAGTGGGTCAATGTAAGAGGTGATTGTTCGTGTTCAGTGGGTCAATGTAAGAGGTGATTGTTCGTGTTCAGTGGGTCAATGTAAGAGGTGATTGTTCGTGTTCAGTGGGTTCAATGTAAGAGGTGATTGTTCATGTTGTTGATATTGGTGGTTGACCATCACTGTATTTTTGTGTTCAGTGGGTCAATGTAAGAGGTGATTGTTCGTGTTCAGTGGGTCAATGTAAGAGGTGATTGTTCGTGTTCAGTGGGTTCAATGTAAGAGGTGATTGTTCGTGTTCAGTGGGTCAATGTAAGAGGTGATTGTTCGTCTTCAGTGGGTCAATGTAAGAGGTGATTGTTTGTGTTCAGTGGGTTCAATGTAAGAGGTGATTGTTCGTGTTCAGTGGGTTCAATGTAAGAGGTGATTGTTCGTGTTCAGTGGGTTCAATGTAAGAGATGATTGTTCGTGTTCAGTGGGTCAATGTAAGAGGTGATTGTTCGTGTTCAGTGGGTCAATGTAAGAGGTGATTGTTCGTGTTCAGTGGGTCAATGTAAGAGGTGATTGTTCGTGTTCAGTGGGTCAATGTAAGAGGTGATTGTTCGTGTTCAGTGGGTCAATGTAAGAGGTGATTGTTCGTGTTCAGTGGGTCAATGTAAGAGGTGATTGTTCGTGTTCATTGGGTCAATGTAAGAGGTGATTGTTCGTGTTCAGTGGGTCAATGTAAGAGGTGATTGTTCGTGTTCATTGGGTCAATGTAAGAGGTGATTGTTCGTGTTCATTGGGTTCAATGTAAGAGGTGATTGTTCGTGTTCAGTGGGTTCAATGTAAGAGGTGATTGTTCGTGTTCAGTGGTTCAATGTAAGAGGTGATTGTTCGTGTTCAGTGGGTTCAATGTAAGAGGTGATTGTTAGTGTTCAGTGGGTCAATGTAAGAGGTGATTGTTCGTGTTCAGTGGTTTCAATGTAAGAGGTGGTTGTTCGTGTTCAGTGGGTCAATGTAAGAGGTGATTGTTTGTGTTCAGTGGTTCAATGTAAGAGGTGATTGTTCCGTGTTCAGTGGGTCAATGTAAGAGGTGATTGTTTGTGTTCAGTGGTTCAATGTAAGAGGAGATTGTTCGTGTTCAGTGGGTTCAATGTAAGAGGTGATTATTCGTGTTCTGTGGGTTCAATGTAAGAGGTGATTGTTCGTGTTCAGTGGGTTTAATGTCAGAGCTGATTGTTCGTGTTCAGTGGGTTCAATGTAAGAGGTGATTGTTCGTGTTCAGTGGGTCAATGTAAGAGGTGATTGTTCGTGTTCAGTGGGTTCAATGTAAGAGGTGATTGTTCGTGTTCAGTGGGTCAATGTAAGAGGTTATTGTTCATGTTCAGTGGGTCAATGTAAGAGGTGATTGTTCGTGTTCAGTGGGTTCAATGTAAGAGGTGATTGTTCGTGTTCAGTGGGTCAATGTTAGAGGTGATTGTTCGTGTTCAGTGGGTTCAATGTAAGAGGTGATTGTTCGTGTTCAGTGGGTTCAATGTAAGAGGTGATTGTTCGTGTTCAGTGGGTTCAATGTAAGAGGTGATTGTTCGTGTTCAGTGGGTTCAATGTAAGAGGTGATTGTTCGTGTTCAGTGGGTTCAATGTAAGAGGTGATTGTTCGTGTTCAGTGGGTCAATGTAAGAGGTGATTGTTCGTGTTCAGTGGGTTCAATGTAAGAGGTGATTGTTCGTGTTCAGTGGGTTCAATGTAAGAGGTGATTGTTCGTGTTCAGTGGGTTCAATGTAAGAGGTGATTGTTCGTGTTCAGTGGGTTCAATGTAAGAGGTGATTGTTCGTGTTCAGTGGGTTCAATGTAAGAGGTGATTGTTCGTGTTCAGTGGGTTCAATGTAAGAGGTGATTGTTCGTGTTCAGTGGGTCAATGTAAGAGGTGATTGTTCGTGTTCAGTGGGTTCAATGTAAGAGGTGATTGTTCGTGTCCAGTGGGTTCAATGTAAGAGGTGATTGTTCGTGTTCAGTGGGTTCAATGTAAGAGGTGATTGTTCATGTTGTTGATATTGGTGGTTGACCATCACTGTATTTTTGTGTTCAGTGGGTCAATGTAAGAGGTGATTGTTCATGTTCAGTGGGTCAATGTAAGAGGTGATTGTTCGTGTTCAGTGGGTTCAATGTAAGAGGTGATTGTTCGTGTTCAGTGGGTCAATGTAAGAGGTTATTGTTCGTGTTCAGTGGGTCAATGTAAGAGGTGATTGTTCGTGTTCAGTGGGTTCAATGTAAGAGGTGATTGTTCGTGTTCAGTGGGTTCAATGTAAGAGGTGATTGTTCGTGTTCAGTGGGTCAATGTAAGAGGTGATTGTTCGTGTTCAGTGGGTCAATGTAAGAGGTGATTGTTCGTGTTCAGTGGGTCAATGTAAGAGGTGATTGTTCGTGTTCAGTGGGTCAATGTAAGAGGTGATTGTTCGTGTGCAGTGGGTCAATGTAAGAGGTGATTGTTCGTGTTCAGTGGGTCAATGTAAGAGGTGATTGTTCGTGTTCAGTGGGGTCAATGTAAGAGGTGATTGTTCGTGTTCAGTGGGTCAATGTAAGAGGTGATTGTTCGTGTTCAGTGGGTCAATGTAAGAGGAGATTGTTCGTGTTCAGTGGGTTCAATGTAAGAGGTGATTATTCGTGTTCAGTGGGTTCAATGTAAGAGGTGATTGTTCGTGTTCAGTTGGTTCAATGTCAGAGCTGATTGTTCGTGTTCAGTGGGTTCAATGTAAGAGGTGATTGTTCGTGTTCAGTGGGTCAATGTAAGAGGTGATTGTTCGTGTTTAGTGGGTTCAATGTAAGAGGTGATTGTTCGTGTTCAGTGGGTTCAATGTAAGAGGTGATTGTTCGTGTTCAGTGGGTTCAATGTAAGAGGTAATTGTTCGTGTTCAGTGGGTTCAATGTAAGAGGTGATTGTTCGTGTTCAGTGGGTTCAATGTAAGAGGTGATTGTTCGTGTTCAGTGGGTCAATGTAAGAGGTGATTGTTCGTGTTCAGTGGGTTCAATATAAGAGGTGATTGTTCGTGTTCAGTGGGTTTAATGTAAGAGGTGATTGTTCGTGTTCAGTGGGTCAATGTTAGAGGTGATTGTTCGTGTTCAGTGGGTTCAATGTAAGAGGTGATTGTTCGTGTTCAGTGGGTTCAATGTAAGAGGTGATTGTTCGTGTTCAGTGGGTTCAATGTAAGAGGTGATTGTTCGTGTTCAGTGGGTTCAATGTAAGAGGTGATTGTTCGTGTTCAGTGGGTTCAATGTAAGAGGTGATTGTTCGTGTTCAGTGGGTCAATGTAAGAGGTGATTGTTCGTGTTCAGTGGGTTCAATGTAAGAGGTGATTGTTCGTGTTCAGTGGGTTCAATGTAAGAGGTGATTGTTCGTGTTCAGTGGGTTCAATGTAAGAGGTGATTGTTCGTGTTCAGTGGGTTCAATGTAAGAGGTGATTGTTCGTGTTCAGTGGGTTCAATGTAAGAGGTGATTGTTCGTGTTCAGTGGGTTCAATGTAAGAGGTGATTGTTCGTGTTCAGTGGGTCAATGTAAGAGGTGATTGTTCGTGTTCAGTGGGTTCAATGTAAGAGGTGATTGTTCGTGTCCAGTGGGTTCAATGTAAGAGGTGATTGTTCGTGTTCAGTGGGTTCAAAGTAAGAGGTGATTGTTCATGTTGTTGATATTGGTGGTTGACCATCACTGTATTTTTGTGTTCAGTGGGTCAATGTAAGAGGTGATTGTTCATGTTCAGTGGGTCAATGTAAGAGGTGATTGTTCGTGTTCAGTGGGTTCAATGTAAGAGGTGATTGTTCGTGTTCAGTGGGTCAATGTAAGAGGTTATTGTTCGTGTTCAGTGGGTCAATGTAAGAGGTGATTGTTCGTGTTCAGTGGGTTCAATGTAAGAGGTGATTGTTCGTGTTCAGTGGGTTCAATGTAAGAGGTGATTGTTCGTGTTCAGTGGGTCAATGTAAGAGGTGATTGTTCGTGTTCAGTGGGTCAATGTAAGAGGTGATTGTTCGTGTTCAGTGGGTCAATGTAAGAGGTGATTGTTCGTGTTCAGTGGGTCAATGTAAGAGGTGATTGTTCGTGTTCAGTAGGTCAATGTAAGAGGTGATTGTTCGTGTTCAGTGGGTCAATGTAAGAGGTGATTGTTCGTGTTCAGTGGGTCAATGTAAGAGGTGATTGTTCGTGTGCAGTGGGTCAATGTAAGAGGTGATTGTTCGTGTTCAGTGGGTCAATGTAAGAGGTGATTGTTCGTGTTCAGTGGGGTCAATGTAAGAGGTGATTGTTCGTGTTCAGTGGGTCAATGTAAGAGGTGATTGTTCGTGTTCAGTGGGTCAATGTAAGAGGTGATTGTTTGTGTTCAGTGGGTCAATGTAAGAGGTGATTGTTCGTGTTCAGTGGGTCAATGTAAGAGGTGATTGTTCGTGTTCAGTGGGTCAATGTAAGAGGTGATTGTTCGTGTTCAGTGGGTCAATGTAAGAGGTGATTGTTCGTGTTCAGTGGGTCAATGTAAGAGGTGATTGTTCGTGTTCAGTGGGTTCAATGTAAGAGGTGATTGTTCATATTGTTGATATTGGTGGTTGACCATCACTGTATTTTTGTGTTCAGTGGGTCAATGTAAGAGGTGATTGTTCGTGTTCAGTGGGTCAATGTAAGAGGTGATTGTTCGTGTTCAGTGGATCAATGTAAGAGGTGATTGTTTGTGTTCAGTGGTTCAATGTAGAGGTGATTGTTCGTGTTCAGTGGGTTCAATGTAAGAGGTGATTGTTCGTGTTCAGTGGGTTCAATGTAAGAGGTGATTGTTCGTGTTCAGTGGGTTCAATGTAAGAGGTGATTGTTCGTGTTCAGTGGGTCAATGTAAGAGGTGACTGTTCGTGTTCAGTGGGTTCAATGTAAGAGGTGATTGTTCGTGTTCAGTGGGTTCAATGTAAGAGGTGATTGTTTGTGTTCAGTGGGTTCAATGTAAGAGGTGATTGTTCATGTTGTTGATATTGGTGGTTGACCATCACTGTATTTTTGTGTTCAGTGGGTCAATGTAAGAGGTGATTGTTCGTGTTCAGTGGGTCAATGTAAGAGGTGATTGTTCGTGTTCAGTGGGTTCAATGTAAGAGGTGATTGTTCGTGTTCAGTGGGTCAATGTAAGAGGTGATTGTTCGTCTTCAGTGGGTCAATGTAAGAGGTGATTGTTTGTGTTCAGTGGGTTCAATGTAAGAGGTGATTGTTCGTGTTCAGTGGGTTCAATGTAAGAGGTGATTGTTCGTGTTCAGTGGGTTCAATGTAAGAGATGATTGTTCGTGTTCAGTGGGTCAATGTAAGAGGTGATTGTTCGTGTTCAGTGGGTCAATGTAAGAGGTGATTGTTCGTGTTCAGTGGGTCAATGTAAGAGGTGATTGTTCGTGTTCAGTGGGTCAATGTAAGAGGTGATTGTTCGTGTTCAGTGGGTCAATGTAAGAGGTGATTGTTCGTGTTCAGTGGGTCAATGTAAGAGGTGATTGTTCGTGTTCATTGGGTCAATGTAAGAGGTGATTGTTCGTGTTCAGTGGGTCAATGTAAGAGGTGATTGTTCGTGTTCATTGGGTCAATGTAAGAGGTGATTGTTCGTGTTCATTGGGTTCAATGTAAGAGGTGATTGTTCGTGTTCAGTGGGTTCAATGTAAGAGGTGATTGTTCGTGTTCAGTGGTTCAATGTAAGAGGTGATTGTTCGTGTTCAGTGGGTTCAATGTAAGAGGTGATTGTTCGTGTTCAGTGGGTCAATGTAAGAGGTGATTGTTCGTGTTCAGTGGTTTCAATGTAAGAGGTGATTGTTCGTGTTCAGTGGGTCAATGTAAGAGGTGATTGTTTGTGTTCAGTGGTTCAATGTAAGAGGTGATTGTTCCGTGTTCAGTGGGTCAATGTAAGAGGTGATTGTTTGTGTTCAGTGGTTCAATGTAAGAGGAGATTGTTCGTGTTCAGTGGGTTCAATGTTAGAGGTGATTATTCGTGTTCTGTGGGTTCAATGTAAGAGGTGATTGTTCGTGTTCAGTGGGTTTAATGTCAGAGCTGATTGTTCGTGTTCAGTGGGTTCAATGTAAGAGGTGATTGTTCGTGTTCAGTGGGTCAATGTAAGAGGTGATTGTTCGTGTTCAGTGGGTTCAATGTAAGAGGTGATTGTTCGTGTTCAGTGGGTCAATGTAAGAGGTGATTGTTCGTGTTCAGTGGGTCAATGTAAGAGGTGATTGTTCGTGTTCAGTGGGTCAATGTAAGAGGTGATTGTTTGTGTTCAGTGGGTCAATGTAAGAGGTGATTGTTCGTGTTCAGTGGGTCAATGTAAGAGGTGATTGTTCGTGTTCAGTGGGTCAATGTAAGAGGTGATTGTTCGTGTTCAGTGGGTCAATGTAAGAGGTGATTGTTCGTGTTCAGTGGGTTCAATGTAAGATGTGATTGTTCATGTTGTTGATATTGGTGGTTGACCATCACTGTATTTTTGTGTTCAGTGGGTCAATGTAAGAGGTGATTGTTCGTGTTCAGTGGGTCAATGTAAGAGGTGATTGTTCGTGTTCAGTGGGTTCAATGTAAGAGGTGATTGTTCGTGTTCAGTGGGTCAATGTAAGAGGTGATTGTTCGTCTTCAGTGGGTCAATGTAAGAGGTGATTGTTTGTGTTCAGTGGGTTCAATGTAAGAGGTGATTGTTCGTGTTCAGTGGGTTCAATGTAAGAGGTGATTGTTCGTGTTCAGTGGGTTCAATGTAAGAGATGATTGTTCGTGTTCAGTGGGTCAATGTAAGAGGTGATTGTTCGTGTTCAGTGGGTCAATGTAAGAGGTGATTGTTCGTGTTCAGTGGGTCAATGTAAGAGGTGATTGTTCGTGTTCAGTGGGTCAATGTAAGAGGTGATTGTTCGTGTTCAGTGGGTCAATGTAAGAGGTGATTGTTCGTGTTCAGTGGGTCAATGTAAGAGGTGATTGTTCGTGTTCATTGGGTCAATGTAAGAGGTGATTGTTCGTGTTCAGTGGGTCAATGTAAGAGGTGATTGTTCGTGTTCATTGGGTCAATGTAAGAGGTGATTGTTCGTGTTCATTGGGTTCAATGTAAGAGGTGATTGTTCGTGTTCAGTGGGTTCAATGTAAGAGGTGATTGTTCGTGTTCAGTGGTTCAATGTAAGAGGTGATTGTTCGTGTTCAGTGGGTTCAATGTAAGAGGTGATTGTTCGTGTTCAGTGGGTCAATGTAAGAGGTGATTGTTCGTGTTCAGTGGTTTCAATGTAAGAGGTGGTTGTTCGTGTTCAGTGGGTCAATGTAAGAGGTGATTGTTTGTGTTCAGTGGTTCAATGTAAGAGGTGATTGTTCCGTGTTCAGTGGGTCAATGTAAGAGGTGATTGTTTGTGTTCAGTGGTTCAATGTAAGAGGAGATTGTTCGTGTTCAGTGGGTTCAATGTAAGAGGTGATTATTCGTGTTCTGTGGGTTCAATGTAAGAGGTGATTGTTCGTGTTCAGTGGGTTTAATGTCAGAGCTGATTGTTCGTGTTCAGTGGGTTCAATGTAAGAGGTGATTGTTCGTGTTCAGTGGGTCAATGTAAGAGGTGATTGTTCGTGTTCAGTGGGTTCAATGTAAGAGGTGATTGTTCGTGTTCAGTGGGTCAATGTAAGAGGTTATTGTTCATGTTCAGTGGGTCAATGTAAGAGGTGATTGTTCGTGTTCAGTGGGTTCAATGTAAGAGGTGATTGTTCGTGTTCAGTGGGTCAATGTTAGAGGTGATTGTTCGTGTTCAGTGGGTTCAATGTAAGAGGTGATTGTTCGTGTTCAGTGGGTTCAATGTAAGAGGTGATTGTTCGTGTTCAGTGGGTTCAATGTAAGAGGTGATTGTTCGTGTTCAGTGGGTTCAATGTAAGAGGTGATTGTTCGTGTTCAGTGGGTTCAATGTAAGAGGTGATTGTTCATGTTCAGTGGGTCAATGTAAGAGGTGATTGTTCGTGTTCAGTGGGTTCAATGTAAGAGGTGATTGTTCGTGTTCAGTGGGTTCAATGTAAGAGGTGATTGTTCGTGTTCAGTGGGTTCAATGTAAGAGGTGATTGTTCGTGTTCAGTGGGTTCAATGTAAGAGGTGATTGTTCGTGTTCAGTGGGTTCAATGTAAGAGGTGATTGTTCGTGTTCAGTGGGTTCAATGTAAGAGGTGATTGTTCGTGTTCAGTGGGTCAATGTAAGAGGTGATTGTTCGTGTTCAGTGGGTTCAATGTAAGAGGTGATTGTTCGTGTCCAGTGGGTTCAATGTAAGAGGTGATTGTTCGTGTTCAGTGGGTTCAATGTAAGAGGTGATTGTTCATGTTGTTGATATTGGTGGTTGACCATCACTGTATTTTTGTGTTCAGTGGGTCAATGTAAGAGGTGATTGTTCATGTTCAGTGGGTCAATGTAAGAGGTGATTGTTCGTGTTCAGTGGGTTCAATGTAAGAGGTGATTGTTCGTGTTCAGTGGGTCAATGTAAGAGGTTATTGTTCGTGTTCAGTGGGTCAATGTAAGAGGTGATTGTTCGTGTTCAGTGGGTTCAATGTAAGAGGTGATTGTTCGTGTTCAGTGGGTTCAATGTAAGAGGTGATTGTTCGTGTTCAGTGGGTCAATGTAAGAGGTGATTGTTCGTGTTCAGTGGGTCAATGTAAGAGGTGATTGTTCGTGTTCAGTGGGTCAATGTAAGAGGTGATTGTTCGTGTTCAGTGGGTCAATGTAAGAGGTGATTGTTCGTGTGCAGTGGGTCAATGTAAGAGGTGATTGTTCGTGTTCAGTGGGTCAATGTAAGAGGTGATTGTTCGTGTTCAGTGGGGTCAATGTAAGAGGTGATTGTTCGTGTTCAGTGGGTCAATGTAAGAGGTGATTGTTCGTGTTCAGTGGGTCAATGTAAGAGGAGATTGTTCGTGTTCAGTGGGTTCAATGTAAGAGGTGATTATTCGTGTTCAGTGGGTTCAATGTAAGAGGTGATTGTTCGTGTTCAGTTGGTTCAATGTCAGAGCTGATTGTTCGTGTTCAGTGGGTTCAATGTAAGAGGTGATTGTTCGTGTTCAGTGGGTCAATGTAAGAGGTGATTGTTCGTGTTTAGTGGGTTCAATGTAAGAGGTGATTGTTCGTGTTCAGTGGGTTCAATGTAAGAGGTGATTGTTCGTGTTCAGTGGGTTCAATGTAAGAGGTAATTGTTCGTGTTCAGTGGGTTCAATGTAAGAGGTGATTGTTCGTGTTCAGTGGGTTCAATGTAAGAGGTGATTGTTCGTGTTCAGTGGTTCAATGTAAGAGGTGATTGTTCGTGTTCAGTGGGTTCAATATAAGAGGTGATTGTTCGTGTTCAGTGGGTTTAATGTAAGAGGTGATTGTTCGTGTTCAGTGGGTCAATGTTAGAGGTGATTGTTCGTGTTCAGTGGGTTCAATGTAAGAGGTGATTGTTCGTGTTCAGTGGGTTCAATGTAAGAGGTGATTGTTCGTGTTCAGTGGGTTCAATGTAAGAGGTGATTGTTCGTGTTCAGTGGGTTCAATGTAAGAGGTGATTGTTCGTGTTCAGTGGGTTCAATGTAAGAGGTGATTGTTCGTGTTCAGTGGGTCAATGTAAGAGGTGATTGTTCGTGTTCAGTGGGTTCAATGTAAGAGGTGATTGTTCGTGTTCAGTGGGTTCAATGTAAGAGGTGATTGTTCGTGTTCAGTGGGTTCAATGTAAGAGGTGATTGTTCGTGTTCAGTGGGTTCAATGTAAGAGGTGATTGTTCGTGTTCAGTGGGTTCAATGTAAGAGGTGATTGTTCGTGTTCAGTGGGTTCAATGTAAGAGGTGATTGTTCGTGTTCAGTGGGTCAATGTAAGAGGTGATTGTTCGTGTTCAGTGGGTTCAATGTAAGAGGTGATTGTTCGTGTCCAGTGGGTTCAATGTAAGAGGTGATTGTTCGTGTTCAGTGGGTTCAAAGTAAGAGGTGATTGTTCATGTTGTTGATATTGGTGGTTGACCATCACTGTATTTTTGTGTTCAGTGGGTCAATGTAAGAGGTGATTGTTCATGTTCAGTGGGTCAATGTAAGAGGTGATTGTTCGTGTTCAGTGGGTTCAATGTAAGAGGTGATTGTTCGTGTTCAGTGGGTCAATGTAAGAGGTTATTGTTCGTGTTCAGTGGGTCAATGTAAGAGGTGATTGTTCGTGTTCAGTGGGTTCAATGTAAGAGGTGATTGTTCGTGTTCAGTGGGTTCAATGTAAGAGGTGATTGTTCGTGTTCAGTGGGTCAATGTAAGAGGTGATTGTTCGTGTTCAGTGGGTCAATGTAAGAGGTGATTGTTCGTGTTCAGTGGGTCAATGTAAGAGGTGATTGTTCGTGTTCAGTGGGTCAATGTAAGAGGTGATTGTTCGTGTTCAGTAGGTCAATGTAAGAGGTGATTGTTCGTGTTCAGTGGGTCAATGTAAGAGGTGATTGTTCGTGTTCAGTGGGTCAATGTAAGAGGTGATTGTTCGTGTGCAGTGGGTCAATGTAAGAGGTGATTGTTCGTGTTCAGTGGGTCAATGTAAGAGGTGATTGTTCGTGTTCAGTGGGGTCAATGTCAGAGGTGATTGTTCGTGTTCAGTGGGTCAATGTAAGAGGTGATTGTTCGTGTTCAGTGGGTCAATGTAAGAGGTGATTGTTTGTGTTCAGTGGGTCAATGTAAGAGGTGATTGTTCGTCTTCAGTGGGTCAATGTAAGAGGTGATTGTTCGTGTTCAGTGGGTCAATGTAAGAGGTGATTGTTCGTGTTCAGTGGGTCAATGTAAGAGGTGATTGTTCGTGTTCAGTGGGTCAATGTAAGAGGTGATTGTTCGTGTTCAGTGGGTTCAATGTAAGAGGTGATTGTTCATATTGTTGATATTGGTGGTTGACCATCACTGTATTTTTGTGTTCAGTGGGTCAATGTAAGAGGTGATTGTTCGTGTTCAGTGGGTCAATGTAAGAGGTGATTGTTCGTGTTCAGTGGATCAATGAAAGAGGTGATTGTTTGTGTTCAGTGGTTCAATGTAGAGGTGATTGTTCGTGTTCAGTGGGTTCAATGTAAGAGGTGATTGTTTGTGTTCAGTGGGTTCAATGTAAGAGGTGATTGTTCGTGTTCAGTGGGTTCAATGTAAGAGGTGATTGTTCGTGTTCAGTGGGTCAATGTAAGAGGTGACTGTTCGTGTTCAGTGGGTTCAATGTAAGAGGTGATTGTTCGTGTTCAGTGGGTTCAATGTAAGAGGTGATTGTTTGTGTTCAGTGGGTTCAATGTAAGAGGTGATTGTTCATGTTGTTGATATTGGTGGTTGACCATCACTGTATTTTTGTGTTCAGTGGGTCAATGTAAGAGGTGATTGTTCGTGTTCAGTGGGTCAATGTAAGAGGTGATTGTTCGTGTTCAGTGGGTTCAATGTAAGAGGTGATTGTTCGTGTTCAGTGGGTCAATGTAAGAGGTGATTGTTCGTCTTCAGTGGGTCAATGTAAGAGGTGATTGTTTGTGTTCAGTGGGTTCAATGTAAGAGGTGATTGTTCGTGTTCAGTGGGTTCAATGTAAGAGGTGATTGTTCGTGTTCAGTGGGTTCAATGTAAGAGATGATTGTTCGTGTTCAGTGGGTCAATGTAAGAGGTGATTGTTCGTGTTCAGTGGGTCAATGTAAGAGGTGATTGTTCGTGTTCATTGGGTCAATGTAAGAGGTGATTGTTCGTGTTCATTGGGTTCGATGTAAGAGGTGATTGTTCGTGCTCAGTGGGTTCAATGTAAGAGGTGATTGTTCGTGTTCAGTGGTTCAATGTAAGAGGTGATTGTTCGTGTTCAGTGGGTTCAATGTAAGAGGTGATTGTTCGTGTTCAGTGGGTCAATGTAAGAGGTGATTGTTCGTGTTCAGTGGTTTCAATGTAAGAGGTGATTGTTCGTGTTCAGTGGGTCAATGTAAGAGGTGATTGTTTGTGTTCAGTGGTTCAATGTAAGAGGTGATTGTTCCGTGTTCAGTGGGTCAATGTAAGAGGTGATTGTTTGTGTTCAGTGGTTCAATGTAAGAGGAGATTGTTCGTGTTCAGTGGGTTCAATGTAAGAGGTGATTATTCGTGTTCTGTGGGTTCAATGTAAGAGGTGATTGTTCGTGTTCAGTGGGTTTAATGTCAGAGCTGATTGTTCGTGTTCAGTGGGTTCAATGTAAGAGGTGATTGTTCGTGTTCAGTGGGTCAATGTAAGAGGTGATTGTTCGTGTTCAGTGGGTTCAATGTAAGAGGTGATTGTTCGTGTTCAGTGGGTCAATGTAAGAGGTTATTGTTCATGTTCAGTGGGTCAATGTAAGAGGTGATTGTTCGTGTTAAGTGGGTTCAATGTAAGAGGTGATTGTTCGTGTTCAGTGGGTCAATGTAAGAGGTTATTGTTCGTGTTCAGTGGGTCAATGTAAGAGGTGATTGTTCGTGTTCAGTGGGTCAATGTAAGAGGTGATTGTTCGTGTTCAGTGGGTCAATGTAAGAGGTGATTGTTTGTGTTCAGTGGGTCAATGTAAGAGGTGATTGTTCGTGTTCAGTGGGTCAATGTAAGAGGTGATTGTTCGTGTTCAGTGGGTCAATGTAAGAGGTGATTGTTCGTGTTCAGTGGGTCAATGTAAGAGGTGATTGTTCGTGTTCAGTGGGTCAATGTAAGAGGTGATTATTCGTGTTCAGTGGGTTCAATGTAAGTGGTGATTGTTCATATTGTTGATATTGGTGGTTGACCATCACTGTATTTTTGTGTTCAGTGGGTCAATGTAAGAGGTGATTGTTCGTGTTCAGTGGGTCAATGTAAGAGGTGATTGTTCGTGTTCAGTGGATCAATGTAAGAGGTGATTGTTTGTGTTCAGTGGTTCAATGTAGAGGTGATTGTTCGTGTTCAGTGGGTTCAATGTAAGAGGTGATTGTTCGTGTTCAGTGGGTTCAATGTAAGAGGTGATTGTTCGTGTTCAGTGGGTCAATGTAAGAGGTGATTGTTCGTGTTCAGTGGGTTCAATGTAAGAGGTGATTGTTCGTGTTCAGTGGGTTCAATGTAAGAGGTGATTGTTCGTGTTCAGTGGGTTCAATGTAAGAGGTGATTGTTTGTGTTCAGTGGGTTCAATGTAAGAGGTGATTGTTCATGTTGTTGATATTGGTGGTTGACCATCACTGTATTTTTGTGTTCAGTGGGTCAATGTAAGAGGTGATTGTTCGTGTTCAGTGGGTCAATGTAAGAGGTGATTGTTCGTGTTCAGTGGGTTCAATGTAAGAGGTGATTGTTCGTGTTCAGTGGGTCAATGTAAGAGGTGATTGTTCGTCTTCAGTGGGTCAATGTAAGAGGTGATTGTTTGTGTTCAGTGGGTTCAATGTAAGAGGTGATTGTTCGTGTTCAGTGGGTTCAATGTAAGAGGTGATTGTTCGTGTTCAGTGGGTTCAATGTAAGAGATGATTGTTCGTGTTCAGTGGGTCAATGTAAGAGGTGATTGTTCGTGTTCAGTGGGTCAATGTAAGAGGTGATTGTTCGTGTTCAGTGGGTCAATGTAAGAGGTGATTGTTCGTGTTCAGTGGGTCAATGTAAGAGGTGATTGTTCGTGTTCAGTGGGTCAATGTAAGAGGTGATTGTTCGTGTTCAGTGGGTCAATGTAAGAGGTGATTGTTCGTGTTCATTGGGTCAATGTAAGAGGTGATTGTTCGTGTTCAGTGGGTCAATGTAAGAGGTGATTGTTCGTGTTCATTGGGTCAATGTAAGAGGTGATTGTTCGTGTTCATTGGGTTCAATGTAAGAGGTGATTGTTCGTGTTCAGTGGGTTCAATGTAAGAGGTGATTGTTCGTGTTCAGTGGTTCAATGTAAGAGGTGATTGTTCGTGTTCAGTGGGTTCAATGTAAGAGGTGATTGTTCGTGTTCAGTGGGTCAATGTAAGAGGTGATTGTTCGTGTTCAGTGGTTTCAATGTAAGAGGTGATTGTTCGTGTTCAGTGGGTCAATGTAAGAGGTGATTGTTTGTGTTCAGTGGTTCAATGTAAGAGGTGATTGTTCCGTGTTCAGTGGGTCAATGTAAGAGGTGATTGTTTGTGTTCAGTGGTTCAATGTAAGAGGAGATTGTTCGTGTTCAGTGGGTTCAATGTAAGAGGTGATTATTCGTGTTCTGTGGGTTCAATGTAAGAGGTGATTGTTCGTGTTCAGTGGGTTTAATGTCAGAGCTGATTGTTCGTGTTCAGTGGGTTCAATGTAAGAGGTGATTGTTCGTGTTCAGTGGGTCAATGTAAGAGGTGATTGTTCGTGTTCAGTGGGTTCAATGTAAGAGGTGATTGTTCGTGTTCAGTGGGTCAATGTAAGAGGTTATTGTTCATGTTCAGTGGGTCAATGTAAGAGGTGATTGTTCGTGTTCAGTGGGTTCAATGTAAGAGGTGATTGTTCGTGTTCAGTGAGTCAATGTAAGAGGTTATTGTTCGTGTTCAGTGGGTCAATGTAAGAGGTGATTGTTCGTGTTCAGTGGGTCAATGTAAGAGGTGATTGTTCGTGTTCAGTGGGTCAATGTAAGAGGTGATTGTTTGTGTTCAGTGGGTCAATGTAAGAGGTGATTGTTCGTGTTCAGTGGGTCAATGTAAGAGGTGATTGTTCGTGTTCAGTGGGTCAATGTAAGAGGTGATTGTTCGTGTTCAGTGGGTCAATGTAAGAGGTGATTGTTCGTGTTCAGTGGGTTCAATGTAAGAGGTGATTGTTCATGTTGTTGATATTGGTGGTTGACCATCACTGTATTTTTGTGTTCAGTGGGTCAATGTAAGAGGTGATTGTTCGTGTTCAGTGGGTCAATGTAAGAGGTGATTGTTCGTGTTCAGTGGGTTCAATGTAAGAGGTGATTGTTCGTGTTCAGTGGGTCAATGTAAGAGGTGATTGTTCGTCTTCAGTGGGTCAATGTAAGAGGTGATTGTTTGTGTTCAGTGGGTTCAATGTAAGAGGTGATTGTTCGTGTTCAGTGGGTTCAATGTAAGAGGTGATTGTTCGTGTTCAGTGGGTTCAATGTAAGAGATGATTGTTCGTGTTCAGTGGGTCAATGTAAGAGGTGATTGTTCGTGTTCAGTGGGTCAATGTAAGAGGTGATTGTTCGTGTTCAGTGGGTCAATGTAAGAGGTGATTGTTCGTGTTCAGTGGGTCAATGTAAGAGGTGATTGTTCGTGTTCAGTGGGTCAATGTAAGAGGTGATTGTTCGTGTTCAGTGGGTCAATGTAAGAGGTGATTGTTCGTGTTCATTGGGTCAATGTAAGAGGTGATTGTTCGTGTTCAGTGGGTCAATGTAAGAGGTGATTGTTCATGATCATTGGGTCAATGTAAGAGGTGATTGTTCGTGTTCATTGGGTTCAATGTAAGAGGTGATTGTTCGTGTTCAGTGGGTTCAATGTAAGAGGTGATTGTTCGTGTTCAGTGGTTCAATGTAAGAGGTGATTGTTCGTGTTCAGTGGGTTCAATGTAAGAGGTGATTGTTCGTGTTCAGTGGGTCAATGTAAGAGGTGATTGTTCGTGTTCAGTGGTTTCAATGTAAGAGGTGATTGTTCGTGTTCAGTGGGTCAATGTAAGAGGTGATTGTTTGTGTTCAGTGGTTCAATGTAAGAGGTGATTGTTCCGTGTTCAGTGGGTCAATGTAAGAGGTGATTGTTTGTGTTCAGTGGTTCAATGTAAGAGGAGATTGTTCGTGTTCAGTGGGTTCAATGTAAGAGGTGATTATTCGTGTTCTGTGGGTTCAATGTAAGAGGTGATTGTTCGTGTTCAGTGGGTTTAATGTCAGAGCTGATTGTTCGTGTTCAGTGGGTTCAATGTAAGAGGTGATTGTTCGTGTTCAGTGGGTCAATGTAAGAGGTGATTGTTCGTGTTCAGTGGGTTCAATGTAAGAGGTGATTGTTCGTGTTCAGTGGGTCAATGTAAGAGATTATTGTTAATGTTCAGTGGGTCAATGTAAGAGGTGATTGTTCGTGTTCAGTGGGTTCAATGTAAGAGGTGATTGTTCGTGTTCAGTGGGTCAATGTAAGAGGTTATTGTTCGTGTTCAGTGGGTCAATGTAAGAGGTGATTGTTCGTGTTCAGTGGGTCAATGTAAGAGGTGATTGTTCGTGTTCAGTGGGTCAATGTAAGAGGTGATTGTTTGTGTTCAGTGGGTCAATGTAAGAGGTGATTGTTCGTGTTCAGTGGGTCAATGTAAGAGGTGATTGTTCGTGTTCAGTGGGTCAATGTAAGAGGTGATTGTTCGTGTTCAGTGGGTCAATGTAAGAGGTGATTGTTCGTGTTCAGTGGGTCAATGTAAGAGGTGATTGTTCGTGTTCAGTGGGTTCAATGTAAGTGGTGATTGTTCATATTGTTGATATTGGTGGTTGACCATCACTGTATTTTTGTGTTCAGTGGGTCAATGTAAGAGGTGATTGTTCGTGTTCAGTGGGTCAATGTAAGAGGTGATTGTTCGTGTTCAGTGGATCAATGTAAGAGGTGATTGTTTGTGTTCAGTGGTTCAATGTAGAGGTGATTGTTCGTGTTCAGTGGGTTCAATGTAAGAGGTGATTGTTCGTGTTCAGTGGGTTCAATGTAAGAGGTGATTGTTCGTGTTCAGTGGGTTCAATGTAAGAGGTGATTGTTCGTGTTCAGTGGGTCAATGTAAGAGGTGATTGTTCGTGTTCAGTGGGTTCAATGTAAGAGGTGATTGTTCGTGTTCAGTGGGTTCAATGTAAGAGGTGATTGTTTGTGTTCAGTGGGTTCAATGTAAGAGGTGATTGTTCATGTTGTTGATATTGGTGGTTGACCATCACTGTCTTTTTGTGTTCAGTGGGTCAATGTAAGAGGTGATTGTTCGTGTTCAGTGGGTCAATGTAAGAGGTTATTGTTCGTGTTCAGTGGGTTCAATGTAAGAGGTGATTGTTCGTGTTCAGTGGGTCAATGTAAGAGGTGATTGTTCGTCTTCAGTGGGTCAATGTAAGAGGTGATTGTTCGTGTTCAGTTGGTTCAATGTAAGAGGTGATTGTTCGTGTTCAGTGGGTCAATGTAAGAGGTGATTGTTCGTGTTCAGTGGGTCAATGTAAGAGGTGATTGTTCGTCTTCAGTGGGTCAATGTAAGAGGTGATTGTTTGTGTTCAGTGGGTTCAATGTAAGAGGTGATTGTTCGTGTTCAGTGGGTTCAATGTAAGAGGTGATTGTTCGTGTTCAGTGGGTTCAATGTAAGAGATGATTGTTCGTGTTCAGTGGGTCAATGTAAGAGGTGATTGTTCGTGTTCAGTGGGTCAATGTAAGAGGTGATTGTTCGTGTTCAGTGGGTCAATGTAAGAGGTGATTGTTCGTGTTCAGTGGGTCAATGTAAGAGGTGATTGTTCGTGTTCAGTGGGTCAATGTAAGAGGTGATTGTTCGTGTTCAGTGGGTCAATGTAAGAGGTGATTGTTCGTGTTCATTGGGTCAATGTAAGAGGTGATTGTTCGTGTTCAGTGGGTCAATGTAAGAGGTGATTGTTCGTGTTCATTGGGTCAATGTAAGAGGTGATTGTTCGTGTTCATTGGGTTCAATGTAAGAGGTGATTGTTCGTGTTCAGTGGGTTCAATGTAAGAGGTGATTGTTCGTGTTCAGTGGTTCAATGTAAGAGGTGATTGTTCGTGTTCAGTGGGTTCAATGTAAGAGGTGATTGTTCGTGTTCAGTGGGTCAATGTAAGAGGTGATTGTTCGTGTTCAGTGGTTTCAATGTAAGAGGTGATTGTTCGTGTTCAGTGGGTCAATGTAAGAGGTGATTGTTTGTGTTCAGTGGTTCAATGTAAGAGGTGATTGTTCCGTGTTCAGTGGGTCAATGTAAGAGGTGATTGTTTGTGTTCAGTGGTTCAATGTAAGAGGAGATTGTTCGTGTTCAGTGGGTTCAATGTAAGAGGTGATTATTCGTGTTCTGTGGGTTCAATGTAAGAGGTGATTGTTCGTGTTCAGTGGGTTTAATGTCAGAGCTGATTGTTCGTGTTCAGTGGGTTCAATGTAAGAGGTGATTGTTCGTGTTCAGTGGGTCAATGTAAGAGGTGATTGTTCGTGTTCAGTGGGTTCAATGTAAGAGGTGATTGTTCGTGTTCAGTGGGTCAATGTAAGAGGTTATTGTTCATGTTCAGTGGGTCAATGTAAGAGGTGATTGTTCGTGTTCAGTGGGTCAATGTAAGAGGTGATTGTTTGTGTTCAGTGGGTCAATGTAAGAGGTGATTGTTCGTGTTCAGTGGGTCAATGTAAGAGGTGATTGTTCGTGTTCAGTGGGTCAATGTAAGAGGTGATTGTTCGTGTTCAGTGGGTCAATGTAAGAGGTGATTGTTCGTGTTCAGTGGGTCAATGTAAGAGGTGATTGTTCGTGTTCAGTGGGTTCAATGTAAGTGGTGATTGTTCATATTGTTGATATTGGTGGTTGACCATCACTGTATTTTTGTGTTCAGTGGGTCAATGTAAGAGGTGATTGTTCGTGTTCAGTGGGTTCAATGTAAGAGGTGATTGTTCGTGTTCAGTGGGTTCAATGTAAGAGATGATTGTTCGTGTTCAGTGGGTCAATGTAAGAGGTGATTGTTCGTGTTCAGTGGGTCAATGTAAGAGGTGATTGTTCGTGTTCAATGGGTCAATGTAAGAGGTGATTGTTCGTGTTCAGTGGGTCAATGTAAGAGGTGATTGTTCGTGTTCAGTGGGTCAATGTAAGAGGTGATTGTTCGTGTTCAGTGGGTCAATGTAAGAGGTGATTGTTCGTGTTCATTGGGTCAATGTAAGAGGTGATTGTTCGTGTTCAGTGGGTCAATGTAAGAGGTGATTGTTCGTGTTCATTGGGTCAATGTAAGAGGTGATTGTTCGTGTTCATTGGGTTCAATGTAAGAGGTGATTGTTCGTGTTCAGTGGGTTCAATGTAAGAGGTGATTGTTCGTGTTCAGTGGTTCAATGTAAGAGGTGATTGTTCGTGTTCAGTGGGTTCAATGTAAGAGGTGATTGTTCGTGTTCAGTGGGTCAATGTAAGAGGTGATTGTTCGTGTTCAGTGGTTTCAATGTAAGAGGTGATTGTTCGTGTTCAGTGGGTCAATGTAAGAGGTGATTGTTTGTGTTCAGTGGTTCAATGTAAGAGGTGATTGTTCCGTGTTCAGTGGGTCAATGTAAGAGGTGATTGTTTGTGTTCAGTGGTTCAATGTAAGAGGAGATTGTTCGTGTTCAGTGGGTTCAATGTAAGAGGTGATTATTCGTGTTCTGTGGGTTCAATGTAAGAGGTGATTGTTCGTGTTCAGTGGGTTTAATATCAGAGCTGATTGTTCGTGTTCAGTGGGTTCAATGTAAGAGGTGATTGTTCGTGTTCAGTGGGTCAATGTAAGAGGTGATTGTTCGTGTTCAGTGGGTTCAATGTAAGAGGTGATTGTTCGTGTTCAGTGGGTCAATGTAAGAGGTTATTGTTCATGTTCAGTGGGTCAATGTAAGAGGTGATTGTTCGTGTTCAGTGGGTTCAATGTAAGAGGTGATTGTTCGTGTTCAGTGGGTCAATGTAAGAGGTTATTGTTCGTGTTCAGTGGGTCAATGTAAGAGGTTATTGTTCATGTTCAGTGGGTCAATGTAAGAGGTGATTGTTCGTGTTCAGTGGGTTCAATGTAAGAGGTGATTGTTCGTGTTCAGTGGGTCAATGTAAGAGGTTATTGTTCGTGTTCAGTGGGTCAATGTAAGAGGTGATTGTTCGTGTTCAGTGGGTCAATGTAAGAGGTGATTGTTCGTGTTCAGTGGGTCAATGTAAGAGGTGATTGTTTGTGTTCAGTGGGTCAATGTAAGAGGTGATTGTTCGTGTTCAGTGGGTCAATGTAAGAGGTGATTGTTCGTGTTCAGTGGGTCAATGTAAGAGGTGATTGTTCGTGTTCAGTGGGTCAATGTAAGAGGTGATTGTTCGTGTTCAGTGGGTCAATGTAAGAGGTGATTGTTCGTGTTCAGTGGGTTCAATGTAAGTGGTGATTGTTCATATTGTTGATATTGGTGGTTGACCATCACTGTATTTTTGTGTTCAGTGGGTCAATGTAAGAGGTGATTGTTCGTGTTCAGTGGGTCAATGTAAGAGGTGATTGTTCGTGTTCAGTGGATCAATGTAAGAGGTGATTGTTTGTGTTCAGTGGTTCAATGTAGAGGTGATTGTTCGTGTTCAGTGGGTTCAATGTAAGAGGTGATTGTTCGTGTTCAGTGGGTTCAATGTAAGAGGTGATTGTTCGTGTTCAGTGGGTTCAATGTAAGAGGTGATTGTTCGTGTTCAGTGGGTCAATGTAAGAGGTGATTGTTCGTGTTCAGTGGGTTCAATGTAAGAGGTGATTGTTCGTGTTCAGTGGGTTCAATGTAAGAGGTGATTGTTTGTGTTCAGTGGGTTCAATGTAAGAGGTGATTGTTCATGTTGTTGATATTGGTGGTTGACCATCACTGTATTTTTGTGTTCAGTGGGTCAATGTAAGAGGTGATTGTTCGTGTTCAGTGGGTCAATGTAAGAGGTGATTGTTCGTGTTCAGTGGGTTCAATGTAAGAGGTGATTGTTCGTGTTCAGTGGGTCAATGTAAGAGGTGATTGTTCGTGTTCAGTGGGTCAATGTAAGAGGTGATTGTTCGTGTTCAGTGGGTCAATGTAAGAGGTGATTGTTCGTGTTCAATGGGTCAATGTAAGAGGTGATTGTTCGTGTTCAGTGGGTCAATGTAAGAGGTGATTGTTCGTGTTCAGTGGGTCAATGTAAGAGGTGATTGTTCGTGTTCAGTGGGTCAATGTAAGAGGTGATTGTTCGTGTTCATTGGGTCAATGTAAGAGGTGATTGTTCGTGTTCAGTGGGTCAATGTAAGAGGTGATTGTTCGTGTTCAGTGGGTCAATGTAAGAGGTGATTGTTCGTGTTCAGTGGGTCAATGTAAGAGGTGATTGTTCGTGTTCAGTGGGTCAATGTAAGAGGTGATTGTTCGTGTTCATTGGGTCAATGTAAGAGGTGATTGTTCGTGTTCAGTGGGTCAATGTAAGAGGTGATTGTTCGTGTTCATTGGGTCAATGTAAGAGGTGATTGTTCGTGTTCATTGGGTTCAATGTAAGAGGTGATTGTTCGTGTTCAGTGGGTTCAATGTAAGAGGTGATTGTTCGTGTTCAGTGGTTCAATGTAAGAGGTGATTGTTCGTGTTCAGTGGGTTCAATGTAAGAGGTGATTGTTCGTGTTCAGTGGGTCAATGTAAGAGGTGATTGTTCGTGTTCAGTGGTTTCAATGTAAGAGGTGATTGTTCGTGTTCAGTGGGTCAATGTAAGAGGTGATTGTTTGTGTTCAGTGGTTCAATGTAAGAGGTGATTGTTCCGTGTTCAGTGGGTCAATGTAAGAGGTGATTGTTTGTGTTCAGTGGTTCAATGTAAGAGGAGATTGTTCGTGTTCAGTGGGTTCAATGTAAGAGGTGATTATTCGTGTTCTGTGGGTTCAATGTAAGAGGTGATTGTTCGTGTTCAGTGGGTTTAATATCAGAGCTGATTGTTCGTGTTCAGTGGGTTCAATGTAAGAGGTGATTGTTCGTGTTCAGTGGGTCAATGTAAGAGGTGATTGTTCGTGTTCAGTGGGTTCAATGTAAGAGGTGATTGTTCGTGTTCAGTGGGTCAATGTAAGAGGTTATTGTTCATGTTCAGTGGGTCAATGTAAGAGGTGATTGTTCGTGTTCAGTGGGTTCAATGTAAGAGGTGATTGTTCGTGTTCAGTGGGTCAATGTAAGAGGTTATTGTTCGTGTTCAGTGGGTCAATGTAAGAGGTTATTGTTCATGTTCAGTGGGTCAATGTAAGAGGTGATTGTTCGTGTTCAGTGGGTTCAATGTAAGAGGTGATTGTTCGTGTTCAGTGGGTCAATGTAAGAGGTTATTGTTCGTGTTCAGTGGGTCAATGTAAGAGGTGATTGTTCGTGTTCAGTGGGTCAATGTAAGAGGTGATTGTTCGTGTTCAGTGGGTCAATGTAAGAGGTGATTGTTTGTGTTCAGTGGGTCAATGTAAGAGGTGATTGTTCGTGTTCAGTGGGTCAATGTAAGAGGTGATTGTTCGTGTTCAGTGGGTCAATGTAAGAGGTGATTGTTCTTGTTCAGTGGGTCAATGTAAGAGGTGATTGTTCGTGTTCAGTGGGTCAATGTAAGAGGTGATTGTTCGTGTTCAGTGGGTTCAATGTAAGTGGTGATTGTTCATATTGTTGATATTGGTGGTTGACCATCACTGTATTTTTGTGTTCAGTGGGTCAATGTAAGAGGTGATTGTTCGTGTTCAGTGGGTCAATGTAAGAGGTGATTGTTCGTGTTCAGTGGATCAATGTAAGAGGTGATTGTTTGTGTTCAGTGGTTCAATGTAGAGGTGATTGTTCGTGTTCAGTGGGTTCAATGTAAGAGGTGATTGTTCGTGTTCAGTGGGTTCAATGTAAGAGGTGATTGTTCGTGTTCAGTGGGTTCAATGTAAGAGGTGATTGTTCGTGTTCAGTGGGTCAATGTAAGAGGTGATTGTTCGTGTTCAGTGGGTTCAATGTAAGAGGTGATTGTTCGTGTTCAGTGGGTTCAATGTAAGAGGTGATTGTTTGTGTTCAGTGGGTTCAATGTAAGAGGTGATTGTTCATGTTGTTGATATTGGTGGTTGACCATCACTGTATTTTTGTGTTCAGTGGGTCAATGTAAGAGGTGATTGTTCGTGTTCAGTGGGTCAATGTAAGAGGTGATTGTTCGTGTTCAGTGGATTCAATGTAAGAGGTGATTGTTCGTGTTCAGTGGGTCAATGTAAGAGGTGATTGTTCGTCTTCAGTGGGTCAATGTAAGAGGTGATTGTTCGTGTTCAGTTGGTTCAATGTAAGAGGTGATTGTTCGTGTTCAGTGGGTCAATGTAAGAGGTGATTGTTCGTGTTCAGTGGGTCAATGTAAGAGGTGATTGTTCGTGTTCAGTGGGTCAATGTAAGAGGTGATTGTTCGTGTTCAGTGGGTCAATGTAAGAGGTGATTGTTCGTGTTCAGTGGGTCAATGTAAGAGGTGATTGTTTGTGTTCAGTGGGTCAATGTAAGAGGTGATTGTTCGTGTTCAGTGGGTCAATGTAAGAGGTGATTGTTCGTGTTCAGTGGGTCAATGTAAGAGGTGATTGTTCGTGTTCAGTGGGTCAATGTAAGAGGTGATTGATCGTGTTCAGTGGGTCAATGTAAGAGGTGATTGTTCGTGTTCAGTGGGTCAATGTAAGAGGTGATTGTTCGTGTTCAGTGGGTCAATGTAAGAGGTGATTGTTCGTGTTCAGTGGGTCAATGTAAGAGGTGATTGTTCGTGTTCAGTGGGTCAATGTAAGAGGTGATTGTTCGTGTTCATTGGGTCAATGTAAGAGGTGATTGTTCGTGTTCAGTGGGTCAATGTAAGAGGTGATTGTTCATGTTCAGTGGTTCAATGTAAGAGGTGATTGTTCGTGTTCAGTGGGTCAATGTAAGAGGTGATTGTTCGTGTTCAGTGGGTTCAATGTAAGAGGTGATTGTTCATGTTGTTGATATTGGTGGTTGACCATCACTGTATTTTTGTGTTCAGTGGGTCAATGTAAGAGGTGATTGTTCGTGTTCAGTGGGTTCAATGTAAGAGGTGATTGTTCGTGTTCAGTGGGTTCAATGTAAGAGGTGATTGTTCGTGTTCAGTGGGTTCAATGTATGAGGTATTGTTCATGTTGTTGATATTGGTGGTTGACCATCATTGTATTTTTGTGTTCAGTGGGTCAATGTAAGAGGTGATTGTTCGTGTTCAGGGGGTCAATGTAAGAGGTGATTGTTCGTGTTCAGTGGGTCAATGTAAGAGGTGATTGTTCGTGTTCAGTGGGTCAATGTAAGAGGTGATTGTTCGTCTTCAGTGGGTCAATGTAAAAGGTGATAGTTCGTGTTCAGTGGGTTCAATGTAAGAGGTGATTGTTCGTGTTCAGTGGATCAATGTAAGAGGTGATTGTTTGTGTTCAGTGGTTCAATGTAGAGGTGATTGTTCGTGTTCAGTGGGTTCAATGTAAGAGGTGATTGTTCGTGTTCAGTGGGTTCAATGTAAGAGGTGATTGTTCGTGTTCAGTGGGTTCAATGTAAGAGGTGATTGTTCGTGTTCAGTGGGTCAATGTAAGAGGTGATTGTTCGTGTTCAGTGGGTTCAATGTAAGAGGTGATTGTTCGTGTTCAGTGGGTTCAATGTAAGAGGTGATTGTTTGTGTTCAGTGGGTTCAATGTAAGAGGTGATTGTTCATGTTGTTGATATTGGTGGTTGACCATCACTGTATTTTTGTGTTCAGTGGGTCAATGTAAGAGGTGATTGTTCGTGTTCAGTGGGTCAATGTAAGAGGTGATTGTTCGTGTTCAGTGGGTTCAATGTAAGAGGTGATTGTTCGTGTTCAGTGGGTCAATGTAAGAGGTGATTGTTCGTCTTCAGTGGGTCAATGTAAGAGGTGATTGTTCGTGTTCAGTTGGTTCAATGTAAGAGGTGATTGTTCGTGTTCAGTGGGTCAATGTAAGAGGTGATTGTTCGTGTTCAGTGGGTCAATGTAAGAGGTGATTGTTCGTGTTCAGTGGGTCAATGTAAGAGGTGATTGTTCGTGTTCAGTGGGTCAATGTAAGAGGTGATTGTTCGTGTTCAGTGGGTCAATGTAAGAGGTGATTGTTTGTGTTCAGTGGGTCAATGTAAGAGGTGATTGTTCGTGTTCAGTGGGTCAATGTAAGAGGTGATTGTTCGTGTTCAGTGGGTCAATGTAAGAGGTGATTGTTCGTGTTCAGTGGGTCAATGTAAGAGGTGATTGATCGTGTTCAGTGGGTCAATGTAAGAGGTGATTGTTCGTGTTCAGTGGGTCAATGTAAGAGGTGATTGTTCGTGTTCAGTGGGTCAATGTAAGAGGTGATTGTTCGTGTTCAGTGGGTCAATGTAAGAGGTGATTGTTCGTGTTCAGTGGGTCAATGTAAGAGGTGATTGTTCGTGTTCATTGGGTCAATGTAAGAGGTGATTGTTCGTGTTCAGTGGGTCAATGTAAGAGGTGATTGTTCATGTTCAGTGGTTCAATGTAAGAGGTGATTGTTCGTGTTCAGTGGGTCAATGTAAGAGGTGATTGTTCGTGTTCAGTGGGTTCAATGTAAGAGGTGATTGTTCATGTTGTTGATATTGGTGGTTGACCATCACTGTATTTTTGTGTTCAGTGGGTCAATGTAAGAGGTGATTGTTCGTGTTCAGTGGGTTCAATGTAAGAGGTGATTGTTCGTGTTCAGTGGGTTCAATGTAAGAGGTGATTGTTCGTGTTCAGTGGGTTCAATGTATGAGGTATTGTTCATGTTGTTGATATTGGTGGTTGACCATCATTGTATTTTTGTGTTCAGTGGGTCAATGTAAGAGGTGATTGTTCGTGTTCAGGGGGTCAATGTAAGAGGTGATTGTTCGTGTTCAGTGGGTCAATGTAAGAGGTGATTGTTCGTGTTCAGTGGGTCAATGTAAGAGGTGATTGTTCGTCTTCAGTGGGTCAATGTAAAAGGTGATAGTTCGTGTTCAGTGGGTTCAATGTAAGAGGTGATTGTTCGTGTTAAGTGGGTCAATGTAAGAGGTGATTGTTCGTGTTCAGTGGGTCAATGTAAGAGGTGATTGTTCGTGTTCAGTGGGTCAATGTAAGAGGTGATTGTTCGTGTTCAGTGGGTCAATGTAAGAGGTGATTGTTCGTGTTCAGTGGGTCAATGTAAGAGGTGATTGTTCATGTTGTTGATATTGGTGTTTGACCATCACTGTATTTTTGTGTTCAGTGGGTCAATGTAAGAGGTGATTGTTCGTGTTCAGTGGGTCAATGTAAAAGGTGATTGTTCGTGTTCAGTGGGTTCAATGTAAGAGGTGATTGTTCGTGTTCAGTGGGTCAATGTAAGAGGTGATTGTTCGTCTTCAGTGGGTCAATGTAAGAGGTGATTGTTCGTGTTCAGTGGGTTCAATGTAAGAGGTGATTGTTCGTGTTCAGTGGGTCAATGTAAGAGGTGATTGTTCGTGTTCAGTGGGTCAATGTAAGAGGTGATTGTTCGTGTTCAGTGGGTCAATGTAAGAGGTGATTGTTCGTGTTCAGTGGGTCAATGTAAGAGGTGATTGTTCGTGTTCAGTGGGTCAATGTAAGAGGTGATTGTTCGTGTTCAGTGGGTCAATGTAAGAGGTGATTGTTCGTGTTCAGTGGGTCAATGTAAGAGGTGATTGTTTGTGTTCAGTGGGTCAATGTAAGAGGTGATTGTTCGTGTTCAGTGGGTCAATGTAAGAGGTGATTGTTCGTGTTCAGTGGGTCAATGTAAGAGGTGATTGTTCGTGTTCAGTGGGTCAATGTAAGAGGTGATTGTTCGTGTTCAGTGGGTCAATGTAAGAGGTGATTGTTCGTGTTCAGTGGGTCAATGTAAGAGGTGATTGTTCGTGTTCAGTGGGTCAATGTAAGAGGTGATTGTTCGTGTTCAGTGGGTCAATGTAAGAGGTGATTGTTCGTGTTCAGTGGGTCAATGTAAGAGGTGATTGTTCGTGTTCAGTGGGTCAATGTAAGAGGTGATTGTTCGTGTTCAGTGGGTCAATGTAAGAGGTGATTGTTCGTGTTCAGTGGGTCAATGTAAGAGGTGATTGTTCGTGTTCAGTGGGTCAATGTAAGAGGTGATTGTTCGTGTTCAGTGGGTTCAATGTAAGAGGTGATTGTTCATGTTGTTGATATTGGTGGTTGACCATCACTGTATTTTTGTGTTCAGTGGGTCAATGTAAGAGGTGATTGTTCGTGTTCAGTGGGTTCAATGTAAGAGGTGATTGTTCGTGTTCAGTGGGTTCAATGTAAGAGGTGATTGTTCGTGTTCAGTGGGTTCAATGTAAGAGGTATTGTTCATGTTGTTGATATTGGTGGTTGACCATCATTGTATTTTTGTGTTCAGTGGGTCAATGTAAGAGGTGATTGTTCGTGTTCAGGGGGTCAATGTAAGAGGTGATTGTTCGTGTTCAGTGGGTCAATGTAAGAGGTGATTGTTCGTGTTCAGTGGGTCAATGTAAGAGGTGATTGTTCGTCTTCAGTGGGTCAATGTAAAAGGTGATAGTTCGTGTTCAGTGGGTTCAATGTAAGAGGTGATTGTTCGTGTTCAGTGGGTCAATGTAAGAGGTGATTGTTCGTGTTCAGTGGGTCAATGTAAGAGGTGATTGTTCGTGTTCAGTGGGTCAATGTAAGAGGTGATTGTTCGTGTTCAGTGGTCAATGTAAGAGGTGATTGTTCGTGTTCAGTGGGTCAATGTAAGAGGTGATTGTTTGTGTTCAGTGGGTCAATGTAAGAGGTGATTGTTCGTGTTCAGTGGGACAATGTAAGAGGTGATTGTTCGTGTTCAGTGGGTCAATGTAAGAGGTGATTGTTCGTGTTCAGTGGGTCAATGTAAGAGGTGATTGTTCGTGTTCAGTGGGTCAATGTAAGAGGTGATTGTTCGTGTTCAGTGGGTCAATGTAAGAGGTGATTGTTCGTGTTCAGTGGGTCAATGTAAGAGGTGATTGTTCGTGTTCAGTGGGTCAATGTAAGAGGTGATTGTTCGTGTTCAGTGGGACAATGTAAGAGGTGATTGTTCGTGTTCAGTGGGTCAATGTAAGAGGTGATTGTTCGTGTTCAGTGGGTCAATGTAAGAGGTGATTGTTCGTGTTCAGTGGGTCAAAGTAAGAGGTGATTGTTCGTGTTCAGTGGGTCAATGTAAGAGGTGATTGTTCGTGTTCAGTGGGTTCAATGTAAGAGGTGATTGTTCGTGTTCCGTGGGTTCAATGTAAGAGGTCATTGTTCGTGTTCAGTGGGTCAATGTAAGAGGTGATTTTTCGTTTTGTTGATATTGGTGGTTGACCATCACTGTATTTTTGTGTTCAGTGGGTTCAATGTAAGAGGTGATTGTTCATGTTGTTGATATTAGTGGTTGACCATAACTGTATTTTTGTGTTCAGTGGGTCAATGTAAGAGGTGATTGTTCGTGTTCAGTGGGTCAATGTAAGAGGTGATTGTTCGTGTTCAGTGGGTCAATGTAAGAGGTGATTGTTTGTGTTCAGTGATTCAATGTAAGAGGTGATTGTTCGTGTTCAGTGGGTTCAATGTAAGAGGTGATTGTTCGTGTTCAGTGGGTTCAATGTAAGAGGTGATTGTTCGTGTTCAGTGGGTCAATGTAAGAGGTGATTGTTCGTGTTCAGTGGGTCAATGTAAGAGGTGATTGTTCGTGTTCAGTGGGTCAATGTAAGAGGTGATTGTTCCTGTTTAGTGGGTCAATGTAAGAGGTGATTGTTCGTGTTCAGTGGGTCAATGTAAGAGGTGATTGTTTGTGTTCAGTGGGTCAATGTAAGAGGTGATTGTTCGTGTTCAGTGGGTCAATGTAAGAGGTGATTGTTCGTGTTCAGTGGGTCAATATAAGAGGTTTGTTCGTGTTCAGTGGGTCAATGTAAGAGGTGATTGTTCGTGTTCAGTGGGTCAATGTAAGAGGTGAGTGTTCGTGTTCAGTGGGTCAATGTAAGAGGTGATTGTTCGTGTTCAGTGGGTCAATGTAAGAGGTGATTGTTCGTGTTCAGTGGGTCAATGTAAGAGGTGATTGTTCGTGTTCAGTGGGTCAATGTAAGAGGTGATTGTTCGTGTTCAGTGGGTCAATGTAAGAGGTGATTGTTCGTGTTCAGTGGGTCAATGTAAGAGGTGATTGTTCGTGTTCAGTGGGTCAATGTAAGAGGTGATTGTTCGTGTTCAGTGGGTCAATGTAAGAGGTGATTGTTCGTGTTCAGTGGGTTCAATGTAAGAGGTCATTGTTCATGTTGTTGATATTGGTGGTTGACCATCACTGTATTTTTGTGTTCAGTGGGTCAATGTAAGAGGTGATTGTTCGTGTTCAGTGGGTTCAATGTAAGAGGTGATTGTTCGTGTTCAGTGGGTTCAATGTAAGAGGTGATTGTTCGTGTTCAGTGGGTTCAATGTAAGAGGTGATTGTTCGTGTTCAGTGGGTCAATGTAAGAGGTGATTGTTCGTCTTCAGTGGGTCAATGTAAAAGGTGATTGTTGGTGTTCAGTGGGTTCAATGTAAGAGGTGATTGTTCATGTTCAGTGGGTCAATGTAAGAGGTGATTGTTCGTGTTCAGTGGGTCAATGTAAGAGGTGATTGTTCGTGTTCAGTGGGTCAATGTAAGAGGTGATTGTTCGTGTTCAGTGGGTCAATGTAAGATGTGATTGTTCGTGTTCAGTGGGTCAATGTAAGAGGTGATTGTTTGTGTTCAGTGGGTCAATGTAAGAGGTGATTGTTCGTGTTCAGTGGGACAATGTAAGAGGTGATTGTTCGTGTTCAGTGGGTCAATGTAAGAGGTGATTGTTCGTGTTCAGTGGGTCAATGTAAGAGGTGATTGTTCGTGTTCAGTGTGTTCAATGTAAGAGGTGATTGTTCGTGTTCAGTGGGTTCAATGTAAGAGGTGATTGTTCGTGTTCAGTGGGTTCAATGTAAGAAGTGATTGTTCGTGTTCAGTGGGTTCAATGTAAGATGTGATTGTTCGTGTTCAGTGGGTCAATGTAAGAGGTGATTGTTCGTGTTCGGTAGGTTCAATGTAAAAGGTGATTGTTCGTGTTCGGTAGGTTCAATGTAAGAGGTGATTGATCGTGTTCAGTGGGTTCAATGTAAGAGGTGATTGTTCGTGTTCAGTGGGTCAATGTAAGAGGTGATTGTTCGTGTTCAGAGGGTTCAATGTAAGAGACGATTGTTCGTGTTCAGTGGGTTCAATGTAAGAGGTGATTGTTCGTGTTCAGTGGGTTCAATGTAAGAGGTGATTGTTCGTGTTCAGTGGGTTCAATGTAAGAGGTGATTGTTCGTGTTCCGTGGGTTCAATGTAAGAGGTCATTGTTCGTGTTCAGTGGGTCAATGTAAGAGGTGATTTTTCGTTTTGTTGATATTGGTGGTTGACCATCACTGTATTTATGTGTTCAGTGGGTTCAATGTAAGAGGTGATTGTTCATGTTGTTGATATTAGTGGTTGACCATAACTGTATTTTTGTGTTCAGTGGGTCAATGTAAGAGGTGATTGTTCGTGTTCAGTGGGTCAATGTAAGAGGTGATTGTTCGTGTTCAGTGGGTCAATGTAAGAGGTGATTGTTTGTGTTCAGTGGGTTCAATGTAAGAGGTGATTGTTCGTGTTCAGTGGTTCAATGTAAGAGGTGATTGTTCGTGTTCATTGGGTTCAATGTAAGAGGTGATTGTTCGTGTTCAGTGGGTTCAATGTAAGAGGTGATTGTTCGTGATAAGTGAGTTCAATGTAAGAGGTGATTGCTCGTGTTCAGTGGGTTCAATGTAAGAGGTGATTGTTCGTGTTCAGTGGGTTCAATGTAAGAGATGATTGTTCGTGTTCAGTGGGTCAATGTAAGAGGTGATTGTTCGTGTTCAGTTGGTTTAATGTAAGAGGTGATTGGTCGCGTTCAGTGGGTTCAATGTAAGAGGTGATTGTTCGTGTTCAGTGGGTTCAATGTAAGAGGTGATTGTTCGTGTTCAGTGGGTTCAATGTAAGAGGTGATTGTTGGTGTTCAGTGGGTTCAATGTAAGAGGTGATTGTTCGTGTTCAGTGGGTCAATGTAAGAGGTGATTGTTGGTGTTCAGTGGGTTCAATGTAAGAGGTGATTGTTCGTGTTCAGTGGTTCAATGTAAGAGGTGATTGTTCGTGTTCAGTGGGTTCAATGTAAGAGGTGATTGTTCGTGTTCAGTGGGTTCAATGTAAGAGGTGATTGTTCGTGTTCAGTGGGTTCAATGTAAGAGGTGATTGTTCGTGTTCAGTGGGTCAATGTAAGAGGTGATTGTTCGTGTTCAGTGGGTTCAATGTAAGAGGTGATTGTTCGTGTTCAGTGGGTTCAATGTAAGAGGTGATTGTTCGTGTTCAGTGGGTTCAATGTAAGAGGTGATTGTTCGTGTTCAATGGGTTCAATTTAAGAGGTGATTGTTCGTGTTCAGTGGGTTCAATGTAAGAGGCGATTGTTCGTGTTCAGTGGGTTCAATGTAAGAGGTGATTGTTCGTGTTCAGTGGGTTCAATGTAAGAGGTGATTGTTAGTGTTCAGTGGGTTCAATGTAAGAGGTGATTGTTCGTGTTCAGTGGGTTCAATGTAAGAGGTGATTGTTGGTGTTCAGTGGGTTCAATGTAAGAGGTGATTGTTGGTGTTCAGTGGGTCAATGTAAGAGGTGATTGTTGGTGTTCAGTGGGTTCAATGTAAGAGGTGATTGTTCGTGTTCAGTGGTTCAATGTAAGAGGTGATTGTTCGTGTTCAGTGGGTTCAATGTAAGAGGTGATTGTTCGTGTTCAGTGGGTTCAATGTAAGAGGTGATTGTTCGTGTTCAGTGGGTTCAATGTAAGAGGTGATTGTTCGTGTTCAGTGGGTCAATGTAAGAGGTGATTGTTCGTGTTCAGTGGGTTCAATGTAAGAGGTGATTGTTCGTGTTCAGTGGGTTCAATGTAAGAGGTGATTGTTCGTGTTCAGTGGGTTCAATGTAAGAGGTGATTGTTCGTGTTCAATGGGTTCAATTTAAGAGGTGATTGTTCGTGTTCAGTGGGTTCAATGTAAGAGGTGATTGTTCGTGTTCAGTGGGTTTAATGTAAGAGGTGATTGTTCGTGTTCAGTGGATTCAATGTAAGAGGTGATTGTTCGTGTTCAGTGGGTTCAATGTAAGAGGTGATTGTTCGTGTTCAGTGGGTTCAATGTAAGAGGTGATTGTTCGTGTTCAGTGGGTCAATGTAAGAGGTGATTGTTCGTGTTTAGTGGGTTCAATGTAAGAGGTGATTGTTCGTGTTCAGTGGGTTCAATGTAAGAGGTGATTGTTCGAGTTCAGTGGGTTCAATGTAAGAGGTGATTGTTCGTGTTCAATGGGTTCAATATAAGAGGTGATTGTTCGTGTTCAGTGGGTTCAATGTAAGAGGTGATTGTTCGTGTTCAGTGGGTCAATGTAAGAGGTGATTGTTCGTGTTCAGTGGGTTCAATGTAAGAGGTGATTGTTCGTGTTCAGTGGGTTCAATGTAAGAGGTGATTGTTCGTGTTCAGTGGGTTCAATATAAGAGGTGATTGTTCGTGTTCAGTGGTTCAATGTAAGAGGTGATTGTTCGTGTTCAGTGGGTTCAATGTAAGAGGTGATTGTTCGTGTTCAGTGGGTTCAATGTAAGAGGTGATTGTTCGTGTTCAGTGGGTTCAATGTAAGAGGTGATTGTTCGTGTTCAGTGGGTTCAATGTAAGAGGTGATTGTTCGTGTTCAGTGGGTTCAATGTAAGAGGTGATTGTTCGTGTTCAGTGGGTCAATGTAAGAGGTGATTGTTCGTGTTCAGTGGTTCAATGTAAGAAGTGATTGTTCGTGTTCAGTGGGTTCAATGTAAGTGGTGATTGTTCGTGTTCAGTGGGTTCAATGTAAGAGGTGATTGTTCGTGTTCAGTGGGTTCAATGTAAGAGGTGATTGTTCGTGTTCAGTGGGTTCAATGTAACAGGTGATTGTTCGTGTTCAGTGGGTTCAATGTAAGAGGTGATTGTTCGTGTTCAGTGGGTCAATGTAAGAGGTGATTGTTCGTGTTCAGTTGGTTTAATGTAAGAGGTGATTGTTCGTGTTCAGTGGGTTCAATGTAAGAGGTGATTGTTCGTGTTCAGTGGGTTCAATGTAAGAGGTGATTGTTCGTGTTCAGTGGGTTCAATGTAAGAGGTGATTGTTCGTGTTCAGTGGGTTCAATGTAAGAGGTGATTGTTCGTGTTCAGTGGGTCAATGTAAGAGGTGATTGTTCGTGTTCAGTGGGTTCAATGTAAGAGGTGATTGTTCGTGTTCAGTGGGTTCAATGTAAGAGGTGATTGTTCGTGTTCAGTGGGTTCAATGTAAGAGGTGATTGTTCGTGTTCAGTGGGTTCAATGTAAGAGGTGATTGCTCGTGTTCAGTGGGTCAATGTAAGAGGTGATTGTTCGTGTTCAGTGGGTCAATGTAAGAGGTGATTGTTTGTGTTCAGTGGTTCAATGTAAGAGGTGATTGTTCGTGGTCAGTGGGTTCAATGTAAGAGGTGATTGTTCGTGTTCAGTGGGTTCAATGTAAGAGGTGATTGTTCGTGTTCAGTGGGTTCAATGTAAGAGGTGATTGTTCGTGTTCAGTGGGTTCAATGTAAGAGGTGATTGTTCGTGTTCAGTGGGTTCAATGTAAGAGGTGATTGTTCGTGTTCAGTGGGTCAATGTAAGAGGTGATTGTTCGTGTTCAGTGGGTTCAATGTAAGAGGTGATTGTTCGTGTTCAGTGGGTTCAATGTAAGAGGTGATTGTTCGTGTTCAGTGGGTTCAATGTAAGAGGTGATTGTTCGTGTTCAATGGGTTCAATTTAAGAGGTGATTGTTCGTGTTCAGTGGGTTCAATGTAAGAGGCGATTGTTCGTGTTCAGTGGGTTCAATGTAAGAGGTGATTGTTCGTGTTCAGTGGGTTCAATGTAAGAGGTGATTGTTCGTGTTCAGTGGGTTCAATGTAAGAGGTGATTGTTCGTGTTCAGTGGGTTCAATGTAAGAGGTGATTGTTGGTGTTCAGTGGGTTCAATGTAAGAGGTGATTGTTGGTGTTCAGTGGGTCAATGTAAGAGGTGATTGTTGGTGTTCAGTGGGTTCAATGTAAGAGGTGATTGTTCGTGTTCAGTGGTTCAATGTAAGAGGTGATTGTTCGTGTTCAGTGGGTTCAATGTAAGAGGTGATTGTTCGTGTTCAGTGGGTTCAATGTAAGAGGTGATTGTTCGTGTTCAGTGGGTTCAATGTACGAGGTGATTGTTCGTGTTCAGTGGGTCAATGTAAGAGGTGATTGTTCGTGTTCAGTGGGTTCAATGTAAGAGGTGATTGTTCGTGTTCAGTGGGTTCAATGTAAGAGGTGATTGTTCGTGTTCAGTGGGTTCAATGTAAGAGGTGATTGTTCGTGTTCAATGGGTTCAATTTAAGAGGTGATTGTTCGTGTTCAGTGGGTTCAATGTAAGAGGTGATTGTTCGTGTTCAGTGGGCTTAATGTAAGAGGTGATTGTTCGTGTTCAGTGGATTCAATGTAAGAGGTGATTGTTCGTGTTCAGTGGGTTCAATGTAAGAGGTGATTGTTCGTGTTCAGTGGGTTCAATGTAAGAGGTGATTGTTCGTGTTCAGTGGGTCAATGTAAGAGGTGATTGTTCGTGTTTAGTGGGTTCAATGTAAGAGGTGATTGTTCGTGTTCAGTGGGTTCAATGTAAGAGGTGATTGTTCGAGTTCAGTGGGTTCAATGTAAGAGGTGATTGTTCGTGTTCAATGGGTTCAATATAAGAGGTGATTGTTCTTGTTCAGTGGGTTCAATGTAAGAGGTGATTGTTCGTGTTCAGTGGGTCAATGTAAGAGGTGATTGTTCGTGTTCAGTGGGTTCAATGTAAGAGGTGATTGTTCGTGTTCAGTGGGTTCAATGTAAGAGGTGATTGTTCGTGTTCAGTGGGTTCAATATAAGAGGTGATTGTTCGTGTTCAGTGGTTCAATGTAAGAGGTGATTGTTCGTGTTCAGTGGGTTCAATGTAAGAGGTGATTGTTCGTGTTCAGTGGGTTCAATGTAAGAGGTGATTGTTCGTGTTCAGTGGGTTCAATGTAAGAGGTGATTGTTCGTGTTCAGTGGGTTCAATGTAAGAGGTGATTGTTCGTGTTCAGTGGGTTCAATGTAAGAGGTGATTGTTCGTGTTCAGTGGGTCAATGTAAGAGGTGATTGTTCGTGTTCAGTGGTTCAATGTAAGAGGTGATTGTTCGTGTTCAGTGGGTTCAATGTAAGTGGTGATTGTTCGTGTTCAGTGGGTTCAATGTAAGAGGTGATTGTTCGTGTTCAGTGGGTTCAATGTAAGAGGTGATTGTTCGTGTTCAGTGGGTTCAATGTAAGAGGTGATTGTTCGTGTTCAGTGGGTTCAATGTAAGAGGTGATTGTTCGTGTTCAGTGGGTCAATGTAAGAGGTGATTGTTCGTGTTCAGTTGGTTTAATGTAAGAGGTGATTGTTCGTGTTCAGTGGGTTCAATGTAAGAGGTGATTGTTCGTGTTCAGTGGGTTCAATGTAAGAGGTGATTGTTCGTGTTCAGTGGGTTCAATGTAAGAGGTGATTGTTCGTGTTCAGTGGGTTCAATGTAAGAGGTGATTGTTCGTGTTCAGTGGGTCAATGTAAGAGGTGATTGTTCGTGTTCAGTGGGTTCAATGTAAGAGGTGATTGTTCGTGTTCAGTGGGTTCAATGTAAGAGGTGATTGTTCGTGTTCAGTGGGTTCAATGTAAGAGGTGATTGTTCGTGTTCAGTGGTTTCAATGTAAGAGGTGATTGCTCGTGTTCAGTGGGTCAATGTAAGAGGTGATTGTTCGTGTTCAGTGGGTCAATGTAAGAGGTGATTGTTTGTGTTCAGTGGTTAAATGTAAGAGGTGATTGTTCGTGGTCAGTGGGTTCAATGTAAGAGGTGATTGTTCGTGTTCAGTGGGTTCAATGTAAGAGGTGATTGTTCGTGTTCAGTGGGTTCAATGTAAGAGGTGATTGTTCGTGTTCAGTGGGTTCAATGTAAGAGGTGATTGTTCGTGTTCAGTGGGTTCAATGTAAGAGGTGATTGTTCGTGTTCAATGGGTTCAATTTAAGAGGTGATTGTTCGTGTTCAGTGGGTTCAATGTAAGAGGCGATTGTTCGTGTTCAGTGGGTTCAATGTAAGAGGTGATTGTTCGTGTTCAGTGGGTTCAATGTAAGAGGTGATTGTTCGTGTTCAGTGGGTTCAATGTAAGAGGTGATTGTTCGTGTTCAGTGGGTTCAATGTAAGAGGTGATTGTTGGTGTTCAGTGGGTTCAATGTAAGAGGTGATTGTTGGTGTTCAGTGGGTCAATGTAAGAGGTGATTGTTGGTGTTCAGTGGGTTCAATGTAAGAGGTGATTGTTCGTGTTCAGTGGTTCAATGTAAGAGGTGATTGTTCGTGTTCAGTGGGTTCAATGTAAGAGGTGATTGTTCGTGTTCAGTGGGTTCAATGTAAGAGGTGATTGTTCGTGTTCAGTGGGTTCAATGTAAGAGGTGATTGTTCGTGTTCAGTGGGTCAATGTAAGAGGTGATTGTTCGTGTTCAGTGGGTTCAATGTAAGAGGTGATTGTTCGTGTTCAGTGGGTTCAATGTAAGAGGTGATTGTTCGTGTTCAGTGGGTTCAATGTAAGAGGTGATTGTTCGTGTTCAATGGGTTCAATTTAAGAGGTGATTGTTCGTGTTCAGTGGGTTCAATGTAAGAGGTGATTGTTCGTGTTCAGTGGGTTTAATGTAAGAGGTGATTGTTCGTGTTCAGTGGATTCAATGTAAGAGGTGATTGTTCGTGTTCAGTGGGTTCAATGTAAGAGGTGATTGTTCGTGTTCAGTGGGTTCAATGTAAGAGGTGATTGTTCGTGTTCAGTGGGTCAATGTAAGAGGTGATTGTTCGTGTTTAGTGGGTTCAATGTAAGAGGTGATTGTTCGTGTTCAGTGGGTTCAATGTAAGAGGTGATTGTTCGAGTTCAGTGGGTTCAATGTAAGAGGTGATTGTTCGTGTTCAATGGGTTCAATATAAGAGGTGATTGTTCTTGTTCAGTGGGTTCAATGTAAGAGGTGATTGTTCGTGTTCAGTGGGTCAATGTAAGAGGTGATTGTTCGTGTTCAGTGGGTTCAATGTAAGAGGTGATTGTTCGTGTTCAGTGGGTTCAATGTAAGAGGTGATTGTTCGTGTTCAGTGGGTTCAATATAAGAGGTGATTGTTCGTGTTCAGTGGTTCAATGTAAGAGGTGATTGTTCGTGTTCAGTGGGTTCAATGTAAGAGGTGATTGTTCGTGTTCAGTGGGTTCAATGTAAGAGGTGATTGTTCGTGTTCAGTGGGTTCAATGTAAGAGGTGATTGTTCGTGTTCAGTGGGTTCAATGTAAGAGGTGATTGTTCGTGTTCAGTGGGTTCAATGTAAGAGGTGATTGTTCGTGTTCAGTGGGTCAATGTAAGAGGTGATTGTTCGTGTTCAGTGGTTCAATGTAAGAGGTGATTGTTCGTGTTCAGTGGGTTCAATGTAAGTGGTGATTGTTCGTGTTCAGTGGGTTCAATGTAAGAGGTGATTGTTCGTGTTCAGTGGGTTCAATGTAAGAGGTGATTGTTCGTGTTCAGTGGGTTCAATGTAAGAGGTGATTGTTCGTGTTCAGTGGGTTCAATGTAAGAGGTGATTGTTCGTGTTCAGTGGGTCAATGTAAGAGGTGATTGTTCGTGTTCAGTTGGTTTAATGTAAGAGGTGATTGTTCGTGTTCAGTGGGTTCAATGTAAGAGGTGATTGTTCGTGTTCAGTGGGTTCAATGTAAGAGGTGATTGTTCGTGTTCAGTGGGTTCAATGTAAGAGGTGATTGTTCGTGTTCAGTGAGTTCAATGTAAGAGGTGATTGTTCGTGTTCAGTGGGTCAATGTAAGAGGTGATTGTTCGTGTTCAGTGGGTTCAATGTAAGAGGTGATTGTTCGTGTTCAGTGGGTTCAATGTAAGAGGTGATTGTTCGTGTTCAGTGGGTTCAATGTAAGAGGTGATTGTTCGTGTTCAGTGGGTTCAATGTAAGAGGTGATTGCTCGTGTTCAGTGGGTCAATGTAAGAGGTGATTGTTCGTGTTCAGTGGGTCAATGTAAGAGGTGATTGTTTGTGTTCAGTGGTTCAATGTAAGAGGTGATTGTTCGTGGTCAGTGGGTTCAATGTAAGAGGTGATTGTTCGTGTTCAGTGGGTTCAATGTAAGAGGTGATTGTTCGTATTCAGTGGGTTCAATGTAAGAGGTGATTGTTCGTGTTCAGTGGGTTCAATGTAAGAGGTGATTGTTCGTGTTCAGTGGGTTCAATGTAAGAGGTGATTGTTCGTGTTCAGTGGGTTCAATGTAAGAGGTGATTGTTCGTGTTCAGTGGGTTCAATGTAAGAGGTGATTGTTCGTGTTCAGTGGGTTCAATGTAAGAGGTGATTGTTCGTGTTCAGTGGGTCAATGTAAGAGGTGATTGTTCGTGTTCAGTGGGTTCAATGTAAGAGGTGATTGTTTGTGTTCAGTGGGTTCAATGTAAGAGGTGATTGTTCGTGTTCAGTGGGTTCAATGTAAGAGGTGATTGTTCGTGTTCAGTGGGTTCAATGTAAGAGGTGATTGTTCGTGTTCATTGGGTTCAATGTAAGAGGTGATTGTTCGTGTTCAGTGGATTCAATGTAAGAGGTGATTGTTCGTGATCAGTGGGTTCACTGTAAGTGGTGATTGTTTTTGTTCAGTGGGTCAATGTAAGAGGTGATTGTTCGTGCTCAGTGGGTTCAATGTAAGAGGTGATTGTTCCTGTTCAGTGGTTCAGTGTAAGAGATGATTGTTCATGTTGTTGATATTGGTGGTTGACCATCACTGTATTTTGTGTTCAGTGGGTCAATGTAAGAGGTGATTGTTCATGTTGTTGATATTGGTGGTTGACCATCACTGTAATTTGTGTTCAGTGGGTTCAATGTAAGAGGTGATTGTTCGTGTTCAGTGGGTCAATGTAAGAGGTGATTGTTCGTGTTCAGTGAGTCAATGTAAGAGGTGATTGTTTGTGTTCAGTGGTTCAATGTAAGAGGTGATTGTTCGTGTTTAGTGGGTTCAAAGTAAGAGGTGATTGTTCGTGTTCAGTGGGTTCAATGTAAGAGGTGATTGTTAGTGTTCAGTGGGTTCAATGTAAGAGGTGATTGTTCGTGTTCAGTGGGTTCAAAGTAAGAGGTGATTGTTCGTGTTCAGTGGGTTCAATGTAAGAGGTGATTGTTCGTGTTCAGTGGGTTCAATGTAAGAGGTGATTGTTCGTGTTCAGTGGGTTCAATGTAAGAGGTGATTGTTCGTGTTCAGTGGATTCAATGTAAGAGGTGATTGTTCGTGTTCAGTGGGTTCAATGTAAGAGGTGATTGTTCGTGTTCAGTGGGTTCAATGTAAGAGGTGATTGTTCGTGTTCAGTGGGTTCAATGTAAGAGGTGATTGTTCGTGTTCAGTGGGTCAATGTAAGAGGTGATTGTTTGTGTTCAGTGGGTTAAATGTAAGAGGTGATGGTTCGTGTTCAGTGGGTTCAATGTAAGAGGTGATTGTTCGTGTTCAGTGGGTTCAATGTAAGAGGTGATTGTTCGTGTTCAGTGGGTTCAATGTAAGAGGTGATTGTTCGTGTTCAGTGGGTCAATGTAAGAGGTGATTGTTCGTGTTCAGTGGGTTCAATGTAAGAGGTGATTGTTCGTGTTCAGTGGGTTCAATGTAAGAGGTGATTGTTCGTGTTCAGTGGGTTCAATGTAAGAGGTGATTGTTCGTGTTCAGTGGGTTCAATGTAAGAGGTGATTGTTCGTGTTCAGTGGGTTCAATGTAAGAGGTGATTGTTCGTGTTCAGTGGGTTCAATGTAAGAGTTGATTGTTCGTGTTCAGTGGGTTCAATGTAAGAGGTGATTGTTCGTGTTCAGTGGGTCAATGTAAGAGGTGATTGTTCGTGTTCAGTGGTTCAATGTAAGAGGTGATTGTTCATGTTGTTGATATTGGTGGTTGACCATCACTGTATTTTTGTGTTCAGTGGGTCAATGTAAGAGGTGATTGTTTGTGTTCAGTGGGTTAAATGTAAGAGGTGATGGTTCGTGTTCAGTGGGTTCAATGTAAGAGGTGATTGTTCGTGTTCAGTGGGTTCAATGTAAGAGGTGATTGTTCGTGTTCAGTGGGTTCAATGTAAGAGGTGATTGTTCGTGTTCAGTGGGTCAATGTAAGAGGTGATTGTTCGTGTTCAGTGGGTTCAATGTAAGAGGTGATTGTTCGTGTTCAGTGGGTTCAATGTAAGAGGTGATTGTTCGTGTTCAGTGGGTTCAATGTAAGAGGTGATTGTTCGTGTTCAGTGGGTTCAATGTAAGAGGTGATTGTTCGTGTTCAGTGGGTTCAATGTAAGAGGTGATTGTTCGTGTTCAGTGGGTTCAATGTAAGAGTTGATTGTTCGTGTTCAGTGGGTTCAATGTAAGAGGTGATTGTTCGTGTTCAGTGGGTCAATGTAAGAGGTGATTGTTCGTGTTCAGTGGTTCAATGTAAGAGGTGATTGTTCATGTTGTTGATATTGGTGGTTGACCATCACTGTATTTTTGTGTTCAGTGGGTCAATGTAAGAGGTGATTGTTCATGTTGTTGGTGCCACATGTAGAGGACGATGTACTTCCCTTTCGGGCGACTGAGGTCATCAGCAGTTTTAGTGTGGTTCTTTTTTTTTTTTTTTTTTTCGATTTTAGTTTTCTGTGTAGTGTTTTGTAGATCATTGTGTTTTTGTCCTGTTTATTTTGGCCATTGTATTATCTTCTTCCAACTGCCACTTTGGTATCTTCAAACTTTTTTTTGCAATTTAAATAGGTGATAATTTTTATTACTTTCAACATAAAATAGCAACTGATTGTCTTGTTGACTTCTCTTCCGTTTAGAAGTTTATTGTTTTACAGAAGACTGAATGTGGTTGGTAAGATTGTAGACCAGTATTTGTCGTATACCAGTATTTGTTTGTAAATACTAATTTAATTGACGTCTATTTTTTTTTATTCTTGAAGAGCCAAAATATGACATCAATTAAATATATTATATAACAAAAAAGCAAATTTAATATTTTTTTTAATTACTGTTCACATGAAACATTTATAACACCAATTAACATGGTATCAATTACAGCACACCTTTGAAAAATGTTGGGACTTTGAAATATGTTTATAATCGACAGTTACATTATATATATAAGGCAAGTAATTATCTTTTAGAGATGCCACGCCCCTTGTATGTAAAAGACAACATGCTGCGACCCCAACAGACTATCAATTAAATAGAATCGGTCGTCATTTGCCCGTTCGGAGGCTGAATTTTCCTATCCATCATTTCCTCTTTTCATTTGCCATGTGCCTGTATCCCTGTTGGTAACTTGTCCTCATCGTGAAAATAGCAAAAATAGTGCTAATTTATGCTTAAAAACAGGAAAGACAAAAAAAAATAAAAACAACATACCACACCGTCAGGTACAAAATCCAATAAAAAAAAAGCGTAGAAACAAAGGCAATATTGCCTAACACACATATACATGACTGTTAACTCTCCTGACTTACATGTAGTATAATAGCAGAGTTCAACTAGTTAGTGAAATGATGGGATCATGCGACAAATTAAAATAATAAACAATACATAAATATCATCTTTTTTCAAACCCTGATAATATAAACAGAAAACAGGTAGAAGCAGAAGTTTGTATTTGTGAGTTAAGTTTAAAAAATAATGAATGTCTATAGTCACGACAGACGTTATAGCATAAAGTATACAATCACATCAAAGATCAAAAAGTATGATCTAGTTTTTCTCTATAACATATACACTTTGCGAAATGGAAGGCATTAGAACGAGACACAATAGAGTGTATCATGCAGGAAGATATATGTAGACATTGTACCTCGTAATTAGCCATATTGTTATGATTGGTCATCAGTAGCCCGTTAGAAGTCAACATGGTCCGATCTTAGGCAGTATATCAATTATATATTCTTTTCCCATTTTTACCTTGATGATTATTAGTTTGTATGCTTAAGCTTGGTCGTATCTTGAATATGGCAGGAATACTTCTCACTGGGCGTTAAACAACAATCCATCAAACAATCAATCAATAATATATCTAATGGTTTCTGTCTTATTTGTATATACAAATGAATGAGAATTTTCAATGTAAAACTTAATGTAGTTGTAGATATTGTCTACATGTATATTTATTTGTCGTCAGTCAGTGGGGAGATTTTCTAGATTTGGTCTTTTCCTATCATCACAGGAATGACCTGGAAAAAGTTCTGCTTCGGTTTTCGGTGATATCTTTCCTGAAGGAAGAATAATTCCTCTGATTAGCGAGACTAGTCTAAAACTACAGCATTTGGTATCGTCTGGTAGAGGCTCCGGGTTCGGTTTCTCTGACATCTTTCCTGAAGGAAGAATTCCTCTGATTAGCGAGACTAGTCTAAAAATACAGCACTTGGTATCGTCTTTATATTCTGGTCCAATATATGCAAGAATGACAGGTAAGAGAAAAAAAGAATGAACAAGGCCGAATATCACCAAAAGGAAAATGACTTGAAAAAACGAAAAGAAAACATAGGACGTCGAAAAGGCAAGCACTAAAACACCGATAATAGTAGAGATAGCTCCGTTAAAAATTGGTCCACCTGCCTTGTCAAGGGCTTGTGTCACGCGTTCGTTTCGTGGACCATCTGCTTGTATAAAAGCGTGACATATGTGGGTACTAAAATCTATACAAAATCCAACACACATAATTATCTGAATCATGGTCATGGAATTCAGTGTCACACCCCAGAAGTGTAGAAACCCTACAACACCTAACAATATCGTAACAACGGCTATTGTGACCAGCAGTATCACCAATGGCAACGGCATAAATATCGCAGTTATTAAAATTACTAAACAGACAGAAATACTCAGGGTTTGCAGTGCTTGTGGTACAATTTGCGCATATTGTTCAAGAAATACAAATTCAGGGGCATACGCAAAGACATTAAGGGGTGACGATTTAACAATATCGCGAATTCTGACCATCATATCTGCCTGATCCCCCGAGGAAGTTATGCTTGATGTTAAGATATGTAATCTGGACGCAGTTATTTGATTTGATGTTGTGTCAATAACGACGTCATTAATGAAAAGATTTCCACTTGGTGTAGATAGAAAACCCTGTAGACCCCCAATAAACATTGCATCTGTTGAATCAACATAAGCAGCTGATGATCTATAGGAATGAATCCATGACAACAAAAAATCATCAAGAACCTGACTGTCGTTTCTGACATTAGATACCAACGAATTGATTTGATCGAAAGTCAATTGAAGTTTGTAATCAACCACATTTTGTATAGTCAAGGACACAATCAGGCTTTGACTAAAACTAGCTTGATCAGAATCATAGAAAGAATTGTAATCAGAATCAGCAAGATCCTCTAAATACAGATCGTCCCTAAAACCAGCAGTACCCCATATTGAAAGACCAAGATAAAGCATGAAAAGTACACATATCACGATCTGCGTAGGCTTAAATAAAACCACCTGTTTTACCAGCCTTTTAGGATATTTCTCTATAGGGCTTTCCATCTCATCTCTGTGTTTATGTGGTGATCCAGAACAACAAAATACTTTCCATTTTGAGGCTCCGTTACTTCTTAATTGGTCTTTAGGTTCAACTTTCAAACAGGTACAAAAATGTCTATTTTTAGATACTCTTTGTTCGTTAATGGTCATACATCCGGTGTAGAAAGTGATGTAATTTAAATAGTTAAACAATATGGCACATCCTGCAAATAAAAGAAAAAATATTATAAAAGCAAAAAGGGGAGGTTTGGTCACATAACAGCGGATCTATTTCATTGAAGTGTCTGCACCAAGACAAGAAAGTGAGCGGTCATGTATTTGTATATTAGAGGTCATGTATTTGTATGTTAGAGGTCATGCATTTGTATGTTAGAGGTCATGCATTTGTATGTTAGAGGTCATGTATTTGTATGTTAGGGATATTGATTTTGTCTCTTTCTACGATTTCGATATTTGATTTTAGAAATGTTCCGACAGTGTGATATTTTAGAACTGTTCCGACAGTGTGATATTTTAGAACTGTTCCGACAGTGTGATATTTTAGAACTGTTCCGACAGTGTGATATTTTAGAACTGTTCCGACAGTGTGATATTTTAGAATTGTTCTGACCGTGTGATATTTTAGAACTGTTCCGACAGTGTGATATTTTAGAACTGTTCCGACAGTATGATATTTTAGAACTGTTCCGACAGTGTGATATTTTAGAACTGTTCCGACAATGTGATATTTTAGAACTGTTCCGACAGTGTGATATTTTAGAACTGTTCCGACAGTGTGATATTTTATGTTTTCCATTTTATCATACCATATCAAATTGTCATATAAATTTATCAATGTGCAGTCAATATCAATATAATGTGTAACTTATAATATTGTTGACGTCACGAAATCTCTATTTCTCAAATAGCAACGGATCTTTTCCCTTTTATGGCGTTGGAGATCCGATAGATAATTGGACCCCATTAACCAGTTTAACCCTGCCACAGGTTTGTGTCAGTCTAAAGACCTGCATTAGCAACATCGTATGTAGCGTTCTTTGTTTAGTTCAATGATTTGTGGTGAGAGGTCCTGGTTCGTGTTGTTGATATTGGTGCATTTAATAGTCATCATCTATAAAACTCGTACCTTTGATCTCGTCATAGCAATAGCTGATATACTACCGATATGATTTTTTACGAAATTAATCAATAAAAGTGAAGTAAATTTTGTTTTCAGTTAAAATAGAAATATATCATGACAGCATTTTCAGGGAGATTTCTGGATTTTATAAATTATTATTGACAAAAATGAGCTATCCATTTATTTTATTATTGCAAGTATTAATATGTATATTCTCTGTGGATAAAATTATGAATCTGTTCCTATCTTTATCTTAGCTACCTGTGTACAATGAAAAGTTTCTAACACTTGGGAATACTGAGCCTGCTCCAGCACAAAAAGCTATGACGTCAGTGATGGATGTGATAGAGATGGCAATTCCACCTGTCCTCATAGTTTGACCAATGCGTGTTTCAATATCGTCTTTGCTTGATGTATCTGCCAGACTCGACAACAGGATGAACATGTGTCTAACACCGATTCCTAAAGATATGACATGATATTACGATTAATACTACTAGTGTATTTCTAAATACCACCAACAACACAAGAATCTGCACATCTCTTATTCCGGAAAATATTCTTTTATTATGTTATTTTTTAATCATTAAACTGGGTACCTGCGGATAGAGATCCACGCATATGAGAGATATGTTTCTATCAAGTGTTCGTCACAGCTTTGTGAATGTATGCATACTGTGAAAAATATTGGTTATGTTGGACAAGAAAAGTTTGAAGATACCAATTCATTACACAATGTACTTTAAATTGATTCACATCTATCTTCTAAATTATTCCAGTTACTTGTGGTAGGTCAGTATTTTATCCAGAGTTTACACGATGTACTTTAAATTGATTCACCTCTATCTTCTAAATTATTCCAGTTACTGGTGGTAGGTCGGTATTTTATCCAGAGTTTACACAATGTACTAAGAATTGATTCACCTCTATATTCTAAATTATTCCAGTTACTTGTGGTAGGTCGGTCTTTTATCCATAGTTTATTCGGAAAGATACAGTTGATGATACCAATGAAGTGTAAATCTATAGTGCTCATTAACATCTGTCATATCTATTTACATTTCCTGTTTTCGCGATCGTTCATGTAATGTATGTCTCAATGTATTGTATATTATTTGAGATCATTGTTTACTGTGTAATGTGTTGTAGATCATTGTTTACTGTGTAGTGTGTTGTAGATCATTGTTCACTGTGTAGTGTGTTGTAGATCATTGTTTACTGTGTAGAGTGTTGTAGATCATTGTTTACTCTGTAGTGTGTTGTAGATCATTGTTTACTGTGTAATGTGTTGTAGATCATTGTTTACTGTGTAGTGTGATGTAGATCATTGTTTACTGTGTAATGTGTTGTAGATCATTGTTTACTGTGTAGTGTGTTGCAGATCATTGTTTACTGTGTAGTGTGTTGTAGATCATTGTTTACTGTGTAGAGTGTTGTAGATCATTGTTTACTGTGTAGTGTGTTGTAGATCATTGTTTACTGTGTAGTGTGTTGTAGATCATTGTTTACTGTGTAGTGTGTTGTAGATCATTGTTTACTGTGTAGTGTGTTGTAGATCATTGTTTACTGTGTAGTGTGTTGTAGATCATTGTTTACTGTTTAGTGTGTTGTAGATCATTGTTTACTATGTAGTGTGTTGTAGATCATTGTTTACTATGTGGTGTGTTGTAGATCATTGTTTACTGTGTAGTGTGTTGTAGATCAGTGTTTACTGTGTAGCGTGTTGTAGATCATTGCTTACTGTGTGGTGTGTTGTAGATCATTGTTTACTGTGTAGTGTGTTGTAGATCATTGTTTACTGTGTAGTGTGTTGTAGATCATTGTTTACTGTGTAGTGTGTTGTAGATCATTGTTTACTGTGTAGTGTGTTGTACTGTGTAGTGTGTTGTAGATCATTGTTTACAGTGTAGTGTGTTGTAGATCATTGTTTACAGTGTAGTGTGTTGTAGATCATTGTTTACTGTGTAGTGTGTTGTAGATCATTGTTTACTGTGTAGTGTGTTGTAGATCATTGTTCACTATGTAGTGTGTTGTAGATCATTGTTTACTGTGTAGGGTGTTGTAGATCATTGTTTACTGTGTAGTGTGGTGTAGATCATTGTTTACTGTGTAGTGTGTTGTAGATCATTGTTTACTGTGTAGTGTGTTGTAGATCATTGTTTATTGTGTAGTGTGTTGTAGATCATTGTTTACTGCATAGTGTGTTGTAGATCATTGTTTACTGAGTAGTGTGTTGTTGATCATTGTTTACTGTGTAGTGTGTTGTAGATCATTGTTTACTGTGTAGTGTGTTGTAGATCATTGTTTACTGTGTAGTGTGTTGTAGATCATTGTGTGCTGTGTAGTGTGTTGTAGATCACTGTTTACTGTGTAGTGTGTTGTAGATCATTGTTTACTGTGTAGGGTGTTGTAGATCATTGCTTACTGTGTAGTGTGTTGTAGATCATTGTTTACTGTGTAGTGTGTTGTAGATCATTGTTCACTGTGTAGTGTGTTGTAGATCATTGTTTACTGTGTAGTGTGTTGTAGATCATTGTTTACTCTGTAGTGTGTTGTAGATCATTGTTTACCGTGTAGTGTGTTGTAGATCATTGTTTACTGTGTAGTGTGTTGTAGATCATTGTTTACTGCATAGCGTGTTGTAGATCATTGTTTACTGTGTAGTGTGTTGTAGATAATTGTTTACTGTGTATTGTGTTGTAGAACATTGTTTACTGTGTAGTGTGTTGTAGATCATTGTTTACTGTGTAGTGTGTTGTAGATCATTGTTTACTGTGTAGTGTGTTGTAGATTATTGTTTAATGTGTAGTGTGTTGTAGATCATTGTTTACTGTGTAGTGTGTTGTAGATCATTGTTTACTGCATATTGTGTTGTAGATCATTGTTTACTGTGTAGTGTGTTGTAGATAATTGTTTACTGTGTAGTGTGTTGTAGATCATTGTTTACTGTGTAGTGTGTTGTAAATCATTGTTTACTATGTAGTGTGTTGTAGATCATGGTTTACTGTGTAGTGTGTTGTAGATCATTGTTTACTGTGTAGTGTGTTGTAGATCATTGTTTACTGTGTAGTGTGTTGTAGATCATTGCTTACTGTGTAGTGTGTTGTAGATCATTGTTTACTGTGTAGTGTGTTGTAGATCATTGTTTACTGTGTAGTGTGTTGTAGATCATTGTTTACTGCATAATGTGTTGTAGATCATTGTTTACTGCATAGTGTGTTGTAGATCATTGTTTACTGTGTAGTGTGTTGTAGATCATTGTTTACTGTGTAGAGTGTTGTAGATCATTGTTTACTGCATAGTGTGTTGTAGAACATTGTTTACTGTGTAGTGTGTTGTAGATCATTGTTTACTGCATAGTGTGTTGTAGATCATTGTTTACTGTGTAGTCTGTTGTAGATCACTGTTTACTGTGTAGTGTGTTGTAGATCATTGTTTACTGTGTAGTGTGTTGTAGATAATTGTTTACTGTGTAGTGTGTTGTAGATCATTGTCTACAGTGTAGTGTGTTGTAGACCATTGTTTACTGTGTAGTGTGTTGTAGATCATTGTTTAGTTTGTAGTGTGTTGCACTGTGTAGTGCGTTGTAGATCATTGTCTACAGTGTAGTGTGTTGTAGACCATTGTTTACTGTGTAGTGTGTTGTAGATCATTGTTTACTGTTTAGTGTGTTGTAGATCACTGTTTATTGTGTAGTGTGTTGTAGATCATTGTTTACTGTGTAGTGTGTTGTAGATCATTGCTTACTGTGTAGTGTGCTGTAGATCATTGTTTACTGTGTAGTGTGCTCTAGATCATTGTTTACTGTGTAGTGTGTTGTACTGTGTAGTGTGTTGTAGATCATTGTTTACTGTGTAGTGTGCTCTAGATCATTGTTTACTGTGTAGTGTGTTGTACTGTGTAGTGTATTGTAGATCATTGTTTTCAGTGTAGTGTGTTGTAGATCATTGCTTACTGTGTAGTGTGTTGTAGATCATTGTTTACTGTGTAGTGTGTTGTAGATCATTGTTTACTGTGTAGTGTGTTGTAGATCATTTTTTACTGTGTAGTGTGTTGTAGATCATTTTTTACTGTGTAGTGTGTTGTAGATCATTGTTTACTGTGTTGGCCATTATATTGTCTGTCCTTCGATTTACGGCCTCTGATAACGACTTTCGTATCTTCAAACTTTTCTTAGGGAAAAATAATATAATGATAGTACCTAGCATCAAAAATGGCATTGCTCCGACAATATCCACAAGTGATACGCCACATAAACTGATAAATCCTAACGATCCAATAATTGCAAGTCCTGTCCCAAGAACTCCCGCACACGCCACGTTGTACCTGTTTGTGACGCAGTTACATGTACCACCCATTAATGCAAGGCATGGAAATATTATCATCATAATAAATGTTACGGAGAAGATCGCAAGGTTGTCTGTTACCGCTTTATCTATTCCACTTGTCAAACTGCCTGAATAAGAATACTTCACTGAAAAAATAGCAACGGAAAACACCGATATATTGTCTATGAAGGCAAGCTCCCATTTACGGGAAAGACTACTTCTCTCACTTTCTAAGTTAAATGTTAGTTTTAAAGCCTTCGCCGTAGTGATAAAATTATTTGAAACCTGAACTCCTCCTATTATTCTATCGATATAAATACTCTGTCCAAGATGCGTGTATATTGGATAAGATACAAATCCATTATCCACATCCGTCTTGAAGGAGGAATTAAAGATTAAATCACCCTCCACTACACATGACGATAATCGTTTTGCGCAAATGTCTGCATATGTAAAGGAATTACCACTATCATCATAAGCAACAGTAGTATATATGAAGTCATATAAGGGCGTCAATTCACTCAATAGCGTGGAACTAAGTATATTTCCACCGTCTACTCTTTCAATTATAACAGTTCCGTAGTAACCTGATTCAGGAAGACTTTGTCTATAATAATTTTCACTAGTATTGTAGGTAAAAAGACTTTTTATCTGAAAAGAAAATCGTTGTGATATACATTATTTCACTAAGAGGCGAGGTTTTGGCCCACAGAACTAGTTAAACCCAGTCACTTTTCATTCAAGTGCCTGTATCAAGCCAAGAAACTGAACGGTCATGTATTTGTAAGTTAAAGGCTATCGGTTTTGGCTCTTTCAGCGATTTTCTATTAGATTCTGGTACTGTTCCGACAGTATAATATTTTTTATTTTTCAATTTATTATATCAATATGCACGTCATACTGTCATGAAATATGAAATTTGATAACAAATATTCATAAAATATAGTTGCTTCTCGGCGTCATTTTGACAAACATAAAAGACTTTCAGTTGTGTTTAAGAAAATAGTTACTACCTGAATATTGACCGAATATTAAGACTTCAATTGAATAAAAGAATATTTCCACGTGACATACATGTGTTGCCACGGCTTCAAGCTCTTTAAAATAAAAGTTTTGCCTGGGGCAGCTGATAGTAGCTTTCAGCTGGTCAAGGCGGACTGATAGTAGCTTTCAGCTGGTCAAGGGGGAAACTATATTTAGAGCACTAGAACCACATAAATTACAATTTCGCAACAATTTAACGGGCATAACTATAGAACAATACAAGATTTTATTGTAAGAATAAAGTTGGCTTGTTTAAATGATGTGGCTTAAACTATGGTGAACAAAATTCAAACCATTTATCAACGGGAATCTAAAGATAGAGCACGGTCACAAAAACGGGACTGATAGACAGAAAGAAAAGAGAAACACTTAATGCCCCCATCGCCTTTTGGCGCGCCATAAAAAGTAATATTGAAAAATAGCTAGTATATTACCTGTTCCCTGTTTTGACTAGCTGTACTGTCCATAGGTGCATACTGCTCAGCTCCAGATTCTGTTTTCATTGTTAACATTCCAAGGCTCAGACAAACATTAACAAACACTGCTATAAAGATTACCTTCCAGGGATGTCTGGCAATGAATCTCCCATATTTTTCAAAGACATCTTTCATGACCCTTTCAGCTCTTTGTTGTAACTCACAAGACATCTAAATTCAATTTAAAATACCATCATTGAAAGATATAAGAACCAAATATTTTCGCATGTAGATATTTAATTGATTGAATAAATGCATTGTCGTTGGAGATACAATCATAAAAAGGGAGAGGACTAGGGTCCAAATGAACAGGTTTAAACCCGCCACATATTTGGTGGTGCCTGTCACAAGTTGTGACCTGGATTGTCATCGACATATTCAGTCTTTTTTATGTTCAATGAGTCGAGGTGATAGTTATTTGTTTGATTTCTTGATAATAGTAGAATTGTTGACATCACTGTTTAAGCTTTCTTTCTATAGTAGTTGCTATTGACAATCCGTCATTTTAACCATTGCACCTCTCCGACGATTTAACATAACATTTTGTCAACCAGGAAACGAAATGCAAAAAGCGCTACACAGTAAATGAAGTTATCAGTATGTTGGAGTACCTTAACGATAACATATATCTCGAATTCGGAGGACACATTTTTCAACAAATGTATTAAAGCAACATATATGTAGTTAATTTATGCTTAGAATTATCGGGGCTTATACACCATTTATAACCATATTTTATTTATATTGTGGCTGTAAATTATATTGTATGTATTAGGACGAGCTCGATCTTCACTACCCATCAAGTGGAATATCATGATGTTGGAGTATTTGATAGGAGAACATACTTTGTATACTGGTAGACAACAAAATGTTGTTATTAAAAACAATTCTTCAGCATATTGTGACATATCTGCAGGAGTCCCACAAGTTTCAGTCCTGGCCCTCTCTTAGGGACCGACCATTTAACTTGAAGGGGGGGGGGGGGGGGGGTTATGGTTTTTTGTTTCGTTCAGAATTATTTTTTTCGGACAACACAAGAGTTAGATTGTTTATTTTTTTTGTCGCGCAATGCGCGAATTGGGAATCAGAATATTTTTTTAGAAAAAAACCATACCCCCCCCCCCCCCTTCAAGTTAAATGGTCGTTCCCTTATTTATGATCTATATAAATGCTATTGCTAACAAACTTGTCTCACTGAGCAGACTATTTGCAGATGACACTTCGTTCGGTTATTCAAATCAGGATACAACGCAGTTGAAAAATGTTATTGATCATGATTTAAATGAAATGGATATATGGTAAAAAAAAGGTGACTTATGTCATTTAATCCTGACAAAACAGAAATCATGATTTTCTCTAATCGTAGCATTCCAGAAAATCTTGATTTCTCTTTTAATGGAAAATCAGTGCTACTTCTCATAAACACTTAGGTGTTACATTTAGTAGTTTTAGTTTAGTTTAAGCATATTTTATTTGCATAAAAGTTGCAAATGGGATTGGACATTTAGTAACGATGCTAAGTGGAACACCCATGTTGATAATATTCAGAGTAGTGTATCTAAATATTTGAATATCCTACGTAGATTGATAGTACCGTCTTAGTCGCACTAATTTAGATAAACTATATCTTGTGTATATTAGACCACTTTTTGAATATGCCTGTGAACTATGGGATAACTGTGGGATTGGAAATTCACAAAAATTAGAACAACTTCAACTGGAAGCTGCCAGGATTGTTACAGGCTTACATATTTTCACAAAAACTGAAATTTTATATATAGAGACAGGTTGGGAATTACTATCTGTGAGACGGAAGAGAAGGAAGCTTCAACTTTTTTATAATATAGTTAATAAAAATACCCCTAATTATCTTTGTACATTGATTCCCCCCACTATACAAAGTATATCAGTGTATCCGTTGAGAAATTGGAATGACATATTTAAATATAATACAATGTTGTTCATAAGTTAAATTATCATTGCCGCATGTCAGAAATTCAATGTCTAGAGTGTAGCAGGTTGTAACCCTGTTGATATTACCTATCAATGTAGTTCTGGCTTGTATGTATATAGGACAATCCAAAAAGAAATGTTCGGGAAGTGGCAATGTAAATTTAACATATGAACAACATTGTATTGTATTTAAATATGTTTTTGATTATATTAAATGTCCAAAAAGATTCCTTATCGTATAACTGGTATAACTGGAATTGAATTGGGTGAACATGCACATCATATGAAACCATCTTAATTTTATTTTTCCTTCTGTTTGTGAATACTCATCATTGATTCGTTATAAGTGCTATATATAGTAATTGCATGCCTTTTATGTATTTATTTAATGTAGCAAATTGTAATTTGGAGAAGACTTCATAAGTTTGTTTAACTTGTGTCTAATCCATTTTGTCTTTAATTGGCAAATACAATATGTTTAAACTAAAAAACTTTCTATAACATCAGCATCAACCATGTCTAAGATTTCATTAATCAATTCTTCATCAGGTAAAATATAATCAGTCAGATTCGAAGTACTTGAATTAAAATTTAGTATTTTGAGAAAACGACATCAGTTCATTTTCAATTGCATTAAATGCATTATCTGACGTATGCTTTGTGTTTTCTGTTGGGACTACACACCCAATTAATAGTATTGTAAAATTTGAGATTTCGTTCGCAATTTCAACCCACTTAACAAATTATGAGTTTCAGATGATAAAATTTTAACATTTTCAAATAATATCTTTAAAAATGATTATTATACCATCCGAATTCGTTTAATTTTTTTTTTCGATGTTTTGCATAGTAAGAGTACCCACCAGACAATTTGATTTCATCGAATTCACCGGTTTTAGTTTCAACAAATATTAAAATGTCATATTGTTTAATCATTTAACAAAAATCGGGATTTAATAACTTCGACTTCAAACCATTTACATTCAGGTAAGTTGTATTAAGTTTATTATTTAAAGTAATATGAAAGGCAAATATCGTGGAATTTTTGGATTAAATATTTTCACTTAATATGTCACTTAATTTTAACTAAAATCAATTGCATAACATTAAAAATCCGCTCAAAAGCAGATTTTAAGAGCAAATCGCAAAATATTTGACAGCAGATATTTCTGTTTTCCAGTACAGTAATGCAAATGATATGCGCGTGACACAAGATTTGAACTCTTTTGGGGGAGATTACCGCTCATGCAAAATGTTCAACTGATGAAAAAAAAAATATATTCCGTGTAAGAATAATTGCAAAAAAAAACATTGGTTCACACGACATGAAACAGTCAGATTCCTCAATAATCATTGTCAGGAATGTGTGCGTGCTTACCTCAGCATCCACGATTGTTTATATTTTCTTCACAGGTCATGATCGGCTTTCATCGGACCAAAACTTTTCTTCCCGAGATTATGATCGGCAATCATCGGAACAAATCAACCGAAAGTTAATCAGACTCCACAATAAAGGCGAGGACGATAAACATGCACACGGATTTGCAGATTTCTAGTTGTTGGGAACATATTTCGACTTGAAACATGCATGAATAGCTTAGTAAAGGTACCGCCGTATTCCTAATTGAATTTTCAGGGTGAAAATGTCTTCACCCAAAACTAGTGTAATATTACTTTAATAAATTAGTATTCAGTTTATTATTCAATAAATAAGAACAGTGTCCATCGTTTGTGTCTGAGTATTAATATTAGACATTTTCAATAACTATCTACGACTATGGTCTATAACGACACCGACACGGGGATATATCAAAATGTATTAACAACATACTTTTTAAAAGTCCATTTAATTACTGCTATATTGCCATTCAATCTGTCTGTCTGTATATTTGCTTGTATCAGTTTTTATTTTTATTATTTAAAAACAAATATTTCCTATTCCTGTAGTTTTCATTTCTTTTTTCGAAATTTACGAACAGGCAATTAGTTTGTTTATTTTATATAATAATTAAAACAAAAAACTATATTATGAATAATCTACCTACAGTAGCTTCATTTATGTCCCCAGGTTGATCTGGATTTCAAACTTGTACATAGAAAACGTGTTGAAATGTAAAAGAAAAAAAAAATGAAATTTTGAGTTGTTTTTTTTTCGTTAGAAAATAACTGGATTAAGGAGCTGAAGTGAGCTTGGGAATCTTTTCCTCAATAATTGAACATAAAACTCTTATTTTAATGTCAAAACTATTTTTTATTAAATTAATATTTCACCGCAACGCCTAAGGAAAATAACTTAAGATTAGCAATCTTGAAATTTCTTTATCAATGAGTAGATGTAGAAACCAACAAATCAAACCCTTTCATTTTATTCAATGTTGAAATAACTTCATGTTTCTATGTATAATGGATGATGATACAAAGGAGATGGTTACAACTCTTTTCCCGGCCATGACTAGATGCTGAAAACACGCAACAGAGTACCTTAGGCAGCTGCTGCAAATTTTACTGGTGATGATTCGGCCACACCCAGATCCATTGCTAAACATTCGTCATAGAATTTCGAACGTGCAGATTGAAAATTGGGACGGATGCGATGTATTTTCAAATATCTCATCACACAGATACTCGTTTTATTTAGCCACTGGAGAAATCCCAGAAAGCCTTCTCCTTTTGACTAGAACTACTCGACACTTGGTTTTAAATGAAACAGGACGAAACTACACCATATTACCAGTAAATAGAGCTATGTTGTATATGATGTGGCTGAGATTCTACTCATCTTATCATAATCTTGCTCTTATTTTCAATGTAAGTGTTGCTACGGTTCACAATGAGATATTATAGATGTAGTCCGATCATAAAGAGAATATTAGAACATTCTGTGGCCAACAATAACCGAATAGAGAGAAAAACGAGGTTCATGGACTAAGCTTGAAAGCGCAGTCGGTGCAATTGATGGAACATCTACAGAAATATATCATCCGCAAATCGAACCACAAGAATTATATTTTTCTGGGCATCGACATTTCCATGTAATACATACGCAAGTAGTTATTGACAACGCCGGTTATATTTGCTATGTTGAGGCGCGATTTTTAGGTCATCAAAATGATGCAAAACAATTTACAATGATGCAACAAATTGGTGTAATTGGACCACTACACTTCCCGGAAGACTGCGTACTTTTGGCCGATAAGATTTATCCAAATCGACACCTTTACAACACAACAAATAAACCGAAAACCAGAACACATGAGGGACCGTTCAATATTTATCAGATTATTGGGCCGGTGCATTGGCATACTGGGCACATACTTTTTTTCTTGCATACGCCCGCAGGGCAAGTATATTTTCTAAATTCTTCATGAACTGGGCACAAACATTTTTTTTCACGTTTGAATAAACAAAATTACTCTGATATCATGTTTATTCTATTGCATGTTCTAACTGGGCAATTAGTTTTTTTTTCTTGGTTGAACAGTTGACTGGCCCCTTAAAGTAATATGAAATGCCAAAATCATTATTTTCAGTTTTCTAAAAAATTCTGATATATGTAAAGATTAAATATATAAAGAACGTAAACCATTCACTTTTTGAGAGCTACGGTGAATGATTCAGGAGAAAACGTCATCTTATTCTGTCTTCGATAATTCTTGCTACCCGGACAATAATGCAAATCATATGCTATTGACCTCAGATTTGAACTCATTCGGTAGAGATAGTGCGCATGCTCCGTTATATTGTTGATGAAGAAAATGTCGGAGGCAAAGAAATTGAAGCCAGGTCCGAAGCGTAAATTGAGCGATTCTGTCAGAAAAAGAAACAAAAAAGCAGCGAATGCTAAGTTAAACAAAAACAGAATATATATTGGAGATGAATATGATCGTTGGATGGAAATGAAAACCGCTTTTCGTCTGGAAACGAACTCTGAAGTGGCCAACATCATTTTCGTTTCGACTTACATTCCATTATTTTCCATTCAATCCACGATTAAAAATAATTTTCCCTTAGCGAAACGTTAAACAAGGATCTCTTTACCTGGAAAATAAATATATATCACCATCTATGATCTAAACCGCCGTAAATGTCTTTTAACGGCATTATGTGTATAATCAAGGACGTATATATAATCTTATATAAGTCCTTGGTATAATCCAGCAAATTTCGCTGGGTCCAGTAAGGGGACACTCCATACGCAACTTGTAATTATGTTAAAACATTGGTTTTTTTATATTAAAAATGAATACTACTTTGTTTCAAATCTATTTAAAATTTATTTGGCCTAAGAGACAAGAATGTGAAAGAAAGCACACATTCTTTATCTCATAATAATATATAGGCAAATAATTTGATTCTGAGGGGGCCTGGCAAGATTAGTCAGGTTAGAATATTTGACAGAAAATTCATTAGACACATAGTGCAGGACAGGTTATAACATTGTTTACTCAGTTCAGGCCAGATTATTTTTTTTATTTACAAAAACTGCCAGACACCCCCCCCCCTCCCCTCCCCCGCGTAATCAATTGGATGTCCCCAAAACAAACCAGGAAATAAACGAACCAAGTTATGGACAAAATAAGTTGTATTTTTGGCATATTTTTTATTGTTGATTTTTTATTTTCTTCTCTGACAACTCCAAATGTTTTCATCGTAATGGTTTTGAAATGTACATACTAATAATAATTAACACAGTTTGTACATGCGATACGTTAGTTCCGACGAGGATTTTAAATTCTGAGATTTCTTGGTTCTGTTTCGATTTCCCCAAATGGGGCCTCGTGTCATTCATTATTACCGATTTCAATGTTTTTGTCCAGTTTTTCTAATAAACTGATTAAGTCAGAATGAAATTCATTGCAGTTGATAATCTTTAAGGTAAAACATACATGAAATAATTTCTTTGAAGGGCAAGAAATGCAAGAAATTTAACTTCCTTCAAAACCAGAATGATACATGTGCTCAGTTGTTTACGTTGGTGATGCAATTTCATGATCGGCAATCATCGGAACGATGCATCCGAAAGTTAATTAGCCGCCATTGTCTTGAAAAAACACGTACGAGATGGAATGATTTTCTGTTCTTAATCACAGATGATCGCGAATTTCGTCCTCAAACATGCACGAATGACTTAGTTTTTAGGGAATGTAAACATATCAAGATGTTTATTTCACCAAAAACTCGTTTCATATTACTTTAAGTTTATTCTATAAATTCAATTGCTGTGCAAATCGATATTTTGAAGAAGGTAAGCAAATAGTGTACAAAAAATGCAACAGACCTGTTTCAGAGTACAGAATTCTAGTTGAACATATGATAGGGGATTAAAAAAATTATATGGCATTGGGAACTTTGTGGAGATATATCCGCGGCGGCCGAAATTAGTAGACATTGTCAAAACATGTATTGGCTATATGGCAATGAAATGTGGTATAAAGGTTTAGTCCTTTATCATAAGTGACTATATGTTAAATGGGCAAGAATTCAAAACGGAATAAAAGGCAAAGGAGCAAAAGTTCGAGTACGGGTTTGACGCCACCATCAAAACAAACAGTGACAATGGACTCTTCCACGACACAACCCCATTATATTGCTCAGGCAAATGAATCCATTTATGGTATGAACAGTTTAACGAATCCTAGTATGAACCTATGTGAAACATATCCTAGTAATCTCCAATCCGTGTCAAACACACCCGGACATCCCCCTTTTTTCAACAACCGTATATTGAGCCGCCTAGACATAGTTCACTTGCAATACCCAGTGGACCATAGTTACCTCAATTCATAAGACCTCCAGCCCATTCATACCAAATCAACAAATGCAGAACAACTTGCAAACCAACATGTCAACAAATATGACAAACCAGTCAAACCCACCGCTGGCTGCGTTCGATATGTTAATGACAACACTGAGCATACTCAATCAAAGATTTGATAATTTTCAACAGCAAACAAGTCAACAACTATCAAAACTGCATGCGTTGGACACTATCAACCAACGATTAACATCACTTGAGGGTGGTTTAAGTGACATTAAACATGACATTCAAAGTATGAAAAACAAAATACACGAAGTTGATAAAACTTTACAAAACGAGGAACAACACCACAATGATATTGAAAGGCGAATGGGTGAGGTAGATGAGGACAGGGTTTATCTGCTTCGGGAAAATGAGAGGTTGCGCGAGGATTTATTGAAGTTGCAAACCCATTCAATGAAGTATAATCTGATATTTGAAGGTTTAAATGAAACGGAAAGTGAAAATACAGAAACAGTAATAAAGGAATTCATAAAAACAGAACTTAAAATTGAAGATGAAATATCCTTCCAAAATGTGCATAGATTGCGCAAAACCAAAGACCATACACCGAGAGCTATATTGGCCCGATTTACACGCTATTCTGATCATGACGTGGTGATCAAGGCCGTGCCGGAAAATCTACGAGGAAAAAATTACTATAATGTGTACCAACAATATCCCCGTGAGATTGCCGACCTACGAAAGGAATTATACCCGAAACTTCGCGAGCACAGACGTCAGGAACGACGGACTAACATTGTAGTGGATCAACTCTATGTTGACGGTGTCTGGTATCCAAACGGAGACCCCCTCAAAACCAACCAACTGTACATAGACCAATAACCACCGAAACCATGTATCATTAGGACAACGCATCGGACCAATCTAATATTGTCAGAAATAAAATAAACTGTACTTATTTTAATGTTTGTGGCCTAAAATCTAAATTGTTATTACCTGATTTTGTTGACATTATCAAACAATATGATATAGTTTTTCTTTGTGAAACAAAACTTTCTGATGAAGACATTCTTCATTTACCCAGTGAGTATACTTACCTTTTGAAAAATAGAAATAAATATGTAAGAAAATCAGGGGGTCTTGCTCTAATTTATAGAAAAGAAATTGAGCAATATATTACTTTTATTGAAACTAAGGGTGATTTTATACAATAATCAAAAGAAATATCATGTGTTAAAGATGACAATTTAATAATTGGGTGTGTTTATATACCACCAAAGCAATCAACTTATTCCTCCGAGGAAGCTTTTAAAGAATTAGAAGATGAGATTATATCTGTTTCAAAAAATACAAAACATACAGCCCTTGTTGGTGATTTTAACTCCAAAACTTCTACCTTAGAAGATTTTATTATACCAGACCAAGATTTGTTGCAATTACCTGATTTTTCTGAAAATGATGAACTTATAAAAGATTTGTATGACCATGACAATTTGGTAAAAAATAATATACCATTGACGCGGTTTTCTGAGGACAAAAATCGTCCTAATAGATATGGCCATAAACTTATTGAATTGTGCCAGAACTGCTCAATGTATATAGCTAACTCTAGAATAGGATCTGATCTTGGAGTGGGTAAGAAAACATGCAAAGATAGTATTGTAGTAGATTACATTATTGTGTTTTCCCATCTTTTTCCTGTAATTTCAGATTTCAATGTATTAGATTTTAATCCGATTACATCCGATGTACACAACAGAATCCAATTTTCTTTTAAATCTTTTGACACCGTTACCGTTAAACCACAGGTTGACAATTCGAATTCACCCCTAATTAGTTGGATTCCATCCAAGTCTGGTGAATTTAAACAGATTTTATTGATTGAAAATGAAAATAGTATCCATGAGATAGAGCTAAAAATAGAAAGCTATTTACAACAAGAAAATATTTCCGATATAGAAGTAAATTAAGATATTTCTCATAAGATATGTCAAATTATGGTTTAGTTAAAAATGATGTCAATAAAGAAATTCTTAACTCGAAAGGCAAAGAATATAGAAAAGAAATAAACATTAGTTATGCGAAATATCAAAGAAAATGCGAGGATGAAATACGTCGAATATCAAAGACAGATACCAGGTCAGTTTGGAAAATTTTAAATAGATATTCAGGCCGTGGAAGTAAAGATCCAGAGGTTGACCTAACTATTTTTTTTCGAATATTTAAAAAAAATTAAACGCGAATGATGATAACGATGCATACGATGCTAATATTACAATTGAACATGTTGAATTAAATGAAGAATGCGAATCTATATTAAATTCTGTGTGAGAAGCCAAAAGCGATTTTCAGATTTTTTTCCCTTGCTTAACAGGGTTCAGACAAGTCGAAAACCTTTCCCTATCCTGTTTACTCTATTTCTGAATGACCTTGAAGAATTCTTAAAATCTTTAGAAGGCATCCCCCTTGTTAAAATAAAATAAAAATGTATGAGTGAAATAACCATGTTTGTTGAGCTATTTATTCTAATGTATGCTGATGATACAGTTTTGTTAGCTGAGTCTCCTGATGATTTACAAAAAAACTTAAAACATTTTTAATATTTATTATAAAGCATGGAAATTATCTATAAACTGTTCAAAGTCTAAAGTTGTTATATTTAGTAAAAGGAAAATGAAAAATCCACCAGTGTTCAGTTTAAATGATGAAATTATTGAAATTGTAAATAGTTATTCATATCTCGAGTTGCTTATAAACTATATGGATCTTTTGTAAAAGCTAAGTCAAAGTTAATAAACCAAGCTAGACGCGCATTATTTGCTGTTTATAGACGAATCAAAAACCAACCTATTCCAGTAGATTTACAATTCAAATTATTTGACAGTCTAGTTGAACCGATTTTGTTATATGGATCAGAGGTTTGGGGGTTCGAAAACACATGTTCGCTTGAAAAAAATTATTTTACAATTTGGCAAAAAGATTTTACAGGTTCGAGCAACAAAACCAAGTTATATGAATTACGAGGTAATTGGTTGCTATCCTCTTTCAATAAAGATAAAACTGGAACAATTAATTTTAAGTGGATTTCCTTTGTTCAAAGTGTACAGATCCTGGATCGTTTAAGCTAACAGATATTTCCTTCGTTTGTCGTTTTCCGTTCGTTTGCGTTTCGGTCGTGTAATTGGTTCGTTCGTTTCGTTCGTCAGTTTAATTAGACGAACGCACGAAACGAAATACGATCGAACGATACACGAAACGAACGAACGAACGAACGATACACGAAACGAAGGAATGAACGAACGATACACGAGTTAAAAACAAAATAAATTGTGCATTAACAATTCATAAACACAATTAAAATATATACCCATTGGAAGCATTCAAACGGGCATATGCGCAAAGTTAGAGGGTGTGCGATGTTACCAGACTGGACCATTTTATTAATTGTTTAAGGGAAAACATATTTGATAAATGCATTGTTTCTATAATTTACTCTACGGACAAATAAACAAGAAATCATCTACATGTGTAACATCTACAGGTATGTAAACAAACGCCTCTGGCAGTTTCACCTCGGAAATACATGCCTTGCAGGTGTGAAATGTCAACTCTTAATTTTATTCTAATTAACAATTACATGACGTTTTGAAGCCACACACCTCTCGGACAGCTTGACCGGGAAAATAACTGATATACATATGTCTGGTTGTCAATACAGAATCCGAATAATTATATAAATATAAATTCTGTATAATTATATAATTATATAAATATAAAGTCATATTTGGAAGTCAAATATATGAGATTTAAAATTTAATCATAAATATAATTATTAAACACATTGATAATATAAACTATTTAATATAAATTGTATTATCCTATTACTTTACCGACTAATTTATCATTTATATATATCAATGGCGTATAAAATATAAGATTAGTTAATCACATCAATTTGCACAAAAGTCATTCAAATAATAACACGATACTGTATTGTATTTCTATAGAACCAGGATTGTTTGTCATTGGATAATATATGGTTACGCTCCAATGATTCGTTCGTTCGTGTATCGTGCGTTCGTTTCGTGTATCGTGCTTTTGTTCGTATCGTTCGTGTGAAGCGTTCGTTCGTTTTTCCTTCCTTTCGTTTGCGTTTTTCGTTCGTTTGCGTTTGGTGCGTATTGTAAACTTAATACGATCCAGAATCTGTATTTAATGATACTGGACTGAGTTATGTATTTGAATCTCACTTTCCAATATGTATGTCTTCTATAAAATCAGTGATAAAAGAACGATTACGTGATCAATTCATTCAAAAATGGATTTCAGATTTGGATTACTCTGCAAGAGAATTTTATAAAGTTGTGAAAAAAGATTTTATATTTGAAGAGTACCTTATTAGATTATCAAAACAAGACAGGGTATACATAACCAAACTTAGAACTTCAAACTTGAAACTTCCCATTGAAACCAGAAGATGGAATAACATAGCTAAAGAATTAAGATTATGCACATTTTGTAATAAACAAATTGAAGATGAATATCACATTTTATTTACATGTACAAATGATATAATTGTTCAATTAAGACAAAAACATATCCCAAATTATTATTGGAATCCACCTGTTATTTATAAGATGGAGAGTTTATTCAGATTATGTAACAGCCAACTTATGACTAATATTTCTCAAGGTGTATAAAAAAATATGTCACAATTATTATAGCTATCTTCTATATATGATTAAAGTATATATATATATATATATATATAAAGACCTATTAGCTTCAGAATATGAACACATTTCAAAGCGTCTTAATGACATGTTTGCTATACAAAGGTTGGCTCTCAATAAACGACAACGGAGTAAATTCCACCGAGATGGCGTTTCACACCAACCAGCGCCCTCTATTGACAAACAGAAAAAAGACAATATACATTTTAGACGTAGATCCTGAGTAAATAACAACAACTCCCACACTGTTGTTAATCTTTCTAGCCACCAACTGACAGAAAATGAAACATCTTTACTTTCAAGGGGTCTTAATTTCTGTCCAGTTCCCGGTCCCATCAACGAGACCAAATTGTCTGAGGAACTGGATAATTTCGCTAGAAGCCTTCGGATCAAGGAACACTTTGGTTCCAATGAGGTAGAGAGAGGTGACGCGGTCAGCTCTGATAGTGACTCAGAAGACGCATGTAACTATAGATTTGTCAAAAAAAGTGAATGGGCCCCGAAACCTAGTAAGAACGTCACTTTGGAATCATCTATAGATAGCGTAAAAACAGATATATTACGTACTGCCAAAGTGAACACTCATACCTTTGACAATCTCACGCCAGTGGCACGCACTGTTCTTCAAAACTTAAGATATAATGAAGACATTATCATCAAACCAGCAGACAAAGGCAGTGCTGTTGTTGTAATGGACAAATCTGCCTACATTCGAGAGGCCGAGCGCCAACTTAGTGCTGACCGTTTTTATAACAAATCATATAAGGACCCCACTAAACAATTCAGTGATGAAATAACAAATGAGTTACATAATATGTATGATTATGGATACATCGATGAAAAAACTCTCCGATACTTAATACCAGACAGTCCCAAACCTGGCAGATGCTATCTTCTTCCCAAAACCCACAAAGCCAATAACCCAGGTAGACCTATTGTCTCTGCTAACGGTCATCCCACTGAAAAAATCTCAGAATTTGTGGATTTCCACCTTCGCCAACATGTTGAAGCTCTTCCATCTTTTTTCAAAGATACCACTGACTACTTACAAAAATGGTAGCTCTGAATCCTTTACCATCCAACACTACTCTGGTCACTATGGATGTCACCTCCCTCTACACCAATATTCCTCATTCCGATGGCATCGAAGCCTGTAAGGAAATTTGGGAATGTCGTTCGGTTAAAGTTCCACCTACCGACTGCTTGGTTACAATGCTCACGATGGTGCTTAAAAAGAACAACATTACTTTTAACGGAGACCATTACTTACAAATAAATGGCACAGCTATGGGCACCAAAATGGCTCCATCTTATGCTAATATATTTATGGGAAAATTTGAATCTTAGTGCAGATTTATAGATGATGTGGATATGAAGTGGACTCAGAGTGATGAAGAATTACAGAACTTTCTTTCACGTGCCAATAACCTACATCCCTCTATCAAGTTCACTCATGAAATATCTAACACTACCATTTCCTCCCTCGACACTTCTAGCTCTTTATCGGAAGGTGTACTATTCACAGATTTATACTCCAAACCTACCGACACCAATCAATACCTTTTGCCTAGCAGCTGTCATCCTCCTCATGTGACTAAGAGCATACCATACAGTCAAGCTCTTAGAATCGGGCGAATTTGCTCCACCGACAAATCTTTGAAAAAACGATTGGGTCAACTTAAAAATAATTTGAAAAGAAGGGGTGTCAAGCAAAGTATTATCAAGAATTGTTTTAACCAAGCTCATAACATCTCCAGGAGCAGTTTACTTCAGTACAAAGAAAAACAGAAATGTGAAAGAACCCCTTGTGTCCTCACATATCATCCCGTCTGAGAAACAGCTTCAACACCATTCGTGGGCATTGGACATCCGTCGAAAGAAATTCAAAACTGTCCAAAGTCTTTCCTGATCCTCCCATGGTTGCCTTCAAACAACCAAACAGTCTGAGAACCCTGTTGGTGCGGGCAGAAATTTCAAAGCCTAACACAACTATAGGCAAGAGTCACTCCTGTGGAGACAAACGCTGCAAATCTTGTAGACATATGCAACACTCGTCATCGTATACCAGTAAGGTCACCGGAAAACAGTACAAAATATTTTGTACTGTTAATTGCAAGAGTGCAAATGTTATTTACATTTTTGAGTGTTCCGTTTGTGGCCTCCAATACGTTGGCGAGTTTAAGCAGCCCTTCCACAAACGCTTGAATGAACACAGGAGTGACCTTACAAAATAAAACCATTTCTTCCTGTGAGCCAGCACTTCAGACTGTTTGACCACAGTCTCGAGGATTTCATCAGAATGAAAATCCTCATCATTGAACAGAACTGTCTGTGGAGTGTTTTTCAACGTGAGAATGCTCCAAATAACCCCAGAAAAAATTGCCGAACCTCTTCAAATTATCTTTAACAAATCTTTACGACAAGTCAAGTATCCTTCAACCTGGAACATTGTACACGTGATAGCTATTTTAAAAAAAGGTGATGCCTCTTTGCCTTCAAATTACCGTCCGATATCTTTAATAAGTTTTGTTGGTAAAATTATGGAGAGAGTAGGTTATAAAAATGTTTATAATTATCTTGTTAGAAACAAACTTATATATGAGTATCAGTCTGGCTTTCTTCCGAAGCATTCTACTATTCACCAGTTGTTAGAACTATACAACTCTATACTCAATTCACTAGAAAAAAAAAATTTAGTTGTTTTTTATTCTATGACTTTTCCAAAGCTTTTGATAACGTTTGGCACAGGGGTTTAACACAGGGTGACCCAAAAAAAAAAACGAACCCATAAAAATGTTAATTAATCCTACATAAGTCCATCAAATTTCTTCAAATTTAGTAGACTTAAACTTCAGCCTTATGGATGATCTTTCCACAAAGTTTTAGCCATCTGATTCAGTTTGCATATAATTTTTATGTTCTTTCCAAAATGTGCTCCAAATGGCATCCTCGGCGTTGAAGGCACACTTGCATACGTCGCGCAAAATTGTCAATGACTCGCACACATTCCTCCTATGGGATTTTCCTGATCGTTGCTGTGATTGCTACCTTCAGTTCACCAATTGTTTGAGGATTGTTCTCATACACATTATCCCGGACGGTATTAACAGAAAACAATAGGTTTTTATGTATATTTTCTTTCACAGTGTTTATAGTTAACGAATATTTTACTACTGTCACAAAGTTAAGGATTTGTGCTCACCACCTTTTATTGTACAATAATACCCCCAGCAAAGCTATTGTATATGCGGCCTCTAATATCACATACAGGCCGATAATACAGGCCGCTGTACTTTAATAATTTGTACCATTTTTGGGACAAGGTTGATATCGTTTACGTAATGCATTTCTCAGACGTCCCAATGTGAAAAAGTTTTTTCCCCAATTTCATGGGGGGAAATTCCCAATAGCGTGGTGATAAAATTAATCGTAAAAACTGGTTAATAAAAACTTTTTCAAATGACATTTTCACGCTTATGACCTGGTTTCTATTTGTTTTGATTAACCAAGCGTAATACTATGCACAAGATACAGGGAACCAAGTACAGTATATTGGGTCGCTTGATTTCTTTACCGGACTGCGATAAAACTTCAGAAAACGAAAGCGGAAATCTGTAGTATTTGGAATAAATGTTTATTTAAATAAATTTAATATAAAATTTTAATAAAAAAACAGTAAATATGTCATGTGATTTGCTAAAAATAAAAATGTCACGATGTTGCATAATTTGTTAAGAAATTGACCAGTAATGATGGAAGCAAGTAGCCTACATGTAACTTGAATTAAAAAAAAGTTTTTACTTCCCCCAGGAGAAAAATGAGGTTGATGACGTTAATAAAGCTAGTGAAACTGTTTGTGCTTTGAGGTGAGTCCGACTCACTATACTACTGTACCGGTGATGTCGTCTATCTAATCCCATTAAAAGAAAACTATTCCAGGTATTTCAATACTCAATAGATGTTGTTGCAGTTAATTATGCTGTTTTTGCAATTAGTGCATAATTAATTATTATCTGTGATGTACCTGTATTTTATGTCAAATATTGCAGAAAAGGGGAAAATATTTGAGTGAAGTAAGTTATTAATAAAAATTAGAAATTGGAATGAAACATTTTTTTCATATGGAGTGCAATCAAGTATGACATAAATAGTAAAATATCTTTTTAAAACATAAGCTAAGACATGCTTGTTTATTATTTCATGTAGTTTAAAAATAAATAATAAGTTCTATGGATGTTGAAATATAAATGTATTGATAGAGATATCACTTATTCATGTAGAATCAATATTTTATTAAAGTCTCACCACATGTAATACATATAATACACAATCATCACAATATATACATTGCATAAAACAAAAGTTTTATACATAAAATACAAGTGCCATTCTATAAAGAATTATGAGAGACTATATCAATTTCAATAAATTAAAACTTTAAATCATGTCTAAAACATTTCAGTTCAATAAAAAGTTAACTATCCATCAAGAATATAAAAAACTATTTCTTCTACTTAAAATATTAAAGCAGGTCTTGGCAACAATTAGGTCTCTACTACAAGGTCGGATTCACAAACTCAAAAATTGTGTTAATAGTCGACCTAAGTCTATATTTAAAGACCAAGAAGCTGTTAAGTGTCTTTCCTCTCTTCATGACAAATATGTTATCGTTCCTGCGGACAAGGCTTCCAACAATATCGTGTTTGTATGTAAATCATATTACTTCGAATGTCTAATCAAGGAATTAGGCATAAATAACAACACCTCTAGTAATACCACATACAAACCTACTTCGTTCGACAAAGATGAAATCCTAGCTAACGACAGATCATTCATGGCCTCTTTAAACATTCCCTCTGGTAAAGAGTCTGAGGATTTACCCTATTTATATTGGATACCTAAACTCCATAAGACACCATGCAAAGAAAGGTACATAGCGGGATCATCAACTTGTTCGACGAAAGAATTGTCTATTCACCTGACAAAGATTATGTCTGCAGTAAAAGAGGGACAACAGAAATATTGTGGAACTGTTTACTCGGGTAGTGGCATAAATCACATGTGGATTTTGAAAAACTCTAAAGATCTTTTGGATAAACTTAAATCAAGATCTTTCTCTCAGGTATCCTCCATCAAAACTTTTGATTTTTCAACTCTATATACCACCCTACCGCATGACAAATTAAAAACCCGCTTAAAAGAAACAATTCACAAAGCTTTCAGTCATAGAAACTATGACTCAAAATTTGTTGTGTTTAATAATCTTTCACGCAAATCTGCATATAAAGGGCAGTATAATAAAACATGTTTCTCATCTTCTATCTGTTCATGACATATAAAGCATACTCGTTCATTTACATTCTTGTTTGCATAACGACCTGTTTCTATTCCTAGAGGAGCCACACCACACCTAAATTTAGCAAAGGCACTTCTGTATCGACTTGGAATGTTCTTACTTAAATACATCTCTGTTTCAAAAACCTCTTTAAACAATTTATAAGTTCGTAATTTATTTCCGACTTTTTGTGAAAACATTCTATTTTGCCAGTTTACTTTATATTTATCAAATAAAAAATCTTCTAACTGTGTTATAACATTTTTATGCAAAATATTCTCTAAATCAGTATATAGTTCTAAATTGCATTCTCTAAATTTTGTCATAATTCTGAAACACCAATTTTCCTTTTTATTAACAGCATTTTTAAAAGCCCATCGAAATACTTTGTAATGTATGTATCTGTATGTTTTTTTTATTAGAATAAAAATGATAAATTAATATATATTAGTTCTTCATTCTCTAATCAGGGTTTACCTGCAGTTACTAGTAATGAGTTTTTTGTTTATACACCCTAAGCCCCAATGTTTGCACATTGTTTATACAATAATTACAGCTATTCCCACTTGAAATTTGAGATTTCTTTAATGAATTTAAAAAAAAGTGGGATTAGGTGGAGTCAACCCTACCGTTCACCGACACTAAGTACTGATACACCATGCTCAGAAGCCGAACGCCTTGTTACCACTTCGAATGTCACTTCAAAAACAACCAATTCAAATTCTGTATTACCTAACACAGCTTCAAATGACATCCAACAACATGTAAATAGTGCAAATAGTGGTGATGTTGATATTCGCAATCTGACTATCACTCTGATTTGGACAGTTGTGCTCCAGAGGTCATGGTACCAGATGCCAGGGTGTTCAGTTCAATGAAAAATGAACAAAAATACCCATGGCTATATGACATTGTGGTACACCAAAGGTATTTAAGTAAGTTTTGTGAACTGTTTTGTGGACATTCTTCCTCATCACAAGAATTTGTTACTGTTGGCATAACCTTGGTACAGTATGATTGCTATTCTATTACTGGACCTCCAAACTAATAAATGTATTGCTCTCCCCATCTTTTCCCAATTCACATCATTTACGCGCTAATTTCCCCAATTATAAGGGACCGGACCCCAGATACAAATGAGTAGAAAAATCACTGACATGTAATAATCATGTCGGATTTAAAGCACTGTGTACTAAGCAAGTCGGATTTAAGGCACTTGTAATAAGCAAGTCATTTAGTAGTTTGCTGATTGGTTGCGTCCGTCGTCCTACGCCTCGCACAGAAAAGGGAGTTCGAGTATAACTGATAATATGATTACTTTTAATGGTATATCTGTATACAATATATTAAATTTTAAATTTAAGCGATATTCTCTTTAACCAAAGTATTATATGTCGTAAAGTTTTATTTTATGTATTATGTAATCTTCAGGTGAGCGACTGGGGGTATTAAATTCTGAGAAAGTGCCATTTCATCTATTACATATTAAGAAGTTATTGTTGAAGCCATGATTTTTTTTAGATTTTACCACGCTTTCAGCTTTATTTAGAGACGATATAAATCATACATATAATAAAAGCTTTTATTATATGTATGATATATATCGACCTTAAATAAAGCTTTGAATTGAAATTGAATTGAATTAAACTACTCATGCTTTTGTTATATGTATGATTTATATCGACTCTAAATAAAACTTTGAATTGAAATTAAATTGAATTAAACTACTGGGCCAATCATGGATTCAAGCTTTGCTAAAATAATCCGTTGGTGATCCCCTTTCAATATTTTGTCTGGCAGCGGCCCGTCCTCGGGTCAAGATCAGTGGACGCTGTTACTATTTATTAACGATTCCTTGCACATTAAGTAGCATGCGAGGTTTTACATGTCTTATCAAAAATCCTATAAAACCAATATGTTTAGGTTATTTCAGTGAAATACTGTTCGTAGAAGAATATAATATGTGTGCTTCGTCGTACATCTTTTTTTTAAGATAGTTCTTGTCAAAGTCTATTTTGACTTTCAAAACTTCCATCTAACCACTCGGCTACTGTGACCACACTACTATACGCTATGATTAGTATATTTGATCCTTAATAGTAAGCTTTGTAAAAAAAATATCAACAATTTGTTTAAAAAAGCAATATACAAGACACGATACAAGTATTTCAGATCTGGCATAATTTATGTTCGGAACTGACGAGTATGTGAACTTTTAAAATGTATTCTTGCAATACAAAAACAACTACGAACCGACCGCAAGTAATAACAAATCAGACAGACCACAGGTGAAGATTTTGGACACTTGAAAGACCTTGAAATATCTAAATATAAACGAGAATCGAAAGCACGTTGATCGATAACAATTTGTCGTTTTATTTTTGTTAATTGTTGTCTTATTTAGCTTTCTAAACATTAAAAGTGTAAAAACATATGCCATACCATATATTTTTTCAACAACACTATCATTGTACAAGTTAGATACATTATTATTGAAACGAAAGAATTTGTCCGTATTGGATATAACGGGTTTCTTTTTCCGTATTCGTACTCAGGTGACGGCCTTGGTGCTACGCACCTCGGTCTTCACCTGAGTACTCATGCGGAAAAAGAAACCCGTTATATCCAATACGGGCCGCTTCTTTTGTTTCAATAGTACTGTATCCTATACTTAACGATAATCTTAAAACATTCTCAAATGCGTCACACTGTACCAGGTGACAATTATACCATCCTATCTTTACAGTGAAATGAGGGAGTTTACGATTTTTAATACGTCACACTTTTGTTTTTAACGGAATTGGAAATATTTCTTCTTTTTTCTTAAATAATAAAAATAAAAACAGATACATGCATATATACAGACAGACAGACAGATTGATATTGATTTAGGCAACGTAAAAATGCACAGAAAAAAGGACATACAATTTGACATTCAGATAAATATGCTCGTTAAATGGCGATATAGCAGTAATTGAATGGACTTTTAAGAATCATGTTGTTAATACATTTTGATATAGCCTCGTGCAATTTACCTGTCGGTGTCGTTGTAGACCGTAGTCGTAGATAGTTATTGAAAATGTATATTTGTCCTATTGTATACGATTCACTGGTTCACTGTCCATGGGGTGAGGCTCATCGAGAGGGAATCGCTCGTATGGTTCGCCATTTACATATAACTTAAAAGGTTTATCCGAGATTACTATATACAATAACCACATGTCAGTAAAATGTAAAGCATGCTCAAATATTGTAATATAAATTTACCTACGAATTTGTCTGTTTTCACACAAAAAATAGAAAACTTTTAATATAATCCTATATTTAGTGTATGTATATCCAACTATATAAGAAAAATCCATTATAATTCCACAAGTAGTGATATTTTCATTGCTTACAATCGTGCGCACGGGTTCACTCTATTCAAACGTAATATGTATATTATTGTTATGATAAATTGAAGTAGTGTACATTGTGTTCTACTTGATTCGTTGTTTTATCAACATACATGTATATGTAAATTCGCTCCTGTTACGTACTTAGCTGTTGCTGAATGTATTTGAAATAAACAGTTGAAACAAATATTTGATCATACACCAGTTTTGCTCGGATTCCATTTCTTTGTAGAGCTTTCAGTTCCGGCAAGAGAGCTTAAGTCGAGTGTTTATTTCAGTGGGGTATTCTTGATGCACCGACAAGTGTGGTTTTCCTTTAAGTTCTTCGGGAACTCGTTTAAATACTTTTTCGTGATCAATGTTGTTAGTGAAACGTGCAATAATACTTAGTTATTTTCCGTCTGTTCTTTTACGTAACCTGTGTACATTTTGGAAGTTTATTTGTTATTCCAAGTTCATGTGTTTTGATTTGATTTGATATATAATACACATTGTTGATCACTTTGAGGCATATTATAAACCATTCCCTGTGGGAGAGGTGATGGGGGTAATAGCAGGCTGGTTTGTTGACATACTGTGCTTAGTACAAGTGTACTCTGTGTCGTGTATGGTGGTAATGTGGAATAGTTATGTCCAGAAATAATAGACACATTACTGGGCGGATGCTGAGGTAGTACCGGTGGAGCTGATAAAGCTATGTGATTAATATATAAAGATTCATGTGCTTGGACTAAAACTTGCGATGTATCTTGTTTTGTTGACGTCGCTATTTTTGTAGACGGGGTGAGACCCGTCTTACTACAGTTTCTACTTCGTTTTTTGCTTGTTTTTCCCCATCTATTATTATCACATTGACATACCAAGACATACTTTTAACAAATGAATCTATTATTATCACATTGACATACCAGGACATACTTTTAACAAATGAACCCAAATTCAAGCAGCCGCTTTCATGCAATACACTTATAACACATTTTTCATCGGAACAATTGATAAAACTTGTTCATTCCGCCATGTTCGATTGATTACTGATTAGAAATACTATATTCGAGCGTTAACTACATACATTAATATAGTGATAGCATCTAAAATTCATTAAAATAAACATGCACGTTCTCTTCAATCATGTCTGATTACAGGGTCAACTTTATACACGTGCTATCAGTTCAGACTATCTTCGGCTTTGTTGGCGGGGTTTAATTAGGCACAATGGTGACAACAAATACCTGTTACTGGCCATCTTTATTTTGTAATTAAGTAGCGTTATACCTATATTTGTCTAACAACAATTGTTAATCATAATGTTTTATTATCTACAAAAATTGTCTGAAACGAAAATTATTATTTTGACTGCTTGTGTCACATTTAAATAACAGAATTGTTTTTAATCTAATATACCGTTACTTTTTTACTCTATAATGATTTTATTGTCAATATATATATACAAATGGATTGGAAACAAGTTTTTATAACTTACTAGTCCCTCTCCATACAAATACATTGATAACATAAATAAAATAAATCAAATGACAGCAAATGTACAAGTTATATCAATTATAATTAATAAACTAAGCGAAAGTTTGTCGTAAACTAAGTGTACATATTAAATATTGTTTTAATATTTAACAGAAGAAAATAGAGGGAAAAAGTGGTAAATCTTATAAAATTTAGATGATATCACGGTTGGGGATAATCATTATTTAATACATGAAATATTCGATTCCAACGAAAAAAAATAGTTCAGTCCATTATTTTCCCATGTATGATTTATAGATTGTATAATTTAATTTGTATTATTCAAACCTACCTTTCTCTATGTAAATTTGTATAATGCCTAATAGTAACTGTATGAAATTCTAAAACAAATGTTTAAATATTGCTTTTAATACAAGGAAGTTCAAGAATAAACCAATCATAGGTATGCACTTCTATGTGCATTTATTGAATATTTAAATTGATCATATAGATGGTATAGAATAAACAGCATATTATATTGTCATAAAAGAAATACGATATGCTATCACGGGTGACTGTGCACAAAAGAAATCATTGTTAAAAGTGGATTACTTTTAAATAATAATTGTGATAGACGATGTCATCAATGAACAAGCAAGCTTTGTACCATTGATGTTGTAAACAGTACTGAAAAAACTAATTGTGGCTGACAAAATGACATTCATTATTTAACATTTTGAGTCTTTATTGAGAAAGTGAGACTCTCGATTTTACGACTTCGATAATACAGATAATAAATGGAGTAACATTTATCGATTTAGAAAAAAAAGAAACAAAGCATCCAATCCATGAAGGTCTTTAGAAATAGGACTTGGATGGGGTTATTAACCCCATCCCCACCCCCCACACCCCTGAAGGAGACGTTTGCTGGTTGTGTGGGGGTACGAATCAAATACACAACTCATGACGTAGTCCAATGCCTTATCTTGGGAGAATATCGCACTCCTTGCATGTAATATATAGTAGCTCCAAAATGAGTAAGTGTAGCTTGTTAGTAGAGGTCGTTGATGGTCCGTTACAAGGCGAAATTTATTCACCATATTCATTATAATATCCTCTTTCCCTGTTGGAATCTAAATTCATTGTTTGTAAATTTCTTCTCGTCATAAATATATCTAATAATACTCCTCACTCGATGTTAAACAACGATACATCTAACAAATACACATTCAAGATACATGAAACATTACTAATTTAGAGCACTGGATGTGCATTTCAGAAGTGCCAAATCACAAATAGCTAGATTATTAAGCATTATGGAGTAGTGTAGACAAAACTCAGTGTCTCAGTAGGTACACTTTCTCAAATTAAATATTTGTACCAATCAATAAAAATTAGTAGGCCACCCTACCATTATTTCTGTACTGTTTGTTTTAACATCGTCGTAAATATTTCTGAGAAAAGACTGCTTTACTGTATTTCTTCCCATAGAGTTTTTTGCTATACCTTATCATTTTTTCTCTATATAAATGTATTAGCAATAAAAATCAACATTTTTACTGTTTTTAAAAAAATCTCTAAATCCTTGAATCAGCGATCTGTTGGCCGTCAACAGTTTTCGGTCTGTTGGACCGGGTCCGATCTGTTGACCGCTTGTCCTACTTTTATTGGTTACTTAATATAGCTACATGCGTATGTCACGTGATTCCCTGTCGTCTGTGTAACGTTTACTAAAAACAAAAATGGCGACATCCAGGTTCGCCGATCTGTCTGAAGATGAAATGGAGGAGATTTTAAACGAAACCGATAAAAAGAGATGAGAAAAAGAGTCAAACACCGTCAAAGGTGCGAGATCTTTTAATTGTAGAATTTGTCACAAGTTGTTAACTTTAATATGAAACAGGCACGCCATGAATGCTCGCGAATCTGAAAATTATCTGCCAATTTCACGCTCATCCAGTGCATCAAAATAGTGTCAAGATTTTATGGGCCGAGATATATCGGGGACGACTTTTTTTAGGGTCGAATCTAGTCTCATTCAATCAAACTCTCGTTGTTCCTTACGAGTTCTCAAAAGTTAACTTCCACGCAGATTTTATTTTTCTTGTCAGTATGTCAGAAGAGATTTAATACAAGCCATGTCAGCTAGTCACTCATAGAAATATATCTGGCAAACAGGTATGGTGTATATTGAAAATGAAACAAACAGAACATTTCATAATTTTAATGGTTAATAAATTTGTGATGTAGACAAGAAAAAGAACACTAAAACAGACTTATTAATGAATTATATACTATAGCAAAAGGAATGCTATTGGAATGGCAGAAATGCAGGATACAAATTCAAAAATAATTTATAAGCTGGTCCCGATAAGCCAGTAAAACTAAAAACAGGAAAAGAAATTAAAATAGAAAGCATTAAATATGATAAGGTATAACAAATCAGTTACAGACTGGTTCCTCGAACAACAGCTGTTGTCCTCGGACCCAGTCAATAACTGTACTGTTAAACGATGTGTTTGCTGTGGTCATCTTTGATTTCAGATCGGTTACAAAAAACTTAAGATCAGTAGAGAACCACCCTATAGTACCATTTAAACATACTTTTTTTACATGTGTGATACGGTTTACCAAAAACAAGCTGTTTCCATAATGTCCCATTGGGTTGTATGTCAATCTGTTTGTATAATGTCCCAATGGGTTGTATGTCAAACTAAGTGTATAATGTCCCATTGGGTTGTATGTCAAAGTAAGTGTATAATGTCCCATTGGGTTGTATGTCAAACTGTTTGTATAATGTCCCATTGGGTTGTATGTCAAACTGTTTCCATAATGTCCCATTGGGTTGTATGTCAAACTGTTTGTATAATGTCCCATTGGGTTGTATGTCAAACTAAGGGTATAATGTCCCATTGGGTTGTATGTCAATCTGTTTGTATAATGTCCCATTGGGTTGTATGTCAAACTGTTTGTATAATGTCCCATTGGGTTGTATGTCAAACTGTTTGTATAATGTCCCATTGGGTTGTATGTCAAACTAAGTGTATAATGTCCCATTGGGTTGTAAGTCAAACTGTTTGTATAATGTCCCATTGGGTTGTATGTCAAACTGTTTCTATAATGTCCCATTGGGTTGTATGTTAAACTGTTTGTATAATGTACCATTGGGTTGTATGTCAAACTAAGTGTATAATGTCCCCTTGGGTTGTATGTCAAACTGTTTGTATAATGTCCCATTGGGTTGTATATCAAACTGTTTGTATAATGTCCCATTGGGTTGTATGTCAAACTGTTTGGATAATGTCCCATTGGGTTGTATGTCAAACTGTTTTGATAATGTTCCATTGGGTTGTATGTCAAACTGTTTGTATAATGTCCCACTGGGTTGTATGTCAAACTGTTTGTATTATGTCCCATTGGGTTGTATGTAAAACTGTTTGTATAATGTCCCATTGGGTTGTATGTCAAACTGTTTGTATAATGTCTCACTGGGTTGTATGTCAAACTGTTTGTATAATGTCCCATTGGGTTGTATGTCAATCTGTTTGTATAAGGTCCCATTGGACTGTATGTCAAACTGTTTATATAATGTCCCATTGGTTTGTATGTCAAACTGTTTCTATGATGTCCCATTGGGATGTATGTCAAACTGTTTATATAATGTCCCATTGGGTTGTATGTCAAGCTGTTTGTATAATTTCCCATTGGGTTGTATGTCAAGCTGTTTGTATAATGTCCCATTGGGTTGTATGTCAAAGTGTTTGTATAATTTCCCATTGGATTACATGTTAAGCTGTTTGTATAATGTCCCATTGAGTTGTATGTCAATCTGTTTGTATAATTTCCCATTGGGTTGTATGTCAATCTGTTTGTAAAATGTCTCATTGGGCTGTATGTCAAACTGTTTGTATAATATCCCATTGGGTTGTATATCAAGCTGTTTGTATAATGTCCCATTGGTTTGTATGTCAAACTGTTTGTATAATTTCCCAATGAGTTGTATGTCAAATTGTTTGTATTATTTCCCATTGGATTGTATGTCAAGCTGTTTGTATAATTTCCCATTGAGTTGTGTTGTATGTCAAACTGTTGTATAATGTCCCATTGGGTTGTATGTCAATATGTTTGTATAATGTCCCATTGGGTTGTATGTCAATCTGTTTGTATAATGTCCCATTGGGTTGTATGTCAATCTGTTTGTATAATGTCCCATTGGGTTGTATGTCAATCTGTTTGTATAATGTCCCATTGGGTTGTATGTCAATCTGTTTGTATAATGTCCCATTGGGTTGTATGTCAATCTGTTTGTATAATGTCCTATTGGGTTGTATGTCAAACTGTTTGTATAATGTCCCATTGGGTTGTATGTCAAACTGTTTGCATAATGTCTCATTGGGTTGTATGTCAAACTGTTTGTATTATGTCCCATTAGTTTGTATGTCAAGCTGTTTATATAATGTCCCATTGGGTTGTATGTCACACTGTTTGTATAATGTCCCATTGGGTTGTATGTCAAACTGTTTGTATAATGTCCCATTGGTTTGTATGTCAAACTGTTTCTATAATGGCCCATTGCGATGTATGTCAAATTGTTTATATAATGTCCCATTGGGTTGTATGTCAAACTGTTTGTATACTGTCCAATTGGGTTGTATGTTAAACTGTTTGTATAATGTCCTATTGGGTTGTATGTCAAGCTTTTTATATAATGTCCCATTGGGTTGTATGTCAAGTTGTTTATATACTGTCCCATTGGGTTGTATGTCAAACTGTTTGTATAATGTTCCATCGGACTGTATGTCAAACTGTTTATATAATGTCCCATTGGGTTGTATGTCAAACTGTTTGTATAATGTCCCATTGGGTTCTATGTCAAACTGTTTGTATCATGTCCCATTGGGTTGTATTTCAAACTAAGGGTATAATGTCCCTTTGGGTTGTATGTCAAACTGTTTGTATAATGTCTCATTGGGTTGTATGTCAAACTAAGTGTATAATGTCCCATTGGGTTGTATGTCAATCTGTTTGTATAATGTCCCATTGGGTTGTATGTCAAACTTTTTGTATAATGTCCCATTGGGTTGTATGTCAAACTGTTTGTATAATGTTCCATCGGACTGTATGTCAAACTGTTTATATAATGTCCCATTGGGTTGTATGTCAAACTGTTTGTATAATGTCCCATTGGGTTCTATGTCAAACTGTTTGTATCATGTCCCATTGGGTTGTATTTCAAACTAAGGGTATAATGTCCCTTTGGGTTGTATGTCAAACTGTTTGTATAATGTCTCATTGGGTTGTATGTCAAACTAAGTGTATAATGTCCCATTGGGTTGTATGTCAAACTGTTTCCATAATGTCCCATTGGGTTGTATGTCAAACTGTTTGTATAATGTCCCATTGGGTTGTATGTCAAACTAAGGGTATAATGTCCCATTGGGTTGTATGTCAATCTGTTTGTATAATGTCCCATTGGGTTGTATGTCAAACTGTTTGTATAATGTCCCATTGGGTTGTATGTCAAACTGTTTGTATAATGTCCCATTGGGTTGTATGTCAAACTAAGTGTATAATGTCCCATTGGGTTGTAAGTCAAACTGTTTGTATAATGTCCCATTGGGTTGTATGTCAAACTGTTTCTATAATGTCCCATTGGGTTGTATGTTAAACTGTTTGTATAATGTACCATTGGGTTGTATGTCAAACTAAGTGTATAATGTCCTCTTGGGTTGTATGTCAAACTGTTTGTATAATGTCCCATTGGGTTGTATATCAAACTGTTTGTATAATGTCCCATTGGGTTGTATGTCAAACTGTTTGGATAATGTCCCATTGGGTTGTATGTCAAACTGTTTTGATAATGTTCCATTGGGTTGTATGTCAAACTGTTTGTATAATGTCCCACTGGGTTGTATGTCAAACTGTTTGTATAATGTCCCATTGGGTTGTATGTCAAACTGTTTGCATAATGTCTCATTGGGTTGTATGTCAAACTGTTTGTATTATGTCCCATTAGTTTGTATGTCAAGCTGTTTATATAATGTCCCATTGGGTTGTATGTCACACTGTTTGTATAATGTCCCATTGGGTTGTATGTCAAACTGTTTGTATAATGTCCCATTGGTTTGTATGTCAAACTGTTTCTATAATGGCCCATTGCGATGTATGTCAAATTGTTTATATAATGTCCCATTGGGTTGTATGTCAAACTGTTTGTATACTGTCCAATTGGGTTGTATGTTAAACTGTTTGTATAATGTCCAATTGGGTTGTATGTCAAGCTTTTTATATAATGTCCCATTGGGTTGTATGTCAAGTTGTTTATATACTGTCCCATTGGGTTGTATGTCAAACTGTTTGTATAATGTTCCATCGGACTGTATGTCAAACTGTTTATATAATGTCCCATTGGGTTGTATGTCAAACTGTTTGTATAATGTCCCATTGGGTTCTATGTCAAACTGTTTGTATCATGTCCCATTGGGTTGTATTTCAAACTAAGGGTATAATGTCCCTTTGGGTTGTATGTCAAACTGTTTGTATAATGTCTCATTGGGTTGTATGTCAAACTAAGTGTATAATGTCCCATTGGGTTGTATGTCAATCTGTTTGTATAATGTCCCATTGGGTTGTATGTCAAACTTTTTGTATAATGTCCCATTGGGTTGTATGTCAAACTGTTTGTATAATGTTCCATCGGACTGTATGTCAAACTGTTTATATAATGTCCCATTGGGTTGTATGTCAAACTGTTTGTATAATGTCCCATTGGGTTCTATGTCAAACTGTTTGTATCATGTCCCATTGGGTTGTATTTCAAACTAAGGGTATAATGTCCCTTTGGGTTGTATGTCAAACTGTTTGTATAATGTCTCATTGGGTTGTATGTCAAACTAAGTGTATAATGTCCCATTGGGTTGTATGTCAAACTGTTTCCATAATGTCCCATTGGGTTGTATGTCAAACTGTTTGTATAATGTCCCATTGGGTTGTATGTCAAACTAAGGGTATAATGTCCCATTGGGTTGTATGTCAATCTGTTTGTATAATGTCCCATTGGGTTGTATGTCAAACTGTTTGTATAATGTCCCATTGGGTTGTATGTCAAACTGTTTGTATAATGTCCCATTGGGTTGTATGTCAAACTAAGTGTATAATGTCCCATTGGGTTGTAAGTCAAACTGTTTGTATAATGTCCCATTGGGTTGTATGTCAAACTGTTTCTATAATGTCCCATTGGGTTGTATGTTAAACTGTTTGTATAATGTACCATTGGGTTGTATGTCAAACTAAGTGTATAATGTCCCCTTGGGTTGTATGTCAAACTGTTTGTATAATGTCCCATTGGGTTGTATATCAAACTGTTTGTATAATGTCCCATTGGGTTGTATGTCAAACTGTTTGGATAATGTCCCATTGGGTTGTATGTCAAACTGTTTTGATAATGTTCCATTGGGTTGTATGTCAAACTGTTTGTATAATGTCCCACTGGGTTGTATGTCAAACTGTTTGTATTATGTCCCATTGGGTTGTATGTAAAACTGTTTGTATAATGTCCCATTGGGTTGTATGTCAAACTGTTTGTATAATGTCTCACTGGGTTGTATGTCAAACTGTTTGTATAATGTCCCATTGGGTTGTATGTCAATCTGTTTGTATAAGGTCCCATTGGACTGTATGTCAAACTGTTTATATAATGTCCCATTGTTTTGTATGTCAAACTGTTTCTATGATGTCCCATTGGGATGTATGTCAAACTGTTTATATAATGTCCCATTGGGTTGTATGTCAAGCTGTTTGTATAATGTCCCATTGGGTTGTATGTCAAGCTGTTTGTATAATGTCCCATTGAGTTGTATGTCAAAGTGTTTGTATAATTTCCCATTGGATTACATGTTAAGCTGTTTGTATAATGTCCCATTGAGTTGTATGTCAATCTGTTTGTATAATTTCCCATTGGGTTGTATGTCAATCTGTTTGTAAAATGTCTCATTGGGCTGTATGTCAAACTGTTTGTATAATATCCCATTGGGTTGTATATCAAGCTGTTTGTATAATGTCCCATTGGTTTGTATGTCAAACTGTTTGTATAATTTCCCAATGAGTTGTATGTCAAATTGTTTGTATTATTTCCCATTGGATTGTATGTCAAGCTGTTTGTATAATTTCCCATTGAGTTGTGTTGTATGTCAAACTGTTGTATAATGTCCCATTGGGTTGTATGTCAATATGTTTGTATAATGTCCCATTGGGTTGTATGTCAATCTGTTTGTATAATGTCCCATTGGGTTGTATGTCAATCTGTTTGTATAATGTCCCATTGGGTTGTATGTCAATCTGTTTGTATAATGTCCCATTGGGTTGTATGTCAATCTGTTTGTATAATGTCCCATTGGGTTGTATGTCAATCTGTTTGTATAATGTCCTATTGGGTTGTATGTCAAACTGTTTGTATAATGTCCCATTGGGTTGTATATCAAACTGTTTGCATAATGTCTCATTGGGTTGTATGTCAAACTGTTTGAATTATGTCCCATTAGTTTGTATGTCAAGCTGTTTATATAATGTCCCATTGGGTTGTATGTCACACTGTTTGTATAATGTCCCATTGGGTTGTATGTCAAACTGTTTGTATAATGTCCCATTGGTTTGTATGTCAAACTGTTTCTATAATGTCCCATTGCGATGTATGTCAAATTGTTTATATAATGTCCCATTGGGTTGTATGTCAAGCTGTTTGTATACTGTCCAATTGGGTTGTATGTTAAACTGTTTGTATAATGTCCTATTGGGTTGTATGTCAAGCTTTTTATATAATGTCCCATTGGGTTGTATGTCAAGTTGTTTATATACTGTCCCATTGGGTTGTATGTCAAACTGTTTGTATAATGTTCCATCGGACTGTATGTCAAACTGTTTATATAATGTCCCATTGGGTTGTATGTCAAACTGTTTGTATAATGTCCCATTGGGTTCTATGTCAAACTGTTTGTATCATGTCCCATTGGGTTGTATTTCAAACTAAGGGTATAATGTCCCTTTGGGTTGTATGTCAAACTGTTTGTATAATGTCTCATTGGGTTGTATGTCAAACTAAGTGTATAATGTCCCATTGGGTTGTATGTCAATCTGTTTGTATAATGTCCCATTGGGTTGTATGTCAAACTTTTTGTATAATGTCCCATTGGGTTGTATGTCAAACTGTTTGTATAATGTCCCATTGGGTTGTATGTCAAACTGTTTCCATAATGTCCCATTGGGTTGTATGTCAAACTGTTTGTATAATGTCCCATTGGGTTGTATGTCAAACTGTTTGTATAATGTCCCATTGGGTTGTATGTTAAACTGTTTGGATAATGTTCCATTGGGTTGTATGTCAAACTGTTTGTATAATGTCCCACTGGGTTGTATGTCAAACTGTTTGTATTATGTCCTATTGGGTTGTATGTAAAACTGTTTGTATAATGTCCCATTGGGTTGTATGTCAAACTGTTTGTATAATGTCCCATTGGGTTGTATGTCAAACTGTTTGTATAATGTCCCATTGGGTTGTATGTCAATCTGTTTGTATAAGGTCTCATTGGACTGTATGTCAAACTGTTTATATAATGTCTCATTGGTTTGTATGTCAAACTGTTTCTACGATGTCCCATTGGTTTGTATGTCAAACTGTTTCTATGATGTCCCATTGGGTTGTATGTCAAGCTGTTTGTATAATGTCCCATTGGGTTGTATGTCAAGCTGTTTGTATAATGTCCCATTGGGTTGTATGTCAAACTGTTTGTATAATTTCCCATTGGATTGCATGTTAAGCTGTTTGTATAATGTCCCATTGAGTTGTATGTCAATCTGTTTGTATAATTTCCCATTTGGTTGTATGTCAATCTGTTTGTAAAATGTCTCATTGGGCTGTATGTCAAACTGTGTGTATAATATCCCATTGGGTTGTATGTGAAGCTGTTTGTATAATGTCCCATTGGATTGTATGTCAAACTGTTTGTATAATTTCCCAATGAGTTGTATGTCAAACTGTTTGTATTATTTCCCATTGGATTGTATGTCAAGTTGTTTGTATAATTTCCCCTTGAGTTGTATGTCAAACTGTTTGTATAATGTCCCACTGTGTTGTATGTCAAACTGTTTGTATAATGTCCCATTGGGTTGTATGTCAAACTGTTTGTATAATTTCCCATTGGGTTGTATGTCAAACTGTTTGTATAATTTCACATTGGGATGTATGTCAAACTGTTTGTATAGTTTCCCATTGGGTTGTATGTCAAACTGTTTGGATAATGTCCCAATGGGTTGTATGTCAAACTGTTTGGATAATGTTCCATTGGGTTGTATGTCAAACTGTTTGTATAATGTCCCACTGGGTTGTATGTCAAACTGTTTGTATTATGTCCCAATGGGTTGTATGTAAAACTGTTTGTATAATGTCCCATTGGGTTGTATGTCAAACTGTTTGTATAATGTCTCACTGGGTTGTATGTCAAACTGTTTGTATAATGTCCCATTGGGTTGTATGTTAATCTGTTTGTATAATGTCCCATTGGACTGTATGTCAAACTGTTTATATAATGTCCCATTGGTTTGTATGTCAAACTGTTTCTATGATGTCCCTTTGGGTTGTATGTCAAACTGTTTATATAATGTCCCATTGGGTTGTATGTCAAGCTGTTTGTATAATGTCCCATTGGGTTGTATGTCAAGCTGTTTGTATAATGTCCCATTGGGTTGTATGTCAAACTGTTTGTATAATGTCCCATTGGGTTGTATGTCAATCTGTTTGTATAAGGTCTCATTGGACTGTATGTCAAACTGTTTATATAATGTCCCATTGGTTTGTATGTCAAACTGTTTCAACGATGTCCCATTGGTTTGTATGTCAAACTGTTTCTATGATGTCCCATTGGGTTGTATGTCAAGCTGTTTGTATAATGTCCCATTGGGTTGTATGTCAAGCTGTTTGTATAATGTCCCATTGGGTTGTATGTCAAACTGTTTGTATAATTTCCCATTGGATTGCATGTTAAGCTGTTTGTATAATGTCCCATTGAGTTGTATGTCAATCTGTTTGTATAATTTCCCATTGGGTTGTATGTCAATCTGTTTGTAAAATGTCTCATTGGGCTGTATGTCAAACTGTGTGTATAATATCCCATTGGGTTGTATGTCAAGCTGTTTGTATAATGTCCCATTGGATTGTATGTCAAACTGTTTGCATAATTTCCCAATGAGTTGTATGTCAAACTGTTTGTATTATTTCCCATTGGATTGTATGTCAAGTTGTTTGTATAATTTCCCCTTGAGTTGTATGTCAAACTGTTTGTATAATGTCCCACTGTGTTGTATGTCAAACTGTTTGTATAATGTCCCATTGAGTTGTATGTCAAACTGTTTGTATAATTTCCCATTGGGTTGTATGTCAAACTGTTTGTATAATTTCCCATTGGGATGTATGTCAAACTGCTGTATAGTTTCCCATTGGGTTGTATGTCAAACTGTTTGGATAATGTCCCAATGGGTTGTATGTCAAACTGTTTGGATAATGTTCCATTGGATTGTATGTCAAACTGTTTGTATAATGTCCCACTGGGTTGTATGTCAAACTGTTTGTATTATGTCCCAATGGGTTGTATGTAAAACTGTTTGTATAATGTCCCATTGGGTTGTATGTCAAACTGTTTGTATAATGTCTCATTGGGTTGTATGTCAAACTGTTTGTATAATGTCCCATTGGGTTGTATGTTAATCTGTTTGTATAATGTCCCATTGGACTGTATGTCAAACTGTTTATATAATGTCCCATTGGTTTGTATGTCAAACTGTTTCTATGATGTCCCATTGGGTTGTATGTCAAACTGTTTATATAATGTCCCATTGGGTTGTATGTCAAGCTGTTTGTATAATGTCCCATTGGGTTGTATGTCAAGCTGTTTGTATAATGTCCCATTGGGTTGTATGTCAAACTGTTTGTATAATTTCCCATTGGATTGCATGTTAAGCTGTTTGTATAATTTCCCATTGAGTTGTATGTCAATCTGTTTGTATAATTTCCCATTGGGTTGTATGTCAATCTGTTTGTAAAATGTCTCATTGGGCTGTATGTCAAACTGTTTGTATAGTATCCCATTTGGTTGTATATCAAGCTGTTTGCATAATGTCCCATTGGATTGTATGTCAAACTGTTTGTATAATTTCCCAATGAGTTGTATGTCAAATTGTTTGTATTATTTCCCATTGCATTGTATGTCAATCTGTTTGTATAATGTCCCATTGGGCTGTATGTCAATCTGTTTGTATAATGTCCCATTGGGTTGTATGTCAATCTGTTTGTATAATGTCCCATTGGGTTGTATGTCAATCTGTTTGTATAATGTCCCATTGGGTTGTATGTCAATCTGTTTGTATAATGTCCTATTGGGTTGTATGTCAAACTGTTTGTATAATGTCCCATTGGGTTGTATGTCAAACTGTTTGCATAATGTCTCATTGGGTTGTATGTCAAACTGTTTGTATTATGTCCCATTAGTTTGTATGTCAAGCTGTTTATATAATGTCCCATTGGGTTGTATGTCACACTGTTTGTATAATGTCCCATTCGGTTGTATGTCAAACTGTTTGTATAATGTCCCATTGGTTTGTATGTCAAACTGTTTCTATAATGTCCCATTGCGATGTATGTCAAATTGTTTATATAATGTCCCATTGGGTTGTATGTCAAACTGTTTGTATACTGTCCAATTGGGTTGTATGTTAAACTGTGTGTATAATGTCCTATTGGGTTGTATGTTAAACTGTTTGTATAATGTCCTATTGGGTTGTATGTCAAGTTGTTTATATAATGTCCCATTGGGTTGTATATCAAACTGTTTGTATAATGTTCCATTGGACTGTATGTCAAACTGTTTATATAATGTCCCATTGGGTTGTATGTCTAACTGTTTGTATAATGTCCCATTGGGTTATATGTCAAACTGTTTGTATCATGTCCCATTGGGTTGTTGGTCAAACTAAGTGTATAATGTCCCATTGGGTTGTATGTCAATCTGTTTGTATAATATCCCATTGGGTTGTATGTCAAACTGTTTGTATAATGTCCCATTGGGTTGTATGTCAAACTGTTTGTATAATGTCCCATTGGGTTGTATGTCAAACTGTTTGTATAATGTCCCATTGGGTTGTATGTCAAACTGTTTGTATAATGTCCCATTGGGTTGTATGTCAAACTGTTTCCATAATGTCCCATTGGGTTGTATGTCAAACTGTTTGTATAATGTACCATTGGGTTGTATGTCAAACTACGTGTATAATGTCCCATTGGGTTGTATGTCAAACTGTTTGTATAATGTCCCATTGGGTTGTATGTCAAACTGTTTGCATAATGTGCCATTGGGTTGTATGTCAAACTGTTTGGATAATGTTCCATTGGGTTGTATGTCAAACTGTTTGTATAATGTCCCACTGGGTTGTATGTCAAACTGTTTGTATTATGTCCTATTGGGTTGTATGTAAAACTGTTTGTATAATGTCCCATTGGGTTGTATGTCAAACTGTTTGTATAATGTCTCACTGGGTTGTATGTCAAACTGTTTGTATAATGTCCCATTGGGTTGTATGTCAATCTGTTTGTATAAGGTCCCATTGGACTGTATGTCAAACTGTTTATATAATGTCCCATTGGTTTGTATGTCAAACTGTTTCTATGATGTCCCATTGGTTTGTATGTCAAACTGTTTCTATGATGTCCCATTGGGTTGTATGTCAAGCTGTTTGTATAATGTCCCATTGGGTTGTATGTCAAGCTGTTTGTATAATGTCCCATTGGGTTGTATGTCAAACTGTTTGTATAATTTCCCATTGGATTGCATGTTGAGCTGTTTGTATAATGTCCCATTGAATTGTATGTCAATCTGTTTGTATAATTTCCCATTGGGTTGTATGTCAATCTGTTTGTAAAATGTCTCATTGGGCTGTATGTCAAACTGTGTGTATAATGTCCCATTGAGTTGTATGTCAAACTGTTTGTATAATGTCCCATTGAGTTGTATGTCAAACTGTTTGTATAATTTCCCATTGGGTTGTATGTCAAACTGTTTGTATAGTTTCCCATTTGGTTGTATGTCAAGCTGTTTGTATAATGTCCCATTGAGTTGTATGTCAAACTGTTTGTATAATGTCCCATTGGGTTGTATGTCAATATGTTTGTATAATGTCCCATTGGGTTGTTTGTCAATCTGTTTGTGTAATGTACCATTGGGTTGTATGTCAATCTGTTTGTATAATTTCCCGTTGGGTTGTATGTCAATCTGTTTGTATAATGTCCCATTGGGTTGTATGTCAATCTGTTTGTATAATGTCCCATTGGGTTGTATGTCAATCTGTTTGTATAATGTCCCACTGGGTTGTATGTCAATCTGTTTGTATAATGTCCCATTGGGTTGTATGTCAATCTGTTTGTATAATGTGCTATTGGGTTGTATGTCAAACTGTTTGTATAATGTCCCATTGGGTTGTATGTCAAACTGTTTGCATAATGTCCCATTGGGTTGTATGTCAAACTGTTTGTATTATGTCCCATTGGTTTGTATGTCAAGCTGTTTATATAATGTCCCATTGGGTTGTATGTCACACTGTTTGTATAATGTCCCATTGGGTTGTATGTCAAGCTATTTGTATAATGTCCCATTGGTTTGTATGTCAAACTGTTTCTATAATGTCCCATTGGGTTGTATGTCAAACTGTTTGTATACTTTCCAATTGGGTTGTATGTAAAACCGTGTGTATAATGTCCTATTGGGTTGTATGTTAAACTGTTTGTATAATGTCCTATTGGGTTGTATGTCAAGCTGTTTATATAAAGTCCCATTGGGTTGTATGTCAAGCTGTTTATATAATGTCCCATTGGGTTGTATGTCAAACTGTTTGTATAATGTTCCATTGGACTGTATGTCAAACTGTTTATATAATGTCCCATTGGGTTGTATGTCAAACTGTTTGTATAATGTCCCATTGGGTTCTATGTCAAACTGTTTGTATCATGTCCCACTGAGTTGTATGTCAAACTGTTTGTATAATGTCCCATTGGGTTGTATGTCAAACTGTTTCTATAATGTCCCATTGGGTTGTATGTCAAGCTGTTTGTATAATGTCCCATTGGACTGTATGTCAAACTGTTAGTATAATGTCCCATAGGGTTGTATGTCAAACCTTTTGTATAATGTCCCATTGGGCTGTATGTCAAATTGTTTTTATAATGTCCCATTGGGTTGTATGTCAAACTGTTTGTATAATGTCCCATTGGGTTGTATGTCAAACTGTTTGTATAATGTACCATTGGGTTGTATGTCAAGCTGTTTTTATAATGTCCTATTCGGCTGTATGTCAAAATGTTTGTATAATGTCACACTAGGTTGTATGTCAAACTGTTTTTATAATGTACCATTGGGGTGTATGTCAAACTAAGTGTATAATGTCCCATTGGGTTGTATGTCAAGATTTTGTATGATGTCCCATTGGGTTGTATGTCAAACTGTTTGTATAATGTTCCATTGGACTGTATGTCAAACTGTTTGTATAATGTCCCATTGGGTTGTATGTCAAACTGTTTGTATAATGTACCATTGGGTTGTATGTCAAGCTGTTTGTATAATGTTCCATTGGGTTGTATGTCAAACTGTTTGTATAATGTCCCATTGGGTTGTATGTCAAACTGTTTATATAATGTCCCATTGGGTTGTATGTCAAGCTGTGTGTATAATGTCCCATTGTGTTGTATGTCAAGCTGTTTGTATAATGTCCTATTGGGTTGTATGTCAAACTGCTTGTATAATGTCCCATTGGGTTGTATGTCAAGCTGTTTCTATAATGTCCCATTGGGTTGTATCTCAAACTGTTTATATAATGTCCCATTGGGTTGTATGTCAAACGGTTTATATAATGTCCCATTGGGTTGTATGTCAAACTGTTTCTATAATGTCCCATTGGGTTGTATGTCAAGCTGTGTGTATAATGTCCCAATGGGTTGTATGTCAAACTGTTTGTAAAATGTCCCATTGGACTGTATGTCGAACTGTTTGTATAATGTTCCATTTGGGTTGTATGTCAAACTGTTTGTTTAATGTCCCATTGGGTTGTATGTCAAGCTTTTTGTATAATTTCGCATTGGGTTGTATGTCAACTGTTTGCATAATGCCCCATTGGGTTGTATGTCAAACTGTTTGTATAATGCCCCATTGGGTTGTATGTCAAGCTGTTTTCATAATGTCCCATTGGGTTGTATGTCAAACTGTTTGCATAATGTCCCATTAGGTTGTATGTCAAGCTGTTTGCATAATGCCCCATTGGGTTGTATGTCAAACTGTTTGTATTATGTTCCATTGGGTTGTATGTCAAACTGTTTGCATAATGTCCCATTGGGTTGTATGTCAAACTGTATGTCAAGCTGTTTTGTAATGTCCCATTGGACTGTATGTCGAATTGTTTGTATAATGTTCCATTGGGTTGTATGTCAAACTGTTTGTAAAATGTCCCATTGGGTTGTATGTCAAACTCTTTGTATAATGTCCCATTGGATTGTATGTCAAACTGTTTCTATAATGTCCCATTGGGTTGTATGTCAACTGTTTCTATAATGCCCCATTGAGTTGTATGTCAAACTGTTTGTTTAATGTCCAATTGGGTTGTATGTCAAGCTGTTTACATAATGTCCCATTGGGTTGTATGTCAAACTGTTTGCATACTGTCCCATTAGGTTGTATGTCAAGCTGTTTGTATAATGTCCCTTTGATTTGTATGTCAATCTGTTTGTATAATGTCCCATTGGGTTGTATGTCAATCTGTTTGTATAATGTCCCATTGGGTTGTATGTCAATCTGTTTGTATAATGTCCCATTGGGTTGTATGTCAATCTGTTTATATAATGTCCCATTGGGTTGTATGTCAAACTGTTTGTATAATGTCCCATTGGGTTGTATGTCAAGCTGTGTTTATAATGTCCCAATGGGTTGTATGTCAAACTGTTTATATAATGTCCCATTGGGTTGTATGTCAAACTGTTTATATAATGTCCCATTGGGTTGTATGTCAAACTGTTTATATAATGTCCCATTGGGTTGTATGTCAAACTGTTTATATAATGTCCCATTGGGTTGTATGTCAAACTGTTTATATAATGTCCCATTGGGTTGTGATTCAAACTGTTTCTTTAATATCCCATTGGGTTGTATGGCAAGCTGTGTGTATAATGTCCCATTGGGTTGTATGTCAAACTGTTTGTAAAATGTCCCGTTGGGTTGTATGTCAAACTGTTTGCATACTGTCCCATTAGGTTGTATGTCAGGCTGTTTGTATAATGTCCCATTGGGTTGTATGTCAATCTGTTTATATAGTGTCCCATTGGGTTGTATGTCAAACTGTTTGTATAGTGTTCCATTGGACTGTATGTCAAACTGTTTGTATTATGTCCCATTAGGTTGTATGTCAAGCTGTTTATATAATGTCCCATTGGGTTGTATGTCACACTGTTTGTATAATGCCCCATTGGGCTGTATGTCAAATTGTTTGTATAATGTCCCACTGGGTTGTATGTCAAACTGTTTGTATAATGTCCCATTTGGTTGTATGTTAATCTGTTTGTATAATGTCCCATTGAACTGTATATCAAACTGTTTGTATAATGTCACATTGGGTTGTATGTCAATCTGTTTGTATAATGTCCCATTGGATTGTATGTCAATCTGTTTGTATAATGTCCCATTGAGTTGTATGTCAAACTGTTTGTATAATGTCCCATTGGGTTGTATGTCAAACTGTTTGTATAATGTCCCATTGGGATGTATGTCAAACTGTTTGTATAATGTCCCCCTGGGTTGTATGTCAAACTGTTTGTATAATGTCCCATTGGGTTGTATGTCAATCTGGTTGTATAAGGTCTCATTGGACTGTATGTCAAACTGTTTGTATAATGTTCCATTGGGTTGTATGTCAAACTGTTTATATAATGTCCCATTGGGTTGTATGTCAAGCTGTTTGTATAATGTCCCATTGGGTTGTATGTCAAACTGTTTGTATAATTTCCCATTGGATTGCATGTTAAGCTGTTTGTATAATGTCCCATTGAGTTGTATGTCAATCTGTTTGTATAATTTCCCATTGGGTTATATGTCAATCTGTTTGTATAATGTCTCTTTGGGCTGTATGTCAAACTGTTTGTATAATATCACATTGGGTTGTATGTCAAGCTGTTTGTATAATGTCCCATTGGATTGTATGTACAATTTGAAGAAATTTGATGGACCTATGCAGGATTAATTAACATTTTTAGGGGTTCGGTTTTTTTTTAGTCACCCTGTAGATAAAATGAATTCTTTTGGCATAAAAGGTCCATTAATCATACGGTTTTAAAATTATATGTATCAAACATTAACAGGGCAACATCATCATCTGTTTGTGAAGTCTCTGCTGGAGTTCCCCAAATATCAATTTTAGGGCCTTTGCTATTTTTAATTTATATAAATGATATTGGAGAGAAACTCCTCTATCTCAGTAGACTCTTTGCAGATGATACTTCTTTAGGTTATTCAAGTCAAAATGTTGTTGAAATTGAAAATGTTATAAATCATGACTTGTGTGATCTAAATACCTGGTCCACATAATGGTTAAAGTCTTTTAATCCAGACAAAACTGAGATTATGTTATTTTCAAATACAGACGTTAGATGAAATTTTAATTTCTCATTTAATGGAAACAATATCCCTATAACAATGAGCCATAAACACTTGGGTGTAACCTTGTCAAGCGATGCTAAATGGAATAACCACATTGAAAATATAATCTTAAACGTATCAAGACATTTAGATATACGGCGAAAATTAAATTATAGGTTAAGTAGACAAAATCTAGAAAAACTGTTCTTACTATATATCCACCCAATTTTTGAATATGCCTGTGAAATATGGGATAATTGTGGAGTGTGTTATTCAACCAAACTTGAAAAATTGCAACTAGATGCTGCAAAGATTGTAACTGGATTACCAATTTTCACAAAAGAAGATAAATTGTACTCAGAAACAGGATGGACTACTCTCTCTAGTAGAAGGCATAATAGGAAACTCCAGTTATTTTATAATATAAAGAATGGACATGCACCAAATTATCTTAGAGAACTTATTCCTCCTACTGTACAAAGCACAACTATTTACCCCTTAAGAAACGGTTCGGATTTAATAATACCTTTTGTAGACTCTCGATTACAACTGAATCTTTTATTCCATCTACTGTTAAACTCTGGAACCGGCTAGATCAATTTGATCGTAATCTTGACACATTAACTAAATTCAAAAAAGCCATTCGAAAGGAACAGTCAGATAACACAAAGCGTATCCCGAAACATTTTTATTATGGTCCCAGAAAACTTAATATCATTTTTACTCAACTTCGTAACTCGTATTCCTTTCTAAAAGGTTAATATAGTAAATGATGCTGCTTGTTCCTGTGGAGCTCCACGGGAAGATGCATTCCATTATTTTTTTTACTTCTACTAACTATACTGAAATAAGACTTATTATGATGAACAATTTAAATTGGGTACAGACAAGCGATCTGAATCTACTAACCTGTGGGTCCGATGATTTAACATACGAAGAAAATATTAATATCTTCAAACACGTTTTCAATTTTATTAAAAAAGATTCCTTGTAGTATAATTACTCGATAAGTATCTACTCTCCAACCTCGCATCCATCCAACACAACCTTTTTATTAATTCGTTAATTATTTACAATATATTTCTATATGTATTATATGCATGCTCAGAATGATCATTATACTATGTGAATTTATTGTATTAAAGGGAGAAGACTTCATAAGTTGGTAAAACTTGTGTCCTATCCCTTTTGTTAATTTAACAAATAAAATCATCATAAACTAACGTGAGAATCGGGAAAGAGTTTGGATTAAAGAACTCCGTGTTTTACATCCGGACGGTATTAACAGAAAACAATAGGTTTTTATGTATATTTTCTTTCACAGTGTTTATAGTTAACGAATATTTTACTACTGTCACAAAGTTAAGGATTTGTGCTCACCACCTTTTATTGTACAATAATACCCCCAGCAAAGCTATTGTATATGCGGCCTCTAATATCACATACAGGCCGATAATACAGGCCGCTGTACTTTAATAATTTGACCCATTTTTGGGACAAGGTTGATATCGTTTACGTAATGCATTTCTCAGACGTCACACTTGTGCGAACAGTGGATTATTTTTAAGAATCTACAGTTTATTCTTTTGTTCTTGAATATATGAACTTTAACCTTTTCCTGTTTTAGGCTTAAAAACGCGTTTTACTTATTATTGGGCCTTCGTGTCTCGAACCACTGCCGGGCTTTTTCGACGAAGTCGTATGCGATCGCTTTTGACCTACTTTTGTTATGGACGCTGTTGCCTAGCAATTTCAAAGATGAAAATATTTTCTAACTTTTTGATTGGAGAATAATGCAAATTTGGTAGTAGTTCGGAGAACGGAGTTAAAATGCTTGCAGTGATTTTCCGACTGTGTTTTCTTGGGCCGAATATCGGCCCCAGTCCCAATGTGAACAAGTTTTATCCCCAATTTCATGGGGGGAAATTCCCAATAGCGTGGTGATAAAATTAATCGTAAAAACTGGTTAATAAAAACTTTTCAAATGACATTTTCACGCTTATGACCTGGTTTCTATTTGTTTTGATTAACCAAGCGTAATACTATGCACAAGATACAGGGAACCACGTACAGTATATTGGGTCGCTTGATTTGTTTACCGGACTGCGATAAAACTTCAGAAAACGAAAGCGGAAATCTGTAGTATTTGGAATAAATGTTTATTTAAATAAATTTAATATAAAATTTTAATAAAAAAACAGTAAATATGTCATGTGATTTGCTAAAAATAAAAATGTCACGATGTTGCATAATTTGTTAAGAAATTGACCAGTAATGATGGAAGCAAGTAGCCTACATGTAACTTGAATTAAAAAAAAGTTTTTACTTCCCCCAGGAGAAAAATGAGGTTGATGACGTTAATAAAGCTAGTGAAACTGTTTGTGCTTTGAGGTGAGTCCGACTCACTATACTACTGTACCGGTGATGTCGTCTATCTAATTCCATTAAAAAAAAAACAATTCCAGGTATTTCAATACTCAATAGATGTTGTTGCAGTTAATTATGCTGTTTTTGCAATTAGTGTATAATTAATTATTATCTGTGATGTACCTGTATTTTATGTCAAATATTGCAGAAAAAGGGGAAAATATTTGAGTGAAGTAAGTTATTAATAAAAATTAGAAATTGGAATGAAACATTTTTTTCATATGGAGTGAAATCAAGTATGACATAAATAGTAAAATATCTTTTGAAAAAAACCATGAATCATAAGAATTTCATTACACAATGAAGAGTAACAAACATAAGCTAAGACATGCTTGTTTATTATTTCATGTAGTTTAAAAATAAATAATAAGTTCTATGGATGTTGAAATATAAATGTATTGATAGAGATATCACTTATTCATGTAGATTCAATATTTTATTAAAGTCTCACCACATGTAATACATATAATACACAATCATCACAATATATACATTGCATAAAACAAAAGTTTTATAGATAAAATACAAGTGCCATTCTATAAAGAATTATGAGAGACTATATAAATTTCAATAAATTAAAACTTTAAATCATGTCTAAAACATTTCAGTTCAATAAAAAGTTAACTATCCATCAAGAATATAAAAAACTATTTCTTCTACTTAAAATATTAAAGCAGGTCTTGGCAACAATTAGGTCTCTACTACAAGGTCGGATTCACAAACTCAAAAATTGTGTTAATAGTCGACCTAAGTCTATATTTAAAGACCAAGAAGCTGTTAAGTGTCTTTCCTCTCTTCATGGCAAATATGTTATCGTTCCTGTAACAAGGCTTCCAACAATATCGTGTTTGTATGTAAATCATATTACTTCGAATGTCTAATCAAGGAATTAGGCATAAATAACAACACCTCTAGTAAACTTCGTTCGACAAAGATGAAATCCTAGCTAACGACAGATCATTCATGGCCTCTTTAAACATTCCCTCTGGTAAAGAGTCTGAGGATTTACCCTATTTATATTGGATACCTAAACTCCATAAGACACCATGCAAAGAAAGGTACATAGCGGGATCATCAACTTGTTCGACGAAAGAATTGTCTATTCACCTGACAATGATTATGTCTGCAGTAAAAGAGGGACAACAGAAATATTGTGGAACTGTTTACTCGGGTAGTGGCATAAATCACATGTGGATTTTGAAAAACTCTAAAGATCTTTTGGATAAACTTAAATCAAGATCTTTCTCTCAGGTATCCTCCATCAAAACTTTTGATTTTTCAACTCTATATACCACCCTACCGCATGACAAATTAAAAACCCGCTTAAAAGAAACAATTCACAAAGCTTTCAGTCATAGAAACTATGGCTCAAAATGTGTTGTGTTTAATAATCTTTCACGCAAATCTGCATATAAAGGGCAGTATAATAAAACATGTTTCTCATCTTCTATCTGTTCATGCCATATAAAGCATTCTCGTTCATTTACATTCTTGTTTGCATAACGACCTGTTTCTATTCGTAGAGGAGCCACACCACACCTAAATTTAGCAAAGGCACTTCTGTATCGACTTGGAATGTTCTTACTTAAATACATCTCTGTTTCAAAAACATCTTTAAACAATTTATAAGTTCGTAATTTACTTCCGACTTTTTGTGAAAACATTCTATTTTGCCAGTTTACTTTATATTTATCAAATAAAAAATCTTCTAACTGTGTTATAACATTTTTATGCAAAATATTCTCTAAATCAGTATATAGTTCCAAATTGCATTCTCTAAATTTTGTCATAATTCTGAAACACCAATTTTCCTTTTTATTAACAGCATTTTTAAAAACCCATCGAAATACTTTGTAATGTATGTATCTGTATGTTTTTTTTTATTAGAATAAAAATGATAAATTAATATATATTAGTTCTTCATTCTCTAATCAGGGTTTACCTGCAGTTACTAGTAATGAGTTTTTTGTTTATACACCCTAAGCCCCAATGTTTGCACATTGTTTATACAATAATTACAGCTATTCCCACTTGAAATTTGAGATTTCTTTAATGAACTTAAAAAAAAGTGGGATTAGGTGGAGTCAACCCTACCGGTCACCGACACTAAGTACTGATACACCATGCCCAGAAGCTGAACGCCTTGTTACCACTGCGAATGTCACTTCAAAAACAACCAATTCAAATTCTTTATTACCTAACACAGCTTCAAATGACATCCAACAACATGTAAATAGTGCAAATAGTGGTGATGTTGATATTCGCAATCTGACTATCACTCTGATTTGGACAGTTGTGCTCCAGAGGTCATGGTACCAGATGCCAGGGTGTTCAGTTCAATGACAAATGAACAAAAATACCCATGGCTATATGACAGTGTGGTACACCAAGGGTATTTAAGTAAGTTTTGTGAACTGTTTTGTGGACATTCTTCCTCATCACAAGAAATTGTTACTGTTGGCATAACCTTGGTACAGTATGATTGCTATTCTATTACTGGACCTCCAAACTAATAAATGTATTGCTCTCCCCATCTTTTCCCAATTCACATCATTTACGCGCTAATTTCCCCAATTATAAGGGACCGGACCCCAGATACAAATGAGTAGAAAAATCACTGACATGTAATAATCATGTCGGATTTAAAGCACTGTGTACTAAGCAAGTCGGATTTAAGGCACTTGTAATAAGCAAGTCATTTAGTAGTTTGCTGATTGGTTGCGTCCGACGTCCTACGCCTCGCACAGAAAAGGGAGTTCGAGTATAACTGATAATATGATTACTTTTAATGGTATATCTGTATACAATATATTAAACTTTAAATTTAAGCGATATTCTCTTTAACCAAAGTATTATATGTCGTAAAGTTTTATTTTATGTATTATGTAATCTTCAGGTGAGCGACTGGGGGTATTAAATTCTGAGAAAGTGCCATTTCATCTATTACATATTAAGAAGTTATTGTTGAAGCCATGATTTTTTTTAGATTTTACCACGCTTTCAGCTTTATTTAGAGACGATATAAATCATACATATAATAAAAGCTTTTATTATATGTATGATATATATCGACCTTAAATAAAGCTTTGAATTGAAATTGAATTGAATTAAACTACTCATGCTTTTGTTATATGTATGATTTATATCGACTCTAAATAAAACTTTGAATTGAAATTAAATTGAATTAAACTACTGGGCCAATCATGGATTCAAGCTTTGCTAAAATAATCCTTTGGTGATCCCCTTTCAAAATTTTGTCTGGCAGCGGCCCGTCCTCGGGTCAAGATCAGTGGACGCTGTTACTATTTATTAACGATTCCTTGCACATTAAGTAGGATGCGAGGTTTTACATGTCTTATCAAAAATCCTATAAAACCAATATGTTTAGGTTATTTCAGTGAAATACTGTTCGTAGAAGAATATAATATTTGTGCTTCGTCGTACATCTTTTTTTTAAGATAGTTCTTGTCAAAGTCTATTTTGACTTTCAAAACTTCCATCTAACCACTCGGCTACTGTGACCACACTACTATACGCTATGATTAGTATATTTGATCCTTAATAGTAAGCTTTGTAAAAAAAATATCAACAATTTGTTTAAAAAAGCAATATACAAGACACGATACAAGTATTTCAGATCTGGCATAATTTATGTTCGGAACTGACGAGTATGTGAACTTTTAAAATGTATTCTTGCAATACAAAAACAACTACGAACCGACCGCAAGTAATAACAAATCAGACAGACCACAGGTGAAGATTTTGGACACTTGAAAGACCTTGAAATATCTAAATATAAACGAGAATCGAAAGCACGTTGACCGATAACAATTTGTCGTTTTATTTTTGTTAATTGTTGTCTTATTTAGCTTTCTAAACATTAAAAGTGTAAAAACATATGCCATACCATATATATTTTCAACAACACTATCATTGTACAAGTTAGATACATTATTATTGAAACGAAAGAATTTGTCCGTATTGGATATAACGGGTTTCTTTTTCCGTATTCGTACTCAGGTGACGGCCTTGGTGCTACGCACCTCGGTCCTCACCTGAGTACTCATGCGGAAAAAGAAACCCGTTATATCCAATACGGGCCGCTTCTTTTGTTTCAATAGTACTGTATCCTATACTTAACGATAATCTTAAAACATTCTCAAATGCGTCACACTGTACCAGGTGACAATTATACCATCCTATCTTTACAGTGAAATGAGGGAGTTTACGATTTTTAATACGTTACACTTTTGTTTTTAACGGAATTGGAAATATTTCTTCTTTTTTCTTAAATAATAAAAATAAAAACAGATACATGCATATATACAGACAGACAGACAGATTGATATTGATTTAGGCAACGTAAAAATGCACAGAAAAAGGACATACAATTTGACATTCAGATAAATATGCTCGTTAAATGGCGATATAGCAGTAATTGAATGGACTTTTAAGAATCATGTTGTTAATACATTTTGATATAGCCTCGTGCAATTTACCTGTCGGTGTCGTTGTAGACCGTAGTCGTAGATAGTTATTGAAAATGTATATTTGTCCTATTGTATACGATTCACTGGTTCACTGTCCATGGGGTGAGGCTCATTGAGAGGGAATCGCTCGTAAGGTTCGCCATTTACATATAATTTAAAAGGTTTATCCGAGATTACTATATAAAATAACCACATGTCAGTAAAATGTAAAGCATGCTCAAATATTGTAATATAAATTTACCTACGAATTTGTCTGTTTTCACACAAAAAATAGAAAAACTTTTAATATAATCCTATATTTAGTGTATGTATATCCAACTATATAAGAAAAATCCATTATAATCCCACAAGTAGTGATATTTTCATTGTTGAAAGTAGTGATATTTTCATTGCTTACAATCGTACGCACGGGTTCACTCTATTCAAACGTAATATGTATATTATTGTTATGATAAATTGAAGTAGTGTACATTGTGTTCTACTTGATTCGTTGTTTTATCAACATATATGTAAATTCGCCCCTGTTACGTACTTAGCTGTTGCTGAATGTATTTGAAATAAACAGTTGAAACAAATATTTGATCATACACCAGTTTTGCTCGGATTCCATTTCTTTGTAGAGCTTTCAGTTCCGGCAAGAGAGCTTAAGTCGAGTGTTTATTTCAGTGGGGTATTCTTGATGCACCGACAAGTGTGGTTTTCCTTTAAGTTCTTCGGGAACTCGTTTAAATACTTTTTCGTGATCAATGTTGTTAGTGAAACGTGCAATAATACTTAGTTATTTTCCGTCTGTTCTTTTACGTAACCTGTGTACATTTTGGAAGTTTATTTGTTATTCCAAGTTCATGTGTTTTGATTTGATTTGATATATAATACACATTGTTGATCACTTTGAGGCATATTATAAACCATTCCCTGTGGGAGAGGTGATGGGGGTAATAGCAGGCTGGTTTGTTGACATACTGTGCTTAGTACAAGTGTACTCTGTGTCGTGTATGGTGGTAATGTGGAATAGTTATGTCCAGAAATAATAGACACATTACTGGGCGGATGCTGAGATAGTACCGGTGGAACTGATAAAGCTATGTGATTAATATATAAAGATTCATGTGCTTGGACTAAAACTTGCGATGTATCTTGTTTTGTTGACGTCGCTATTTTTGTAGACGGGGTGAGACCCGTCTTACTACAGTTTCTACTTCGTTTTGTGCTTGTTTTTCCCCATCTATTATTATCACATTGACATACCATAACATACTTTTAACAAATGAATCTATTATTATTACATTGACATACCAGGACATACTTTTAACAAATGAACCCAAATTCAAGCAGCCGCTTTCATGCAATACACTTATAACAAATTTTTCATCGGAACAATTGATAAAACTTGTTCATTCCGCCATGTTCGATTGATTACTGATTAGAAATACTATATTCGAGCGTTAACTACATACATTAATATAGTGATAGCATCTAAAATTCATTAAAATAAACATGCACGTTCTCTTCAATCATGTCTGATTACAGGGTCAACTTTATACACGTGCTATCAGTTCAGACTATCTTCGGCTTTGTTGGCGGGGTTTAATTAGGCACAATGGTGACAACAAATACCCGTTACTGGCCATCTTTATTTTGTAATTAAGTAGCGTTATACCTATATTTGTCTAACAAAAATTGTTAATCATAATGTTTTATTATCTACAAAAATTGTCTGAAACGAAAATTATTATTTTGACTGCTTGTGTCACATTTAAATAACAGAATTGTTTTTAATCTAATATACCGTTACTTTTTTACTCTATAATGATTTTATTGTCAATATATATATACAAATGGATTGGAAACAAGTTTTTATAACTTACTAGTCCCTCTCCATACAAATACATTGATAACATAAATAAAATAAATCAAATGACAGCAAATGTACAAGTTATATCAATTATAATTAATAAACTAAGCGAAAGTTTGTCGTAAACTAAGTGTACATATTAAATATTGTTTTAATATTTAACAGAAGAAAATAGAGGGAAAAAGTGGTAAATCTTATAAAATTTAGATAATATCACGGTTGGGGATAATTATTATTTAATACATGAAATATTCGATTCCAACGAAAAAAAATAGTTCAGTCCATTATTTTCCCATGTATGATTTATAGATTGTATAATTTAATTTGTATTATTCAAACCTACCTTTCTCTATTTAAATTTGTATAATGCCTAATAGTAACTGTATGAAATTCTAAAACAAATGTTTAAATATTGCTTTTAATACAAGGAAGTTCAAGAATAAACCAATCATAGGTATGCACTTCTATGTGCATTTATTGAATATTTAAATTGATCATATAGATGGTATAGGATAAACAGCATATTATATTGTCATAAAAGAAATACGATATGCTATCAAGGGTGACTGTGCAGAAAAGAAATCATTGTTAAAAGTGGATTACTTTTAAATAATAATTGTGATAGACGATGTCATCAATGAACAAGCAAGCTTTGTACCATTGATGTTGTAAACAGTACTGAAAAAACTAATTGTGGCTGACAAAATGACATTCATTATTTAACATTTTGAGTCTTTATTGAGAAAGTGAGACTCTCGATTTTACGACTTCGATAATACAGATAATAAATGGAGTAACATTTATCGATTTAGAAAAAAAAGAAACAAAGCATCCAATCCATGAAGGTCTTTAGAAATAGGACTTGGAGGGGTTATTAACCCCATCCCCACACCCCTGAAGGAGACGTTTGCTGGTTGTGTGGGGGTACGAATCAAATACACAACTCATGACGTAGATCAATGCCTTATCTTGGGAGAATATCGCACTCCTTGCATGTAATATATAGTAGCTCCAAAATGAGTAAGTGTAGCTTGTTAGTAGAGGTCGTTGATGGTCCGTTACAAGGCGAAATTTATTCACCATATTCATTATAATATCCTCTTTCCCTGTTGGAATCTAAATTCATTGTTTGTAAATTTCTTCTCGTCATAAATATATCTAATAATACTCCTCACTCGATGTTAAACAACGATACATCTAACAAATATACATTCAAGATACATGAAACATTACTAATTTAGAGCACTGGATGTGCATTTCAGAACTGCCAAATCACAAATAGCTAGATTATTAAGCATTATGGAGTAGTGTAGACGAAACTCAGTGTCTCAGTAGGTACAATTTCTCAAATTAAATATTTGTACCAATCAATAAAAATTAGTAGGCCACCCTACCATTATTTCTGTACTGTTTGTTTTAACATCGTCGTAAATATTTCTGAGAAAAGACTGCTTTACTGTATTTCTTCCCATAGAGTTTTTTGCTATACCTTATCATTTTTTCTCTATATAAATGTATTAGCAATAAAAAATCAACATTTTTACTGTTTTTAAAAAAATCTCTAAATCCTTGAATCAGCGATCTGTTGGCCGTCAACAGTTTTCGGTCTGTTGGACCGGGTCCGATCTGTTGACCGCTTGTCCTACTTTTATTGGTTACTTAAAATAGCTACATGCATATGTCACGTGATTCACTGTCGTCTGTGTAACGTTTACTAAAAACAAAAATGGCGACATCCAGGTTCGCCGATCTGTCTGAAGATGAAATGGAGGAGATTTTAAACGAAACCGATAAAAAGAGATGAGAAAAAGAGTCAAACACCGTCAAAGGTGCGAGATCTTTTAATTGTAGAATTTGTCACAAGTTGTTAACTTTAATATGCAACAGGCACGGCCATGAATGCTCGCGAATCTGAAAATTATCTGCCAATTTCACGCTCATCCAGTGCATCAAAATAGTGTCGAGATTTTATGGGCCGAGATATATCGGGGACGACTTTTTTTAGGGTCGGATCTAGTCTCATTCAATCAAACTCTCGTTGTTCCTTACGAGTTCTCAAAAGTTAACTTCCACGCAGATTTTATTTTTCTTGTCAGTATGTCAGAAGAGATTTAATAAAAGCCATGTCAGCTAGTCACTCATAGAAATATATCTGGCAAACAGGTATGGTGTATATTGAAAATGAAACAAACAGAACATTTCATAATTTTAATGGTTAATAAATTTGTGATGTAGACAAGAAAAAGAACACTAAAACAGACTTATTAATGAATTATATACTATAGCAAAAGGAATGCTATTGGAATGGCAGAAATGCAGGATACAAATTCAAAAATAATTTATAAGCTGGTCGCAATAGGCCAGTAAAACTAAAAACAGGAAAAGAAATTAAAATAGAAAGCATTAAATATGATAAGGTATAACAAATCAGTTACAGACTGGCTCCTCGAACAACAGCTGTTGTCCTCGGACCCAGTCAATAACTGTACTGTTAAACGATGTGTTTGCTGTGGTCATCTTTGATTTCAGATCGGTTACAAAAAACTTAAGATCAGTAGAGAACCACCCTATAGTACCATTTAAACATACTTTTTTTACATGTGTGATACAGTTTACCAAAAACAAGCTGTTTCCATAATGTCCCATTGGGTTGTATGCAAATCTGTTTGTATAATGTCCCATTGGGTTGTATGTCAATCTGTTTGTATAATGTCCCATTGGGTTGTATGTCAAACTAAGTGTATAATGTCCCATTGGGTTGTATGTCAAAGTAAGTGTATAATGTCCCATTGGGTTGTATGTCAAACTGTTTGTATAATGTCCCATTGGGTTGTATGTCAAACTGTTTCCATAATGTCCCATTGGGTTGTATGTCAAACTGTTTGTATAATGTCCCATTGGGTTGTATGTCAAACTAAGGGTATAATGTCCCATTGGGTTGTATGTCAAACTGTTTGTATAATGTCCCATTGGGTTGTATGCCAAACTAACTGTATAATGTCCCATTGGATTGTATGTCAATCTGTTTGTATAATGTCCCATTGGGTTGTATGTCAAACTGTTTGTATAATGTCCCATTGGGTTGTATGTCAAACTGTTTGTATAATGTCCCATTGGGTTGTATGTCAAACTAAGTGTATAATGTCCCATTGGGTGTATGTCAAACTGTTTGTATAATGTCCCATTGGGTTGTATGTCAAACTGTTTCCATAATGTCCCATTGGGTTGTATGTCAAACTGTTTGTATAATGTACCATTGGGTTGTATGTCAAACTAAGTGTATAATGTCCCATTGGGTTGTATGTCAAACTGTTTCCATAATGTCCCATTTGGTTGTATGTCAAACTGTTTGTATAATGTCCCATTGGGTTGTATGTCAAACTGTTTGTATAATGTCCCATTGGGTTGTATGTCAAACTAAGTGTATAATGTCCCATTGGGTTGTATGTCAAACTGTTTGTATAATGTCCCATTGGGTTGTATGTCAAACTGTTTCCATAATGTCCCATTGGGTTGTATGTCAAACTGTTTGTATAATGTACCATTGGGTTGTATGTCAAACTAAGTGTATAATGTACCATTGGGTTGTATGTCAAACTGTTTGCATAATGTCTCATTGGGTTGTATGTCAAACTGTTTGTATAATGTCCCATTGGTTTGTATGTCAAACTGTTTGGATAATGTTCCATTGGGTTGTATGTCAAACTGTTTGTATAATGTCCCACTGGGTTGTAAGTCAAACTGTTTGTATTATATCCCATTGGGTTGTATGTAAAACTGTTTGTATAATGTCCCATTGGGTTGTATGTCAAACTGTTTGTATAATGTCTCACTGGGTAGTATGTCAAACTGTTTGTATAATGTCCCATTGGGTTGTATGCCAATCTGTTTGTATAATGTCCCATTGGACTGTATGTCAAACTGTTTATATAATGTCCCATTGGTTTGTATGTCAAACTGTTTCTATGATGTCCCATTGGGTTGTATGTCAAACTGTTTATATAATGTCCCATTGGGTTGTATGTCAAGCTGTTTGTATAATGTCCCATTGGGTTGTATGTCAAGCTGTTTGTATAATGTCCCATTGGGTTGTATGTCAAACTGTTTGTATAATTTCCCATTGGATTGCATGTTAAGCTGTTTGTATAATTTCCCATTGGGTTGTATGTCAATCTGTTTGTAAAATGTCCCATTGGATTGTATGTCAAACTGTTTGTATAATTTCCCAATGAGTTGTATGTCAAATTGTTTGTATTATTTCCCATTGGATTGTATGTCAAGCTGTTTGTATAATGTCCCATTGAGTTGTATGTCAAATTGTTGTATAATGTCCCATTGGGTTGTATGTCAATATGTTTGTATAATGTCCCATTGGGTTGTATGTCAATCTGTTTGCATAATGTCCCATTGGTTTGTATGTCAATCTGTTTGTATAATGTCCCATTGGGTTGTATGTCAATCTGTTTGTATAATGTCCCATTCGGTTGTATGTCAATCTGTTTGTATAATGTCCCATTGGGTTGTATGTCAATCTGTTTGTATAATGTCCCATTGGGTTGTATGTCAATCTGTTTGTATAATGTCCCATTGGGTTGTATGTCAATCTGTTTGTATAATGTCCTTTTGGGTTGTATGTCAAACTGTTTGTATAATGTCCCATTGGGTTGTATGTCAAACTGTTTGCATAATGTCCCATTGGGTTGTATGTCAAACTGTTTGTATTATGTCCCATTAGTTTGTATGTCAAGCTGTTTATATAATGTCCCATTGGGTTGTATGTCAAACTGTTTGTATAATGTCCCATTGGGTTGTATGTCAAACTGTTTGTATAATGTCCCATTAGTTTGTATGTCAAGCTGTTTATATAATGTCCCATTGGGTTGTATGTCAAACTGTTTGTATAATGTCCCATTGGGTTGTATGTCAAACTGTTTGTATAATGTCCCATTGGTTTGTATATAAAACTGTGTGTATAATGTCCTATTGGGTTGTATGTTAAACTGTTTGTATAATGTCCTATTGGGTTGTATGTCAAGCTGTTTATATAATGTCCCATTGGGTTGTATGTCAAGCTATTTATATAATGTCCCATTGGATTGTATGTCAAACTGTTTGTATAATGTTCCATTGGACTGTATGTCAAACTGTTTATATAATGTCCCATTGGGTTGTATGTCAAACTGTTTGTATAATGTCCCATTGGGTTGTATGTCAAACTAAGTGTATAATGTCCCATTGGGTTGTATGTCAATCTGTTTGTATAATGTCCCAATGGGTTGTATGTCAATCTGTTTGTATAATGTCCCATTGGGTTGTATGTCAAACTGTTTTTATAATGTCCCATTGGGTTGTTTGTCAAACAAAGTGTATAATGTCCCATTGGGTTGTATGTCAAATTGTTTGTATAATGTCCCATTGGGTTGTATGTCAAACTGTTTGTATAATGTACCATTGGGTTGTATGTCAAACTAAGTGTATAATGTCCCCTTGGGTTGTATGTCAAACTGTTTGTATAATGTCCCATTGGGTTGTATGTCAAACTGTTTGTATAATGTCCCATTGGGTTGTATGTCAAACTGTTTGGATAATGTCCCATTGGGTTGTATGTCAAACTGTTTGTATAATGTCCCACTGGGTTGTATGTCAAACTGTTTGTATTATGTCCCATTGGGTTGTATGTAAAACTGTTTGTATAATGTCCCATTGGGTTGTATGTCAAACTGTTTGTATAATGTCTCACTGGGTTGTATGTCAAACTGTTTGTATAATGTCCCATTGGGTTGTATGTCAATCTGTTTGTATAAGGTCCCATTGGACTGTATGTCAAACTGTTTTTATAATGTCCCATAGGTTTGTATGTCAAACTGTTTCTATGATGTCCCATTGGTTTGTATGTCAAACTGTTTCTATGATGTCCCATTGGGTTGTATGTCAAGCTGTTTGTATAATGTCCCATTGGGTTGTATGTCAAACTGTTTGTATAATTTCCCATTGGATTGCATGTTAAGCTGTTTGTATAATGTCCCATTGAGTTGTATGTCAATCTGTTTGTATAATTTCCCATTGGGTTGTATGTCAATCTGTTTGTAAAATGTCTCATTGGGCTGTATGTCAAACTGTTTCTATAATATCCCATTGGGTTGTATGTCAAGCTGTTTGTATAATGTCCCATTGGATTGTATGTCAAACTGTTTGTATAATTTCCCAATGAGTTGTATGTCAAACTGTTTGTATTATTTCCCATTGGATTGTATGTCAAGCTGTTTGTATAATTTCCCATTGAGTTGTATGTCAAACTGTTTGTATAATGTCCCACTGTGTTGTATGTCAAACTGTTTGTATAATGTCCCATTGTGTTGTATGTCAAACTGTTTGTATAATTTCCCATTGGGTTGTATGTCAAACTGTTTGTATAGTTTCCCATTGGGTTGTATGCCAAACTGTTTGTATAATGTCCCATTGGATTGTATGTCAAACTGTTTGTATAATTTCCCAATGGGTTGTATGTCAAATTGTTTGTATTATTTCCCATTGGATTGTATGTCAAGCTGTTTCTATAATGTCCCATTGAGTTGTATGTCAAACTGTTGTATAATGTCCCATTGGGTTGTATGTCAATATGTTTGTATAATGTCCCATTGGGTTGTATATCAATCTGTTTGTATAATGTCCCATTGGGTTGTATGTCAATCTGTTTGTATAATGTCCCATTCGGTTGTATGTCAATCTGTTTGTATAATGTCCCATTGGGTTGTATGTCAATCTGTTTGTATAATGTCCCATTGGGTTGTATGTCAATCTGTTTGTATAATGTCCCATTGGGTTGTATGTCAATCTGTTTGTATAATGTCCTATTGGGTTGTATGTCAAACTGTTTGTATAATGTCCCATTGGGTTGTTTGTCACACTGTTTGCATAATGTCCCATTGGGTTGTATGTCAAACTGTTTGTATTATGTCCCATTAGTTTGTATGTCAAGCTGTTTATATAATGTCCCATTGGGTTGTATGTCACACTGTTTGTATAATGTTCCATTGGGTTGTATGTCAAACTGTTTGTATAATGTCCCATTGGTTTGTATGTCAAACTGTTTCTATAATGTCCCATTGGGATGTATGTCAAATTGTTTATATAATGCCCCATTGGGTTGCATGGCAAACTGTTTGTATACTGTCCAATTGGGTTGTATGTAAAACTGTTTGTATAATGTCCTATTGGGTTGTATGTTAAACTGTTTGTATAATGTACTATTGGGTTGTATGTCAAGCTGTTTATATAATGTCCCATTGGGTTGTATGTCAAGCTGTTTATATAATGCCCCATTGGTTTGTATGTCAAACTGTTTGTATAATGTTCCATTGGACTGTATATCAAACTGTTTATATAATGTCCCATTGGGTTGTATGTCAAACTGTTTGTATAATGTCCCATTGGGTTCTATGTCAAACTGTTTGTATCATGTCCCATTGGGTTGTATGTCAAACTAAGGGTATAATTTCCCATTGGGTTGTGTGTCAAACTCTTTGTATAATGTCCCATTGGCTTGTATGTCAAACTAAGTGTATAATGTCCCATTGGGTTGTATGTCAAACTGATTGTATAATGTCCCATTGGGTTGTATGTCAAACTGTTTGTATAATGTCCCATTGGGTTGTATGTCAAACTGAGTGTATAATGTCCCATTGGGTTGTATGTCAAACTGTTTATATAATGTCCCATTGGGTTGTATGTCAAACTGTTTCCATAATGTCCCATTGGGTTGTATGTCAAACTGTTTGTATAATGTACTATTGGGCTGTATGTCAAACTAAGTGTATAATGTCCCCTTGGGTTGTATGTCAAACTGTTTGTATAATGTCCCATTGGGTTGTATGTCAAAACTGTTTGTATAATGTCCCATTGGGTTGTATGTCAAACTATTTGGATAATGTTCCATTGGGTTGTATGTCAAACTGTTTGTATAATGTCCCACTGGGTTGTATGTCAAACTGTTTGTATTATGTCCCATTGGGTTGTATGTAAAACTGTTTGTATAATGTCCCATTGGGTTGTATGTCAAACTGTTTGTATAATGTCTCAATGGGTTGTATGTCAAACTGTTTGTATAATGTCCCATTGGGTTGTATGTCAATATGTTTGTATAAGGTCCCATTGGACTGTATGTCAAACTGTTTATTTAATGTCCCATTGGTTTGTATGTCAAACTGTTTCTATGATGTCCCATTGGTTTGTATGTCAAACTGTTTCTACGATGTCCCATTGGGTTGTATGTCAAGCTGTTTGTATAATGTCCCATTGGGTTGTATGTCAAGCTGTTTGTATAATGTCCCATTGGGATGTATGTCAAATTGTTTGTATAATTTCCCATTGGATTGCATGTTAAGCTGTTTGTATAATGTCCCATTGAGTTGTATGTCAATCTGTTTGTATAATTTCCCATTGGGTTGTATGTCAATCTGTTTGTAAAATGTCTCATTGGGCTGTATGTCAAAATGTTTGTATAATATCCCATTGGGTTGTATGTCAAGCTGTTTGTATAATGTCCCATTGGATGGTATGTCAAACTGTTTGTATAATTTCCCAATGAGTTGTATGTCAAACTGTTTGTATTATTTCCCATTGGATTGTATGTCAAGCTGTTTGTATAATGTCCCATTGGGTTGTATGTCAAGCTGTTTGTATAATGTCCCATTGGGTTGTATGTCAAACTGTTTGCATAATTTCCCATTGGATTGCATGTTAAGCTGTTTGTATAATGTCCCATTGAGTTGTATGTCAATCTGTTTGTATAATTTCCCATTGAGTTGTATGTCAAACTGTTTGTATAATATCCCACTGTGTTGTATGTCTAACTGTTTGTATAATGTCCCATTGAGTTGTATGTCAAACTGTTTGTATAATATCCCATTGGGTTGTATGTCAAACTGTTTGTATAGTTTCCCATTGGGTTGTATGTCAAGCTATTTGTATAATGTCCCATTGAGTTGTATGTCAAACTGTTTGTATAATGTCCCATTGGGTTGTATGTCAATATGTTTGTATAATGTCCCATTGGGTTGTTTGTCAATCTGTTTGTATAATGTCCCATTGGGTTGTATGTCCATCTGTTTGTATAATATCCCATTGGGTTGTATGTCAATCTGTTTGTATAATTTTCCATTGGGTTGTATGTCAATCTGTTTGTATAATGTCCCATTGGGTTGTATGTCAATCTGTTTGTATATTGTCCCATTGGGTTGTATATCAATCTGTTTGTATAATGTCCCATTGGGTTGTATGTCAATCTGTTTTTATAATGTCCTATTGGGTTGTATGTGAAACTGTTTGTATAATGTCCCATTGGGTTGTATGTCAAACTGTTTGCATAATGTCCCATTGGGCTGTATGTCAAACTGATTGTATTATGTCCCATTAGTTTGTATGTCAAGCTGTTTATATAATGTCCCATTGGGTTGTATGTCACACTGTTTGTATAATGTCCCATTGGGTTGTATGTCAAACTATTTGTATAATGTCCCATTGGTTTGTATGTCAAACTGTTTCTATAATGTCCCATTGGGATGTATGTCAAATTGTTTATATAATGTCCCATTGGGTTGTATGTCAAGCTGTTTGTTTACTGTCCAATTGGGTTATATGTAAAACCGTGTGTATAATGTCCTATTGGGTTGTATGTTAAACTGTTTGTATAATGTCCTATTGGGTTGTATGTCAAGCTGTTTATATAATGTCCCATTGGGTTGTATGTCAAGCTGTTTATATAATGTCCCATTGGGTTGTATGTCAAACTGTTTGTATAATGTTCCATTGGACTGTATGTCAGACTGTTTATATAATGTCCCATTGGGTTGTATGTCAAACTGTTTGTATAATGTCCCATTGGGTTCTATGTCAAACTGTTTGTATCATGTCCCACTGAGTTGTATGTCAATCTGTTTGTATAATGTCCCATTGGGTTGTATGTCAAACTGTTTCTATAATGACCCATTGGGTTGTATGTCAAACTGTTTCTATAATGACCCATTGGGTTGTATGTCAAGCTGTTTGTATAATGTCCCATTGGACTGTATGTCAAACTGTTAGTGTAATGTCCCATAGGGTTGTATGTCAAACTTTTTGTATAATGTCCCATTGGGCTGTATGTCAAATTGTTTTTATAATGTCCCATTGGGTTGTATGTCAAACTGTTTGTATAATGTCCCATTGGGTTGTATGTCAAACTGTTTGTATAATGTACCATTGGGTTGTATGTCAAGCTGTTTTTATAATGTCCTATTCGGCTGTATGTCAAAATGTTTGTATAATGTCACACTAGGTTGTATGTCAAACTGTTTTTATAATGTACCATTGGGGTGTATGTCAAGATGTTGTATAATGTCCCATTGGGTTGTATGTCAAGCTGTGTGTATAATGTCCCATTGGGTTGTATGTCAAACTGTTTGTAAAATGTCCCATTGGACTGTATGTCGAACTGTTTGTATAATGTTCCATTGGGTGGTATGTCAAACTGTTTGTATAATGTCCCATTGGGTTGTATGTCAAACTGTTTGTATAATGTCGCATTGGGTTGTATGTCAACTGTTTGTATAATGCCCCATTGGGTTGTATGTCAAGCTGTTTTCATAATGTCCCATTGGGTTGTATGTCAAACTGTTTGCATAATGTCCCATTAGATTGTATGTCAAGCTGTTTGCATAATGCCCCATTGAGTTGTATGTCAAACTGTTTGTATTATGTCCCATTAGTTTGTATGTCAAGCTGTTTATATAATGTCCCATTGGGTTGTATGTCACACTGTTTGTATAATGTCCCATTGGGTTGTATGTCAAACTGTTTGTATAATGTCCCATTGGTTTGTATGTCAAACTGTTTCTATAATGTCCCATTGGGATGTATGTCAAATTGTTTATATAATGTCCCATTGGGTTGTATGTCAAACTGTTTGTATACTGTCCAATTGGGTTGTATGTAAAACCGTGTGTATAATGTCCTATTGGGTTGTATTTTAAACTGTTTGTATAATGTCCTATTGGGTTGTATGTCAAACTGTTTGCATAATGTCCCATTGGACTGTATGTCAAACTGTTTGTATTATGTCCCATTAGTTTGTATGTCAAGCTGTTTATATAATGTCCCATTGGGTTGTATGTCACACTGTTTGTATAATGTCCCATTGGGTTGTATGTCAAACTGTTTGTATAATGTCCCATAGGTTTGTATGTCAAACTGTTTCTATAATGTCCCTTTGGGATGTATGTCAAATTATTTACATAATGTCCCATTGGATTGTATGTCAAACTGTTTGTATACTGTCCAATTGGGTTGTATGTAAAACCGTGTGTATAATGTCCTATTGGGTTGTATGTTAAACTGTTTGTATAATGTCCTATTGGGTTGTATGTCAAGCTGTTTATATAATGTCCCATTGGGTTGTATGTCAAACTGTTTGTATAATGTACCATTGGGTTGTATGTCAAGCTGTTTTTATAATGTCCTATTCGGCTGTATGTCAAAATGTTTGTATAATGTCACACTAGGTTGTATGTCAAACTGTTTTTATAATGTACCATTGGGGTGTATGTCAAGATTTTGTATGATGTCCCATTGGGTTGTATGTCAAACTGTTTGTATAATGTTCCATTGGCCGGTATGTCAAACTGTTTGTATAATGTCCCATTGGGCTGTATGTCAAACTGTTTGTATAATGTACCATTGGGTTGTATGTCAAGCTGTTTGTATAATGTTTCATTGGGTTGTATGTCAAAAGTTTGTATAATGTCCCATTGGGTTGTATGTCAAACTGTTTATATAATGTCCCATTGGGTTGTATGTCAAGCTGTGTGTATAATGTCCCATTGTGTTGTATGTTAAGCTGTTTGTATAATGTCCTATTGGGTTGTATGTCAAACTGCTTGTATAATGTCCCATTGGGTTGTATGTCAAGCTGTTTCTATAATATCCCATTGGGTTGTATGTCAAACTGTTTATATAATGTCCCATTGGGTTGTATGTCAAACTGTTTCTATTATGTCCCATTGGGTTGTTTGTCAAACTGTTTATATAATGTCCCATTGGGTTGTAATTCAAACTGTTTCTATAATGTCCCATTGGGTTGTATGTCAAACTGTTTGTATAATGTCCCATTGGGTTGTATGTCAAACTTTTTGTATAATGTCGCATTGGGTTGTATGTCAACTGTTTGTATAATGCCCCATTGGGTTGTATGTCAAACTGTTTGTATAATGCCCCATTGGGTTGTATGTCAAGCTGTTTTCATAATGTCCCATTGGGTTGTATGTCAAACTGTTTGCATAATGTCCCATTAGGTTGTATGTCAAGCTGTTTGCATAATGCCCCATTGAGTTGTATGTCAAACTGTTTGTATAATGTTCCATTGGGTTGTATGTCAAACTGTTTGCATAATGTCCCATTGGGTTGTATGTCAAACTATTTGCATAATGTCCCATTAGGTTGTATGTCAAACTGTTTGTATAAGGTCCCATTGGACTGTATGTCGAATTGTTTGTATAATTTTCCATTGGGTTGTATGTCAAACTGTTTGTAAAATGTCCCATTGGGTTGTATGTCAAACTGTTTGTATAATGTCCCATTGGGTTGTATGTCAATCTGTTTGTATAATGTCCCATTGAACTGTATGTCAAACTGTTTGTATAATGTCCCATTGGGTTGTATGTCAATCTGTTTGTATAATGTCCCATTGGGTTGTATGTCAATCTGTTTGTATAATGTCCCATTGAGTTGTATGTCAAACTGTTTGCATACTGTTCCATTAGGTTGTATGTCAAGCTGTTTGTATAATGTCCCATTGGGTTGTATGTCAATCTGTTTGTATAATGTCCCATTGGGTTGTATGTCAATCTGTTTGTATAATGTCCCATTGGGTTGTATGTCAATCTGTTTGTATAATGTCCCATTGGGTTGTATGTCAATCTGTTTATATAATGTCCCATTGGGTTGTATGTCAAACTGTTTGTATAGTGTCCCATTGGGTTGTATGTCAAACTGTTTATATAATGTCCCATTGGGTTGTAATTCAAACTGTTTCTTTAATGTCCCATTGGGTTGTATGTCAAGCTGTGTGTATAATGTCCCATTGGGTTGTATGTGAAACTGTTTATATAATGTCCCATTGGGTTGTATGTCAAACTGTTTATATAATGTCCCATTGGGTTGTATGTCAAACTGTTTATATAATGTTCCATTGGGTTGTATGTCAAACTGTTTATATAATGTCCCATTGGGTTGTATGTCAAACTGTTTAAATAATGTCCAATTGGGTTGTAATTCAAACTGTTTCTTTAATGTCCTATTGAGTTGTATGTCAAGCTGTGTGTATAATGTCCCATTGGGTTGTATGTCAAACTGTTTGTAAAATGTCCCATTGGACTGTATGTCGAACTGTTTGTATAATGTCCCATTGGTTTGTATGTCAAACTTTTTGTATAATGTCCCATTGGGTTGTGTGTCAACTGTTTGTATAATGCCCCATTGGGTTGTATGTCAAACTGTTTGTATAATGCCCCATTGGGTTGTATGTCAAGCTGTTTTCATAATGTCCCATTGGGCTGTATGTCAAACTGTTTGCATAATGTCCCATTGGGTTGTATGTCAAGCTGTTTGTATAATGCCCCATTGGGTTGTATGTCAAACTGTTTGTATAATGTTCCATTGGGTTGTATGTCAAGCTGTTTGCATAATGTCCCATTGGGTTGTATGTCAAACTGTTTGCATAATGCCCCATTAGGTTGTATGTCAAGCTGTTTGTATAATGTCCCATTGGACTGTATGTCGAATTGTTTGTATAATGTTCCATTGGGTTGTATGTCAAACTGTTTGTAAAATGTCCCATTGGGTTGTATGTCAAACTGTTTGTATAATGTTCCATTGGGTTGTATGTCAAACTGTTTGTATAATGTCCCATTGGGTTGTATGTCAACTGTTTGTATAATGCCCCATTGGGTTGTATGTCAAACTGTTTGTTTAATGTCCCATTGGGTTGTATGTCAAGCTGTTTGCATAATGTCCCATTGGGTTGTATGTCAAACTGTTTGCATACTGTCCCATTAGGTTGTATGTCAAGCTGTTTGTATAATGTCCCATTGGATTGTATGTCAATCTGTTTGTATAATGTCCCATTGGGTTGTATGTCAATCTGTTTGTATAATGTCCCATTGGGTTGTATGTCAATCTGTTTATATAGTGTCCCATTGGGTTGTATGTCAAACTGTTTGTATAGTGTCCCATTGGACTGTATGTCAAACTGTTTGTATTATGTCCCATTAGGTTGTATGTCAAGCTGTTTATATAATGTCCCATTGGACTGTATGTCACACTGTTTGTATAATGTCCCATTGGGCTGTATGTCAAACTGTTTGTATAATGTCCCCTTGGGTTGTATGTCAAACTGTTTGTATAATGTCCCATTTGGTTGTATGTCAATCTGTTTGTATAATGTTCCATTGGAATGTATGTCAAACTGTTTGTATAATGTCCCACTGGGTTGTATGTCAAACTGTTTGTATAATGTCCCATTGGGTTGTATGTCAAACTGTTTGTATAATGTCTCACTGGGTTGTATGTCAAACTGTTTGTATAATGTCCCATTGGGTTGTATGTCAATCTGTTTGTATAAGGTCCTATTGGACTGTATGTCAAACTGTTTGTATAATGATCCATTGGGTTGTATGTCAAACTGTTTATATAATGTCCCATTGGGTTGTATGTCAAGCTGTTTGTATAATGTCCCATTGGGTTGTATGTCAAACTGTTTGTATAATTTCCCATTGGATTGCATGTTAAGCTGTTTGTATAATGTCCCATTGAGTTGTATGTCAATCTGTTTGTATAATTTCCCATTGGGTGATATGTCAATCTGTTTGTATAATGTCTCTTTGGGCTGTATGTCAAACTGTTTGTATAATATCACATTGGGTGTATGTCAAGCTGTTTGTATAATGTCCCATTGGATTGTATGTACAATTTGAAGAAATTTGATGGACCTATGCAGGATTAATTAACATTTTTAGGGGTTCGGTTTTTTTTTAGTCACCCTGTAGATAAAATGAATTCTTATGGCATAAAAGGTCCATTAATCATACGGTTTTAAAATTATATGTATCAAACATTAACAGGGCAACATCATCAACTGTTTGTGAGTTCCCCAAATATCAGTTTTAGGTCCTTTGCTATTTTTAATTTATATAAATGATATTGGAGAGAAACTCCTCTATCTCAGTAGACTCTTTGCAGATGATACTTCTTTAGGTTATTCAAGTCAAAATGTTGTTGAAATTGAAAATGTTATAAATCATGACTTGTGTGATCTAAATACCTGGTCCACATAATGGTTAAAGTCTTTTAATCCAGACAAAACTGAGATTATGTTATTTTCAAATACAGACGTTAGATGAAATTTTAATTTCTCATTTAATGGAAACAATATCCCTATAACAATGAGCCATAAACACTTGGGTGTAACCTTGTCAAGCGATGCTAAATGGAATAACCACATTGAAAATATAATCTTAAACGTATCAAGACATTTAGATATACGGCGAAAATTAAATTATAGGTTAAGTAGACAAAATCTAGAAAAACTGTACTTACTATATATCCACCCAATTTTTGAATATGCCTGTGAAATATGGGATAATTGTGGAGTGTGTTATTCAACCAAACTTGAAAAATTGCAACTAGATGCTGCAAAGATTGTAACTGGATTACCAATTTTCACAAAAGAAGATAAATTGTACTCAGAAACAGGATGGACTACTCTCTCTAGTAGAAGGTATAATAGGAAACTCCAGTTATTTTATAATATAAAGAATGGACATGCACCAAATTATCTTAGAGAACTTATTCCTCCTACTGTACAAAGCACAACTATTTAACCCTTAAGAAACGGTTCGGATTTAATAATACCTTTTGTAGACTCTCGATTACAACTGAATCTTTTATTCCATCTACTGTTAAACTCTGGAACCGGCTAGATCAATTTGATCGTAATCTTGACACATTAACTAAATTCAAAAAAGCCATTCGAAAGGAACAGTCAGATAACACAAAGCGTATCCCGAAACATTTTTATTATGGTCCCAGAAAACTTAATATCATATTTACTCAACTTCGTAACTCGTATTCCTTTCTAAAAGGTTAATATAGTAAATGGTGCTGCTTGTTCCTGTGGAGCTCCACGGGAAGATGCATTCCATTATTTTTTTTACTTCTACTAACTATACTGAAATAAGACTTATTATGATGAACAATTTAAATTGGGTACAGACAAGCGATCTGAATCTACTAACCTGTGGGTCCGATGATTTAACATACGAAGAAAATATTAATATCTTCAAACACGTTTTCAATTTTATTAATAAAGATTCCTTGTAGTATAATTACTCGATAATTATCTACTCTCCAACCTCGCATCCATCCAACACAACCTTTTTATTAATTCGTTAATTATTTACAATATATTTCTATATGTATTATATGCATGCTCAGAATGATCATTATACTATGTGAATTTATTGTATTAAAGGGAGAAGACTTCATAAGTTGGTAAAACTTGTGTCCTATCCCTTTTGTTAATTTAACAAATAAAATCATCATAAACTAACGTGAGAATCGGGAAAGATTTTGGATTAAAGAACTCCGTGTTTTACATCCGGACGGTATTAACAGAAAACAATAGGTTTTTATGTATATTTTCTTTCACAGTGTTTATAGTTAACGAATATTTTACTACTGTCACAAAGTTAAGGATTTGTGCTCACCACCTTTTATTGTACAATAATACCCCCAGCAAAGCTATTGTATATGCGGCCTCTAATATCACATACAGGCTGATAATACAGGCCGCTGTACTTTAATAATTTGACCCATTTTTGGGACAAGGTTGATATCGTTTACGTAATGCATTTCTCAGACGTCACACTTGTGCGAACAGTGGATTATTTTTAAGAATCTACAGTTTATTCTTTTGTTCTTGAATATATGAACTTTAACCTTTTCCTGTTTTAGGCTTAAAAACGCGTTTTACTTATTATTGGGCCTTCGTGTCTCGAACCACTGCCGGGCTTTTTCGACGAAGTCGTATGCGATCGCTTTTGACCTACTTTTGTTATGGACGCTGTTGCCTAGCAAATTCAAAGATGAAAATATTTGGTAGGAGTTCGGAGAACGGAGTTAAAATGCTTGCAGTGATTTTCCGACTGTGTTTTTTTGGGCCGAATATCGGCCCCAGTCCCAATGTGAAAAGTTTTTTCCCCAATTTCATGGGGGGAAATTCCCAATAGGGTGGTGATAAAATTATTCGTAAAAACTGGTTAATAAAAACTTTTTCAAATGACATTTTCACGCTTATGACCTGGTTTCTATTTGTTTTGATTAACCAAGCGTAATACTATGCACAAGATACAGGGAACCACGTACAGTATATTGGGTCGCTTGATTTGTTTACCGGACTGCGATAAAACTTCAGAAAACGAAAGCGGAAATCTGTAGTATTTGGAATAAATGTTTATTTAAATAAATTTAATATAAAATTTTAATAAAAAAACAGTAAATATGTCATGTGATTTGCAAAAAATAAAAATGTCACGATGTTGCATAATTTGTTAAGAAATTGACCAGTAATGATGGAAGCAAGTAGCCTACATGTAACTTGAATTAAAAAAAAGTTTTTACTTCCCCCAGGAGAAAAATGAGGTTGACGACGCTAATAAAGCTAGTGAAACTGTTTGTGCTTTGAGGTGAGTCCGACTCACTATACTACTGTACCGGTGATGTCGTCTATCTAATCCCATTAAAAAAAAACTATTCCAGGTATTTCAATACTCAATAGATGTTGTTGCAGTTAATTATGCTGTTTTTGCAATTAGTGTATAATTAATTATTTTCTGTGATGTACCTGTATTTTATGTCAAATATTGCAGAAAAAGGGGAAAATATTTGAGTGAAGTAAGTTATTAATAAAAATTAGAAATTGGAATGAAACATTTTTTTCATATGGAGTGAAATCAAGTATGACATAAATAGTAAAATATCTTTTGAAAAAAACCATGAATCATAAAAATTTCATTACACAATGAATAGTAACAAACATAAGCTAAGACATGCTTGTTTATTATTTCATGTAGTTTAAAAATAAATAATAAGTTCTATGGATGTTGAAATATAAATGTATTGATAGAGATATCACTTATTCATGTAGATTCAATATTTTATTAAAGTCTCACCACATGTAATACATATAATACACAATCATCACAATATATACATTGCATAAAACAAAAGTTTTATAGATAAAATACAAGTGCCATTCTATAAAGAATTATGAGAGACTATATAAATTTCAATAAATTAAAACTTTAAATCATGTCTAAAACATTTCAGTTCAATAAAAAGTTAACTATCCATCAAGAATATAAAAAACTATTTCTTCTACTTAAAATATTAAAGCAGGTCTTGGCAACAATTAGGTCTCTACTACAAGGTCGGATTCACAAACTCAAAAATTGTGTTAATAGTCGACCTAAGTCTATATTTAAAGACCAAGAAGCTGTTAAGTGTCTTTCCTCTCTTCATGGCAAATATGTTATCGTTCCTGTAACAAGGCTTCCAACAATATCGTGTTTGTATGTAAATCATATTACTTCGAATGTCTAATCAAGGAATTAGGCATAAATAACAACACCTCTAGTAATACCACATACAAACCTACTTCGTTCGACAAAGATGAAATCCTAGCTAACGACAGATCATTCATGGCCTCTTTAAACATTCCCTCTGGTAAAGAGTCTGAGGATTTACCCTATTTATATTGGATACCTAAACTCCATAAGACACCATGCAAAGAAAGGTACATAGCGGGATCATCAACTTGTTCGACGAAAGAATTGTCTATTCACCTGACAATGATTATGTCTGCAGTAAAAGAGGGACAACAGAAATATTGTGGAACTGTTTACTCGGGTAGTGGCATAAATCACATGTGGATTTTGAAAAACTCTAAAGATCTTTTGGATAAACTTAAATCAAGATCTTTCTCTCAGGTATCCTCCATCAAAACTTTTGATTTTTCAACTCTATATACCACCCTACCGCATGACAAATTAAAAACCCGCTTAAAAGAAACAATTCACAAAGCTTTCAGTCATAGAAACTATGGCTCAAAATTTGTTGTGTTTAATAATCTTTCACGCAAATCTGCATATAAAGGGCAGTATAATAAAACATGTTTCTCATCTTCTATCTGTTCATGCCATATAAAGCATACTCGTTCATTTACATTCTTGTTTGCATAACGACCTGTTTCTATTCGTAGAGGAGCCACACCACACCTAAATTTAGCAAAGGCACTTCTGTATCGACTTGGAATGTTCTTACTTAAATACATCTCTGTTTCAAAAACATCTTTAAACAATTTATAAGTTCGTAATTTACTTCCGACTTTTTGTGAAAACATTCTATTTTGCCAGTTTACTTTATATTTATCAAATAAAAAATCTTCTAACTGTGTTATAACATTTCTATGCAAAATATTCTCTAAATCAGTATATAGTTCTAAATTGCATTCTCTAAATTTTGTCATAATTCTGAAACACCAATTTTCCTTTTTATTAACAGCATTTTTAAAAGCCCATCGAAATACTTTGTAATGTATGTATCTGTATGTTTTTTTTTTATTAGAATAAAAATGATAAATTAATATATATTAGTTCTTCATTCTCTAATCAGGGTTTACCTGCAGTTACTAGTAATGAGTTTTTTGTTTATACACCCTAAGCCCCAATGTTTGCACATTGTTTATACAATAATTACAGCTATTCCCACTTGAAATTTGAGATTTCTTTAATGAACTTAAAAAAAAGTGGGATTAGGTGGAGTCAACCCTACCGGTCACCGACACTAAGTACTGATACACCATGCCCAGAAGCTGAACGCCTTGTTACCACTGCGAATGTCACTTCAAAAACAACCAATTCAAATTCTTTATTACCTAACACAGCTTCAAATGACATCCAACAACATGTAAATAGTGCAAATAGTTGTGATGTTGATATTCGCAATCTGACTATCACTCTGATTTGGACAGTTGTGCTCCAGAGGTCATGGTACCAGATGCCAGGGTCTTCACCTGAGTACTCATGTGGAAAAAGAAACCCGTTATATCCAATACGGGCCGCTTCTTTGTTTCAATAGTACTGTATCCTATACTTAACGATAATCTTAAAACATTCTCAAATGCGTCACACTGTACCAGGTGACAATTATACCATCCTATCTTGACAGTGAAATGAGGGAGTTTACGATTTTTAATACGTCACACTTTTGTTTTTAACGGAATTGGAAATATTTCTTCTTTTTTCTTAAATAATAAAAATAAAAACAGATACATGCATATATACAGACAGACAGACAGATTGATATTGATTTAGGCAACGTAAAAATGCACAGAAAAAAGGACATACAATTTGACATTCAGATAAATATGCTCGTTAAATGGCGATATAGCAGTAATTGAATGGACTTTTAAGAATCATGTTGTTAATACATTTTGATATAGCCTCGTGCAATTTACCTGTCGGTGTCGTTGTAGACCGTAGTCGTAGATAGTTATTGAAAATGTATATTTGTCCTATTGTATACGATTCACTGGTTCACTGTCCATGGGGTGAGGCTCATCGAGAGGGAATCGCTCGTAAGGTTCGCCATTTACATATAATTTAAAAGGTTTATCCGAGATTACTATATAAAATAACCACATGTCAGTAAAATGTAAAGCATGCTCAAATATTGTAATATAAATTTACCTACGAATTTGTCTGTTTTCACACAAAAAATAGAAAAACTTTTAATATAATCCTATATTTAGTGTATGTATATCCAACTATATAAGAAAAATCCATTATAATTCCACAAGTAGTGATATTTTCATTGTTGAAAGTAGTGATATTTTCATTGCTTACAATCGTACGCACGGGTTCACTCTATTCAAACGCAATATGTATATTATTGTTATGATAAATTGAAGTAGTGTACATTGTGTTCTACTTGATTCGTTGTTTTATCAACATATATGTAAATTCGCTCCTGTTACGTACTTAGCTGTTGCTGAATGTATTTGAAATAAACAGTTGAAACAAATATTTGATCATACACCAATTTTGCTCGGATTCCATTTCTTTGTAGAGCTTTCAGTTCCGGCAAGAGAGCTTAAGTCGAGTGTTTATTTCAGTGGGGTATTCTTGATGCACCGACAAGTGTGGTTTTCCTTTAAGTTCTTCGGGAACTCGTTTAAATACTTTTTCGTGATCAATGTTGTTAGTGAAACGTGCAATAATACTTAGTTATTTTCCGTCTGTTCTTTTACGTAACCTGTGTACATTTTGGAAGTTTATTTGTTATTCCAAGTTCATGTGTTTTGATTTGATTTGATATATAATACACATTGTTGATCACTTTGAGGCATATTATAAACCATTCCTTGTGGGAGAGGTGATGGGGGTAATAGCAGGCTGGTTTGTTGACATACTGTGCTTAGTACAAGTGTACTCTGTGTCGTGTATGGTGGTAATGTGGAATAGTTATGTCCAGAAATAATAGACACATTACTGGGCGGATGCTGAGGTAGTACCGGTGGAACTGATAAAGCTATGTGATTAATATATAAAGATTCATGTGCTTGGACTAAAACTTGCGATGTATCTTGTTTTGTTGACGTCGCCATTTTTGTAGACGGGGTGAGACCCGTCTTACTACAGTTTCTACTTCGTTTTGTGCTTGTTTTTCCCCATCTATTATTATCACATTGACATACCAGGACATACTTTAAACAAATGAATCTATTATTATCACATTGACATACCAGGACATACTTTTAACAAATGAACCCAAATTCAAGCAGCCGCTTTCATGCAATACACTTATAACAAATTTTTCATCGGAACAATTGATAAAACTTGTTCATTCCGCCATGTTCGATTGATTACTGATTAGATATACTATATTCGAGCGTTAACTACATACATTAATATAGTGATAGCATCTAAAATTCATTAAAATAAACATGCACGTTCTCTTCAATCATGTCTGATTACAGGGTCAACTTTATACACGTGCTATCAGTTCAGACAATCTTCGGCTTTGTTGGCGGGGTTTAATTAGGCACAATGGTGACAACAAATACCCGTTACTGGCCATCTTTATTTTGTAATTAAGTAGCGTTATACCTATATTTGTCTAACAAAAATTGTTAATCATAATGTTTTATTATCTACAAAAATTGTCTGAAACGAAAATTATTATTTTGACTGCTTGTGTCACATTTAAATAACAGAATTGTTTTTAATCTAATATACCGTTACTTTTTTACTCTATAATGATTTTATTGTCAATATATATATACAAATGGATTGGAAACAAGTTTTTATAACTTACTAGTCCCTCTCCATACAAATACATTGATAACATAAATAAAATAAATCAAATGACAGCAAATGTACAAGTTATATCAATTATAATTAATAAACTAAGCGAAAGTTTGTCGTAAACTAAGTGTACATATTAAATATTGTTTTAATATTTAACAGAAGAAAATAGAGGGAAAAAGTGGTAAATCTTATAAAATTTAGATAATATCACGGTTGGGGATAATTATTATTTAATACATGAAATATTCGATTCCAACGAAAAAAAATAGTTCAGTCCATTATTTTCCCATGTATGATTTAAAGATTGTATAATTTAATTTGTATTATTCAAACCTACCTTTCTCTATTTAAATTTGTATAATGCCTAATAGTAACTGTATGAAATTCTAAAACAAATGTTTAAATATTGCTTTTAATACAAGGAAGTTCAAGAATAAACCAATCATAGGTATGCACTTCTATGTGCATTTATTGAATATTTAAATTGATCATATAGATGGTATAGAATAAACAGCATATTATATTGTCATAAAAGAAATACGATATGCTATCACGGGTGACTGTGCACAAAAGAAATCATTGTTAAAAGTGGATTACTTTTAAATAATAATTGTGATAGACAATGTCATCAATGAACAAGCAAGCGTTGTACCATTGATGTTGTAAACAGTACTGAAAAAACTAATTGTGGCTGACAACATGACATTCATTATTTAACATTTTGAGTCTTTATTGAGAAAGTGAGACTCTCGATTTTACGACTTCGATAATACAGATAATAAATGGAGTAACATTTATCGATTTAGAAAAAAAAAGAAACAAAGCATCCAATCCATGAAGGTCTTTAGAAATAGGACTTTGAGGGGTTATTAACCCCATCCCCACCCCCAACACCCCTGAAGGAGACGTTTGCTGGTTGTGTGGGGGTACGAATCAAATACACAACTCATGACGTAGATCAATGCCTTATCTTGGGAGAATATCGCACTCCTTGCATGTAATATATAGTAGCTCCAAAATGAGTAAGTGTAGCTTGTTAGTAGAGGTCGTTGATGGTCCGTTACAAGGCGAAATTTATTCACCATATTCATTATAATATCCTCTTTCCCTGTTGGAATCTAAATTCATTGTTTGTAAATTTCTTCTCGTCATAAATATATCTAATAATACTCCTCACTCGATGTTAAACAACGATACATCTAACAAATATACATTCAAGATACATGAAACATTACTAATTTAGAGCACTGGATGTGCATTTCAGAAGTGCCAAATCACAAATAGCTAGATTATTAAGCATTATGGAGTAGTGTAGACAAAACTCAGTGTCTCAGTAGGTACAATTTCTCAAATTAAATATTTGTACCAATCATTAAAAATTAGTAGGCCACCCTACCATTATTTCTGTACTGTTTGTTTTAACATCGTCGTAAATATTTCTGAGAAAAGACTGCTTTACTGTATTTCTTCCCATAGAGTTTTTTGCTATACCTTATCATTTTTTCTCTATATAAATGTATTAGCAATAAAAATCAACATTTTTACTGTTTTTAAAAAAATCTCTAAATCCTTGAATCAGCGATCTGTTGGCCGTCAACAGTTTTCGGTCTGTTGGACCGGGTCCGATCTGTTGACCGCTTGTCCTACTTTTATTGGTTACTTAAAATAGCTACATGCGTATGTCACGTGATTCCCTGTCGTCTGTGTAACGTTTACTAAAAACAAAAATGGCGACATCCAGGTTCGCCGATCTGTCTGAAGATGAAATGGAGGAGATTTTAAACGAAACCGATAAAAAGAGATGAGAAAAAGAGTCAAACACCGTCAAAGGTGCGAGATCTTTTTTAATTGTAGAATTTGTCACAAGTTGTTAACTTTAATATGAAACAGGCACGGCCATGAATGCTCGCGAATCTGAAAATTATCTGCCAATTTCACGCTCATCCAGTGCATCAAAATAGTGTCGAGATTTTATGGGCCGAGATATATCGGGGACGACTTTTTTTAGGGTCGAATCTAGTCTCATTCAATCAAACTCTCGTTGCTCCTTACGAGTTCTCAAAAGTTAACTTCCACGCAGATTTTATTTTTCTTGTCAGTATGTCAGAAGAGATTTAATAAAAGCCATGTCAGCTAGTCACTCATAGAAATATATCTGGCAAACAGGTATGGTGTATATTGAAAATGAAACAAACAGAACATTTCATAACTTTAATGGTTAATAAATTTGTGATGTAGACAAGAAAAAGAACACTAAAACAGACTTATTAATGAATTATATACTATAGCAAAAGGAATGCTATTGGAATGGCAGAAATGCAGGATACAAATTCAAAAATAATTTATAAGCTGGTCCCGATAAGCCAGTAAAACTAAAAACAGGAAAAGAAATTAAAATAGAAAGCATCAAATATGATAAGGTATAACAAATCAGTTACAGACTGGTTCCTCGAACAACAGCTGTTGTCCTCGGACCCAGTCAATAACTGTACTGTTAAACGATGTGTTTGCTGTGGTCATCTTTGATTTCAGTTCGGTTACAAAAAACTTAAGATCAGTAGAGAACCACCCTATAGTACCATTTAAACATACTTTTTTTACATGTGTGATAGGGTTTACCAAAAACAAGCTGTTTCCATAATGTCCCATTGGGTTGTATGCAAATCTGTTTTTATAACGTCCCATTGGGTTGTATGTCAATCTGTTTGTATAATGTCCCATTGGGTTGTATGTAAAACTAAGTGTATAATGTCCCATTGGGTTGTATGTCAAAGTAAGTGTATAATGTCCCATTGGGTTGTATGTCAAACTGTTTGTATAATGTCCCATTGGGTTTTATGTCAAACTGTTTCCATAATGTCCCATTGGGTTGTATGTCAAACTGTTTGTATAATGTCCCATTGGGTTGTATGTCAAACTGTTTGTATAATGTCCCATTGGGTTGTATGGCAAACTGTTTGTATAATGTCCCATTGGGTTGTATGTCAAACTGTTTGTATAATGTCCCATTGGGTTGTATGTCAAATTGTTTGTATAATGTCCCATTGGGTTGTATGTCAAACTGTTTGTATAATATCCCATGGGGTTGTATGTCAAACTAAGTGTATAATGTCCCATTGGGTTGTATGTCAAACTGTTTGTATAATGTCCCATTGGGTTGTATGTCAAACTGTTTCCATAATGTCCCATTGGGTTGTATGTCAAACTGTTTATATAATGTACCATTGGGTTGTATGTCAAACTAAGTGTATAATGTCCCCTTGGGTTGTATGTCAAACTGTTTGTATAATGTCCCATTGGGTTGTATGTCAAACTGTTTGTATAATGTCCCACTGGGTTGTATGTCAAACTGTTTGTATTATGTCCCATTGGGTTGTATGTAAAACTGTTTGTATAATGTCCCATTGGGTTGTATGTCAAACTGTTTGTATAATGTCTCACTGGGTTGTATGTCAAACTGTTTGTATAATGTCCCATTGGGTTGTATGTCAATCTGTTTGTATAAGGTCCCATTGGACTGTATGTCAAACTGTTTATATAATGTCCCATTGGTTTGTATGTCAAACTGTTTCTATGATGTCCCATTGGATTTTATGTCAAACTGTTTATATAATGTCCCATTTGAGTTGTATGTCAAGCTGTTTGTAAAATGTCCCATTGGGTTGTATGTCAAGCTGTTTGTATAATGTCCCATTGGGTTGTATGTCAAACTGTTTGTATAATTTCCCATTGGATTGCATGTTAAGCTGTTTGTATAATGTCCCATTGAGTTGTATGTCAATCTGTTTGTATAATTTCCCATTGGGTTGTATGTCAATCTGTTTGTAAAATGTCTCATTGGGCTGTATGTCAAACTGTTTGTATAATATCCCATTGGGTTGTATGTCAAGCTGTTTGTATAATGTCCCATTGGATTGTATGTCAAACTGTTTGTATAATTTCCCAATGAGTTGTATGTCAAATTGTTTGTATTATTTCCCATTGGATTGTATGTCAAGCTGTTTGTATAATGTCCCATTGAGTTGTATGTCAAACTGTTGTATAATGTCCCATTGGGTTGTATGTCAATATGTTTGTATAATGTCCCATTGGGTTGTATGTCAATCTGTTTGTATAATGTCCCATCGGGTTGTATGTCAATCTGTTTGTATAATGTCCTATTGGGTTGTATGTCAAACTGTTTGTATAATGTCCCATTGGATTGTATGTCAAACTGTTTGCATAATGTCCCATTGGGTTGTATGTCAAACTGTTTGTATTATGTCCCATTAGTTTGTATGTCAAGCTGTTTATATAATGTCCCATTGGGTTGTATGTCACACTGTTTCTATAATGTCCCATTGGGTTGTATGTCAAGCTGTTTGTATAATGTTTCCATTGGTTCGTATGTCAAACTGTTTCTATAATGTCCCATTGGGATGTATGTCAAATTGTTTATATAATGTACCATGGGGTTGTATGTCAAATTGTTTGTATACTGTCCAATTGGGTTGTATGTAAAACTGTGTGTATAATGTCCTATTGGGTTGTATGATAAACTGTTTGTATAATGTCCTATTGGGTTGTATGTCAAGCTGTTTATATAATGTCCCATTGGGTTGTATGTCAAGCTGTTTATATAATGTCCCATAGGGTTGTATGTCAAACTGTTTGTATAATGTTCCATTGGATTGTATGTCAAACTGTTTATATAATGTCCCATTGGGTTGTATGTCAAACTGTTTGTATAATATCCCATTGGGTTCTATGTCAAACTGTTTGTATCATGTCCCATTGGGTTGTATGTCAAACTAAGGGTATAATGTCCCATTGGGTTGTATGTCAAACTGTTTGTATAATGCCCCATTGGGTTGTATGTCAAACTGAGTGTATAATGTCCCATTGGGATGTATGTCAATCTGTTTGTATAATGTCCCAATGGGTTGTATGTCAAACTGTTTGTATAATGTCCCATTGGGTTGTATGTCAAACTGTTTGTATAATGTCCCATTGGGTTGTATGTCAAACTAAGTGTATAATGTCCCATTGCGTTGTATGTTAAACTGTTTGTATAATGTCCCATTGGGATGTATGTCAAACTGTTTCCATAATGTCCCATTCGGTTGTATGTCAAACTGTTGGTATAATGTCCCATTGGGTTGTATGTCAAACTGTTTGTATAATGTCCCATTGGGTTGTATGTCAAACTGTTTGGATAATGTTCCATTGCGTTGTATGTCAAACTGTTTGTATAATGTCCCACTGGGTTGTATGTCAAACTGTTTGTATTATGTCCCATTGGGTTGTATGTAAAACTGTTTGTATAATGTCTCACTGGGTTGTATGTCAAACTGTTTGTATAATGTCCCATTGGGTTGTATGTCAATCTGTTTGTATAAGGTCCCATTGGACTGTATGTCAAACTGTTTATATAATGTCCCATTGGTTTGTATGTCAAACTGTTTCTATGATGTCCCATTGGTTTGTATGTCAAACTGTTTCTATGATGTCCCATTGGGTTGTATGTCAAGCTGTTTGTATAATGTCCCATTGGGTTGTATGTCAAACTGTTTGTATAATTTCCCATTGGATTGCATGTTAAGTTGTTTGTATAATGTCCCATTGAGTTGTATGTCAATCTGTTTGTATAATGTTCCATTGCGTTGTATGTCAAGCTGTTTGTATAATATCCTATTGAGTTGTATGTCAAACTGTTTGTATAATGTCCCACTGTGTTGTATATCAAACTGTTTGTATAATGTCCCATTGAGTTGTATGTCAAACTGTTTGTATAATTTCCCATTGGGTTGTATGTCAAACTGTTTGTATAGTTTCCCATTGGGTTGTATGTCAAGCTGTTTGTATAATGTCCCATTGAGTTGTATGTCAAACTGTTTGTATAATGTCCCATTGGGTTGTATGTCAATATGTTTGTATAATGTCCCATTGGGTTGTTTGTCAATCTGTTTATATAATGTCCCATTGGTTTGTATGTCAATCTGTTTGTATAATGTCCCATTGGGTTGTATTTCAAACTAAGTGTATAATGTCCCATTGGGTTGTATGTCAATCTGTTTGTATAATGTCCCAATGGGTTGTATGTCAAACTGTTTGTATAATGTCCCATTGGGTTGTATGTCAATCTGTTTGTATAATGTCCCATTGGGTTGTATGTCAATCTGTTTGTATAATGTCCTATTGGGTTGTTTGTCAAACTGTTTGTATAATGTCCCATTGGGTTGTATGTCAAACTGTTTCCATAATGTCCCATTGGGTTGTATGTCAAACTGTTTGTATAATGTACCATTGGGTTGTATGTCAAACTAAGTGTATAATGTCCCCTTGGGTTGTATGTCAAACTGTTTGTATAATGTCCCATTGGGTTGTATGTCAAACTGTTTGTATAATGTCCCATTGGGTTGTATGTCAAACTGTTTGGATAATGTTCCATTGGGTTGTATGTCAAACTGTTTGTATAATGTCCCACTGGGTTGTATGTCAAACTGTTTGTATTATGTCCCATTGGGTTGTATGTAAAACTGTTTGTATAATGTCCCATTGGGTTGTATGTCAAACTGTTTGTATAATGTCTCACTGGGTTGTATGTCAAACTATTTGTATAATGTCCCATTGGGTTGTATGTCAATCTGTTTGTATAAGGTCCCATTGGACTGTATGTCAAACTGTTTATATAATGTCCCATTGGTTTGTATGTCAAACTGTTTCTATGATGTCCCATTGGTTTGTATGTCAAACTGTTTCTATGATGTCCCATTGGGTTGTATGTCAAGCTGTTTGCATAATGTCCCATTGGGTTGTATGTCAAACTGTTTGTATAATTTCCCATTGGATTGCATGTTAAGCTGTTTCTATAATGTCCCATTGGGATGTATGTCAATCTGTTTGTAAAATGTCCAATTGGGCTGTATGTCAAACTGTTTGTATAATATCCCATTGGGTTGTATGTCAAGCTGTGTGTATAATGTCCCATTGGATTGTATGTCAAACTGTTTGTATAATTTCCCAATGGGTTGTATGTCAAACTGTTTGTATTATTTCCCATTGGATTGTATGTCAAGCTGTTTGTATAATTTCCCATTGAGTTGTATGTCAAACTGTTTGTATAATGTCCCACTGTGTTGTATGTCAAACTGTTTGTATAATGTCCCATTGAGTTGTATGTCAAACTGTTTGTATAGTTTCCCATTGGGTTGTATGTCAAGCTGTTTGTATAATGTCCCATTGAGTTGTATGTCAAACTGTTTGTATAATGTCCCATTGGGTTATATGTCAAACTGTTTGTATAATGTCCCATTGGGTTGTATGTCAATCTGTTTGTATAATTTCCCATTGGGTTGTATGTCAAACTAAGTGTATAATGTCCCATTGGGTTGTATGTCAATCTGTTTGTATAATGTCCTATTGGGTTGTATGTCAAACTGTTTGTATAATATCCCATTGGGTTGTATGTCAAACTGTTTCCATAATGTCCCATTGGGTTGTATGTCAAACTGTGTGTATTATGTCCCATTAGTTTGTATGTCAAACTGTTTATATAATGTCCCATTGGGTTGTATGTCACACTGTTTGTATAATGCCCCACTGGGTATGTCCTATTGGGTTGTATGTCAAACTGTTTGTATAATATCCCATTGGGTTGTATGTCAAGCTAAGTGTATAATGTTACATTGGGTTGTATGTCAAACTAAGTGTATAATGTCCCTCTGGGTTGTATGTCAAGCCAAGTGTATAATGTCCCATTTGGTTATATGTCAAACTGTTTGTATAATATCCCATTGGGTGTTATGTCAAACCAAGTGTATAATGTCCCATTGGGTTATATGTCAAACTGTTTGTATCATGTCCCATTGGGTTGTATGTCAAACCAAGTGTATAATGTCCCATTGGGTTGTATGTCAAACTAAGTGTATAATGTCCCACTGGGTTTTATGTCAAACAAAGTGTATTATGTCCTATTGGGTTGTATGTCAAACTGTTTGTATAATATCCCATTGGGTTGTATGTCAAGCTAAGTGTATAATGTTACATTGGGTTGTATGTCAAACTAAGTGTATAATGTCCCACTGGGTTGTATGTCAAGCCAAGTGTATAATGTCCCATTGGGTTGTATGTCAAACTAAGTGTATAATGTCTAACTGGGTTGTATGTCAAACCAAGTGTATAATGTCCCATTGGGTTATATCTCAAACTGTTTGTATAATGTCCCATTTGGTTGTATGTCAAACTAAGTGTATAATGACCCATTGGGTTGTATGTCAAACTAAGTGTATAATGTCCCACTGGGTTGTATGTCAAACCAAGTGTATAATGTCCCATTGGGTTGTATGTCAAACTGTTTGTATAATATCCCATTGGGTTGTATGTCAAGCTAAGTGTATAATGTTACATTGGGTTGTATGTCAAACCAAGTGTATAATGTCCGATTGGGTTATATGTCAAACTGTTTGTATAATGTCCCATTTGGGTTGTATGTCAAACTAAGTGTATAATGTCCCACTGGGTTGTATGTCAAACCAAGTGTATAATGTCCCATTGGGTTGTATGTCAAACTGTTTGTATAATATCCCAATGGGTTGTATGTCAAGCTAAGTGTATAATGTTACATTGAGTTGTATGTCAAACTAAGTGTATAATGTTCCAATGGGTTGTATGTCAAACCAAGTGTATAATGTCCCATTGGGTTGTATGTCAAACTAAGTGTATAATGTCCCACTGGGTTGTATGTCAAACAAAGTGTATTATGTCCTATTGGGTTGTATGTCAAACTGTTTGTATAATATCCCATTGGGTTGTATGTCAAGCTAAGTGCATAATGTTACTTTGGGTTGTATGTCAAACTAAGTGTATAATGTCCCACTGGGTTGTATGTCAAGCCAAGTGTATAATGTCCCATTGGGTTGTATTTCAAACTGTTTGTATAATATCCCATTGGGTGTTATGTCAAACCAAGTGTATAATGTCCCATTGGGTTATATGTCAAACTGTTTGTATAATGTCCCATTGGGTTGTATGTCAAACTAAGTGTATAATGTCCCATTGGGTTGTATGTCAAACTAAGTGTATAATGTCCCACTGGGTTGTATGTCAAGCCAAGTGTATAATGTCCCATTGGGTTGTATGTCAAGCTAAGTGTATAATGTCTAACTGGGTTGTATGTCAAACCAAGTGTATAATGTCCCATTGGGTTATATGTCAAACTGTTTGTATAATGTCTCATTCGGTTGTATGTCAAACTAAGTGAATAATGTCCCATTGGGTTGTATGTCAAACTAAGTGTATAATGTCCCATTGGGTTGTATGTCAAACCAAGTGTATAATGTCCCATTGGGTTGTATGTCAAACTGTTTGTATAATATCCCATTGGGTTGTATGTCAAGCTAAGTGTATAATGTTACATTGGGTTGTATGTCAAACTAAGTGTATAATGTCCCACTGGGTTGTATGTCAAACCAAGTGTATAATGTCCCATTGGGTTGTATGTCAAAGTAAGTGTATAATGTCCCACTGGGTTGTATGTCAAATAAAGTGTATTATGTCCTATTGGGTTGTATGTCAAACTGTTTGTATAATATCCCATTGGGTTGTATGTCAAGCTAAGTGTATAATGTTACATTGGGTTGTATGTCAAACTAAGTGTATAATGTCCCACTGGGTTGTATGTCAAGCCAAGTGTATAATGTCCCATTGGGTTGTATGTCAAACTGTTTGTATAATATCCCATTGGGTTGTATGTCAAACTAAGTGTATAATGTCCTATTGGGTTGTATGTCAAACTAAGTGTATAATTTCCCACTGGGTTGTATGTCAAAACAAGTGTATAATGTCCCATTGGGTTGTATGTCAAACCGTTTGTGTAAGTCCCATTGGGTTGTATGTCAAGCTAAGTGTATAATGTCCCATTGGGTTGTATGTCAAACTAAGTGTATAATGTCCCACTGGGTTTTATGTCAAACCAAGTGTATAATGTCCCATTGGGTTGTATGTCAAACTGTTTGTATAATGTCCCATTGGGTTGTATGTCAAACTAAGTGTATAATGTCCCATTGGGTTGTTTGTCAAACTAAGTGTATAATGTCCCATTGGGTGGTATGTCAATCTGTTTGTATAATGTCCCATTGGGTTGTATGTCAAACTATTTGTATAATGTCCCACTGGGTTGTATGTCAAACTGTTTGTGTAATGTCCCAATGGGTTGTATGTCAAACTAAGTGTATAATGTCCCATTGGGTTGTATGTCAAACTGTTTGTATAATGTCCCACTGGGTTGCATGTCAAACTGTTCGTATAATGTCCCATTGGACTGTATGTCAAACTGTTTGTATAATGTCCCATTGGTGTGTATGTCAAACTGTTTGTATAATGTTCCATTGGTTGTATGTCAAGCTAAGTGTATAATTTCCCATTGGGTTGTATGTCAAACTGTTTGTATAATGTCCCATTGAGGTGTATGTCAAACTAAGTGTATAATGTCCCATTGGGTTGTATGTCAAACTAAATGTATAATGTCCCATTGGGTTGTATGTCAAACTAAATGTCCCATTGGGTTGTATGTCAAACTAAGTGTATAATGTCCCATTGGGTAGTATGTCAAGCCAAGTGTATAATGTCCCATTGGGTTGTATGTCAAACTGTTTGTATCATGTCCCATTGAGTTGTATGTCAAGCCAAGTGTATAATGTCCCATTGGGTTGTATGTCAAACTGTTTGTATAATGTCCCATTGGGTTGTATGTCAAACTAAGTGTATAATGTCCCATTGGGTCGTATGTCAAACTAAGTGTATAATTCCCCACTGGGTTGTATGTAAAACCAAGTTTATAATGTCCCATTGGGTTGTATTTCAAACTAAGTGTATAATGTCCCATTGGGTCGTATGTCAAACTAAATGTATAACTCCCCACTGGGTTGTATGTAAAACCAAGTTTATAATGTCCCATTGGGTTGTATGTCAAACTAAGTGTATAATATCCCATTGGGTTGTATGTCAAGCTGTTTGTATAATGTTACATTGGGTTGTATGTCAAACTAAGTGTATAATGTTCCACTGGGCTGTATGTCAAACCAAGTGTATAATGTCCCATTGGGTTGTTTGTCAAACTGTTTGTATACTATCCCATTGGTTTGTATGTCAAACTAAGTGTATAATATCCCATTGGGTTGTATGTCAAACTAAGTGTATAATGTCCCACTGGGTTGTATGTCTAACCAAGTGTATAGTGTCCCATTGGGTTGTATGTCAAACTGTTTGTATAAGTCCCATTGGATTGTATGTCAAACTAAGTGTATAAAGTCCCATTGGGTTGTATGTCAAACTAAGTGTATAATGTCCCACTGGGTTGTATGTCTAACCAAGTGTATAGTGTCCCATTGGGTTGTATGTCAAACTGTTTGTATAAGTCCCATTGGATTGTATGTCAAGCTAAGTGTATACTGTCCCATTGGGTTGTATGTCAAACTAAATGTATAATGACCCATTGGGTTGTATGTCAAACTAAGTGTATAATGTCCCACTGGGTTGTATGTCAAACCAAGTGTATAATGTCCCATTGGGTTGTATGTCAAACTGTTTGTATAATATCCCATTGGGTTGTATGTCAAACTGTTTGTATAATGTCCCATTGGGTTGTATGTCAAACTAAGTGTATACTGTCCCATTTGGTTGTATGTCAAACTAAGTGTATAATGTCCCATTGGGTTGTATGTCAAACTTAGTGTATAATGTCCCATTGGGTTGTATGTCAAACTAAGTGTATAATGTCCCACTGGGTTGTTTGTCAAACCAAGTGTATAATGTCCTATTGGGTTGTATGTCAAATTGTTTGTATAATGCCCCATTGAGGTGTATGTCAAACTAAGTGTATAATGTCCCATTGGGTTGTATGTCAAACTAAGTGTATAATGTCCCATTGGGTTGTATGTCAAATTAAGTGTATAATGTCCCATTGGGTTGTATGTCAAACTAAGTGTCTAATGTCCCACCGGGTTGTATGTCAAACCAAGTGTATAATGTCACATTGGGTTATATGTCAAACTGTTTTTATAATGTCCCATTGGGTTGTATGTCAAACTAAGTGTATAATGTCCTATTGGGTTGTATGCCAAACCAAGTGTATAATGTCCCACTTGGTTGTATGTCAAACTGTTTGTAAAATGTCCCATTGAGTTGTATGACAAACTAAGTGTATAATGTCCCATTGGGTTGTATGTCAAACTAAGTGTATAATTCCCCACTGGGTTGTATGTGAAACCAAGTGTATAATGTCCCATTGGGTTGTATGTCAAACTAAGTGTATAATGTCCCATTGGGTTGTATGTCAAACTAAGTGTATAATGTCCCATTGGGTTGTTTGTAAAACTAAATGTATAATGTCCCATTGGGTTGAATGTCAAACTGTTTGTATAATATCCCATTGGGTTGTATGTCAAGCTAAGTGTATAATGTTACATTGGGTTGTATGTCACACTAAGTGTATAATGTCCCACTGGGTTGTATGTCAAACCAAGTGTATAATGTCCCATTGAGTTGTATGTCAAACTGTTTGTATAATATCCCATTGGGTTGTATGTCAAACTAAGTGTATAATGTCCCATTGGATAGTATGTCAAACTAAGTGTATAATGTCCCACTGGGTTGTATGTCAAAAGAAGTGTATAATGTACCATTGGGTTGTATGTCAAACTGTTTGTATAAGTCCCATTGGGTTGTATGTCAAACTAAGTGTATAATGTCCCACTGAGTTGTATGTCAAACCAAGTGTATAATGTCCCATTGGGTTGTATGTCAAACTGTTTGTATAATGTCCCATTGGGTTGTATGTCAAACTAAGTGTATAATGTCCCATTGGGTTGTATGTCAATATGTGTGTATACTGTTCCATTGGGCTGTATGTCAAACTGTTTGTATAATGTCCCATTGGGTTGTATGTCAAACTGTTTGTATAATGTCCCATCGGGTTGTATGTCAAACTATTTGTATAATGTCCCACTGGGTTGTATGTCAAACTGTTTGTATAATGTCCCAATGGGTTGTATGTCAAACTGTTTGTATAATGTCCCATTGGGTTGTATGTCAAACCTTTTGTATAATGTCCCACTGGGTTGTATGTCAAACTGTTTGTATAATGTCCCATTGGACTGTATGTCAAACTGTTTGTATAATGTCCCATTGGTTTGTATATCAAACTGTTTATATAATGTTCCATTGGGTTGTATGTCAAACTAAGTGTATAATGTCCCATTGGGTTGTATGTCAAACTAATTGTATAATGTCCCATTGGGTTGTATGTCAATCTGTTTGTATAATGTCCCATTGGGTTGTATGTCAAACTAAGTGTATAAAGTCCCATTGGGTTGTATGTCAATCTGTTTGTATAATGTCCCATTGGGTTTTATGTCAAACTGTTTGTATAATGTCCCATTGGGTTGTATGTCAAGCTGTTTGTATAATGTCCCATTGGGTTGTATGTCAAACTGTTTAAATAATGTCCCACTGGGTTGTATGTCAAAATGTTTGTATAATGTCCCATTGGGTTGTATGTCAAACTGTTTGTATAATGTCCCATTGGGTTGTATGTCAAACTGTTTGTATAATGTCCCACAGGGTTGTATGTCAAACTGTTTGTATAATATCCCATTAAGTTGTATGTCAATCTGTTTGTATACTGTCCCATTGGGTTGTATGTCAAACTGTTTGTATAATGTCCCATTGGGTTGTATGTCAAACTGTTTAAATAATGTCTCACTGGGTTATATGTCAAACTGTTTGTATAATGTCCCATTGGGTTGTATGTCCAACTGTTTGTATAATGTCCCATTGGACTGTATGTCAAACTGTTTGTATAATGTCCCATTGGTTTGTATATCAAACTGTTTGCATAATGTTCCATTGGGTTGTATGTCAAACTAAGTGTATAATGTCCCATTGGGTTGTATGTCAAACTAAGTGTATAATGTCCCATTGGGTTGTATGTCAATCTGTTTGTATAATGTCCCATTGGGTTTTATGTCAAACTGTTTGTATAATGTCCCATTGGGTTGTATGTCAAACTGCTTAAATAATGTCCCACTGGGTTGTATGTCAAAATGTTTGTATAATGTCCCATTGGGTTGTATGTCAAACTGTTTGTATAATATCCCATTGGGTTGTATGTCAAACTGTATGTATAATGTCCCACAGGGTTGTATGTCAAACTGTTTGTATCATATCCCATTGGGTTGTATGTCAATCTGTTTGTATACTGTCCCATTGGGTTGTATGTCAAACTGTTTAAATAATGTCCCACTGGGTTGTATGTCAAACTGTTTGTATAATGTCCCATTGGGTTGTATGTCCAACTGTTTGTATAATGTCCCATTGGTTTGTATATAAAACTGTTTGCATAATGTCCCATTGGGTTGTATGTCAAACTAAGTGTATAATGTCCCATTGGGTTGTATGTCAAACTGTTTGAATAATGTCCCATTGGGTTGTATGTCAAACTAAGTGTATAATGTCCCATTGGGTTGTATGTCAAACTAAGTGTATAATGTTCCTTTGGGTTGTATGTCAAACTAAGTGTATAAAGTCCCATTGGGTTGTATGTCAAACTAAGTGTATAATGTCCCACTGGGTTGTATGTCAAACCAAGTGTATAATGTCCCATTGGGTTGTATGTCAAACTTAGTATGCAAGTCCCATTGGGTTGTATGTCAAGCTAAGTGTATAATGTCCCATTGGGTTGTATGTCAAACTAAGTGTATAATGTCCCACTGGGTTGTATGTCAAACTAAGTGTATAATGTCCCATTGGGTTGTATGTCAAACTAAGTGTATAATGTCCCACTGGGTTGTATGTCAAACCAAGTGTATAATGTCCCATTGGGTTGTATGTCAAACTAAGTGTATAATGTCCCACTGGTTTGTTTGTCAAACTGTTTATATAATGTCCCATTGGGTTGTATGTCAAACTGTTTGAATAAAGTCCCATCGGGTTGTATGTCAAACTAAGTGTATAATATCCCATTGGGTTGTATGTCAAACTAAGTGTATAATGTCCCACTGGGTTGTATGTCAAACCAAGTGTATAATGTCCCATTGGGTTGTATGTCAAACTAAGTGTATAATGTCCCATTGGGTTGTATGTCAAACTAAGTGTATAATGTCCCACTGGGTTGTATGTCAAACAAAGTGTATAATATCCTATTGGGTTGTATGTCAAACTGTTTGTATAATGTCCCATTGGGTTGTATGTCAAACTGTTTGTATAATGTCCCATTGGGTTGTATGTCAAACTAAGTGTATACTGTCCCATTGGGTTGTATGTCAAACTAAGTGTATAATGTCCCATTGGGTTGTATGTCAAACTTAGTGTATAATGTCCCATTGGGTTGTATATCAAACTAAATGTATAATGTCCCATTGGGTTGTATGTCAAACTAAGTGTATAATGTCCCATTGGGTTGTATGTCAAATTAAGTGTATAATGTCCCATTGGGTTGTATGTCAAACTAAGTGTCTAATGTCCCACCGGGTTGTATGTCAAACCAAGTGTATAATGTCCCATTGGGTTATATGTCAAACTGTTTGTATAATGTCCCATTGGGTTGTATGTCAAACTAAGTGTATAATGTCCTATTGGGTTGTATGTCAAACCAAGTGTATAATGTCCCATTGGGTTGTATGTCAAACTGTTTGTAAAATGTCCCATTGAGTTGTATGTCAAACTAAGTGTATAATGTCCCATTGGGTTGTATGTCAATCTGTTTGTATAATGTCCCATTGGGTTTTATGTCAAACTGTTTGTATAAGTCCCATTGGGTTGTATGTCAAGCTGTTTCTATAATGTCCCATTGGGTTGTATGTCAAACTGCTTAAATAATGTCCCACTGGGTTGTATGTCAAAATGTTTGTATAATGTCCCATTGGGTTGTATGTCAAACTGTTTGTATAATGTCCCATTGGGTTGTATGTCAAACTGTATGTATAATGTCCCACAGGGTTGTATGTCAAACTGTTTGTATCATATCCCATTGGGTTGTATGTCAGTCTGTTTGTATACTGTCCCATTGGGTTGTATGTCAAACTGTTTGTATAATGTCCCATTGGTTTGTATGTCAAACTGTTTTAATAATGTCCCACTGGGTTGTATGTCAAACTGTTTGTATAATGTCCCATTGGGTTGTATGTCCAACTGTTTGTATAATGTCCCATTGGGTTGTATGTCAAACTGTTTAAATAATGTCCCATTGGGTTGTATGTCAAACTGTTTGTATAATGTCCCATTGGGTTGTATGTCCAACTGTTTGTATAATGTCCCATTGGTTTGTATATCAAACTGTTTGCATAATGTTCCATTGGGTTGTATGTCAAACTAAGTGTATAATGTCTCATTGGGTTGTATGTCAAACTGTTTGAATAATGTCCCATTGGGTTGTATGTCAAACTAAGTGTATAATGTCCCATTGGGTTGTATGTCAAACTAAGTGTATAATGTCCCATTGGGTTGCATGTCAAATTAAGTGTATAATGTCCCACTGGGTTGTATGTCAAACCAAGTGTATAATTTCCCATTGGATTGTATGTCAAACTGTTTGTATAATATCTCATTGGGTTGTATGTCAAACTAAGTGTATAATGTTACATTGGTTGTATGTCAAACTAAGTGTATAATGTCCCACTGGGTTGTATGTAAAACCAAGTGTAAAATGTCCCTTTGGGTTGTATGTCAAACTAAGTGTATAAAGTCCCATTGGGTTGTATGTCAAACTAAGTGTATAATGTTCCAGTGGGTTGTATGTCAAACCAAGTGTATAATGTCCCATTGGGTTGTATGTCAAACTTAGTATGCAAGTCCCATTGGGTTGTATGTCAAACTAAGTGTATAATGTCCCATTGGGTTGTATGTCAAACTAAGTGTATAATGTCCCACTGGGTTGTATATCAAACTAAGTGTATAATGTCCCATTGGGTTGTATGTCAAACTAAGTGTATAATGTCCCACTGGGTTGTATGTCAAACCAAGTGTATAATGTCCCAGTGGATTGTATGTCAAACTAAGTGTATAATGTCCCACTGGTTTGTATGTCAAACTGTTTATATAATGTCCCATTGGGTTGTATGTCAAACTGTTTGAATAAAGTCCCATCGGGTTGTATGTCAAACTAAGTGTATAATATCCCATTGGGTTGTATGTCAAACTAAGTGTATAATGTCCCACTGGGTTGTATGTCAAACCAAGTGTATAATGTCCCATTGGGTTGTATGTCAGTCTGTTTGTATAATGTCCATTTGGGTTGTATGTCAAACTAAGTGTATAATGTCCCATTGGGTTGTATGTCAAACTAAGTGTATAATGTCCCATTGGGTTGTATGTCAAACTAAGTGTATAATGTCCCACAGGTTTGTATGTCAAACTGTTTGTATAATATCCAATTGGGTTGTTTGCCAATCTGTTTGTATACTGTCCCATTGGACTGTATGTCAAACTGTTTGTATAATGTCCCATTGGGTTGTATGTCAAACTGTTTGTATAATGTCCCATTGGGTTGTATGTCAAACCTTTTGTATAATGTCCCACTGGGTTGTATGTCAAACTGTTTGTATAATTTCCCATTGGACTGTATGTCAAACTGTTTGCATAATGTCCCATTGGTTTGTATATCAAACTGTTTATATAATGTTCCATTGGGTTGTATGTCAAACTAAGTGTATACTCTCCCATTGGACTGTATGTCAAACTGTTTGTATAATGTCCCATTGGGTTGTATGTCAAACTGTTTAAATAATGTCCCATTGGGTTGTATGTCAAAATGTTTGTATAATGTCCCATTGGGTTGTATGTCAAACTGTTTGTATAATGTCCCATTGGGTGTTATGTCAAACTGTTTGTATAATGTCCCATTGGGTTGTATGTCAAGCTGTTTGTATAATGTCCCATTGGGTTGTATGTCAAACTGTTTAAATAATGTCCCACTGGGTTGTATGTCAAAATGTTTGTATAATGTCCCATTGGGTTGGATGTCAAACTGTTTGTATAATGTCCCATTGGGTTGTATGTCAAACTGTTTGTATAATGTCCCACAGGGTTGTATGTCAAACTGTTTGTATAATATCCCATTGGGTTGTATGTCAATCTGTTTGTATACTGTCCCACTGGGTTGTATGTCAAACTGTTTGTATAATATCCCATTGGGTTGTATGTCAAACTGTTTGTATAATGTTCCATTGGACTGTATGTCAAACTGTTTGTATAATGTCCCATTGGTTTGTATATCAAACTGTTTGCATAATGTTCCATTGGGTTGTATGTCAAACTAATTGTATAATGTCCCATTGGGTTGTATGTCAAACTAAGTGTATAATGTCCCATTGGGTTGTATGTCAATCTGTTTGTATAATGTCCCATTGGGTTGTATGTCAAACTAAGTGTATAATGTCCCATTGGGTTGTATGTCAATCTGTTTGTATAATGTCCCATTGGGTTTTATGTCAAACTGTTTGTATAATGTCCCATTGGGTTGTATGTCAAGCTGTTTGTATAATGTCCCATTGGGTTGTATGTCAAACTGTTTAAATAATGTCCCACTGGGTTGTATGTCAAAATGTTTGTATAATGTCCCATTGGGTTGTTTGTCAAACTGTTTGTATAATGTCCCATTGGGTTGTATGTCAAACTGTTTGTATAATGTCCCACAGGGTTGTATGTCAAACTGTTTGTATCATATCCCATTGGGTTGTATGTCAATCTGTTTGTATACTCTCCCATTGGGTTGTATGTCAAACTGTTTAAATAATGTCCCACTGGGTTGTATGTCAAACTGTTTGTATAATGCCCCATTGGGTTGTATGTCAAACTGTTTGTATAATGTCCCACAGGGTTGAATGTCAAACTGTTTGTATAATATCCAATTGGGTTGTATGCCAATCTGTTTGTATACTGTCCCATTGGACTGTATGTCAAACTGTTTGTATAATGTCCCATTGGGTTGTATGTCAAACTGTTTAAATAATGTCCCCCTTGGTTGTATGTCAAACTGTTTGTATAATGTCCCATTGGGTTGTATGTCCAACTGTTTGTATAATGTCTCATTGGTTTGTATATCAAACTGTTTGCATAATGTTCCATTGGGTTGTATGTCAAACTAAGTGTATAATGTCCCATTGGGTTGTATGTCAATCTGTTTGTATAATGTCCCATTGGGTTTTATGTCAAACTGATTGTATAATGTCCCATTGGGTTGTATGTCAAGCTGTTTGTATAATTTCCCATTGGGTTGTATGTCAAACTGTTTAAATAATGTCCCACTGGGTTGTATGTCAAAATGTTTGTATAATGTCCCATTGGGTTGTATGTCAAACTGTTTGTATAATGTCCCATTGGGTTGTATGTCAAACTGTTTGTATAATGTCCCACAGGGTTGTATGTCAAACTGTTTGTATCATATCCCATTGGGTTGTATGTCAATCTGTTTGTATACTGTCCCATTGGGTTGTATGTCAAACTGTTTGTATAATGTCCCATTGGGTTGTATGTTTAACTGTTTAAATAATGTCCCACTGGGTTGTATGTCAAACTGATTGTATAATGTCCCATTGGGTTGTATGTCCAACTGTTTGTATAATGTCCCACAGGGTTGAATGTCAAACTGTTTGTATAATGTCCCATTGGGTTGTATGTCAAACTGTTTAAATAATGTCCCACTGGGTTGTATGTCAAACTGTTTGTATAATGTCCCATTGGGTTGTATGTCCAACTGTTTGTATAATGTCCCATTGGTTTGTATATCAAACTGTTTGCATAATGTTCCATCGGGTTGTATGTCAAACTAAGTGTATAATGTCCCATTGGGTTGTATGTCAAACTGTTTGTATGATGTCCCATTGGGTTGTATGTCAATCTGTTTGTATAATGTCCCATTGGACTGTATGTCAAACTGTTTGTATAATATCCCATTCGGTTGTATGTCAAGCTGTTTGTATAATGCCCTATTGGATTGTATGTCAAGTTGTTTGTATAATTTTCCATTGAGTTGTATGTCAAAATGTTTGTACAATTTCCCATTGGATTGTATGTCAAGCTGTTGGTATACATGTCCAATTGAGTTGTATGTCAAACTGTTTGTATAATGTCCCATTGGGTTGTATGTCAATCTGTTTGTATAATTTCCCATTGGGTTGTATGTCAATCTGTTTGTATAATGTCCCATTGGGTTGTATGTCAAACTGTTTGTATAATGTCCCATTGGGTTGTATGTCAAACTGTTTGTATAATGTCCCATTGGGTTGTATGTCAATCTGTTTGTATAATGTCCCACTGAGTTGTATGTCAAACTGTTTGTATAATGTCCCATTGGGTTGTATGTCAATCAGTTTGTATAATGTCCCATTGGGTTGTATGTCAATCTATTTGTTTAATGTCCCATTGGGTTGTATGTCAAACTGTTTGCATAATGTCCCATTGGGTTGTATGTCAAACTGTTTGTATAATGTCCCATTGGGTTGTATGTCAAACTATTTGTATAATGTCCCATTGGGTTCTATGTCAAATTGTTTGTATAATGTACCATTGGGTTGTATATCCAACTGTTTGTATAATGTCCCATTGGGTTGTATGTCAAGCTGTTTGTATAGTGTCCCATTGGGTTGTATGTCAAGCTGTTTGTATAATTTCCCATTGGATGGTATGTCAACTGTTTCTATAATGTTCCATTGGGTTGTATGTCAAACTGTTTATATAATGTCCCACTGGGTTGTATGTCAAACTGTTTGTATAATATGCCATTGGGTTGTATGTCAAACTGTTTGTATAATGTCCCATTGGAATGTATGTTAAGCTATTTGTATAATGTCCCATTGGGCTGTATGTCAAACTGTTTGAATAAAGTCCCATCGGGTTGTATGTCAAACTAAGTGTATAATATCCCATTGGGTTGTATGTCAAACTAAGTGTATAATGTCCCACTGGGTTGTATGTCAAACCAAGTGTATAATGTCCCATTGGGTTGTATGTCAGTCTGTTTGTATAATGTCCATTTGGGTTGTATGTCAAACTAAGTGTATAATGTCCCATTGGGTTGTATGTCAAACTAAGTGTATAATGTCCCATTGGGTTGTATGTCAAACTAAGTGTATAATGTCCCACAGGTTTGTATGTCAAACTGTTTGTATAATATCCAATTGGGTTGTTTGCCAATCTGTTTGTATACTGTCCCATTGGACTGTATGTCAAACTGTTTGTATAATGTCCCATTGGGTTGTATGTCAAACTGTTTGTATAATGTCCCATTGGGTTGTATGTCAAACCTTTTGTATAATGTCCCACTGGGTTGTATGTCAAACTGTTTGTATAATTTCCCATTGGACTGTATGTCAAACTGTTTGTATAATGTCCCATTGGTTTGTATATCAAACTGTTTATATAATGTTCCATTGGGTTGTATGTCAAACTAAGTGTATACTCTCCCATTGGACTGTATGTCAAACTGTTTGTATAATGTCCCATTGGGTTGTATGTCAAACTGTTTAAATAATGTCCCATTGGGTTGTATGTCAAAATGTTTGTATAATGTCCTATTGGGTTGTATGTCAAACTGTTTGTATAATGTCCCATTGGGTGTTATGTCAAACTGTTTGTATAATGTCCCATTGGGTTGTATGTCAAGCTGTTTGTATAATGTCCCATTGGGTTGTATGTCAAACTGTTTAAATAATGTCCCACTGGGTTGTATGTCAAAATGTTTGTATAATGTCCCATTGGGTTGGATGTCAAACTGTTTGTATAATGTCCCATTGGGTTGTATGTCAAACTGTTTGTATAATGTCCCACAGGGTTGTATGTCAAACTGTTTGTATAATATCCCATTGGGTTGTATGTCAATCTGTTTGTATACTGTCCCACTGGGTTGTATGTCAAACTGTTTGTATAATATCCCATTGGGTTGTATGTCAAACTGTTTGTATAATGTTCCATTGGACTGTATGTCAAACTGTTTGTATAATGTCCCATTGGTTTGTATATCAAACTGTTTGCATAATGTTCCATTGGGTTGTATGTCAAACTAATTGTATAATGTCCCATTGGGTTGTATGTCAAACTAAGTGTATAATGTCCCATTGGGTTGTATGTCAATCTGTTTGTATAATGTCCCATTGGGTTGTATGTCAAACTAAGTGTATAATGTCCCATTGGGTTGTATGTCAATCTGTTTGTATAATGTCCCATTGGGTTTTATGTCAAACTGTTTGTATAATGTCCCATTGGGTTGTATGTCAAGCTGTTTGTATAATGTCCCATTGGGTTGTATGTCAAACTGTTTAAATAATGTCCCACTGGGTTGTATGTCAAACTGTTTGTATAATGTCCCACAGGGTTGTATGTCAAACTGTTTGTATCATATCCCATTGGGTTGTATGTCAATCTGTTTGTATACTCTCCCATTGGGTTGTATGTCAAACTGTTTAAATAATGTCCCACTGGGTTGTATGTCAAACTGTTTGTATAATGCCCCATTGGGTTGTATGTCAAACTGTTTGTATAATGTCCCACAGGGTTGTATGTCAAACTGTTTGTATAATGTCCCATTGGGTTGTATGTCAAACTGTTTAAATAATGTCCCCCTTGGTTGTATGTCAAACTGTTTGTATAATGTCCCATTGGGTTGTATGTCAAAATGTTTGTATAATGTCCCATTGGGTTGTATGTCAAACTGTTTGTATAATGTCCCATTGGGTTGTATGTCAAACTGTTTGTATAATGTCCCACAGGGTTGTATGTCAAACTGTTTGTATCATATCCCATTGGGTTGTATGTCAATCTGTTTGTATACTGTCCCATTGGGTTGTATGTCAAACTGTTTGTATAATGTCCCATTGGGTTGTATGTCAAACTGTTTAAATAATGTCCCACTGGGTTGTATGTCAAACTGTTTGTATAATGTCCCATTGGGTTGTATGTCCAACTGTTTGTATAATGTCCCACAGGGTTGAATGTCAAACTGTTTTTATAATATCCAATTGGGTTGTATGCCAATCTGTTTGTATACTGTCCCATTGGACTGTATGTCAAACTGTTTGTATAATGTCCCATTGGGTTGTATGTCAAACTGTTTAAATAATGTCCCACTGGGTTGTATGTCAAACTGTTTGTATAATGTCCCATTGGGTTGTATGTCCAACTGTTTGTATAATGTCCCATTGGTTTGTATATCAAACTGTTTGCATAATGTTCCATTGGGTTGTATATCAAACTAAGTGTATAATGTCCCATTGGGTTGTATGTCAAACTGTTTGTATGATGTCCCATTGGGTTGTATGTCAATCTGTTTGTATAATGTCCCATTGGACTGTATGTCAAACTGTTTGTATAATATCCCATTCGGTTGTATGTCAAGCTGTTTGTATAATGCCCTATTGGATTGTATGTCAAGTTGTTTGTATAATTTTCCATTGAGCTGTATGTCAAACTGTTTGTACAATTTCCCATTGGATTGTATGTCAAGCTGTTGGTATACATGTCCAATTGAGTTGTATGTCAAACTGTTTGTATAATGTCCCATTGGGTTGTATGTCAATCTGTTTGTATAATTTCCCATTGGGTTGTATGTCAATCTGTTTGTATAATGTCCTATTGGGTTGTATGTCAAACTGTTTGTATAATGTCCCATTGGGTTGTATGTCAAACTGTTTGTATAATGTCCCATTGGGTTGTATGTCAATCTGTTTGTATAATGTCCCACTGAGTTGTATGTCAAACTGTTTGTATAATGTCCCATTGGGTTGTATGTCAATCAGCTTGTATAATGTCCCATTGGGTTGTATGTACATCTATTTGTTTAATGTCCCATTGGGTTGTATGTCAAACTGTTTGCATAATGTCCCATTGGGTTGTATGTCAAACTGTTTGTATAATGTCCCATTGGGTTGTATGTCAAACTATTTGTATAATGTCCCATTGGGTTCTATGTCAAATTGTTTGTATAATGTACCATTGGGTTGTATATCCAACTGTTTGTATAATGTCCCATTGGGTTGTATGTCAAGCTGTTTGTATAGTGTCCCATTGGGTTGTATGTCAAGCTGTTTGTATAATTTCCCATTGGATGGTATGTCAACTGTTTCTATAATGTTCCATTGGGTTGTATGTCAAACTGTTTATATAATGTCCCACTGGGTTGTATGTCAAACTGTTTGTATAATATCCCATTGGGTTGTATGTCAAACTGTTTGTATAATGTCCCATTGGAATGTATGTTAAGCTATTTGTATAATGTCCCATTGGGCTGTATGTCAAACTGTTTGTATAATGTCCCATTGGGTTGTATGTCAAGCTGTTTGTATAATGTCCCAGTGGTTTGTATATCAAACTGTTTGCATAATGTTCCATTGGGTTGTATATCAAACTAAGTGTATAATGTCCCATTGGGTTGTATGTCAAACTGTTTGTATGATGTCCCATTGGGTTGTATGTCAATCTGTTTGTATAATGTCCCATTGGACTGTATGTCAAACTGTTTGTATAATATCCCATTCGGTTGTATGTCAAGCTGTTTGTATAATGCCCTATTGGATTGTATGTCAAGTTGTTTGTATAATTTTCCATTGAGTTGTATGTCAAACTGTTTGTACAATTTCCCATTGGATTGTATGTCAAGCTGTTGGTATACATGTCCAATTGAGTTGTATGTCAAACTGTTTGTATAATGTCCCATTGGGTTGTATGTCAATCTGTTTGTATAATTTCCCATTGGGTTGTATGTCAATCTGTTTGTATAATGTCCCATTGGGTTGTATGTCAAACTGTTTGTATAATGTCCCATTGGGTTGTATGTCAATCTGTTTGTATAATGTCCCACTGAGTTGTATGTCAAACTGTTTGTATAATGTCCCATTGGGTTGTATGTCAATCAGTTTGTATAATGTCCCATTGGGTTGTATGTACATCTATTTGTTTAATGTCCCATTGGGTTGTATGTCAAACTGTTTGCATAATGTCCCATTGGGTTGTATGTCAAACTGTTTGTATAATGTCCCATTGGGTTGTATGTCAAACTATTTGTATAATGTCCCATTGGGTTCTATGTCAAATTGTTTGTATAATGTACCATTGGGTTGTATATCCAACTGTTTGTATAATGTCCCATTGGGTTGTATGTCAAGCTGTTTGTATAGTGTCCCATTGGGTTGTATGTCAAGCTGTTTGTATAATTTCCCATTGGATGGTATGTCAACTGTTTCTATAATGTTCCATTGGGTTGTATGTCAAACTGTTTATATAATGTCCCACTGGGTTGTATGTCAAACTGTTTGTATAATATCCCATTGGGTTGTATGTCAAACTGTTTGTATAATGTCCCATTGGAATGTATGTTAAGCTATTTGTATAATGTCCCATTGGGCTGTATGTCAAACTGTTTGTATAATGTCCCATTGGGTTGTATGTCAAACTGTTTGTATAATGTCCCATTGGGTTGTATGTCAAGCTGTTTGTATAATTTCCCATTGGGTTGTATGTCAAACTGTTTGTATAATGTCCCATTGGACTGTATGTCAAACTGTTTGTATAATGTCCCATTAGGTTGTATGTCAAACTGTTTGTATAATGTCCCACAGGGTTGTATGTCAAACTGTTTGTATCATATCCCATTGGGTTGTATGTCAATCTGTTTGTATACTGTCCCATTGGGTTGTATGTCAAACTGTTTGTATAATGTCCCATTGGGTTGTATGTCAAACTGTTTAAATAATGTCCCACTGGGTTGTATGTCAAACTGTTTGTATAATGTCCCATTGGGTTGTATGTCCAACTGTTTGTATAATGTCCCACAGGGTTGAATGTCAAACTGTTTTTATAATATCCAATTGGGTTGTATGCCAATCTGTTTGTATACTGTCCCATTGGACTGTATGTCAAACTGTTTGTATAATGTCCCATTGGGTTGTATGTCAAACTGTTTAAATAATGTCCCACTGGGTTGTATGTCAAACTGTTTGTATAATGTCCCATTGGGTTGTATGTCCAACTGTTTGTATAATGTCCCATTGGTTTGTATATCAAACTGTTTGCATAATGTTCCATCGGATTGTATGTCAAACTAAGTGTATAATGTCCCATTGGGTTTTATGTCAAACTGTTTGTATAATGTCCCATTGGGTTGTATGTCAAGCTGTTTGTATAATTTCCCATTGGGTTGTATGTCAAACTGTTTAAATAATGTCCCACTGGGTTGTATGTCAAAATGTTTGTATAATGTCCCATTGGGTTGTATGTCAAACTGTTTGTATAATGTCCCATTGGGTTGTATGTCAAACTGTTTGTATAATGTCCCACAGGGTTGTATGTCAAACTGTTTGTATCATATCCCATTGGGTTGTATGTCAATCTGTTTGTATACTGTCCCATTGGGTTGTATGTCAAACTGTTTGTATAATGTCCCATTGGGTTGTATGTCAAACTGTTTAAATAATGTCCCACTGGGTTGTATGTCAAACTGTTTGTATAATGTCCCATTGGGTTGTATGTCCAACTGTTTGTATAATGTCCCACAGGGTTGAATGTCAAACTGTTTTTATAATATCCAATTGGGTTGTATGCCAATCTGTTTGTATACTGTCCCATTGGACTGTATGTCAAACTGTTTGTATAATGTCCCATTGGGTTGTATGTCAAACTGTTTAAATAATGTCCCACTGGGTTGTATGTCAAACTGTTTGTATAATGTCCCATTGGGTTGTATGTCCAACTGTTTGTATAATGTCCCATTGGTTTGTATATCAAACTGTTTGCATAATGTTCCATTGGGTTGTATATCAAACTAAGTGTATAATGTCCCATTGGGTTGTATGTCAAACTGTTTGTATGATGTCCCATTGGGTTGTATGTCAATCTGTTTGTATAATGTCCCATTGGACTGTATGTCAAACTGTTTGTATAATATCCCATTCGGTTGTATGTCAAGCTGTTTGTATAATGCCCTATTGGATTGTATGTCAAGTTGTTTGTATAATTTTCCATTGAGTTGTATGTCAAACTGTTTGTACAATTTCCCATTGGATTGTATGTCAAGCTGTTGGTATACATGTCCAATTGAGTTGTATGTCAAACTGTTTGTATAATGTCCCATTGGGTTGTATGTCAATCTGTTTGTATAATTTCCCATTGGGTTGTATGTCAATCTGTTTGTATAATGTCCTATTGGGTTGTATGTCAAACTGTTTGTATAATGTCCCATTGGGTTGTATGTCAAACTGTTTGTATAATGTCCCATTGGGTTGTATGTCAATCTGTTTGTATAATGTCCCACTGAGTTGTATGTCAAACTGTTTGTATAATGTCCCATTGGGTTGTATGTCAATCAGTTTGTATAATGTCCCATTGGGTTGTATGTACATCTATTTGTTTAATGTCCCATTGGGTTGTATGTCAAACTGTTTGCATAATGTCCCATTGGGTTGTATGTCAAACTGTTTGTATAATGTCCCATTGGGTTGTATGTCAAACTATTTGTATAATGTCCCATTGGGTTCTATGTCAAATTGTTTGTATAATGTACCATTGGGTTGTATATCCAACTGTTTGTATAATGTCCCATTGGGTTGTATGTCAAGCTGTTTGTATAGTGTCCCATTGGGTTGTATGTCAAGCTGTTTGTATAATTTCCCATTGGATGGTATGTCAACTGTTTCTATAATGTTCCATTGGGTTGTATGTCAAACTGTTTATATAATGTCCCACTGGGTTGTATGTCAAACTGTTTGTATAATATCCCATTGGGTTGTATGTCAAACTGTTTGTATAATGTCCCATTGGAATGTATGTTAAGCTATTTGTATAATGTCCCATTGGGCTGTATGTCAAACTGTTTGTATAATGTCCCATTGGGTTGTATGTCAAGCTGTTTGTATAATGTCCCAGTGGTTTGTATATCAAACTGTTTGCATAATGTTCCATTGGGTTGTATATCAAACTAAGTGTATAATGTCCCATTGGGTTGTATGTCAAACTGTTTGTATGATGTCCCATTGGGTTGTATGTCAATCTGTTTGTATAATGTCCCATTGGACTGTATGTCAAACTGTTTGTATAATATCCCATTCGGTTGTATGTCAAGCTGTTTGTATAATGCCCTATTGGATTGTATGTCAAGTTGTTTGTATAATTTTCCATTGAGTTGTATGTCAAACTGTTTGTACAATTTCCCATTGGATTGTATGTCAAGCTGTTGGTATACATGTCCAATTGAGTTGTATGTCAAACTGTTTGTATAATGTCCCATTGGGTTGTATGTCAATCTGTTTGTATAATTTCCCATTGGGTTGTATGTCAATCTGTTTGTATAATGTCCCATTGGGTTGTATGTCAAACTGTTTGTATAATGTCCCATTGGGTTGTATGTCAAACTGTTTGTATAATGTCCCATTGGGTTGTATGTCAATCTGTTTGTATAATGTCCCACTGAGTTGTATGTCAAACTGTTTGTATAATGTCCCATTGGGTTGTATGTCAATCAGTTTGTATAATGTCCCATTGGGTTGTATGTACATCTATTTGTTTAATGTCCCATTGGGTTGTATGTCAAACTGTTTGCATAATGTCCCATTGGGTTGTATGTCAAACTGTTTGTATAATGTCCCATTGGGTTGTATGTCAAACTATTTGTATAATGTCCCATTGGGTTCTATGTCAAATTGTTTGTATAATGTACCATTGGGTTGTATATCCAACTGTTTGTATAATGTCCCATTGGGTTGTATGTCAAGCTGTTTGTATAGTGTCCCATTGGGTTGTATGTCAAGCTGTTTGTATAATTTCCCATTGGATGGTATGTCAACTGTTTCTATAATGTTCCATTGGGTTGTATGTCAAACTGTTTATATAATGTCCCACTGGGTTGTATGTCAAACTGTTTGTATAATATCCCATTGGGTTGTATGTCAAACTGTTTGTATAATGTCCCATTGGAATGTATGTTAAGCTATTTGTATAATGTCCCATTGGGCTGTATGTCAAACTGTTTGTATAATGTCCCATTGGGTTGTATGTCAAACTGTTTGTATAATGTCCCATTGGGTTGTATGTCAAGCTGTTTGTATAATTTCCCATTGGGTTGTATGTCAAACTGTTTGTATAATGTCCCATTGGACTGTATGTCAAACTGTTTGTATAATGTCCCATTAGGTTGTATGTCAAACTGTTTGTATAATGTCCCACAGGGTTGTATGTCAAACTGTTTGTATCATATCCCATTGGGTTGTATGTCAATCTGTTTGTATACTGTCCCATTGGGTTGTATGTCAAACTGTTTGTATAATGTCCCATTGGGTTGTATGTCAAACTGTTTAAATAATGTCCCACTGGGTTGTATGTCAAACTGTTTGTATAATGTCCCATTGGGTTGTATGTCCAACTGTTTGTATAATGTCCCACAGGGTTGAATGTCAAACTGTTTTTATAATATCCAATTGGGTTGTATGCCAATCTGTTTGTATACTGTCCCATTGGACTGTATGTCAAACTGTTTGTATAATGTCCCATTGGGTTGTATGTCAAACTGTTTAAATAATGTCCCACTGGGTTGTATGTCAAACTGTTTGTATAATGTCCCATTGGGTTGTATGTCCAACTGTTTGTATAATGTCCCATTGGTTTGTATATCAAACTGTTTGCATAATGTTCCATCGGGTTGTATGTCAAACTAAGTGTATAATGTCCCATTGGGTTGTATGTCAAACTGTTTGTATGATGTCCCATTGGGTTGTATGTCAATCTGTTTGTATAATGTCCCATTGGACTGTATGTCAAACTGTTTGTATAATATCCCATTCGGTTGTATGTCAAGCTGTTTGTATAATGCCCTATTGGATTGTATGTCAAGTTGTTTGTATAATTTTCCATTGAGTTGTATGTCAAAATGTTTGTACAATTTCCCATTGGATTGTATGTCAAGCTGTTGGTATACATGTCCAATTGAGTTGTATGTCAAACTGTTTGTATAATGTCCCATTGGGTTGTATGTCAATCTGTTTGTATAATTTCCCATTGGGTTGTATGTCAATCTGTTTGTATAATGTCCCATTGGGTTGTATGTCAAACTGTTTGTATAATGTCCCATTGGGTTGTATGTCAAACTGTTTGTATAATGTCCCATTGGGTTGTATGTCAATCTGTTTGTATAATGTCCCACTGAGTTGTATGTCAAACTGTTTGTATAATGTCCCATTGGGTTGTATGTCAATCAGTTTGTATAATGTCCCATTGGGTTGTATGTCAATCTATTTGTTTAATGTCCCATTGGGTTGTATGTCAAACTGTTTGCATAATGTCCCATTGGGTTGTATGTCAAACTGTTTGTATAATGTCCCATTGGGTTGTATGTCAAACTATTTGTATAATGTCCCATTGGGTTGTATGTCAAATTGTTTGTATAATGTACCATTGGGTTGTATATCCAACTGTTTGTATAATGTCCCATTGGGTTGTATGTCAAGCTGTTTGTATAGTGTCCCATTGGGTTGTATGTCAAGCTGTTTGTATAATTTCCCATTGGATGGTATGTCAACTGTTTCTATAATGTTCCATTGGGTTGTATGTCAAACTGTTTATATAATGTCCCACTGGGTTGTATGTCAAACTGTTTGTATAATATCCCATTGGGTTGTATGTCAAACTGTTTGTATAATGTCCCATTGGAATGTATGTTAAGCTATTTGTATAATGTCCCATTGGGCTGTATGTCAAACTGTTTGTATAATGTCCCATTGGGTTGTATGTCAAGCTGTTTGTATAATGTCCCATTGGGTTGTATGTCAAGCTGTTTGTATAATTTCCCATTGGGTTGTATGTCAAACTGTTTGTATAATGTCCCATTGGACTGTATGTCAAACTGTTTGTATAATGTCCCATTAGGTTGTATGTCAAACTGTTTGTATAATATCCCATTGGGTTGTATGTCAAACTGTTTGTATAATTTCCCATTGGGTTGTATGTCAAACTGTTTGAATAATGTCCCATTAGGTTGTATGTCAAACTGTTTGTATAATGTACCATTGGGTTGTATGTCAAACTAAGTGTATAATGTCCAATTGGGTTGTATGTCAAGCTTTTGTATGATGTCCCATTGGGTTGTATCTCAAAATGTTTGTATAATGTTCCATTGGACTGTATGTCAAACTGTTTGTATAATTTCCCATTGGGTTGTATGTCAAACTGTTTGTATAATGTCCCATTGGGTTGTATGTCAAGCTGTTTGTATAATGTACCATTGGGTTGTATGTCAAGCTGTTTGTATAATGTCCCATTGAGTTGTATGTCAAACTGTTTGTATAATGTCCCATTGGGTTTTATGTCAAACCTTTTGTATAATGTCCCATTGAGTTCTATGTCAATCTGTTTGTATACTGTCCCATTGGACTGTATGTCAAACTGTTTGTATAATGTCCCATTGGTTTGTATGTCAAGCTATTTGTATAATGTCCCATTGGATTGTATGTCAAACTGTTTGTATAATGTCCCATTGGGTTGTATGTCAATCTGTTTGTATAATGTCCCATTGGACTGTATGTCAAACTGTTTGTATAATATCCCATTGGATTGTATGTCAAGTTGTTTGTATACTTTTCCATTGAGTTGTATGTCAAACTGTTTGTATAATGTTCCATTGGGTTGTATGTCAATCAGTTTGTATAATGTCCCATTGGGTTGTATGTCAATCTATTTGTATAATGTCCCATTTGGTTGTATGTCAAACTGTTTGTATAATGTCCCATTGGGTTGTATGTCAAACTGTTTGTATAATGTCCCATTGGGTTGCATGTTAAACTGTTTGTATAATGTCCCATTGGGTTCTATGTCAAACTGTTTGTATAATGTACCATTGGGTTGTATATCAAACTGTTTGTATAATGTCCCATTGGGTTGTATGTCAAGCTGTTTGTATAGTGTCCCATTGGGTTGTATGTCTAGCTGTTTCTATAATTTCCCATTGGATGGTATGTCAAGCTGTTTCTATAATGTTCCATTGGGTTGTATGTCAAACTGTTTATATAATGTCCCATTGGGTTGTATGTCAAGCTGTTTGTATAATATTCCATTGGGTTGTATGTCAAACTGTTTGTATAATGTCCCATTGGATTGTATGTCAAGCTGTTTGTATAATGTCCCATTGAGCTGTATGTCAAACTGTTTGTATAATGTCCCATTGGGTTGTATGTCAAACTGTTTGTATAATGTCCCATTGGGTTGTATGTCAAGCTGTTTGTATAATTTCCCATTGGGTTGTATGTCACACTGTTTGTATAATGTCCCATTGGACTGTATGTCAAACTGTTTGTATAATGTCCCATTAGGTTGTATGTCAAACTGTTTGTATAATATCCCATTGGGTTGTATGTCAAACTGTTTGTATAATTTCCCATTGGGTTGTATGTCAAACTGTTTGTATAATGTCCCATTCGGCAGTATGTCAAACTGTTTGTATAATGTCCCATTAGGTTGTATGTCAAGCTGCTTGTATAATGTACTATTGGGTTGTATGTCAAATTAAGTGTATAATGTCCCATTGGGTTGTATGTCAAGCTTTTGTATGATGTCCCATTGGGTTGTATCTCAAAATGTTTGTATAATGTTCCATTGGACTGTATGTCAAACTGTTTGTATAATTTCCCATTGGGTTGTATGTCAAGCTGTTTGTATAATGTCCCATTGGGTTGTATGTCAAGCTGTTTGTATAATGTCCCATTGGGTTGTATGTCAATCTATTTGTTTAATGTCCCATTGGGTTGTATGTCAAACTGTTTGCATAATGTCCCATTGGGTTGTATGTCAAACTGTTTGTATAATGTCCCATTGGGTTGTATGTCAAACTATTTGTATAATGTCCCATTGGGTTCTATGTCAAATTGTTTGTATAATGTACCATTGGGTTGTATATCCAACTGTTTGTATAATGTCCCATTGGGTTGTATGTCAAGCTGTTTGTATAGTGTCCCATTGGGTTGTATGTCAAGCTGTTTGTATAATTTCCCATTGGATGGTATGTCAACTGTTTCTATAATGTTCCATTGGGTTGTATGTCAAACTGTTTATATAATGTCCCACTGGGTTGTATGTCAAACTGTTTGTATAATATCCCATTGGGTTGTATGTCAAACTGTTTGTATAATGTCCCATTGGAATGTATGTTAAGCTATTTGTATAATGTCCCATTGGGCTGTATGTCAAACTGTTTGTATAATGTCCCATTGGGTTGTATGTCAAGCTGTTTGTATAATGTCCCATTGGGTTGTATGTCAAGCTGTTTGTATAATTTCCCATTGGGTTGTATGTCAAACTGTTTGTATAATGTCCCATTGGACTGTATGTCAAACTGTTTGTATAATGTCCCATTAGGTTGTATGTCAAACTGTTTGTATAATATCCCATTGGGTTGTATGTCAAACTGTTTGTATAATTTCCCATTGGGTTGTATGTCAAACTGTTTGAATAATGTCCCATTAGGTTGTATGTCAAACTGTTTGTATAATGTACCATTGGGTTGTATGTCAAACTAAGTGTATAATGTCCAATTGGGTTGTATGTCAAGCTTTTGTATGATGTCCCATTGGGTTGTATCTCAAAATGTTTGTATAATGTTCCATTGGACTGTATGTCAAACTGTTTGTATAATTTCCCATTGGGTTGTATGTCAAACTGTTTGTATAATGTCCCATTGGGTTGTATGTCAAGCTGTTTGTATAATGTACCATTGGGTTGTATGTCAAGCTGTTTGTATAATGTCCCATTGAGTTGTATGTCAAACTGTTTGTATAATGTCCCATTGGGTTTTATGTCAAACCTTTTGTATAATGTCCCATTGAGTTCTATGTCAATCTGTTTGTATACTGTCCCATTGGACTGTATGTCAAACTGTTTGTATAATGTCCCATTGGTTTGTATGTCAAGCTATTTGTATAATGTCCCATTGGATTGTATGTCAAACTGTTTGTATAATGTCCCATTGGGTTGTATGTCAATCTGTTTGTATAATGTCCCATTGGACTGTATGTCAAACTGTTTGTATAATATCCCATTGGATTGTATGTCAAGTTGTTTGTATACTTTTCCATTGAGTTGTATGTCAAACTGTTTGTATAATGTTCCATTGGGTTGTATGTCAATCAGTTTGTATAATGTCCCATTGGGTTGTATGTCAATCTATTTGTATAATGTCCCATTTGGTTGTATGTCAAACTGTTTGTATAATGTCCCATTGGGTTGTATGTCAAACTGTTTGTATAATGTCCCATTGGGTTGCATGTCAAACTGTTTGTATAATGTCCCATTGGGTTCTATGTCAAACTGTTTGTATAATGTACCATTGGGTTGTATATCAAACTGTTTGTATAATGTCCCATTGGGTTGTATGTCAAGCTGTTTGTATAGTGTCCCATTGGGTTGTATGTCTAGCTGTTTCTATAATTTCCCATTGGATGGTATGTCAAGCTGTTTCTATAATGTTCCATTGGGTTGTATGTCAAACTGTTTATATAATGTCCCATTGGGTTGTATGTCAAGCTGTTTGTATAATATTCCATTGGGTTGTATGTCAAACTGTTTGTATAATGTCCCATTGGATTGTATGTCAAGCTGTTTGTATAATGTCCCATTGAGCTGTATGTCAAACTGTTTGTATAATGTCCCATTGGGTTGTATGTCAAACTGTTTGTATAATGTCCCATTGGGTTGTATGTCAAGCTGTTTGTATAATTTCCCATTGGGTTGTATGTCACACTGTTTGTATAATGTCCCATTGGACTGTATGTCAAACTGTTTGTATAATGTCCCATTAGGTTGTATGTCAAACTGTTTGTATAATATCCCATTGGGTTGTATGTCAAACTGTTTGTATAATTTCCCATTGGGTTGTATGTCAAACTGTTTGTATAATGTCCCATTCGGCAGTATGTCAAACTGTTTGTATAATGTCCCATTAGGTTGTATGTCAAGCTGCTTGTATAATGTACTATTGGGTTGTATGTCAAATTAAGTGTATAATGTCCCATTGGGTTGTATGTCAAGCTTTTGTATGATGTCCCATTGGGTTGTATCTCAAAATGTTTGTATAATGTTCCATTGGACTGTATGTCAAACTGTTTGTATAATATCCCATTCGGTTGTATGTCAAGCTGTTTGTATAATGCCCTATTGGATTGTATGTCAAGTTGTTTGTATAATTTTCCATTGAGTTGTATGTCAAAATGTTTGTACAATTTCCCATTGGATTGTATGTCAAGCTGTTGGTATACATGTCCAATTGAGTTGTATGTCAAACTGTTTGTATAATGTCCCATTGGGTTGTATGTCAATCTGTTTGTATAATTTCCCATTGGGTTGTATGTCAATCTGTTTGTATAATGTCCCATTGGGTTGTATGTCAAACTGTTTGTATAATGTCCCATTGGGTTGTATGTCAAACTGTTTGTATAATGTCCCATTGGGTTGTATGTCAATCTGTTTGTATAATGTCCCACTGAGTTGTATGTCAAACTGTTTGTATAATGTCCCATTGGGTTGTATGTCAATCAGTTTGTATAATGTCCCATTGGGTTGTATGTCAATCTATTTGTTTAATGTCCCATTGGGTTGTATGTCAAACTGTTTGCATAATGTCCCATTGGGTTGTATGTCAAACTGTTTGTATAATGTCCCATTGGGTTGTATGTCAAACTATTTGTATAATGTCCCATTGGGTTCTATGTCAAATTGTTTGTATAATGTACCATTGGGTTGTATATCCAACTGTTTGTATAATGTCCCATTGGGTTGTATGTCAAGCTGTTTGTATAGTGTCCCATTGGGTTGTATGTCAAGCTGTTTGTATAATTTCCCATTGGATGGTATGTCAATTGTTTCTATAATGTTCCATTGGGTTGTATGTCAAACTGTTTATATAATGTCCCACTGGGTTGTATGTCAAACTGTTTGTATAATATCCCATTGGGTTGTATGTCAAACTGTTTGTATAATGTCCCATTGGAATGTATGTTAAGCTATTTGTATAATGTCCCATTGGGCTGTATGTCAAACTGTTTGTATAATGTCCCATTGGGTTGTATGTCAAGCTGTTTGTATAATGTCCCATTGGGTTGTATGTCAAGCTGTTTGTATAATTTCCCATTGGGTTGTATGTCAAACTGTTTGTATAATGTCCCATTGGACTGTATGTCAAACTGTTTGTATAATGTCCCATTAGGTTGTATGTCAAACTGTTTGTATAATATCCCATTGGGTTGTATGTCAAACTGTTTGTATAATTTCCCATTGGGTTGTATGTCAAACTGTTTGAATAATGTCCCATTAGGTTGTATGTCAAACTGTTTGTATAATGTACCATTGGGTTGTATGTCAAACTAAGTGTATAATGTCCAATTGGGTTGTATGTCAAGCTTTTGTATGATGTCCCATTGGGTTGTATCTCAAAATGTTTGTATAATGTTCCATTGGACTGTATGTCAAACTGTTTGTATAATTTCCCATTGGGTTGTATGTCAAACTGTTTGTATAATGTCCCATTGGGTTGTATGTCAAGCTGTTTGTATAATGTACCATTGGGTTGTATGTCAAGCTGTTTGTATAATGTCCCATTGAGTTGTATGTCAAACTGTTTGTATAATGTCCCATTGGGTTTTATGTCAAACCTTTTGTATAATGTCCCATTGAGTTCTATGTCAATCTGTTTGTATACTGTCCCATTGGACTGTATGTCAAACTGTTTGTATAATGTCCCATTGGTTTGTATGTCAAGCTATTTGTATAATGTCCCATTGGATTGTATGTCAAACTGTTTGTATAATGTCCCATTGGGTTGTATGTCAATCTGTTTGTATAATGTCCCATTGGACTGTATGTCAAACTGTTTGTATAATATCCCATTGGATTGTATGTCAAGTTGTTTGTATACTTTTCCATTGAGTTGTATGTCAAACTGTTTGTATAATGTTCCATTGGGTTGTATGTCAATCAGTTTGTATAATGTCCCATTGGGTTGTATGTCAATCTATTTGTATAATGTCCCATTTGGTTGTATGTCAAACTGTTTGTATAATGTCCCATTGGGTTGTATGTCAAACTGTTTGTATAATGTCCCATTGGGTTGCATGTCAAACTGTTTGTATAATGTCCCATTGGGTTCTATGTCAAACTGTTTGTATAATGTACCATTGGGTTGTATATCAAACTGTTTGTATAATGTCCCATTGGGTTGTATGTCAAGCTGTTTGTATAGTGTCCCATTGGGTTGTATGTCTAGCTGTTTCTATAATTTCCCATTGGATGGTATGTCAAGCTGTTTCTATAATGTTCCATTGGGTTGTATGTCAAACTGTTTATATAATGTCCCATTGGGTTGTATGTCAAGCTGTTTGTATAATATTCCATTGGGTTGTATGTCAAACTGTTTGTATAATGTCCCATTGGATTGTATGTCAAGCTGTTTGTATAATGTCCCATTGAGCTGTATGTCAAACTGTTTGTATAATGTCCCATTGGGTTGTATGTCAAACTGTTTGTATAATGTCCCATTGGGTTGTATGTCAAGCTGTTTGTATAATTTCCCATTGGGTTGTATGTCACACTGTTTGTATAATGTCCCATTGGACTGTATGTCAAACTGTTTGTATAATGTCCCATTAGGTTGTATGTCAAACTGTTTGTATAATATCCCATTGGGTTGTATGTCAAACTGTTTGTATAATTTCCCATTGGGTTGTATGTCAAACTGTTTGTATAATGTCCCATTCGGCAGTATGTCAAACTGTTTGTATAATGTCCCATTAGGTTGTATGTCAAGCTGCTTGTATAATGTACTATTGGGTTGTATGTCAAATTAAGTGTATAATGTCCCATTGGGTTGTATGTCAAGCTTTTGTATGATGTCCCATTGGGTTGTATCTCAAAATGTTTGTATAATGTTCCATTGGACTGTATGTCAAACTGTTTGTATAATTTCCCATTGGGTTGTATGTCAAGCTGTTTGTATAATGTCCCATTGGGTTGTATGTCAAGCTGTTTGTATAATGTCCCATTGGGTTGTATGTCAATCTATTTGTTTAATGTCCCATTGGGTTGTATGTCAAACTGTTTGCATAATGTCCCATTGGGTTGTATGTCAAACTGTTTGTATAATGTCCCATTGGGTTGTATGTCAAACTATTTGTATAATGTCCCATTGGGTTCTATGTCAAATTGTTTGTATAATGTACCATTGGGTTGTATATCCAACTGTTTGTATAATGTCCCATTGGGTTGTATGTCAAGCTGTTTGTATAGTGTCCCATTGGGTTGTATGTCAAGCTGTTTGTATAATTTCCCATTGGATGGTATGTCAACTGTTTCTATAATGTTCCATTGGGTTGTATGTCAAACTGTTTATATAATGTCCCACTGGGTTGTATGTCAAACTGTTTGTATAATATCCCATTGGGTTGTATGTCAAACTGTTTGTATAATGTCCCATTGGAATGTATGTTAAGCTATTTGTATAATGTCCCATTGGGCTGTATGTCAAACTGTTTGTATAATGTCCCATTGGGTTGTATGTCAAGCTGTTTGTATAATGTCCCATTGGGTTGTATGTCAAGCTGTTTGTATAATTTCCCATTGGGTTGTATGTCAAACTGTTTGTATAATGTCCCATTGGACTGTATGTCAAACTGTTTGTATAATGTCCCATTAGGTTGTATGTCAAACTGTTTGTATAATATCCCATTGGGTTGTATGTCAAACTGTTTGTATAATTTCCCATTGGGTTGTATGTCAAACTGTTTGAATAATGTCCCATTAGGTTGTATGTCAAACTGTTTGTATAATGTACCATTGGGTTGTATGTCAAACTAAGTGTATAATGTCCAATTGGGTTGTATGTCAAGCTTTTGTATGATGTCCCATTGGGTTGTATCTCAAAATGTTTGTATAATGTTCCATTGGACTGTATGTCAAACTGTTTGTATAATTTCCCATTGGGTTGTATGTCAAACTGTTTGTATAATGTCCCATTGGGTTGTATGTCAAGCTGTTTGTATAATGTACCATTGGGTTGTATGTCAAGCTGTTTGTATAATGTCCCATTGAGTTGTATGTCAAACTGTTTGTATAATGTCCCATTGGGTTTTATGTCAAACCTTTTGTATAATGTCCCATTGAGTTCTATGTCAATCTGTTTGTATACTGTCCCATTGGACTGTATGTCAAACTGTTTGTATAATGTCCCATTGGTTTGTATGTCAAGCTATTTGTATAATGTCCCATTGGATTGTATGTCAAACTGTTTGTATAATGTCCCATTGGGTTGTATGTCAATCTGTTTGTATAATGTCCCATTGGACTGTATGTCAAACTGTTTGTATAATATCCCATTGGATTGTATGTCAAGTTGTTTGTATACTTTTCCATTGAGTTGTATGTCAAACTGTTTGTATAATGTTCCATTGGGTTGTATGTCAATCAGTTTGTATAATGTCCCATTGGGTTGTATGTCAATCTATTTGTATAATGTCCCATTTGGTTGTATGTCAAACTGTTTGTATAATTTCCCATTGGGTTGTATGTCAAACTGTTTGTATAATGTCCCATTGGGTTGCATGTCAAACTGTTTGTATAATGTCCCATTGGGTTCTATGTCAAACTGTTTGTATAATGTACCATTGGGTTGTATATCAAACTGTTTGTATAATGTCCCATTGGGTTGTATGTCAAGCTGTTTGTATAGTGTCCCATTGGGTTGTATGTCTAGCTGTTTCTATAATTTCCCATTGGATGGTATGTCAAGCTGTTTCTATAATGTTCCATTGGGTTGTATGTCAAACTGTTTATATAATGTCCCATTGGGTTGTATGTCAAGCTGTTTGTATAATATTCCATTGGGTTGTATGTCAAACTGTTTGTATAATGTCCCATTGGATTGTATGTCAAGCTGTTTGTATAATGTCCCATTGAGCTGTATGTCAAACTGTTTGTATAATGTCCCATTGGGTTGTATGTCAAACTGTTTGTATAATGTCCCATTGGGTTGTATGTCAAGCTGTTTGTATAATTTCCCATTGGGTTGTATGTCACACTGTTTGTATAATGTCCCATTGGACTGTATGTCAAACTGTTTGTATAATGTCCCATTAGGTTGTATGTCAAACTGTTTGTATAATATCCCATTGGGTTGTATGTCAAACTGTTTGTATAATTTCCCATTGGGTTGTATGTCAAACTGTTTGTATAATGTCCCATTCGGCAGTATGTCAAACTGTTTGTATAATGTCCCATTAGGTTGTATGTCAAGCTGCTTGTATAATGTACTATTGGGTTGTATGTCAAATTAAGTGTATAATGTCCCATTGGGTTGTATGTCAAGCTTTTGTATGATGTCCCATTGGGTTGTATCTCAAAATGTTTGTATAATGTTCCATTGGACTGTATGTCAAACTGTTTGTATAATTTCCCATTGGGTTGTATGTCAAGCTGTTTGTATAATGTCCCATTGGGTTGTATGTCAAGCTGTTTGTATAATGTACCATTGGGTTGTATGTCAAGCTGTTTGTATAATGTCCCATTGAGTTGTATGTCAAACTGTTTGTATAATGTCCCATTGGGTTGTATGTCAAACCTTTTGTATAATGTCCCATTGAGTTGTTTGTCAATCTGTTTGTATACTGTCCCATTGGACTGTATGTCAAACTCTTTGTATAATGTCCCATTGGTTTGTATGTCAAACTGTTTGTATAATGTCCCATTAGGTTGTATGTCAAACTAAGTGTATAATGTCCCATTGTGTTGTATGACAATCTGTTTGTATAATGTCCCATTGGATTGTATGTCAAACTGTTTGTATGATGTCCCATTGGGTTGTATGTCAATCTGTTTGTATAATGTCCCATTGGACTGTATGTCAAACTGTTTGTATAATATCCCATTGGTTTGTATGTCAAGCTGTTTGTATAATGCCCCATTGGATTGTATGTCAAGTTGTTTGTATAATTTTCCATTGAGTTGTATGTCAAACTGTTTGTACAATTTCCCATTGGATTGTATGTCAAGCTGTTTGTATACATGTCCAATTGAGTTGTATGTCAAACTGTTTGTATAATGTCCCATTGGGTTGTATGTTAATCTGTTTGTATAATTTCCCATTGGGTTGTATGTCAATCTGTTTCTATAATGTACCATTGGGTTGTATGTCAAACTAAGTGTATAATGTCCCATTGGGTTGTATGTCAAGCTTTTGTATGATGTCCCATTGGGTTGTATCTCAAAATGTTTGTATAATGTTCCATTGGACTGTATGTCAAACTGTTTGTATAATTTCCCATTGGGTTGTATGTCAAACTGTTTGTATAATGTCCCATTGGGTTGTATGTCAAGCTGTTTGTATAATGTACCATTGGGTTGTATGTCAAGCTGTTTGTATAATGTCCCATTGAGTTGTATGTCAAACTGTTTGTATAATGTCCCATTGGGTTGTATGTCAAACCTTTTGTATAATGTCCCATTGAGTTCTATGTCAATCTGTTTGTATACTGTCCCATTGGACTGTATGTCAAACTGTTTGTATAATGTCCCATTGGTTTGTACGTCAAGCTATTTGTATAATGTCCCATTGGATTGTATGTCAAACTGTTTGTATAATGTCCCATTGGGTTGTATGTCAATCTGTTTGTATAATGTCCCATTGGACTGTATGTCAAACTGTTTGTATAATATCCCATTGGATTGTATGTCAAGTTGTTTGCATAATTTTCCATTGAGTTGTATGTCAAACTGTTTGTACAATTTCCCATTGGATTGTATGTCAAGCTGTTTGTATACATGTCCAATTGAGTTGTATGTCAAACTGTTTGTATAATGTCCCATTGGGTTGTATGTCAATCTGTTTGCATAATTTCCCATTGGGTTGTATGTCAATCTGTTTGTATAATGTCCCATTGGGTTGTATGTCAAACTGTTTGTATAATGTCCCATTGGGTTGTATGTCAAACTCTTTGTATAATGTCCCATTGGGTTGTATGTCAATCAGTTTGTATAATGTCCAATTGGGTTGTATGTCAATCTATTTGTATAATGTCCCATTTGGTTGTATGTCAAACTGTTTGTATAATGTCCCATTGGGTTGTATGTCAAACTGTTTGTATAATGTCCCATTGGGTTGCATGTCAAACTGTTTGTATAATGTCCCATTGGGTTCTATGTCAAACTGTTTGTATAATGTACCATTGGGTTGTATATCAAACTGTTTGTATAATGTCCCATTGGGTTGTATGTCTAGCTGTTTGTATAATTTACCATTGGATGGTATGTCAAGCTGTTTCTATAATGTTCCATTGGGTTGTATGTCAAACTGTTTATATAATGTCCCATTGGGTTGTATGTCAAGCTGTTTGTATAATATTCCATTGGGTTGTATGTCAAACTGTTTGTATAATGTCCCATTGGATTGTATGTCAAGCTGTTTGTATAATGTCCCATTGAGCTGTATGTCAAACTGTTTGTATAATGTCCCATTGGGTTGTATGTCAAGCTGTTTGTATAATGTCCCATTGGGTTGTATGTCAAGCTGCTTGTATAATTTCCCATTGGGTTGTATGTCACACTGTTTGTATAATGTCCCATTGGACTGTATGTCAAACTGTTTGTATAATGTCCCATTAGGTTGTATGTCAAACTGTTTGTATAATATCCCATTGGGTTGTATGTCAAACTGTTTGTATAATTTCCCATTGGGTTGTATGTCAAACTGTTTGTATAATGTCCCATTCGGCAGTATGTCAAACTGTTTGTATAATGTCCCATTAGGTTGTATGTCAAGCTGCTTGTATAATGTACCATTGGGTTGTATGTCAAACTAAGTGTATAATGTCCCATTGGGTTGTATGTCAAGCTTTTGTATGATGTCCCATTGGGTTGCATCTCAAAATGTTTGTATAATGTTCCATTGGACTGTATGTCAAACTGTTTGTATAATTTCCCATTGGGTTGTATGTCAAGCTGTTTGTATAATGTCCCATTGGGTTGTATGTCAAGCTGTTTGTATAATGTACCATTGGGTTGTATGTCAAGCTGTTTGTATAATGTCCCATTGAGTTGTATGTCAAACTGTTTGTATAATGTCCCATTTTGTTGTATGTCAAACTGTTTGTATAATGTCCCATTGGGTTGTATGTCAATCGGTTTGTATAATGTCCCATTGGGTTGTATGTCAATCTATTTGTATAATGTCCAATTGGGTTGTATGTCAAACTGTTTGCATAATGTCCCATTGGGTTGTATGTCAAACTGTTTGTATAATTTCCCATTGGGTTGTATGTCAAGCTGTTTGTATAATGTCCCATTGGGTTGTATGTCAAGCTGTTTGTATAATGTACCATTGGGTTGTATGTCCAGCTGTTTGTATAATGTCCCATTGAGTTGTATGTCAAACTGTTTGTATAATGTCCCATTGGGTTGTATGTCAAACCTTTTGTATAATGTCCCATTGAGTTGTTTGTCAATCTGTTTGTATACTGTCCCATTGGACTGTATATCAAACTGTTTGTATAATGTCCCATTGGTTTGTATGTCAAACTGTTTGTATAATGTCCCATTAGGTTGTATGTCAAACTAAGTGTATAATGTCCCATTGTGTTGTATGACAATCTGTTTGTATAATGTCCCATTGGATTGTATGTCAAACTGTTTGTATGATGTCCCATTGGGTTGTATGTCAATCTGTTTGTATAATGTCCCATTGGACTGTATGTCAAACTGTTTGTATAATATCCCATTGGATTGTATGTCAAGCTGTTTGTATAATGCCCCATTGGATTGTATGTCAAGTTGTTTGTATAATTTTCCATTGAGTTGTATGTCAAACTGTTTGTACAATTTCCCATTGGATTGTATGTCAAGCTGTTTGTATACATGTCCAATTGAGTTGTATGTCAAACTGTTTGTATAATGTCCCATTGGGTTGTATGTTAATCTGTTTGTATAATTTCCCATTGGGTTGTATGTCAATCTGTTTCTATAATGTACCATTGGGTTGTATGTCAAACTAAGTGTATAATGTCCCATTGGGTTGTATGTCAAGCTTTTGTATGATGTCCCATTGGGTTGTATCTCAAAATGTTTGTATAATGTTCCATTGGACTGTATGTCAAACTGTTTGTATAATTTCCCATTGGGTTGTATGTCAAACTGTTTGTATAATGTCCCATTGGGTTGTATGTCAAGCTGTTTGTATAATGTCCCATTGGGTTGTATGTCAAACTGTTTGTATAATGTCCCATTGAGTTCTATGTCAATCTGTTTGTATACTGTCCCATTGGACTGTATGTCAAACTGTTTGTATAATGTCCCATTGGTTTGTACGTCAAGCTATTTGTATAATGTCCCATTGGATTGTATGTCAAACTGTTTGTATAATGTCCCATTGGGTTGTATGTCAATCTGTTTGTATAATGTCCCATTGGACTGTATGTCAAACTGTTTGTATAATATCCCATTGGATTGTATGTCAAGTTGTTTGTATAATTTTCCATTGAGTTGTATGTCAAACTGTTTGTACAATTTCCCATTGGATTGTATGTCAAGCTGTTTGTATACATGTCCAATTGAGTTGTATGTCAAACTGTTTGTATAATGTCCCATTGGGTTGTATGTCAATCTGTTTGCATAATTTCCCATTGGGTTGTATGTCAATCTGTTTGTATAATGTCCCATTGGGTTGTATGTCAAACTGTTTGTATAATGTCCCATTGGGTTGTATGTCAAACTCTTTGTATAATGTCCCATTGGGTTGTATGTCAATCAGTTTGTATAATGTCCCATTGGGTTGTATGTCAATCTATTTGTATAATGTCCCATTTGGTTGTATGTCAAACTGTTTGTATAATGTCCCATTGGGTTGTATGTCAAACTGTTTGTATAATGTCCCATTGGGTTGCATGTCAAACTGTTTGTATAATGTCCCATTGGGTTGTATGTCTAGCTGTTTGTATAATTTCCCATTGGATGGTATGTCAAGCTGTTTCTATAATGTTCCATTGGGTTGTATGTCAAACTGTTTATATAATGTCCCATTGGGTTGTATGTCAAGCTGTTTGTATAATATTCCATTGGGTTGTATGTCAAACTGTTTGTATAATGTCCCATTGGATTGTATGTCAAGCTGTTTGTATAATGTCCCATTGAGCTGTATGTCAAACTGTTTGTATAATGTCCCATTGGGTTGTATGTCAAGCTGTTTGTATAATGTCCCATTGGGTTGTATGTCAAGCTGTTTGTATAATTTCCCATTGGGTTGTATGTCACACTGTTTGTATAATGTCCCATTGGTTTGTATGTCAAACTGTTTGTATAATGTCCCATTAGGTTGTATGTCAAACTAAGTGTATAATGTTCCATTGTGTTGTATGACAATCTGTTTGTATAATGTCCCATTGGATTGTATGTCAAACTGTTTGTATGATGTCCCATTGGGTTGTATGTCAATCTGTTTGTATAATGTCCCATTGGACTGTATGTCAAACTGTTTGTATAATATCCCATTGGATTGTATGTCAAGCTGTTTGTATAATGCCCCATTGGATTGTATGTCAAGTTGTTTGTATAATTTTCCATTGAGTTGTATGTCAAACTGTTTGTACCATTTCCCATTGGATTGTATGTCAAGCTGTTTGTATACATGTCCAATTGAGTTGTATGTCAAACTGTTTGTATAATGTCCCATTGGGTTGTATGTTAATCTGTTTGTATAATTTCCCATTGGGTTGTATGTCAATCTGTTTCTATAATGTCCCATTGGGTTGTATGTCAAACTGTTTGTATAATGTCCCATTTTGTTGTATGTCAAACTGTTTGTATAATGTCCCATTGGGTTGTATGTCAATCGGTTTGTATAATGTCCCATTGGGTTGTATGTCAATCTATTTGTATAATGTCCAATTGGGTTGTATGTCAAACTGTTTGCATAATGTCCCATTGGGTTGTATGTCAAACTGTTTCTATAATGTCCCATTGGGTTGTATGTCAAACTGTTTGTATAATGTCCCATTGGGTTATATGTCAAACTGTTTGTATAATGTACCATTGGGTTGTATATCAAACTGTTTGTATAATGTCCAATTGGGTTGTATGTTAAGCTGTTTGTATAGTGTCACATTGGGTTTTATGTCAAGCTGTTTGTATAATTTCCCATTGGATGGTATGTCAAGCTGTTTCTATAATGTTCCATTGGGTTGTATGTCAAACTGTTTATATAATGTCCCACTGGGTTGTATGTCAAGCTGTTTGTATAATATCAAATTGGGTTGTATGTCAAACTGTTTGTATAATGTCCCATTGGATTGTATGTTAAGCTATTTGTATAATGTCCCATTGGGCTGTATGTCAAACTGTTTGTATAATGTCCCATTAGGTTGTATGTCAAACTGTTTGTATAATGTACCATTGGGTTGTATGTCAAACTGTTTCTATAATGTCCCATTGGGTTGTATGTCAAACTGTTTGTATTATATCCTATTGGGTTGTATGTCAAGCTGTTACTATAATGTCCCATTGGATTGTATGTCAAGCTGTTTGTATAATGTTCCATTGAGCTGTATGTCAAACTGTTTGTATAATGTCCCATTGGGTTGTATGTCAAGCTGTTTGTATAATGTCCCATTGGGTTGTATGTCAAGCTGTTTGTATAATTTCCCATTGGGTTGTATGTCAAACTGTTTGTATAATGTCCCATTAGGTTGTATGTCAAACTGTTTGTATAATATCGCATTGGGTTGCACCGTATGTCAAACTGTTTGTATAATTTCCCATTGAGTTGTATGTCAAGATGTTTGTATAATGTCTCATTGAGTTGTATGTCAAACTTTTTGTATAAAGTCCCATTGAGTTGTATGTCAACTGTTTGTATAATGCCCCATTGGGTTGTATGTCAAGCTGTTTGTATAATGTCCCATTGAGTTGTATGTCAAACTGTTTGTATAATGTTCCACTGGGTTGTATGTCAAACTTTTTGTATAATGCCCCATTGGGTTGTATGTCAAGCTGTTTGTATAATGTCCCATTGGGATGTATGTCAAACTGCTTGTATAATGTCCCATTGGGATGTATGTCAATCTGTTTGTATAATGTCCCATTGGGCTGTATGTCAATCTGTGTGTATAATGTCCCATTGGGTTGTATGTCAAGCTGTTTGCATAATGTCCCATTGGGTTGTATGTCAATCTGTTTGTATAATGTCCAATTGGACTGTATGTCAAAATGTTTGTACAATGTCCCATTGGGTTGTATGTCAATCTGTTTGTATAAAGTCCCATTGGGTTGTATGTCAATCTATTTGTATAATGTCCCATTGGGTTGTATGTCAAACTGTTTGTATAATGTCCCATTGGGTTGTATGTCAAACTGTTTGTATAATGTCCCATTGGGTTGTATGTCAAACTGTTTGTATAATGTCCCACTGGGTTTTATGTCAAACTGTTTGTATAATGTCCATTGGGTTTTATGTCAATCTGTTTGTATAATGTCCCATTGGGCTGTATGTCAATCTGTTTGTATAATGTCCCATTGGGTTGTATGTCAAGCTGTTTGCATAATGTACCATTGGTTTGTATGTGAAACTGTTTGTATAATGTCCCATTGGGTTGTATGTCAAGCTGTTTGTATAATATCCCATTAGGTTGTATGTCAAACTGTGTGTATAATGTCCCATTGGGTTGTATGTCAAGTTGTTTATATAATTTCCCATTGGGTTGTATGTCAAGCTGTTTGTATAATGTCCCATTGGGTTGTATGTCAAGCTGTTTGTATAATGTCCCATTGGGTTGTATGTCAAGCTGTTTGTATAATATCCCATTGGGTTGTATGTTAAACTGTTTGTATAATGTCCCATTGGGTTGTATGTCAAGCTGTTTGTATAATGTCCCATTGGGTTGTTTGTCAAGCTGTTTATATAATGTCCCATTGGGTTGTATGTCAAACTGTTTGTATAATGTCCCATTGGGTTGTATGTCAATCTGTTTGTATAATGTCTCATTGGGTTGTATGTCAAACTGTTTGTATAATGTCCCATTGGGTTGTATGTCAAACTGTTTGTATAATGTCCCATTCGGCTGTATGTCAAACTGTTTGTATAATGTCCCATTAGGTCGTATGTCAAAATGTTTGTATAATGTTCTATTGGACTGTAAGTCAAACTGTTTGTATAATTTCCTATTGGGTTGTGTGTCAAGCTGTTTGTATAATGTCCCATTGAGTTGCATGTCAAACTGTTTGTATAATGTCCCATTGGGTTGTATGTCAAACTTTTTGTATAATGTCCCATTGAGTTGTATGTCAATTGTTTGTATAATGCCCCATTGGGTTGTATGTCAAGCTGTTTGTATAATGTCCCATTGGGTTGTATGTCAAATTGTTTGTAAAATGTCCCATTCGGTTGTATGTCAAACTGTTTGTATAATGTCCCATTGAGTTGTATGTCAAGCTGTTTATATAATGTCCCATTGGGTTGTATGTCACACTATTTGTAAAAGGTCCCATTGGGTTGTATGTCAATATGTTTGTATAATGTCCCATTGGGCTGTATGTCAATCTGTTTGCATAATGTCCCATTGGGTTGTATGTCAAGCTGTTTGCATAATGTACCATTGGTTTGTATGTCAAACTGTTTCTATAATGTCCCATTGGGTTTTATGTCAAACTGTTTATATAATGTCCCATTGGGTTGTATGTCAAAATGTTTGTATAATGTCCAATTGGGTTGTATGTAAAACTGTTTGTATAATGTCCCATTGGTTTGTATGTCAAAATGTTTATATAATGTCCCATTGGGTTGTATGTCAACCTGTTTGTATAATATCCCATTGGTTTGTATGTCACACTGTTTCTATAATGTCCAATTGGATTGTATGTCAAACTGTTTATATAATGTCCCATTGGGTTGTATGTCAAACTGTATGTGTAATGTCCAAATGGGTTGTATGTATAACTGTATGTATAATGTCCCATTGGGTTGTATGTCAAGCTGTTTGTATAATATCCCATTGGGTTGTATGTCAAACTGTTTGTATAATGTCCCATTTTGTTGTATGTCAAACTGTTTGTATAATGTCCCATTGGGTTGTATGTCAATCGGTTTGTATAATGTCCCATTGGGTTGTATGTCAATCTATTTGTATAATGTCCAATTGGGTTGTATGTCAAACTGTTTGCATAATGTCCCATTGGGTTGTATGTCAAACTGTTTGTATAATTTCCCATTGGGTTGTATGTCAAGCTGTTTGTATAATGTCCCATTGGGTTGTATGTCAAGCTGTTTGTATAATGTACCATTGGGTTGTATGTCAAGCTGTTTGTATAATGTCCCATTGAGTTGTATGTCAAACTGTTTGTATAATGTCCCATTGGGTTGTATGTCAAACCTTTTGTATAATGTCCCATTGAGTTGTTTGTCAATCTGTTTGTATACTGTCCCATTGGACTGTATGTCAAACTGTTTGTATAATGTCCCATTGGTTTGTATGTCAAACTGTTTGTATAATGTCCCATTAGGTTGTATGTCAAACTAAGTGTATAATGTCCCATTGTGTTGTATGACAATCTGTTTGTATAATGTCCCATTGGATTGTATGTCAAACTGTTTGTATGATGTCCCATTGGGTTGTATGTCAATCTGTTTGTATAATGTCCCATTGGACTGTATGTCAAACTGTTTGTATAATATCCCATTGGATTGTATGTCAAGCTGTTTGTATAATGCACCATTGGATTGTATGTCAAGTTGTTTGTATAATTTTCCATTGAGTTGTATGTCAAACTGTTTGTACAATTTCCCATTGGATTGTATGTCAAGCTGTTTGTATACATGTCCAATTGAGTTGTATGTCAAACTGTTTGTATAATGTCCCATTGGGTTGTATGTTAATCTGTTTGTATAATTTCCCATTGGGTTGTATGTCAATCTGTTTCTATAATGTACCATTGGGTTGTATGTCAAACTAAGTGTATAATGTCCCATTGGGTTGTATGTCAAGCTTTTGTATGATGTCCCATTGGGTTGTATCTCAAAATGTTTGTATAATGTTCCATTGGACTGTATGTCAAACTGTTTGTATAATTTCCCATTGGGTTGTATGTCAAACTGTTTGTATAATGTCCCATTGGGTTGTATGTCAAGCTGTTTGTATAATGTCCCATTGGGTTGTATGTCAAACTGTTTGTATAATGTCCCATTGAGTTCTATGTCAATCTGTTTGTATACTGTCCCATTGGACTGTATGTCAAACTGTTTGTATAATGTCCCATTGGTTTGTACGTCAAGCTATTTGTATAATGTCCCATTGGATTGTATGTCAAACTGTTTGTATAATGTCCCATTGGGTTGTATGTCAATCTGTTTGTATAATGTCCCATTGGACTGTATGTCAAACAGTTTGTATAATATCCCATTGGATTGTATGTCAAGTTGTTTGTATAATTTTCCATTGAGTTGTATGTCAAACTGTTTGTACAATTTCCCATTGGATTGTATGTCAAGCTGTTTGTATACATGTCCAATTGAGTTGTATGTCAAACTGTTTGTATAATGTCCCATTGGGTTGTATGTCAATCTGTTTGCATAATTTCCCATTGGGTTGTATGTCAATCTGTTTGTATAATGTCCCATTGGGTTGTATGTCAAACTGTTTGTATAATGTCCCATTGGGTTGTATGTCAAACTCTTTGTATAATGTCCCATTGGGTTGTATGTCAATCAGTTTGTATAATGTCCCATTGGGTTGTATGTCAATCTATTTGTATAATGTCCCATTTGGTTGTATGTCAAACTGTTTGTATAATGTCCCATTGGGTTGTATGTCAAACTGTTTGTATAATGTCCCATTGGGTTGCATGTCAAACTGTTTGTATAATGTCCCATTGGGTTGTATGTCTAGCTGTTTGTATAATTTCCCATTGGATGGTATGTCAAGCTGTTTCTATAATGTTCCATTGGGTTGTATGTCAAACTGTTTATATAATGTCCCATTGGGTTGTATGTCAAGCTGTTTGTATAATATTCCATTGGGTTGTATGTCAAACTGTTTGTATAATGTCCCATTGGATTGTATGTCAAGCTGTTTGTATAATGTCCCATTGAGCTGTATGTCAAACTGTTTGTATAATGTCCCATTGGGTTGTATGTCAAGCTGTTTGTATAATGTCCCATTGGGTTGTATGTCAAGCTGTTTGTATAATTTCCCATTGGGTTGTATGTCACACTGTTTGTATAATGTCCCATTGGACTGTATGTCAAACTGTTTGTATAATATCCCATTGGGTTGTATGTCAAACTGATTGTATAATTTCCCATTGGGTTGTATGTCAAACTGTTTGTATAATGTCCCATTCGGCAGTATGTCAAACTGTTTGTATAATGTCCCATTGGTTTGTATGTCAAACTGTTTGTATAATGTCCCATTAGGTTGTATGTCAAACTAAGTGTATAATGTTCCATTGTGTTGTATGACAATATGTTTGTATAATGTCCCATTGGATTGTATGTCAAACTGTTTGTATGATGTCCCATTGGGTTGTATGTCAATCTGTTTGTATAATGTCCCATTGGACTGTATGTCAAACTGTTTGTATAATATCCCATTGGATTGTATGTCAAGCTGTTTGTATAATGCCCCATTGGATTGTATGTCAAGTTGTTTGTATAATTTTCCATTGAGTTGTATGTCAAACTGTTTGTACAATTTCCCATTGGATTGTATGTCAAGCTGTTTGTATACATGTCCAATTGAGTTGTATGTCAACCTGTTTGTATAATGTCCCATTGGGTTGTATGTTAATCTGTTTGTATAATTTCCCATTGGGTTGTATGTCAATCTGTTTCTATAATGTCCCATTGGGTTGTATGTCAAACTGTTTGTATAATGTCCCATTTTGTTGTATGTCAAACTGTTTGTATAATGTCCCATTGGGTTGTATGTCAATCGGTTTGTATAATGTCCCATTGGGTTGTATGTCAATCTATTTGTATAATGTCCAATTGGGTTGTATGTCAAACTGTTTGCATAATGTCCCATTGGGTTGTATGTCAAACTGTTTCTATAATGTCCCATTGGGTTGTATGTCAAACTGTTTGTATAATGTCCCATTGGGTTATATGTCAAACTGTTTGTATAATGTACCATTGGGTTGTATATCAAACTGTTTGTATAATGTCCCATTGGGTTGTATGTCAAGCTGTTTGTATAGTGTCACATTGGGTTTTATGTCAAGCTGTTTGTATAATTTCCCATTGGATGGTATGTCAAGCTGTTTCTATAATGTTCCATTGGGTTGTATGTCAAACTGTTTATATAATGTCCCACTGGGTTGTATGTCAAGCTGTTTGTATAATATCAAATTGGGTTGTATGTCAAACTGTTTGTATAATGTCCCATTGGATTGTATGTTAAGCTATTTGTATAATGTCCCATTGGGCTGTATGTCAAACTGTTTGTATAATGTCCCATTAGGTTGTATGTCAAACTGTTTGTATAATGTACCATTGGGTTGTATGTCAAACTGTTTCTATAATGTCCCATTGGGTTGTATGTCAAACTGTTTGTATTATATCCTATTGGGTTGTATGTCAAGCTGTTACTATAATGTCCCATTGGATTGTATGTCAAGCTGTTTGTATAATGTTCCATTGAGCTGTATGTCAAACTGTTTGTATAATGTCCCATTGGGTTGTATGTCAAGCTGTTTGTATAATGTCCCATTGGGTTGTATGTCAAGCTGTTTGTATAATTTCCCATTGGGTTGTATGTCAAACTGTTTGTATAATGTCCCATTGGGTTGTATGTCAAACTGTTTGTATAATGTCCCATTAGGTTGTATGTCAAACTGTTTGTATAATATCGCATTGGGTTGCACCGTATGTCAAACTGTTTGTATAATTTCCCATTGGGTTGTATGTCAAGATGTTTGTATAATGTCTCATTGAGTTGTATGTCAAACTTTTTGTATAAAGTCCCATTGAGTTGTATGTCAACTGTTTGTATAATGCCCCATTGGGTTGTATGTCAAGCTGTTTGTATAATGTCCCATTGAGTTGTATGTCAAACTGTTTGTATAATGTTCCACTGGGTTGTATGTCAAACTTTTTGTATAATGCCCCATTGGGTTGTATGTCAAGCTGTTTGTATAATGTCCCATTGGGATGTATGTCAAACTGCTTGTATAATGTCCCATTGGGATGTATGTCAATCTGTTTGTATAATGTCCCATTGGGCTGTATGTCAATCTGTGTGTATAATGTCCCATTGGGTTGTATGTCAAGCTGTTTGCATAATGTCCCATTGGGTTGTATGTCAATCTGTTTGTATAATGTCCAATTGGACTGTATGTCAAAATGTTTGTATAATGTCCCATTGGGTTGTATGTCAATCTGTTTGTATAAAGTCCCATTGGGTTGTATGTCAATCTATTTGTATAATGTCCCATTGGGTTGTATGTCAAACTGTTTGTATAATGTCCCATTGGGTTGTATGTCAAACTGTTTGTATAATGTCCCATTGGGTTGTATGTCAAACTGTTTGTATAATGTCCCACTGGGTTTTATGTCAAACTGTTTGTATAATGTCCATTGGGTTTTATGTCAATCTGTTTGTATAATGTCCCATTGGGCTGTATGTCAATCTGTTTGTATAATGTCCCATTGGGTTGTATGTCAAGCTGTTTGCATAATGTACCATTGGTTTGTATGTGAAACTGTTTGTATAATGTCCCATTGGGTTGTATGTCAAGCTGTTTGTATAATATCCCATTAGGTTGTATGTCAAACTGTGTGTATAATGTCCCATTGGGTTGTATGTCAAGTTGTTTATATAATTTCCCATTGGGTTGTATGTCAAGCTGTTTGTATAATGTCCCATTGGGTTGTATGTCAAGCTGTTTGTATAATATCCCATTGGGTTGTATGTTAAACTGTTTGTATAATGTCCCATTGGGTTGTATGTCAAGCTGTTTATATAATGTCCCATTGGGTTGTTTGTCAAGCTGTTTATATAATGTCCCATTGGGTTGTATGTCAAACTGTTTGTATAATGTCCCATTGGGTTGTATGTCAATCTGTTTGTATAATGTCTCATTGGGTTGTATGTCAAACTGTTTGTATAATGTCCCATTGGGTTGTATGTCAAACTGTTTGTATAATGTCCCATTCGGCTGTATGTCAAACTGTTTGTATAATGTCCCATTAGGTCGTATGTCAAAATGTTTGTATAATGTTCTATTGGACTGTAAGTCAAACTGTTTGTATAATTTCCTATTGGGTTGTGTGTCAAGCTGTTTGTATAATGTCCCATTGAGTTGTATGTCAAACTGTTTGTATAATGTCCCATTGGGTTGTATGTCAAACTTTTTGTATAATGTCCCATTGAGTTGTATGTCAATTGTTTGTATAATGCCCCATTGGGTTGTATGTCAAGCTGTTTGTATAATGTCCCATTGGGTTGTATGTCAAATTGTTTGTAAAATGTCCCATTCGGTTGTATGTCAAACTGTTTGTATAATGTCCCATTGAGTTGTATGTCAAGCTGTTTATATAATGTCCCATTGGGTTGTATGTCACACTATTTGTAAAAGGTCCCATTGGGTTGTATGTCAATATGTTTGTATAATGTCCCATTGGGCTGTATGTCAATCTGTTTGCATAATGTCCCATTGGGTTGTATGTCAAGCTGTTTGCATAATGTACCATTGGTTTGTATGTCAAACTGTTTCTATAATGTCCCATTGGGTTTTATGTCAAACTGTTTATATAATGTCCCATTGGGTTGTATGTCAAACTGTTTGTATAATGTCCAATTGGGTTGTATGTAAAACTGTTTGTATAATGTCCCATTGGTTTGTATGTCAAAATGTTTATATAATGTCCCATTGGGTTGTATGTCAACCTGTTTGTATAATATCCCATTGGTTTGTATGTCACACTGTTTCTATAATGTCCAATTGGATTGTATGTCAAACTGTTTGTATAATGTCCCATTGGGTTGTATGTCAATCTGTTTGTATAATGTCTCATTGGGTTGTATGTCAAACTGTTTGTATAATGTCCCATTGGGTTGTATGTCAAACTGTTTGTATAATGTCCCATTCGGCTGTATGTCAAACTGTTTGTATAATGTCCCATTAGGTCGTATGTCAAAATGTTTGTATAATGTTCTATTGGACTGTAAGTCAAACTGTTTGTATAATTTCCTATTGGGTTGTGTGTCAAGCTGTTTGTATAATGTCCCATTGAGTTGTATGTCAAACTGTTTGTATAATGTCCCATTGGGTTGTATGTCAAACTTTTTGTATAATGTCCCATTGAGTTGTATGTCAATTGTTTGTATAATGCCCCATTGGGTTGTATGTCAAGCTGTTTGTATAATGTCCCATTGGGTTGTATGTCAAATTGTTTGTAAAATGTCCCATTCGGTTGTATGTCAAACTGTTTGTATAATGTCCCATTGAGTTGTATGTCAAGCTGTTTATATAATGTCCCATTGGGTTGTATGTCACACTATTTGTAAAAGGTCCCATTGGGTTGTATGTCAATATGTTTGTATAATGTCCCATTGGGCTGTATGTCAATCTGTTTGCATAATGTCCCATTGGGTTGTATGTCAAGCTGTTTGCATAATGTACCATTGGTTTGTATGTCAAACTGTTTCTATAATGTCCCATTGGGTTTTATGTCAAACTGTTTATATAATGTCCCATTGGGTTGTATGTCAAACTGTTTGTATAATGTCCAATTGGGTTGTATGTAAAACTGTTTGTATAATGTCCCATTGGTTTGTATGTCAAAATGTTTATATAATGTCCCATTGGGTTGTATGTCAACCTGTTTGTATAATATCCCATTGGTTTGTATGTCACACTGTTTCTATAATGTCCAATTGGATTGTATGTCAAACTGTTTATATAATGTCCCATTGGGTTGTATGTCAAACTGTATGTGTAATGTCCAATTGGGTTGTATGTATAACTGTATGTATAATGTCCCATTGGGTTGTATGTCAAGCTGTTTGTATAATATCCCATTGGGTTGTATGTCAAACTGCTTGTATAATGTCCCATTGGGTTGTCTGTCAAGTTGTTTGTATAATGTCCCATTGGGTTGTATGTCAAGCTGTTTGTATAATGTATCATTGGGTTGTGTGTTAAACTTTTGTATAATGTCCCATTCGGCTGTATGTCAAATTGTTTGTATAATGTCCCATTAGGTTGTATGTCAAACTGTTTGTATAATGTACCATTGGGTTGTATGTCAAACTGTTTGTATAATGTCCCATTGGGTTGTATGTCAAACTGTTTCTATAATGTCCAATTGGGTTGTATGTCAAGCTGTTTGCATAATGTCCCATATGGTTGTCTGTCAAACTGTTTTGTATAATGTCCCATTGGACTGTATGTAAAACTGTTAGTATAATGTCCCATTGGGTTGTATGTCAAACTGTTTGTATACTAGTAATGTCCAATTGGGTTGTATGTAAAATTGTTTGTATAATGTCCCATTGGATTGTATGTCAAGCTGTTTGTATAATATCCCATTGGATTGTATGTGAAACTGTTTGTATAATGTCCCATTGGGTTGTATGTCAAACTGTTTATATAATGTCCCATTGGGTTGTATGTCAAACTGTTTGTATAATGTCCAATTGGGTTGTATGTAAAACTGTTTGTATAATGTCCCATTGGTTTGTATGTCAAAATGTTTATATAATGTCCCATTGGGTTGTATGTCAACCTGTTTGTATAATATCCCATTGGTTTGTATGTCACACTGTTTCTATAATGTCCAATTGGATTATATGTCAAACTGTTTATATAATGTCCCATTGGGTTGTATGTCAAACTGTTTGTGTAATGTCCAATTGGGTTGTATGTATAACTGTATGTATAATGTCCCATTGGGTTGTATGTCAAGCTGTTTGTATAATATCCCATTGGGTTGTATGTCAAACTGTTTGTATAATGTCCCATTGGGTTGTCTGTCAAGTTGTTTGTATAATGTCCCATTGGGTTGTATGTCAAGCTGTTTGTATAATGTATCATTGGGTTGTATGTCAAACTGTTTGTATAATGTCCCTTTCGGCTGTATGTCAAACTGTTTGTATAATGTCCCATTAGGTTGTATGTCAAACTGTTTGTATAATGTACCATTGGGTTGTATGTCAAACTGTTTGTATAATGTCCCATTGGGTTGTATGTCAAACTGTTTCTATAATGTCCAATTGGGTTGTATGTCAAGCTGTTTGCATAATGTCCCATAGGGTTGTCTGTCAAACTGTTTTGTATAATGTCCCATTGGACTGTATGTAAAACTGTTAGTATAATGTCCCATTGGGTTGTATGTCAAACTGTTTGTATACTAGTAATGTCCAATTGGGTTGTATGTAAAATTGTTTGTATAATGTCCCATTGGATTGTATGTCAAGCTGTTTGTATAATATCCCATTGGATTGTATGTCAAACTGTTTGTATAATGTCCCATTGGGTTGTATTTCAATCTGTTTGTATAATGTCCCATTGGGTTGTATGTCAAACTGATTGTATAATGTCCCATTGGGTTGTATGTCAAACTGTTTCTATAATGCCCAATGGGGTTGTATGTCAAGCTGTTTGCATAATGTCCCATAGGGTTGTCTGTCAAACTGTTTTGTATAATGTCCCATTGGACTGTATGTAAAACTGTTAGTATAATGTCCCATTGGGTTGTATGTCAAACTGTTTGTATACTGTCCCATTGGGCTGTATGTCAAATTGTTTTTATAATGTCCCATTGGGTTGTATGTCAAACTGTTTGTATAATGTCCCATTGGGTTGTATGTCAAACTGTTTGTATAATGTACCATTGGGTTGTATGTCAAACTGTTTGTATAATGTCCCATTCGGGTGTATGTCAAACTGTTTGTATAATGTCCCATTGGGTTGTATGTCAAACTGTTTGTATAATGTCCCATTATGTTGTATGTCAAACTGTTTGTATAATGTCCCATTGGCTTCTATGTCAAGCTGTTTGTATAATGTCCCATTGGACTGTATGTCAAACTGTTTGTATAACGTTCCATTGGGTTGTATGTCAAACTGTTTGTATAATGTCCCATTGGGTTGTATGTCAAGCTGTTTGCATAATGTCCCATTGGGTTGTATGTCAAACTGTTTGTATAATGTCCCATTGGGTTATATGTCAAACTGTTTGTATAATGTCCCATTAGGCTGTATGTCAAACTGTTTGTATAATGTCCCATTAGGTTGTATGTCAAACTGTTTGTATAATGTACCATTGGGTTTTATGTCAAACTAAGTGTATAATGTCCCATCGGGTTGTATGTCAAGCTTTTGTATGATATCCCATTGGTTTGTATCTCAACATGTTTGTATAATGTTCCATTGGACTGTATGTCAAACTGTTTGTATAATTTCCCATTGGGTTGTATGTCAAGCTGTTTGTATAATGTCCCATTGAGTTGTATGTCAAACTATTTGTATAATGTCCCATTGAGTTGTATGTCAATTGTTTGTATAATGTCCCATTGGGTTGTATGTCAAGCTATTTGTATAATGTCCCATTGGGTTGTATGTCAAACGGTTTGTATAATGTCCCATTCGGTTGTATGTCAAACTGTATGTATAATGTCCCATTGGGTTGTATGTCAAGCTGTTTATATAATGTCCCATTGGGTTGTATGTCACACTGTTTGTATAATGTCCCATTGGGTTGTATGTCAATCTGTTTGTATAATGTCCCATTGGGCTGTATGTCAATCTGTTTGTATAATGTCCCATTAGGTTGTATGTCAAGCTGTTTGTATAATGTCCCATTGGGTTGTATGTCAAGCTGTTTGTATAATATCCCATTGGGTTGCATGTTAAACTGTTTGTATAATGTCCCATTGGGTTGTATGTCAAGCCGTTTATATAATGTCCCATTGGGTTGTTTGTCAAGCTGTTTATATAATGTCCCATTGGGTTGTATGTCAAACTGTTTGTATAATGTCCCATTGGGTTGTATGTCAATCTGTTTGTATAATGTCCCATTGGGTTGTATGTCAAACTGTTTGTATAATGTCCCATTGGGTTGTATGTCAAACTGTTTCTATAATGTCCCATTGGGTTGTATGTCAAGCTGTTTGCATAATGTCCCAAAGGGTTGTATGTCAAACTGTTTGTATAATGTCCCATTGGACTGTATGTCAAACTGTTAGTATAATGTCCCATTAGGTTGTATGTCAAACTGTTTGTATAATGTACCATTGGGTTGTATGTCAAACTAAGTGTATACTGTCCCATTGGGTTGTATGTCAAGCTTTTGTATGATGTCCCATTGGGTTGTATCTCAAACTGTTTGTAAAATGTCCCATTGGGTTGTATGTCAAACTGTTTGTATAATGTCCCATTGGGTTGTATGTCAAACTGTTTATATAATGTCCCATTGGGTTGTATGTCTAAACTGTTTATATAATGTCCCATTTGGTTGTATGTCAAACTGTTTCTATAATGACCCATTGGGTTGTATGTCAAACTGTTTATATAATGTCCAATTATGTTGTATGTCAAACTGTTTGTATAATGTCCCATTGGGTTGTATGTCAAACTGTTTGTATAATGTCCCATTGGCTTCTATGTCAAGCTGTTTGTATAATGTCCCATTGGACTGTATGTCAAACTGTTTGTATAACGTTCCATTGGGTTGTATGTCAAACTGTTTGTATAATGTCCCATTGGGTTGTATGTCAAGCTGTTTGCATAATGTCCCATTGGGTTGTATGTCAAACTGTTTGTATAATGTCCCATTGGGTTGTATGTCAAACTGTTTGTATAATGTCCCATTAGGCTGTATGTCAAACTGTTGGTATAATGTCCCATTAGGTTGTATGTCAAACTGTTTGTATAATGTACCATTGGGTTGTATGTCAAACTAAGTGTATAATGTCCCATCGGGTTGTATGTCAAGCTTTTGTATGATATCCCATTGGGTTGTATCTCAAAATGTTTGTATAATGTTCCATTGGACTGTATGTCAAACTGTTTGTATAATTTCCCATTGGGTTGTATGTCAAGCTGTTTGTATAATGTCCCATTGAGTTGTATGTCAAACTATTTGTATAATGTCCCATTGAGTTGTATGTCAATTGTTTGTATAATGTCCCATTGGGTTGTATGTCAAACGGTTTGTATAATGTCCCATTCGGTTGTATGTCAAACTGTATGTATAATGTCCCATTGGGTTGTATGTCAAGCTGTTTATATAATGTCCCATTGGGTTGTATGTCACACTGTTTGTATAATGTCCCATTGGGTTGTATGTCAATCTGTTTGTATAATGTCCCATTGGGTTGTATGTCAATCTGTTTGTATAATGTCTAATTGGGTTGTATGTCAAGCTGTTTGCATAATGTACCATTGGTTTGCATGTCAAACTGTTTCTATAATGTCCCATTGGGTTTTATGTCAAACTCTTTATATAATGTCCCATTAGGTTGTATGTCAAACTGTTTGTATAATGTCCAATTGGGTTGTATGTAAAACTGTTTGTATAATGTCCCATTGGTTTGTATGTCAAACTGTTTCTATAATGTCCCATTGGGTTGTATGTCAAAATGTTTATAGAATGTCCCATTGGGTTGTATGTCAAACTGTTTGTGTAATGTCCAATTGGGTTGTATGTCAAACTGTTTCTATAATGTCCCATTGGGTTGTATGTCAAAATGTTTATAGAATGTCCCATTGGGTTGTATGTCAAACTGTTTGTATACTATCCCATTGGTTTGTATGTCAAACTGTTTCTATAATGTCCAATTGGATTGTATGTCAAACTGTTTATATAATGTCCCATTGGGTTGTATGTCAAACTGTTTGTGTAATGTCCTATTGGGTTGTATGTCAAGCTGTTTGTATAATATCCCATTGGGTTGTATGTCAAACTGTTTGTATAATGTCCCATTGGGTTGTATGTCAAGCTGTTTGTATAATGTCCCATTGGGTTGTATGTCAAGCTGTTTGTATAATGTCCCATTGGGTTGTATGGCAAGCTGTTTGTATAATGTCCCATTGGGTTGTATGTCAAACTGTTTGTATAATGTCCCATTGGGTTGTATGTCAAACTGTTTCTATAATGTCCCATTGGGTTGTATGTCAAGCTGTTTGCATAATGTCCCATAGGGTTGTATGTCAAACTGTTTTTATAATGTCCCATTGGACTGTATGTCAAACTGTTAGTATAATGTCCCATAGGGTTGTATGTCAAACGGTTTGTATACTCTCCCATTGGGCTGTATGTCAAATTGTTTTTATAATGTCCCATTGGGTTGTATGTCAAACTGTTTGTATAATGTACCATTGGGTTGTATGTCAAACTGTTTGTATAATGTCCCATTGGACTGTATGTCAAACTGTTAGTATAATGTCCCATAGGGTTGTATGTCAAACGGTTTGTATACTGTCCCATTGGGCTGTATGTCAAATTGTTTTTATAAAGTCCCATTGGGTTGTATGTCAAACTGTTTGTATAATGTACCATTGGGTTGTATGTCAAACTGTTTGTATAATGTCCCATTCGGCTGTATGTCAAACTGTTTGTATAATGTCCCATTAGGTTGTATGTCAAACTGTTTGTATAATGTACCATTGGGTTGTATGTCAAACTAAGTGTATAATGTCCCATTGGGTTGTATGTCAAGCTTTTGTATGATGTCCCACTGGGTTGTATCTCAAACTGTTTGTATAATGTTCCATTGGACTGTATGTCCAACTGTTTGTATAATGTCCCATTGAGTTGTATGTCAAACTGTTTGTATAATGTCCCATTGGGTTGTATGTCAAACTGTTTGTATAATATCTCATTGGGGTCAAACTAAATTCAATTGTAACAGCCATTTTGTTTTTTTTATCAGCACCAAAGACTACAAATCAGCAGATGACCACAGTTAAAAAATCGTGGGATACAAAAAAATGATGCACATTGATTTTGAGGACGTTCACGACGTTACCCGTTGGAGTACAGAAGATGTCGACCACCTGGTGCTGCATAAAAAAATACCTGGTAAGAAATAATTCCTCCGTTTTATAAAAAATTAATACTCTTGATAACACAGCTCTGTATTTTTACAATCATATTACGATATCAATCAAGTACAGTGAAAAAAATATCATTTATGTTACAACTTGGGCTAATCCCATCAACACAGGTAGTGATGTATATTGAGTCATAAATTAGATCGACACACGCTATAAATAACTTTCTTTTATACTCAGTATAAAGAAAAACGCAACAGTTCTCGATAATTATATTGCATGAAATAATGGAAATTCGGAAAGTTAATGTGTAACGCACATGGTTCTTCCTAAAATTGAATCCATTTTAACGTAGAGGTCGACCTTTTAACTTGAAAAGGGGGCTATGCTTTTGTTTCATAAAAAAAATCGACACTGATTAAAAAACAAAATATTCTGACAAGAAAATTGAAAGAAATTTGTTTCTTTTTTTTAAGTATTCTGATTCACTATTATTGCTTAAATAAATAACGGTGTATTGTTAAGAGAGAGAGAGAGAGAGAGAGAGAGAGAGAGAGAGAGAGAGAAAAACATCGCCACTGTCATTAATCTGATGAAGTAAATTTTCCATAAAAGTTATATTTGATATTGAAAAAAAAAATCATTCTCAAAATAACATAAATCCAAAATATTCAAGAGATAATTTAGTTGGAATGTCGGATGAAAGCAAATGCTAGTGAGAAGTAGTTATTCCTGAAAGCGTTACATCCATTTACTATTTAATATTAAATTAGATAGGAACATCAGTGGCAAAATATGGAGTAAATGGACAGTGATAAACAAATAAAAAAGTTTGCCATACAGTCTTTCGCGATTGAACAGTAAAAATGTCTCATTGATCATCCATTCCAGATTCATGATTATATCTTTTTTTTCGGCTTCAGGTCTCGCAGTTGCTGACCAGTGTAGAGTTCGTCTTGAGTTAAACTACCTCCTAGTAGGAGCACTATTTGAGAGAAACCAGTTTTTGAACCAAAAACCAATAAATGTAATAGATTGTATTAAAGCTGTTGATGGTGAAGTCCGTGTCCCAAGAGTTGATTCCTTGAAACGACACGTCTTGAAGCGGTTTCAAAAAGTAAATTCATTCGAGTCTAGCATTCTGAAAGACCTTTCAGAAAAAGTTTCAATACTTTATCCAAACATCGATGGTGTTAGCAATCCCTGCAACTGCCGTGAAAAGGGTATTACAAATAAAGACTTTTTATCTACTTTTGGGAAAATGATAAAGAACAAAACTCTGAAGGAAGTCCACAATTACTTCATTGAAATCCTTGGTTTTGATGAAAAATCATCAGACGCAGCGCTGAATAACAAATATGAAAAAATGACTGAAATAAAGAGCAATTTACAGAAAAACAAAGAATATGATGAACTAGATCGGTTTTTAAAATTACCGTTTTCCCTCCCGCAATGTCCATAAAAATGCCCATAAAAGAAAAGCTGATACTAATACAACATTTACTGAATTTTCCGATTTTCGTCATTTTGAATAAGGGTAATAACAAAATTACCGAACTCCGAACAATCTTACAAAGGGAAAGTCAAAACTCATAATTATATAAACAGACAAAATCAGTGAACAACCGGAAAACTGTGAAAACCGTAATGACCCTGACTTGGTACAGGCATTTCTAAAGAAGCTGCATATCGCCGAATCTAAACTTGAAATTTCATGCAATATTATTGACGATTTCAGACATCAGTATGAACTCTCTCTTGACGAAATTTACGATCTTCAAGGTGAAATAGATGAACTTGTTGATGAATGCTGTCAACAAAAACACACTATACTGACTTTAAATTCAAAACTTAGTCAAATTCAGAAGAAATATAAAACCCAAAGTGAAAAAATTGATCAAATATTGCAGCGGTATAACTATTACGAATTTAGAAAGTATCAGAAACGGGAGAGCTATCATACAAATGTTATTAGTGAACAAAAAGCAGAAATAAAAAAACTGAAACTAGACACACAAAAACTGGAGACAGTTAAATCAGAAAAACGTAAAGCAAATAAAAGCATGGCATACTTTAAAAAACAAAACTCTGAATATCGGGAAATCAATCAGAATCAAAAGCAAGTAATTTTACAACTACAGAGAGATTTGTCGGACAAAGACAGAAATATAGACAATCTAATAGCACAAGTTAATGAACTCATTGAAGACAAAATGTCTGTTGAAACTTTTTCCGAAGGAGAATATCTACCGTCCGTCCGTCAGGTTGTTCAAGATCTACATTCATTTGGAGTAGGGGTGAAACATATCGGTCAGACAATACAAACTGTACTTAAACATTTAGTAGAAATCGAAGGTGTTAAAGTTCCAAGTGAATCCTCGAATAGAAGAATGATTCTAGAATCAAATTTATTGGCAAAACTACAGGTCGGAGAAAAAATGCTAAGTCATGGATTAAATACTTTACATTTTGATGGTACTACTGATGCTCAAAAACACTTCCTAGGATTTCAAATTTCAACTCCTGGTCAAAACCTATCGTTATCTATATCTGAAACCATTCGTGGTGATACACAAACTCAAGTTGACACATTGAAACAAGTTTTTAATGACTTGTCTGATGTAATGTCGTCTGATTCTACGGAGGAAAATAAAGAAAACATTTACGCCAATCTTATGATTAGTGTTAAGAATTTAATGTCCGATCAGCATATTGTCAACAAAAACTTTCTCGACGAGTTCACTAAATTGAGAACTTTCCTTCTTGAAGAATTTGATACTAACTGGTGTAATTTGTCGGAAAATGAGAAAGAGAGGGCCTCTCAAATACACCAATATTTCTGTCATCTCCATGTGTTGGCTAATATGGGTGATAGTGCAAGCAAAGCCCTGAAGGAATATGAACAAATTTTAACCGGTGGATCGGGAAAAATGGGTAGAAATCTAAATAAAGATTTTTCAAGTTGGAACGACCAAGACAGTGCTGATATCAGGAGTATACGAACAGCCTGTAGCTTGCTTGCTTCTGGTGGTAGCTCATCATCTGGTTGCCCTGAAGATTTTAAAGCATATCTAGTATCCAAAGACAAATTATATAAACTAAAAAAGTTTGAACATAACCGCTTTAATGTAATATTTGAAAACGCTGGGGCTGTTGTTTATCACAAGGACGATATAATTGATTTCTTGTCAAAATTGTCGTCAATGAACATGCTTCAAAGGTCTGTTTTGTCTGACTTAAAAGATGAAAATATTTATCAGGAAATAGTCGCCCTGGCTATTATCGGGAACATTATTACCACGCCTTTCATGAAACTTGTAGACAGTAAAACTTTTGCAACACATATTCCTGACTTAAACAAACATTTCCACCAGTTGCAGATTGACTTAAAACACTGATCAACAACACCAGATGAACTTCTTACTGGAATCTCTGTGATATACCCCGATTCCCCCCCCCCCCTCCCCCCCCCCCCCCGCCGCTAAAGATGTCGTATATCAGGCTTTATTCAATGTAAATGATACAGATGGCGAACCTCAAGAACATGGTGATGTTACGACTGAAGTTATCAGCCTTATTTGTACGCATCTTTACTTAGCTGTCTCTCGACTTATGAAAAACCAGCTACCAGGTGGTTGTCATACCTCAGACGATGAAGCCAAGCGACAAGAATCCATTTCTGTACCGAAACATAATCGAGCGAGTGAGAAAAACTTTGCTGACATGAAACAAATACGACATTTCAAACCAAATGCATCTATTGAACACATCGAGGCCACACTAATGCAGATAAATAATAAAACCGTTGAATGGCTTGATTCCATGGATTTACAAGATAAAAATGCCAAAATTACTCTTGCAAAAAAACGTGCCCCTGATTACCTAGCAAAATGGCAAAAACGACGGAAAGAATTAAAACAAAAAAGAATCAACAGAATGAAAGAAAAAGAACTGGAAAAGTTAAAAAAGGATGCCCAACATTTACAAAATAAACAAAATGCCATAGACAACTTACTTCGTTTGAATATTCAGCCTTGTAAAACAAGCGTAGATATTACAACCTTACTCGAAAGCTGTATGAATGAACATGAAAAGGAATCTGTTGTTAAAGCACAAATTACTTATTTTAAATGGGTTATGTCTCCTCCAAATATTGACCATAAGTTGTTTTTCTTCTCCAAAGAAAGGAAAAAGTTATCTTGTGAGACTTTGATTCAAAATTTGCTGAAGATTGTTAATCACACAAACAGTGTCCTTACAGGCATAGATGCTACTTTAAATATTCCAAAGAAGCAACGGAAGCAGCTTGTGCTACACAAACAAGATGAACATATATCTGCTTTTCAGAGGTCTGCCCGTAACCAAAATCCAACAGAGGAATGATTATGAATAATTATTTAATTTGATGAATATTTGTACAGTTTGAAGGAATATAGATTGAAAATAAAATGAAATGTTTTTGTAATTTATATTTGTTCATATTATGTTCAAAAATAGTACACAAGTATGCATCTCATATGTATTTCTTTTTGTTGTAAAAACGAACAGATATTTCAGGTTTAAATTGGAAATTTTGTGAGGAAAACCAATTTCCTTAGCATAGAATTGGTACTATGTAGCGGTGTTTTGAATAGAATATAGGGCCCGGGTGGTTCAATGAGGTAGGTAGTTGGATTACCTAACAACTCATACAAGCCTATCACCAATACGGCGTGGGTTCGCGCCTGGCTTTGTAAATTACAAAAAGAGTGCACTAGACCCGCAGCCGCAAGTGATAAAGTTTACCAGTTGCTTGCTCATGGTCGGTGGTTTTCTCCAGGTACTCCGGTTTCTGCCACCACGAAAACTGGACGCCATGATATAGCTGAAATATTGCTGAAAGTGGCGCTAAAACACCAAGAATCCCCAAAAAATTGAATAGAACATGGAATTATGTGTTCCATTTTTTAGTTCTAATCATGCAAATGCTTTTAAGGTTGATACTTTTAGTTGAACTGAAATAAAATTAAGAAATATACACAAAAAATGGAGGAAAATGGCGATTTTCAATGAATAGAAATCGTATTTATAGGCCAAAAATCAGTGATTTTAGACAATTAAGTGATCGGAACAGTTCGTATTATGGTATATTCTCTATTTATTACTTCTTGCATGGTTCTAAAGTAACAAGAACATGTTTTAAATAGCAGAAGTAAGAAAAACTTGGCGGAAAAGGTGTAACATTGACGATATCTGTTGTCTAAAAGCAGGCGAAAAGAAAAATTGCACTAAATTTTGGTAATTTTTTATTTCAACCTTCCAAAAAACCCATTGAATATCCAACTTTATTTTGTTATTTATTGGAAATATATTGAAAGGAAAGCATAATAGGAAAAAAGGGTCGATGTACATATATTTTTTCTATCAGAACTATGAAACGAAAGATGTCCTATTTTTCAGATATCTGTAATAATGGCTTTTCCCGCCAAAACAACTGCATCTTTTTCAATGTTTAAATTAGTGTAAAAACTACAAATATTATCCGATTTTAATAATTTAAAGTGCATACCATTTCTACTTTTACATACTACCACTAGAAAGACCAAGTTGAATTATTTCATATAGAACATAAATTTCCCGCTGCTATCCCTAGTAGTAGTATTTGTGTATGACTTGACTGAAATACGTGAAATGACTATTACGAACTGATGTATGTATATCCAAAGGGGTTCTATGTTTAAGTAAGTTCGAGCTGATGATCAACTTGGTTTATTTTTTCCATCAGCACAAAAAACCACGCACACACACACAATATGTAGACAATGTCTACAATATCACAATCCAATCGCCAAGTGGTTTCTGAGATTAAGATTTTATCTTATTTTAGCAAATGAGAACGCATTATTGGCCCTGACAGTCATGTTGCACTTACGATCAGCATCAAATACTCAAACTTTGCAAAGAACATTCCTGCCAAGTTTTAATATAATTGGCAAAATAATTTCGGAGAAGAATATTGAAAGGGAAATTGTTTACAGACGACGACAGACGTAAAGTGATGACATTAGTTCACATGATGCTTTGGGTAAGGTGAGCTAGAAAAATTTATTTATAGCTATATATAAAGCAAAAAATATGAATAAGTTCATATTTCATTATTTTTCCATTCAATGACAACCCATCAGCAGAATGAATAAGAGTTGAATAAAAAACATATATAGTGTACTTAAAAACAATTACAACCAATACATTTCTTGTAATTACTTTGTTCAATATTCAGATTAGTTCTGTTCTAAAATTTGGGCATTGTTCCCAAAACAATGCCTAATCAATAATGAAATAGTTTGTATAACGGGTATCGATCAGGACGTGGTTTAATTAACCATATAACTCTAGTCGTGGGCTAACTGCCAGGCACAACAAGGAAGATTTACTTTAATGTGATAATTTGTTTATTCATGCTAGACTAACTATAAACAAGCTTTCAATGGTGTTCTATATCAAATTAAATGTGTATAATGGCAATTTAACGGCACATTCAACCAAATTATAATTTGATATTAATGTTTTATCATAGAGGTTTGTCTTGGTAGTGGCGTAAATAGGGGTATCCTGAGAAAACCATGACCTGCCCCAGACATCGTCCAAAGATAAAGGTTCTTTGTTGAAACAGTTGCGTGCCACCCCTACCATTAACGGTTAACTATTTCGAGGTACAGTCAAACCTGTATTACGAGGTCACCTTTCTAACAAGAAAAAGTGGCCTTATAAGACAGGTGACCTCTTAAAAGAGGTTCAATTCATATGAAATATTATATGACAGGATAAGAAAAAGGTTACATTTTAATACAGGTTACATTTTAAAAGAGGTGACCGTATGGGGTGGTTTGACTGTATATAACATATGCTAATTTTGTCTGTCGCCTTTACCGTCGAAGCTGAAAATCACAACTTTTACTTCAATTTTCACTAATCGTTAATAAATGAAAACATGACCTCATCATTTCAATGCGATTGGATGTGTGTCCCATAAATATAGTTAAACCTCGCCACTTTTTACTGAAGAGCTTGTTTGGAACAAATGAAGTGAGAGGTCATGCATATGTGATATGTGTATTAGGGTATCTATATTACATCTACGGTTTTTCTATTAGATTTTGGACCTGTTCCAACAGAGTCTTATTTTTTGTTTGCCAATTTATGAAGTTTGAACATGACCGAATGACAACAATGATAATACCTTCAAATGTGATAACATTGGTTCTATGGTAACATTTTTAATCATGTCTTTTAAAGCTGACGATTGTAAGAAAACGGATTAGAATTAATACCAGTTCTTGTAGAATAACAAACGTGTAAAACGCTTTATTAAACAATTTAATTGAAGTGTCTGTCTATAATTTTCCATGGGACATTTTTTGTAATTAAATATAAAAACCTGAAGTAATAATATAATGTGAATTTAACATGCCTTATATGACCTTTTTTCAGATGAAATATTTATTTTGATTAATATTTATTTCATGAAATTTATGCATACAATCATTCAAATATATATGTTTACAATGTTCAATGGGATGCAGAAACAATTTATCAAACTTATGTAAATCTGTCTCCCTAATTAGATATTGATAACATTGGTAAACAGTGGTAAGTAGATGATCATGATGAAAAAAAAAGTAAAAAAGCAATTACAGGTTAAATTGATACAACATATTTCTAAAATTTACAAAGACGGAGCTGTCACATACTATCCTCACGGTCTACAACCCAATATGTATAGTTCATGTGCAGTCTGGTCAATTTCTTTCCACATTTATGTTCAATCAAATCTTTTTGTTCTGGCAATGTACTTTGACACAGTTTCAAACACCAATCTCTTTTTATTTTCATTTTTTATGCTGTTACCAAATATTAAAGACTGTACATCGATAGTACCTAGAGTTTGTATAGTTTCGCTCCTAATCAATATATAATTTGGACAGTGCAGGAAGTAATGAGCAGTAGTTTCTATTTTTCCACATGTACACAGACCTGAATCAATAATATTTTAAAGAGATGATCTTTAAGGGAGCTACATTTGAGACGTAGGCGCACGAAAATAATTTGCTCTTTTCGTGATCCAAAATTAGAGTAATATGATTTTTTACCCAAATTTCTATTTAAAAAACGATTAAAACAATATTTGGATGAATTCAATCTGATATCATATGGGATATTATTCCAAAGCTTAATCGAGGACGGCAAAAAATAATTTTGATAATAAAAAGTTCTACAGTTAAGATAGACTGTGTTGTTAGATCTCCTTGTGTTATGTTGATTGGTTTCAGATATTTGGGGAGGTACTAAAGAATTGAAATAATCAGGAGCATCGTTATGGAACATTTCGTGAAATTTTATCAATTTGTGGTTGCTACGACGAGTCTGGAGCGTTTTCCATCCTGTTTCATCATAGAGTAATGTCTAGACGTTAATTTGGTGGCATCTGTTACTATGCGGGCCGCCTCAAGTTGAAGACTTTCTAAGGATTGCTTTCAAGGGGCATTATCTGTCAAAATCGTAAATTTTTGTTACCCATAAACACTATCAGATATGATTGATGCCTTAATAAAACGTGTTTCTGTAACTTATAAATGTTATGAAATGTACGCGCATCGGGGAAAAAAGGTGCAACTGCTCGTGTTTTGAGATCGATCAAGAAATGGACGCCATCTTATTAATTATCGGCATTGTTTACGGAGTTTGCCGAATCATCATTAAATTAGTACAACAATGCACTTATTTCTTATTTTCTGTGAATCTGCTTTTAGTCGGCGTTAATTACGGACAAAGAACCATGCAAGTTTGCAGTTAATAAGCGACAAAATACAAATTATTCGTTTTTACCTGTCACTAGTAAAGTCAGTTGCATACGGAGAAAGCGAGGTCAAATTATTTGCTTGCAAGGAAATAATAAATCGATGATGGTAATTTTCGTTCTCAACAGGCGAAAAGTGGTACGATAAGCTGTTTAATGTGAAATATTTACCTTAATTTCATCATTTTAAAGCTATTTACCAATTTCCAAAACATACAATTTTTTTGGTCAAAATCGTAGCTAATGCCTCTTTAAATAGTCTGGGATATTGTCCCATACTATATCTACATATTCCATAAGTGGTCTGATAAATGATATTTAAATTTCTTGTAGGTGAGACCTTCCTAATTTAAATTTGACTCTACGGAAAACAGATAAACGTGATGAGACTTTAATCATAATATTTTTAACATGTTCATTCCACCTCCCATCTTCCCTTAATCCTTAATGCTTGTGGACTTCAACTTCTTTAATAATTACATTGTCCATGTAAACAAGGGGATGGTGGGGTTAGTGATGTGGTTTTTTTTAGAGATCGGCAGCTTCATATTCATTTTCAACAACCAAATATAAGGAAGTGTCATCTGCAAACAATTCAATATTACAGGAACTATTATTAACAATATCATTAATGTAAATAGGAAAAAACATAGGGCTACGTATGGAGCCCTGGGGAACGCCAGCATTTATATATTTGGTGTCCGAAGTTTCACCATTTATAGCCACTTGTTGACGTCTATCAGATAGATAACTTCCAAACCATTTAAGAACTGTATCATCTATACCAATGCTTATATATTTCTAATCTACTTAAAAGACTCTTGTGCCAAACGCGGTCAAAAGTTTTACTTATGTCACAGAATATTATTCTTATTTCTTTTCCATCATCAATTGCTTTTCCGAAATCATTTGAAATACTAATAAGTTGATTCACAGCAGAATCACCAGGTATAAATCCTGATTGAAATTTTGTTAATAGGATATTGTTCAACAAGAAGTTATGAACATACTTAAAAATACATCTTTTCATATATATTACATAGTTTCGGATAATCAATTACATTACCTCTTTCAAGAGGGAGATTTTGACCAAAATCGTCAATAGAAGACTACAAAAATTATTATTAAAGCAATTTGCCTTGTCAACATCTTTTCAATTATTTGTCCGTCAATATTTAACGTCGGGTAAACCGAGTTTGTTGAAAGAATTCCTGATAAGGTTTTAAGTCACTTCCACTAGGGGTTGGGGAATCTAGTATTGCCGCTTGTTTATCTAAGTACTCGTCCTTGGGTGTTCTAACGAGGCCAACACATTTATTTCTCACCTTACGATAATTTGACCAATCATTTTCATTATTTGTTCGCTTAACTTTATTACGTAACAGTCGGGTTTTTTTCTAATCTAATCTAATCCATTAATCCAAGGCGGGTCGTGTTTACGTATACACACAGTTTTATTGGAGATAGCTATCTCAGCGGCCTTAAAGATTGTTTTTGTAACATTATCTACGGAAGTATATAAATCGGTATCATCTGTAAGATGATCCCAGTCAGTATTCCGGAGAATGGCTGTAATAGTTTGCCAGACGTATCTTTTAAAGTTTCATTATTACATTTTTCAACATTTATGACCCGCTTATTGGACAATGGAATCGAATAGAATTTTCAACAATAGTTTCTCCTACCTCTGAATATATAACAATGTGAGTGTCGTTTATCATGGCTAAGTCCAAAAGTGAGGATGATGTTTCGCAATAAAATGTAGGGTTGTTAATTATTTTACTAAATTATTTTGTAAGCAGATATGTTTAGTTTGCATTTTACGAGAATTAAGCTCATCTTCATTAAAATCACCGCAAATCACCATTCTGTCGATGTTAGTATTTATCGCTACATGAATAGAGTGGTTAATATGATCACAAATATAGTTTTCAGAATCTGGGGGTCGGTAGAACAAACCAAACAATATGTCCACCCCTTTTGTGTGTATTTTCACCCATATGGATTCGAGATCATTTTGTTTAAGTTCAACTTTCTCCTCACTATAGATATTTAGTTTTTAGGTTTATGGTATTTAACGCCACTTTCATCAATAGTTCAGAGATATAGTGGCGATCAGTTTTATTGGTGGAGGAAACGGAGTACCCCGAGAAAACCACCGACCTGTTGCATGTTACCGACAAATTTTATCACATAATGTTATATCGAGTACACCGCGAGCGGGATCGAACTTACAATTTTAGTTGTGCAAGGCACTGATTGCACAGGTAGTTGTAAATCTAACTACCATACGATTACGACCATGACGGCTCCATATTTTTTAACCTTTTGTATTGAAGCCATATGGTTAGGAACGGACAAAATATAGACCTCGTCATTAGGACGGGACATAAATCACTCTATGCATACGACAGCATTATTTTATATCGTTTATGGTATTATGGGAAATGTACGATGCTGTTTACCCTGAGAGTGATACTGATCAGAGAATTTGAACAAGTCGTGTTGCTCAAATTTTAGTTTTCTGTGAAGAGTTTTGTAGATAGTTGTCTTTTTTTCTTTTGGACATTGCATTGTCTGTCCTTCTAAATACGGCTTCTAATTACAACCAATGTGGTATCATCAAATTTCTCGAAGTCAACAATTACAATGAACGATCCATATTCTTACTCCCTGGTTATTCAAGAAAACTCCTTTTCAGAATTCGGGAAAAAGAGGTTTAACTGTATTTAACTAAGAAGAGTTTGAAGATATCAAATGGGTAATCAGCATCCGTCAATCGGAGAACAGACAACACGATGCCTAAAAGAAAAAGGGCAAACAACGATCTACAAAACATTACACATAAAACTCAATATAAAGTTACACGAACCCCACTAAAACCGAGGGTGGCCTCGGCGATAGGTCATGAATGAGGAAGGGACCGGAAAGTGTTTACGACAACTGGAACATATCCGTGGTCATTTGTGACACATATGTACCGTAACAGTTAACCAAGTCATGGTGTTAACCGTTAAACTTTCGGAGTGGTAAATTCCACTTAACCAATAGGAACCACTGGTTCAATAGCTTCCTTGTTATCAGCAACCATCTATCAAGGAAATCCTGATAGGAACCACAAGCTCTGGAATATTGAATCAACTGAGAGATATATACTCCATATGCAGGCGCTGCTGGAATGTTACTACATATAAATGGAAAGTTCACAATGGACAATTGAAATAATCTCTTTTGTCGTAAAGTTGCGTTCTTAACCGCCCCTCACTGTCAATTTCGATGTGTACGTCAAGGTATGAAGCAGACCTATTTGTATCTATGGTATCCTTTATTTCAAGATCGATTGGATAGATGCGATCATCAAAATCACCAAATCTAGAATTATTTAGTGAAAGCCCATCATCTATATAGCGGAACGTGAAATTAAAGAAACGGGCTAGTTTCTATTTGTTTTTCTTGTGAGGGCCCTGCATGAAGTTTGCCCCGTACGATTAAGGAACATGTTGGCGAGAATAGGAGCACAGTTTGTTCCCATATGTCTGGTTGAAAAATACGTCCACCAAACGTAACAAATATGTTGTCAATCAAACACTCAAGCATTTTGATGATATCACTTTCAGAGAACTTTTTGGTAGAATGTTTATTTTTACAAAATGAGATTTGTCCCTTCCTATGACAAGGTATTTGTATCTACGTTGGCCATTCTTTTTTTATGAAACACAGTTGGACCAACTCCCTTAATCTGGCTTTCAGTTTTAAGTGGGGAATAGTTGTGTAGAGGGTAGAGAAGTCAAGTGCTTTAATGGTGGAGGAGAGGGACCTAGTTTGTATGTACACTAATAGATCTTTAGAGTTATTCAGAATCCACATCTGATTCACATCATCCTTTGAGTCGCTAGTGTTACAGTAACTCTGAAGCCCTGTTTTGACAGCTGATAGAATATATGTTAATGATTGGGAAAGAGGATGCGAGGAGCAATTGACAGACCCAGCAATATAACGCTGTTTGTAAGGGCACTTGTGTAATTTAGGAATCCAGTAGAGTGACGGTAGATCCAATTCTTCATATTCGGTTGAAATTCCAAAGGATCACAAAACAGGATTTTGCCTTTCGTAAGTGTCGTCAGGGTATAGGTAGGGTTGCCAAGTGAATTGTGAGTACCGTATTCCTTTATCAAGCAGTCTACGTAATGTGATTTACACACAAAAACAATATTGTTAGGGGCCTTGTCTAGCTGTTGGCTAACTGTTTTTAACCGTATTAAATTCAGAAAAAATGTGTATTTAATCAACAAGGAACTTTGAAAATATCATTTGCATGAACCGATAACGATCAGAATTGTATGTAGCATGTTTTGATATTTAAAAATATAAAATAACGCATCACATATCTACCCGAGTGTTTCAGTTCAACCAATTAAAAAAACGATTTAGAATTCGATCATGAGATATGGGTGTATTATTACTTTGGTAAAACATATTGATTATTTTGCATTGAAAAAAACTGTTCAATTATTATTTGCCTTTCGTAACAAATACAAAGCAGATACATACGAATTTAACAGTTTATTAATAATAATAATAAAGGGAGCAAGCAATGTGAACTTCAAGCATAAGACGATATACCGACTTCCTAGTTCTCATATCTTGAGTGTAGTATCCAAAGAACGGAGAGAAAAAAGGATCAATGCCAAAATAAATAATTTAATGATTATATCTCCAATTCTGCATTTAGAAATTACCAATCATTGCCAAAATTAATAAAAATAAGTTTTATATTGCCTTCTTGTTCGTGACAAGAATAAAACCTTGATTAAAAAATAGACCAAACATTACACCAATGAGGGGGTCTCAATGGAATTCGCTTGCAGCACTGAACATGTTGGCTGGAAATATGAAGTCAGTTTCTGTACATATACCAACAGTATCACGGGAAGGGTATTGTACTCAACTAACATGTTAAACGGAGTCCTCAAAGGCATTCTGTTGACACAAGTTGGATGCAAAATGATCTGAAGGTCCTAACCACACCCACATACATCTACACACTGGAACCTAACAATAAATCTGAATGTTCCTAACCACACCCACATCTACACACTGGGACCTTAGAGAATAGATCTGAAGGTCCTAAAAACACCCACATTTACACACTGTGACCCAACAATAGATCTGAATGTCATAAGCACATCCACATCTACACACTGGGACCTAACAATAAATCTGAAAGTTCTAACCACGCACACGTCTACACACTGGGACCTAACACTAAATCTGAACGTTCCTAACCACACCAATATCTACACACTGGGACCTAATAATAGATCTGAAAGTCCTCACCAGACCCACATCTACACACTGGGACCTAATAATAGACCAAGTGTCATTAAAATATAGCGAGCACTGTAGGTGAAGTTGTGATGACAACGTCACAGCTCCTCTCCATCAAATGTCTAAGTTCTATCAACCATATTTCTAGGGGATAAAACAACGAACAGGAACATCCTACAGCATGCACATATCTGGCATGATATTAACTTTCATCCATTTCTAAGAAGCATTGTAGGAAAGATTGTGATTATTAGGTTCCTACTGTAGACGTTACAATTTACAAGCTCAAAGTTTTTGTATCGAGGAGAATCAAATACTAGTACACAATCACTCTAAGGATGGGACATGAATGAATTCCTCGTATATGGAGATTATCACGCTCCTTGGACAACTTGTAACAGCTAAATATGAAAAACGGTTTGCTATATTAGGAGCGGCCGTTGTTGATAAGTTGCAGCACCTTGTATATTGCTTCTCGTCCTGAATATGATTGAAATACTACTGGCGTTAAACAACCAGGAGTGAGATATTATTGTTTAGCGCCACATGAAAAATTGTTCAGCTATCTTATAAGCATTTTACATACATGAGATGATGATGATGTCAGCTGTGTACCAGACTAACACGCTCTGTTGCCCTTTTATAGTGACAGCTTACTGACAGAACAGTCCGTAGGTAGAAATGTCGCTCCACTCGAATACATTATCCTGATTTCAAACCAACCGGTATTTTCTCTTCCTCTTTAATGTATGATTAGCGGTGATGCAGCAAATACGAATTTAATAGTCTTCGATTTGAATTTACGATCTACCATACTCGAGGCGAACAAACTAACAATTACACTTCTGATGTGGTAGACAATCAATCAATCATACCAATTACAGACAGACAAAACGTACATTGTATTTTTAGTATTGGATTGTGATGTTTGGACTGAGACACACAAAAAACTAACTTGTTGCTTATAAACTACGGTGAAAAAGACACCCATACGATTTTACTTTTATTATTTTAACAAATCAATGAAATAAAAAAATGAAAAAAAAACAATCAGAAATTCAATAGAGCAAATAAAATTATGATAAGCCAGTTTGAGAATTTTACAGCTGGCAAGTTTACATCGTAGACATTTTAAAGTTTTGATCTTGCTAAATTCATACATATTTTGTGTTAATTACCTTTGAATATCGAAAATACCATTTCACAACCGTGACACAAAATAGACATTATTGTACAATGTACATTTCTTCTTCATAAATATCACGAATATTTGGTATAGTATATGTCACGTGAAATTCATTTACATTAGCAACAAGATTGACTCCAACTGTGTTTTACATTCTTCTATTAGTAACTTAGGAATAATCTGGTTGGGGAGTTACCTTTGCAGCACCTGGATAATTGGGAGCAGGTTCCGGGGGAGGTTTCCCTTCATAATGAACTTTACATCTATTAATGTTCTCGTTTCTGGTTGTAGTTTTAGCTTTATCATCTGTATAGTGTGGTCCGATATATGCCAAAACGACGGGTAGTAGAAACATGGCATGAACAAGACCAAACACCATTACCAAGAATATAACTTTAAAAAATGAAATGAAAATATATGATGATGAAAACGCTAACATTAACGCACCTAAGATAGTAGATATAGCTCCGTTACAAATTGGACCGCCCGCCATGTGAAGAGCTTGTGACACTCTTTCGTTTCTTGTACCACCTGCTTGCACAAAAGCGTGACATATATGGGTACTACAATCTATACAAAAACCAACACACCTAATTATTTGTATCATAGTAACAGAATTCAATGTCAGTCCCCAGAAGTGTATAAAACCTATGACGCCTACCATTATCATCACAACGGTCATTGTGACCAACAGTATCACCAATGGCAACGGCATAAATATGGCAGTAACCACAAATACAACACCGACACACATACCAAGAGTTTTTACTGTTTGAGGGACAATCTGCACGTATTGTTCGTAGAAAATGAACGGTGGGGAGTAGGCAAAGACAGGAAGAGGTGAGGAATTGACAATATCACGAAGTCTGACCATCATATTGGCTTGTTCTGTTGACGAAATTATGCTTAATGTACGAATATGTAATCTGGATGCCTTAATCGAATTCGAGGCAGTGTCAATCATTACATCATTGATGAAAATATTCCCTTCTGTGATATCTAGAAATGACTGAAGACCGACGATGAAGGCGCAATCTGTAGAATCAGCATAAACAGCCGACGATCTGTAAGAATGAATCCACGAAATAAGAAAATCATCCACCACCTGATAATCGTTACGGACGTTAGTTATTAAAGACTCGATGTCATTAAACGTACTTCCCTGTCTGTAATTAATTTCGCTTTGAATATTCAAAGAGACAACCAAGTTCTGACCAAATAAAGTCTGATCCGCGTCATAGAACTTATAATAATATGATTCTGAATGGAGGAGATTTCTAATGTCCAGACCTTGTTTGAAACCAGTAGTGCCCCATATTGATATCCCTAGATAAACAGTGAATATAATTAAAATAAAGACCTGTGCAGGTTTAAATAAAACAATTTTGTTGATGAGCCTCTTAGGATACTTCTCAATAGGACCTTCAATGTCATCTCTACTTTTGTATGGAGCACCAGAACAGCAAATAATACATAACTTTGAGGCATCGCTCCGTATCATGTCCTCTTTTTGTTTTACTTTTTTACATGTCCAACAATGTAAATTATTTGAGACTCGTTTCTCGTTGATCGTCATACAACCGACGAAGAAGGTCACGTAATTAAGATAACACAGTAGAATAGCACAACCTGAAATTAAACAGACAATAGTTTATAATATAATTGATCATACGTACATGTATATTACATACAAAATGGCGAGGTAAGTGCTTATATACGTGCATTTGAGTTATAAGAAACGATTTGTTTTCTGCTTAAATGATCTTTGGTGATAATGTAAGGGTTTTTTTTACTTCTAATTAAGTGGAAGGAAAGTTTTTTTTGCTATATAACTTTTTGTATTTAATTGTGACGACTTTTAATGTCGGTATTGACTAATTGTCTGAAACAAATCTGGTTTTGACGATGCTATGAATATATCGGGTAATAGTTGTGTAAAGAAGGCATAATATGTATGCCTGTCGACTTCTGAGAATCTTATATGTATGTATTTACAGTATTGTTTTATTACAGCTACTTAATAATGTCATTTGTTAAAACTAGGGTCAGTCGCTCTCGTGAATAGCTAGGTAACCTTTGACGATATTAGCTATCCTGTTTAGGCAATTTGATTAATTGCTCCCGAAATCTTTTATACTATTTGGCTTTCCAATCTTCTGAATAAGCATACCAGATGGATGTTATTCACAGAAACGAATCGTGTATACTAAACTATATATGTACGTTTTATACATGACTTGCTTTAAACGAAGATAAATTACAGACGGATTTCCATTCATATTTGTTCTCGTTCTGAATATGCATAAAATATCTATCGGTCAATCAAGGTGAACAGTCATGTATTTGAGTGTGTCAATCAAGGTGAACAGTCGTGTATTTGAGTGTGTCAATCAAGGTGAACAGTCATGTATTTGTGTGTGTCAATCAAGGTGAACAGTGATGTATTTGTGTGTGTGTCAATCAAGGTGAACAGTCATGTATTTGTGCGTTATGGGTATCGATTTTGCCTCTTCTATACTATCACGTTTCATTTCACGATATTGGTTGACTATTACAACATATCTATATCTGAAATTCTCTTTTACATATATTTTCTTCTTTCCACTATCACCTACAAGACTTTTACCGGACATGACAAATTGAGTAACAAGACTTTTACCGGACATGACAAATTGAGTAACAAGACTTTTACCGGACATGACAAATTGAGTAACAAGACATTTACCGGACATGACAAATTGAGTAACAAGACTTTTACCGGACATGACAAATTGAGTAACAAGACTTTTACCGGACATGACAAATTGAGTAACAAGACTTTTACCGGACATGACAAATTGAGTAACAAGACTTTTACCGGACATGACAAATTGAGTAACAAGACATTTACCGGACATGACAAATTGAGTAACACGACGGGTGTCTTTTAAGCACGAGCTGCCTACCCTTTGCCCACACATTGGTTCGCTCCCAGTTTTTGTTTTCGTTTTGTTTGTTTGTTTTTTTTTGGGGGGGGGGTGGTACGTGTTTGTCGTCTGTGTTGTTTGCCATCGTCCTGTGTATTGTGCGCGCGGCGTTGCCAATGTATCTGGGTTGTCCATTCTTTAATGTCCCTTCGATTTTCTCTAACGCTTATTTAGATATATCGCAAAGAGTGGTTCTTAATCAAACACTTTTGTATGGCGAAATATTAAGCCGGTGATATATTTCCTATGACTGATGTACAATTACATATTCGTGATCTTGATTTTGTTTCCATTACATTATTATATGTCTTGTTATTTTCAAACTGGTAATTTACACCGAATTTTACCTCCCGTTATATTACTCCGTCACGCTGCAAACATTAACATACATTACCTACCTATATACCATGAAAGGTTTCTGACACTTGGAAATACGCTGGTTGCACCTGCACAGAAAGCAATGACGTCAGTAATCGATGTAATAGTAATAGCTATTCCACTTGTTCTCATCGTCTGCCCAATACGTGTTTCAACGTCATCACTGCTAGAGGTGCCTGCCAGTCCGGATAAGAGTATAAGCATGTCGTCAACTCCGATACCTAAATATAGAAATTAATCTGTAAAATGTTGACATCAAAGGACAAACATATCATCACAGTCCCGATCAGGAATCAGGGAAAGAAAAATGATAACCTCAAAGTTACTCAAAAAGTACTTAAGATCTAACGACAAATTAATACACAAAAAAAACAAGATTCAGACCATGCATTCGAAATAACCATCTGATTTGCTTCGTTCACTGAGGCCCGTTGTCAATCACAATGTGTTAATGTCAGAGCAATGTCGCAATGTAGAATATACCAATGTCATGCAATCACATTCAATAATTTACACCACCTAGATAGAAACTATCAAAAACATCATTCTCCACTGCAAGATACAAATTATCGACATGCAAAACTAGATATGAAAAGAAAGTTTTAACAGTGATAACCGACAATTCCACCAATATCAACAAATCAAAAGAAAGTTTAAACAGCGATGGTCGACAATTCCACCAATATCAACAAACCAAGAGAAAGTTTTAACAGTGATGGTTAACAATTCCACCATAATCAACAAACCAAAAGAAAGTTTTAACAGTGATGGTCAACAATCCCTCCAATACCAACAAACCAAAATAAAGTTTTAACAGTGATGGTCAACAATTCTACCAATATCAACAAACCCAAAGAAAGTTTTAACAGTGATGGTCAACAATTCCTCCAATACCAACAAACCAAAATAAAGTTTTAACAGTGATGGTCAACAATTCCTCCAATATCAACAAACCCAAAGAAAGTTTTTAAACAGTGATGGTCAACAATTCTACCAATATCAACAAAACAAAAGAAAGTTTTAACAGAGATGGTCGACAATTCCTCCAATATCAACAAACCAAAAGAAAGTTTTCACAGTGATGATCAACAATTCATCCAATATCAACAAACCAAAAGAAAGTTTGAACAGTGATGGTCAACAATTCCTCCAATATCAACAAACCAAAAGAAAGTTTGAACAGTGATCGTCAACAATTCCTTTAATATCAACAAAACAAAAGAATGTTTGAACAGTGATGGTCGACAATTCCTCCAATATCAACAAACCAAAAGAAAGTTTAAACAGTGATGGTCAACAATTCCTCCAATATCAACAAACCAAAAGAAAGTTTTAACAGTGATGGTCAACAATTCCTCCAATATCAACAAACCAAAAGAAAGTTTGAACAGTGATGGTCAACAATTCTACTAATATCAACAAACCAAAAGAAAGTTTGAACAGTGATGGTCAACAATTCCTCCAATATCAACAAACCAAAAGAAAGTTTGAACAGTGACGGTCAACAATTCTACCAATATCAACAAAACAAACGAAAGTTTTAACAGTGATGGTCGACAATTCCTCCAATATCAACAAACCAAAAGAAAGTTTTAACAGTGATGGTCAACAATTCCTCCAATATCAACAAACCAAAATAAAGTTTGAACAGTGATGGTCAACAATTCCTTTAATATCAACAAAACAAAAGAATGTATGAACAGTGATGGTCGACAATTCCTCCAATATCAACAAACCAAAAGAAAGTTTAAACAGTGATGGTCAACAATTCCTCCAATATCAACAAACAAAAAGAAAGTTTGAACAGTGATGGTAAAAAATTCTACTAATATCAACAAACCAAAAGAAAGTTTGAACAGTGATGGTCAACAATTCCTCCAATATCAACAAACCAAAAAGAAAGTTTTAGCAGTGATGGAAGATAATTCTACCAATATCAACAAACCAAAAGAAAATTTAAACAGTGATGGTCAACAATTCTACCAATATCAACAAAACAAAAGAAAGTTTAAACAGTGATGGTCAACAATTCTTCCAATACCAACAAGCCAAAAGAAAGTTTGAACAGTGATGGTCAACAATTCTACCAATATCAACAAACCAAAAGAAAGTTTGAACAGTGATGGTCAACAATTCCTCCAATATCAACAAACCGAAAGAAAGTTTTAACAGTGATGGTCAACAATTCTACCAATATCAACAAACCAAAAGAAAGTTTTAACAGTGATGGTCAACAATTCTACCAATATCAACAAAACAAAAGAAAGTTTAAACAGTGATGGTCGACAATTCCACCAATATCAACAAACCAAAAGAAAGTTTGAACAGTGCTGGTCAACAATTCCTCCAATATCAACAAACCAAAGGAAAGTTTGAGCAGAGATGGTCAACAATTCCTCCAATATCAACAAACCAAAAGAAAGTTTGAACAGTGATGGTCAACAATTCCTTTAATATCAACAAAACAAAAGAATATTTGAACAGTGATGGTCGGCAATTCCTCCAATATCAACAAACCAAAAGAAAGTTTGAAAAGTGATGGTCAATAATTCTACCAATATCAACAAACCAAAAGAAAGTTTAAACAGTGATGGTCAACAATTCCTCCAATATCAAAAAACGAAAAGAAAGTTTTAACAGTGATGGTCAACAATTCCTCCAATATCAACAAGCCAAAAGAAAGTTTAAACAGTGATGGTCAGCAATTCTACCAATATCAACAAACCAAAAGAAAGTTTGAACAGTGATGGTCAACAATTCTTCCAATATCAGCCAACCAAAAGAAAGTTTTAGCAGTCATGGTAGACAATTCTACCAATATCAACAAACCAAAAGAATGTTTAAACAGTGATGGTCAACAATTCTACCAATATCAACAAAACAAAAGAAAGTTTTAACAGTGATGGTCAACAATTCCTCCAATATCAACAAACCAAAAGAAAGTTTTAGCAGTGATGGTAGAAAATTCTACCAATATCAACAAACCAAAAGAAAGCTTAAAGAGTGATGGTCAACAATTCTACCAATATCAACAAACCAAAAGAAAGTTTAAACAGTGATGGTCAACAATTCTACCAATATCAACAAAACAAAAGAGAGTTTAAGCAGTGATGGTCAACAATTCCTCCAATATCAACAAGCCAAAGAAAGTTTGAACAGTGATGATCAACAATTCATCCAATATCAACAAACCAAAAGAAAGTTTGAACAGTGATGGTCAACAATTCCTCCAATATCAACAAACCAAAATAAAGTTTGAACAGTGATGGTCAACAATTCCTTTAATATCAACAAAACAAAAGAATGTATGAACAGTGATGGTCGACAATTCCTCCAATATCAACAAACCAAAAGAAAGTTTAAACAGTGATTGTCAAGAATTCCTCCAATATCAACAAACCAAAAGAAAGTTTGAACAGTGATGGTCAAAAATTCTACTAATATCAACAAACCAAAAGAAAGTTTGAACAGTGATGGTCAACAATTCCTCCAATATCAACAAACCAAATGAAAGTTTTAGCAGTGATGGAAGATAATTCTACCAATATCAACAAACCAAAAGAAAGTTTAAACAGTGATGGTCAACAATTCTACCAATATCAACAAAACAAAGAAAGTTTAAACAGTGATGGTCAACAATTCCTCCAATACCAACAAACCAAAAGAAAGTTTGAACAGTGATGGTCAACAATTCTACCAATATCAACAAACCAAAAAAAAAGTTTGAACAGTGATGGTCAACAATTCCTCCAATATCAACAAACCAAAAGAAAGTTTTAACAGTAATGGTCAACAATTCTACCAATATCAACAAACCAAAAGAAAGTTTTAACAGTGATGGTCAACAATTCTACCAATATCAACAAAACAAAAGAAAGTTTTAACAGTGATCGTGGACAATTCCTCCAATATCAACAAACCAAAAGAAAGTTTGAACAGTGCTGGTCAATAATTCCTCCAATATCAACAAACCAAAGGAAAGTTTGAACAGAGATGGTCAACAATTCCTCCGATATCAACAAACCAAAAGAAAGTTTAAACAGAGATGGTCAACAATTCCTCCAATATCAACAAACCAAAAGAAAGTTTGAACAGTGATGGTCAATAATTCTACCAATATCAACAAACCAAAAGAAAGTTTAAGCAGTGATGGTCAACAATTCCTCCAATATCAAATAACGAAAAGAAAGTTTTAACAGTGATGGTCAACAATTCCTCCAATATCAACAAGCCAAAAAAAGTTTGAACAGTGATGGTCAGCAATTCTACCAATATCAACAAACCAAAAGAAAGTTTGAACAGTGATGGTCAACAATTCTTCCAATATCAACCAACCAAAAGAAAGTTTTAGCAGTCATGGTAGACAATTCTACCAATATCAACAAACCAAAAGAATGTTTAAACAGTGATGGTCAACAATTCTACCAATATCAACAAAACAAAAGAAAGTTTTAACAGTGATGGTCAACAATTCCTCCAATATCAACAAACCAAAAGAAAGTTTTAGCAGTCATGGTAGAAAATTCTACCAATATCAACAAACCAAAAGAAATCTTAAATAGTGATGGTCAACAATTCTACCAATATCAACAAACCAAAAGAAAGTTTAAACAGTGATGGTCAACAATTCTAACCATATCAACAAAACAAAAGAAAGTTTAAACAGTGATGGTCAACAATTCCTCCAATACCAACAAACCAAAAGAAAGTTTGAACAGTGATGGTCAACAATTCTACCAATATCAACAAACCAAAAGAAAGTTTGAACAGTGATGGTCAACAATTCTACCAATATCAACAAAACAAAAGAAAGTTTAAACAGTGATGGTCAACAATTCCTCCAATATCAACAAGCCAAAAGAAAGTTTGAACAGTGATGATCAACAATTCATCCAATATCAACAAACCAAAAGAAAGTTTGAACAGTGATGGTCAACAATTCCTTTAATATCAACAAAACAAAAGAATGTATGAACAGTGATGGTCGACAATTCCTCCAATATCAACAAACCAAAAGAAAGTTTAAACAGTGATGGTCAACAATTCCACCAATATCAACAAACCAAAAGAAAGTTTGAACAGTGATGGTCAAAAATTCTACTAATATCAACAAACCAAAAGAAAGTTTGAACAGTGATGGTCAACAATTCCTCCAATATCAACAAACCAAATGAAAGTTTTAGCAGTGATGGAAGATAATTCTACCAATATCAACAAACCAAAAGAAAGTTTAAACAGTGATGGTCAACAATTCTACCAATATCAACAAAACAAAACAAAGTTTAAACAGTGATGGTCAACAATTCTTCCAATACAAACAAACCAAAAGAAAGTTTGAACAGTGATGGTCAAAAATTCTACCAATATCAACAAACCAAAAGAAAGTTTGAACAGTGATGGTCAACAATTCCTCAAATATCAACAAATCAAAAGAAAGTTTTAACAGTGATGGTCAACAATTCTACCAATATCAACAAACCAAAAGAAAGTTTTAACAGTGATGGTCAACAATTCTACCAATATCAAACATACCAAAAGAAAGTTTGAACAGTGCTGGTCAACAATTCCTCCAATATCAACAAACCAAAGGAAAGTTTGAACAGTGATGGTCAACAATTCCTTTAATATCAACACAACAAAAGAATATTTGAACAGTGATGGTCGGCAATTCCTCCAATATCAACAAACCAAAAGAAAGTTTTAACAGTAATGGTCAACAATTCTACCAATATCAACAAACCAAAAGAAAGTTTTAACAGTGATGGTCAACAATTCTACCAATATCAACAAAACAAAAGAAAGTTTTAACAGTGATCGTGGACAATTCCTCCAATATCAACAAACCAAAAGAAAGTTTGAACAGTGCTGGTCAATAATTCCTCCAATATCAACAAACCAAAGGAAAGTTTGAACAGAGATGGTCAACAATTCCTCCGATATCAACAAACCAAAAGAAAGTTTAAACAGAGATGGTCAACAATTCCTCCAATATCAACAAACCAAAAGAAAGTTTGAACAGTGATGGTCAGTAATTCTACCAATATCAACAAACCAAAAGAAAGTTTAAACAGTGATGGTCAACAATTCCTCCAATATCAAATAACGAAAAGAAAGTTTTAACAGTGATGGTCAACAATTCCTCCAATATCAACAAGCCAAAAAAAGTTTGAACAGTGATGGTCAGCAATTCTACCAATATCAACAAACCAAAAGAAAGTTTGAACAGTGATGGTCAACAATTCTTCCAATATCAACCAACCAAAAGAAAGTTTTAGCAGTCATGGTAGACAATTCTACCAATATCAACAAACCAAAAGAATGTTTAAACAGTGATGGTCAACAATTCTACCAATATCAACAAAACAAAAGAAAGTTTTAACAGTGATGGTCAACAATTCCTCCAATATCAACAAACCAAAAGAAAGTTTTAGCAGTGATGGTAGAAAATTCTACCAATATCAACAAACCAAAAGAAATCTTAAATAGTGATGGTCAACAATTCTACCAATATCAACAAAACAAAGAAAGTTTAAACAGTGATGGTCAACAATTCCTCCAATACCAACAAACCAAAAGAAAGTTTGAACAGTGATGGTCAACAATTCTACCAATATCAACAAACCAAAAAAAAAGTTTGAACAGTGATGGTCAACAATTCCTCCAATATCAACAAACCAAAAGAAAGTTTTAACAGTAATGGTCAACAATTCTACCAATATCAACAAACCAAAAGAAAGTTTTAACAGTGATGGTCAACAATTCTACCAATATCAACAAAACAAAAGAAAGTTTTAACAGTGATCGTGGACAATTCCTCCAATATCAACAAACCAAAAGAAAGTTTGAACAGTGCTGGTCAATAATTCCTCCAATATCAACAAACCAAAGGAAAGTTTGAACAGAGATGGTCAACAATTCCTCCGATATCAACAAACCAAAAGAAAGTTTAAACAGAGATGGTCAACAATTCCTCCAATATCAACAAACCAAAAGAAAGTTTGAACAGTGATGGTCAATAATTCTACCAATATCAACAAACCAAAAGAAAGTTTAAGCAGTGATGGTCAACAATTCCTCCAATATCAAATAACGAAAAGAAAGTTTTAACAGTGATGGTCAACAATTCCTCCAATATCAACAAGCCAAAAAAAGTTTGAACAGTGATGGTCAGCAATTCTACCAATATCAACAAACCAAAAGAAAGTTTGAACAGTGATGGTCAACAATTCTTCCAATATCAACCAACCAAAAGAAAGTTTTAGCAGTCATGGTAGACAATTCTACCAATATCAACAAACCAAAAGAATGTTTAAACAGTGATGGTCAACAATTCTACCAATATCAACAAAACAAAAGAAAGTTTTAACAGTGATGGTCAACAATTCCTCCAATATCAACAAACCAAAAGAAAGTTTTAGCAGTCATGGTAGAAAATTCTACCAATATCAACAAACCAAAAGAAATCTTAAATAGTGATGGTCAACAATTCTACCAATATCAACAAACCAAAAGAAAGTTTAAACAGTGATGGTCAACAATTCTAACCATATCAACAAAACAAAAGAAAGTTTAAACAGTGATGGTCAACAATTCCTCCAATACCAACAAACCAAAAGAAAGTTTGAACAGTGATGGTCAACAATTCTACCAATATCAACAAACCAAAAGAAAGTTTGAACAGTGATGGTCAACAATTCTACCAATATCAACAAAACAAAAGAAAGTTTAAACAGTGATGGTCAACAATTCCTCCAATATCAACAAGCCAAAAGAAAGTTTGAACAGTGATGATCAACAATTCATCCAATATCAACAAACCAAAAGAAAGTTTGAACAGTGATGGTCAACAATTCCTTTAATATCAACAAAACAAAAGAATGTATGAACAGTGATGGTCGACAATTCCTCCAATATCAACAAACCAAAAGAAAGTTTAAACAGTGATGGTCAACAATTCCACCAATATCAACAAACCAAAAGAAAGTTTGAACAGTGATGGTCAAAAATTCTACTAATATCAACAAACCAAAAGAAAGTTTGAACAGTGATGGTCAACAATTCCTCCAATATCAACAAACCAAATGAAAGTTTTAGCAGTGATGGAAGATAATTCTACCAATATCAACAAACCAAAAGAAAGTTTAAACAGTGATGGTCAACAATTCTACCAATATCAACAAAACAAAACAAAGTTTAAACAGTGATGGTCAACAATTCTTCCAATACAAACAAACCAAAAGAAAGTTTGAACAGTGATGGTCAAAAATTCTACCAATATCAACAAACCAAAAGAAAGTTTGAACAGTGATGGTCAACAATTCCTCAAATATCAACAAATCAAAAGAAAGTTTTAACAGTGATGGTCAACAATTCTACCAATATCAACAAACCAAAAGAAAGTTTTAACAGTGATGGTCAACAATTCTACCAATATCAAACATACCAAAAGAAAGTTTGAACAGTGCTGGTCAACAATTCCTCCAATATCAACAAACCAAAGGAAAGTTTGAACAGTGATGGTCAACAATTCCTTTAATATCAACACAACAAAAGAATATTTGAACAGTGATGGTCGGCAATTCCTCCAATATCAACAAACCAAAAGAAAGTTTTAACAGTAATGGTCAACAATTCTACCAATATCAACAAACCAAAAGAAAGTTTTAACAGTGATGGTCAACAATTCTACCAATATCAACAAAACAAAAGAAAGTTTTAACAGTGATCGTGGACAATTCCTCCAATATCAACAAACCAAAAGAAAGTTTGAACAGTGCTGGTCAATAATTCCTCCAATATCAACAAACCAAAGGAAAGTTTGAACAGAGATGGTCAACAATTCCTCCGATATCAACAAACCAAAAGAAAGTTTAAACAGAGATGGTCAACAATTCCTCCAATATCAACAAACCAAAAGAAAGTTTGAACAGTGATGGTCAGTAATTCTACCAATATCAACAAACCAAAAGAAAGTTTAAACAGTGATGGTCAACAATTCCTCCAATATCAAATAACGAAAAGAAAGTTTTAACAGTGATGGTCAACAATTCCTCCAATATCAACAAGCCAAAAAAAGTTTGAACAGTGATGGTCAGCAATTCTACCAATATCAACAAACCAAAAGAAAGTTTGAACAGTGATGGTCAACAATTCTTCCAATATCAACCAACCAAAAGAAAGTTTTAGCAGTCATGGTAGACAATTCTACCAATATCAACAAACCAAAAGAATGTTTAAACAGTGATGGTCAACAATTCTACCAATATCAACAAAACAAAAGAAAGTTTTAACAGTGATGGTCAACAATTCCTCCAATATCAACAAACCAAAAGAAAGTTTTAGCAGTGATGGTAGAAAATTCTACCAATATCAACAAACCAAAAGAAATCTTAAATAGTGATGGTCAACAATTCTACCAATATCAACAAACCAAAAGAAAGTTTAAACAGTGATGGTCAACAATTCTAACCATATCAACAAAACAAAAGAAAGTTTAAACAGTGATGGTCAACAATTCCTCCAATACCAACAAACCAAAAGAAAGTTTGAACAGTGATGGTCAACAATTCTACCAATATCAACAAACCAAAAGAAAGTTTGAACAGTGATGGTCAACAATTCTACCAATATCAACAAAACAAAAGAAAGTTTAAACAGTGATGATCAACAATTCCTCCAATATCAACAAGCCAAAAGAAAGTTTGAACAGTGATGATCAACAATTCATCCAATATCAACAAACCAAAAGAAAGTTTGAACAGTGATGGTCAACAATTCCTTTAATATCAACAAAACAAAAGAATGTATGAACAGTGATGGTCGACAATTCCTCCAATATCAACAAACCAAAAGAAAGTTTAAACAGTGATGGTCAACAATTCCACCAATATCAACAAACCAAAAGAAAGTTTGAACAGTGATGGTCAAAAATTCTACTAATATCAACAAACCAAAAGAAAGTTTGAACAGTGATGGTCAACAATTCCTCCAATATCAACAAACCAAATGAAAGTTTTAGCAGTGATGGAAGATAATTCTACCAATATCAACAAACCAAAAGAAAGTTTAAACAGTGATGGTCAACAATTCTACCAATATCAACAAAACAAAACAAAGTTTAAACAGTGATGATCAACAATTCCTCCAATACAAACAAACCAAAAGAAAGTTTGAACAGTGATGGTCAAAAATTCTACCAATATCAACAAACCAAAAGAAAGTTTGAACAGTGATGGTCAACAATTCCTCAAATATCAACAAATCAAAAGAAAGTTTTAACAGTGATGGTCAACAATTCTACCAATATCAACAAACCAAAAGAAAGTTTTAACAGTGATGGTCAACAATTCTACCAATATCAAACATACCAAAAGAAAGTTTGAACAGTGCTGGTCAACAATTCCTCCAATATCAACAAACCAAAGGAAAGTTTGAACAGTGATGGTCAACAATTCCTTTAATATCAACACAACAAAAGAATATTTGAACAGTGATGGTCGGCAATTCCTCCAATATCAACAAACCAAAAGAAAGTTTAAACAGAGATGGTCAACAATTCCTCCAATATCAACAAACCAAAAGAAAGTTTGAACAGTGATGGTCAATAATTCTACCAATATCAACAAACCAAAAGAAAGTTTAAACAGTGATGGTCAACAATTCCTCCAATATCAAAAAACGAAAAGAAAGTTTTAACAGTGATGGTCAACAATTCCTCCAATATCAACAAGCCAAAAGAAAGTTTGAACAGTGATGGTCAGCAATTCTACCAATATCAACAAACCAAAAGAAAGTTTGAACAGTGATGGTCAACAATTCTTCCAATATCAACCAACCAAAAGAAAGTTTTAGCAGTCATGGTAGACAATTCTACCAATATCAACAAACCAAAAGAATGTTTAAACAGTGATGGTCAACAATTCTACCAATATCAACAAAACAAAAGAAAGTTTTAACAGTGATGGTCAACAATTCCTCCAATATCAACAAACCAAAAGAAAGTTTTAGCAGTGATGGTAGAAAATTCTACCAATATCAACAAACCAAAAGAAATCTTAAATAGTGATGGTCAACAATTCTACCAATATCAACAAACCAAAAGAAAGTTTAAACAGTGATGGTCAACAATTCTAACCATATCAACAAAACAAAAGAAAGTTTAAACAGTGATGGTCAACAATTCCTCCAATACCAACAAACCAAAAGAAAGTTTGAACAGTGATGGTCAACAATTCTACCAATATCAACAAACCAAAAGAAAGTTTGAACAGTGATGGTCAACAATTCTACCAATATCAACAAAACAAAAGAAAGTTTAAACAGTGATGATCAACAATTCCTCCAATATCAACAAACCAAAAGAAAGTTTTAGCAGTGTTGGTAGAAAATTCTACCAATATCAACAAACCAAAAGAAAGCTTAAAGAGTGATGGTCAACAATTCTACCAATATCAACAAACCAAAAGAAAGTTTAAATAGTGATGGTCAACAATTCTACCAATATCAACAAAAAAAAAGAAAGTTTAAACAGTGATGGTCAACAATTCCTCCAATATCAACAAGCCAAAATAAAGTTTGAACAGTGATGATCAACAATTCCTCCAATATCAACAAACCAAAATAAAGTTTGAACAGTGATGGTCAACAATTCCTTTAATATCAACAAAACAAAAGAATGTATGAACAGTGATGGTCGACAATTCCACCAATATCAACAAACCAAAAGAAAGTTTAAACAGTGATGGTCAACATTTCCTCCAATATCAACAAACCAAAAGAAAGTTTGAACAGTGATGGTCAAAAATTCTACTAATATCAACAAACCAAAAGAAAGTTTGAACAGTGATGGTCAACAATTCCTCCAATATCAACAAACCAAATGAAAGTTTTAGCAGTGATGGAAGATAATTCTACCAATATCAACAAACCAAAAGAAAGTTTAAACAGTGATGGTCAACAATTCTACCAATATCAACAAAACAAAAGAAAGTTTAAACAGTGATGGTCAACAATTCCTCCAATACCAACAAACCAAAAGAAAGTTTGAACAGTGATGGTCAACAATTCTACCAATATCAACAAACCAAAAGAAAGTTTGAACAGTGATGGTCAACAATTCCTCCAATATCAACAAACCAAAAGAAAGTTTTAACAGTGATGGTCAACAATTCTACCAATATCAACAAACCAAAAGAAAGTTTTAACAGTGATGGTCAACAATTCTACCAATATCAACAAAACAAAAGAAAGTCTTAACAGTGATCGTGGACAATTCCTCCAATATCAACATACCAAAAGAAAGTTTGAACAGTGCTGGTCAACAATTCCTCCAATATCAACAAACCAAAGGAAAGTTTGAACAGTTCTGGTCAACAATTCCTCCAATATCAACAAACCAAAAGAAAGTTTAAACAGTGATGGTCAACAATTCTTCCAATATCAACCAACCAAAAGAAAGTTTTAGCAGTCATGGTAGACAATTCTACCAATATTAACAAACCAAAAGAATGTTTAAACAGTGATGGTCAACAATTCTACCAATATCAACAAAACAAAAGAAAGTTTTAACAGTGATGGTCAACAATTCCTCCAATATCAACAAACCAAAAGAAAGTTTTAGCAGTGATGGTAGAAAATTCTACCAATATCAACAAACCAAAAGAAAGCTTAAAGAGTGATGGTCAACAATTCTACCAATATCAACAAACCAAAAGAAAGTTTAAACAGTGATGGTCAACAATTCTACCAATATCAACAAAACAAAAGAAAGTTTAAACAGTGATGGTCAACAATTCCTCCAATACCAACAAACCAAAAGAAAGTTTGAACAGTGATGGTCAACAATTCTACCAATATCAACAAACCAAAAGAAAGTTTGAACAGTGATGGTCAACAATTCCTCCAATATCAACAAACCAAAACAAAGTTTTAACAGTGATGGTCGACAATTCCTCCAATATCAACAAACCAAAAGAAAGTTTGAACAGTGATGGTCAACAATTCCTCCAATATCAACAAACCAAAAGAAAGTTTTAACAGTGATGGTCAACAATTCCTCCAATATCAACAAGCCAAAAGAAAGTTTGAACAGTGATGGTCAGCAATTCTACCAATATCAACAAACCAAAAGAAAGTTTGAACAGTGATGGTCAACAATTCTTCCAATATCAACCAACCAAAAGAAAGCTTTAGCAGTCATGGTAGACAATTCTACCAATATCAACAAACCAAAGGAAAGTTTAAACAGTGATGGTCAACAATTCTACCAATATCAACAAAACAAAAGAAAGTTTTAACAGTGATGGTCAACAATTCCTCCAATATCAACAAACCAAAAGAAAGTTTTAGCAGTGATGGTAGAAAATTCTACCAATATCAACAAACCAAAAGAAAGCTTAAAGAGTGATGGTCAACAATTCTACCAATATCAACAAACCAAAAGAAAGTTTAAACAGTGATGGTCAACAATTCTACCAATATCAACAAAACAAAAGAAAGTTTGAACAGTGATGGTCAACAATTCCTCCAATATCAACAAGCCAAAAGAAAGTTTGAACAGTGATGATCAACATTTCATCCAATATCAACAAACCAAAAGAAAGTTTGAACAGTGAGGGTCAACAATTCCTCCAATATCAACAAACCAAAATAAAGTTTGAACAGTGATGGTCAACAATTCCTTTAATATCAACAAAACAAAAGAATGTATGAACAGTGATGGTCGACAATTCCTCCAATATCAACAAACCAAAAGAAAGTTTAAACAGTGATGGTCAACAATTCCTCCAATATCAACAAACCAAAAGAAAGTTTGAACAGTGATGGTCAAAAATTCTACTAATATCAACAAACCAAAAGAAAGTTTGAACAGTGATGGTCAACAATTCCTCCAATATCAACAAACCAAATGAAAGTTTTAGCAGTGATGGATGATAATTCTACCAATATCAACAAACCAAAAGAAAGTTTAAACAGTTATGGTCAACAATTCTACCAATATCAACAAAACAAAAGAAAGTTTAAACAGTGATGGTCAACAATTCCTCCAATATCAACAAACCAAAAGAAAGTTGAACAGTGATGGTCAACAATTCTACCAATATCAACAAACCAAAAGAAAGTTTGAACAGTGATGGTCAACAATTCCTCCAATATCAACAAACCAAAAGAAAGTTTTAACAGTGATGGTCGACAATTCTACCAATATCAACAAACCAAAAGAAAGTTTTAACAGTGATGGTCAACAATTCTACTAATATCAACAAAACAAAAGAAAGTTTTAACAGTGGTCGTGGACAATTCCTCCAATATCAACAAACCAAAAGAAAGTTTGAACAGTGCTGGTCAACAATTCCTCCAATATCAACAAACCAAAGGAAAGTTTGAACAGAGATGGTCAACAATTCCTCCAATATCAACAAACCAAAAGAAAGTTTGAACAGTGCTGGTCAACAATTCCTCCAATATCAACAAACCAAAGGAAAGTTTGAACAGAGATGGTCAACAATTCCTCCAATATCAACAAACCAAAAGAAAGTTTGAACAGTGATGGTCAACAATTCCTTTAATATCAACAAAACAAAAGAATATTTGAACAGTGATGGTTGGCAATTCCTCCAATATCAACAAACCAAAAGAAAGTTTAAACAGAGATGGTCAACAATTCCTCCAATATCAACAAACCAAAAGAAAGTTTGAACAGTGATGGTCGACAATTCCTCCAATATCAACAAACCAAAAGAAAGTTTAAACAGAGATGGTCAACAATTCCTCCAATATCAACAAACCAAAAGAAAGTTTGAACAGTGATGGTCAACAATTCCTCCAATATCAACAAACCAAAAGAAAGTTTTAACAGTGATGGTCAACAATTCTACCAATATCAACCAACCAAAAGAAAGTTTTAGCAGTCATGGTAGAAAATGTATAAAGATAAAGAGTCAAATATGTCAAGAATTTTTTTTGTCAATGTGTGACGTAAAAATATTTTTGACATTTACGTCACCGATTATGGTACTGCTTTGACAACTATATTACCTATTTTGTTCCTGTATTTAAATACTGTTACAGTGACAGCCGGAACCTTTGAGCCGTAATGAGAGCGGAAGGTTTGGCGCCTTAAAATCTGATTCAACCCACCATTTCTTTAGAAATGCCTGTACCAAGTCAGGGTCATTACGGTTTTCACAGTTTTCCGGTTGTTGTCTGATTTTGTCTGTTTATATAATTATGAGTTTTGACTTTCCCTTTGTAAGATTGTTCGGAGTTCGGTAATTTTGTTATTACCTTTATTCCTCCAATATCAACAAACCAAAATAAAGTTTGAACAGTGATGGTCAACAATTCCTTTAATATCAACACAACAAAAGAATATTTGAACAGTGATGGTCGGCAATTCCTCCAATATCAACAAACCAAAAGAAAGTTTAAACAGAGATGGTCAACAATTCCTCCAATATCAACAAACCAAAAGAAAGTTTGAACAGTGATGGTCAATAATTCTACCAATATCAACAAACCAAAAGAAAGTTTAAACAGTGATGGTCAACAATTCCTCCAATATCAAAAAACGAAAAGAAAGTTTTAACAGTGATGGTCAACAATTCCTCCAATATCAACAAGCCAAAAGAAAGTTTGAACAGTGATGGTCAGCAATTCTACCAATATCAACAAACCAAAAGAAAGTTTGAACAGTGATGGTCAACAATTCTTCCAATATCAACCAACCAAAAGAAAGTTTTAGCAGTCATGGTAGACAATTCTACCAATATCAACAAACCAAAAGAATGTTTAAACAGTGATGGTCAACAATTCTACCAATATCAACAAAACAAAAGAAAGTTTAAACAGTGATGGTCAACAATTCCTCCAATATCAACAAACCAAAAGAAAGTTTTAGCAGTGTTGGTAGAAAATTCTACCAATATCAACAAACCAAAAGAAAGCTTAAAGAGTGATGGTCAACAATTCTACCAATATCAACAAACCAAAAGAAAGTTTAAATAGTGATGGTCAACAATTCTACCAATATCAACAAAACAAAAGAAAGTTTAAACAGTGATGGTCAACAATTCCTCCAATATCAACAAGCCAAAATAAAGTTTGAACAGTGATGATCAACAATTCCTCCAATATCAACAAACCAAAATAAAGTTTGAACAGTGATGGTCAACAATTCCTTTAATATCAACAAAACAAAAGAATGTATGAACAGTGATGGTCGACAATTCCACCAATATCAACAAACCAAAAGAAAGTTTAAACAGTGATGGTCAACATTTCCTCCAATATCAACAAACCAAAAGAAAGTTTGAACAGTGATGGTCAAAAATTCTACTAATATCAACAAACCAAAAGAAAGTTTGAACAGTGATGGTCAACAATTCCTCCAATATCAACAAACCAAATGAAAGTTTTAGCAGTGATGGAAGATAATTCTACCAATATCAACAAACCAAAAGAAAGTTTAAACAGTGATGGTCAACAATTCTACCAATATCAACAAAACAAAAGAAAGTTTAAACAGTGATGGTCAACAATTCCTCCAATACCAACAAACCAAAAGAAAGTTTGAACAGTGATGGTCAACAATTCTACCAATATCAACAAACCAAAAGAAAGTTTGAACAGTGATGGTCAACAATTCCTCCAATATCAACAAACCAAAAGAAAGTTTTAACAGTGATGGTCAACAATTCTACCAATATCAACAAACCAAAAGAAAGTTTTAACAGTGATGGTCAACAATTCTACCAATATCAACAAAACAAAAGAAAGTCTTAACAGTGATCGTGGACAATTCCTCCAATATCAACATACCAAAAGAAAGTTTGAACTGTGCTGGTCAACAATTCCTCCAATATCAACAAACCAAAGGAAAGTTTGAACAGAGATGGTCAACAATTCCTCCAATATCAACAAACCAAAAGAAAGTTTGAACAGTGATGGTCAACAATTCCTTTAATATCAACAAAACAAAAGAAAGTTTGAACAGTTCTGGTCAACAATTCCTCCAATATCAACAAACCAAAAGAAAGTTTAAACAGTGATGGTCAACAATTCTTCCAATATCAACCAACCAAAAGAAAGTTTTAGCAGTCATGGTAGACAATTCTACCAATATTAACAAACCAAAAGAATGTTTAAACAGTGATGGTCAACAATTCTACCAATATCAACAAAACAAAAGAAAGTTTTAACAGTGATGGTCAACAATTCCTCCAATATCAACAAACCAAAAGAAAGTTTTAGCAGTGATGGTAGAAAATTCTACCAATATCAACAAACCAAAAGAAAGCTTAAAGAGTGATGGTCAACAATTCTACCAATATCAACAAACCAAAAGAAAGTTTAAACAGTGATGGTCAACAATTCTACCAATATCAACAAAACAAAAGAAAGTTTAAACAGTGATGGTCAACAATTCCTCCAATACCAACAAACCAAAAGAAAGTTTGAACAGTGATGGTCAACAATTCTACCAATATCAACAAACCAAAAGAAAGTTTGAACAGTGATGGTCAACAATTCCTCCAATATCAACAAACCAAAACAAAGTTTTAACAGTGATGGTCGACAATTCCTCCAATATCAACAAACCAAAAGAAAGTTTGAACAGTGATGGTCAACAATTCCTCCAATATCAACAAACCAAAAGAAAGTTTTAACAGTGATGGTCAACAATTCCTCCAATATCAACAAGCCAAAAGAAAGTTTGAACAGTGATGGTCAGCAATTCTACCAATATCAACAAACCAAAAGAAAGTTTGAACAGTGATGGTCAACAATTCTTCCAATATCAACCAACCAAAAGAAAGCTTTAGCAGTCATGGTAGACAATTCTACCAATATCAACAAACCAAAAGAAAGTTTAAACAGTGATGGTCAACAATTCTACCAATATCAACAAAACAAAAGAAAGTTTTAACAGTGATGGTCAACAATTCCTCCAATATCAACAAACCAAAAGAAAGTTTTAGCAGTGATGGTAGAAAATTCTACCAATATCAACAAACCAAAAGAAAGCTTAAAGAGTGATGGTCAACAATTCTACCAATATCAACAAACCAAAAGAAAGTTTAAACAGTGATGGTCAACAATTCTACCAATATCAACAAAACAAAAGAAAGTTTGAACAGTGATGGTCAACAATTCCTCCAATATCAACAAGCCAAAAGAAAGTTTGAACAGTGATGATCAACATTTCATCCAATATCAACAAACCAAAAGAAAGTTTGAACAGTGAGGGTCAACAATTCCTCCAATATCAACAAACCAAAATAAAGTTTGAACAGTGATGGTCAACAATTCCTTTAATATCAACAAAACAAAAGAATGTATGAACAGTGATGGTCGACAATTCCTCCAATATCAACAAACCAAAAGAAAGTTTAAACAGTGATGGTCAACAATTCCTCCAATATCAACAAACCAAAAGAAAGTTTGAACAGTGATGGTCAAAAATTCTACTAATATCAACAAACCAAAAGAAAGTTTGAACAGTGATGGTCAACAATTCCTCCAATATCAACAAACCAAATGAAAGTTTTAGCAGTGATGGATGATAATTCTACCAATATCAACAAACCAAAAGAAAGTTTAAACAGTTATGGTCAACAATTCTACCAATATCAACAAAACAAAAGAAAGTTTAAACAGTGATGGTCAACAATTCCTCCAATATCAACAAACCAAAAGAAAGTTGAACAGTGATGGTCAACAATTCTACCAATATCAACAAACCAAAAGAAAGTTTGAACAGTGATGGTCAACAATTCTACTAACATCAACAAAACAAAAGAAAGTTTTAACAGTGGTCGTGGACAATTCCTCCAATATCAACAAACCAAAAGAAAGTTTGAACAGTGCTGGTCAACAATTCCTCCAATATCAACAAACCAAAGGAAAGTTTGAACAGAGATGGTCAACAATTCCTCCAATATCAACAAACCAAAAGAAAGTTTGAACAGTGCTGGTCAACAATTCCTCCAATATCAACAAACCAAAGGAACGTTTGAACAGAGATGGTCAACAATTCCTCCAATATCAACAAACCAAAAGAAAGTTTGAACAGTGATGGTCAACAATTCCTTTAATATCAACAAAACAAAAGAATATTTGAACAGTGATGGTTGGCAATTCCTCCAATATCAACAAACCAAAAGAAAGTTTAAACAGAGATGGTCAACAATTCCTCCAATATCAACAAACCAAAAGAAAGTTTGAACAGTGATGGTCGACAATTCCTCCAATATCAACAAACCAAAAGAAAGTTTAAACAGAGATGGTCAACAATTCCTCCAATATCAACAAACCAAAAGAAAGTTTGAACAGTGATGGTCAACAATTCCTCCAATATCAACAAACCAAAAGAAAGTTTTAACAGTGATGGTCAACAATTCTACCAATATCAACCAACCAAAAGAAAGTTTTAGCAGTCATGGTAGAAAATGTATAAAGATAAAGAGTCAAATATGTCAAGAATTTTTTTTGTCAATGTGTGACGTAAAAATATTTTTGACATTTACGTCACCGATTATGGTACTGCTTTGACAACTATATTACCTATTTTGTTCCTGTATTTAAATACTGTTACAGTGACAGCCGGAACCTTTGAGCCGTAATGAGAGCGGGAGGTTTGGCGCCTTAAAATCTGATTCAACCCACCATTTCTTTAGAAATGCCTGTACCAAGTCAGGGTCATTACGGTTTTCACAGTTTTCCGGTTGTTGACTGATTTTGTCTGTTTATATAATTATGAGTTTTGACTTTCCCTTTGTAAGATTGTTCGGAGTTCGGTAATTTTGTTATTACCTTTATTCCTCCAATATCAACAAACCAAAAGAAAGTTTGAACAGTGCTGGTCAACAATTACTCCAATATCAACAAACCAAAAGAAAGTTTTAACAGTGATGGTCAACAATTCCTCCAATATCAACAAGCCAAAAGAAAGTTTGAACAGTGATGGTCAGCAATTCTACCAATATCAACAAACCAAAAGAAAGTTTGAACAGTGATGGTCAACAATTCTTCCAATATCAACCAACCAAAAGAAAGTTTTAGCAGTCATGGTAGACAATTCTACCAATATCAACAAACCAAAAGAAAGCTTAAAGAGTGATGGTCAACAATTCTACCAATATCAACAAACCAAAAGAAAGTTTAAACAGTGATGGTCAACAATTCTACCAATATCAACAAAACAAAAGAAAGTTTAAACAGTGATGGTCAACAATTCCTCCAATATCAACAAGCCAAAAGAAAGTTTGAACAGTGATGATCAACATTTCATCCAATATCAACAAACCAAAAGAAAGTTTGAACAGTGATGGTCAACAATTCCTCCAATATCAACAAACCAAAATAAAGTTTGAACAGTGATGGTCAACAATTCCTTTAATATCAACAAAACAAAAGAATGTATGAACAGTGATGGTCGACAATTCCTCCAATATCAACAAACCAAAAGAAAGTTTAAACAGTGATGGTCAACAATTCCTCCAATATCAACAAACCAAAAGAAAGCTTAAAGAGTGATGGTCAACAATTCTACCAATATCAACAAACCAAAAGAAAGTTTAAACAGTGATGGTCAACAATTCTACCAATATCAACAAAACAAAAGAAAGTTTAAACAGTGATGGTCAACAATTCCTCCAATATCAACAAGCCAAAAGAAAGTTTGAACAGTGATGATCAACATTTCATCCAATATCAACAAACCAAAAGAAAGTTTGAACAGTGAGGGTCAACAATTCCTCCAATATCAACAAACCAAAATAAAGTTTGAACAGTGATGGTCAACAATTCCTTTAATATCAACAAAACAAAAGAATGTATGAACAGTGATGGTCGACATTTCCTCCAATATCAACAAACCAAAAGAAAGTTTGAACAGTGATGGTCAAAAATTCTACTAATATCAACAAATCAAAAGAAAGTTTGAACAGTGATGGTCAACAATTCCTCCAATATCAACAAACCAAATGAAAGTTTTAGCAGTGATGGAAGATAATTCTACCAATATCAACAAACCAAAAGAAAGTTTAAACAGTGATGGTCAACAATTCTACCAATATCAACAAAACAAAAGAAAGTTTGAACAGTGATGGTCAACAATTCTACCAATATCAACAAACCAAAAGAAAGTTTGAACAGTGATGGTCAACAATTCCTCCAATATCAACAAACCAAAAGAAAGTTTTAACAGTGATGGTCAACAATTCTACCAATATCAACAAACCAAAAGAAAGTTTTAACAGTGATGGTCAACAATTCTACCAATATCAACAAAACAAAAGAAAGTCTTAACAGTGATCGTGGACAATTCCTCCAATATCAACATACCAAAAGAAAGTTTGAACAGTGCTGGTCAACAATTCCTCCAATATCAACAAACCAAAGGAAAGTTTGAACAGAGATGGTCAACAATTCCTCCAATATCAACAAACCAAAAGAAAGTTTGAACAGTGATGGTCAACAATTCCTTTAATATCAACAAAACAAAAGAAAGTTTGAACAGTTCTGGTCAACAATTCCTCCAATATCAACAAACCAAAAGAAAGTTTAAACAGTGATGGTCAACAATTCTTCCAATATCAACCAACCAAAAGAAAGTTTTAGCAGTCATGGTAGACAATTCTACCAATATTAACAAACCAAAAGAATGTTTAAACAGTGATGGTCAACAATTCTACCAATATCAACAAAACAAAAGAAAGTTTTAACAGTGATGGTCAACAATTCCTCCAATATCAACAAACCAAAAGAAAGTTTTAGCAGTGATGGTAGAAAATTCTACCAATATCAACAAACCAAAAGAAAGCTTAAAGAGTGATGGTCAACAATTCTACCAATATCAACAAACCAAAAGAAAGTTTAAACAGTGATGGTCAACAATTCTACCAATATCAACAAAACAAAAGAAAGTTTAAACAGTGATGGTCAACAATTCCTCCAATACCAACAAACCAAAAGAAAGTTTGAACAGTGATGGTCAACAATTCTACCAATATCAACAAACCAAAAGAAAGTTTGAACAGTGATGGTCAACAATTCCTCCAATATCAACAAACCAAAACAAAGTTTTAACAGTGATGGTCGACAATTCCTCCAATATCAACAAACCAAAAGAAAGTTTGAACAGTGATGGTCAACAATTCCTCCAATATCAACAAACCAAAAGAAAGTTTTAACAGTGATGGTCAACAATTCCTCCAATATCAACAAGCCAAAAGAAAGTTTGAACAGTGATGGTCAGCAATTCTACCAATATCAACAAACCAAAAGAAAGTTTGAACAGTGATGGTCAACAATTCTTCCAATATCAACCAACCAAAAGAAAGCTTTAGCAGTCATGGTAGACAATTCTACCAATATCAACAAACCAAAAGAAAGTTTAAACAGTGATGGTCAACAATTCTACCAATATCAACAAAACAAAAGAAAGTTTTAACAGTGATGGTCAACAATTCCTCCAATATCAACAAACCAAAAGAAAGTTTTAGCAGTGATGGTAGAAAATTCTACCAATATCAACAAACCAAAAGAAAGCTTAAAGAGTGATGGTCAACAATTCTACCAATATCAACAAACCAAAAGAAAGTTTAAACAGTGATGGTCAACAATTCTACCAATATCAACAAAACAAAAGAAAGTTTGAACAGTGATGGTCAACAATTCCTCCAATATCAACAAGCCAAAAGAAAGTTTGAACAGTGATGATCAACATTTCATCCAATATCAACAAACCAAAAGAAAGTTTGAACAGTGAGGGTCAACAATTCCTCCAATATCAACAAACCAAAATAAAGTTTGAACAGTGATGGTCAACAATTCCTTTAATATCAACAAAACAAAAGAATGTATGAACAGTGATGGTCGACAATTCCTCCAATATCAACAAACCAAAAGAAAGTTTAAACAGTGATGGTCAACAATTCCTCCAATATCAACAAACCAAAAGAAAGTTTGAACAGTGATGGTCAAAAATTCTACTAATATCAACAAACCAAAAGAAAGTTTGAACAGTGATGGTCAACAATTCCTCCAATATCAACAAACCAAATGAAAGTTTTAGCAGTGATGGATGATAATTCTACCAATATCAACAAACCAAAAGAAAGTTTAAACAGTTATGGTCAACAATTCTACCAATATCAACAAAACAAAAGAAAGTTTAAACAGTGATGGTCAACAATTCCTCCAATATCAACAAACCAAAAGAAAGTTGAACAGTGATGGTCAACAATTCTACCAATATCAACAAACCAAAAGAAAGTTTGAACAGTGATGGTCAACAATTCCTCCAATATCAACAAACCAAAAGAAAGTTTTAACAGTGATGGTCGACAATTCTACCAATATCAACAAACCAAAAGAAAGTTTGAACAGTGATGGTCAACAATTCTACTAATATCAACAAAACAAAAGAAAGTTTTAACAGTGGTCGTGGACAATTCCTCCAATATCAACAAACCAAAAGAAAGTTTGAACAGTGCTGGTCAACAATTCCTCCAATATCAACAAACCAAAGGAAAGTTTGAACAGAGATGGTCAACAATTCCTCCAATATCAACAAACCAAAAGAAAGTTTGAACAGTGCTGGTCAACAATTCCTCCAATATCAACAAACCAAAGGAAAGTTTGAACAGAGATGGTCAAAAATTCCTCCAATATCAACAAACCAAAAGAAAGTTTGAACAGTGATGGTCAACAATTCCTTTAATATCAACAAAACAAAAGAATATTTGAACAGTGATGGTTGGCAATTCCTCCAATATCAACAAACCAAAAGAAAGTTTAAACAGAGATGGTCAACAATTCCTCCAATATCAACAAACCAAAAGAAAGTTTGAACAGTGATGGTCGACAATTCCTCCAATATCAACAAACCAAAAGAAAGTTTAAACAGAGATGGTCAACAATTCCTCCAATATCAACAAACCAAAAGAAAGTTTGAACAGTGATGGTCAACAATTCCTCCAATATCAACAAACCAAAAGAAAGTTTTAACAGTGATGGTCAACAATTCTACCAATATCAACCAACCAAAAGAAAGTTTTAGCAGTCATGGTAGAAAATGTATAAAGATAAAGAGTCAAATATGTCAAGAAATTTTTTTGTCAATGTGTGACGTAAAAATATTTTTGACATTTACGTCACCGATTATGGTACTGCTTTGACAACTATATTACCTATTTTGTTCCTGTATTTAAATACTGTTACAGTGACAGCCGGAACCTTTGAGCCGTAATGAGAGCGGGAGGTTTGGCGCCTTAAAATCTGATTCAACCCACCATTTCTTTAGAAATGCCTGTACCAAGTCAGGGTCATTACGGTTTTCACAGTTTTCCGGTTGTTGACTGATTTTGTCTGTTTATATAATTATGAGTTTTGACTTTCCCTTTGTAAGATTGTTCGGAGTTCGGTAATTTTGTTATTACCTTTATTCCTCCAATATCAACAAACCAAAAGAAAGTTTGAACAGTGCTGGTCAACAATTACTCCAATATCAACAAACCAAAAGAAAGTTTTAACAGTGATGGTCAACAATTCCTCCAATATCAACAAGCCAAAAGAAAGTTTGAACAGTGATGGTCAGCAATTCTACCAATATCAACAAACCAAAAGAAAGTTTGAACAGTGATGGTCAACAATTCTTCCAATATCAACCAACCAAAAGAAAGCTTTAGCAGTCATGGTAGACAATTCTACCAATATCAACAAACCAAAAGAAAGTTTAAACAGTGATGGTCAACAATTCTACCAATATCAACAAAACAAAAGAAAGTTTTAACAGTGATGGTCAACAATTCCTCCAATATCAACAAACCAAAAGAAAGTTTTAGCAGTGATGGTAGAAAATTCTACCAATATCAACAAACCAAAAGAAAGCTTAAAGAGTGATGGTCAACAATTCTACCAATATCAACAAACCAAAAGAAAGTTTAAACAGTGATGGTCAACAATTCTACCAATATCAACAAAACAAAAGAAAGTTTGAACAGTGATGGTCAACAATTCCTCCAATATCAACAAGCCAAAAGAAAGTTTGAACAGTGATGATCAACATTTCATCCAATATCAACAAACCAAAAGAAAGTTTGAACAGTGAGGGTCAACAATTCCTCCAATATCAACAAACCAAAATAAAGTTTGAACAGTGATGGTCAACAATTCCTTTAATATCAACAAAACAAAAGAATGTATGAACAGTGATGGTCGACAATTCCTCCAATATCAACAAACCAAAAGAAAGTTTAAACAGTGATGGTCAACAATTCCTCCAATATCAACAAACCAAAAGAAAGTTTGAACAGTGATGGTCAAAAATTCTACTAATATCAACAAACCAAAAGAAAGTTTGAACAGTGATGGTCAACAATTCCTCCAATATCAACAAACCAAATGAAAGTTTTAGCAGTGATGGATGATAATTCTACCAATATCAACAAACCAAAAGAAAGTTTAAACAGTTATGGTCAACAATTCTACCAATATCAACAAAACAAAAGAAAGTTTAAACAGTGATGGTCAACAATTCCTCCAATATCAACAAACGAAAAGAAAGTTTTAACAGTGATGGTCAACAATTCCTCCAATATCAACAAACCAAAAGAAAGTTTTAACAGTCATGGTCAACAATTCTACCAATATCAACCAACCAAAAGAAAGTTTTAGCAGTCATGGTAGACAATTCTACCAATATCAACAAACCAAAAGAAAGCTTAAAGAGTGATGGTCAACAATTCTACCAATATCAACAAACCAAAAGAAAGTTTAAACAGTGATGGTCAACAATTCTACCAATATCAACAAAACAAAAGAAAGTTTAAACAGTGATGGACAACAATTCCTCCAATATCAACAAGCCAAAAGAAAGTTTGAACAGTGATGATCAACATTTCATCCAATATCAACAAACCAAAAGAAAGTTTGAACAGTGATGGTCAACAATTCCTCCAATATCAACAAACCAAAATAAAGTTTGAACAGTGATGGTCAACAATTCCTTTAATATCAACAAAACAAAAGAATGTATGAACAGTGATGGTCGACAATTCCTCCAATATCAACAAACCAAAAGAAAGTTTAAACAGTGATGGTCAACAATTCCTCCAATATCAACAAACCAAAAGAAAGCTTAAAGAGTGATGGTCAACAATTCTACCAATATCAACAAACCAAAAGAAAGTTTAAACAGTGATGGTCAACAATTCTACCAATATCAACAAAACAAAAGAAAGTTTAAACAGTGATGGTCAACAATTCCTCCAATATCAACAAGCCAAAAGAAAGTTTGAACAGTGATGATCAACATTTCATCCAATATCAACAAACCAAAAGAAAGTTTGAACAGTGAGGGTCAACAATTCCTCCAATATCAACAAACCAAAATAAAGTTTGAACAGTGATGGTCAACAATTCCTTTAATATCAACAAAACAAAAGAATGTATGAACAGTGATGGTCGACATTTCCTCCAATATCAACAAACCAAAAGAAAGTTTGAACAGTGATGGTCAAAAATTCTACTAATATCAACAAATCAAAAGAAAGTTTGAACAGTGATGGTCAACAATTCCTCCAATATCAACAAACCAAATGAAAGTTTTAGCAGTGATGGAAGATAATTCTACCAATATCAACAAACCAAAAGAAAGTTTAAACAGTGATGGTCAACAATTCTACCAATATCAACAAAACAAAAGAAAGTTTAAACAGTGATGGTCAACAATTCCTCCAATACCAACAAACCAAAAGAAAGTTTGAACAGTGATGGTCAACAATTCTACCAATATCAACAAACCAAAAGAAAGTTTGAACAGTGATGGTCAACAATTCCTCCAATATCAACAAACCAAAAGAAAGTTTTAACAGTCATGGTCAACAATTCTACCAATATCAACAAACCAAAAGAAAGTTTTAACAGTGATGGTCAACAATTCTACCAATATCAACAAAACAAAACAAAGTCTTAACAGTGATCGTGGACAATTCCTCCAATATCAACATACCAAAAGAAAGTTTGAACAGTGCTGGTCAACAATTCCTCCAATATCAACAAACCAAAGGAAAGTTTGAACAGAGATGGTCAACAATTCCTCCAATATCAACAAACCAAAAGAAAGTTTGAACAGTGATGGTCAACAATTCCTTTAATATCAACAAAACAAAAGAAAGTTTGAACAGTTCTGGTCAACAATTCCTCCAATATCAACAAACCAAAAGAAAGTTTAAACAGTGATGGTCAACAATTCTTCCAATATCAACCAACCAAAAGAAAGTTTTAGCAGTCATGGTAGACAATTCTACCAATATTAACAAACCAAAAGAATGTTTAAACAGTGATGGTCAACAATTCTACCAATATCAACAAAACAAAAGAAATTTTAACAGTGATGGTCAACAATTCCTCCAATATCAACAAACCAAAAGAAAGTTTTAGCAGTGATGGTAGAAAATTCTACCAATATCAACAAACCAAAAGAAAGCTTAAAGAGTGATGGTCAACAATTCTACCAATATCAACAAACCAAAAGAAAGTTTAAACAGTGATGGTCAACAATTCTACCAATATCAACAAAACAAAAGAAAGTTTAAACAGTGATGGTCAACAATTCCTCCAATACCAACAAACCAAAAGAAAGTTTGAACAGTGATGGTCAACAATTCTACCAATATCAACAAACCAAAAGAAAGTTTGAACAGTGATGGTCAACAATTCCTCCAATATCAACAAACCAAAACAAAGTTTTAACAGTGATGGTCGACAATTCCTCCAATATCAACAAACCAAAAGAAAGTTTGAACAGTGATGGTCAACAATTCCTCCAATATCAACAAACCAAAAGAAAGTTTTAACAGTGATGGTCAACAATTCCTCCAATATCAACAAGCCAAAAGAAAGTTTGAACAGTGATGGTCAGCAATTCTACCAATATCAACAAACCAAAAGAAAGTTTGAACAGTGATGGTCAACAATTCTTCCAATATCAACCAACCAAAAGAAAGCTTTAGCAGTCATGGTAGACAATTCTACCAATATCAACAAACCAAAAGAAAGTTTAAACAGTGATGGTCAACAATTCTACCAATATCAACAAAACAAAAGAAAGTTTTAACAGTGATGGTCAACAATTCCTCCAATATCAACAAACCAAAAGAAAGTTTTAGCAGTGATGGTAGAAAATTCTACCAATATCAACAAACCAAAAGAAAGCTTAAAGAGTGATGGTCAACAATTCTACCAATATCAACAAACCAAAAGAAAGTTTAAACAGTGATGGTCAACAATTCTACCAATATCAACAAAACAAAAGAAAGTTTGAACAGTGATGGTCAACAATTCCTCCAATATCAACAAGCCAAAAGAAAGTTTGAACAGTGATGATCAACATTTCATCCAATATCAACAAACCAAAAGAAAGTTTGAACAGTGAGGGTCAACAATTCCTCCAATATCAACAAACCAAAATAAAGTTTGAACAGTGATGGTCAACAATTCCTTTAATATCAACAAAACAAAAGAATGTATGAACAGTGATGGTCGACAATTCCTCCAATATCAACAAACCAAAAGAAAGTTTAAACAGTGATGGTCAACAATTCCTCCAATATCAACAAACCAAAAGAAAGTTTGAACAGTGATGGTCAAAAATTCTACTAATATCAACAAACCAAAAGAAAGTTTGAACAGTGATGGTCAACAATTCCTCCAATATCAACAAACCAAATGAAAGTTTTAGCAGTGATGGAAGATAATTCTACCAATATCAACAAACCAAAAGAAAGTTTAAACAGTTATGGTCAACAATTCTACCAATATCAACAAAACAAAAGAAAGTTTAAACAGTGATGGTCAACAATTCCTCCAATATCAACAAACCAAAAGAAAGTTGAACAGTGATGGTCAACAATTCTACCAATATCAACAAACCAAAAGAAAGTTTGAACAGTGATGGTCAACAATTCCTCCAATATCAACAAACCAAAAGAAAGTTTTAACAGTGATGGTCGACAATTCTACCAATATCAACAAACCAAAAGAAAGTTTTAACAGTGATGGTCAACAATTCTACCAATATCAACAAAACAAAAGAAAGTTTGAACAGTGATCGTGGACAATTCCTCCAATATCAACAAACCAAAAGAAAGTTTTAACAGTGATGGTCAACAATTCTACCAATATCAACCAACCAAAAGAAAGTTTTAGCAGTCATGGTAGAAAATGTATAAAGATAAAGAGTCAAATATGTCAAGAATTTTTTTTGTCAATGTGTGACGTAAAAATATTTTTGACATTTACGTCACCGATTATGGTACTGCTTTGACAACTATATTACCTATTTTGTTCCTGTATTTAAATACTGTTACAGTGACAGCCGGAACCTTTGAGCCGTAATGAGAGCGGGAGGTTTGGCGCCTTAAAATCTGATTCAACCCACCATTTCTTTAGAAATGCCTGTACCAAGTCAGGGTCATTACGTTTTCACAGTTTTCCGGTTGTTGACTGATTTTGTCTGTTTATATAATTATGAGTTTTGACTTTCCCTTTGTAAGATTGTTCGGAGTTCGGTAATTTTGTTATTACCTTTATTCCTCCAATATCAACAAACCAAAAGAAAGTTTGAACAGTGCTGGTCAACAATTACTCCAATATCAACAAACCAAAAGAAAGTTTTAACAGTGATGGTCAACAATTCCTCCAATATCAACAAGCCAAAAGAAAGTTTGAACAGTGATGGTCAGCAATTCTACCAATATCAACAAACCAAAAGAAAGTTTGAACAGTGATGGTCAACAATTCTTCCAATATCAACCAACCAAAAGAAAGTTTAGCAGTCATGGTAGACAATTCTACCAATATCAACAAACCAAAAGAAAGTTTAAACAGTGATGGTCAACAATTCTACCAATATCAACAAAACAAAAGAAAGTTTTAACAGTGATGGTCAACAATTCCTACAATATCAACAAACCAAAAGAAAGTTTTAGCAGTGATGGTAGAAAATTCTACCAATATCAACAAACCAAAAGAAAGCTTAAAGAGTGATGGTCAACAATTCTACCAATATCAACAAACCAAAAGAAAGTTTAAACAGTGATGGTCAACAATTCTACCAATATCAACAAAACAAAAGAAAGTTTAAACAGTGATGGTCAACAATTCCTCCAATATCAACAAGCCAAAAGAAAGTTTGAACAGTGATGATCAACATTTCATCCAATATCAACAAACCAAAAGAAAGTTTGAACAGTGATGGTCAACAATTCCTCCAATATCAACAAACCAAAATAAAGTTTGAACAGTGATGGTCAACAATTCCTTTAATATCAACAAAACAAAAGAATGTATGAACAGTGATGGTCGACAATTCCTCCAATATCAACAAACCAAAAGAAAGTTTAAACAGTGATGGTCAACAATTCCTCCAATATCAACAAACCAAAAGAAAGTTTGAACAGTGATGGTCAAAAATTCTACTAATATCAACAAACCAAAAGAAAGTTTGAACAGTGATGGTCAACAATTCCTCCAATATCAACAAACCAAAAGAAAGCTTAAAGAGTGATGGTCAACAATTCTACCAATATCAACAAACCAAAAGAAAGTTTAAACAGTGATGGTCAACAATTCTACCAATATCAACAAAACAAAAGAAAGTTTAAACAGTGATGGTCAACAATTCCTCCAATATCAACAAGCCAAAAGAAAGTTTGAACAGTGATGATCAACATTTCATCCAATATCAACAAACCAAAAGAAAGTTTGAACAGTGAGGGTCAACAATTCCTCCAATATCAACAAACCAAAATAAAGTTTGAACAGTGATGGTCAACAATTCCTTTAATATCAACAAAACAAAAGAATGTATGAACAGTGATGGTCGACAATTCCTCCAATATCAACAAACCAAAAGAAAGTTTAAACAGTGATGGTCAACAATTCCTCCAATATCAACAAACCAAAAGATAGTTTGAACAGTGATGGTCAAAAATTCTACTAATATCAACAAACCAAAAGAAAGTTTGAACAGTGATGGTCAACAATTCCTCCAATATCAACAAACCAAATGAAAGTTTTAGCAGTGATGGAAGATAATTCTACCAATATCAACAAACCAAAAGAAAGTTTAAACAGTTATGGTCAACAATTCTACCAATATCAACAAAACAAAAGAAAGTTTAAACAGTGATGGTCAACAATTCCTCCAATATTAACAAACCAAAAGAAAGTTGAACAGTGATGGTCAACAATTCTACCAATATCAACAAACCAAAAGAAAGTTTGAACAGTGATGGTCAACAATTCCTCCAATATCAACAAACCAAAAGAAAGTTTTAACAGTGATGGTCGACAATTCTACCAATATCAACAAACCAAAGGAAAGTTTTAACAGTGATGGTCAACAATTCTACCAATATCAACAAAACAAAAGAAAGTTTGAACAGTGATCGTGGACAATTCCTCCAATATCAACAAACCAAAAGAAAGTTTGAACAGTGCTGGTCAACAATTCCTCCAATATCAACAAACCAAAGGAAAGTTTGAACAGAGATGGTCAACAATTCCTCCAATATCAACAAACCAAAAGAAAGTTTGAACAGTGCTGGTCAACAATTCCTCCAATATCAACAAACCAAAGGAAAGTTTGAACAGAGATGGTCAACAATTCCTCCAATATCAACAAACCAAAAGAAAGTTTGAACAGTGATGGTCAACAATTCCTTTAATATCAACAAAACAAAAGAATATTTGAACAGTGATGGTTGGCAATTCCTCCAATATCAACAAACCAAAAGAAAGTTTAAACAGAGATGGTCAACAATTCCTCCAATATCAACAAACCAAAAGAAAGTTTGAACAGTGATGGTCGACAATTCCTCCAATATCAACAAACCAAAAGAAAGTTTAAACAGAGATGGTCAACAATTCCTCCAATATCAACAAACCAAAAGAAAGTTTGAACAGTGATGGTCAACAATTCCTCCAATATCAACAAACCAAAAGAAAGTTTTAACAGTGATGGTCAACAATTCTACCAATATCAACCAACCAAAAGAAAGTTTTAGCAGTCATGGTAGAAAATGTATAAAGATAAAGAGTCAAATATGTCAAGAATTTGTTTTGTCAATGTGTGACGTAAAAATATTTTTGACATTTACGTCACCGATTATGGTACTGCTTTGACAACTATATTACCTATTTTGTTCCTGTATTTAAATACTGTTACAGTGACAGCCGGAACCTTTGAGCCGTAATGAGAGCGGGAGGTTTGGCGCCTTAAAATCTGATTCAACCCACCATTTCTTTAGAAATGCCTGTACCAAGTCAGGGTCATTACGGTTTTCACAGTTTTCCGGTTGTTGACTGATTTTGTCTGTTTATATAATTATGAGTTTTGACTTTCCCTTTGTAAGATTGTTCGGAGTTCGGTAATTTTGTTATTACCTTTATTCCTCCAATATCAACAAACCAAAAGAAAGTTTGAACAGTGCTGGTCAACAATTACTCCAATATCAACAAACCAAAAGAAAGTTTTAACAGTGATGGTCAACAATTCCTCCAATATCAACAAGCCAAAAGAAAGTTTGAACAGTGATGGTCAGCAATTCTACCAATATCAACAAACCAAAAGAAAGTTTGAACAGTGATGGTCAACAATTCTTCCAATATCAACCAACCAAAAGAAAGTTTTAGCAGTCATGGTAGACAATTCAACCAATATCAACAAACCAAAAGAAAGTTTAAACAGTGATGGTCAACAATTCTACCAATATCAACAAAACAAAAGAAAGTTTTAACAGTGATGGTCAACAATTCCTCCAATATCAACAAACCAAAAGAAAGTTTTAGCAGTGATGGTAGAAAATTCTACCAATATCAACAAACCAAAAGAAAGCTTAAAGAGTGATGGTCAACAATTCTACCAATATCAACAAACCAAAAGAAAGTTTAAACAGTGATGGTCAACAATTCTACCAATATCAACAAAACAAAAGAAAGCTTAAACAGTGATGGTCAACAATTCCTCCAATATCAACAAGCCAAAAGAAAGTTTGAACAGTGATGATCAACATTTCATCCAATATCAACAAACCAAAAGAAAGTTTGAACAGTGATGGTCAACAATTCTACCAATATCAACAAACCAAAATAAAGTTTGAACAGTGATGGCCAACAATTCCTTTAATATCAACAAAACAAAAGAATGTATGAACAGTGATGGTCGACAATTCCTCCAATATCAACAAACCAAAAGAAAGTTTAAACAGTGATGGTCAACAATTCCTCCAATATCAACAAACCAAAAGAAAGTTTGAACAGTGATGGTCAAAAATTCTACTAATATCAACAAACCAAAAGAAAGTTTGAACAGTGATGGTCAACAATTCCTCCAATATCAACAAACCAAATGAAAGGTTTAGCAGTGATGGAAGATAATTCTACCAATATCAACAAACCAAAAGAAAGTTTAAACAGTGATGGTCAACAATTCTACCAATATCAACAAAACAAAAGAAAGTTTAAACAGTGATGGTCAACAATTCCTCCAATATCAACAAACCAAAAGAAAGTTTGAACAGTGATGGTCAACAATTCTACCAATATCAACAAACCAAAAGAAAGTTTGAACAGTGATGGTCAACAATTCCTCCAATATCAACAAACCAAAAGAAAGTTTTAACAGTGATGGTCAACAATTCTACCAATATCAACTAACCAAAAGAAAGTTTTAACAGTGATGGTCAACAATTCTACCAATATCAACAAAACAAAAGAAAGTTTTAACAGTGATCGTGGACAATTCCTCCAATATCAACAAACCAAAAGAAAGTTTGAACAGTGCTGGTCAACAATTCTTCTAATATCAACAAACCAAAGGAAAGTTTGAACAGAGATGGTCAACAATTACTCCAATATCACCAAACCAAAAGAAAGTTTGAACAGTGCTGGTCAACAATTCCTCCAATATCAACAAACCAAAGGAAAGTTTGAACAGAGATGGTCAACAATTCCTCCAATATCAACAAACCAAAAGAAAGTTTCAACAGTGATGGTCAACAATTCCTTTAATATCAACAAAACAAAAGAATATATGAACAGTGATGGTCGGCAATTCCTCCAATATCAACAAACCAAAAGAAAGTTTAAACAGAGATGGTCAACAATTCCTCCAATATCAACAAACCAAAAGAAAGTTTAAACAGTGATGGTCAACAATTCTACCAATATCAACAAAGCAAAAGAAAGTTTTAACAGTGATGGTCAACAATTCCTCCAATATCAACAAACCAAAAGAAAGTTTTAGCAGTGATGGTAGAAAATTCTACCAATATCAACAAACCAAAAGAAAGTTTTAACAGTGATGGTCAACAATTCCTCCAATATCAACAAGCCAAAAGAAAGTTTGAACAGTGATGGTCAGCAATTCTACCAATATCAACAAACCAAAAGAAAGTTTGAACAGTGATGGTCAACAATTCTTCCAATATCAACCAACCAAAAGAAAGCTTTAGCAGTCATGGTAGACAATTCTACCAATATCAACAAACCAAAAGAAAGTTTAAACAGTGATGGTCAACAATTCTACCAATATCAACAAAACAAAAGAAAGTTTTAACAGTGATGGTCAACAATTCCTCCAATATCAACAAACCAAAAGAAATTTTAGCAGTGATGGTAGAAAATTCTACCAATATCAACAAACCAAAAGAAAGCTTAAAGAGTGATGGTCAACAATTCTACCAATATCAACAAACCAAAAGAAAGTTTGAACAGTGATGATCAACATTTCATCCAATATCAACAAACCAAAAGAAAGTTTGAACAGTGAGGGTCAACAATTCCTCCAATATCAACAAACCAAAATAAAGTTTGAACAGTGATGGTCAACAATTCCTTTAATATCAACAAAACAAAAGAATGTATGAACAGTGATGGTCGACAATTCCTCCAATATCAACAAACCAAAAGAAAGTTTAAACAGTGATGGTCAACAATTCCTCCAATATCAACAAACCAAAAGAAAGTTTGAACAGTGATGGTCAAAAATTCTACTAATATCAACAAACCAAAAGAAAGTTTGAACAGTGATGGTCAACAATTCCTCCAATATCAACAAAACAAAAGAAAGTTTAAACAGTGATGGTCAACAATTCCTCCAATATCAACAAACCAAAAGAAAGTTGAACAGTGATGGTCAACAATTCTACCAATATCAACAAACCAAAAGAAAGTTTGAACAGTGATGGTCAACAATTCCTCCAATATCAACAAACCAAAAGAAAGTTTTAACAGTGATGGTCGACAATTCTACCAATATCAACAACCCAAAAGAAAGTTTTAACAGTGATGGTCAACAATTCTACCAATATCAACAAAACAAAAGAAAGTTTTAACAGTGATCGTGGACAATTCCTCCAATATCAACAAACCAAAAGAAAGTTTGAACAGTGCTGGTCAACAATTCCTCCAATATCAACAAACCAAAGGAAAGTTTGAACAGAGATGGTCAACAATTCCTCCAATATCAACAAACCAAAAGAAAGTTTGAACAGTGCTGGTCAACAATTCCTCCAATATCAACAAACCAAAGGAAAGTTTGAACAGAGATGGTCAACAATTCCTCCAATATCAACAAACCAAAAGAAAGTTTGAACAGTGATGGTCAACAATTCCTTTAATATCAACAAAACAAAAGAATATTTGAACAGTGATGGTTGGCAATTCCTCCAATATCAACAAACCAAAAGAAAGTTTAAACAGAGATGGTCAACAATTCCTCCAATATCAACAAACCAAAAGAAAGTTTGAACAGTGATGGTCGACAATTCCTCCAATATCAACAAACCAAAAGAAAGTTTAAACAGAGATGGTCAACAATTCCTCCAATATCAACAAACCAAAAGAAAGTTTGAACAGTGATGGTCAACAATTCCTCCAATATCAACAAACCAAAAGAAAGTTTTAACAGTGATGGTCAACAATTCTACCAATATCAACCAACCAAAAGAAAGTTTTAGCAGTCATGGTAGAAAATGTATAAAGATAAAGAGTCAAATATGTCAAGAATTTTTTTTGTCAATGTGTGACGTAAAAATATTTTTGACATTTACGTCACCGATTATGGTACTGCTTTGACAACTATATTACCTATTTTGTTCCTGTATTTAAATACTGTTACAGTGACAGCCGGAACCTTTGAGCCGTAATGAGAGCGGGAGGTTTGGCGCCTTAAAATCTGATTCAACCCACCATTTCTTTAGAAATGCCTGTACCAAGTCAGGGTCATTACGTTTTCACAGTTTTCCGGTTGTTGACTGATTTTGTCTGTTTATATAATTATGAGTTTTGACTTTCCCTTTGTAAGATTGTTCGGAGTTCGGTAATTTTGTTATTACCTTTATTCCTCCAATATCAACAAACCAAAAGAAAGTTTGAACAGTGCTGGTCAACAATTACTCCAATATCAACAAACCAAAAGAAAGTTTTAACAGTGATGGTCAACAATTCCTCCAATATCAACAAGCCAAAAGAAAGTTTGAACAGTGATGGTCAGCAATTCTACCAATATCAACAAACCAAAAGAAAGTTTGAACAGTGATGGTCAACAATTCTTCCAATATCAACCAACCAAAAGAAAGTTTTAGCAGTCATGGTAGACAATTCTACCAATATCAACAAACCAAAAGAAAGTTTAAACAGTGATGGTCAACAATTCTACCAATATCAACAAAACAAAAGAAAGTTTTAACAGTGATGGTCAACAATTCCTACAATATCAACAAACCAAAAGAAAGTTTTAGCAGTGATGGTAGAAAATTCTACCAATATCAACAAACCAAAAGAAAGCTTAAAGAGTGATGGTCAACAATTCTACCAATATCAACAAAACAAAAGAAAGTTTAAACAGTGATGGTCAACAATTCCTCCAATATCAACAAGCCAAAAGAAAGTTTGAACAGTGATGATCAACATTTCATCCAATATCAACAAACCAAAAGAAAGTTTGAACGGTGATGGTCAACAATTCCTCCAATATCAACAAACCAAAATAAAGTTTGAACAGTGATGGTCAACAATTCCTTTAATATCAACAAAACAAAAGAATGTATGAACAGTGATGGTCGACAATTCCTCCAATATCAACAAACCAAAAGAAAGTTTAAACAGTGATGGTCAACAATTCCTCCAATATCAACAAACCAAAAGAAAGTTTGAACAGTGATGGTCAAAAATTCTACTAATATCAACAAACCAAAAGAAAGTTTGAACAGTGATGGTCAACAATTCCTCCAATATCAACAAACCAAAAGAAAGCTTAAAGAGTGATGGTCAACAATTCTACCAATATCAACAAACCAAAAGAAAGTTTAAACAGTGATGGTCAACAATTCTACCAATATCAACAAAACAAAAGAAAGTTTAAACAGTGATGGTCAACAATTCCTCCAATATCAACAAGCCAAAAGAAAGTTTGAACAGTGATGATCAACATTTCATCCAATATCAACAAACCAAAAGAAAGTTTGAACAGTGAGGGTCAACAATTCCTCCAATATCAACAAACCAAAATAAAGTTTGAACAGTGATGGTCAACAATTCCTTTAATATCAACAAAACAAAAGAATGTATGAACAGTGATGGTCGACAATTCCTCCAATATCAACAAACCAAAAGAAAGTTTAAACAGTGATGGTCAACAATTCCTCCAATATCAACAAACCAAATGAAAGTTTTAGCAGTGATGGAAGATAATTCTACCAATATCAACAAACCAAAAGAAAGTTTAAACAGTTATGGTCAACAATTCTACCAATATCAACAAAACAAAAGAAAGTTTAAACAGTGATGGTCAACAATTCCTCCAATATTAACAAACCAAAAGAAAGTTGAACAGTGATGGTCAACAATTCTACCAATATCAACAAACCAAAGGAAAGTTTAAACAGTGATGGTCAACAATTCTACCAATATCAACAAAACAAAAGAAAGTTTTAACAGTGATGGTCAACAATTCCTCCAATATCAACAAACCAAAAGAAAGTTTTAGCAGTGATGGTAGAAAATTCTACCAATATCAACAAACCAAAAGAAAGCTTAAAGAGTGATGGTCAACAATTCTACCAATATCAACAAACCAAAAGAAAGTTTAAACAGTGATGGTCAACAATTCTACCAATATCAACAAAACAAAAGAAAGTTTGAACAGTGATGGTCAACAATTCCTCCAATATCAACAAGCCAAAAGAAAGTTTGAACAGTGATGATCAACATTTCATCCAATATCAACAAACCAAAAGAAAGTTTGAACAGTGAGGGTCAACAATTCCTCCAATATCAACAAACCAAAATAAAGTTTGAACAGTGATGGTCAACAATTCCTTTAATATCAACAAAACAAAAGAATGTATGAACAGTGATGGTCGACAATTCCTCCAATATCAACAAACCAAAAGAAAGTTTAAACAGTGATGGTCAACAATTCCTCCAATATCAACAAACCAAAAGAAAGTTTGAACAGTGATGGTCAAAAATTCTACTAATATCAACAAACCAAAAGAAAGTTTGAACAGTGATGGTCAACAATTCCTCCAATATCAACAAACCAAATGAAAGTTTTAGCAGTGATGGATGATAATTCTACCAATATCAACAAACCAAAAGAAAGTTTAAACAGTTATGGTCAACAATTCTACCAATATCAACAAAACAAAAGAAAGTTTAAACAGTGATGGTCAACAATTCCTCCAATATCAACAAACCAAAAGAAAGTTGAACAGTGATGGTCAACAATTCTACCAATATCAACAAACCAAAAGAAAGTTTGAACAGTGATGGTCAACAATTCCTCCAATATCAACAAACCAAAAGAAAGTTTTAACAGTGATGGTCGACAATTCTACCAATATCAACAAACCAAAAGAAAGTTTTAACAGTGATGGTCAACAATTCTACTAATATCAACAAAACAAAAGAAAGTTTTAACAGTGGTCGTGGACAATTCCTCCAATATCAACAAACCAAAAGAAAGTTTGAACAGTGCTGGTCAACAATTCCTCCAATATCAACAAACCAAAGGAAAGTTTGAACAGAGATGGTCAACAATTCCTCCAATATCAACAAACCAAAAGAAAGTTTGAACAGTGCTGGTCAACAATTCCTCCAATATCAACAAACCAAAGGAAAGTTTGAACAGAGATGGTCAACAATTCCTCCAATATCAACAAACCAAAAGAAAGTTTGAACAGTGATGGTCAACAATTCCTTTAATATCAACAAAACAAAAGAATATTTGAACAGTGATGGTTGGCAATTCCTCCAATATCAACAAACCAAAAGAAAGTTTAAACAGAGATGGTCAACAATTCCTCCAATATCAACAAACCAAAAGAAAGTTTGAACAGTGATGGTCGACAATTCCTCCAATATCAACAAACCAAAAGAAAGTTTAAACAGAGATGGTCAACAATTCCTCCAATATCAACAAACCAAAAGAAAGTTTGAACAGTGATGGTCAACAATTCCTCCAATATCAACAAACCAAAAGAAAGTTTTAACAGTGATGGTCAACAATTCTACCAATATCAACCAACCAAAAGAAAGTTTTAGCAGTCATGGTAGAAAATGTATAAAGATAAAGAGTCAAATATGTCAAGAATTTTTTTTGTCAATGTGTGACGTAAAAATATTTTTGACATTTACGTCACCGATTATGGTACTGCTTTGACAACTATATTACCTATTTTGTTCCTGTATTTAAATACTGTTACAGTGACAGCCGGAACCTTTGAGCCGTAATGAGAGCGGAAGGTTTGGCGCCTTAAAATCTGATTCAACCCACCATTTCTTTAGAAATGCCTGTACCAAGTCAGGGTCATTACGGTTTTCACAGTTTTCCGGTTGTTGTCTGATTTTGTCTGTTTATATAATTATGAGTTTTGACTTTCCCTTTGTAAGATTGTTCGGAGTTCGGTAATTTTGTTATTACCTTTATTCCTCCAATATCAACAAACCAAAATAAAGTTTGAACAGTGATGGTCAACAATTCCTTTAATATCAACACAACAAAAGAATATTTGAACAGTGATGGTCGGCAATTCCTCCAATATCAACAAACCAAAAGAAAGTTTAAACAGAGATGGTCAACAATTCCTCCAATATCAACAAACCAAAAGAAAGTTTGAACAGTGATGGTCAATAATTCTACCAATATCAACAAACCAAAAGAAAGTTTAAACAGTGATGGTCAACAATTCCTCCAATATCAAAAAACGAAAAGAAAGTTTTAACAGTGATGGTCAACAATTCCTCCAATATCAACAAGCCAAAAGAAAGTTTGAACAGTGATGGTCAGCAATTCTACCAATATCAACAAACCAAAAGAAAGTTTGAACAGTGATGGTCAACAATTCTTCCAATATCAACCAACCAAAAGAAAGTTTTAGCAGTCATGGTAGACAATTCTACCAATATCAACAAACCAAAAGAATGTTTAAACAGTGATGGTCAACAATTCTACCAATATCAACAAAACAAAAGAAAGTTTAAACAGTGATGGTCAACAATTCCTCCAATATCAACAAACCAAAAGAAAGTTTTAGCAGTGTTGGTAGAAAATTCTACCAATATCAACAAACCAAAAGAAAGCTTAAAGAGTGATGGTCAACAATTCTACCAATATCAACAAACCAAAAGAAAGTTTAAATAGTGATGGTCAACAATTCTACCAATATCAACAAAACAAAAGAAAGTTTAAACAGTGATGGTCAACAATTCCTCCAATATCAACAAGCCAAAATAAAGTTTGAACAGTGATGATCAACAATTCCTCCAATATCAACAAACCAAAATAAAGTTTGAACAGTGATGGTCAACAATTCCTTTAATATCAACAAAACAAAAGAATGTATGAACAGTGATGGTCGACAATTCCACCAATATCAACAAACCAAAAGAAAGTTTAAACAGTGATGGTCAACATTTCCTCCAATATCAACAAACCAAAAGAAAGTTTGAACAGTGATGGTCAAAAATTCTACTAATATCAACAAACCAAAAGAAAGTTTGAACAGTGATGGTCAACAATTCCTCCAATATCAACAAACCAAATGAAAGTTTTAGCAGTGATGGAAGATAATTCTACCAATATCAACAAACCAAAAGAAAGTTTAAACAGTGATGGTCAACAATTCTACCAATATCAACAAAACAAAAGAAAGTTTAAACAGTGATGGTCAACAATTCCTCCAATACCAACAAACCAAAAGAAAGTTTGAACAGTGATGGTCAACAATTCTACCAATATCAACAAACCAAAAGAAAGTTTGAACAGTGATGGTCAACAATTCCTCCAATATCAACAAACCAAAAGAAAGTTTTAACAGTGATGGTCAACAATTCTACCAATATCAACAAACCAAAAGAAAGTTTTAACAGTGATGGTCAACAATTCTACCAATATCAACAAAACAAAAGAAAGTCTTAACAGTGATCGTGGACAATTCCTCCAATATCAACATACCAAAAGAAAGTTTGAACTGTGCTGGTCAACAATTCCTCCAATATCAACAAACCAAAGGAAAGTTTGAACAGAGATGGTCAACAATTCCTCCAATATCAACAAACCAAAAGAAAGTTTGAACAGTGATGGTCAACAATTCCTTTAATATCAACAAAACAAAAGAAAGTTTGAACAGTTCTGGTCAACAATTCCTCCAATATCAACAAACCAAAAGAAAGTTTAAACAGTGATGGTCAACAATTCTTCCAATATCAACCAACCAAAAGAAAGTTTTAGCAGTCATGGTAGACAATTCTACCAATATTAACAAACCAAAAGAATGTTTAAACAGTGATGGTCAACAATTCTACCAATATCAACAAAACAAAAGAAAGTTTTAACAGTGATGGTCAACAATTCCTCCAATATCAACAAACCAAAAGAAAGTTTTAGCAGTGATGGTAGAAAATTCTACCAATATCAACAAACCAAAAGAAAGCTTAAAGAGTGATGGTCAACAATTCTACCAATATCAACAAACCAAAAGAAAGTTTAAACAGTGATGGTCAACAATTCTACCAATATCAACAAAACAAAAGAAAGTTTAAACAGTGATGGTCAACAATTCCTCCAATACCAACAAACCAAAAGAAAGTTTGAACAGTGATGGTCAACAATTCTACCAATATCAACAAACCAAAAGAAAGTTTGAACAGTGATGGTCAACAATTCCTCCAATATCAACAAACCAAAACAAAGTTTTAACAGTGATGGTCGACAATTCCTCCAATATCAACAAACCAAAAGAAAGTTTGAACAGTGATGGTCAACAATTCCTCCAATATCAACAAACCAAAAGAAAGTTTTAACAGTGATGGTCAACAATTCCTCCAATATCAACAAGCCAAAAGAAAGTTTGAACAGTGATGGTCAGCAATTCTACCAATATCAACAAACCAAAAGAAAGTTTGAACAGTGATGGTCAACAATTCTTCCAATATCAACCAACCAAAAGAAAGCTTTAGCAGTCATGGTAGACAATTCTACCAATATCAACAAACCAAAAGAAAGTTTAAACAGTGATGGTCAACAATTCTACCAATATCAACAAAACAAAAGAAAGTTTTAACAGTGATGGTCAACAATTCCTCCAATATCAACAAACCAAAAGAAAGTTTTAGCAGTGATGGTAGAAAATTCTACCAATATCAACAAACCAAAAGAAAGCTTAAAGAGTGATGGTCAACAATTCTACCAATATCAACAAACCAAAAGAAAGTTTAAACAGTGATGGTCAACAATTCTACCAATATCAACAAAACAAAAGAAAGTTTGAACAGTGATGGTCAACAATTCCTCCAATATCAACAAGCCAAAAGAAAGTTTGAACAGTGATGATCAACATTTCATCCAATATCAACAAACCAAAAGAAAGTTTGAACAGTGAGGGTCAACAATTCCTCCAATATCAACAAACCAAAATAAAGTTTGAACAGTGATGGTCAACAATTCCTTTAATATCAACAAAACAAAAGAATGTATGAACAGTGATGGTCGACAATTCCTCCAATATCAACAAACCAAAAGAAAGTTTAAACAGTGATGGTCAACAATTCCTCCAATATCAACAAACCAAAAGAAAGTTTGAACAGTGATGGTCAAAAATTCTACTAATATCAACAAACCAAAAGAAAGTTTGAACAGTGATGGTCAACAATTCCTCCAATATCAACAAACCAAATGAAAGTTTTAGCAGTGATGGATGATAATTCTACCAATATCAACAAACCAAAAGAAAGTTTAAACAGTTATGGTCAACAATTCTACCAATATCAACAAAACAAAAGAAAGTTTAAACAGTGATGGTCAACAATTCCTCCAATATCAACAAACCAAAAGAAAGTTGAACAGTGATGGTCAACAATTCTACCAATATCAACAAACCAAAAGAAAGTTTGAACAGTGATGGTCAACAATTCTACTAACATCAACAAAACAAAAGAAAGTTTTAACAGTGGTCGTGGACAATTCCTCCAATATCAACAAACCAAAAGAAAGTTTGAACAGTGCTGGTCAACAATTCCTCCAATATCAACAAACCAAAGGAAAGTTTGAACAGAGATGGTCAACAATTCCTCCAATATCAACAAACCAAAAGAAAGTTTGAACAGTGCTGGTCAACAATTCCTCCAATATCAACAAACCAAAGGAACGTTTGAACAGAGATGGTCAACAATTCCTCCAATATCAACAAACCAAAAGAAAGTTTGAACAGTGATGGTCAACAATTCCTTTAATATCAACAAAACAAAAGAATATTTGAACAGTGATGGTTGGCAATTCCTCCAATATCAACAAACCAAAAGAAAGTTTAAACAGAGATGGTCAACAATTCCTCCAATATCAACAAACCAAAAGAAAGTTTGAACAGTGATGGTCGACAATTCCTCCAATATCAACAAACCAAAAGAAAGTTTAAACAGAGATGGTCAACAATTCCTCCAATATCAACAAACCAAAAGAAAGTTTGAACAGTGATGGTCAACAATTCCTCCAATATCAACAAACCAAAAGAAAGTTTTAACAGTGATGGTCAACAATTCTACCAATATCAACCAACCAAAAGAAAGTTTTAGCAGTCATGGTAGAAAATGTATAAAGATAAAGAGTCAAATATGTCAAGAATTTTTTTTGTCAATGTGTGACGTAAAAATATTTTTGACATTTACGTCACCGATTATGGTACTGCTTTGACAACTATATTACCTATTTTGTTCCTGTATTTAAATACTGTTACAGTGACAGCCGGAACCTTTGAGCCGTAATGAGAGCGGGAGGTTTGGCGCCTTAAAATCTGATTCAACCCACCATTTCTTTAGAAATGCCTGTACCAAGTCAGGGTCATTACGGTTTTCACAGTTTTCCGGTTGTTGACTGATTTTGTCTGTTTATATAATTATGAGTTTTGACTTTCCCTTTGTAAGATTGTTCGGAGTTCGGTAATTTTGTTATTACCTTTATTCCTCCAATATCAACAAACCAAAAGAAAGTTTGAACAGTGCTGGTCAACAATTACTCCAATATCAACAAACCAAAAGAAAGTTTTAACAGTGATGGTCAACAATTCCTCCAATATCAACAAGCCAAAAGAAAGTTTGAACAGTGATGGTCAGCAATTCTACCAATATCAACAAACCAAAAGAAAGTTTGAACAGTGATGGTCAACAATTCTTCCAATATCAACCAACCAAAAGAAAGTTTTAGCAGTCATGGTAGACAATTCTACCAATATCAACAAACCAAAAGAAAGCTTAAAGAGTGATGGTCAACAATTCTACCAATATCAACAAACCAAAAGAAAGTTTAAACAGTGATGGTCAACAATTCTACCAATATCAACAAAACAAAAGAAAGTTTAAACAGTGATGGTCAACAATTCCTCCAATATCAACAAGCCAAAAGAAAGTTTGAACAGTGATGATCAACATTTCATCCAATATCAACAAACCAAAAGAAAGTTTGAACAGTGATGGTCAACAATTCCTCCAATATCAACAAACCAAAATAAAGTTTGAACAGTGATGGTCAACAATTCCTTTAATATCAACAAAACAAAAGAATGTATGAACAGTGATGGTCGACAATTCCTCCAATATCAACAAACCAAAAGAAAGTTTAAACAGTGATGGTCAACAATTCCTCCAATATCAACAAACCAAAAGAAAGCTTAAAGAGTGATGGTCAACAATTCTACCAATATCAACAAACCAAAAGAAAGTTTAAACAGTGATGGTCAACAATTCTACCAATATCAACAAAACAAAAGAAAGTTTAAACAGTGATGGTCAACAATTCCTCCAATATCAACAAGCCAAAAGAAAGTTTGAACAGTGATGATCAACATTTCATCCAATATCAACAAACCAAAAGAAAGTTTGAACAGTGAGGGTCAACAATTCCTCCAATATCAACAAACCAAAATAAAGTTTGAACAGTGATGGTCAACAATTCCTTTAATATCAACAAAACAAAAGAATGTATGAACAGTGATGGTCGACATTTCCTCCAATATCAACAAACCAAAAGAAAGTTTGAACAGTGATGGTCAAAAATTCTACTAATATCAACAAATCAAAAGAAAGTTTGAACAGTGATGGTCAACAATTCCTCCAATATCAACAAACCAAATGAAAGTTTTAGCAGTGATGGAAGATAATTCTACCAATATCAACAAACCAAAAGAAAGTTTAAACAGTGATGGTCAACAATTCTACCAATATCAACAAAACAAAAGAAAGTTTGAACAGTGATGGTCAACAATTCTACCAATATCAACAAACCAAAAGAAAGTTTGAACAGTGATGGTCAACAATTCCTCCAATATCAACAAACCAAAAGAAAGTTTTAACAGTGATGGTCAACAATTCTACCAATATCAACAAACCAAAAGAAAGTTTTAACAGTGATGGTCAACAATTCTACCAATATCAACAAAACAAAAGAAAGTCTTAACAGTGATCGTGGACAATTCCTCCAATATCAACATACCAAAAGAAAGTTTGAACAGTGCTGGTCAACAATTCCTCCAATATCAACAAACCAAAGGAAAGTTTGAACAGAGATGGTCAACAATTCCTCCAATATCAACAAACCAAAAGAAAGTTTGAACAGTGATGGTCAACAATTCCTTTAATATCAACAAAACAAAAGAAAGTTTGAACAGTTCTGGTCAACAATTCCTCCAATATCAACAAACCAAAAGAAAGTTTAAACAGTGATGGTCAACAATTCTTCCAATATCAACCAACCAAAAGAAAGTTTTAGCAGTCATGGTAGACAATTCTACCAATATTAACAAACCAAAAGAATGTTTAAACAGTGATGGTCAACAATTCTACCAATATCAACAAAACAAAAGAAAGTTTTAACAGTGATGGTCAACAATTCCTCCAATATCAACAAACCAAAAGAAAGTTTTAGCAGTGATGGTAGAAAATTCTACCAATATCAACAAACCAAAAGAAAGCTTAAAGAGTGATGGTCAACAATTCTACCAATATCAACAAACCAAAAGAAAGTTTAAACAGTGATGGTCAACAATTCTACCAATATCAACAAAACAAAAGAAAGTTTAAACAGTGATGGTCAACAATTCCTCCAATACCAACAAACCAAAAGAAAGTTTGAACAGTGATGGTCAACAATTCTACCAATATCAACAAACCAAAAGAAAGTTTGAACAGTGATGGTCAACAATTCCTCCAATATCAACAAACCAAAACAAAGTTTTAACAGTGATGGTCGACAATTCCTCCAATATCAACAAACCAAAAGAAAGTTTGAACAGTGATGGTCAACAATTCCTCCAATATCAACAAACCAAAAGAAAGTTTTAACAGTGATGGTCAACAATTCCTCCAATATCAACAAGCCAAAAGAAAGTTTGAACAGTGATGGTCAGCAATTCTACCAATATCAACAAACCAAAAGAAAGTTTGAACAGTGATGGTCAACAATTCTTCCAATATCAACCAACCAAAAGAAAGCTTTAGCAGTCATGGTAGACAATTCTACCAATATCAACAAACCAAAAGAAAGTTTAAACAGTGATGGTCAACAATTCTACCAATATCAACAAAACAAAAGAAAGTTTTAACAGTGATGGTCAACAATTCCTCCAATATCAACAAACCAAAAGAAAGTTTTAGCAGTGATGGTAGAAAATTCTACCAATATCAACAAACCAAAAGAAAGCTTAAAGAGTGATGGTCAACAATTCTACCAATATCAACAAACCAAAAGAAAGTTTAAACAGTGATGGTCAACAATTCTACCAATATCAACAAAACAAAAGAAAGTTTGAACAGTGATGGTCAACAATTCCTCCAATATCAACAAGCCAAAAGAAAGTTTGAACAGTGATGATCAACATTTCATCCAATATCAACAAACCAAAAGAAAGTTTGAACAGTGAGGGTCAACAATTCCTCCAATATCAACAAACCAAAATAAAGTTTGAACAGTGATGGTCAACAATTCCTTTAATATCAACAAAACAAAAGAATGTATGAACAGTGATGGTCGACAATTCCTCCAATATCAACAAACCAAAAGAAAGTTTAAACAGTGATGGTCAACAATTCCTCCAATATCAACAAACCAAAAGAAAGTTTGAACAGTGATGGTCAAAAATTCTACTAATATCAACAAACCAAAAGAAAGTTTGAACAGTGATGGTCAACAATTCCTCCAATATCAACAAACCAAATGAAAGTTTTAGCAGTGATGGATGATAATTCTACCAATATCAACAAACCAAAAGAAAGTTTAAACAGTTATGGTCAACAATTCTACCAATATCAACAAAACAAAAGAAAGTTTAAACAGTGATGGTCAACAATTCCTCCAATATCAACAAACCAAAAGAAAGTTGAACAGTGATGGTCAACAATTCTACCAATATCAACAAACCAAAAGAAAGTTTGAACAGTGATGGTCAACAATTCCTCCAATATCAACAAACCAAAAGAAAGTTTTAACAGTGATGGTCGACAATTCTACCAATATCAACAAACCAAAAGAAAGTTTGAACAGTGATGGTCAACAATTCTACTAATATCAACAAAACAAAAGAAAGTTTTAACAGTGGTCGTGGACAATTCCTCCAATATCAACAAACCAAAAGAAAGTTTGAACAGTGCTGGTCAACAATTCCTCCAATATCAACAAACCAAAGGAAAGTTTGAACAGAGATGGTCAACAATTCCTCCAATATCAACAAACCAAAAGAAAGTTTGAACAGTGCTGGTCAACAATTCCTCCAATATCAACAAACCAAAGGAAAGTTTGAACAGAGATGGTCAACAATTCCTCCAATATCAACAAACCAAAAGAAAGTTTGAACAGTGATGGTCAACAATTCCTTTAATATCAACAAAACAAAAGAATATTTGAACAGTGATGGTTGGCAATTCCTCCAATATCAACAAACCAAAAGAAAGTTTAAACAGAGATGGTCAACAATTCCTCCAATATCAACAAACCAAAAGAAAGTTTGAACAGTGATGGTCGACAATTCCTCCAATATCAACAAACCAAAAGAAAGTTTAAACAGAGATGGTCAACAATTCCTCCAATATCAACAAACCAAAAGAAAGTTTGAACAGTGATGGTCAACAATTCCTCCAATATCAACAAACCAAAAGAAAGTTTTAACAGTGATGGTCAACAATTCTACCAATATCAACCAACCAAAAGAAAGTTTTAGCAGTCATGGTAGAAAATGTATAAAGATAAAGAGTCAAATATGTCAAGAAATTTTTTTGTCAATGTGTGACGTAAAAATATTTTTGACATTTACGTCACCGATTATGGTACTGCTTTGACAACTATATTACCTATTTTGTTCCTGTATTTAAATACTGTTACAGTGACAGCCGGAACCTTTGAGCCGTAATGAGAGCGGGAGGTTTGGCGCCTTAAAATCTGATTCAACCCACCATTTCTTTAGAAATGCCTGTACCAAGTCAGGGTCATTACGGTTTTCACAGTTTTCCGGTTGTTGACTGATTTTGTCTGTTTATATAATTATGAGTTTTGACTTTCCCTTTGTAAGATTGTTCGGAGTTCGGTAATTTTCTTATTACCTTTATTCCTCCAATATCAACAAACCAAAAGAAAGTTTGAACAGTGCTGGTCAACAATTACTCCAATATCAACAAACCAAAAGAAAGTTTTAACAGTGATGGTCAACAATTCCTCCAATATCAACAAGCCAAAAGAAAGTTTGAACAGTGATGGTCAGCAATTCTACCAATATCAACAAACCAAAAGAAAGTTTGAACAGTGATGGTCAACAATTCTTCCAATATCAACCAACCAAAAGAAAGTTTTAGCAGTGATGGTAGAAAATTCTACCAATATCAACAAACCAAAAGAAAGCTTAAAGAGTGATGGTCAACAATTCTACCAATATCAACAAACCAAAAGAAAGTTTAAACAGTGATGGTCAACAATTCTACCAATATCAACAAAACAAAAGAAAGCTTAAACAGTGATGGTCAACAATTCCTCCAATATCAACAAGCCAAAAGAAAGTTTGAACAGTGATGATCAACATTTCATCCAATATCAACAAACCAAAAGAAAGTTTGAACAGTGATGGTCAACAATTCCTCCAATATCAACAAACCAAAATAAAGTTTGAACAGTGATGGCCAACAATTCCTTTAATATCAACAAAACAAAAGAATGTATGAACAGTGATGGTCAAAAATTCTACTAATATCAACAAACCAAAAGAAAGTTTGAACAGTGATGGTCAACAATTCCTCCAATATCAACAAACCAAATGAAAGTTTTAGCAGTGATGGAAGATAATTCTACCAATATCAACAAACCAAAAGAAAGTTTAAACAGTGATGGTCAACAATTCTACCAATATCAACAAAACAAAAGAAAGTTTAAACAGTGATGGTCAACAATTCCTCCAATATCAACAAACCAAAAGAAAGTTTGAACAGTGATGGTCAACAATTCTACCAATATCAACAAACCAAAAGAAAGTTTGAACAGTGATGGTCAACAATTCCTCCAATATCAACAAACCAAAAGAAAGTTTTAACAGTGATGGTCAACAATTCTACCAATATCAACAAACCAAAAGAAAGTTTGAACAGTGCTGGTCAACAATTCCTCTAATATCAACAAACCAAAGGAAAGTTTGAACAGAGATGGTCAACAATTACTCCAATATCACCAAACCAAAAGAAAGTTTGAACAGTGCTGGTCAACAATTCCTCCAATATCAACAAACCAAAGGAAAGTTTGAACAGAGATGGTCAACAATTCCTCCAATATCAACAAACCAAAAGAAAGTTTCAACAGTGATGGTCAACAATTCCTTTAATATCAACAAAACAAAAGAATATATGAACAGTGATGGTCGGCAATTCCTCCAATATCAACAAACCAAAAGAAAGTTTAAACAGAGATGGTCAACAATTCCTCCAATATCAACAAACCAAAAGAAAGTTTAAACAGTGATGGTCAACAATTCTACCAATATCAACAAAGCAAAAGAAAGTTTTAACAGTGATGGTCAACAATTCCTCCAATATCAACAAACCAAAAGAAAGTTTTAGCAGTGATGGTAGAAAATTCTACCAATATCAACAAACCAAAAGAAAGCTTAAAGAGTGATGGTCAACAATTCTACCAATATCAACAAACCAAAAGAAAGTTTAAACAGTGATGGTCAACAATTCTACCAATATCAACAAAACAAAAGAAAGTTTAAACAGTGATGGTCAACAATTCCTCCAATATCAACAAGCCAAAAGAAAGTTTGAACAGTGATGATCAACATTTCATCCAATATCAACAAACCAAAAGAAAGTTTGAACAGTGATGGTCAACAATTCTTCCAATATCAACAAACCAAAATAAAGTTTGAACAGTGATGGTCAACAATTCCTTTAATATCAACAAAACAAAACAATGTATGAACAGTGATGGTCGACAATTCCTCCAATATCAACAAACCAAAAGAAAGTTTAAACAGTGATGGTCAACAATTCCTCCAATATCAACAAGCCAAAAGAAAGTTTGAACAGTGATGGTCAAAAATTCTACTAATATCAACAAACCAAAAGAAAGTTTGAACAGTGATGGTCAACAATTCCTCCAATATCAACAAACCAAATGAAAGTTTTAGCAGTGATGGAAGATAATTCTACCAATATCAACAAACCAAAAGAAAGTTTAAACAGTGATGGTCAACAATTCTACCAATATCAACAAAACAAAAGAAAGTTTAAACAGTGATGGTCAACAATTCCTCCAATATCAACAAACCAAAAGAAAGTTTGAACAGTGATGGTCAACAATTCTACCAATATCAACAAACCAAAAGAAAGTTTGAACAGTGATGGTCAACAATTCCTCCAATATCAACAAACCAAAAGAAAGTTTTAACAGTGATGGTCAACAATTCTACCAATATCAACAAACCAAAAGAAAGTTTTAACAGTGATGGTCAACAATTCTACCGATATCAATAAAACAAAAGAAAGTTTTAACAGTGATCGTGGACAATTCCTCCAATATCAACAAACCAAAAGAAAGTTTGAACAGTGCTGGTCAACAATTCCTCTAATATCAACAAACCAAAGGAAAGTTTGAACAGAGATGGTCAACAATTACTCCAATATCAACAAACCAAAAGAAAGTTTGAACAGTGCTGGTCAACAATTCCTCCAATATCAACAAACCAAAGGAAAGTTTGAACAGAGATGGTCAACAATTCCTCCAATATCAACAAACCAAAAGAAAGTTTGAACAGTGATGGTCAACAATTCCTTTAATATCAACAAAACAAAAGAATATTTGAACAGTGATGGTCGGCAATTCCTCCAATATCAACAAACCAAAAGAAAGTTTAAACAGAGATGGTCAACAATTCCTCCAATATCAACAAACCAAAAGAAAGTTTGAACAGTGATGGTCAATAATTCTACCAATATCAACAAACCAAAAGAAAGTTTGAACAGTGATGGTCAACAATTCCTCCAATATCAAAAAACGAAAAGAAAGTTTTAACAGTGATGGTCAACAATTCCTCCAATATCAACAAGCCAAAAGAAAGTTTGAACAGTGATGGTCAGCAATTCTACCAATATCAACAAACCAAAAGAAAGTTTGAACAGTGATGGTCAACAATTCTTCCAATATCAACCAACCAAAAGAAAGTTTTAGCAGTCATGGTAGACAATTCTACCAATATCAACAAACCAAAAGAATGTTTAAACAGTGATGGTCAACAATTCTACCAATATCAACAAAACAAAAGAAAGTTTTAACAGTGATGGTCAACAATTTCTCCAATATCAACAAACCAAAAGAAAGTTTTAGCAGTGATGGTAGAAAATTCTACCAATATCAACAAACCAAAAGAAAGCTTAAAGAGTGATGGTCAACAATTCTACCAATATCAACAAACCAAAAGAAAGTTTAAACAGTGATGGTCAACAATTCTACCAATATCAACAAAACAAAAGAAAGTTTAAACAGTGATGGTCAACAATTCCTCCAATACCAACAAACCAAAAGAAAGTTTGAACAGTGATGGTCAACAATTCTACCAATATCAACAAACCAAAAGAAAGTTTGAACAGTGATGGTCAACAATTCCTCCAATATCAACAAACCAAAAGAAAGTTTTAACAGTGATGGTCAACAATTCTACCAATATCAACAAAACAAAAGAAAGTTTTAACAGTGCTGGTCAACAATTACTCCAATATCAACAAACCAAATGAAAGTTTGAACAGAGATGGTCAACAATTCCTCCAATATCAACAAACCAAAAGAAAGTTTGAACAGTGATGGTCAACAATTCCTTTAATATCAACAAAACAAAAGAATATTTGAACAGTGATGGTCGGCAATTCCTCCAATATCAACAAACCAAAAGAAAGTTTAAACAGAGATGGTAAACAATTCCTCCAATATCAACAAACCAAAAGAAAGTTTGAACAGTGATGGTCAATAATTCTACCAATATCAACAAACCAAAAGAAAGTTTAAACAGTGATGGTCAACAATTCCTCCAATATCAAAAAACGAAAAGAAAGTTTTAACAGTGATGGTCAACACTTCCTCCAATATCAACAAGCCAAAAGAAAGTTTGAACAGTGATGGTCAACAATTCCTCCAATATCAACAAACCAAAAGAAAGTTTTAGCAGTGATGGTAGACAATTCTACCAATATCAACAAACCAAAAGAAAGTTTAAATAGTGATGGTCAACAATTCTACCAATATCAACAAAACAAAAGAAAGTTTTAACAGTGATGGTCAACCATTCCTCCAATATCAACAAACCAAAAGAGAGTTTGAACAGTGATGGTCAACAATTCCTCCAATATCAACAAACCAAAAGAAATTTTGAACAGTGATGGTCAACAATTCCTTTAATATCATCAAAACAAAAGAAAGTTTGAACAGTGAAGGTCGACAATTCCTCCAATATCAACAAACCAAAAGAAAGTTTTAACAGTGATGGTCAACAATTCCTCCAATACCAACAAACCAAAAGAAAGTTTGAACAGTGATGGTCAACAATTCTACCAATATCAACAAACCAAAAGAAAGTTTGAACAGTGATGGTCAACAATTCCTCCAATATCAACAAACCAAAAGAAAGTTTTAACAGTGATGGTCAACAATTCTACCAATATCAACAAACCAAAAGAAAGTTTTAACAGTGATGGTCAACAATTCCTCCAATATCAACAAAACAAAAGAAAGTTTGAACAGTGCTGGTCAACAATTCCTCCAATATCAACAAACCAAAGGAAAGTTTGAACAGAGATGGTCAACAATTCCTCCAATATCAACAAACCATTTATGCATACAATCATTCAAATATATATGTTTACAATGTTCAATGGGATGCAGAAACAATTTATCAAACTTATGTAAATCTGTCCCCCTAATTAGATATTGATAACATTGGTAAACAGTGGTAAGTAGATGATCATGATGGAAAAAAAAGTAAAAAAGCAATTACAGGTTAAATTGATACAACATATTTCTAAAATTTACAAAGACGGAGCTGTCACATACTATCTTCATGGTCTACAACCCAATATGTATAGTTCATGTGCAGTCTGGTCAATTTCTTTCCACATTTATGTTCAATCAAATATTTTTGTTCTGGCAATGTACTTTGACACAGTTTCAAACACCAATCTCTTTTTATTTTCATTGTTTATGCTGTTACCAAATATTAAAGACTGTACATCGATAGTACCTAGAGTTTGTATAGTTTCGCTCCTAATCAATATATAATTTGGACAGTGCAGGAAGTAATGAGCAGTAGTTTCTATTTTTCCACATGTACACAGACCTGAATCAATAATATTTTAAAGAGATGATCTTTAAGGGAGCTACATTTGAGACGTAGGCGCACGAAAATAATTTGCTCTTTTCGTGATCCAAAATTAGAGTAATATGATTTTTTACCCAAATTTCTATTTAAAAAACGATTAAAACAATATTTGGATGAATTCAATCTGATATCATATGGGATATTATTCCAAAGCTTAATCGAGGACGCAAAAAATAATTTTGATAATAAAAAGTTCTACAGTTAAGATAGACTGTGTTGTTAGATCTCCTTGTGTTATGTTGATTGGTTTCAGATATTTGGGGAGGTACTAAAGAATTGAAATAATCAGGAGCATCGCTATGGAACATTTCGTGAAATTTTATCAATTTGTGGTTGCTACGACGAGTCTGGAGCGTTTCCCATCCTGTTTCATCATAGAGTAATGTCTAGACGTTAATTTGGTGGCATCTGTTACTATGCGGGCCGCCTCAAGTTGAAGACTTTCTAAGGATTGCTTTCAAGGGGCATTATCTGTCAAAATCGTAAATTTTTGTTACCCATAAACACTATCAGATATGATTGATGCCTTAATAAAACGTGTTTCTGTAACTTATAAATGTTATGAAATGTACGCGCATCGGGGAAAAAAGGTGCAACTGCTCGTGTTTTGAGATCGATCAAGAAATGGACGCCATCTTATTAATTATCGGCATTGTTTACGGAGTTTGCCGAATCATCATTAAATTAGTACAACAATGCACTTATTTCTTATTTTCTGTGAATCTACTTTTAGTCGGCGTTAATTACGGACAAAGAACCATGCAAGTTTGCAGTTAATAAGCGACAAAATACAAATTATTCGTTTTTACCTGTCACTAGTAAAGTCAGTTGCATACGGAGAAAGCGAGGTCAAATTATTTGCTTGCAAGGAAATAATAAATCGATGATGGTAATTTTCGTTCTCAACAGGCGAAAAGTGGTACGATAAGCTGTTTAATGTGAAATATTTACCTTAATTTCATCATTTTAAAGCTATTTACCAATTTCCAAAACATACAATTTTTTTGGTCAAAATCGTAGCTAATGCCTCTTTAAATAGTCTGGGATATTGTCCCATACTATATCTACATATTCCATAAGTGGTCTGATAAATGATATTTAAATTTCTTGTAGGTGAGACCTTCCTAATTTAAATTTGATTCTACGGAAAACAGATAAACGTGATGAGACTTTAATCATAATATTTTTAACATGTTCATTCCACCTCCCATCTTCCCTTAATCCTTAATGCTTGTGGACTTCAACTTCTTTAATAATTACATTGTCCATGTAAACAAGGGGATGGTGGGGTTAGTGATGTGGTTTATTTTAGAGATCGGCAGCTTCATATTCATTTTCAACAACCAAATATAAGGAAGTGTCATCTGCAAACAATTCAATATTACAGGAACTATTATTAACAATATCATTAATGTAAATAGGAAAAAACATAGGGCTACGTATGGAGCCCTGGGGAACGCCAGCATTTATATATTTGGTGTCCGAAGTTTCACCATTTATAGCCACTTGTTGACGTCTATCAGATAGATAACTTCCAAACCATTTAAGAACTGTATCATCTATACCAATGCTTATATATTTCTAATCTACTTAAAAGACTCTTGTGCCAAACGCGGTCAAAAGTTTTACTTATGTCACAGAATATTATTCTTATTTCTTTTCCATCATCAATTGCTTTTCCGAAATCATTTGAAATACTAATAAGTTGATTCACAGCAGAATCACCAGGTATAAATCCTGATTGAAATTTTGTTAATAGGATATTGTTCAACAAGAAGTTATGAACATACTTAAAAATACATCTTTTCATATATATTACATAGTTTCGGATAATCAATTACATTACCTCTTTCAAGAGGGAGATTTTGACCAAAATCGTCAATAGAAGACTACAAAAATTATTATTAAAGCAATTTGCCTTGTCAACATCTTTTCAATTATTTGTCCGTCAATATTTAACGTCGGGTAAACCGAGTTTGTTGAAAGAATTCCTGATAAGGTTTTAAGTCACTTCCACTAGGGGTTGGGGAATCTAGTATTGCCGCTTGTTTATCTAAGTACTCGTCCTTGGGTGTTCTAACGAGGCCAACACATTTATTTCTCACCTTACGATAATTTGACCAATCATTTTCATTATTTGTTCGCTTAACTTTATTACGTAACAGTCGGGTTTTTTTCTAATCTAATCTAATCCATTAATCCAAGGCGGGTCGTGTTTACGTATACACACAGTTTTATTGGAGATAGCTATCTCAGAGGCCTTAAAGATTGTTTTTGTAACATTATCTACGGAAGTATATAAATCGGTATCATCTGTAAAATGATCCCAGTCAGTATTCCGGAGAATGGCTGTAATAGTTTGCCAGACGTATCTTTTAAAGTTTCATTATTACATTTTTCAACATTTATGACCCGCTTATTGGACAATGGAATCGAATAGAATTTTCAACAATAGTTTCTCCTACCTCTGAATATATAACAATGTGAGTGTCGTTTATCATGGCTAAGCCCAAAAGTGAGGATGATGTTTCGCAATAAAATGTAGGGTTGTTAATTATTTTACTAAATTATTTTGTAAGCAGATATTTTTAGTTTGCATTTTACGAGAATTAAGCTCATCTTCATTAAAATCACCGCAAATCACCATTCTGTCGATGTTAGTATTTATCGCTACATGAATAGTGGTTAATATGATCACAAATATAGTTTTCAGAATCTGGGGGTCGGTAGAACAAACCAAACAATATATCCACCCCTTTTGTGTGTATTTTCACCCATATGGATTCGAGATCATTTTGTTTAAGTTCAACTTTCTCCTCACTATAGATATTTAGTTTTTAGGTTTATGGTATTTAACGCCACTTTCATCAATAGTTCAGAGATATAGTGGCGATCAGTTTTATTGGTGGAGGAAACGGAGTACCCCGAGAAAACCACCGACCTGTTGCATGTTACCGACAAATTTTATCACATAATGTTATATCGAGTACACCGCGAGCGGGATCGAACTTACAATTTTAGTTGTGCAAGGCACTGATTGCACAGGTAGTTGTAAATCTAACTACCATACGATTACGACCATGACGGCTCCATATTTTTTAACCTTTTGTATTGAAGCCATATGGTTAGGAACGGACAAAATATAGACCTCGTCATTAGGACGGGACATAAATCACTCTATGCATACGACAGCATTATTTTATATCGTTTATGGTATTATGGGAAATTTACGATGCTGTTTACCCTGAGAGTGATACTGATCAGAGAATTTGAACAAGTCGTGTTGCTCAAATTTTAGTTTTCTGTGAAGAGTTTTGTAGATAGTTGTCTTTTTTTCTTTTGGACATTGCATTGTCTGTCCTTCTAAATACGGCTTCTAATTACAACCAATGTGGTATCATCAAATTTCTCGAAGTCAACAATTACAATGAACGATCCATATTCTTACTCCCTGGTTATTCAAGAAAACTCCTTTTCAGAATTCGGGAAAAAGAGGTTTAACTGTATTTAACTAAGAAGAGTTTGAAGATATCAAATGGGTAATCAGCATCCGTCAATCGGAGAACAGACAACACGATGCCTAAAAGAAAAAGGGCAAACAACGATCTACAAAACATTACACATAAAACTCAATATAAAGTTACACGAACCCCACTAAAACCGAGGGTGGCCTCGGCGATAGGTCATGAATGAGGAAGGGACCGGAAAGTGCTTACGACAACTGGAACATATCCGTGGTCATTTGTGACACATATGTACCGTAACAGTTAACCAAGTCATGGTGTTAACCGTTAAACTTTCGGAGTGGTAAATTCCACTTAACCAATAGGAACCACTGGTTCAATAGCTTCCTTGTTATCAGCAACCATCTATCAAGGAAATCCTGATAGGAACCACAAGCTCTGGAATATCGAATCAACTGAGAGATATATACTCCATATGCAGGCGCTGCTGGAATGTTACCACATATAAATGGAAAGTTCACAATGGACAATTGAAATAATCTCTTTTGTCGTAAAGTTGCGTTCTTAACCGCCCCTCACTGTCAATTTCGATGTGTACGTCAAGGTATGAAGCAGACCTATTTGTATCTATGGTATCCTTTATTTCAAGATCGATTGGATAGATGCGATCATCAAAATCACCAAATCTAGAATTATTTAGTGAAAGCCCATAATCTATATAGCGGAACGTGAAATTAAAGAAACGGGCTAGTTTCTATTTGTTTTTCTTGTGAGGGCCCTGCATGAAGTTTGCCCCGTACGATTAAGGAAAATGTTGGCGAGAATAGGAGCACAGTTTGTTCCCATATGTCTGGTTGAAAAATACGTCCACCAAACGTAACAAATATGTTGTCAATCAAACACTCAAGCATTTTGATGATATCACTTTCAGAGAACTTTTTGGTAGAATGTTTTTTTTTACAAAATGAGATTTGTCCCTTCCTATGACAAGGTATTTGTATCTACGTTGGCCATTCTTTTTTTATGAAACACAGTTGGACCAACTCCCTTAATCTGGCTTTCAGTTTTAAGTGGGGAATAGTTGTGTAGAGGGTAGAGAAGTCAAGTGCTTTAATGGTGGAGGAGAGGGACCTAGTTTGTATGTACACTAACAGATCTTTAGAGTTATTCAGAATCCACATCTGATTCACATCATCCTTTGAGTCGCTAGTGTTACAGTAACTCTGAAGCCCTGTTTTGACAGCTGATAGAATATATGTTAATGATTGGGAAAGAGGATTTTGCCTTTCGTAAGTGTCGTCAGGGTATAGGTAGGGTTGCCAAGTGAATTGTGAGTACCGTATTCCTTTATCAAGCAGTCTACGTAATGTGATTTACACACAAAAACAATATTGTTAGGGGCCTTGTCTAGCTGTTGGCTAACTGTTTTAACCGTATTAAATTCAGAAAAAATGTGTATTTAATCAACAAGGAACTTTAGAAATATCATTTGCATGAACCGATAACGATCAGAATTGTATGTAGCATGTTTTGATATTTAAAAATATAAAATAACGGATCACATATCTACCCGAGTGTTTCAGTTCAACCAATTAAAAAAACGATTTAGAATTCGATCATGAGATATGGGTGTATTATTACTTTGGTAAAACATATTGATTATTTTGCATTGAAAAAAACTGTTCAATTATTATTTGCCTTTCGTAACAAATACAAAGCAGATACATACGAATTTAACAGTTTATTAATAATAATAATAAAGGGAGCAAGCAATGTGAACTTCAAGCATAAGACGATATACCGACTTCCTAGTTCTCATATCTTGAGTGTAGTATCCAAAGAACGGAGAGAGAAAAGGATCAATGCCAAATAAATAATTTAATGATTATATCTCCAATTCTGCATTTAGAAATTACCAATCATTGCCAAAATTAATAAAAAATAAGTTTTATATTGCCTTCTTGCTCGTGACAAGAATAAAACCTTGATTAAAAAATAGACCAAACATTACACCAATGAGGGGGTCTCAATGGAATTCGCTTGCAGCACTGAACATGTTGGCTGGAAATATGAAGTCAGTTTCTGTACATATACCACCAGTATCACGGGAAGGGTATTGTACTCAACTAACATGTTAAACGGAGTCCTCAAAGGCATTCTGTTGACACAAGTTGGATGCAAAATGATCTGAAGGTCCTAACCACACCCACATACATCTACACACTGGAACCTAACAATAAATCTGAATGTTCCTAACCACACCCACATCTACACACTGGGACCTTAGAGAATAGATCTGAAGGTCCTAAAAACACCCACATTTACACAATGTGACCCAACAATAGATCTGAATGTCATAAGCACATCCACATCTACACACTGGGACCTAACAATAAATCTGAACGTTCTAACCACGCACACGTCTACACACTGGGACCTAACACTAAATCTGAACGTTCCTAACCACACCAATATCTACACACTGGGACCTAATAATAGATCTGAAAGTCCTCACCAGACCCACATCTACACACTGGGACCTAATAATAGACCAAGTGTCATTAAAATATAGCGAGCACTGTAGGTGAAGTTGTGATGACAACGTCACAGCTCCTCTCCATCAAATGTCTAAGTTCTATCAACCATATTTCTAGGGGATAAAACAACGAACAGGAACATCCTACAGCATGCACATATCTGGCATGATATTAACTTTCATCCATTTCTAAGAAGCATTGTAGGAAAGGTTGTGATTATTAGGTTCCTACTGTAGACGTTACAATTTACAAGCTCAAAGTTTTTGTATCGAGGAGAATCAAATACTAGTACACAATCACTCTAAGGATGGGACATGAATGAATTCCTCGTATATGGAGATTATCACGCTCCTTGGACAACTTGTAACAGCTAAATATGAACAACGGTTTGCTATATTAGGAGCGGCCGTTGTTGATAAGTTGCAGCACCTTGTATATTGCTTCTCGTCCTGAATATGATTGAAATACTACTGGCGTTAAACAACCAGGAGTGAGATATTATTGTTTAGCGCCACATGAAAAATTGTTCAGCTATCTTATAAGCATTTTACATACATGAGATGATGATGATGTCAGCTGTGTACCAGGCTAACACGCTCTGTTGCCCTTTTATAGTGATAGCTTACTGACAGAACAGTCCGTAGGTAGAAATGTCGCTCCACTCGAATACATTATCCTGATTTCAAACCAACCGGTATTTTCTCTTCCTCTTTAATGTATGATTAGCGGTGATGCAGCAAATACGAATTTAATAGTCTTCGATTTGAATTTACAATCTACCATACTCGAGGCGAACAAACTAACAATTACACTTCTGATGTGGTAGACAATCAATCAATCATACCAATTACAGACAGACAAAACGTACATTGTATTTTTAGTATTGGATTGTGATGTTTGGACTGGGACACACAAAAAACTAACTTGTTGCTTATAAACTACGGTGAAAAAGACACCCATACGATTTTACTTTTATTATTTTAACAAATCAATGAAATAAAAAAATGAAAAAAAAACAATCAGAAATTCAATAGAGCAAATAAAATTATGATAAGCCAGTTTGAGAATTTTACAGCTGGCAAGTTTACATCGTAGACATTTTAAAGTTTTGATCTTGCTAAATTCATACATATTTTGTGTTAATTACCTTTGAATATCGAAAATACCATTTCACAACCGTGACACAAAATAGACATTATTGTACAATGTACATTTCTTCTTCATAAATATCACGAATATTTGGTATAGTATATGTCACGTGAAATTCATTTACATTAGCAGCAAGATTGACTCCAACTGTGTTGTACATTCTTCTATTAGTAACTTAGGAATAATCTGGTTGGGGAGTTACCTTTTCAGCACCTGGATAATTGGGAGCAGGTTCCGGGGGAGGTTTCCCTTCATAATGAACTTTACATCAATTAATGTTCTCGTTTCTGGTTGTAGTTTTAGCTTTATCATCTGTATAGTGTGGTCCGATATATGCCAAAACGACGGGTAGTAGAAACATGGCATGAACAAGACCAAACACCATTACCAAGAATATAACTTTAAAAAATGAAATGAAAATATATGATGATGAAAACGCTAACATTAACGCACCTAAGATAGTAGATATAGCTCCGTTACAAATTGGACCGCCCGCCATGTGAAGAGCTTGTGACACTCTTTCGTTTCTTGTACCACCTGCTTGCACAAAAGCGTGACATATATGGGTACTACAATCTATACAAAAACCAACACACATAATTATTTGTATCATAGTAACAGAATTCAGTGTCAGTCCCCAGAAGTGTATAAAACCTATGACGCCTACCATTATCATCACAACGGTCATTGTGACCAACAGTATCACCAATGGCAACGGCATAAATATGGCAGTAACCACAAATACAACACCGACACACATACCAAGAGTTTTTAATGTTTGAGGGACAATCTGCACGTATTGTTCGTAGAAAATGAACGGTGGGGAGTAGGCAAAGACAGAAAGAGGTGAGGAATTGACAATATCATGAATTCTGACCATCATATTGGCTTGTTCTGTTGACGAAATTATGCTTAATGTACGAATATGTAATCTGGATGCCTTAATCGAATTCGAGGCAGTGTCAATCATTACATCATTGATGAAAATATTCCCTTCTGTAATATCTAGAAATGACTGAAGACCGACGATGAAGGCGCAATCTGTAGAATCAGCATAAACAGCCGACGATCTGTAAGAATGAATCCACGAAATAAGAAAATCATCCACCACCTGATAATCGTTACGGACATTAGTTATTAAAGACTCGATGTCATTAAACGTACTTCCCTGCCTGTAATTAATTTCGCTTTGAATATTCAAAGAGACAACCAAGTTCTGACCAAATAAAGTCTGATCCGCGTCATAGAACTTATAATAATATGATTCTGAATGGAGGAGACTTCTAATGTCCAGACCTTGTTTGAAACCAGTAGTGCCCCATATTGATATCCCTAGATAAACAGTGAATATAATTAAAATAAAGACCTGTGCAGGTTTAAATAAAACAATTTTGTTGATGAGCCTCTTAGGATACTTCTCAATAGGACCTTCAATGTCATCTCTACTTTTGTATGGAGCACCAGAACAGCAAATAATACATAACTTTGAGGCATCGCTCCGTATCATGTCCTCTTTTTGTTTTACTTTTTTACATGTCCAACAATGTAAATTATTTGAGACTCGTTTCTCGTTGATCGTCATACAACCGACGAAGAAGGTCACGTAATTAAGATAACACAGTAGAATAGCACAACCTGAAATTAAACAGACAATAGTTTATAATATAATTGATCATACGTACATGTATATTACATACAAAATGGCGAGGTAAGTGCTTATATACGTGCATTTGAGTTATAAGAAACGATTTGTTTTCTGCTTAAATGATCTTTGGTGATAATGTAAGGGTTTTTTTACTTCTAATTAAGCACCCCTGAGTGGAAGGAAAGTTTTTTTTGCTATATAACTTTTTGTATTTAATTGTGACGACTTTTAATGTCGGTATTGACTAATTGTCTGAAACAAATCTGATTTTGACGATGCTATGAATATATCGGGTAATAGTTGTGTAAAGAAGGCATAATATGTATGCCTGTCGACTTCTGAGAATCTTATATGTATGTATTTACAGTATTGTTTTATTACAGCTACTTAATAATGTCATTTGTTAAAACTAGGGTCAGTCGCTCTCGTGAATAGCTAGGTAACCTTTGACGATATTAGCTATCCTGTTTAGGCAATTTGATTAATTGCTCCCGAAATCTTTTATACTATTTGGCTTTTCAATCTTCTGAATAAGCATACCAGATGGATGTTATTCACAGAAACGAATCGTGTATACTAAACTATATATGTACGTTTTATACATGACTTGCTTTAAACGAAGATAAATTACAGACGGATTTCCATTCATATTTGTTCTCGTTCTGAATATGCATAAAATATCTATCGGTCAATCAAGGTGAACAGTCATGTATTTGAGTGTGTCAATCAAGGTGAACAGTCGTGTATTTGAGTGTGTCAATCAAGGTGAACAGTCATGTATTTGTGTGTGTCAATCAAGGTGAACAGTGATGTATTTGTGTGTGTGTCAATCAAGGTGAACAGTCATGTATTTGTGCGTTATGGGTATCGATTTTGCCTCTTCTATACTATCACGTTTCATTTCACGATATTGGTTGACTATTACAAAATATCTATATCTGAAATTCTCTTTTACATATATTTTCTTCTTTCCACTATCACCTACAAGACTTTTACCGGACATGACAAATTGAGTAACACGACTTTTACCGGACATGACAAATTGAGTAACAAGACTTTTACCGGACATGACAAATTGAGTAACAAGACATTTACCGGACATGACAAATTGAGTAACAAGACTTTTACCGGACATGACAAATTGAATAACAAGACTTTTACCGGACATGACAAATTGAGTAACAAGACTTTTACCGGACATGACAAATTGAGTAACAAGACTTTTACCGGACATGACAAATTGAGTAACAAGACATTTACCGGACATGACAAATTGAGTAACACGACGGGTGTCTTTTAAGCACGAGCTGCCTACCCTTTGCCCACACATTGGTTCGCTCCCAGTTTTTGTTTTCGTTTTGTTTGTTTTGTTTTTTTTTGGGGGGGGGGGGGGGTGGTACGTGTTTGTCGTCTGTGTTGTTTGCCATCGTCCTGTGTATTGTGCGCGCGGCGTTGCCAATGTATCTGGGTTGTCCATTCTTTAATGTCCCTTCGATTTTCTCTAACGCTTATTTAGATATATCGCAAAGAGTGGTTCTTAATCAAACACTTTTGTATGGCGAAATATTAAGCCGGTGATATATTTCCTATGACTGATGTACAATTACATATTCGTGATCTTGATTTTGTTTCCATTACATTATTATATGTCTTGTTATTTTCAAACTGGTAATTTACACCGAATTTTACATCCCGTTATATTACTCCGTCACGCTGCAAACATTAACATACATTACCTACCTATATACCATGAAAGGTTTCTGACACTTGGAAATACGCTGGTTGCACCTGCACAGAAAGCAATGACGTCAGTAATCGATGTAATAGTAATAGCTATTCCACTTGTTCTCATCGTCTGCCCAATACGTGTTTCCACGTCATCACTGCTAGAGGTGCCTGCCAGTCCGGATAAGAGTATAAACATGTCGTCAACTCCGATACCTAAATATAGAAATTAATCTGTAAAATGTTGACATCAAAGGACAAACATATCATCACAGTCCCGATCAGGAATCAGGGAAAGAAAAATGATAACCTCAAAGTTACCCAAAAAGTACTTAAGATCTAACGACAAATTAATACACAAAACAAACAAGATTCAGACCATGCATTCGAAATATCCATCTGTTTTGCTTCGTTCACTGAGGCCCGTTGTCAATCACAATGTGTTAATGTCAGAGCAATGTCGCAATGTAGAATATACCAATGTCATGCAATCACATTCAATAATTTACACCACCTAGATAGAAACTATCAAAAACATCATTCTCCACTGCAAGATACAAATTATCGACATGCAAAACTAGATATGAAAAGAAAGTTTTAACAGTGATAACCGACAATTCCACCAATATCAACAAAACAAAAGAAAGTTTAAACAGCGATGGTCGACAATTCCACCAATATCAACAAACCAAAAGAAAGTTTTAACAGTGATGGTTAACAATTCCACCATAATCAACAAACCAAAAGAAAGTTTTAACAGTGATGGTCAACAATTCCTCCAATACCAACAAACCAAAATAAAGTTTTAACAGTGATGGTCAACAATTCCTCCAATATCAACAAACCCAAAGAAAGTTTAAACAGTGATGGTCAACAATTCCTCCAATACAAACAAACCAAAATAAAGTTTTAACAGTGATGGTCAACAATTCTATCAATATCAACAAACCCAAAGAAAGTTTTAACAGTGATGGTCAATAATTCCTCCAATACAAACAAACCAAAATAAAGTTTGAACAGTGATGGTCAACAATTCCTCCAATATCAACAAACCAAAAGAAAGTTTGAACAGTGATGGTCAACAATTCTACCAATATCAACAAAACAAAGAAAGTTTAAACAGTGATGGTCGACAATTCCTCCAATATCAACAAACCAAAAGAAAGTTTTCACAGTGATGATCAACAATTCATCCAATATCAACAAACCAAAAGAAAGTTTGAACAGTGATGGTCAACAATTCCTCCAATATCAACAAACCAAAAGAAAGTTTGAACAGTGATCGTCAACAATTCCTTTAATATCAACAAAACAAAAGAATGTTTGAACAGTGATGGTCGACAATTCCTCCAATATCAACAAACCAAAAGAAAGTTTAAACAGTGATGGTCAACAATTCCTCCAATATCAACAAACCAAAAGAAAGTTTTAACAGTGATGGTCAACAATTCCTCCAATATCAACAAACCAAAAGAAAGTTTGAACAGTGATGGTCAACAATTCTACTAATATCAACAAACCAAAAGAAAGTTTGAAAAGTGATGGTCAACAATTCCTCCAATATCAACAAACCAAAAGAAAGTTTGAACAGTGACGGTCAACAATTCTACCAATATCAACAAACCAAAAGAAAGTTTAAACAGTGATTGTCAACAATTCCTCCAATATCAACAAAACAAACGAAAGTTTTAACAGTGATGGTCGACAATTCCTCCAATATCAACAAACCAAAAGAAAGTTTTAACAGTGATGATCAACAATTCATCCAATATCAACAAACCAAAAGAAAGTTTGAACAGTGATGGTCAACAATTCCTCCAATATCAACAAACCAAAAGAAAGTTTAAACAGTGATTGTCAACAATTCCTTTAATATCAACAAAACAAAAGAATGTATGAACAGTGATGGTCGACAATTCCTCCAATATCAACAAACCAAAAGAAAGTTTAAACAGTGATGGTCAACGATTCCTCCAATATCAACAAACCAAAAGAGAGTTTCAACAGTGATGGTCAAAAATTCTACTAATATCAACAAACCAAAAGAAAGTTTGAACAGTGATGGTCAACAATTCCTCCAATATCAACAAACCAAATGAAAGTTTTAGCAGTGATGGAAGATAATTCTACCAATATCAACAAACCAAAAGAAAGTTTAAACAGTGATGGTCAACAATTCTACCAATATCAACAAAACAAAAGAAAGTTTAAACAGTGATGGTCAACAATTCCTCCATTACCAACAAACCAAAAGAAAGTTTGAACAGTGATGGTCAACAATTCTACCAATATCAACAAACCAAAAAAAAGTTTGAACAGTGATGGTCAACAATTCTACCAATATCAACAAACCAAAAGAAAGTTTTAACAGTGATGGTCAACAATTCTACCAATATCAACAAACCAAAAGAAAGTTTGAACAGTGCTGGTCAACAATTCCTCCAATATCAACAAACCAAAGGAAAGTTTGAGCAGAGATGGTCAACAATTCCTCCAATATCAACAAGCCAAAAGAAAGTTTGAACAGTGATGGTCAACAATTCCTTTAATATCAACAAAACAAAAGAATATTTGAACAGTGATGGTCGGCAATTCCTCCAATATCAACAAACCAAAAGAAAGTTTAAACAGAGATGGTCAACAATTCCTCCAATATCAACAAACAAAAAGAAAGTTTGAACAGTGATGGTCAATAATTCTACCAATATCAACAAACCAAAAGAAAGTTTAAACAGTGATGGTCAACAATTCCTCCAATATCAAAAAACGAAAAGAAAGTTTTAACAGTGATGGTCAACAATTCCTCCAATATCAACAAGCCAAAAGAAAGTTTGAACAGTGATGGTCAGCAATTCTACCAATATCAACAAACCAAAAGAAAGTTTGAACAGTGATGGTCAACAATTCTTCCAATATCAACCAACCAAAAGAAAGTTTTAGCAGTCATGGTAGACAATTCTACCAATATCAACAAACCAAAAGAATGTTTAAACAGTGATGGTCAACAATTCTACCAATATCAACAAAACAAAAGAAAGTTTTAACAGTGATGGTCAACAATTCCTCCAATATCAACAAACCAAAAGAAAGTTTTAGCAGTGATGGTAGAAAATTCTACCAATATCAACAAACCAAAAGAAAGCTTAAAGAGTGATGGTCAACAATTCTACCAATATCAACAAACCAAAAGAAAGTTTAAACAGTGATGGTCAAATATTCTACCAATATCAACAAAACAAAAGAAAGTTTAAACAGTGATGGTCAACAATTCCTCCAATATCAACAAACCAAAAGAAAGTTTTTACAGCGATGGTAGAAAATTCTACCAATATCAACAAACCAAAAGAAAGCTTAAAGAGTGATGGTCAACAATTCCTCCAATATCAACAAGCCAAAAGAAAGTTTGAACAGTGATGATCAACAATTCATCCAATATCAACAAACCAAAAGAAAGTTTGAACAGTGATGGTCAACAATTCCTCCAATATCAACAAACCAAAATAAAGTTTGAACAGTGAAGGTCAACAATTCCTTTAATATCAACAAAACAAAAGAATGTATGAACAGTGATGGTCGACAATTCCTCCAATATCAACAAACCAAAAGAAAGTTTAAACAGTGATGGTCAACAATTCCTCCAATACCAACAAACCAAAAGAAAGTTTGAACAGTGATGGTCAACAATTCTACCAATATCAACAAACCAAAAGAAAGTTTGAACAGTGATGGTCAACAATTCCTCCAATATCAACAAACCAAAAGAAAGTTTTAACAGTGATGGTCAACAATTCTACCAATATCAACAAACCAAAAGAAAGTTTTAACAGTGATGGTCAACAATTCTACCAATATCAACAAAACAAAAGAAAGTTTTAACAGTGATCGTGGACAATTCCTCCAATATCAACAAACCAAAAGAAAGTTTGAACAGTGCTGGTCAACAATTCCTCCAATATCAACAAACCAAAGGAAAGTTTGAACAGAGATGGTCAACAATTCCTCCAATATCAACAAACCAAAAGAAAGTTTGAACAGTGATGGTCAACAATTCCTTTAATATCAACAAAACAAAAGAATATTTGAACAGTGATGGTCGGCAATTCCTCCAATATCAACAAACCAAAAGAAAGTTTAAACAGAGATGGTCAACAATTCCTCCAATATCAACAAACCTAAAGAAAGTTTGGACAGTGATGGTCAATAATTCTACCAATATCAACAAACCAAAAGAAAGTTTAAACAGTGATGGTCAACAATTCCTCCAATATCAAAAAACGAAAAGAAAGTTTTAACAGTGATGGTCAACAATTCCTCCAATATCAACAAGCCAAAAGAAAGTTTGAATAGTGATGGTCAGCAATTCTACCAATATCAACAAACCAAAAGAAAGTTTGAACAGTGATGGTCAACAATTCTTCCAATATCAACCAACCAAAAGAAAGTTTTAGCAGTCATGGTAGAAAATTCTACCAATATCAACAAACCAAAAGAAAGCTTAAAGAGTGATGGTCAACAATTCTACCAATATCAACAAACCAAAAGAAAGTTTAAACAGTGATGGTCAACAATTCTACCAATATCAACAAAACAAAAGAAAGTTTAAACAGTGATGGTCAACAATTCCTCCAATACCAACAAACCAAAAGAAAGTTTGAACAGTGATGGTCAACAATTCCTCCAATATCAACAAACCAAAAGAAAGTTTGAACAGTGATGGTCGACAATTCCTCCAATATCAACAAACCAAAAGAAAGTTTGAACAGTGCTGGTCAACAATTCCTCCAATATCAACAAACCAAAGGAAAGTTTGAGCAGAGATGGTCAACAATTCCTCCAATATCAACAAACCAAAAGAAAGTTTGAACAGTGATGGTCAACAAATCCTTTAATATCAACAAAACAAAAGAATATTTGAACAGTGATGGTCGGCAATTCCTCCAATATCAACAAACCAAAAGAAAGTTTAAACAGAGATGGTCAACAATTCCTCCAATATCAACAAACCAAAAGAAAGTTTAAACAGTGATGGTCAACAATTCCTCCAATATCAAAAAACGAAAAGAAAGTTTTAACAGTGATGGTCAACAATTCCTCCAATATCAACAAGCCAAAAGAAAGTTTGAACAGTGATGGTCAGCAATTCTACCAATATCAACAAACCAAAAGAAAGTTTGAACAGAGATGGTCAACAATTCTTCCAATATCAACCAACCAAAAGAAAGTTTTAGCAGTCATGGTAGACAATTCTACCAATATCAACAAACCAAAAGAATGTTTAAACAGTGATGGTCAACAATTCTACCAATATCAACAAAAGAAAAGAAAGTTTTAACAGTGATGGTCAACAATTCCTCCAATATCAACAAACCAAAAGAAAGTTTTAGCAGTGATGGTAGAAAATTCTACCAATATCAACAAACCAAAAGAAAGCTTAAAGAGTGATGGTCAACAATTCTACCAATATCAACAAACCAAAAGAAAGTTTGAACAGTGATGGTCAACAATTCCTCCAATATCAACAAACCAAAAGAAAGTTTTAACAGTGATGGTCGACAATTCCTCCAATATCAACAAACCAAAAGAAAGTTTGAACAGTGCTGGTCAACAATTCCTCCAATATCAACAAACCAAAGGAAAGTTTGAGCAGAGATGGTCAACAATTCCTCCAATATCAACAAACCAAAAGAAAGTTTGAACAGTGATGGTCAACAAATCCTTTAATATCAACAAAACAAAAGAATATTTGAACAGTGATGGTCGGCAATTCCTCCAATATCAACAAACCAAAAGAAAGTTTAAACAGAGATGGTCTACAATTCCTCCAATATCAACAAACCAAAAGAAAGTTTAAACAGTGATGGTCAACAATTCCTCCAATATCAAAAAACGAAAAGAAAGTTTTAACAGTGATGGTCAACAATTCCTCCAATATCAACAAGCCAAAAGAAAGTTTGAACAGTGATGGTCAGCAATTCTACCAATATCAACAAACCAAAAGAAAGTTTGAACAGTGATGGTCAACAATTCTTCCAATATCAACCAACCAAAAGAAAGTTTTAGCAGTCATGGTAGACAATTCTACCAATATCAACAAACCAAAAGAATGTTTAAACAGTGATGGTCAACAATTCTACCAATATCAACAAAACAAAACAAAGTTTTAACAGTGATGGTCAACAATTCCTCCAATATCAACAAACCAAAAGAAAGTTTTAGCAGTGATGGTAGAAAATTCTACCAATATCAACAAACCAAAAGAAAGCTTAAAGAGTGATAGTCAACAATTCTACCAATATCAACAAACCAAAAGAAAGTTTAAGCAGTGATGGTCAACAATTCTACCAATATCAACAAAACAAAAGAAAGTTTAAACAGTGATGGTCAACAATTCCTCCAATATCAACAAGCCAAAAGAAAGTTTGAACAGTGATGATCAACAATTCATCCAATATCAACAAACCAAAAGAAAGTTTGAACAGTGATGGTCAACAATTCCTCCAATATCAACAAACCAAAATAAAGTTTGAACAGTGATGGTCAACAATTCCTTTAATATCAACAAAACAAAAGAATGTATGAACAGTGATGGTCGACAATTCCTCCAATATCAACAAACCAAAAGAAAGTTTAAACAGTGATGGTCAACAATTCCTCCAATATCAACAAACCAAAAGAAAGTTTGAACAGTGATGGTCAAAAATTCTACTAATATCAACAAACCAAAAGAAAGTTTGAACAGTGATGGTCAACAATTCCTCCAATATCAACAAACCAAATGAAAGTTTTAGCAGTGATGGAAGATAATTCTACCAATATCAACAAACCAAAAGAAAGTTTAAACAGTGATGGTCAAAAATTCTACCAATATCAACAAAACCAAAAGAAAGTTTAAGCAGTGATGGTCAACAATTCCTCCAATACCAACAAACCAAAATAAAGTTTGAACAGTGATAGTCAACAATTCTACCAATATCAACAAACCAATAAAAAGTTTGAACAGTGATGGTCAACAATTCCTCCAATATCAACAAACCAAAAGAAAGTTTTAACAGTGATGGTCAACAATTCTACCAATATCAACAAACCAAAAGAAAGTTTTAACAGTGATGGTCAACAATTCTACCAATATCAACAAAACAAAACAAAGTTTTAACAGTGATCGTGGACAATTCCTCCAATATCAACAAACCAAAGGAAAGTTTGAACAGAGATGGTCAACAATTCCTCCAATATCAACAAACCAAAAGAAAGTTTGAACAGTGATGGTCAACAATTCCTTTAATATCAACAAAACAAAAGAATATTTGAACAGTGATGGTCAACAATTCCTCCAATATCAACAAACCAAAAGAAAGTTTAAACAGAGATGGTCAACAATTCCTCCAATATCAACAAACCAAAAGAAAGTTTGAACAGTGATGGTCAATAATTCTACCAATATCAACAAACCAAAAGAAAGTTTAAACAGTGATGGTCAACAATTCCTCCAATATCAAAAAACGAAAAGAAAGTTTGAACAGTGATGGTCAACAATTCCTCCAATATCAACAAGCCAAAAGAAAGTTTGAACAGTAATGGTCAGCAATTCTACCAATATCAACAAACCAAAAGAAAGTTTGAACAGTGATGGTCAACAATTCTTCCAATATCAACCAACCAAAAGAAAGTTTTAGCAGTCATGGTAGACAATTCTACCAATATCAACAAACCAAAAGAATGTTTAAACAGTGATGGTCAACAATTCTACCAATATCAACAAAACAAAAGAAAGTTTTAACAGTGATGGTCAACAATTCCTCCAATATCAACAAACCAAAAGAAAGTTTTAGCAGTGATGGTAGAAAATTCTACCAATATCAACAAACCAAAAGAAAGCTTAAAGAGTGATGGTCAACAATTCTACCAATATCAACAAACCAAAAGAAAGTTTAAACAGTGATGGTCAGCAATTCTACCAATATCAACAAAACAAAAGAAAGTTTAAACAGTGATGGTCAACAATTCCTCCAATACCAACAAACCAAAAAAAGTTTGAACAGTGATGGTCAACAATTCTACCAATATCAATAAACCAAAAGAAAGTTTGAACAGTGATGGTCAACAATTCCTCCAATATCAACAAACCAAAAGAAAGTTTTAACAGTGATGGTCAACAATTCTACCAATATCAACAAACCAAAAGAAAGTTTTAACAGTGATGGTCAACAATTCTACCAATATCAACAAAACAAAAGAAAGTTTTAACAGTGATGGTCGACATTTCCTCCAATATCAACAAACCAAAAGAAAGTTTGAACAGTGCTGGTCAACAATTACTCCAATATCAACAAACCAAAAGAAAGTTTGAACAGAGATGGTAAACAATTCCTTCAATATCAACAAACCAAAAGAAAGTTTGAACACTGATGGTCAATAATTCTACCAATATCAACAAACCAAAAGAAAGTTTAAACAGTGATGGTCAACAATTCCTCCAATATCAAAAAACGAAAAGAAAGTTTTAACAGTGATGGTCAACAATTCCTCCAATATCAACAAACCAAAAGAAAGTTTTAACAGTGATGGTTAACAATTCCACCATAATCAACAAACCAAAAGAAAGTTTTAACAGTGATGGTCAACAATTCCTCCAATACCAACAAACCAAAATAAAGTTTTAACAGTGATGGTCAACAATTCCTCCAATATCAACAAACCAATATAAAGTTTTAACAGTGATGGTCAACAATTCCTCCAATATCAACAAACCCAAAGAAAGTTTGAACAGTGATGGTCAATAATTCTACCAATACAAATAAACCAAAATAAAGTTTTAACAGTGATGGTCAACAATTCCTCCAATATCAACAAACCAAAAGAAAGTTTGAAAAGTGATGGTCAACAATTCTACCAATATCAACAAAACAAAAGAAAGTTTTAACAGTGATGGTCGACAATTCCTCCAATATCAACAATCCAAAAGAAAGTTTTCACAGTGATGATCAACAATTCATCCAATATCAACAAACCAAAAGAAAGTTTGAACAGTGATGGTCAACAATTCCTCCAATATCAACAAACCAAAAGAAAGTTTGAACAGTGATGGTCAACAATTCCTTTAATATCAACAAAACAAAAGAATGTTTGAACAGTGATGGTCAACAATTCCTCCAATATCAACAAACCAAAAGAAAGTTTTAACAGTGATGGTCAACAATTCCTCCAATATCAACAAACCAAAAGAAAGTTTGAACAGTGATTGTCAACAATTCTACTAATATCAACAAACCAAAAGAAAGTTTGAACAGTGATGGTCAACAATTCCTCCAATATCAACAAATCAAAAGAAAGTTTGAACAGTGACGGTCAACAATTCTACCAATATCAACAAACCAAAAGAAAGTTTAAACAGTGATGGTCAACAATTCTACCAATATCAACAAAACAAACGAAAGTTTTAACAGTGATGGTCGACAATTCCTCCAATATCAACAAACCAAAAGAAAGTTTTAGCAGTCATGGTAGACAATTCTACCAATATCAACAAACCAAAAGAATGTTTAAACAGTGATGGTCAACAATTCTACCAATATCAACAAAACAAAAGAAAGTTTTAACAGTGATGGTCAACAATTCCTCCAATATCAACAAACCAAAAGAAAGTTTTAGCAGTGATGGTAGAAAATTCTACCAATATCAACAAACCAAAAGAAAGCTTAAAGAGTGATGGTCAACAATTCTACCAATATCAACAAACCAAAAGAAAGTTTAAACAGTGATGGTCAGCAATTCTACCAATATCAACAAAACAAAAGAAAGTTTAAACAGTGATGGTCAACAATTCCTCCAATACCAACAAACCAAAAAAAGTTTGAACAGTGATGGTCAACAATTCTACCAATATCAATAAACCAAAAGAAAGTTTGAACAGTGATGGTCAACAATTCCTCCAATATCAACAAACCAAAAGAAAGTTTTAACAGTGATGGTCAACAATTCTACCAATATCAACAAACCAAAAGAAAGTTTTAACAGTGATGGTCAACAATTCTACCAATATCAACAAAACAAAAGAAAGTTTTAACAGTGATGGTCGACATTTCCTCCAATATCAACAAACCAAAAGAAAGTTTGAACAGTGCTGGTCAACAATTACTCCAATATCAACAAACCAAAAGAAAGTTTGAACAGAGATGGTAAACAATTCCTTCAATATCAACAAACCAAAAGAAAGTTTGAACACTGATGGTCAATAATTCTACCAATATCAACAAACCAAAAGAAAGTTTAAACAGTGATGGTCAACAATTCCTCCAATATCAAAAAACGAAAAGAAAGTTTTAACAGTGATGGTCAACAATTCCTCCAATATCAACAAACCAAAAGAAAGTTTTAACAGTGATGGTTAACAATTCCACCATAATCAACAAACCAAAAGAAAGTTTTAACAGTGATGGTCAACAATTCCTCCAATACCAACAAACCAAAATAAAGTTTTAACAGTGATGGTCAACAATTCCTCCAATATCAACAAACCAATATAAAGTTTTAACAGTGATGGTCAACAATTCCTCCAATATCAACAAACCCAAAGAAAGTTTAAACAGTGATGGTCAATAATTCTACCAATACAAATAAACCAAAATAAAGTTTTAACAGTGATGGTCAACAATTCCTCCAATATCAACAAACCAAAAGAAAGTTTGAACAGTGATGGTCAACAATTCTACCAATATCAACAAACCAAAAGAAAGTTTTAACAGTGATGGTCGACAATTCCTCCAATATCAACAATCCAAAAGAAAGTTTTCACAGTGATGATCAACAATTCATCCAATATCAACAAACCAAAAGAAAGTTTGAACAGTGATGGTCAACAATTCCTCCAATATCAACAAACCAAAAGAAAGTTTGAACAGTGATGGTCAACAATTCCTTTAATATCAACAAAACAAAAGAATGTTTGAACAGTGATGGTCAACAATTCCTCCAATATCAACAAACCAAAAGAAAGTTTAAACAGTGATGGTCAACAATTCCTCCAATATCAACAAACCAAAAGAAAGTTTGAACAGTGATTGTCAACAATTCTACTAATATCAACAAACCAAAAGAAAGTTTGAACAGTGATGGTCAACAATTCCTCCAATATCAACAAATCAAAAGAAAGTTTGAACAGTGACGGTCAACAATTCTACCAATATCAACAAACCAAAAGAAAGTTTAAACAGTGATGGTCAACAATTCTACCAATATCAACAAAACAAACGAAAGTTTTAACAGTGATGGTCGACAATTCCTCCAATATCAACAAACCAAAAGAAAGTTTTAACAGTGATGATCAACAATTCATCCAATATCAACAAACCAAAAGAAAGTTTGAACAGTGATGGTCAACAATTCCTCCAATATCAACAAACAAAAATAAAGTTTGAACAGTGATGGTCAATAATTCCTTTAATATCAACAAAACAAAAGAATGTTTGAACAGTGATGGTCGACAATTCCACCAATATCAACAAACCAAAAGAAAGTTTAAACAGTGATGGTCAACAATTCCTCCAATATCAACAAACCAAAAGAAAGTTTTAGCAGTTATGGAAGATAATTCTACCAATATCAACAAACCAAAAGAAAGTTTGAACAGTGATGGTCAACAATTCTACCAATATCAACAAAACAAAAGAAAGTTTAAACAGTGATGGTCAACAATTCCTCCAATACCAACAAACCAAAAGAAAGTTTGAACAGTGATGGTCAACAATTCTACCAATATCAACAAACTAAAAGAAAGTTTGAACAGTGATGGTCAACAATTCCTCCAATATCAACAAACCAAAAGAAAGTTTTAACAGTGATGGTCAACAATTCTACCAATATCAACAAACCAAAAGAAAGTTTTAACAGTGATGGTCAACAATTCTACCAATATCAACAAAACAAAAGAAAGTTTTAGCAGTCATGGTCAACAATTCCTCCAATATCAACAAAACAAAAGAATATTTGAACAGTGATGGTCGGCAATTCCTCCAATATCAAAAAACGAAAAGAAAGTTTTAACAGTGATGGTCAACAATTCATCCAATATCAACAAACCAAAAGAAAGTTTGAACAGTGATGGTCAACAATTCCTCCAATATCAACAAACCAAAAGAAAGTTTGAACAGTGATGGTCAACAATTCCTTTAATATCAACAAAACAAAAGAATGTTTGAACAGTGATGGTCGACAATTCCTCCAATATCAACAAACCAAAAGAAAGTTTAAACAGTGATGGTCAACAATTCCTCCAATATCAACAAACCAAAATAAAGTTTTAACAGTGATGGTCAACAATTCCTCCAATATCAACAAACCAAAAGAAAGTTTGAACAGTGATGGTCAACAATTCTACTAATATCAACAAACCAAAAGAAAGTTTGAACAGTGATGGTCAACAATTCCTCCAATATCAACAAATCAAAAGAAAGTTTGAACAGTGACGGTCAACAATTCTACCAATATCAACAAACCAAAAGAAAGTTTAAACAGTGATGGTCAACAATTCTACCAATATCAACAAAACAAACGAAAGTTTTAACAGTGATAGTCGACAATTCCTCCAATATCAACAAACCAAAAGAAAGTTTTAACAGTGATGATCAACAATTCATCCAATATCAACAAACCAAAAGAAAGTTTGAACAGTGATGGTCAACAATTCCTCCAATATCAACAAACCAAAATAAAGTTTGAACAGTGATGGTCAACAATTCCTTTAATATCAACAAAACAAAAGAATGTTTGAACAGTGATGGTCGACAATTCCACCAATATCAACAAACCAAAAGAAAGTTTAAACAGTGATGGTCAACAATTCTACCAATATCAACAAACCAAAAGAAAGTTTTAACAGCGATGGTCAACAATTCCTCCAATATCAACAAACCAAAAGAAAGTTTGAACAGTGATGGTCAAAAATTCTACTAATATCAACAAACTAAAAGAAAGTTTGAACAGTGATGGTCAACAATTCCTCCAATATCAACAAACCAAAAGAAAGTTTTAACAGTGATGGTCAACAATTCTACCAATATCAACAAACCAAAAGAAAGTTTGAACAGTGATGGTCAACAATTCCTCCAATATCAACAAACCAAATGAAAGTTTTAGCAGTGATGGAAGATAATTCCTCCAATATCAACAAACCAAAAGAAAGTTTGAACAGTGATGGTCAACAATTCTACCAATATCAACAAAACAAAAGAAAGTTTAAACAGTGATGGTCAACAATTCCTCCAATACCAACAAACCAAAAGAAAGTTTGAACAGTGATGGTCAACAATTCTACCAATATCAACAAACTAAAAGAAAGTTTGAACAGTGATGGTCAACAATTCCTCCAATATCAACAAACCAAAAGAAAGTTTTAACAGTGATGGTCAACAATTCTACCAATATCAACAAACCAAAAGAAAGTTTTAACAGTGATGGTCAACAATTCTACCAATATCAACAAAACAAAAGAAAGTTTTAGCAGTCATGGTCAACAATTCCTTTAATATCAACAAAACAAAAGAATATTTGAACAGTGATGGTCGGCAATTCCTCCAATATCAAAAAACGAAAAGAAAGTTTTAACAGTGATGGTCAACAATTCATCCAATATCAACAAACCAAAAGAAAGTTTGAACAGTGATGGTCAACAGTTCCTCCAATATCAACAAACCAAAAGAAAGTTTGAACAGTGATGGTCAACAATTCCTCCAATATCAACAAATCAAAAGAAAGTTTGAACAGTGACGGTCAACAATTCTACCAATATCAACAAACCAAAAGAAAGTTTAAACAGTGATGGTCAACAATTCTACCAATATCAACCAAACAAGCGAAAGTTTTAACAGTGATGGTCGACAATTCCTCCAATATCAACAAACCAAAAGAAAGTTTTAACAGTGATGATCAACAATTCATCCAATATCAACAAACCAAAAGAAAGTTTGAACAGTGATGGTCAACAATTCCTCCAATATCAACAAACCAAAATAAAGTTTTAACAGTGATGGTCAACAATTCCTCTAATATCAACAAAACAAAAGAATATTTGAACAGTGATGGTCGGTAATTCCTCCAATATCAACAAACCAAAAGAAAGTTTAAACAGTGATGGTCAACAATTCCTCCAATATCAACAAACCAAAAGAAAGTTTGAACAGTGATGGTCAAAAATTCTACTAATATCAACAAACCAAAAGAAAGTTTGAACAGTGATGGTCAACAATTCCTCCAATATCAACAAACCAAATGAAAGTTTTAGCAGTGATGGAAGATAATTCTACCAATATCAACAAACCAAAAGAAAGTTTAAACAGTGATGGTCAAAAATTCTACCAATATCAACAAAACCAAAAGAAAGTTTAAGCAGTGATGGTCAACAATTCCTCCAATACCAACAAACCAAAATAAAGTTTGAACAGTGATAGTCAACAATTCTACCAATATCAACAAACCAATAAAAAGTTTGAACAGTGATGGTCAACAATTCCTCCAATATCAACAAACCAAAAGAAAGTTTTAACAGTGATGGTCAACAATTCTACCAATATCAACAAACCAAAAGAAAGTTTTAACAGTGATGGTCAACAATTCTACCAATATCAACAAAACAAAAGAAAGTTTTAGCAGTCATGGTCAACAATTCCTCCAATATCAACAAAACAAAAGAATATTTGAACAGTGATGGTCGGCAATTCCTCCAATATCAAAAAACGAAAAGAAAGTTTTAACAGTGATGGTCAACAATTCATCCAATATCAACAAACCAAAAGAAAGTTTGAACAGTGATGGTCAACAATTCCTCCAATATCAACAAACCAAAAGAAAGTTTGAACAGTGATGGTCAACAATTCCTTTAATATCAACAAAACAAAAGAATGTTTGAACAGTGATGGTCGACAATTCCTCCAATATCAACAAACCAAAAGAAAGTTTAAACAGTGATGGTCAACAATTCCTCCAATATCAACAAACCAAAATAAAGTTTTAACAGTGATGGTCAACAATTCCTCCAATATCAACAAACCAAAAGAAAGTTTGAACAGTGATGGTCAACAATTCTACTAATATCAACAAACCAAAAGAAAGTTTGAACAGTGATGGTCAACAATTCCTCCAATATCAACAAATCAAAAGAAAGTTTGAACAGTGACGGTCAACAATTCTACCAATATCAACAAACCAAAAGAAAGTTTAAACAGTGATGGTCAACAATTCTACCAATATCAACAAAACAAACGAAAGTTTTAACAGTGATGGTCGACAATTCCTCCAATATCAACAAACCAAAAGAAAGTTTTAACAGTGATGATCAACAATTCATCCAATATCAACAAACCAAAAGAAAGTTTGAACAGTGATGGTCAACAATTCCTCCAATATCAACAAACCAAAATAAAGTTTGAACAGTGATGGTCAACAATTCCTTTAATATCAACAAAACAAAAGAATGTTTGAACAGTGATGGTCGACAATTCCACCAATATCAACAAACCAAAAGAAAGTTTAAACAGTGATGGTCAACAATTCTACCAATATCAACAAACCAAAAGAAAGTTTTAACAGCGATGGTCAACAATTCCTCCAATATCAACAAACCAAAAGAAAGTTTGAACAGTGATGGTCAAAAATTCTACTAATATCAACAAACCAAAAGAAAGTTTGAACAGTGATGGTCAACAATTCCTCCAATATCAACAAACCAAATGAAAGTTTTAGCAGTGATGGAAGATAATTCTACCAATATCAACAAACCAAAAGAAAGTTTAAACAGTGATGGTCAAAAATTCTACCAATATCAACAAAACCAAAAGAAAGTTTAAGCAGTGATGGTCAACAATTCCTCCAATACCAACAAACCAAAATAAAGTTTGAACAGTGATAGTCAACAATTCTACCAATATCAACAAACCAATAAAAAGTTTGAACAGTGATGGTCAACAATTCCTCCAATATCAACAAACCAAAAGAAAGTTTTAACAGTGATGGTCAACAATTCTACCAATATCAACAAACCAAAAGAAAGTTTTAACAGTGATGGTCAACAATTCTACCAATATCAACAAAACAAAAGAAAGTTTTAGCAGTCATGGTCAACAATTCCTCCAATATCAACAAAACAAAAGAATATTTGAACAGTGATGGTCGGCAATTCCTCCAATATCAAAAAACGAAAAGAAAGTTTTAACAGTGATGGTCAACAATTCATCCAATATCAACAAACCAAAAGAAAGTTTGAACAGTGATGGTCAACAATTCCTCCAATATCAACAAACCAAAAGAAAGTTTGAACAGTGATGGTCAACAATTCCTTTAATATCAACAAAACAAAAGAATGTTTGAACAGTGATGGTCGACAATTCCTCCAATATCAACATACCAAAAGAAAGTTTAAACAGTGATGGTCAACAATTCCTCCTATATCAACAAACCAAAATAAAGTTTTAACAGTGATGGTCAACAATTCCTCCAATATCAACAAACCAAAAGAAAGTTTGAACAGTGATGGTCAACAATTCTACTAATATCAACAAACCAAAAGAAAGTTTGAACAGTGATGGTCAACAATTCCTCCAATATCAACAAATCAAAAGAAAGTTTGAACAGTGACGGTCAACAATTCTACCAATATCAACAAACCAAAAGAAAGTTTAAACAGTGATGGTCAACAATTCTACCAATATCAACAAAACAAACGAAAGTTTTAATAGTGATGGTCGACAATTCCTCCAATATCAACAAACCAAAAGAAAGTTTTAACAGTGATGATCAACAATTCATCCAATATCAACAAACCAAAAGAAAGTTTGAACAGTGATGGTCAACAATTCCTCCAATATCAACAAACCAAAATAAAGTTTGAACAGTGATGGTCAACAATTCCTTTAATATCAACAAAACAAAAGAATGTTTGAACAGTGATGGTCGACAATTCCACCAATATCAACAAACCAAAAGAAAGTTTAAACAGTGATGGTCAACAATTCTACCAATATCAACAAACCAAAAGAAAGTTTTAACAGCGATGGTCAACAATTCCTCCAATATCAACAAACCAAAAGAAAGTTTGAACAGTGATGGTCAAAAATTCTACTAATATCAACAAACCAAAAGAAAGTTTGAACAGTGATGGTCAACAATTCCTCCAATATCAACAAACCAAATGAAAGTTTTAGCAGTGATGGAAGATAATTCCTCCAATATCAACAAACCAAAAGAAAGTTTGAACAGTGATGGTCAACAATTCTACCAATATCAACAAAACAAAAGAAAGTTTAAACAGTGATGGTCAACAATTCCTCCAATACCAACAAACCAAAAGAAAGTTTGAACAGTGATGGTCAACAATTCTACCAATATCAACAAACTAAAAGAAAGTTTGAACAGTGATGGTCAACAATTCCTCCAATATCAACAAACCAAAAGAAAGTTTTAACAGTGATGGTCAACAATTCTACCAATATCAACAAACCAAAAGAAAGTTTTAACAGTGATGGTCAACAATTCTACCAATATCAACAAAACAAAAGAAAGTTTTAGCAGTCATGGTCAACAATTCCTTTAATATCAACAAAACAAAAGAATATTTGAACAGTGATGGTCGGCAATTCCTCCAATATCAAAAAACGAAAAGAAAGTTTTAACAGTGATGGTCAACAATTCATCCAATATCAACAAACCAAAAGAAAGTTTGAACAGTGATGGTCAACAGTTCCTCCAATATCAACAAACCAAAAGAAAGTTTGAACAGTGATGGTCAACAATTCCTCCAATATCAACAAATCAAAAGAAAGTTTGAACAGTGACGGTCAACAATTCTACCAATATCAACAAACCAAAAGAAAGTTTAAACAGTGATGGTCAACAATTCTACCAATATCAACCAAACAAGCGAAAGTTTTAACAGTGATGGTCGACAATTCCTCCAATATCAACAAACCAAAAGAAAGTTTTAACAGTGATGATCAACAATTCATCCAATATCAACAAACCAAAAGAAAGTTTGAACAGTGATGGTCAACAATTCCTCCAATATCAACAAACCAAAATAAAGTTTGAACAGTGATGGTCAACAATTCCTTTAATATCAACAAAACAAAAGAATGTTTGAACAGTGATGGTCGACAATTCCACCAATATCAACAAACCAAAAGAAAGTTTAAACAGTGATGGTCAACAATTCCTCCAATATCAACAAACCAAAAGAAAGTTTGAACAGCGATGGTCAAAAATTCTACTAATATCAACAAACCAAAAGAAAGTTTGAACAGTGATGGTCAACAATTCCTCAAATATCAACAAACCAAAAGAAAGTTTGAACGGTGATGGTCAAAAATTCTACTAATATCAACAAACCAAAAGAAAGTTTGAACAGTGATGGTCAACAATTCCTCCAATATCAACAAACCAAATGAAAGTTTTAGCAGTGATGGAAGATAATTCTACCAATATCAACAAACCAAAAGAAAGTTTAAACAGTGATGGTCAACAATTCTACCAATATCAACAAAACAAAAGAAAGTTTAAACAGTGATGGTCAACAATTCCTCCAATACCAACAAACCAAAAGAAAGTTTGAACAGTGATGGTCAACAATTCTACCAATATCAACAAACTAAAAGAAAGTTTGAACAGTGATAGTCAACAATTCCTCCAATATCAACAAACCAAAAGAAATTTTAACAGTGATGGTCAACAATTCTACCAATATCAACAAACCAAAAGAAAGTTTTAACAGTGATGGTCAACAATTCTACCAATATCAACAAAACAAAAGAAAGTTTTAGCAGTCATGGTCAACAATTCCTTTAATATCAACAAAACAAAAGAATATTTGAACAGTGATGGTCGGCAATTCCTCCAATATCAAAAAACGAAAAGAAAGTTTTAACAGTGATGGTCAACAATTCCTCCAATATCAACAAGCCAAAAGAAAGTTTGAACAGTGATGGTCAGCAATTCTACCAATATCAACAAACCAAAAGAAAGTTTGAACAGTGATGGTCAACAATTCTTCCAATATCAACCAACCAAAAGAAAGTTTTAGCAGTCATGGTAGACAATTCTACCAATATCAACAAACCAAAAGAATGTTTAAACAGTGATGGTCAACAATTCTACCAATATCAACAAAACAAAAGAAAGTTTTAACAGTGATGGTCAACAATTCCTCCAATATCAACAAACCAAAAGAAAGTTTTAGCAGTGATGGTAGAAAATTCTACCAATATCAACAAACCAAAAGAAAGCTTAAAGAGTGATGGTCAACAATTCTACCAATATCAACAAACCAAAAGAAAGTTTAAACAGTGATGGTCAACAATTTTACCAATATCAACAAAACATAAGAAAGTTTAAACAGTGATGGTCAACAATTCCTCCAATACCAACAAACCAAAAGAAAGTTTGAACAGTGATGGTCAACAATTCTACCAATATCAACAAACCAAAAGAAAGTTTTAACAGTGATGGTCAACAATTCTACCAATATCAACAAAACAAAAGAAAGTTTTAACAGTGATGGTCGACAATTCCTCCAATATCAACAAAACAAAAGAAAGTTTTAACAGTGCTGGTCAACAATTCCTCCAATATCAACAAAACAAAGGAAAGTTTGAACAGAGATGGTCAACTATTCCTCCAATATCAACAAACCAAAAGAAAGTTTGAACAGTGATGGTCAACAATTCCTTTAATATCAACAAAACAAAAGAATATTTGAACAGTGATGGTCAACAATTCCTCCAATATCAACAAACCAAAAGAAAGTTTTAACAGAGATGGTCAACAATTCCTCCAATATCAACAAACCAAAAGAAAGTTTGAACAGTGATGGTCAATAATTCTACCAATATCAACAAACCAAAAGAAAGTTTAAACAGTGATGGTCAACAATTCCTCCAATATCAAAAACGAAAAGAAAGTTTTAACAGTGATGGTCAACAATTCCTCCAATATCAACAAGCCAAAAGAAAGTTTGAACAGTGATGGTCAGAAATTCTACCAATATCAACAAACCAAAAGAAAGTTTGAACAGTGATGGTCAACAATTCCTCCAATATCAACAAACCAAAAGAAAGTTTTAGCAGTGATGGTAGACAATTCTACCAATATCAACAAACCAAAAGAAAGTTTAAATAGTGATGGTCAACAATTCTACCAATATCAACAAAACAAAAGAAAGTTTGAACAGTGATGGTCAACAATTCCTCCAATATCAACAAACCAAAAGAAAGTTTTAACAGTGATGGTCAACAATTCCTCCAATACCAACAAACCAAAAGAAAGTTTGAACAGTGATGGTCAACAATTCTACCAATATCAACAAACCAAAATAAAGTTTGAACAGTGATGGTCAACAATTCCTCCAATATCAACAAATCAAAAGAAAGTTTTAACAGTGATGGTCAACCATTCTACCAATATCAACAAACCAAAAGAAAGTTTTAACAGTGATGGTCAACAATTCTACCAATATCAACAAAACAAAAGAAAGTTTTAACAGTGATGGTCGACAATTCCTCCAATATCAACAAACCAAAAGAAAGTTTGAACAGTGATGGTCAACAATTCCTCCAATATCAACAAACCAAAGGAAAGTTTGAACAGAGATGGTCAACAATTCCTCCAATATCAACAAACCAAAAGAAAGTTTGAACAGTGATGGTCAACAATTCCTTTAATATCAACAAAACAAAAGAATATTTGAACAGTGATGGTCAGCAATTCTACCAATATCAACAAACCAAAAGAAAGTTTGAACAGTGATGGTCAACAATTCCTCCAATATCAACAAACCAAAAGAAAGTTTTAGCAGTGATGGTAGACAATTCTACCAATATCAACAAACCAAAAGAAAGTTTAAATAGTGATGGTCAACAATTCTACCAATATCAACAAAACAAAGAAAGTTTTAACAGTGATGGTCAACAATTCCTCTAATATCAACAAATCAAAAGAAAGTTTGAACAGTGATGGTCAACAATTCCTCCAATATCAACAAACCAAAATAAATTTTGAACAGTGATGGTCAACAATTCCTTTAATATCATCAAAACAAAAGAAAGTTTGAACAGTGAAGGTCGACAATTCCTCCAATATCAACAAACCAAAAGAAAGTTTTAACAGTGATGGTCAACAATTCCTCCAATACCAACAAACCAAAAGAAAGTTTGAACAGTGATGGTCAACAATTCTACCAATATCAACAAACCAAAAGAAAGTTTGAACAGTGATGGTCAACAATTCCTCCAATATCAACAAACCAAAAGAAAGTTTTAACAGTGATGGTCAACAATTCTACCAATATCAACAAACCAAAAGAAAGTTTTAACAGTGATGGTCAACAATTCTACTAATATCAACAAACCAAAAGAAAGTTTGAACAGTGATGGTCAACAATTCCTCCAATATCAACAAACCAAATGAAAGTTTTAGCAGTGATGGAAGATAATTCTACCAATATCAACAAACCAAAAGAAAGTTTAAACAGTGATGGTCAACAATTCTACCAATATCAACAAAACAAAAGAAAGTTTAAACAGTGATGGTCAACAATTCCTCCAATACCAACAAACCAAAAGAAAGTTTGAACAGTGATGGTCAACAATTCTACCAATATCAACAAACTAAAAGAAAGTTTGAACAGTGATAGTCAACAATTCCTCCAATATCAACAAACCAAAAGAAATTTTAACAGTGATGGTCAACAATTCTACCAATATCAACAAACCAAAAGAAAGTTTTAACAGTGATGGTCAACAATTCTACCAATATCAACAAAACAAAAGAAAGTTTTAGCAGTCATGGTCAACAATTCCTTTAATATCAACAAAACAAAAGAATATTTGAACAGTGATGGTCGGCAATTCCTCCAATATCAAAAAACGAAAAGAAAGTTTTAACAGTGATGGTCAACAATTCCTCCAATATCAACAAGCCAAAAGAAAGTTTGAACAGTGATGGTCAGCAATTCTACCAATATCAACAAACCAAAAGAAAGTTTGAACAGTGATGGTCAACAATTCTTCCAATATCAACCAACCAAAAGAAAGTTTTAGCAGTCATGGTAGACAATTCTACCAATATCAACAAACCAAAAGAATGTTTAAACAGTGATGGTCAACAATTCTACCAATATCAACAAAACAAAAGAAAGTTTTAACAGTGATGGTCAACAATTCCTCCAATATCAACAAACCAAAAGAAAGTTTTAGCAGTGATGGTAGAAAATTCTACCAATATCAACAAACCAAAAGAAAGCTTAAAGAGTGATGGTCAACAATTCTACCAATATCAACAAACCAAAAGAAAGTTTAAACAGTGATGGTCAACAATTTTACCAATATCAACAAAACATAAGAAAGTTTAAACAGTGATGGTCAACAATTCCTCCAATACCAACAAACCAAAAGAAAGTTTGAACAGTGATGGTCAACAATTCTACCAATATCAACAAACCAAAAGAAAGTTTTAACAGTGATGGTCAACAATTCTACCAATATCAACAAAACAAAAGAAAGTTTTAACAGTGATGGTCGACAATTCCTCCAATATCAACAAAACAAAAGAAAGTTTTAACAGTGCTGGTCAACAATTCCTCCAATATCAACAAAACAAAGGAAAGTTTGAACAGAGATGGTCAACTATTCCTCCAATATCAACAAACCAAAAGAAAGTTTGAACAGTGATGGTCAACAATTCCTTTAATATCAACAAAACAAAAGAATATTTGAACAGTGATGGTCAACAATTCCTCCAATATCAACAAACCAAAAGAAAGTTTTAACAGAGATGGTCAACAATTCCTCCAATATCAACAAACCAAAAGAAAGTTTGAACAGTGATGGTCAATAATTCTACCAATATCAACAAACCAAAAGAAAGTTTAAACAGTGATGGTCAACAATTCCTCCAATATCAAAAACGAAAAGAAAGTTTTAACAGTGATGGTCAACAATTCCTCCAATATCAACAAGCCAAAAGAAAGTTTGAACAGTGATGGTCAGAAATTCTACCAATATCAACAAACCAAAAGAAAGTTTGAACAGTGATGGTCAACAATTCCTCCAATATCAACAAACCAAAAGAAAGTTTTAGCAGTGATGGTAGACAATTCTACCAATATCAACAAACCAAAAGAAAGTTTAAATAGTGATGGTCAACAATTCTACCAATATCAACAAAACAAAAGAAAGTTTGAACAGTGATGGTCAACAATTCCTCCAATATCAACAAACCAAAAGAAAGTTTTAACAGTGATGGTCAACAATTCCTCCAATACCAACAAACCAAAAGAAAGTTTGAACAGTGATGGTCAACAATTCTACCAATATCAACAAACCAAAATAAAGTTTGAACAGTGATGGTCAACAATTCCTCCAATATCAACAAATCAAAAGAAAGTTTTAACAGTGATGGTCAACCATTCTACCAATATCAACAAACCAAAAGAAAGTTTTAACAGTGATGGTCAACAATTCTACCAATATCAACAAAACAAAAGAAAGTTTTAACAGTGATGGTCGACAATTCCTCCAATATCAACAAACCAAAAGAAAGTTTGAACAGTGATGGTCAACAATTCCTCCAATATCAACAAACCAAAGGAAAGTTTGAACAGAGATGGTCAACAATTCCTCCAATATCAACAAACCAAAAGAAAGTTTGAACAGTGATGGTCAACAATTCCTTTAATATCAACAAAACAAAAGAATATTTGAACAGTGATGGTCAGCAATTCTACCAATATCAACAAACCAAAAGAAAGTTTGAACAGTGATGGTCAACAATTCCTCCAATATCAACAAACCAAAAGAAAGTTTTAGCAGTGATGGTAGACAATTCTACCAATATCAACAAACCAAAAGAAAGTTTAAATAGTGATGGTCAACAATTCTACCAATATCAACAAAACAAAGAAAGTTTTAACAGTGATGGTCAACAATTCCTCTAATATCAACAAATCAAAAGAAAGTTTGAACAGTGATGGTCAACAATTCCTCCAATATCAACAAACCAAAATAAATTTTGAACAGTGATGGTCAACAATTCCTTTAATATCATCAAAACAAAAGAAAGTTTGAACAGTGAAGGTCGACAATTCCTCCAATATCAACAAACCAAAAGAAAGTTTTAACAGTGATGGTCAACAATTCCTCCAATACCAACAAACCAAAAGAAAGTTTGAACAGTGATGGTCAACAATTCTACCAATATCAACAAACCAAAAGAAAGTTTGAACAGTGATGGTCAACAATTCCTCCAATATCAACAAACCAAAAGAAAGTTTTAACAGTGATGGTCAACAATTCTACCAATATCAACAAACCAAAAGAAAGTTTTAACAGTGATGGTCAACAATTCTACCAATATCAACAAAACAAAAGAAAGTTTTAACAGTGATGGTCGACAATTCCTCCAATATCAACAAACCAAAAGAAAGTTTGAACAGCGATGGTCAACAATTCCTCCAATATCAACAAACCAAAGGAAAGTTTGAACAGAGATGGTCAACAATTCCTCCAATATCAACAAACCAAAAGAAAGTTTGAACAGTGATGGTCAACAATTCCTTTAATATCAACAAAACAAAAGAATATTTGAACAGTGATGGTCGGCAATTCCTCCAATATCAACAAACCAAAAGAAAGTTTAAATAGAGATGGTCAACAATTCCTCCAATATCAACAAACCAAAAGAAAGTTTGAACAGTGATGGTCAATAATTCTACCAATATCAACAAACCAAAAGAAAGTTTAAACAGTGATGGTCAACAATTCCTCCAATATCAAAAAACGAAAAGAAAGTTTTAACAGTGATGGTCAACAATTCCTCCAATATCAACAAACCAAAAGAAAGTTTTAACAGTGATGGTTAACAATTCCACCATAATCAACAAACCAAAAGAAAGTTTTAACAGTGATGGTCAACAATTCCTCCAATACCAACAAACCAAAATAAATTTTTGACAGTGATGGTCAACAATTCCTCCAATATCAACAAACCAATATAAAGTTTTAACAGTGATGGTCAACAATTCCTCCAATATCAACAAACCCAAAGAAAGTTTAATCAGTGATGGTCAATAATTCTACCAATACAAATAAACCAAAATAAAGTTTTAACAGTGATGGTCAACAATTCCTCCAATATCAACAAACCAAAAGAAAGTTTGAACAGTGATGGTCAACAATTCTACCAATATCAACAAAACAAAAGAAAGTTTTAACAGTGATGGTCGACAATTCCTCCAATATCAACAATCCAAAAGAAAGTTTTCACAGTGATGATCAACAATTCATCCAATATCAACAAACCAAAAGAAAGTTTGAACAGTGATGGTCAACAATTCCTCCAATATCAACAAACCAAAATAAAGTTTGAACAGTGATGGTCAACAATTCCTTTAATATCAACAAAACAAAAGAATGTTTGAACAGTGATTGTCAACAATTCTACTAATATCAACAAACCAAAAGAAAGTTTGAACAGTGATGGTCAACAATTCCTCCAATATCAACAAATCAAAAGAAAGTTTGAACAGTGACGGTCAACAATTCTACCAATATCAACAAACCAAAAGAAAGTTTAAACAGTGATGGTCAACAATTCTACCAATATCAACAAAACAAACGAAAGTTTTAACAGTGATGGTCGACAATTCCTCCAATATCAACAAACCAAAAGAAAGTTTTAACAGTGATGATCAACAATTCATCCAATATCAACAAACCAAAAGAAAGTTTGAACAGTGATGGTCAACAATTCCTCCAATATCAACAAACCAAAATAAAGTTTGAACAGTGATGGTCAATAATTCCTTTAATATCAACAAAACAAAAGAATGTTTGAACAGTGATGGTCGACAATTCCACCAATATCAACAAACCAAATGAAAGTTTAAACAGTGATGGTCAACAATTCCTCCAATATCAACAAACCAAAAGAAAGTTTGAACAGTGATGGTCAAAAATTCTAGTAATATCAACAAACCAAAAGAAAGTTTGAACAGTGATGGTCAACAATTCCTCCAATATCAACAAACCAAAAGAAAGTTTTAGCAGTGATGGAAGATAATTCTACCAATATCAACAAACCAAAAGAAAGTTTGAACAGTGATGGTCAACAATTCTACCAATATCAACAAAACAAAAGAAAGTTTAAACAGTGATGGTCAACAATTCCTCCAATACCAACAAACCAATAGAAAGTTTGAACAGTGATGGTCAACAATTCTACCAATATCAACAAACCAAAAGAAAGTTTGAACAGTGATGGTCAACAATTCCTCCAATATCAACAAACCAAAAGAAAGTTTTAACAGTGATGGTCAACAATTCTACCAATATCAACAAACCAAAAGAAAGTTTTAACAGTGATGGTCAACAATTCTACCAATATCAACAAACCAAAAGAAAGTTTGAACAGTGATGGTCAACAATTCTTCCAATATCAACAAACCAAAAGAAAGTTTGAACAGTGATGGTCAACAATTCTTCCAATATCAACAAACCAAAAGAAAGTTTGAACAGTGATGGTCAACAATTCCTTTAATATCAACAAAACAAAAGAATGTTTGAACAGTGATGGTCGACAATTCCTCCAATATCAACAAACCAAAAGAAAGTTTAAACAGTGATGGTCAACAATTCCTCCAATATCAACAAACCAAAATATAGTTTTAACAGTGATGATCAACAATTCATCCAATATCAACAAACCAAAAGAAAGTTTGAACAGTGATGGTCAACAATTCCTCCAATATCAACAAACCAAAATAAAGTTTGAACAGTGATGGTCAACAATTCCTTTAATATCAACAAAACAAAAGAATGTTTGAACAGTGATGGTCGACAATTCCACCAATATCAACAAACCAAAAGAAAGTTTAAACAGTGATGGTCAACAATTCTACCAATATCAACAAACCAAAAGAAAGTTTTAACAGTGATGGTCAACAATTCCTCCAATATCAACAAACCAAAAGAAAGTTTGAACAGTGATGGTCAAAAATTCTACTAATATCAACAAACCAAAAGAAAGTTTGAACAGTGATGGTCAACAATTCCTCCAATATCAACAAACCAAATGAAAGTTTTAGCAGTGATGGAAGATAATTCTACCAATATCAACAAACCAAAAGAAAGTTTGAACAGTGATGGTCAACAATTCTACCAATATCAACAAAACAAAAGAAAGTTTAAACAGTGATGGTCAACAATTCCTCCGATACCAACAAACCAAAAGAAAGTTTGAAAAGTGATGGTCAACAATTCTACCAATATCAACAAACTAAAAGAAAGTTTGAACAGTGATGGTCAACAATTCCTCCAATATCAACAAACCAAAAGAAAGTTTTAACAGTGATGGTCAACAATTCTACCAATATCAACAAACCAAAAGAAAGTTTTAACAGTGATGGTCAACAATTCTACCAATATCAACAAAACAAAAGAAAGTTTTAGCAGTCATGGTCAACAATTCCTTTAATATCAACAAAACAAAAGAATATTTGAACAGTGATGGTCGGCAATTCCTCCAATATCAAAAAACAAAAAGAAAGTTTTAACAGTGATGGTCAACAATTCATCCAATATCAACAAACCAAAAGAAAGTTTGAACAGTGATGGTCAACAATTCCTCCAATATCAACAAATCAAAAGAAAGTTTGAACAGTGACGGTCAACAATTCTACCAATATCAACAAACCAAAAGAAAGTTTAAACAGTGATGGTCAACAATTCTACCAATATCAACCAAACAAGCGAAAGTTTTAACAGTGATGGTCGACAATTCCTCCAATATCAACAAACCAAAAGAAAGTTTGAACAGTGATGGTCAACAATTCCTCCAATATCAACAAACCAAAAGAAAGTTTTAACAGTGATGATCAACAATTCATCCAATATCAACAAACCAAAAGAAAGTTTGAACAGTGATGGTCAACAATTCCTCCAATATCAACAAACCAAAATAAAGTTTGAACAGTGATGGTCAACAATTCCTTTAATATCAACAAAACAAAAGAATGTTTGAACAGTGATGGTCGACAATTCCACCAATATCAACAAACCAAAAGAAAGTTTAAACAGTGATGGTCAACAATTCCTCCAATATCAACAAACCAAAAGAAAGTTTGAACAGTGATGGTCAAAAATTCTACTAATATCAACAAACCAAAAGAAAGTTTGAACAGTGATGGTCAACAATTCCTCCAATATCAACAAACCAAAAGAAAGTTTGAACAGTGATGGTCAAAAATTCTACTAATATCAACAAACCAAAAGAAAGTTTGAACAGTGATGGTCAACAATTCCTCCAATATCAACAAACCAAATGAAAGTTTTAGCAGTGATGGAAGATAATTCTACCAATATCAACAAACCAAAAGAAAGTTTAAACAGTGATGGTCAACAATTCTACCAATATCAACAAAACAAAAGAAAGTTTAAACAGTGATGGTCAACAATTCCTCCAATACCAACAAACCAAAAGAAAGTTTGAACAGTGATGGTCAACAATTCTACCAATATCAACAAACTAAAAGAAAGTTTGAACAGTGATAGTCAACAATTCCTCCAATATCAACAAACCAAAAGAAAGTTTTAACAGTGATGGTCAACAATTCTACCAATATCAACAAACCAAAAGAAAGTTTTAACAGTGATGGTCAACAATTCTACCAATATCAACAAAACAAAAGAAAGTTTTAGCAGTCATGGTCAACAATTCCTTTAATATCAACAAAACAAAAGAATATTTGAACAGTGATGGTCGGCAATTCCTCCAATATCAAAAAACGAAAAGAAAGTTTTAACAGTGATGGTCAACAATTCCTCCAATATCAACAAGCCAAAAGAAAGTTTGAACAGTGATGGTCAGCAATTCTACCAATATCAACAAACCAAAAGAAAGTTTGAACAGTGATGGTCAACAATTCTTCCAATATCAACCAACCAAAAGAAAGTTTTAGCAGTCATGGTAGACAATTCTACCAATATCAACAAACCAAAAGAATGTTTAAACAGTGATGGTCAACAATTCTACCAATATCAACAAAACAAAAGAAAGTTTTAACAGTGATGGTCAACAATTCCTCCAATATCAACAAACCAAAAGAAAGTTTTAGCAGTGATGGTAGAAAATTCTACCAATATCAACAAACCAAAAGAAAGCTTAAAGAGTGATGGTCAACAATTCTACCAATATCAACAAACCAAAAGAAAGTTTAAACAGTGATGGTCAACAATTTTACCAATATCAACAAAACATAAGAAAGTTTAAACAGTGATGGTCAACAATTCCTCCAATACCAACAAACCAAAGGAAAGTTTGAACAGTGATGGTCAACAATTCTACCAATATCAACAAACCAAAAGAAAGTTTTAACAGTGATGGTCAACAATTCTACCAATATCAACAAAACAAAAGAAAGTTTTAACAGTGATGGTCGACAATTCCTCCAATATCAACAAACCAAAAGAAAGTTTTAACAGTGCTGGTCAACAATTCCACCAATATCAACAAAACAAAGGAAAGTTTGAACAGAGATGGTCAACTATTCCTCCAATATCAACAAACCAAAATAAAGTTTGAACAGTGATGGTCAACAATTCCTTTAATATCAACAAAACAAAAGAATATTTGAACAGTGATGGTCAACAATTCCTCCAATATCAACAAACCAAAAGAAAGTTTTAACAGTGATGGTTAACAATTCCACCATAATCAACAAACCAAAAGAAAGTTTTAACAGTGATGGTCAACAATTCCTCCAATACCAACAAACCAAAATAAATTTTTGACAGTGATGGTCAACAATTCCTCCAATATCAACAAACCAATATAAAGTTTTAACAGTGATGGTCAACAATTCCTCCAATATCAACAAACCCAAAGAAAGTTTAATCAGTGATGGTCAATAATTCTACCAATACAAATAAACCAAAATAAAGTTTTAACAGTGATGGTCAACAATTCCTCCAATATCAACAAACCAAAAGAAAGTTTTAGCAGTGATGGTAGACAATTCTACCAATATCAACAAACCAAAAGAAAGTTTAAATAGTGATGGTCAACAATTCTACCAATATCAACAAAACAAAGAAAGTTTTAACAGTGATGGTCAACAATTCCTCTAATATCAACAAATCAAAAGAAAGTTTGAACAGTGATGGTCAACAATTCCTCCAATATCAACAAACCAAAAGAAATTTTGAACAGTGATGGTCAACAATTCCTTTAATATCATCAAAACAAAAGAAAGTTTGAACAGTGAAGGTCGACAATTCCTCCAATATCAACAAACCAAAAGAAAGTTTTAACAGTGATGGTCAACAATTCCTCCAATACCAACAAACCAAAAGAAAGTTTGAACAGTGATGGTCAACAATTCTACCAATATCAACAAACCAAAAGAAAGTTTGAACAGTGATGGTCAACAATTCCTCCAATATCAACAAACCAAAAGAAAGTTTTAACAGTGATGGTCAACAATTCTACCAATATCAACAAACCAAAAGAAAGTTTTAACAGTGATGGTCAACAATTCTACCAATATCAACAAAACAAAAGAAAGTTTTAACAGTGATGGTCGACAATTCCTCCAATATCAACAAACCAAAAGAAAGTTTGAACAGCGATGGTCAACAATTCCTCCAATATCAACAAACCAAAGGAAAGTTTGAACAGAGATGGTCAACAATTCCTCCAATATCAACAAACCAAAAGAAAGTTTGAACAGTGATGGTCAACAATTCCTTTAATATCAACAAAACAAAAGAATATTTGAACAGTGATGGTCGGCAATTCCTCCAATATCAACAAACCAAAAGAAAGTTTAAATAGAGATGGTCAACAATTCCTCCAATATCAACAAACCAAAAGAAAGTTTGAACAGTGATGGTCAATAATTCTACCAATATCAACAAACCAAAAGAAAGTTTAAACAGTGATGGTCAACAATTCCTCCAATATCAAAAAACGAAAAGAAAGTTTTAACAGTGATGGTCAACAATTCCTCCAATATCAACAAACCAAAAGAAAGTTTTAACAGTGATGGTTAACAATTCCACCATAATCAACAAACCAAAAGAAAGTTTTAACAGTGATGGTCAACAATTCCTCCAATACCAACAAACCAAAATAAATTTTTGACAGTGATGGTCAACAATTCCTCCAATATCAACAAACCAATATAAAGTTTTAACAGTGATGGTCAACAATTCCTCCAATATCAACAAACCCAAAGAAAGTTTAATCAGTGATGGTCAATAATTCTACCAATACAAATAAACCAAAATAAAGTTTTAACAGTGATGGTCAACAATTCCTCCAATATCAACAAACCAAAAGAAAGTTTGAACAGTGATGGTCAACAATTCTACCAATATCAACAAAACAAAAGAAAGTTTTAACAGTGATGGTCGACAATTCCTCCAATATCAACAATCCAAAAGAAAGTTTTCACAGTGATGATCAACAATTCATCCAATATCAACAAACCAAAAGAAAGTTTGAACAGTGATGGTCAACAATTCCTCCAATATCAACAAACCAAAATAAAGTTTGAACAGTGATGGTCAACAATTCCTTTAATATCAACAAAACAAAAGAATGTTTGAACAGTGATGGTCAACAATTCCTCCAATATCAACAAACCAAAAGAAAGTTTTAACAGTGATGGTCAACAATTCCTCCAATATCAACAAACCAAAAGAAAGTTTGAACAGTGATTGTCAACAATTCTACTAATATCAACAAACCAAAAGAAAGTTTGAACAGTGATGGTCAACAATTCCTCCAATATCAACAAATCAAAAGAAAGTTTGAACAGTGACGGTCAACAATTCTACCAATATCAACAAACCAAAAGAAAGTTTAAACAGTGATGGTCAACAATTCTACCAATATCAACAAAACAAACGAAAGTTTTAACAGTGATGGTCGACAATTCCTCCAATATCAACAAACCAAAAGAAAGTTTTAACAGTGATGATCAACAATTCATCCAATATCAACAAACCAAAAGAAAGTTTGAACAGTGATGGTCAACAATTCCTCCAATATCAACAAACCAAAATAAAGTTTAAACAGTGATGGTCAATAATTCCTTTAATATCAACAAAACAAAAGAATGTTTGAACAGTGATGGTCGACAATTCCACCAATATCAACAAACCAAATGAAAGTTTAAACAGTGATGGTCAACAATTCCTCCAATATCAACAAACCAAAAGAAAGTTTGAACAGTGATGGTCAAAAATTCTAGTAATATCAACAAACCAAAAGAAAGTTTGAACAGTGATGGTCAACAATTCCTCCAATATCAACAAACCAAAAGAAAGTTTTAGCAGTGATGGAAGATAATTCTACCAATATCAACAAACCAAAAGAAAGTTTGAACAGTGATGGTCAACAATTCTACCAATATCAACAAAACAAAAGAAAGTTTAAACAGTGATGGTCAACAATTCCTCCAATACCAACAAACCAATAGAAAGTTTGAACAGTGATGGTCAACAATTCTACCAATATCAACAAACCAAAAGAAAGTTTGAACAGTGATGGTCAACAATTCCTCCAATATCAACAAACCAAAAGAAAGTTTTAACAGTGATGGTCAATAATTCTACCAATACAAATAAACCAAAATAAAGTTTTAACAGTGATGGTCAACAATTCCTCCAATATCAACAAACCAAAAGAAAGTTTTAGCAGTGATGGTAGACAATTCTACCAATATCAACAAACCAAAAGAAAGTTTAAATAGTGATGGTCAACAATTCTACCAATATCAACAAAACAAAAGAAAGTTTTAACAGTGATGGTCAACAATTCCTCCAATATCAACAAACCAAAAGAAAGTTTGAACAGTGATGGTCAAAAATTCTACTAATATCAACAAACCAAAAGAAAGTTTGAACAGTGATGGTCAACAATTCCTCCAATATCAACAAACCAAATGAAAGTTTTAGCAGTGATGGAAGATAATTCTACCAATATCAACAAACTAAAAGAAAGTTTGAACAGTGATGGTCAACAATTCCTCCAATATCAACAAACCAAAAGAAAGTTTTAACAGTGATGGTCAACAATTCTACCAATATCAACAAACCAAAAGAAAGTTTTAGCAGTGATGGTCAACAATTCTACCAATATCAACAAAACAAAAGAAAGTTTTAGCAGTCATGGTCAACAATTCCTTTAATATCAACAAAACAAAAGAATATTTGAACAGTGATGGTCGGCAATTCCTCCAATATCAAAAAACAAAAAGAAAGTTTTAACAGTGATGGTCAACAATTCATCCAATATCAACAAACCAAAAGAAAGTTTGAACAGTGATGGTCAACAATTCCTCCAATATCAACAAATCAAAAGAAAGTTTGAACAGTGACGGTCAACAATTCTACCAATATCAACAAACCAAAAGAAAGTTTAAACAGTGATGGTCAACAATTCTACCAATATCAACCAAACAAGCGAAAGTTTTAACAGTGATGGTCGACAATTCCTCCAATATCAACAAACCAAAAGAAAGTTTTAACAGTGATGATCAACAATTCATCCAATATCAACAAACCAAAAGAAAGTTTGAACAGTGATGGTCAACAATTCCTCCAATATCAACAAACCAAAATAAAGTTTAAACAGTGATGGTCAACAATTCCTCCGATACCAACAAACCAAAAGAAAGTTTGAACAGTGATGGTCAACAATTCTACCAATATCAACAAACTAAAAGAAAGTTTGAACAGTGATGGTCAACAATTCCTCCAATATCAACAAACCAAAAGAAAGTTTTAACAGTGATGGTCAACAATTCTACCAATATCAACAAACCAAAAGAAAGTTTTAGCAGTGATGGTCAACAATTCTACCAATATCAACAAAACAAAAGTAAGTTTTAGCAGTCATGGTCAACAATTCCTTTAATATCAACAAAACAAAAGAATATTTGAACAGTGATGGTCGGCAATTCCTCCAATATCAAAAAACAAAAAGAAAGTTTTAACAGTGATGGTCAACAATTCATCCAATATCAACAAACCAAAAGAAAGTTTGAACAGTGATGGTCAACAATTCCTCCAATATCAACAAATCAAAAGAAAGTTTGAACAGTGACGGTCAACAATTCTACCAATATCAACAAACCAAAAGAAAGTTTAAACAGTGATGGTCAACAATTCTACCAATATCAACCAAACAAGCGAAAGTTTTAACAGTGATGGTCGACAATTCCTCCAATATCAACAAACCAAAAGAAAGTTTTAACAGTGATGATCAACAATTCATCCAATATCAACAAACCAAAAGAAAGTTTGAACAGTGATGGTCAACAATTCCTCCAATATCAACAAACCAAAATAAAGTTTGAACAGTGATGGTCAACAATTCCTTTAATATCAACAAAACAAAAGAATGTTTGAACAGTGATGGTCGACAATTCCACCAATATCAACAAACCAAAAGAAAGTTTAAACAGTGATGGTCAACAATTCCTCCAATATCAACAAACCAAAAGAAAGTTTGAACAGTGATGGTCAAAAATTCTACTAATATCAACAAACCAAAAGAAAGTTTGAACAGTGATGGTCAACAATTCCTCCAATATCAACAAACCAAAAGAAAGTTTGAACAGTGATGGTCAAAAATTCTACTAATATCAACAAACCAAAAGAAAGTTTGAACAGTGATGGTCAACAATTCCTCCAATATCAACAAACCAAATGAAAGTTTTAGCAGTGATGGAAGATAATTCTACCAATATCAACAAACCAAAAGAAAGTTTAAACAGTGATGGTCAACAATTCTACCAATATCAACAAAACAAAAGAAAGTTTAAACAGTGATGGTCAACAATTCCTCCAATACCAACAAACCAAAAGAAAGTTTGAACAGTGATGGTCAACAATTCTACCAATATCAACAAACTAAAAGAAAGTTTGAACAGTGATAGTCAACAATTCCTCCAATATCAACAAACCAAAAGAAAGTTTTAACAGTGATGGTCAACAATTCTACCAATATCAACAAACCAAAAGAAAGTTTTAACAGTGATGGTCAACAATTCTACCAATATCAACAAAACAAAAGAAAGTTTTAGCAGTCATGGTCAACAATTCCTTTAATATCAACAAAACAAAAGAATATTTGAACAGTGATGGTCGGCAATTCCTCCAATATCAAAAAACGAAATGAAAGTTTTAACAGTGATGGTCAACAATTCCTCCAATATCAACAAGCCAAAAGAAAGTTTGAACAGTGATGGTCAGCAATTCTACCAATATCAACAAACCAAAAGAAAGTTTGAACAGTGATGGTCAACAATTCTTCCAATATCAACCAACCAAAAGAAAGTTTTAACAGTGATGGTCAACAATTCTACCAATATCAACAAACCAAAAGAAAGTTTTAACAGTGATGGTCAACAATTCTACCAATATCAACAAAACAAAAGAAAGTTTTAGCAGTCATGGTCAACAATTCCTTTAATATCAACAAAACAAAAGAATATTTGAACAGTGATGGTCGGCAATTCCTCCAATATCAAAAAACAAAAAGAAAGTTTGAACAGTGATGGTCAACAATTCCTCCAATATCAACAAACCAAAAGAAAGTTTGAACAGTGATGGTCAACAATTCCTCCAATATCAACAAATCAAAAGAAAGTTTGAACAGTGACGGTCAACAATTCTACCAATATCAACAAACCAAAAGAAAGTTTAAACAGTGATGGTCAACAATTCTACCAATATCAACCAAACAAGCGAAAGTTTTAACAGTGATGGTCGACAATTCCTCCAATATCAACAAACCAAAAGAAAGTTTTAACAGTGATGATCAACAATTCATCCAATATCAACAAACCAAAAGAAAGTTTGAACAGTGATGGTCAACAATTCCTCCAATATCAACAAACCAAAATAAAGTTTGAACAGTGATGGTCAACAATTCCTTTAATATCAACAAAACAAAAGAATGTTTGAACAGTGATGGTCGACAATTCCACCAATATCAACAAACCAAAAGAAAGTTTAAACAGTGATGGTCAACAATTCCTCCAATATCAACAAACCAAAAGAAAGTTTGAACAGTGATGGTCAAAAATTCTACTAATATCAACAAACCAAAAGAAAGTTTGAACAGTGATGGTCAACAATTCCTCCAATATCAACAAACCAAAAGAAAGTTTGAACAGTGATGGTCAAAAATTCTACTAATATCAACAAACCAAAAGAAAGTTTGAACAGTGATGGTCAACAATTCCTCCAATATCAACAAACCAAATGAAAGTTTTAGCAGTGATGGAAGATAATTCTACCAATATCAACAAACCAAAAGAAAGTTTAAACAGTGATGGTCAACAATTCTACCAATATCAACAAAACAAAAGAAAGTTTAAACAGTGATGGTCAACAATTCCTCCAATACCAACAAACCAAAAGAAAGCTTGAACAGTGATGGTCAACAATTCTACCAATATCAACAAACTAAAAGAAAGTTTGAACAGTGATAGTCAACAATTCCTCCAATATCAACAAACCAAAAGAAAGTTTTAACAGTGATGGTCAACAATTCTACCAATATCAACAAACCAAAAGAAAGTTTTAACAGTGATGGTCAACAATTCTACCAATATCAACAAAACAAAAGAAAGTTTTAGCAGTCATGGTCAACAATTCCTTTAATATCAACAAAACAAAAGAATATTTGAACAGTGATGGTCGGCAATTCCTCCAATATCAAAAAACGAAAAGAAAGTTTTAACAGTGATGGTCAACAATTCCTCCAATATCAACAAGCCAAAAGAAAGTTTGAACAGTGATGGTCAGCAATTCTACCAATATCAACAAACCAAAAGAAAGTTTGAACAGTGATGGTCAGCAATTCTTCCAATATCAACCAACCAAAAGAAAGTTTTAGCAGTCATGGTAGACAATTCTACCAATATCAACAAACCAAAAGAATGTTTAAACAGTGATGGTCAACAATTCTACCAATATCAACAAAACAAAAGAAAGTTTTAACAGTGATGGTCAACAATTCCTCCAATATCAACAAACCAAAAGAAAGTTTTAGCAGTGATGGTAGAAAATTCTACCAATATCAACAAACCAAAAGAAAGCTTAAAGAGTGATGGTCAACAATTCTACCAATATCAACAAACCAAAAGAAAGTTTAAACAGTGATGGTCAACAATTTTACCAATATCAACAAAACATAAGAAAGTTTAAACAGTGATGGTCAACAATTCCTCCAATACCAACAAACCAAAGGAAAGTTTGAACAGTGATGGTCAACAATTCTACCAATATCAACAAACCAAAAGAAAGTTTTAACAGTGATGGTCAACAATTCTACCAATATCAACAAAACAAAAGAAAGTTTTAACAGTGATGGTCGACAATTCCTCCAATATCAACAAACCAAAAGAAAGTTTTAACAGTGCTGGTCAACAATTCCACCAATATCAACAAAACAAAGGAAAGTTTGAACAGGGATGGTCAACTATTCCTCCAATATCAACAAACCAAAATAAAGTTTGAACAGTGATGGTCAACAATTCCTTTAATATCAACAAAACAAAAGAATATTTGAACAGTGATGGTCAACAATTCCTCCAATATCAACAAACCAAAAGAAAGTTTAAACAGAGATGGTCAACAATTCCTCCAATATCAACAAACCAAAAGAAAGTTTGAACAGTGATGGTCAATAATTCTACCAATATCAACAAACCAAAAGAAAGTTTAAACAGTGATGGTCAACAATTCCTCCAATATCAAAAACGAAAAGAAAGTTTTAACAGTGATGGTCAACAATTCCTCCAATATCAACAAGCCAAAAGAAAGTTTTAGCAGTGATGGTAGACAATTCTACCAATATCAACAAACCAAAAGAAAGTTTAAATAATGATGGTCAACAATTCTACCAATATCAACAAAACAAAAGAAAGTTTGAACAGTGATGGTCAACAATTCCTCCAATATCAACAAACCAAAAGAAATTTTGAACAGTGATGGTCAACAATTCCTTTAATATCATCAAAACAAAAGAAAGTTTGAACAGTGAAGGTCAACAATTCCTCCAATATCAACAAACCAAAAGAAAGTTTTAACAGTGATGGTCAACAATTCCTCCAATATCAACAAACCAAAAGAAAGTTTGAACAGTGATGGTCAACAATTCTACCAATATCAACAAACCAAAAGAAAGTTTGAACAGTGATGGTCAACAATTCCTCCAATATCAACAAATCAAAAGAAAGTTTTAACAGTGATGGTCAACCATTCTACCAATATCAACAAACCAAAAGAAAGTTTTAACAGTGATGGTCAACAATTCTACCAATATCAACAAAACAAAAGAAAGTTTTAACAGTGATGGTCGACAATTCCTCCAATATCAACAAACCAAAAGAAAGTTTGAACAGTGATGGTCAACAATTCCTCCAATATCAACAAACCAAAGGAAAGTTTGAACAGAGATGGTAAACAATTCCTCCAATATCAACAAACCAAAAGAAAGTTTGAACAGTGATGGTCTACAATTCCTTTAATATCAACAAAACAAAAGAATATTTGAACAGTGATGGTCAGCAATTTTACCAATATCAACAAACCAAAAGAAAGTTTGAACAGTGATGGTCAACAATTCCTCCAATATCAACAAACCAAAAGAAAGTTTTAGCAGTGATGGTAGACAATTCTACCAATATCAACAAACCAAAAGAAAGTTTAAATAGTGATGGTCAACAATTCTACCAATATCAACAAAACAAAAGAAAGTTTTAACAGTGATGGTCAACAATTCCTCCAATATCAACAAATCAAAAGAAAGTTTGAACAGTGATGGTCAACAATTCCTCCAATATCAACAAACCAAAAGAAATTTTGAACAGTGATGGTCAACAATTCCTTTAATATCATCAAAACAAAGAAAGTTTGAACAGTGAAGGTCGACAATTCCTCCAATATCAACAAACCAAAAGAAAGTTTTAACAGTGATGGTCAACAATTCCTCCAATACCAACAAACCAAAAGAAAGTTTGAACAGTGATGGTCAACAATTCTACCAATATCAACAAACCAAAAGAAAGTTTGAACAGTGATGGTCAACAATTCCTCCAATATCAACAAACCAAAAGAAAGTTTTAACAGTGATGGTCAACAATTCTACCAATATCAACAAACCAAAAGAAAGTTTTAACAGTGATGGTCAACAATTCTACCAATATCAACAAAACAAAAGAAAGTTTTAACAGTGATGGTCGACAATTCCTCCAATATCAACAAACCAAAAGAAATTTTGAACATCGATGGTCAACAATTCCTCCAATATCAACAAACCAAAGGAAAGTTTGAACAGAGATGGTCAACAATTCCTCCAATATCAACAAACCAAAAGTAAGTTTGAACAGTGATGGTCAACAATTCCTTTAATATCAACAAAACAAAAGAATATTTGAACAGTGATGGTCGGCAATTCCTCCAATATCAACAAACCAAAAGAACGTTTAAACAGAGATGGTCAACAATTCCTCCAATATCAACAAACCAAAAGAAAGTTTGAACAGTGATGGTCAATAATTCTACCAATATCAACAAACCAAAAGAAAGTTTAAACAGTGATGGTCAACAATTCCTCCAATATCAAAAAACGAAAAGAAAGTTTTAACAGTCATGGTCAACAATTCCTCCAATATCAACAAGCCAAAAGAAAGTTTGAACAGTGATGGTCAGCAATTCTACCAATATCAACAAACCAAAAGAAAGTTTGAACAGTGATGGTCAACAATTCCTCCAATATCAACAAACCAAAAGAAAGTTTTAGCAGTAATGGTAGACAATTCTACCAATATCAACAAACTAAAAGAAAGTTTAAAGAGTGATGGTCAACAATTCTACCAATATCAACAAAACAAAGAAAGTTTTAACAGTGATGGTCAACAATTCCTCCAATATCAACAAACCAAAAGAAAGTTTGAACAGTGATGGTCAACAATTCCTCCAATATCAACAAACCAAAAGAAAGTTTGAACAGTGATGGTCAATAATTCTACCAATATCAACAAACCAAAAGAAAGTTTAAACAGTGATGGTCAACAATTCCTCCAATATCAAAAAACCAAAAGAAAGTTTTAACAGTGATGGTCAACAATTCCTCCAATATCAACAAGCCAAAAGAAAGTTTGAACAGTGATGGTCAGCAATTCTACCAATATCAACAAACCAAAAGAAAGTTTGAACAGTGATGGTCAACAATTCCTCCAATATCAACAAACCAAAAGAAAATTTTAGCAGTGATGGTAGACAATTCTACCAATATCAACAAACCAAAAGAAAGTTTAAATAGTGATGGTCAACAATTCTACCAATATCAACAAAACAAAAGAAAGTTTTAACAGTGATGGTCAACAATTCATCCAATATCAACAAATCAAAAGAAAGTTTGAACAGTGATGGTCAACAATTCCTCCAATATCAACAAACCAAAAGAAATTTTGAACAGTGATGGTCAACAATTCCTTTAATATCATCAAAACAAAAGAAAGTTTGAACAGTGAAGATCGACAATTCCTCCAATATCAACAAACCAAAAGAAAGTTTTAACAGTGATGGTCAACAATTCCTCCAATACCAACAAACCAAAAGAAAGTTTGAACAGTGATGGTCAACAATTCCTCCAATATCAACAAACCAAAAGAAAGTTTGAACAGTGATGGTCAACAATTCCTCCAATATCAACAAATCAAAAGAAAGTTTTAACAGTGATGGTCAACAATTCTACCAATATCAACAAACCAAAAGAAAGTTTGAACAGTGATGGTCAACAATTCCTCCAATATCAACAAACCAAAAGAAATTTTGGACAGTGATGGTCAACAATTCCTTTAATATCAACAAAACAAAAGAATATTTGAACAGTGATGGTCAGCAATTCTACCAATATCAACAAACCAAAAGAAAGTTTGAACAGTGATGGTCAACAATTCCTCCAATATCAACAAACCAAAAGAAAGTTTTAGCAGTGATGGTAGACAATTCTACCAATATCAACAAACCAAAAGAAAGTTTAAATAGTGATGGTCAACAATTCTACCAATATCAACAAAACAAAAGAAAGTTTTAACAGTGATGGTCAACAATTCCTCCAATATCAACAAGCCAAAAGAAAGTTTGAACAGTGATGGTCAGCAATTCTACCAATATCAACAAACCAAAAGAAAGTTTGAACAGTGATGGTCAACAATTCCTCCAATACCAACAAACCAAAGGAAAGTTTGAACAGTGATGGTCAACAATTCTACCAATATCAACAAACCAAAAGAAAGTTTTAACAGTGATGGTCAACAATTCTACCAATATCAACAAAACAAAAGAAAGTTTTAACAGTGATGGTCGACAATTCCTCCAATATCAACAAACCAAAAGAAAGTTTTAACAGTGCTGGTCAACAATTCCTCCAATATCAACAAAACAAAGGAAAGTTTGAACAGAGATGGTCAACTATTCCTCCAATATCAACAAACCAAAATAAAGTTTGAACAGTGATGGTCAACAATTCCTTTAATATCAACAAAACAAAAGAATATTTGAACAGTGATGGTCAACAATTCCTCCAATATCAACAAACCAAAAGAAAGTTTAAACAGAGATGGTCAACAATTCCTCCAATATCAACAAACCAAAAGAAAGTTTGAACAGTGATGGTCAATAATTCTACCAATATCAACAAACCAAAAGAAAGTTTAAACAGTGATGGTCAACAATTCCTCCAATATCAAAAACGAAAAGAAAGTTTTAACAGTGATGGTCAACAATTCCTCCAATATCAACAAGCCAAAAGAAAGTTTGAACAGTGATGGTCAGCAATTCTACCAATATCAACAAACCAAAAGAAAGTTTGAACAGTGATGGTCAACAATTCCTCCAATATCAACAAACCAAAAGAAAGTTTTAGCAGTGATGGTAGACAATTCTACCAATATCAACAAACCAAAAGAAAGTTTAAATAATGATGGTCAACAATTCTACCAATATCAACAAAACAAAAGAAAGTTTGAACAGTGATGGTCAACAATTCCTCCAATATCAACAAACCAAAAGAAATTTTGAACAGTGATGGTCAACAATTCCTTTAATATCATCAAAACAAAAGAAAGTTTGAACAGTGAAGGTCAACAATTCCTCCAATATCAACAAACCAAAAGAAAGTTTTAACAGTGATGGTCAACAATTCCTCCAATATCAACAAACCAAAAGAAAGTTTGAACAGTGATGGTCAACAATTCTACCAATATCAACAAACCAAAAGAAAGTTTGAACAGTGATGGTCAACAATTCCTCCAATATCAACAAATCAAAAGAAAGTTTTAACAGTGATGGTCAACCATTCTACCAATATCAACAAACCAAAAGAAAGTTTTAACAGTGATGGTCAACAATTCTACCAATATCAACAAAACAAAAGAAAGTTTTAACAGTGATGGTCGACAATTCCTCCAATATCAACAAACCAAAAGAAAGTTTGAACAGTGATGGTCAACAATTCCTCCAATATCAACAAACCAAAGGAAAGTTTGAACAGAGATGGTGAACAATTCCTCCAATATCAACAAACCAAAAGAAAGTTTGAACAGTGATGGTCAACAATTCCTTTAATATCAACAAAACAAAAGAATATTTGAACAGTGATGGTCAGCAATTCTACCAATATCAACAAACCAAAAGAAAGTTTGAACAGTGATGGTCAACAATTCCTCCAATATCAACAAACCAAAAGAAAGTTTTAGCAGTCATGGTAGACAATTCTACCAATATCAACAAACCAAAAGAAAGTTTAAATAGTGATGGTCAACAATTCTACCAATATCAACAAAACAAAAGAAAGTTTTAACAGTGATGGTCAACAATTCCTCCAATATCAACAAATCAAAAGAAAGTTTGAACAGTGATGGTCAACAATTCCTCCAATATCAACAAACCAAAAGAAATTTTGAACAGTGATGGTCAACAATTCCTTTAATATCATCAAAACAAAGAAAGTTTGAACAGTGAAGGTCGACAATTCCTCCAATATCAACAAACCAAAAGAAAGTTTTAACAGTGATGGTCAACAATTCCTCCAATACCAACAAACCAAAAGAAAGTTTGAACAGTGATGGTCAACAATTCTACCAATATCAACAAACCAAAAGAAAGTTTGAACAGTGATGGTCAACAATTCCTCCAATATCAACAAACCAAAAGAAAGCTTTAACAGTGATGGTCAACAATTCTACCAATATCAACAAACCAAAAGAAAGTTTTAACAGTGATGGTCAACAATTCTACCAATATCAACAAACCAAAAGAAAGTTTGAACAGTGATGGTCAACAATTCCTCCAATATCAACAAACCAAAGGAAAGTTTGAACAGAGATGGTGAACAATTCCTCCAATATCAACAAACCAAAAGAAAGTTTGAACAGTGATGGTCAACAATTCCTTTAATATCAACAAAACAAAAGAATATTTGAACAGTGATGGTCAGCAATTCTACCAATATCAACAAACCAAAAGAAAGTTTGAACAGTGATGGTCAACAATTCCTCCAATATCAACAAACCAAAAGAAAGTTTTAGCAGTCATGGTAGACAATTCTACCAATATCAACAAACCAAAAGAAAGTTTAAATAGTGATGGTCAACAATTCTACCAATATCAACAAAACAAAAGAAAGTTTTAACAGTGATGGTCAACAATTCCTCCAATATCAACAAATCAAAAGAAAGTTTGAACAGTGATGGTCAACAATTCCTCCAATATCAACAAACCAAAAGAAATTTTGAACAGTGATGGTCAACAATTCCTTTAATATCATCAAAACAAAGAAAGTTTGAACAGTGAAGGTCGACAATTCCTCCAATATCAACAAACCAAAAGAAAGTTTTAACAGTGATGGTCAACAATTCCTCCAATACCAACAAACCAAAAGAAAGTTTGAACAGTGATGGTCAACAATTCTACCAATATCAACAAACCAAAAGAAAGTTTGAACAGTGATGGTCAACAATTCCTCCAATATCAACAAACCAAAAGAAAGCTTTAACAGTGATGGTCAACAATTCTACCAATATCAACAAACCAAAAGAAAGTTTTAACAGTGATGGTCAACAATTCTACCAATATCAACAAAACAAAAGAAAGTTTTAACAGTGATGGTCGACAATTCCTCCAATATCAACAAACCAAAAGAAATTTTGAACAGCGATGGTCAACAATTCCTCCAATATCAACAAACCAAAGGAAAGTTTGAACAGAGATGGTCAACAATTCCTCCAATATCAACAAACCAAAAGAAAGTTTGAACAGTGATGGTCAACAATTCCTTTAATATCAACAAAACAAAAGAATATTTGAACAGTGATGGTCGGCAATTCCTCCAATATCAACAAACCAAAAGAACGTTTAAACAGAGATGGTCAACAATTCCTCCAATATCAACAAACCAAAAGAAAGTTTGAACAGTGATGGTCAATAATTCTACCAATATCAACAAACCAAAAGAAAGTTTAAACAGTGATGGTCAACAATTCCTCCAATATCAAAAAACGAAAAGAAAGTTTTAACAGTGATGGTCAACAATTCCTCCAATATCAACAAGCCAAAAGAAAGTTTGAACAGTGATGGTCAGCAATTCTACCAATATCAACAAACCAAAAGAAAGTTTGAACAGTGATGGTCAACAATTCCTCCAATATCAACAAACCAAAAGAAAGTTTTAGCAGTAATGGTAGACAATTCTACCAATATCAACAAACTAAAAGAAAGTTTAAATAGTGATGGTCAACAATTCTACCAATATCAACAAAACAAAGAAAGTTTTAACAGTGATGGTCAACAATTCCTCCAATATCAACAAACCAAAAGAAAGTTTGAACAGTGATGGTCAACAATTCCTCCAATATCAACAAACCAAAAGAAAGTTTGAACAGTGATGGTCAATAATTCTACCAATATCAACAAACCAAAAGAAAGTTTAAACAGTGATGGTCAACAATTCCTCCAATATCAAAAAACCAAAAGAAAGTTTTAACAGTGATGGTCAACAATTCCTCCAATATCAACAAGCCAAAAGAAAGTTTGAACAGTGATGGTCAGCAATTCTACCAATATCAACAAACCAAAAGAAAGTTTGAACAGTGATGGTCAACAATTCCTCCAATATCAACAAACCAAAAGAAAATTTTAGCAGTGATGGTAGACAATTCTACCAATATCAACAAACCAAAAGAAAGTTTAAATAGTGATGGTCAACAATTCTACCAATATCAACAAAACAAAAGAAAGTTTTAACAGTGATGGTCAACAATTCATCCAATATCAACAAATCAAAAGAAAGTTTGAACAGTGATGGTCAACAATTCCTCCAATATCAACAAGCCAAAAGAAAGTTTGAACAGTGATGGTCAGCAATTCTACCAATATCAACAAACCAAAAGAAAGTTTGAACAGTGATGGTCAACAATTCCTCCAATATCAACAAACCAAAAGAAAGTTTTAGCAGTGATGGTAGACAATTCTACCAATATCAACAAACCAAAAGAAAGTTTAAATAATGATGGTCAACAATTCTACCAATATCAACAAAACAAAAGAAAGTTTGAACAGTGATGGTCAACAATTCCTCCAATATCAACAAACCAAAAGAAATTTTGAACAGTGATGGTCAACAATTCCTTTAATATCATCAAAACAAAAGAAAGTTTGAACAGTGAAGGTCAACAATTCCTCCAATATCAACAAACCAAAAGAAAGTTTTAACAGTGATGGTCAACAATTCCTCCAATATCAACAAACCAAAAGAAAGTTTGAACAGTGATGGTCAACAATTCTACCAATATCAACAAACCAAAAGAAAGTTTGAACAGTGATGGTCAACAATTCCTCCAATATCAACAAATCAAAAGAAAGTTTTAACAGTGATGGTCAACCATTCTACCAATATCAACAAACCAAAAGAAAGTTTTAACAGTGATGGTCAACAATTCTACCAATATCAACAAAACAAAAGAAAGTTTTAACAGTGATGGTCGACAATTCCTCCAATATCAACAAACCAAAAGAAAGCTTGAACAGTGATGGTCAACAATTCCTCCAATATCAACAAACCAAAGGAAAGTTTGAACAGAGATGGTGAACAATTCCTCCAATATCAACAAACCAAAAGAAAGTTTGAACAGTGATGGTCAACAATTCCTTTAATATCAACAAAACAAAAGAATATTTGAACAGTGATGGTCAGCAATTCTACCAATATCAACAAACCAAAAGAAAGTTTGAACAGTGATGGTCAACAATTCCTCCAATATCAACAAACCAAAAGAAAGTTTTAGCAGTCATGGTAGACAATTCTACCAATATCAACAAACCAAAAGAAAGTTTAAATAGTGATGGTCAACAATTCTACCAATATCAACAAAACAAAAGAAAGTTTTAACAGTGATGGTCAACAATTCCTCCAATATCAACAAATCAAAAGAAAGTTTGAACAGTGATGGTCAACAATTCCTCCAATATCAACAAACCAAAAGAAATTTTGAACAGTGATGGTCAACAATTCCTTTAATATCATCAAAACAAAGAAAGTTTGAACAGTGAAGGTCGACAATTCCTCCAATATCAACAAACCAAAAGAAAGTTTTAACAGTGATGGTCAACAATTCCTCCAATACCAACAAACCAAAAGAAAGTTTGAACAGTGATGGTCAACAATTCTACCAATATCAACAAACCAAAAGAAAGTTTGAACAGTGATGGTCAACAATTCCTCCAATATCAACAAACCAAAAGAAAGCTTTAACAGTGATGGTCAACAATTCTACCAATATCAACAAACCAAAAGAAAGTTTTAACAGTGATGGTCAACAATTCTACCAATATCAACAAAACAAAAGAAAGTTTTAACAGTGATGGTCGACAATTCCTCCAATATCAACAAACCAAAAGAAATTTTGAACAGCGATGGTCAACAATTCCTCCAATATCAACAAACCAAAGGAAAGTTTGAACAGAGATGGTCAACAATTCCTCCAATATCAACAAACCAAAAGAAAGTTTGAACAGTGATGGTCAACAATTCCTTTAATATCAACAAAACAAAAGAATATTTGAACAGTGATGGTCGGCAATTCCTCCAATATCAACAAACCAAAAGAACGTTTAAACAGAGATGGTCAACAATTCCTCCAATATCAACAAACCAAAAGAAAGTTTGAACAGTGATGGTCAATAATTCTACCAATATCAACAAACCAAAAGAAAGTTTAAACAGTGATGGTCAACAATTCCTCCAATATCAAAAAACGAAAAGAAAGTTTTAACAGTGATGGTCAACAATTCCTCCAATATCAACAAGCCAAAAGAAAGTTTGAACAGTGATGGTCAGCAATTCTACCAATATCAACAAACCAAAAGAAAGTTTGAACAGTGATGGTCAACAATTCCTCCAATATCAACAAACCAAAAGAAAGTTTTAGCAGTAATGGTAGACAATTCTACCAATATCAACAAACTAAAAGAAAGTTTAAATAGTGATGGTCAACAATTCTACCAATATCAACAAAACAAAGAAAGTTTTAACAGTGATGGTCAACAATTCCTCCAATATCAACAAACCAAAAGAAAGTTTGAACAGTGATGGTCAACAATTCCTCCAATATCAACAAACCAAAAGAAAGTTTGAACAGTGATGGTCAATAATTCTACCAATATCAACAAACCAAAAGAAAGTTTAAACAGTGATGGTCAACAATTCCTCCAATATCAAAAAACCAAAAGAAAGTTTTAACAGTGATGGTCAACAATTCCTCCAATATCAACAAGCCAAAAGAAAGTTTGAACAGTGATGGTCAGCAATTCTACCAATATCAACAAACCAAAAGAAAGTTTGAACAGTGATGGTCAACAATTCCTCCAATATCAACAAACCAAAAGAAAATTTTAGCAGTGATGGTAGACAATTCTACCAATATCAACAAACCAAAAGAAAGTTTAAATAGTGATGGTCAACAATTCTACCAATATCAACAAAACAAAAGAAAGTTTTAACAGTGATGGTCAACAATTCATCCAATATCAACAAATCAAAAGAAAGTTTGAACAGTGATGGTCAACAATTCCTCCAATATCAACAAACCAAAAGAAATTTTGAACAGTGATGGTCAACAATTCCTTTAATATCATCAAAACAAAAGAAAGTTTGAACAGTGAAGATCGACAATTCCTCCAATATCAACAAACCAAAAGAAAGTTTTAACAGTGATGGTCAACAATTCCTCCAATACCAACAAACCAAAAGAAAGTTTGAACAGTGATGGTCAACAATTCCTCCAATATCAACAAACCAAAAGAAAGTTTGAACAGTGATGGTCAACAATTCCTCCAATATCAACAAATCAAAAGAAAGTTTTAACAGTGATGGTCAACAATTCTACCAATATCAACAAACCAAAAGAAAGTTTGAACAGTGATGGTCAACAATTCCTCCAATATCAACAAACCAAAAGAAATTTTGGACAGTGATGGTCAACAATTCCTTTAATATCAACAAAACAAAAGAATATTTGAACAGTGATGGTCAGCAATTCTACCAATATCAACAAACCAAAAGAAAGTTTGAACAGTGATGGTCAACAATTCCTCCAATATCAACAAACCAAAAGAAAGTTTTAGCAGTGATGGTAGACAATTCTACCAATATCAACAAACCAAAAGAAAGTTTAAATAGTGATGGTCAACAATTCTACCAATATCAACAAAACAAAAGAAAGTTTTAACAGTGATGGTCAACAATTCCTCCAATATCAACAAATCAAAAGAAAGTTTGAACAGTGATGGTCAACAATTCCTCCAATATCAACAAACCAAAAGAAATTTTGGACAGTGAAGGTCGACAATTCCTCCAATATCAACAAACCAAAAGAAAGTTTTAACAGTGATGGTCAACAATTCCTCCAATACCAACAAACCAAAAGAAAGTTTGAACAGTGATGGTCAACAATTCTACCAATATCAACAAACCAAAAGAAAGTTTGAACAGTGATGGTCAACAATTCCTCCAATATCAACAAACCAAAAGAAAGTTTTAACAGTGATGGTCAACAATTCTACCAATATCAACAAACCAAAAGAAAGTTTTAACAGTGATAGTCATCAATTCTACCAATATCAACAAAACAAAAGAAAGTTTTAACAGTGATGGTCGACAATTCCTCCAATATCAACAAACCAAAAGAAAGTTTGAACAGTGATGGTCAACAATTCCTCAAATATCAACAAACCAAAGGAAAATTTGAACAGAGATGGTCAACAATTCCTCCAATATCAACAAACCAAAAGAAAATTTGAACAGTGATGGTCAACAATTCCTTTAATATCAACAAAACAAAAGAATATTTGAACAGTGATGGTCGGCAATTCCTCCAATATCAACAAACCAAAAGAACGTTTAAACAGTGATGGTCAACAATTCCTCCACTATCAAAAAACGAAAAGAAAGTTTTAACAGTGATGGTCAACAATTCCTCCAATATCAACAAGCCAAAAGAAAGTTTTAACAGTGATGGTCAACAATTCCTCCAATATCAACAAACCAAAAGAAAGTTTTAGCAGTGATGGTAGACAATTCTACCAATATCAACAAACTAAAAGAAAGTTTAAATAGTGATGGTCAACAATTCTACCAATATCAACAAAACAAAAGAAAGTTTTAACAGTGATGGTCAACAATTCCTCCAATATCAACAAACCAAAAGAAAGTTTGAACAGTGATGGTCAACAATTCCTCCAATATCAACAAACCAAAAGAAATTTTGAACAGTGATGGTCAACAATTCCTTTAATATCATCAAAACAAAAGAAAGTTTGAACAGTGAAGGTCGACAATTCCTCCAATATCAACAAACCAAAAGAAAGTTTTTACAGTGATAGTCAACAATTCCTCCAATATCAACAAAAACCAGAAGAAAGTTGGAACAGTGATGGTCAACAATTTTACCAATATCAACAAAACAAAGAAAGTTTTAACAGTGATGGTCAACAATTCTTTAATATCAACAAAACAAAAGAAAGTTTTAACAGTGATGGTCAACACTTCCTCCAATAACAACAAACCAAAAGAAAGTTTTAACAGTGATGGTCAACAATTCTACCTATATCAACAAACCAAAAGAAAGTTTTAGCAGTGATGGGCGACAATTCCTCCAATATCAAGAAACCAAAAGAAAGTTTTAACAGTGATGGTCAACAATTCTACCATTATCAACAAACCAAAAGAAATTTAAACAGTGTTGGTCGACAATTCCTCTAATATCAACAAGCCAAAACCAAAGGAAAGTTTAAACAGTGATGGTCAACAATTCTACCAATATCAACAAACCAAAAGAAAGTTTTAAGAGTGATGATCTACAATTCCTCCAATATCAACAAAACAAAGAAATTTGAACAGTGATCATCTACAATTCTACCAATATCAACAAAACATTAGAAAGTTTTAACAAAGATGGTCTACAATTCTTCCAATATCAACAAATTAAAAGAAAATTTTAACTGTGATGGTCTACAATTCTGCCAATATAAATAAAACAAAAGAAAGTTTTAACAGTGATAGTCGGCAATTCTACCAATATCAATAAAACAAAAGAAAGTTTTAACAGTGATAGCCGGCAATTCTGCAAATATCAACAAAACAAAAGAAAGTTGTAACAGTGATCATCAACAATTCCTCCAATATCAACAAACCAAAAGAAGGTTTTAGCAGTGATGGGCGACAATTCTACCAATATCAAGAAACCAAAAGAAAGTTGTAACAGTGATGGTCAAAAATTCCTCCAATATCAATAAAACAAAAGAAAGTTTTAACAGTGATAGCCGACAATTCTACCAATATCAACAAAACAAAAGAAAGTTGTAACAGTGATGGTCAAAAATTCCTCCAATATCAACAAACCAAAAGAAGGTTTTAGCAGTGTTGGGCGACAATTCTACCAATATCAAGAAACCAAAAGAAAGTTTTAACAGTGATGGTCAACAATTCTACCAATATCAACAAAACAAAAGAAAGTTTTAACAGTCATGATCAACAATTCCTTTAATATCAACAAAACAAAAGAAAGTGTTAACAGTGATGGTCAACAATTCCTCCAATATCAACAAACCAAAAGAAAGTTTTAACAGTGATGGTCAACAATTCTACCTATATCAACAAACCAAAAGAAAGTTTTAGCAGTGATGGGCGACAATTCCTCCAATATCAAGAAACCAAAAGAAAGTTTTAACAGTGATGGTCAACAATTCTACCATTATCAACAAACCAAAAGAAAGTTTAAACAGTGTTGGTCGACAATTCCTCTAATATCAAAAAGCCAAAACCAAAGGAAAGTTTAAACAGTGATGGTCAACAATTCTACCAATATCAACAAACCAAAAGAATGTTTTAAGAGTGATGATCTACAATTCCTCCAATATCAACAAAACAAAAGAAATTTGAACAGTGATGATCTACAATTCTACCAATTTCAACAAAATATAAGAAAATTGTAACAGAGATGGTCTAAAATTCTTCCAATATCAACAAATTAAAAGAAAGTTTTAACTGTGATGGTCTACAATTCTACCAATATCAATAAAACAAAAGAAAGTTTTAACAGTGATAGCCGGCAATTCTACCAATAGCAATAAAACAAAAGAAAGTTTTAACAGTGATAGCCGGCAATTCTACAAATATCAAGAAAACAAAAGAAAGTTGTAACAGTGATCATCAACAATTCCTCCAGTATCAACAAACCAAAAGAAGGTTTTAGCAGTGATGGGCGTCAATTCTACCAATATCAAGAAACCAAAAGAAAGTTTTAACAGTGATGGTCAACAATTCTACCAATATCAATAAAACAAAAGAAAGTTTTAACAGTGATAGCCGACAATTCTACCAATATCAACAAAACAAAAGAAAGTTTTTACAGTGATGGTCAACAATTCCTCCAATATCAACAAACCAAAAGAAGGTTTTAGCAGTGATGGGCGACAATTTTACCAATATCAAGAAACCAAAAGAAAGTTTTAACAGTGATGGTCAACAATTCTACCAATATCAACAAAACAAAAGAAAGTTTTAGCAGTGATGGGCGACAATTCCTCCAATATCAACAAACCAAAAGAAAGTTTTAACAGTGATGGTCTACAAATCCTCCAATATCAACAAACCAAAAGAAAGTTTTAACAGTGATGGTCTACAATTCTACCAATATCGACAAAACAAAAGAAAGTTTAAACAGTGATGGTCAACAATTCTACCAATATCTACAAAACAAAACATAGTTTTAACAGTGATGGTCGACAATTCTACCAATATCAACAAACCAAAAGAAAGTTTTAACAGTGATGGTCAACAATTCCTCCAATATCAACAAATCAAAAGAAAGTTTTAGCAGTGATGGGCGACAATTCCTCCAATATCAAGAAACCAAAAGAAAGTTTTAACAGTGATGGTCTAAAATTCCTCAATATCAACAAACCAAAAGAAAGTTTTAACAGTGATGGTCTACAAATCCTCCAATATCAACAAACCAAAAGAAAGTTTTAACAGTGATGGTCTACAATTCTACCAATATCGACAAAACAAAAGAAAGTTTAAACAGTGATGGTCAACAATTCTACCAATATCTACAAAACAAAACATAGTTTTAACAGTGATGGTCGACAATTCTACCAATATCAACAAACCAAAAGAAAGTTTTAACAGTGATGGTCAACAATTCCTCCAATATCAACAAATCAAAAGAAAGTTTTAGCAGTGATGGGCGACAATTCCTCCAATATCAAGAAACCAAAAGAAAGTTTTAACAGTGATGGTCTAAAATTCCTCAATATCAACAAACCAAAAGAAAGTTTTAACAGTGATGGTCTACAATTCCTCCAATATCAACAAAACCAAAAGAAAGTTTTAACAGTGATGGTCTATAATTCTACCAATATCGACAAAACAAAAGAAAGTTTAAACAGTGATGGTCAACAATTCTACCAATATCAACAAAACAAAAGAAAGTTTTAACAGTGATGGTCGACAATTCTACCAATATCAACAAACCAAAAGAAAGTTTTAACAGTGATGGTCGACAATTCTACCAATATCAACAAACTAAAATAAAGTTTTAACTGTGATGGTCTACAATTCTACCAATATCAACAAAACAAAGAAAGTTGTAACAGTGATGGTCATCAATTCTACCATTATCAACAAAACAAAAGAAAGTTTCAACAGTAATGGTCAACACTTCTACCAATATCAACAAACCAAAAAACCTTTTAACAGTGATGGTCAACAATTCCTCCAATATCAACAAAACAAAAGAAAGTTTTAGCAGAGATGGTCATCAATTCTACCAATATCAACAAAACAAAAGAAAGTTTAAAGAGTGATAGTCAACAATTCTACCAATATCAACAAAACAAAAGAAAGCTTGAACAGTGATGGTCTACAATTCTACCAAAATCAGCAAACCAAAGGAAAGTTTAAACAGTGATGGCCAACAATTCTACCAATATCAAAAATCCAAAAGAAAGTTTATCAAAGAGAGATGGTCAACAATTCCTCCTATATCAACAAAACAAAAGAAGGTTTATCAAAGAGAGATGGTCATCAATTCTACCAATATCAACAAAACAAAAGAAAGTTTTAACAGTGATGGTCAACAATTCCTTTAATATCAACAAAACAAAAGAAAGTGTTAACAGTGATGGTCAACAATTCCTCCAATATCAACAAACCAAAGGAAAGTTTTTACAGTGATGGTCAACAATTCTACCTATATCAACAAACCAAAAGAAAGTTTTAGCAGTGATGGGCGACAATTCCTCCAATATCAAGAAACCAAAAGCACGTTTTAACAGTGATGGTCTACAATTCCTCCAATATCAACAAAACAAAAGAAAATTTCAACAGTAATGGTCAGCACTTCTACCAATATCAACATACCAAAATACTTTTAACAGTGATGGTCAACAATTCCTCCAATATAAACAAAACAAAAGAAAGTTTTAGCAGAGAATGGTCATCAATTCTACCAATATCAACAAAACAAAAGAAAGTTTAAACAGTGATAGTCAACAATTCTACCAATATCAACAAAACAAAAGAAAGCTTGAACAGTGATGGTCTACAATTCTACCAAAATCAGCTAACCAAAGGAAAGTTTAAACAGTGATGGCCAACAACTCTACCAATATCAAAAAACCAAAAGAAAGTTTAAACAGTGATGGTCAACAATTCCTCCAATATCAACAAAACCAAAAGAAAGTTTATCAAAGAGAGATGGTCAACAATTCCTCCAATATCAGCAAAACAAAAGAAAGTTTATCAAAGAGAGATGGTCAACAATTCTACCAATATCAAGAAACCAAAAGAAAGTTTTAACTGTGATAGTCAGCAATTCCTCCAATATCAACAAACCACAAAAAGTTTTAAAAGTGATGGTCAATAATTCTACCAATATCAACAAAACAAAAGAAAGTTGTAACAGTGATGGTCAACAATCCTACCAATATCAACAAAACAAAAGAAAGTTTTAGCAGTGATGGTCAACAATTCCTCCAATATCAACAAACCAAAAGAAAGTTTTAACAGTGATGATCAACAATTCCTTTAATATCAACAAAACAAAAGAAAGTGTTAACAGTGATGGTCAACAATTCCTCCAATATCAACAAACCAAAAGAAAGTTTTAACAGTGATGGTCAACAATTCTACCTATTTCAACAAACCAAAAGAAAGTTTTAGCAGTGATGGGCGACAATTCCTCCAATATCAAGAAACCAAAAGAAAGTTTAACAGTGATGGTCAACAATTCTAACATTATCAACAAACCAAAAGAAAGTTTAAACAGTGTTGGTCGACAATTCCTCTAATATCAAAAAGCCAAAACCAAAGGAAAGTTTAAACAGTGATGGTCAACAATTCTACCAATATCAACAAACCAAAAGAATGTTTTAAGAGTGATGATCTACAATTCCTCCAATATCAACAAAACAAAAGAAATTTGAACAGTGATGATCTACAATTCTACCAATTTCAACAAAACATAAGAAAGTTTTAACAGAGATGGTCTAAAATTCTTCCAATATCAACAAATTAAAAGAAAGTTTTAACTGTGATGGTCTACAATTCTACCAATATCAACAAAACAAAAGAAAGTTTTTACAGTGATGGTCAACAATTCCTCCAATATCAACAAACCAAAAGAAGGTTTTAGCAGTGATGGGCGACAATTTTACCAATATCAAGAAACCAAAAGAAAGTTTTAACAGTGATGGTCAACAATTCTACCAATATCAACAAAACAAAAGAAAGTTTTAGCAGTGATGGGCGACAATTCCTCCAATATCAACAAACCAAAAGAAAGTTTTAACAGTGATGGTCTACAAATCCTCCAATATCAACAAACCAAAAGAAAGTTTTAACAGTGATGGTCTACAATTCTACCAATATCGACAAAACAAAAGAAAGTTTAAACAGTGATGGTCAACAATTCTACCAATATCTACAAAACAAAACATAGTTTTAACAGTGATGGTCGACAATTCTACCAATATCAACAAACCAAAAGAAAGTTTTAACAGTGATGGTCAACAATTCCTCCAATATCAACAAATCAAAAGAAAGTTTTAGCAGTGATGGGCGACAATTCCTCCAATATCAAGAAACCAAAAGAAAGTTTTAACAGTGATGGTCTAAAATTCCTCAATATCAACAAACCAAAAGAAAGTTTTAACAGTGATGGTCTACAATTCCTCCAATATCAACAAAACCAAAAGAAAGTTTTAACAGTGATGGTCTATAATTCTACCAATATCGACAAAACAAAAGAAAGTTTAAACAGTGATGGTCAACAATTCTACCAATATCAACAAAACAAAAGAAAGTTTTAACAGTGATGGTCGACAATTCTACCAATATCAACAAACCAAAAGAAAGTTTTAACAGTGATGGTCGACAATTCTACCAATATCAACAAACTAAAATAAAGTTTTAACTGTGATGGTCTACAATTCTACCAATATCAACAAAACAAAGAAAGTTGTAACAGTGATGGTCATCAATTCTACCATTATCAACAAAACAAAAGAAAGTTTCAACAGTAATGGTCAACACTTCTACCAATATCAACAAACCAAAAAACCTTTTAACAGTGATGGTCAACAATTCCTCCAATATCAACAAAACAAAAGAAAGTTTTAGCAGAGATGGTCATCAATTCTACCAATATCAACAAAACAAAAGAAAGTTTAAAGAGTGATAGTCAACAATTCTACCAATATCAACAAAACAAAAGAAAGCTTGAACAGTGATGGTCTACAATTCTACCAAAATCAGCAAACCAAAGGAAAGTTTAAACAGTGATGGCCAACAATTCTACCAATATCAAAAATCCAAAAGAAAGTTTATCAAAGAGAGATGGTCAACAATTCCTCCTATATCAACAAAACAAAAGAAGGTTTATCAAAGAGAGATGGTCATCAATTCTACCAATATCAACAAAACAAAAGAAAGTTTTAACAGTGATGGTCAACAATTCCTTTAATATCAACAAAACAAAAGAAAGTGTTAACAGTGATGGTCAACAATTCCTCCAATATCAACAAACCAAAGGAAAGTTTTTACAGTGATGGTCAACAATTCTACCTATATCAACAAACCAAAAGAAAGTTTTAGCAGTGATGGGCGACAATTCCTCCAATATCAAGAAACCAAAAGCACGTTTTAACAGTGATGGTCTACAATTCCTCCAATATCAACAAAACAAAAGAAAATTTCAACAGTAATGGTCAGCACTTCTACCAATATCAACATACCAAAATACTTTTAACAGTGATGGTCAACAATTCCTCCAATATAAACAAAACAAAAGAAAGTTTTAGCAGAGAATGGTCATCAATTCTACCAATATCAACAAAACAAAAGAAAGTTTAAACAGTGATAGTCAACAATTCTACCAATATCAACAAAACAAAAGAAAGCTTGAACAGTGATGGTCTACAATTCTACCAAAATCAGCTAACCAAAGGAAAGTTTAAACAGTGATGGCCAACAACTCTACCAATATCAAAAAACCAAAAGAAAGTTTAAACAGTGATGGTCAACAATTCCTCCAATATCAACAAAACCAAAAGAAAGTTTATCAAAGAGAGATGGTCAACAATTCCTCCAATATCAGCAAAACAAAAGAAAGTTTATCAAAGAGAGATGGTCAACAATTCTACCAATATCAAGAAACCAAAAGAAAGTTTTAACTGTGATAGTCAGCAATTCCTCCAATATCAACAAACCACAAAAAGTTTTAAAAGTGATGGTCAATAATTCTACCAATATCAACAAAACAAAAGAAAGTTGTAACAGTGATGGTCAACAATCCTACCAATATCAACAAAACAAAAGAAAGTTTTAGCAGTGATGGTCAACAATTCCTCCAATATCAACAAACCAAAAGAAAGTTTTAACAGTGATGATCAACAATTCCTTTAATATCAACAAAACAAAAGAAAGTGTTAACAGTGATGGTCAACAATTCCTCCAATATCAACAAACCAAAAGAAAGTTTTAACAGTGATGGTCAACAATTCTACCTATTTCAACAAACCAAAAGAAAGTTTTAGCAGTGATGGGCGACAATTCCTCCAATATCAAGAAACCAAAAGAAAGTTTAACAGTGATGGTCAACAATTCTAACATTATCAACAAACCAAAAGAAAGTTTAAACAGTGTTGGTCGACAATTCCTCTAATATCAAAAAGCCAAAACCAAAGGAAAGTTTAAACAGTGATGGTCAACAATTCTACCAATATCAACAAACCAAAAGAATGTTTTAAGAGTGATGATCTACAATTCCTCCAATATCAACAAAACAAAAGAAATTTGAACAGTGATGATCTACAATTCTACCAATTTCAACAAAACATAAGAAAGTTTTAACAGAGATGGTCTAAAATTCTTCCAATATCAACAAATTAAAAGAAAGTTTTAACTGTGATGGTCTACAATTCTACCAATATCAATAAAACAAAAGAAAGTTTTAACAGTGATAGCCGGCAATTCTACCAATAGCAATAAAACAAAAGAAAGTTTTAACAGTGATAGCCGGCAATTCTACCAATATCAAGAAAACAAAAGAAAGTTGTAACAGTGATCATCAACAATTCCTCCAGTATCAACAAACCAAAAGAAGGTTTTAGCAGTGATGGGCGACAATTCTACCAATATCAAGAAACCAAAAGAAAGTTTTAACAGTGATGGTCAACAATTCTACCAATATCAATAAAACAAAAGAAAGTTTTAACAGTGATAGCCGACAATTCTACCAATATCAACAAAACAAAAGAAAGTTGTAACAGTGATGGTCAAAAATTCCTCCAATATCAACAAACCAACAGAAGGTTTTAGCAGTGATGGGCGACAATTTTACCAATATCAAGAAACCAAAAGAAAGTTTTAACAGTGATGGTCAACAATTCTACCAATATCAACAAAACAAAAGAAAGTTTTAACAGTCATGATCAACAATTCCTTTAATATCAACAAATCAGAAGAAAGTCTTAACAGTGATGTTCGACAATTCTACCAATATCAACAAAACAAAAGAAAGTTTTAGCAGTGATGGGCGACAATTCCTCCAATATCAACAAACCAAAAGAAAGTTTTAACAGTGATGGTCTACAAATCCTCCAATATCAACAAACCAAAAGAAAGTTTTAACAGTGATGGTCTACAATTCTACCAATATCGACAAAACAAAAGAAAGTTTAAACAGTGATGGTCAACAATTCTACCAATATCTACAAAACAAAACATAGTTTTAACAGTGATGGTCGACAATTCTACCAATATCAACAAACCAAAAGAAAGTTTTAACAGTGATGGTCAACAATTCCTCCAATATCAACAAATCAAAAGAAAGTTTTAGCAGTGATGGGCGACAATTCCTCCAATATCAAGAAACCAAAAGAAAGTTTTAACAGTGATGGTCTACAATTCCTCCAATATCAACAAAACCAAAAGAAAGTTTTAACAGTGATGGTCTATAATTCTACCAATATCGACAAAACAAAAGAAAGTTTAAACAGTGATGGTCAACAATTCTACCAATATCAACAAAACAAAAGATAGTTTTAACAGTGATGGTCGACAATTCTACCAATATCAACAAACCAAAAGAAAGTTTTAACAGTGATGGTCGACAATTCTACCAATATCAACAAACTAAAATAAAGTTTTAACTGTGATGGTCTACAATTCTACCAATATCAACAAAACAAAGAAAGTTGTAACAGTGATGGTCATCAATTCTACCATTATCAACAAAACAAAAGAAAGTTTCAACAGTAATGGTCAACACTTCTACCAATATCAACAAACCAAAAAACCTTTTAACAGTGATGGTCAACAATTCCTCCAATATCAACAAAACAAAAGAAAGTTTTAGCAGAGATGGTCATCAATTCTACCAATATCAACAAAACAAAAGAAAGTTTAAAGAGTGATAGTCAACAATTCTACCAATATCAACAAAACAAAAGAAAGCTTGAACAGTGATGGTCTACAATTCTACCAAAATCAGCAAACCAAAGGAAAGTTTAAACAGTGATGGCCAACAATTCTACCAATATCAAAAATCCAAAAGAAAGTTTATCAAAGAGAGATGGTCAACAATTCCTCCTATATCAACAAAACAAAAGAAGGTTTATCAAAGAGAGATGGTCATCAATTCTACCAATATCAACAAAACAAAAGAAAGTTTTAACAGTGATGGTCAACAATTCCTTTAATATCAACAAAACAAAAGAAAGTGTTAACAGTGATGGTCAACAATTCCTCCAATATCAACAAACCAAAGGAAAGTTTTAACAGTGATGGTCAACAATTCTACCTATATCAACAAACCAAAAGAAAGTTTTAGCAGTGATGGGCGACAATTCCTCCAATATCAAGAAACCAAAAGCACGTTTTAACAGTGATGGTCTACAATTCCTCCAATATCAACAAAACAAAAGAAAATTTCAACAGTAATGGTCAGCACTTCTACCAATATCAACATACCAAAATACTTTTAACAGTGATGGTCAACAATTCCTCCAATATAAACAAAACAAAAGAAAGTTTTAGCAGAGAATGGTCATCAATTCTACCAATATCAACAAAACAAAAGAAAGTTTAAACAGTGATAGTCAACAATTCTACCAATATCAACAAAACAAAAGAAAGCTTGAACAGTGATGGTCTACAATTCTACCAAAATCAGCTAACCAAAGGAAAGTTTAAACAGTGATGGCCAACAACTCTACCAATATCAAAAAACCAAAAGAAAGTTTAAACAGTGATGGTCAACAATTCCTCCAATATCAACAAAACCAAAAGAAAGTTTATCAAAGAGAGATGGTCAACAATTCCTCCAATATCAGCAAAACAAAAGAAAGTGTATCAAAGAGAGATGGTCAACAATTCTACCAATATCAAGAAACCAAAAGAAAGTTTTAACTGTGATAGTCAGCAATTCCTCCAATATCAACAAACCACAAAAAGTTTTAAAAGTGATGGTCAATAATTCTACCAATATCAACAAAACAAAAGAAAGTTGTAACAGTGATGGTCAACAATCCTACCAATATCAACAAAACAAAAGAAAGTTTTAGCAGTGATGGTCAACAATTCCTCCAATATCAACAAACCAAAAGAAAGTTTTAACAGTGATGATCAACAATTCTACCTATATCAACAAACCAAAAGAAAGCTTTTGCAGTGATGGGCGACAATTCCTCCAATATCAAGAAACCAAAAGAAAGTTTTAACAGTGATGGTCTACAATTCCTCCAATATCAACAAAACCAAAAGAAAGTTTTAACAGTGATGGTCTATAATTCTACCAATATCGACAAAACAAAAGAAAGTTTAAACAGTGATGGTCAACAATTCTACCAATATCAACAAAACAAAAGATAGTTTGAACAGTGATGGTCGACAATTCTACCAATATCAACAAACCAAAAGAAAGTTTTAACAGTGATGGTCGACAATTCTACCAATATCAACAAACTAAAATAAAGTTTTAACTGTGATGGTCTTCAATTCTACCAATATCAACAAAACAAAAGAAAGTTGTAACAGTGATGGTCATCAATTCTACCATTATCAACAAAACAAAAGAAAGTTTCAACAGTAATGGTCAACACTTCTACCAATATCAACAAACCAAAAAACTTTTTAACAGTGATGGTCAACAATTCCTCCAATATCAACAAAACAAAAGAAAGTTTTAGCAGAGATGGTCATCAATTCTACCAATATCAACAAAACAAAAGAAAGTTTAAAGAGTGATAGTCAACAATTCTACCAATATCAACAAAACAAAAGAAAGCTTGAACAGTGATGGTCTACAATTCTACCAAAATCAGCAAACCAAAGGAAAGTTTAAACAGTGATGGCCAACAATTCTACCAATATCAAAAATCCAAAAGAAAGTTTATCAAAGAGAGATGGTCAACAATTCCTCCTATATCAATAAAACAGAAGAAGGTTTATCAAAGAGAGATGGTCATCAATTCTACCAATATCAACAAACCAAAAGAAAGTTTAAACTGTGATAGTCAGCAATTTCTCCAATATCAACAAACCAAAAAAAGTTTTAACATTGATGGTCAACAATTCTACCTATATCAACAAACCAAAAGAAAGTTTTAGCAGTGATGGGCGAAAATTCCTCCAATATCAAGAAACCAAAAGCACGTTTTAACAGTGATGGTCCACAATTCCTCCAATATCAACAAAACAAAAGAAAATTTCAACAGTAATGGTCAGCACTTCTACCAATATCAACATACCAAAATACTTTTTAACAGTGATGGTCAACAATTCCTCCAATATAAACAAAACAAAAGAAAGTTTTAGCAGAGAATGGTCATCAATTCTACCAATAACAACAAAACAAAAGAAAGTTTAAACAGTGATAGTCAACAATTCTACCAATATCAACAAAACAAAAGAAAGCTTGAACAGTGATGGTCTACAATTCTACCAAAATCAGCTAACCAAAGGAAAGTTTAAACAGTGATGGCCAACAACTCTACCAATATCAAAAAACCAAAAGAAAGTTTAAACAGTGATGGTCAACAATTCCTCCAATATCAACAAAACCAAAAGAAAGTTTATCAAAGAGAGATGGTCAACAATTCCTCCAATATCAGCAAAACAAAAGAAAGTTTATCAAAGAGAGATGGTCAACAATTCTACCAATATCAAGAAACCAAAAGAAAGTTTTAACTGTGATAGTCAGCAATTCCTCCAATATCAACAAACCACAAAAAGTTTTAAAAGTGATGGTCAATAATTCTACCAATATCAACAAAACAAAAGAAAGTTGTAACAGTGATGGTCAACAATCCTACCAATATCAACAAAACAAAAGAAAGTTTTAGCAGTGATGGTCAACAATTCCTCCAATATCAACAAACCAAAAGAAAGTTTTAACAGTCATGATCAACAATTCTACCTATATCAACAAACCAAAAGAAAGCTTTAGCAGTGATGGGCGACAATTCCTCCAATATCAAGAAACCAAAAGAAAGTTTTAACAGTGATGGTCTACAATTCCTCCAATATCAACAAAACCAAAAGAAAGTTTAAACAGTGATGGTCAACAATTCTACCAATATCAACAAAACAAAAGATAGTTTTAACAGTGATGGTCGACAATTCTACCAATATCAACAAACCAAAAGAAAGTTTGAACAGTGATGGTCGACAATTCTACCAATATCAACAAACTAAAATAAAGTTTTAACTGTGATGGTCTTCAATTCTACCAATATCAACAAAACAAAAGAAAGTTGTAACAGTGATGGTCATCAATTCTACCATTATCAACAAAACAAAAGAAAGTTTCAACAGTAATGGTCAACACTTCTACCAATATCAACAAACCAAAAAACTTTTTAACAGTGATGGTCAACAATTCCTCCAATATCAACAAAACAAAAGAAAGTTTTAGCAGAGATGGTCATCAATTCTACCAATATCAACAAAACAAAAGAAAGTTTAAAGAGTGATAGTCAACAATTCTACCAATATCAACAAAACAAAAGAAAGCTTGAACAGTGATGGTCTACAATTCTACCAAAATCAGCAAACCAAAGGAAAGTTTAAACAGTGATGGCCAACAATTCTACCAATATCAAAAATCCAAAAGAAAGTTTATCAAAGAGAGATGGTCAACAATTCCTCCTATATCAATAAAACAGAAGAAGGTTTATCAAAGAGAGATGGTCATCAATTCTACCAATATCAACAAACCAAAAGAAAGTTTAAACTGTGATAGTCAGCAATTTCTCCAATATCAACAAACCAAAAAAAGTTTTAACATTGATGGTCAACAATTCTACCTATATCAACAAACCAAAAGAAAGTTTTAGCAGTGATGGGCGAAAATTCCTCCAATATCAAGAAACCAAAAGCACGTTTTAACAGTGATGGTCCACAATTCCTCCAATATCAACAAAACAAAAGAAAATTTCAACAGTAATGGTCAGCACTTCTACCAATATCAACATACCAAAATACTTTTTAACAGTGATGGTCAACAATTCCTCCAATATAAACAAAACAAAAGAAAGTTTTAGCAGAGAATGGTCATCAATTCTACCAATAACAACAAAACAAAAGAAAGTTTAAACAGTGATAGTCAACAATTCTACCAATATCAACAAAACAAAAGAAAGCTTGAACAGTGATGGTCTACAATTCTACCAAAATCAGCTAACCAAAGGAAAGTTTAAACAGTGATGGCCAACAACTCTACCAATATCAAAAAACCAAAAGAAAGTTTAAACAGTGATGGTCAACAATTCCTCCAATATCAACAAAACCAAAAGAAAGTTTATCAAAGAGAGATGGTCAACAATTCCTCCAATATCAGCAAAACAAAAGAAAGTTTATCAAAGAGAGATGGTCAACAATTCTACCAATATCAAGAAACCAAAAGAAAGTTTTAACTGTGATAGTCAGCAATTCCTCCAATATCAACAAACCACAAAAAGTTTTAAAAGTGATGGTCAATAATTCTACCAATATCAACAAAACAAAAGAAAGTTGTAACAGTGATGGTCAACAATCCTACCAATATCAACAAAACAAAAGAAAGTTTTAGCAGTGATGGTCAACAATTCCTCCAATATCAACAAACCAAAAGAAAGTTTTAACAGTGATGATCAACAATTCTACCTATATCAACAAACCAAAAGAAAGCTTTAGCAGTGATGGGCGACAATTCCTCCAATATCAAGAAACCAAAAGAAAGTTTTAACAGTGATGGTCTACAATTCCTCCAATATCAACAAAACCAAAAGAAAGTTTAAACAGTGATGGTCAACAATTCTACCAATATCAACAAAACAAAAGATAGTTTTAACAGTGATGGTCGACAATTCTACCAATATCAACAAACCAAAAGAAAGTTTTAACAGTGATGGTCGACAATTCTACCAATATCAACAAACTAAAATAAAGTTTTAACTGTGATGGTCTTCAATTCTACCAATATCAACAAAACAAAAGAAAGTTGTAACAGTGATGGTCATCAATTCTACCATTATCAACAAAACAAAAGAAAGTTTCAACAGTAATGGTCAACACTTCTACCAATATCAACAAACCAAAAAACTTTTTAACAGTGATGGTCAACAATTCCTCCAATATCAACAAAACAAAAGAAAGTTTTAGCAGAGATGGTCATCAATTCTACCAATATCAACAAAACAAAAGAAAGTTTAAAGAGTGATAGTCAACAATTCTACCAATATCAACAAAACAAAGAAAGCTTGAACAGTGATGGTCTACAATTCTACCAAAATCAGCAAACCAAAGGAAAGTTTAAACAGTAATGGCCAACAATTCTACCAATATCAAAAATCCAAAAGAAAGTTTATCAAAGAGAGATGGTCAACAATTCCTCCTATATCAATAAAACAGAAGAAGGTTTATCAAAGAGAGATGGTCATCAATTCTACCAATATCAACAAACCAAAAGAAAGTTTAAACTGTGATAGTCAGCAATTTCTCCAATATCAACAAACCAAAAAAAGTTTTAACAGTGATGGTCAACAATTCTACCAATATCAACGAACCAAAAGAAAGTTTAAACAGTGATGGTCAACAATTCCTCCAATATCAGCAAACCAGAAGAAAATTTAAACAGTAATGGTCAACCATTCCTCCAATATCAACAAACCAAAAGAAAGATTTAACAGTGATGGTCAACAATTCTACCAATATCAACAAACCAAAAGAACGTTTTAACAGAGATGGTCGACAATTCTACCAATATCAACAAACCAAAAGAAAGTTTTAGCAGTGATGGTCACCAATTCCTCCAATATCAACAAACCAAAAGAAAGTTTCTACAGTGATGATCTACAATTCCTCCAATATCAACAAACTAAAAGAAAGTTTTAACAGTGATGGTTAACAATTCCTCCAATATCAACAAACCAAAAAGAAAGTTTTAACAATGATGGTCAACAATTCCTCCAATATTACCAAACCAAAAGAAAGTTTTATCATTGATGGTCTACAATTCCTCCAATATCAACAAACCAAAAGAAAGTTTTTACAGTGATGGTCAACAATTCCTCCAATATCAACAAACCAAAAGAAAGTTTTAACAGTGATGATCTACAATTCCTCCAATATTAACAAACCAAAAGAAAGTTTTAACAGCGATGGTCAACAATTCCTCCAATATCAACAAAACAAAAGAAAGTTTTAACAGTGATGATCTACAATTCCTCCAATATTAACAAACCAAAAGAAAGTTTTATCAGTGATGGTCAACAATTCCTCCAATATCAACAAACCAAAAGAAAGTTTTCACAGTGATGATCAACAATTCCTCCAATATCAACAAACCAAAAGAAAGTTTTAACAGTGATGATCTACAATTCCTCCAATATTAACAAACCAAAAGAAAGTTTTAACAGCGATGGTCGACAATTCCTCCAATATCAACAAACCAAAAGAAAGTTTTAACAGTGATGGTTAACAATTCCTCCATTATCAACAAACCAAAAGAAAGTTTTAACAGTAATGGTCAACAATTCCTCCAATATCAACAAACCAAAAGAAAGTTTTAACAGTGATGGTTAACAATTCCTCCAATATCAACAAACCAAAAAGAAAGTTTTAACTATGATGGTCAAAAATTCCTCCAATATTACCAAACCAAAAGAACGTTTTATCAGTGATGGTCTACAATTCCTCCAATATCAACAAACCAAAAGAAAGTTTTTACAGTGATGGTCAACAATTCCTCCAATATCAACAAACCAAAAGAAAGTTTTAACAGCGATGGTCAACAATTCTACCAATATCAACAAACCAAAAGAACGTTTTAACAGAGATGGTCGACAATTCTACCAATATCAACAAACCAAAAGAAAGTTTTAGCAGTGATGGTCACCAATTCCTCCAATATCAACAAACCAAAAGAAAGTTTCTACAGTGATGATCTACAATTCCTCCAATATCAACAAACTAAAAGAAAGTTTTAACAGTGATGGTTAACAATTCCTCCAATATCAACAAACCAAAAAGAAAGTTTTAACAATGATGGTCAACAATTCCTCCAATATTACCAAACCAAAAGAAAGTTTTATCATTGATGGTCTACAATTCCTCCAATATCAACAAACAAAAGAAAGTTTTTACAGTGATGGTCAACAATTCCTCCAATATCAACAAACCAAAAGAAAGTTTTAACAGTGATGATCTACAATTCCTCCAATATTAACAAACCAAAAGAAAGTTTTAACAGCGATGGTCAACAATTCCTCCAATATCAACAAACCAAAAGAAAGTTTTAACAGTGATGATCTACAATTCCTCCAATATTAACAAACCAAAAGAAAGTTTTATCAGTGATGGTCAACAATTCCTCCAATATCAACAAACCAAAAGAAAGTTTTCACAGTGATGATCAACAATTCCTCCAATATCAACAAACCAAAAGAAAGTTTTAACAGTGATGATCTACAATTCCTCCAATATTAACAAACCAAAAGAAAGTTTTAACAGCGATGGTCGACAATTCCTCCAATATCAACAAACCAAAAGAAAGTTTTAACAGTGATGGTTAACAATTCCTCCATTATCAACAAACCAAAAGAAAGTTTTAACAGTAATGGTCAACAATTCCTCCAATATCAACAAACCAAAAGAAAGTTTTCACAGTGATGGTTAACAATTCCTCCAATATCAACAAACCAAAAAGAAAGTTTTAACAATGATGGTCAAAAATTCCTCCAATATTACCAAACCATAAGAACGTTTTATCAGTGATGATCTACAATTCCTCCAATATCAACAAACCAAAAGAAAGTTTTAACAGTGATGGTTAACAATTCCTCCAATATCAACAAACCAAAAAGAAAGTTTTAACTATGATGGTCAAAAATTCCTCCAATATTACCAAACCAAAAGAAAGTTTTATCAGTGATGGTCTACAATTCCTCCAATATCAGCAAACCAAAAGAAAGTTTTTACAGTGATGGTCAACAATTCCTCCAATATCAACAAACCAAAAGAAAGTTTTAACAGTGATGATCTACAATTCCTCCAATATTAACAAACCAAAAGAAAGTTTTAACAGCGATGGTCAACAATTCCTCCAATATCAACAAACCAAAAGAAAGTTTTAACAGTGATGATCTACAATTCCTCCAATATTAACAAACCAAAAGAAAGTTTTATCAGTGATGGTCAACAATTCCTCCAATATCAACAAACCAAAAGAAAGTTTTCACAGTTATGATCAACAATTCCTCCAATATCAACAAACCAAAAGAAAGTTTTAACAGTGATGATCTACAATTCCTCCAATATTAACAAACCAAAAGAAAGTTTTAACAGCGATGGTCGACAATTCCTCCAATATCAACAAACCAAAAGAAATTTTTAACAGTGATGGTTAACAATTCCTCCATTATCAACAAACCAAAAGAAAGTTTTATCAGTAATGGTCAACAATTCCTCCAATATCAACAAACCAAAAGAAAGATTTAACAGTGATGGTCAACAATTCTACCAATATCAACAAACCAAAAGAAAGTTTTAACAGTGATGATCTACAATTCCTCCAATATCAACAAACCAAAAGAAAGTTTTAACAGTGATGATCTACAATTCCTCCAATATCAACAAACCAAAAGAAAGTTTTTACAGTGATGGTCAACAATTCCTCCAATATCAACAAACCAAAAGAAAGTTTTAACAGTGATGGTCACCAATTCCTCCGATATCAACAAACCAAAAGAAAGTTTTAACAGTGATTATCTACAATTCCTCCAATATCAACAAACCAAAAGAAAGTTTTAACAGTGATGGTTAACAGTTCCTCCAATATCAACAAACCAAAAAGAAAGTTTTAACAGTGATGGTCAACAATTCCTCCAATATTACCAAACCAAAAGAAAGTTTTAACAGCGATGGTCAACAATTCCTCCAATATCAACAAACCAAAAGAAAGTTTTAACAGTGATGGTCGACAATTCCTCCAATATCAACAAACCAAAAGAAAGTTTTAACAGTGATGATCTACAATTCCTCCAATATCAACAAACCAAAATTAAGTTTTAACAGTGATGATCTACAATTCCTCCAATATCAACAAACCAAAAGAAAGTTTTAACAGTGATGGTCGACAATTCTACCAATATCAACAAACCAAAAGAAAGTTTTAAGAGTGATGGTTAACAATTCCTCCAATATCAACAAAACAAAAGAAAGTTTTAACAGTGATGATCTACAATTCCTCCAACATCAAGAAACCAAAAGAAAGTTTTAACAGTGATGGTCACCAATTCCTCCAATATCAACAAACCAAAAGAAAGTTTTTACAGTGATGATCTACAATTCCTCCAATATCAACAAACCAAAAGAAAGTTTTAACAGTGATGGTTAACAATTCCTCCAATATCAACAAACCAAAAAGAAAGTTTTAACAATGATGGTCAACAATTCCTCCAATATTACCAAACCAAAAGAACGTTTTATCAGTGATGGTCTACAATTCCTCCAATATCAACAAACCAAAAGAAAGTTTTTACAGTGATGGTCAACAATTCCTCCAATATTAACAAACCAAAAGAAAGTTTTAACAGCGATGGTCAACAATTCTACCAATATCAACAAACCAAAAGAACGTTTTAACAGAGATGGTCGACAATTCTACCAATATCAACAAACCAAAAGAAAGTTTTAGCAGTGATGGTCACCAATTCCTCCAATATCAACAAACCAAAAGAAAGTTTCTACAGTGATGATCTACAATTCCTCCAATATCAACAAACTAAAAGAAAGTTTTAACAGTGATGGTTAACAATTCCTCCAATATCAACAAACCAAAAAGAAAGTTTTAACAATGATGGTCAACAATTCCTCCAATATTACCAAACCAAAAGAAAGTTTTATCATTGATGGTCTACAATTCCTCCAATATCAACAAACCAAAAGAAAGTTTTTACAGTGATGGTCAACAATTCCTCCAATATCAACAAACCAAAAGAAAGTTTTAACAGTGATGATCTACAATTCCTCCAATATTAACAAACCAAAAGAAAGTTTTAACAGCGATGGTCAACAATTCCTCCAATATCAACAAACCAAAAGAAAGTTTTAACAGTGATGATCTACAATTCCTCCAATATTAACAAACCAAAAGAAAGTTTTATCAGTGATGGTCAACAATTCCTCCAATATCAACAAACCAAAAGAAAGTTTTCACAGTGATGATCAACAATTCCTCCAATATCAACAAACCAAAAGAAAGTTTTAACAGTGATGATCTACAATTCCTCCAATATTAACAAACCAAAAGAAAGTTTTAACAGCGATGGTCGACAATTCCTCAAATATCAACAAACCAAAAGAAAGTTTTAACAGTGATGGTTAACAATTCCTCCATTATCAACAAACCAAAAGAAAGTTTTAACAGTAATGGTCAACAATTCCTCCAATATCAACAAACCAAAAGAAAGTTTTCACAGTGATGGTTAACAATTCCTCCAATATCAACAAACCAAAAAGAAAGTTTTAACAATGATGGTCAAAAATTCCTCCAATATTACCAAACCATAAGAAATTTTTATCAGTGATGGTTAACAATTCCTCCATTATCAACAAACCAAAAGAAAGTTTTATCAGTAATGGTCAACAATTCCTCCAATATCAACAAACCAAAAGAAAGATTTAACAGTGATGGTCAACAATTCTACCAATATCAACAAACCAAAAGAAAGTTTTAACAGTGATGATCTACAATTCCTCCAATATCAACAAACCAAAAGAAAGTTTTAACAGTGATGATCTACAATTCCTCCAATATCAACAAACCAAAAGAAAGTTTTTACAGTGATGGTCAACAATTCCTCCAATATCAACAAACCAAAAGAAAGTTTTAACAGTGATGGTCACCAATTCCTCCGATATCAACAAACCAAAAGAAAGTTTTAACAGTGATTATCTACAATTCCTCCAATATCAACAAACCAAAAGAAAGTTTTAACAGTGATGGTTAACAGTTCCTCCAATATCAACAAACCAAAAAGAAAGTTTTAACAGTGATGGTCAACAATTCCTCCAATATTACCAAACCAAAAGAAAGTTTTAACAGCGATGGTCAACAATTCCTCCAATATCAACAAACCAAAAGAAAGTTTTAACAGTGATGGTCGACAATTCCTCCAATATCAACAAACCAAAAGAAAGTTTTAACAGTGATGATCTACAATTCCTCCAATATCAACAAACCAAAATTAAGTTTTAACAGTGATGATCTACAATTCCTCCAATATCAACAAACCAAAAGAAAGTTTTAACAGTGATGGTCGACAATTCTACCAATATCAACAAACCAAAAGAAAGTTTTAAGAGTGATGGTTAACAATTCCTCCAATATCAACAAAACAAAAGAAAGTTTTAACAGTGATGATCTACAATTCCTCCAACATCAAGAAACCAAAAGAAAGTTTTAACAGTGATGGTCACCAATTCCTCCAATATCAACAAACCAAAAGAAAGTTTTTACAGTGATGATCTACAATTCCTCCAATATCAACAAACCAAAAGAAAGTTTTAACAGTGATGGTTAACAATTCCTCCAATATCAACAAACCAAAAAGAAAGTTTTAACAATGATGGTCAACAATTCCTCCAATATTACCAAACCAAAAGAACGTTTTATCAGTGATGGTCTACAATTCCTCCAATATCAACAAACCAAAAGAAAGTTTTTACAGTGATGGTCAACAATTCCTCCAATATCAACAAACCAAAAGAAAGTTTTAACAGTGATGATCTACAATTCCTCCAATATTAACAAACCAAAAGAAAGTTTTAACAGCGATGGTCAACAATTCCTCCAATATCAACAAACCAAAAGAAAGTTTTAACAGTGATGATCTACAATTCCTCCAATATTAACAAACCAAAAGAAAGTTTTATCAGTGATGGTCAACAATTCCTCCAATATCAACAAACCAAAAGAAAGTTTTCACAGTGATGATCAACAATTCCTCCAATATCAACAAACCAAAAGAAAGTTTTAACAGTGATGATCTACAATTCCTCCAATATTAACAAACCAAAAGAAAGTTTTAACAGTGATGGTTAGCAATTCCTCCATTATCAACAAACCAAAAGAAAGTTTTAACAGTAATGGTCGACAATTCCTCCAATATCAACAAACCAAAAGAAAGTTTTAACAGTGATGGTTAGCAATTCCTCCATTATCAACAAACCAAAAGAAAGTTTTAACAGTAATGGTCACCAATTCCTCCAATATCAACAAACCAAAAGAAAGATTTAACAGTGATGGTCAAGAATTCTACCAATATCAACAAACCAAAAGATAGTTTTAACAGTGATGATCTACAATTCCTCCAATATCAACAAACCAAAAGAAAGTTTTTACAGTGATGATCTACAATTCCTCCAATATCAACAAACCAAAAGAAAGTTTTAACAGTGATGGTCAACAATTCCTCCAATATCAACAAACCAAAAGAAAGTTTTAACAGTGATGGTCAACAATTCCTCCAATATCAACAAACCAAAAGAAAGTTTTTACAGTGATGATCTACAATTCTTCCAATATCAACAAACCAAAAGTAAGTTTTAACAGTGATGGTCAACAATTCCTCCAATATCAACAAACCAAAAAGAAAGTTTTAACAGCGATGGTCAACAATTCCTCCAATATCAACAAACCAAAAGAAAGTTTTCACAGTGATGATCTACAATTCCTCCAATATCAACAAACCAAAAGAAAGTTTTAACAGTGATGATCTACAATTCCTCCAATATTAACAAACCAAAAGAAAGTTCTAACAGTGATGGTCGACAATTCTACCAATATCAACAAACCAAAAGAAAGTTTTAACAGTGATGGTTAACAATTCCTCCAATATCAACAAAACAAAAGAAAGTTTTAACAATGATGATCTACAATTCCTCCAATATCAACAAACCAAAAGAAAGTTGTAACAGTGATGGTCAACAATTCCTCCAATATCAACAAAACAAAAAAGAGTTTTAACAGTGATGGTCGACAATTCTACCAATATCAACAAACCAAAAGAAAGTTTTAACAGTGATGGTCGATAATTCTACCAATATCAACAAACCAAAAGAAAGTTTTAACATTGATGGTCGATAATTCTATCAATATCAACAAAACAAAAGAAAGTTTTAACAGTGATGATCTACAATTCCTCCAATATCAAAAAAACAAAAGAAAGTTGTAACAGTGATGGTCAACGATTCCTCCAATATCAACAAAACAAAAGAAAGTTTTAACAGTGATGGTCAACAATTCCTCCAATATCAACAAACCAAAAGAAAGTTTTAACAGTGATGATCTACAATTCCTCCAATATCAACAAACCAAAATAAAGTTTTAACAGTGATGGTCAACAATTCCTCCAATATCAACAAACCAAAAGAAAGTTTTAACAGTGATGATCTACAATTCCTCCAATATTAACAAACCAAAAGAAAGTTTTATCAGTGATGGTCGATAATTCTACCAATATCAACAAACCAAAAGAAAGTTTTAACAGTGATGATCTACAATTCCTCCTATATCAACAAACCAAAAGAAAGTTTTAACAGTGATGATCTACAATTCCTCCAATATCAACAAACCAAAAGAAAGTTTTAACAGTGATGGTCAACAATTCCTCCAATATCAACAAACCAAAAGAAAGTTTTAACAGTGATGGTCACCAATTCCTCCAATATCAACAAACCAAAAGAAAGTTTTTACAGTGATGATCTACAATTCCTCCAATATTAACAAACCAAAAGAAAGTTTTAACAGTGATGGTTAACAATTCCTCCAATATCAACAAACCAAAAAGAAAGTTTAAACAATGATGGTCAACAATTCCTCCAATATTACCAAACCAAAAGAACGTTTTAACAATGATGGTCAACAATTCCTCCAATATCAACAAACCAAAAAAAAGTTTTAACAGTGTTGATCTACAATTCCTCCAATATTAACAAACCAAAAGAAAGTTTTATCAGTGATGGTCAACAATTCCTCCAATATCAACAAACCGAAAGAAAGTTTTCACAGTGATGATCTACAATTCCTCCAATATCAACAAACAAAAAGAAAGTTTTAACAGTGATGATCTACAATTCCTCCAATATCAACAAAACAAAAGAAAGTTCTAACAGTGATGGTCGACAATTCTACCAATATCAACAAACCAAAAGAAAGTTTTAACAGTGATGGTTAACAATTCCTCCAATATCAACAAACCAAAAGAAAGTTTTAACAGTGATGATCTACAATTCCTCCAATATCAACAAACCAAAAGAAAGTTTTAACAGTGATGATCTACTATTCCTCCAATATCAACAAACCAAAAGAAAGTTTTAACAGTGATGGTCAACAATTCCTCCAATATCAACAAAACAAAAGAAAGTTCTAACAGTGATGGTCGACAATTCTACAAATATCAACAAACCAAAAGAAAGTTTTAACAGTGATGGTTAACAATTCCTCCAATATCAACAAAACAAAAGAAAGTTTTAACAGTGATGATCTACAATTCCTCCAATATCAACAAACCAAAAGAAAGTTTTAACAGTGATGGTCAACAATTCCTCCAATATCAACAAAACAAAAGAAAGTTCTAACAGTGATGGTCGACAATTCTACAAATATCAACAAACCAAAAGAAAGTTTTAACAGTGATGGTTAACAATTCCTCCAATATCAACAAAACAAAAGAAAGTTTTAACAGTGATGATCTACAATTCCTCCAATATCAACAAACCAAAAGAAAGTTGTAACAGTGATGGTCAACAATTCCTCCTATATCAACAAAACAAAGAAAGTTTTAACAGTGATGGTCGACAATTCTACCAATATCAACAAACCAAAAGAAATTTTAACAGTGATGGTCGATAATTCTACCAATATCAACAAACCAAAAGAAAGTTTTAACAGTGATGATCGATAATTCTACCAATATCAACAAACCAAAAGAAAGTTTTAACATTGATGGTCGATAATTCTACCAATATCAACAAACCAAAAGAAAGTTTACACAGTGATGGTCAACAATTCCTCCAATATCAACAAACTTAAAGAAAGTTTTAACAGTGATGGTTAACAATACCTCCAATATTAACAAAACAAAAGAAAGGTTTAACAGTGATGATCTACAATTCCTCCAATATCAACAAACCAAAAGAAAGTTGTAACAGTGATGGTCAACAATTCCTCCAATATCAACAAAACAAAAGAAAGTTTTAACAGTGATGGTCGACAATTCTACCAATATCAACAAACCAAAAGAAAGTTTTAATAGTGATGGTCGATAATTCTACCAATATCAACAAACCAAAAGAAAGTTTTAACAGTGATGATCGATAATTCTACCAATATCAACAAACCAAAAGAAAGTTTACACAGTGATGGTCAACAATTCCTCCAATATCAACAAACCTAAAGAAAGTTTACACAGTGATGGCCAACAATTCCTCCAATATCAACAAACCTAAAGAAAGTTTTAACAGTGATGGTCGATAATTCTACCAATATCAACAAACCAAAAGAAAGTTTACACAGTGATGGTCTACAATTCCTCCAATATCAACAAACCTAAAGAAAGTTTTAACAGTGATGGTTAACAATTCCTCCAATATCAACAAAACAAAAGAAAGTTTTAACAGTGATGATCTACAATTCCTCAAATATCAACAAACCAAACGAAAGTTGTAACAGTGATGGTCAACAATTCCTCCAATATCAACAAACAAAAGAAAGTTTTAACAGTGATGGTCAACAATTCCTCCAATATCAACAAACCAAAAGAAAGTTTTAACAAAGATGATCTACAATTCCTCCTATATTAACAAACCAAAAGAAAGTTTTAACAGTGATGGTCAACAATTCCTCCAATATCAACAAACCAAAAGAAAGTTTTAACAGTGATGGTCAACAATTCCTCCAATATTAACAAACCAAAAGAAAGTTTTATCAGTGATGGTCAACAATTCCTCCAATATCAACAAACCAAAAGAAAGTTTTCACAGTGATGATCTACAATTCCTCCAATATCAACAAACCAAAAGAAAGTTTTAGCAGTGATGATCTACAATTCCTCCAATATTAACAAACCAAAAGAAAGTTTTAACAGCGATGAGCGATGGTCGACAATTCCTCCAATATCAACAAACCAAAAGAAAGTTTTAACAGTGATGGTTAACAATTCCTCCATTATCAACAAACCAAAAGAAAGTTTTAACAGTAATGGTCAACAATTCCTCCAATATCAAAAAACCTTAAGAAAGTTTTAACAGTGGTGGTTAACAATTCCTCCAATATCAACAAAACAAAAGAAAGTTTTAACATCGATGATCTACAATTCCTCCAATATCAACAAACCAAAAGAAAGTTGTAACAGTGATGGTTAACAATTCCTCCATTATCAACAAACCAAAAGAAAGTTTTAACAGTAATGGTCAACAATTCCTCCAATATCAAAAAACCTTAAGAAAGTTTTAACAGTGGTGGTTAACAATTCCTCCAATATCAACAAAACAAAAGAAAGTTTTAACATCGATGATCTACAATTCCTCCAATATCAACAAACCAAAAGAAAGTTGTAACAGTGATGGTCAACAATTCCTCCAATATCAACAAACCAAAAGAAAGTTTTAACAGTGATGATCTACAATTCCTCCAATATTAACAAACCAAAAGAAAGTTTTATCAGTGATGGTCAACAATTCCTCCAATATCAACAAACCAAAAGAAAGTTTGAACAGTGATGATCTACAATTCCTCCAATATCAACAAACCAAAAGAAAGTTTTAACAGTGATGATCTACAATTCCTCCAATATTAACAAACCAAAAGAAAGTTTTAACAGTGATGGTTAACAATTCCTCCATTATCAACAAACAAAAAGAAAGTTTTAACAGTAATGGTCAACAATTCCTCCAATATCAACAAACCAAAAGAAAGATTTAACAGTGATGGTCAACAATTCTACCAATATCAACAAACCAAAAGAAAGTTTTAACAGTGATGATCTACAATTCCTCCAATATCAACAAACCAAAAGAAAGTTTTAACAGTGATGATCTACAATTCCTCCAATATCAACAAACCAAAAGAAAGTTTTAACAGTGATGGTCAACAATTCCTCCAATATCAACAAACCAAAAGAAAGTTTTAACAGTGATGGTCACCAATTCCTCCAATATCAACAAACCAAAAGAAAGTTTTTACAGTGATGATCTACAATTCCTCCAATATCAACAAACCAAAAGAAAGTTTTAACAGTGATGGTTAACAATTCCTCCAATATCAACAAACCAAAAAGAAAGTTTAAACAATGATGGTCAACAATTCCTCCAATATTACCAAACCAAAAGAACGTTTTAACAATGATGGTCAACAATTCCTCCAATATCAACAAACCAAAAAAAAGTTTTAACAGTGTTGATCTACAATTCCTCCAATATTAACAAACCAAAAGAAAGTTTTATCAGTGATGGTCAACAATTCCTCCAATATCAACAAACCGAAAGAAAGTTTTCACAGTGATGATCTACAATTCCTCCAATATCAACAAACAAAAAGAAAGTTTTAACAGTGATGATCTACAATTCCTCCAATATCAACAAAAAAAAAGAAAGTTCTAACAGTTATGGTCGACAATTCTACCAATATCAACATACCAAAAGAAAGTTTTAACAGTGATGGTTAACAATTCCTCCAATATCAACAAACCAAAAGAAAGTTTTAACAGTGATGATCTACAATTCCTCCAATATCAACAAACCAAAAGAAAGTTTTAACAGTGATGATCTACTATTCCTCCAATATCAACAAACCAAAAGAAAGTTTTAACAGTGATGGTCAACAATTCCTCCAATATCAACAAAACAAAAGAAAGTTCTAACAGTGATGGTCGACAATTCTACCAATATCAACAAACCAAAAGAAAGTTTTAACAGTGATGGTTAACAATTCCTCCAATATCAACAAAACAAAAGAAAGTTTTAGCAGTGATGATCTACAATTCCTCCAATATCAACAAACCAAAAGAAAGTTGTAACAGTGATGGTCAACAATTCCTCCAATATCAACAAAACAAAGAAAGTTTTAACAGTGATGGTCGACAATTCTACCAATATCAACAAACCAAAAGAAAGTTTTAACAGTGATGATCGATAATTCTACCAATATCAACAAACCAAAAGAAAGTTTTAACATTGATGGTCGATAATTCTACCAATATCAACAAACCAAAAGAAAGTTTACACAGTGATGGTCAACAATTCCTCCAATATCAACAAACTTTAAGAAAGTTTTAACAGTGATGGTTAACAATTCCTCCAATATTAACAAAACAAAAGAAAGGTTTAACAGTGATGATCTACAATTCCTCCAATATCAACAAACCAAAAGAAAGTTGTAACAGTGATGGTCAACAATTCCTCCAATATCAACAAAACAAAAGAAAGTTTTAACAGTGATGGTCGACAATTCTACCAATATCAACAAACCAAAAGAAAGTTTTAACAGTGATGGTCGATAATTCTACCAATATCAACAAACCAAAAGAAAGTTTTAACAGTGATGATCGATAATTCTACCAATATCAACAAACCAAAAGAAAGTTTACACAGTGATGGTCAACAATTCCTCCAATATCAACAAACCTAAAGAAAGTTTACACAGTGATGGTCAACAATTCCTCCAATATCAACAAACCTAAAGAAAGTTTTAACAGTGATGGTCGATAATTCTACCAATATCAACAAACCAAAAGAAAGTTTACACAGTGATGGTCTACAATTCCTCCAATATCAACAAACCTAAAGAAAGTTTTAACAGTGATGGTTAACAATTCCTCCAATATCAACAAAACAAAAGAAAGTTTTAACAGTGATGATCTACAATTCCTCAAATATCAACAAACCAAAAGAAAGTTGTAACAGTGATGGTCAACAATTCCTCCAATATCAACAAACAAAAGAAAGTTTTAACAGTGATGGTCAACAATTCCTCCAATATCAACAAACCAAAAGAAAGTTTTAACAATGATGATCTACAATTCCTCCAATATTAACAAACCAAAAGAAAGTTTTAACAGTGATGGTCAACAATTCCTCCAATATCAACAAACCAAAAGAAAGTTTTAACAGTGATGATCTACAATTCCTCCAATATTAACAAACCAAAAGAAAGTTTTATCAGTGATGGTCAACAATTCCTCCAATATCAACAAACCAAAAGAAAGTTTTCACAGTGATGATCTACAATTCCTCCAATATCAACAAACCAAAAGAAAGTTTTAGCAGTGATGATCTACAATTCCTCCAATATTAACAAACCAAAAGAAAGTTTTAACAGCGATGAGCGATGGTCGACAATTCCTCCAATATCAACAAACCAAAAGAAAGTTTACACAGTGATGGTCAACAATTCCTCCAATATCAACAAACTTTAAGAAAGTTTTAACAGTGATGGTTAACAATTCCTCCAATATTAACAAAACAAAAGAAAGGTTTAACAGTGATGATCTACAATTCCTCCAATATCAACAAACCAAAAGAAAGTTGTAACAGTGATGGTCAACAATTCCTCCAATATCAACAAAACAAAAGAAAGTTTTAACAGTGATGGTCGACAATTCTACCAATATCAACAAACCAAAAGAAAGTTTTAACAGTGATGGTCGATAATTCTACCAATATCAACAAACCAAAAGAAAGTTTTAACAGTGATGATCGATAATTCTACCAATATCAACAAACCAAAAGAAAGTTTACACAGTGATGGTCAACAATTCCTCCAATATCAACAAACCTAAAGAAAGTTTACACAGTGATGGTCAACAATTCCTCCAATATCAACAAACCTAAAGAAAGTTTTAACAGTGATGGTCGATAATTCTACCAATATCAACAAACCAAAAGAAAGTTTACACAGTGATGGTCTACAATTCCTCCAATATCAACAAACCTAAAGAAAGTTTTAACAGTGATGGTTAACAATTCCTCCAATATCAACAAAACAAAAGAAAGTTTTAACAGTGATGATCTACAATTCCTCAAATATCAACAAACCAAAAGAAAGTTGTAACAGTGATGGTCAACAATTCCTCCAATATCAACAAACAAAAGAAAGTTTTAACAGTGATGGTCAACAATTCCTCCAATATCAACAAACCAAAAGAAAGTTTTAACAATGATGATCTACAATTCCTCCAATATTAACAAACCAAAAGAAAGTTTTAACAGTGATGGTCAACAATTCCTCCAATATCAACAAACCAAAAGAAAGTTTTAACAGTGATGATCTACAATTCCTCCAATATTAACAAACCAAAAGAAAGTTTTATCAGTGATGGTCAACAATTCCTCCAATATCAACAAACCAAAAGAAAGTTTTCACAGTGATGATCTACAATTCCTCCAATATCAACAAACCAAAAGAAAGTTTTAGCAGTGATGATCTACAATTCCTCCAATATTAACAAACCAAAAGAAAGTTTTAACAGCGATGAGCGATGGTCGACAATTCCTCCAATATCAACAAACCAAAAGAAAGTTTTAACAGTGATGGTTAACAATTCCTCCATTATCAACAAACCAAAAGAAAGTTTTAACAGTAATGGTCAACAATTCCTCCAATATCAAAAAACCTTAAGAAAGTTTTAACAGTGGTGGTTAACAATTCCTCCAATATCAACAAAACAAAAGAAAGTTTTAACATCGATGATCTACAATTCCTCCAATATCAACAAACCAAAAGAAAGTTGTAACAGTGATGGTCAACAATTCCTCCAATATCAACAAACCAAAAGAAAGTTTTAACAGTGATGGTTAACAATTCCTCCAATATCAACAAATCAAAAAGAAAGTTTAAACAATGATGGTCAACAATTCCTCCAATATTACCAAACCAAAAGAAAGTTTTAACAATGATGGTCAACAATTCCTCCAATATCAACAAACCAAAAAAAAGTTTTAACAGTGTTGATCTACAATTCCTCCAATATTAACAAACCAAAAGAAAGTTTTATCAGTGATGGTGATCAATTCCTGCAATATCAACAAACCGAAAGAAACTTTTCACAGTGATGATCTACAATTCCTCCAATATCAACAAACAAAAAGAAAGTTTTAACAGTGATGATCTACAATTCCTCCAATATCAACAAAACAAAAGAAAGTTCTAACAGTGATGGTCGACAATTCTACCAATATCAACAAACCAAAAGAAAGTTTTAACAGTGATGGTTAACAATTCCTCCAATATCAACAAACCAAAAGAAAGTTTTAACAGTGATGATCTACAATTCTTCCAATATCAACAAACCAAAAGAAAGTTTTAACAGTGATAATCTACTATTCCTCCAATATCAACAAACCAAAAGAAAGTTTTAACGGTGATGGTCAACAATTCCTCCAATATCAACAAAACAAAAGAAAGTTCTAACAGTGATGGTCGACAATTCTACCAATATCAACAAACCAAAAGAAAGTTTTAACAGTGATGGTTAACAATTCCTCCAATATCAACAAAACAAAAGAAAGTTTTAACAGTGATGATCTACAATTCCTCCAATATCAACAAACCAAAAGAAAGTTGTAACAGTGATGGTCAACAATTCCTCCAATATCAACAAAACAAAGAAAGTTTTAACAGTGATGGTCGACAATTCTACCAATATCAACAAACCAAAAGAAAGTTTTAACAGTGATGGTCGATAATTCTACCAATATCAACAAACCAAAAGAAAGTTTTAACAGTGATGGTCGATAATTCTACCAATATCAACAAACCAAAAGAAAGTTTACACAGTGATGGTCAACAATTCCTCCAATATCAACAAACTTTAAGAAAGTTTTAACAGTGATGATTAACAATTCCTCCAATATTAACAAAACAAAAGAAAGGTTTAACAGTGATGATCTACAATTCCTCCAATATCAACAAACCAAAAGAAAGTTGTAACAGTGATGGTCAACAATTCCTCCAATATCAACAAAACAAAAGAAAGTTTTAACAGTGATGGTCGACAATTCTACCAATATCAACAAACCAAAAGAAAGTTTTAACAGTGATGGTCGATAATTCTACCAATATCAACAAACCAAAAGAAAGTTTTAACAGTGATGATCGATAATTCTACCAATATCAACAAACCAAAAGAAAGTTTACACAGTGATGGTCAACAATTCCTCCAATATCAACAAACCTAAAGAAAGTTTACACAGTGATGGTCAACAATGCCTCCAATATCAACAAACCAAAAGAAAGTTTTAACAGGTATGGTCACCAATTCCTCCAATATCAACAAACCAAAAGAAAGTTTTTACAGTGTTGATCTACAATTCCTCCAATATCAACAAACCAAAAGAAAGTTTTAACAGTGATGGTTAACAATTCCTCCAATATCAACAAACCAAAAAGAAAGTTTTAACAATGATGGTCAACAATTCCTCCAATATTACCAAACCAAAAGAACGTTTTATCAGTGATGGTCTACAATTCCTCCAAAATCAACAAACCAAAAGAAAGTTTTTACAGTGATGGTCAACAATTCCTCCAATATCAACAAACCAAAAGAAAGTTTTAACAGTGATGATCTACAATTCCTCCAATATTAACAAACCAAAAGAAAGTTTTAACAGCGATGGTCGACAATTCCTCCAATATCAACAAACCAAAAGAAAGTTTTAACAGTGATGGTTAACAATTCCTCCATTATCAACAAACCAAAAGAAAGTTTTAACAGTGATGGTCGACAATTCCTCCAATATCAACAAACCAAAAGAAAGTTTTAACAGTGATGATCTACAATTCCTCCAATAACAACAAACCAAAAGAAAGTTTTAACAGTGATGATTTACAATTCCTCCAATATCAACAAACCAAAAGAAAGTTTTAACATTGATGGTCGATAATTCTACCAATATCAACAAACCAAAAGAAAGTTTACACAGTGATGGTCAACAATTCCTCCAATAACAACAAACCTTAAGAAAGTTTTAACAGTGATGGTTAACAATTCTTCCAATATCAACAAAACAAAAGAAAGTTTTAACAGTGATGATCTACAATTCCTCCAATATCAACAAAGCAAAAGAAAGTTGAAACAGTGATGGTCAACAATTCCTCCAATATCAACAAAACAAAAGAACGTTTTAACAGTGATGGTCAACAATTCTACCAATATCAACAAACCAAAACAAAGTTTTAACAGTGATGGTCGATAATTCTACCAATATCAACAAACCAAAAGAAAGTTTTAACATTGATGGTCGATAATTCTACCAATATCAACAAACCAAAAGAAAGTTTACACAGTGATGGTCAACAATTCCTCCAATATCAACAAACCAAAAAGAAAGTTTTAACAGTGATGGTTAACAATTCCTCCAATATTAACAAAACAAAGGAAAGTTTTAACAGTGATGATCTACAATTCCTCCAATATCAACAAAACAAAAGAAAGTTCTAACAGTGATGGTCGACAATTCTACCAATATCAACAAACCAAAAGAAAGTTTTAACAGTGATGGTTAACAATTCCTCCAATATCAACAAAACAAAAGAAAGTTTTAACAGTGATGATCTACAATTCCTCCAATATCAACAAACCAAAAGAAAGTTGTAACAGTGATGGTCAACAATTCCTCCAATATCAACAAAACAAAGAAAGTTTTAACAGTGATGGTCGACAATTCTACCAATATCAACAAACCAAAAGAAAGTTTTAACAGTGATGGTCGATAATTCTACCAATATCAACAAACCAAAAGAAAGTTTTAACAGTGATGGTCGATAATTCTACCAATATCAACAAACCAAAAGAAAGTTTACACAGTGATGGTCAACAATTCCTCCAATATCAACAAACTTTAAGAAAGTTTTAACAGTGATGATTAACAATTCCTCCAATATTAACAAAACAAAAGAAAGGTTTAACAGTGATGATCTACAATTCCTCCAATATCAACAAACCAAAAGAAAGTTGTAACAGTGATGGTCAACAATTCCTCCAATATCAACAAAACAAAAGAAAGTTTTAACAGTGATGGTCGACAATTCTACCAATATCAACAAACCAAAAGAAAGTTTTAACAGTGATGGTCGATAATTCTACCAATATCAACAAACCAAAAGAAAGTTTTAACAGTGATGATCGATAATTCTACCAATATCAACAAACCAAAAGAAAGTTTACACAGTGATGGTCAACAATTCCTCCAATATCAACAAACCTAAAGAAAGTTTACACAGTGATGGTCAACAATGCCTCCAATATCAACAAACCAAAAGAAAGTTTTAACAGGTATGGTCACCAATTCCTCCAATATCAACAAACCAAAAGAAAGTTTTTACAGTGTTGATCTACAATTCCTCCAATATCAACAAACCAAAAGAAAGTTTTAACAGTGATGGTTAACAATTCCTCCAATATCAACAAACCAAAAAGAAAGTTTTAACAATGATGGTCAACAATTCCTCCAATATTACCAAACCAAAAGAACGTTTTATCAGTGATGGTCTACAATTCCTCCAAAATCAACAAACCAAAAGAAAGTTTTTACAGTGATGGTCAACAATTCCTCCAATATCAACAAACCAAAAGAAAGTTTTAACAGTGATGATCTACAATTCCTCCAATATTAACAAACCAAAAGAAAGTTTTAACAGCGATGGTCGACAATTCCTCCAATATCAACAAACCAAAAGAAAGTTTTAACAGTGATGGTTAACAATTCCTCCATTATCAACAAACCAAAAGAAAGTTTTAACAGTGATGGTCGACAATTCCTCCAATATCAACAAACCAAAAGAAAGTTTTAACAGTGATGATCTACAATTCCTCCAATAACAACAAACCAAAAGAAAGTTTTAACAGTGATGATTTACAATTCCTCCAATATCAACAAACCAAAAGAAAGTTTTAACATTGATGGTCGATAATTCTACCAATATCAACAAACCAAAAGAAAGTTTACACAGTGATGGTCAACAATTCCTCCAATAACAACAAACCTTAAGAAAGTTTTAACAGTGATGGTTAACAATTCTTCCAATATCAACAAAACAAAAGAAAGTTTTAACAGTGATGATCTACAATTCCTCCAATATCAACAAAGCAAAAGAAAGTTGAAACAGTGATGGTCAACAATTCCTCCAATATCAACAAAACAAAAGAACGTTTTAACAGTGATGGTCAACAATTCTACCAATATCAACAAACCAAAACAAAGTTTTAACAGTGATGGTCGATAATTCTACCAATATCAACAAACCAAAAGAAAGTTTTAACATTGATGGTCGATAATTCTACCAATATCAACAAACCAAAAGAAAGTTTACACAGTGATGGTCAACAATTCCTCCAATATCAACAAACCAAAAAGAAAGTTTTAACAGTGATGGTTAACAATTCCTCCAATATTAACAAAACAAAGGAAAGTTTTAACAGTGATGATCTACAATTCCTCCAATATCAACAAACCAAAAGAAAGTTGTAACAGTGATGGTCAACAATTCCTCCAATATCAACAAAACAAAAGAAAGTTTTAACAGTGATGGTAGACAATTCTACCAATATCAACAAACCAAAAGAAAGTTTTAACAGTGATGGTCGATAATTCTACCAATATCAACAAACCAAAAGAAAGTTTTAACAGAGATGATCGATAATTCTACCAATATCAACAAACCAAAAGAAAGTTTACACAGTGATGGTCAACAATTCCTCCAATATCAACAAACCTTAAGAGAGTTTACACAGTGATGGTCAACAATTCCTCCAATATCAACAAACCTAAAGAAAGTTTTAACAGTGATGGTCGATAATTCTACCAATATCAACAAACCAAAAGAAAGTTTACACAGTGATGGTCAACAATTCCTCCAATATCAACAAACCTAAAGAAAGTTTTAACAGTGATGGTTAACAATTCCTCCAATATCAACAAACCAAAAGAAAGTTTTAACAGTGATGATCTACAATTCCTCCAATATCAACAAACCAAAAGAAAGTTGTAACAGTGATGGTCAACAATTCCTCCAATATCAACAAAACAAAAGAAAGTTTTAACAGTGATGGTCAACAATTCCTCCAATATCAACAAACCAAAAGAAAGTTTTAACAATGATGATCTACAATTCCTCCAATATTAACAAACCAAAAGAAAGTTTTAACAGCGATGGTCAACAATTCCTCCAATATCAACAAACCAAAAGAAAGTTTTAACAGTGATGATCTACAATTCCTCCAATATTAACAAACCAAAGGAAAGTTTTATCAGTGATGGTCAACAATTCCTCCAATATCAACAAACCAAAAGAAAGTTTTCACAGTGATGATCTACAATTCCTCCAATATCAACAAACCAAAAGAAAGTTTTAACAGCGATGAGCGATGGTCGACAATTCCTCCAATATCAACAAACCTAAAGAAAGTTTACACAGTGATGGTCAACAATTCCTCCAATATCAACAAACCTAAAGAAAGTTTTAACAGTGATGGTCGATAATTCTACCAATATCAACAAACCAAAAGAAAGTTTACACAGTGATGGTCTACAATTCCTCCAATATCAACAAACCTAAGGAAAGTTTTAACAGTGATGGTTAACAATTCCTCCAATATCAACAAAACAAAAGAAAGTTTTAACAGTGATGATCTACAATTCCTCAAATATCAACAAACCAAAAGAAAGTTGTAACAGTGATGGTCAACAATTCCTCCAATATCAACAAACAAAAGAAAGTTTTAACAGTGATGGTCAACAATTCCTCCAATATCAACAAACCAAAAGAAAGTTTTAACAATGATGATCTACAATTCCTCCAATATTAACAAACCAAAAGAAAGTTTTAACAGTGATGGTCAACAATTCCTCCAATATCAACAAACCAAAAGAAAGTTTTAACAGTGATGATCTACAATTCCTCCAATATTAACAAACCAAAAGAAAGTTTTATCAGTGATGGTCAACAATTCCTCCAATATCAACAAACCAAAAGAAAGTTTTCACAGTGATGATCTACAATTCCTCCAATATCAACAAACCAAAAGAAAGTTTTAGCAGTGATGATCTACAATTCCTCCAATATTAACAAACCAAAAGAAAGTTTTAACAGCGATGAGCGATGGTCGACAATTCCTCCAATATCAACAAACCAAAAGAAAGTTTACACAGTGATGGTCAACAATTCCTCCAATATCAACAAACTTTAAGAAAGTTTTAACAGTGATGGTTAACAATTCCTCCAATATTAACAAAACAAAAGAAAGGTTTAACAGTGATGATCTACAATTCCTCCAATATCAACAAACCAAAAGAAAGTTGTAACAGTGATGGTCAACAATTCCTCCAATATCAACAAAACAAAAGAAAGTTTTAACAGTGATGGTCGACAATTCTACCAATATCAACAAACCAAAAGAAAGTTTTAACAGTGATGGTCGATAATTCTACCAATATCAACAAACCAAAAGAAAGTTTTAACAGTGATGATCGATAATTCTACCAATATCAACAAACCAAAAGAAAGTTTACACAGTGATGGTCAACAATTCCTCCAATATCAACAAACCTAAAGAAAGTTTACACAGTGATGGTCAACAATTCCTCCAATATCAACAAACCTAAAGAAAGTTTTAACAGTGATGGTCGATAATTCTACCAATATCAACAAACCAAAAGAAAGTTTACACAGTGATGGTCTACAATTCCTCCAATATCAACAAACCTAAAGAAAGTTTTAACAGTGATGGTTAACAATTCCTCCAATATCAACAAAACAAAAGAAAGTTTTAACAGTGATGATCTACAATTCCTCAAATATCAACAAACCAAAAGAAAGTTGTAACAGTGATGGTCAACAATTCCTCCAATATCAACAAACAAAAGAAAGTTTTAACAGTGATGGTCAACAATTCCTCCAATATCAACAAACCAAAAGAAAGTTTTAACAATGATGATCTACAATTCCTCCAATATTAACAAACCAAAAGAAAGTTTTAACAGTGATGGTCAACAATTCCTCCAATATCAACAAACCAAAAGAAAGTTTTAACAGTGATGATCTACAATTCCTCCAATATTAACAAACCAAAAGAAAGTTTTATCAGTGATGGTCAACAATTCCTCCAATATCAACAAACCAAAAGAAAGTTTTCACAGTGATGATCTACAATTCCTCCAATATCAACAAACCAAAAGAAAGTTTTAGCAGTGATGATCTACAATTCCTCCAATATTAACAAACCAAAAGAAAGTTTTAACAGCGATGAGCGATGGTCGACAATTCCTCCAATATCAACAAACCAAAAGAAAGTTTTAACAGTGATGGTTAACAATTCCTCCATTATCAACAAACCAAAAGAAAGTTTTAACAGTAATGGTCAACAATTCCTCCAATATCAAAAAACCTTAAGAAAGTTTTAACAGTGGTGGTTAACAATTCCTCCAATATCAACAAAACAAAAGAAAGTTTTAACATCGATGATCTACAATTCCTCCAATATCAACAAACCAAAAGAAAGTTGTAACAGTGATGGTCAACAATTCCTCCAATATCAACAAACCAAAAGAAAGTTTTAACAGTGATGGTTAACAATTCCTCCAATATCAACAAATCAAAAAGAAAGTTTAAACAATGATGGTCAACAATTCCTCCAATATTACCAAACCAAAAGAACGTTTTAACAATGATGGTCAACAATTCCTCCAATATCAACAAACCAAAAAAAAGTTTTAACAGTGTTGATCTACAATTCCTCCAATATTAACAAACCAAAAGAAAGTTTTATCAGTGATGGTGATCAATTCCTGCAATATCAACAAACCGAAAGAAAGTTTTCACAGTGATGATCTACAATTCCTCCAATATCAACAAACAAAAAGAAAGTTTTAACAGTGATGATCTACAATTCCTCCAATATCAACAAAACAAAAGAAAGTTCTAACAGTGATGGTCGACAATTCTACCAATATCAACAAACCAAAAGAAAGTTTTAACAGTGATGGTTAACAATTCCTCCAATATCAACAAACCAAAAGAAAGTTTTAACAGTGATGATCTACAATTCTTCCAATATCAACAAACCAAAAGAAAGTTTTAACAGTGATAATCTACTATTCCTCCAATATCAACAAACCAAAAGAAAGTTTTAACGGTGATGGTCAACAATTCCTCCAATATCAACAAAACAAAAGAAAGTTCTAACAGTGATGGTCGACAATTCTACCAATATCAACAAACCAAAAGAAAGTTTTAAAGTGATGGTTAACAATTCCTCCAATATCAACAAAACAAAAGAAAGTTTTAACAGTGATGATCTACAATTCCTCCAATATCAACAAACCAAAAGAAAGTTGTAACAGTGATGGTCAACAATTCCTCCAATATCAACAAAACAAAGAAAGTTTTAACAGTGATGGTCGACAATTCTACCAATATCAACAAACCAAAAGAAAGTTTTAACAGTGATGGTCGATAATTCTACCAATATCAACAAACCAAAAGAAAGTTTTAACAGTGATGGTCGATAATTCTACCAATATCAACAAACCAAAAGAAAGTTTACACAGTGATGGTCAACAATTCCTCCAATATCAACAAACTTTAAGAAAGTTTTAACAGTTATGATTAACAATTCCTCCAATATTAACAAAACAAAAGAAAGGTTTAACAGTGATGATCTACAATTCCTCCAATATCAACAAACCAAAAGAAAGTTGTAACAGTGATGGTCAACAATTCCTCCAATATCAACAAAACAAAAGAAAGTTTTAACAGTGATGGTCGACAATTCTACCAATATCAACAAACCAAAAGAAAGTTTTAACAGTGATGGTCGATAATTCTACCAATATCAACAAACCAAAAGAAAGTTTTAACAGTGATGATCGATAATTCTACCAATATCAACAAACCAAAAGAAAGTTTACACAGTGATGGTCAACAATTCCTCCAATATCAACAAACCTAAAGAAAGTTTACACAGTGATGGTCAACAATTCCTCCAATATCAACAAACCTAAAGAAAGTTTTAACAGTGATGGTTAACAATTCCTCCAATATCAACAAACCAAAAGAAAGTTGTAACAGTGATGGTCAACAATTCCTCCAATATCAACAAAACAAAAGAAATTTTTAACAGTGATGGTCAACAATTCCTCCAATATCAACAAACCAAAAGAAAGTTTTAACAATGATGATCTACAATTCCTCCAATATTAACAAACCAAAAGAAAGTTGTAACAGTGATGGTCAACAATTCCTCCAATATCAACAAACCAAAAGAAAGTTTTAACAGTGATGATCTACAATTCCTCCAATATTAACAAACCAAAAGAAAGTTTTATCAGTGATGGTCAACAATTCCTCCAATATCAACAAACCTAAAGAAAGTTTTCACAGTGATGATCTACAATTCCTCCAATATCAACAAACCAAAAGAAAGTTTTAGCAGTGATGATCTACAATTCCTCCAATATTAATAAACCAAAAGAAAGTTTTAACAGCTATGAGCGATGGTCGACAATTCCTCCAATATCAACAAACCAAAAGAAAGCTTTAACAGTGATGGTTAACAATTCCTCCATTATCAACAAACCAAAAGAAAGTTTTAACAGTAATGGTCAACAATTCCTCCAATATCAAAAAACCTTAAGAAAGTTTTAACAGTGGTGGTTAACAATTCCTCCAATATCAACAAAACAAAAGAAAGTTTTAACATCGATGATCTACAATTCCTCCAATATCAACAAACCAAAAGAAAGTTGTAACAGTGATGGTCAACAATTCCTCCAATATCAACAAAACAAAGAAAGTTTTAACAGTGATGGTCGACAATTCTACCAATATCAACAAACCAAAAGAAAGTTTTAACAGTGATGATCGATAATTCTACCAATATCAACAAACCAAAAGAAAGTTTACACAGTGATGGTCAACAATTCCTCCAATATCAACAAACCTAAAGAAAGTTTACACAGTGATGGTCAACAATGCCTCCAATATCAACAAACCAAAAGAAAGTTTTAACAGGTATGGTCACCAATTCCTCCAATATCAACAAACCAAAAGAAAGTTTTTACAGTGTTGATCTACAATTCCTCCAATATCAACAAACCAAAAGAAAGTTTTAACAGTGATGGTTAACAATTCCTCCAATATCAACAAACCAAAAAGAAAGTTTTAACAATGATGGTCAACAATTCCTCCAATATTACCAAACCAAAAGAACGTTTTATCAGTGATGGTCTACAATTCCTCCAAAATCAACAAACCAAAAGAAAGTTTTTACAGTGATGGTCAACAATTCCTCCAATATCAACAAACCAAAAGAAAGTTTTAACAGTGATGATCTACAATTCCTCCAATATTAACAAACCAAAAGAAAGTTTTAACAGCGATGGTCGACAATTCCTCCAATATCAACAAACCAAAAGAAAGTTTTAACAGTGATGGTTAACAATTCCTCCATTATCAACAAACCAAAAGAAAGTTTTAACAGTGATGGTCGACAATTCCTCCAATATCAACAAACCAAAAGAAAGTTTTAACAGTGATGATCTACAATTCCTCCAATAACAACAAACCAAAAGAAAGTTTTAACAGTGATGATTTACAATTCCTCCAATATCAACAAACCAAAAGAAAGTTTTAACATTGATGGTCGATAATTCTACCAATATCAACAAACCAAAAGAAAGTTTACACAGTGATGGTCAACAATTCCTCCAATAACAACAAACCTTAAGAAAGTTTTAACAGTGATGGTTAACAATTCTTCCAATATCAACAAAACAAAAGAAAGTTTTAACAGTGATGATCTACAATTCCTCCAATATCAACAAAGCAAAAGAAAGTTGAAACAGTGATGGTCAACAATTCCTCCAATATCAACAAAACAAAAGAACGTTTTAACAGTGATGGTCAACAATTCTACCAATATCAACAAACCAAAACAAAGTTTTAACAGTGATGGTCGATAATTCTACCAATATCAACAAACCAAAAGAAAGTTTTAACATTGATGGTCGATAATTCTACCAATATCAACAAACCAAAAGAAAGTTTACACAGTGATGGTCAACAATTCCTCCAATATCAACAAACCAAAAAGAAAGTTTTAACAGTGATGGTTAACAATTCCTCCAATATTAACAAAACAAAAGAAAGTTTTAACAGTGATGATCTACAATTCCTCCAATATCAACAAACCAAAAGAAAGTTGTAACAGTGATGGTCAACAATTCCTCCAATATCAACAAAACAAAAGAAAGTTTTAACAGTGATGGTAGACAATTCTACCAATATCAACAAACCAAAAGAAAGTTTTAACAGTGATGGTCGATAATTCTACCAATATCAACAAACCAAAAGAAAGTTTTAACAGAGATGATCGATAATTCTACCAATATCAACAAACCAAAAGAAAGTTTACACAGTGATGGTCAACAATTCCTCCAATATCAACAAACCTTAAGAGAGTTTACACAGTGATGGTCAACAATTCCTCCAATATCAACAAACCTAAAGAAAGTTTTAACAGTGATGGTCGATAATTCTACCAATATCAACAAACCAAAAGAAAGTTTACACAGTGATGGTCAACAATTCCTCCAATATCAACAAACCTAAAGAAAGTTTTAACAGTGATGGTTAACAATTCCTCCAATATCAACAAACCAAAAGAAAGTTTTAACAGTGATGATCTACAATTCCTCCAATATCAACAAACCAAAAGAAAGTTGTAACAGTGATGGTCAACAATTCCTCCAATATCAACAAAACAAAAGAAAGTTTTAACAGTGATGGTCAACAATTCCTCCAATATCAACAAACCAAAAGAAAGTTTTAACAATGATGATCTACAATTCCTCCAATATTAACAAACCAAAAGAAAGTTTTAACAGCGATGGTCAACAATTCCTCCAATATCAACAAACCAAAAGAAAGTTTTAACAGTGATGATCTACAATTCCTCCAATATTAACAAACCAAAGGAAAGTTTTATCAGTGATGGTCAACAATTCCTCCAATATCAACAAACCAAAAGAAAGTTTTCACAGTGATGATCTACAATTCCTCCAATATCAACAAACCAAAAGAAAGTTTTAACAGCGATGAGCGATGGTCGACAATTCCTCCAATATCAACAAACCAAAAGAAAGTTTTAACAGTGATGGTTAACAATTCCTCCATTATCAACAAACCAAAAGAAAGTTTTAACAGTAATGGTCAACAATTCCTCCAATATCAAAAAACCTTAAGAAAGTTTTAACAGTGGTGGTTAACAATTCCTCCAATATCAACAAAACAAAAAAAGTTTTAACAGTGATTATCTACAATTCCTCCAATATCAACAAACCAAAAGAAAGTTGTAACAGTGATGGTCAACAATTCCTACAATATCAACAAACCAAAAGAAAGTTTTAACAGTGATGATCTACAATTCCTCCAATATTAACAAACCAAAGGAAAGTTTTATAAGTGATGGTCAACAATTCCTCCAATATCAACAAACCAAAAGAAAGTTTTCACAGTGATGATCTACAATTCCTCCAATATCAACAAACCAAAAGAAAGTTTTAACAATGATGATCTACAATTCCTCCAATATTAACAAACCAAAAGAAAGTTTTAACAGCGATGAGCGATGGTCGACAATTCCTCCAATATCAACAAACCAAAAGAAAGTTTTAACAGTGATGGTTAACAATTCCTCCATTATCAACAAACCAAAAGAAAGTTTTAACAGTAATGGTCAACAATTCCTCCAATATCAAAAAACCTTAAGAAATTTTAACAGTGGTGGTTAACAATTCCTCCAATATCAACAAAACAAAGAAAGTTTTAACAGTGATGATCTACAATTCCTCCAATATCAACAAACCAAAAGAAAGTTGTAACAGTGATGGTCAACAATTCCTCCAATATCAACAAAACAAAAGAAAGTTTTAACAGTGATGGTCGACAATTCTACCAATATCAACAAACCAAAAGAAAGTTTTTACAGTGATGGTCGATAATTCTACCAATATCAACAAACCAAAAGAAAGTTTTAACAGTGAAGATCGATAATTCTACCAATATCAACAAACCAAAAGAAAGTTTACACAGTGATGGTCAACAATTCCTCCAATATCAACAAACCTAAAGAAAGTTTACACAGTGATGGTCACCAATTCCTCCAATATCAACAAACCAAAAGAAAGTTTTTACAGTGTTGATCTACAATTCCTTCAATATCAACAAATTAAAAGAAAGTTTTAACTGTGATGGTCTACAATTCTACCAATATCAATAAAACAAAAGAAAGTTTTAACAGTGATAGCCGGCAATTCTACCAATAGCAATAAAACAAAAGAAAGTTTTAACAGTGATAGCCGGCAATTCTACCAATATCAACAAAACAAAAGAAAGTTGTAACAGTGATCATCAACAATTCCTCCAATATCAACAAACCAAAAGAAGGTTTTAGCAGTGATGGGCGACAATTCTTCCAATATCAAGAAACCAATAGAAAGTTTTAACAGTGATGGTCAACAATTCTACTAATATCAATAAAACAAAAGAAAGTTTTAACAGTCATGATCAACAATTCCTTTAATATCAACAAATCAGAAGAAAGTCTTAATAGTGATGTTCGACAATTCTACCAATATCAACAAAACAAAAGAAAGTGGTAACAGTGATGGTCAATAATTCTACCAATATCAACAAAACAAAAGAAAGTTTTAGCAGTGATGGGCGACAATTCCTCCAATATCAACAAACCAAAAGAAAGTTTTAACAGTGATGGTCTACAAATCCTCCAATATCAACAAACCAAAAGAAAGTTTTAACAGTGATGGTCTACAATTCTACCAATATCGACAAAACAAAAGAAAGTTTAAACAGTGATGGTCAACAATTCTACCAATATCAACAAAACAAAACATAGTTTTAACAGTGATGGTCGACAATTCTACCAATACCAACAAACCAAAAGAAAGTTTTAACTATGATGATCTACAATTCCTCCAATATTAACAAACCAAAAGAAAGTTTTAACAGCGATGAGCGATGGTCGACAATTCCTCCAATATCAACAAACCAAAAGAAAGTTTTAACAGTGATGGTTAACAATTCCTCCATTATCAACAAACCAAAAGAAAGTTTTAACAGTAATGGTCAACAATTCCTCCAATATCAAAAAACCTTAAGAAATTTTAACAGTGGTGGTTAACAATTCCTCCAATATCAACAAAACAAAAGAAAGTTTTAACAGTGATGATCTACAATTCCTCCAATATCAACAAACCAAAAGAAAGTTGTAACAGTGATGGTCAACAATTCCTCCAATATCAACAAAACAAAAGAAAGTTTTAACAGTGATGGTCGACAATTCTACCAATATCAACAAACCAAAAGAAAGTTTTTACAGTGATGGTCGATAATTCTACCAATATCAACAAACCAAAAGAAAGTTTTAACAGTGAAGATCGATAATTCTACCAATATCAACAAACCAAAAGAAAGTTTACACAGTGATGGTCAACAATTCCTCCAATATCAACAAACCTAAAGAAAGTTTACACAGTGATGGTCACCAATTCCTCCAATATCAACAAACCAAAAGAAAGTTTTACAGTGATGATCTACAATTCCTCCAATATCAACAAATCAAAAGAAAGTTTTAGCAGTGATGGGCGACAATTCCTCCAATATCAAGAAACCAAAAGAAAGTTTTAACAGTGATGATCTACAATTCCTCCAATATCAACAAACCAAAAGAAAGTTTTAGCAGTGATGATCTACAATTCCTCCAATATTAATAAACCAAAAGAAAGTTTTAACAGCTATGAGCGATGGTCGACAATTCCTCCAATATCAACAAACCAAAAGAAAGCTTTAACAGTGATGGTTAACAATTCCTCCATTATCAACAAACCAAAAGAAAGTTTTAACAGTAATGGTCAACAATTCCTCCAATATCAAAAAACCTTAAGAAAGTTTTAACAGTGGTGGTTAACAATTCCTCCAATATCAACAAAACAAAAGAAAGTTTTAACATCGATGATCTACAATTCCTCCAATATCAACAAATTAAAAGAAAGTTTTAACTGTGATGGTCTACAATTCTACCAATATCAATAAAACAAAAGAAAGTTTTAACAGTGATAGCCGGCAATTCTACCAATAGCAATAAAACAAAAGAAAGTTTTAACAGTGATAGCCGGCAATTCTACCAATATCAACAAAACAAAAGAAAGTTGTAACAGTGATCATCAACAATTCCTCCAATATCAACAAACCAAAAGAAGGTTTTAGCAGTGATGGGCGACAATTCTTCCAATATCAAGAAACCAATAGAATGTTTTAACAGTGATGGTCAACAATTCTACCAATATCAATAAAACAAAAGAAAGTTTTAACAGTCATGATCAACAATTCCTTTAATATCAACAAATCAGAAGAAAGTCTTAACAGTGATGTTCGACAATTCTACCAATATCAACAAAACAAAAGAAAGTGGTAACAGTGATGGTCAATAATTCTGCCAATATCAACAAAACAAAAGAAAGTTTTATCAGTGATGGTCTAAAATTCCTCAATATCAACAAACCAAAAGAAAGTTTTAACAGTGATGGTCTACAATTCCTCCAATATCAACAAAACCAAAAGAAAGTTTTAACAGTGATGGTCTATAATTCTACCAATATCGACAAAACAAAAGAAAGTTTAAACAGTGATGGTCAACAATTCTACCAATATCAACAAAACAAAAGATAGTTTTAACAGTGATGGTCGACAATTCTACCAATATCAACAAACCAAAAGAGAGTTTTAACAGTGATGATCGACAATTCTACCAATATCAACAAACTAAAATAAAGTTTTAACTGTGATGGTCTACAATTCTACCAATATCAACAAAACAAAAGAAAGTTGTAACAGTGATGGTCATCAATTCTACCGTTATCAACAAAACAAAAGAAAGTTTCAACAGTAATGGTCAACACTTCTACCAATATCAACAAACCAAAAAACTTTTTAACAGTGATGGTCAACAATTCCTCCAATATCAACAAAACAAACAAAGTTTTAGCAGAGATGGTCATCAATTCTACCAATATCAACAAAACAAAAGAAAGCTTGAACAGTGATGGTCTACAATTCTACCAAAATCAGCAAACCAAAGGAAAGTTTAAACAGTGATGGCCAACAATTCTACCAATATCAAAAATCCAAAAGAAAGTTTATCAAAGAGAGATGGTCAACAATTCCTCCTATATCAACAAAACAAAAGAAGGTTTATCAAAGAGAGATGGTCATCAATTCCTCCAATATCAACAAACCAAAAGAAAGTTGTAACAGTGATGGTTAACAATTCCTCCATTATCAACAAACCAAAAGAAAGTTTTAACAGTAATGGTCAACAATTCCTCCAATATCAAAAAACCTTAAGAAATTTTAACAGTGGTGGTTAACAATTCCTCCAATATCAACAAAACAAAAGAAAGTTTTAACAGTGATGATCTACAATTCCTCCAATATCAACAAACCAAAAGAAAGTTGTAACAGTGATGGTCAACAATTCCTCCAATATCAACAAAACAAAAGAAAGTTTTAACAGTGATGGTCGACAATTCTACCAATATCAACAAACCAAAAGAAAGTTTTTACAGTGATGGTCGATAATTCTACCAATATCAATAAACCAAAAGAAAGTTTTAACAGTGAAGATCGATAATTCTACCAATATCAACAAACCAAAAGAAAGTTTACACAGTGATGGTCAACAATTCCTCCAATATCAACAAACCTAAAGAAAGTTTACACAGTGATGGTCACCAATTCCTCCAATATCAACAAACCAAAAGAAAGTTTTACAGTGTTGATCTACAATTCCTCCAATATCAACAAATTAAAAGAAAGTTTTAACTGTGATGGTCTACAATTCTACCAATATCAATAAAACAAAAGAAAGTTTTAACAGTGATAGCCGGCAATTCTACCAATAGCAATAAAACAAAAGAAAGTTTTAACAGTGATAGCCGGCAATTCTACCAATATCAACAAAACAAAAGAAAGTTGTAACAGTGATCATCAACAATTCCTCCAATATCAACAAACCAAAAGAAGGTTTTAGCAGTGATGGGCGACAATTCTTCCAATATCAAGAAACCAATAGAATGTTTTAACAGTGATGGTCAACAATTCTACCAATATCAATAAAACAAAAGAAAGTTTTAACAGTCATGATCAACAATTCCTTTAATATCAACAAATCAGAAGAAAGTCTTAACAGTGATGTTCGACAATTCTACCAATATCAACAAAACAAAAGAAAGTGGTAACAGTGATGGTCAATAATTCTGCCAATATCAACAAAACAAAAGAAAGTTTTATCAGTGATGGTCTAAAATTCCTCAATATCAACAAACCAAAAGAAAGTTTTAACAGTGATGGTCTACAATTCCTCCAATATCAACAAAACCAAAAGAAAGTTTTAACAGTGATGGTCTATAATTCTACCAATATCGACAAAACAAAAGAAAGTTTAAACAGTGATGGTCAACAATTCTACCAATATCAACAAAACAAAAGATAGTTTTAACAGTGATGGTCGACAATTCTACCAATATCAACAAACCAAAAGAGAGTTTTAACAGTGATGATCGACAATTCTACCAATATCAACAAACTAAAATAAAGTTTTAACTGTGATGGTCTACAATTCTACCAATATCAACAAAACAAAAGAAAGTTGTAACAGTGATGGTCATCAATTCTACCGTTATCAACAAAACAAAAGAAAGTTTCAACAGTAATGGTCAACACTTCTACCAATATCAACAAACCAAAAAACTTTTTAACAGTGATGGTCAACAATTCCTCCAATATCAACAAAACAAACAAAGTTTTAGCAGAGATGGTCATCAATTCTACCAATATCAACAAAACAAAAGAAAGCTTGAACAGTGATGGTCTACAATTCTACCAAAATCAGCAAACCAAAGGAAAGTTTAAACAGTGATGGCCAACAATTCTACCAATATCAAAAATCCAAAAGAAAGTTTATCAAAGAGAGATGGTCAACAATTCCTCCTATATCAACAAAACAAAAGAAGGTTTATCAAAGAGAGATGGTCATCAATTCCTCCAATATCAACAAACCAAAAGAAAGTTGTAACAGTGATGGTTAACAATTCCTCCATTATCAACAAACCAAAAGAAAGTTTTAACAGTAATGGTCAACAATTCCTCCAATATCAAAAAACCTTAAGAAATTTTAACAGTGGTGGTTAACAATTCCTCCAATATCAACAAAACAAAAGAAAGTTTTAACAGTGATGATCTACAATTCCTCCAATATCAACAAACCAAAAGAAAGTTGTAACAGTGATGGTCAACAATTCCTCCAATATCAACAAAACAAAAGAAAGTTTTAACAGTGATGGTCGACAATTCTACCAATATCAACAAACCAAAAGAAAGTTTTTACAGTGATGGTCGATAATTCTACCAATATCAACAAACCAAAAGAAAGTTTTAACAGTGAAGATCGATAATTCTACCAATATCAACAAACCAAAAGAAAGTTTACACAGTGATGGTCAACAATTCCTCCAATATCAACAAACCTAAAGAAAGTTTACACAGTGATGGTCACCAATTCCTCCAATATCAACAAACCAAAAGAAAGTTTTACAGTGTTGATCTACAATTCCTCCAATATCAACAAATTAAAAGAAAGTTTTAACTGTGATGGTCTACAATTCTACCAATATCAATAAAACAAAAGAAAGTTTTAACAGTGATAGCCGGCAATTCTACCAATAGCAATAAAACAAAAGAAAGTTTTAACAGTGATAGCCGGCAATTCTACCAATATCAACAAAACAAAAGAAAGTTGTAACAGTGATCATCAACAATTCCTCCAATATCAACAAACCAAAAGAAGGTTTTAGCAGTGATGGGCGACAATTCTTCCAATATCAAGAAACCAATAGAATGTTTTAACAGTGATGGTCAACAATTCTACCAATATCAATAAAACAAAAGAAAGTTTTAACAGTCATGATCAACAATTCCTTTAATATCAACAAATCAGAAGAAAGTCTTAACAGTGATGTTCGACAATTCTACCAATATCAACAAAACAAAAGAAAGTGGTAACAGTGATGGTCAATAATTCTACCAATATCAACAAAACAAAAGAAAGTTTTATCAGTGATGGTCTAAAATTCCTCAATATCAACAAACCAAAAGAAAGTTTTAACAGTGATGGTCTACAATTCCTCCAATATCAACAAAACCAAAAGAAAGTTTTAACAGTGATGGTCTATAATTCTACCAATATCGACAAAACAAAAGAAAGTTTAAACAGTGATGGTCAACAATTCTACCAATATCAACAAAACAAAAGATAGTTTTAACAGTGATGGTCGACAATTCTACCAATATCAACAAACCAAAAGAGAGTTTTAACAGTGATGATCGACAATTCTACCAATATCAACAAACTAAAATAAAGTTTTAACTGTGATGGTCTACAATTCTACCAATATCAACAAAACAAAAGAAAGTTGTAACAGTGATGGTCATCAATTCTACCGTTATCAACAAAACAAAAGAAAGTTTCAACAGTAATGGTCAACACTTCTACCAATATCAACAAACCAAAAAACTTTTTAACAGTGATGGTCAACAATTCCTCCAATATCAACAAAACAAACAAAGTTTTAGCAGAGATGGTCATCAATTCTACCAATATCAACAAAACAAAAGAAAGCTTGAACAGTGATGGTCTACAATTCTACCAAAATCAGCAAACCAAAGGAAAGTTTAAACAGTGATGGCCAACAATTCTACCAATATCAAAAATCCAAAAGAAAGTTTATCAAAGAGAGATGGTCAACAATTCCTCCTATATCAACAAAACAAAAGAAGGTTTATCAAAGAGAGATGGTCATCAATTCCTCCAATATCAACAAACCAAAAGAAAGTTGTAACAGTGATGGTCAACAATTCTACCAATATCAACAAAACAAAAGAAAGTTTTAACAGTGATGGTCAACAATTCCTTTAATATCAACAAAACAAAAGAAAGTGTTAACAGTGATGGTCAACAATTCCTCCAATATCAACAAACCAAAGGAAAGTTTTAACAGTGATGGTCAACAATTCTACCTATATCAACAAACCAAAAGAAAGTTTTAGCAGTGATGGGCGACAATTCCTCCAATATCAAGAAACCAAAAGAACGTTTTAACAGTGATGGTCTACAATTCCTCCAATATCAACAAAACAAAAGAAAGTTTTAACAGTGATGGTCTACAATTCTACCAATATTAACAAAACAAAAGAAAGTTGCAACAGTGATGGTCATCAATTCTACCAATATCAACAAAACAAAAGAAAGTTTAAACAGTGATAGTCAACAATTCTACCAATATCAACAAAACAAAAGAAAGCTTGAACAGTGATGGTCTACAATTCTACCAAAATCAGCAAACCAAAGGAAAGTTTAAACAGTGATGGCCAACAACTCTACCAATATCAAAAAACCAAAAGAAAGTTTAAACAGTGATGGTCAACAATTCCTCCAATATCAACAAAACCAAAAGAAAGTTTATCAAAGAGAGATGGTCAACAATTCCTCCAATATCAGCAAAACAAAAGAAAGTTTATCAAAGAGAGATGGTCAACAATTCTACCAATATCAAGAAACCAAAAGAAAGTTTTAACTGTGATAGTCAGCAATTCCTCCAATATCAACAAACCACAAAACGTTTTAAAAGTGATGGTCAATAATTCTACCAATATCAACAAAACAAAAGAAAGTTGTAACAGTGATGGTCAACACTCCTACCAATATCAACAAAACAAGAGAAAGTTTTAGCAGTGATGGTCAACAATTCCTCCAATATCAACAAACCAAAAGAAAGTTTTAACAGTGATGATCAACAATTCTACCTATATCAACAAACCAAAAGAAAGCTTTAGCAGTGATGGGCGACAATTCCTCCAATATCAAGAAACCAAAAGAAAGTTTTAACAGTGATGGTCTACAATTCCTCCAATATCAACAAAACCAAAAGAAAGTTTTAACCGTGATGGTCTATAATTCTACCAATATCGATAAAACAAAAGAAAGTTTAATCAGTGATGGTCAACAATTCTACCAATATTAACAAACAAAAGATAGTTTTAACAGTGATGGTCGACAATTCTACCAATATCAACAAACCAAAAGAAAGTTTTAACTGTGATGGTCTACAATTCTACCAATATCAACAAAACAAAAGAAAGTTGTAACAATGATGGTCATCAATTCTACCATTATCAACAAAACAAAAGAAAGTTTCAACAGTGATGGCCAACAATTCTACCAATATCAAAAATCCAAAAGAAAGTTTATCAAAGAGAGATGGTCAACAATTCCTCCTATATCAACAAAACAAAAGAAGGTTTATCAAAGAGAGATGGTCATCAATTCTACCAATATCAACAAACCAAAAGAAAGTTGTAACAGTGATGGTCAACAATTCTACCAATATCAACAAAACAAAAGAAAGTTTTAACAGTAATGGTCAACAATTCCTTTAATATCAACAAAACAAAAGAAAGTGTTAACAGTGATGGTCAACAATTCCTCCAATATCAACAAACTAAAGGAAAGTTTTAACAGTGATGGTCAACAATTCTACCTATATCAACAAACCAAAAGAAAGTTTTAGCAGTGATGGGCGACAATTCCTCCAATATCAAGAAACCAAAAGAACGTTTTAACAGTGATGGTCTACAATTCCTCCAATATCAACAAAACAAAAGAAAGTTTTAACAGTGATGGTCTACAATTCTACCAATATCAACAAACCAAAAGAAAGTTTTAACAGTGATGGTCGACAATTCTACCAATATCAACAAACTAAAATAAAGTTTTAACTGTGATGGTCTACAATTCTACCAATATCAACAAAACAAAAGAAAGTTGTAACAGTGATGGTCATCAATTCTACCATTATCAACAAAACAAAAGAAAGTTTCAACAGTAATGGTCAACACTTCTACCAATATCAACAAACCAAAAAACTTTTTAACAGTGATGGTCAACAATTCCTCCAATATCAACAAAACAAAAGAAAGTTTTAGCAGAGATGGTCATCAATTCTACCAATATTAACAAAACAAAAGAAAGTTTAAAGAGTGATAGTCAACAATTCCTCCAATATCAAGAAACCAAAAGAACGTTTTAACAGTGATGGTCTACAATTCCTCCAATATCAACAAAACAAAAGAAAGTTTTAACAGTGATGGTCTACAATTCTACCAATATCAACAAACCAAAAGAAAGTTTTAACAGTGATGGTCGACAATTCTACCAATATCAACAAACTAAAATAAAGTTTTAACTGTGATGGTCTACAATTCTACCAATATCAACAAAACAAAAGAAAGTTGTAACAGTGATGGTCATCAATTCTACCATTATCAACAAAACAAAAGAAAGTTTCAACAGTAATGGTCAACACTTCTACCAATATCAACAAACCAAAAAACTTTTTAACAGTGATGGTCAACAATTCCTCCAATATCAACAAAACAAAAGAAAGTTTTAGCAGAGATGGTCATCAATTCTACCAATATTAACAAAACAAAAGAAAGTTTAAAGAGTGATAGTCAACAATTCTACCAATATCAACAAAACAAAAGAAAGCTTGAACAGTGATGGTCTACAATTCTACCAATATCAGCAAACCAAAGGAAAGTTTAAACAGTGATGGCCAACAATTCTACCAATATCAAAAATCCAAAAGAAAGTTTATCAAAGAGAGATGGTCAACAATTCCTCCTATATCAACAAAACAAAAGAAGGTTTATCAAAGAGAGATGGTCATCAATTCTACCAATATCAACAAACCAAAAGAAAGTTTAAACTGTGATAGTCAGCAATTTCTCCAATATCAACAAACCAAAAAAAGTTTTAACAGTGATGGTCAACAATTCTACCAATATCAACGAACCAAAAGAAAGTTTAAACAGTGATGGTCAACAATTCCTCCAATATCAGCAAACCAGAAGAAAGTTTAAACAGTAATGGTCAACCATTCCTCCAATATCAACAAACCAAAAGAAAGATTTAACAGTGATGGTCAACAATTCTACCAATATCAACAAACCAAAAGAAAGTTTTAACAGTGATGGTCGACAATTCTACCAATATCAACAAACCAAAAGAAAGTTTTAGCAGTGATGGTCACCAATTCCTCCAATATCAACAAACCAAAAGAAAGTTTCTACAGTGATGATCTACAATTCCTCCAATATCAACAAACCAAAAGAAAGTTTTAACAGTGATGGTTAACAATTCCTCCAATATCAACAAACCAAAAAGAAAGTTTTAACAATGATGGTCAACAATTCCTCCAATATTACCAAACCAAAAGAAAGTTTTATCAGTGATGGTCTACAATTCCTCCAATATCAACAAACCAAAAGAAAGTTTTTACAGTGATGGTCAACAATTCCTCCAATATCAACAAACCAAAAGAAAGTTTTAACAGTGATGATCTACAATTCCTCCAATATTAACAAACCAAAAGAAAGTTTTAACAGCGATGGTCAACAATTCCTCCAATATCAACAAACCAAAAGAAAGTTTTAACAGTGATGATCTACAATTCCTCCAATATTAACAAACCAAAAGAAAGTTTTATCAGTGATGGTCAACAATTCCTCCAATATCAACAAACCAAAAGAAAGTTTTCACAGTGATGATCAACAATTCCTCCAATATCAACAAACCTAAAGAAAGTTTTAACAGTGATGATCTACAATTCCTCCAATATTAACAAACCAAAAGAAAGTTTTAACAGCGATGGTCGACAATTCCTCCAATATCAACAAACCAAAAGAAAGTTTTAACAGTGATGGTTAACAATTCCTCCATTATCAACAAACCAAAAGAAAGTTTTAACAGTAATGGTCAACAATTCCTCCAATATCAACAAACCAAAAGAAAGTTTTCACAGTGATGGTTAACAATTCCTCCAATATCAACAAACCAAAAAGAAAGTTTTAACAATGATGGTCAAAAATTCCTCCAATATTACCAAACCATAAGAACGTTTTATCAGTGATGATCTACAATTCCTCCAATATCAACAAACCAAAAGAAAGTTTTAACAGTGATGGTTAACAATTCCTCCAATATCAACAAACCAAAAAGAAAGTTTTAACTATGATGGTCAAAAATTCCTCCAATATTACCAAACCAAAAGAACGTTTTATCAGTGATGGTCTACAATTCCTCCAATATCAACAAACCAAAAGAAAGTTTTTACAGTGATGGTCAACAATTCCTCCAATATCAACAAACCAAAAGAAAGTTTTAACAGTGATGATCTACAATTCCTCCAATATTAACAAACCAAAAGAAAGTTTTAACAGCGATGGTCAACAATTCCTCCAATATCAACAAACCAAAAGAACGTTTTAACAGTGATGATCTACAATTCCTCCAATATTAACAAACCAAAAGAAAGTTTTAACAGCGATGGTCGACAATTCCTCCAATATCAACAAACCAAAAGAAAGTTTTAACAGTGATGGTTAACAATTCCTCCATTATCAACAAACCAAAAGAAAGTTTTATCAGTAATGGTCAACAATTCCTCCAATATCAACAAACCAAAAGAAAGATTTAACAGTGATGGTCAACAATTCTACCAATATCAACAAACCAAAAGAAAGTTTTAACAGTGATGATCTACAATTCCTCCAATATCAACAAACCAAAAGAAAGTTTTAACAGTGATGATCTACAATTCCTCCAATATCAACAAACCAAAAGAAAGTTTTAACAGTGATGGTCAACAATTCCTCCAATATCAACAAACCAAAAGAAAGTTTTAACAGTGATGGTCACCAATTCCTCCAATATCAACAAACCAAAAGAAAGTTTTAACAGTGATTATCTACAATTCCTCCAATATCAACAAACCAAAAGAAAGTTTTAACAGTGATGGTTAACAATTCCTCCAATATCAACAAACCAAAAAGAAAGTTTTAGCAATGATGGTCAACAATTCCTCCAATATTACCAAACCAAAAGAAAGTTTTAACAGCGATGGTCAACAATTCCTCCAATATCAACAAACCAAAAGAAAGTTTTAACAGTGATGGTCGACAATTCCTCCAATATCAACAAACCAAAAGAAAGTTTTAACAGTGATGATCTACAATTCCTCCAATATCAACAAACCAAAATTAAGTTTTAACAGTGATGATCTACAATTCCTCCAATATCAACAAACCAAAAGAAAGTTTTAACAGTGATGGTCGACAATTCTACCAATATCAACAAACCAAAAGAAAGTTTTAACAGTGATGGTTAACAATTCCTCCAATATCAACAAAACAAAAGAAAGTTTTAACAGTGATGATCTACAATTCCTCCAATATCAAGAAACCAAAAGAAAGTTTTAACAGTGATGGTCACCAATTCCTCCAATATCAACAAACCAAAAGAAAGTTTTTACAGTGATGATCTACAATTCCTCCAATATCAACAAACCAAATGAAAGTTTTAACAGTGATGGTTAACAATTCCTCCATTATCAACAAACCAAAAGAAAGTTTTAACAGTAATGGTCAACAATTCCTACAATATCAACAAACCAAAAGAAAGTTTTCACAGTGATGAACTACAATTCCTCCAATATTAACAAACCAAAAGAAAGTTTTAACAGCGATGGTCGACAATTCCTCCAATATCAACAAACCAAAAGAAAGTTTTAACAGTGATGGTTAACAATTCCTCCATTATCAACAAACCAAAAGAAAGTTTTATCAGTAATGGTCAACAATTCCTCCAATATCAACAAACCAAAAGAAAGATTTAACAGTGATGGTCAACAATTCTACCAATATCAACAAACCAAAAGAAAGTTTTAACAGTGATGATCTACAATTCCTCCAATATCAACAAACCAAAAGAAAGTTTTAACAGTGATGATCTACAATTCCTCCAATATCAACAAACCAAAAGAAAGTTTTAACAGTGATGATCTACAATTCCTCCAATATTAACAAACCAAAAGAAAGTTTTATCAGTGATGGTCAACAATTCCTCCAATATCAACAAACCGAAAGAAAGTTTGAACAGTGATGATCTACAATTCCTCCAATATCAACAAACCAAAAGAAAGTTTTAACAGTGATGATCTACAATTCCTCCAATATTAACAAACCAAAAGAAAGTTTTAACAGCGATGGTCGACAATTCCTCCAATATCAACAAACTAAAAGAAAGTTTTAACAGTGATGGTTAACAATTCCTCGGTTATCAACAAACCAAAAGAAAGTTTTAACAGTAATGGTCAACAATTCCTCCAATATCAACAAACCAAAAGAAAGATTTAACAGTGATGGTCAACAATTCTACCAATATCAACAAACCAAAAGAAAGTTTTAACAGTGATGATCTACAATTCCTCCAATATCAACAAACCAAAAGAAAGTTTTAACAGTGATGATCTACAATTCCTCCAATATCAACAAACCAAAAGAAAGTTTTAACAGTAATGGTCAACAATTCCTACAATATCAACAAACCAAAAGAAAGTTTTCACAGTGATGGTTAACAATTCCTCCAATATCAACAAACCAAAAAGAAAGTTTTAACAATGATGGTCAAAAATTCCTCCAATATTACCAAACCATAAGAAAGTTTTATCAGTGATGATCTACAATTCATCCAACATCAACAAACCAAAAGAAAGTTTTAACAGTGATGGTTAACAATTCCTCCAATATCAACAAACCAAAAAGAAAGTTTTAACTATGATGGTCAAAAATTCCTCCAATATTACCAAACCAAAAGAACGTTTTATCAGTGATGGTCTACAATTCCTCAAATATCAACAAACCAAAAGAAAGTTTTTACAGTGATGGTCAACAATTCCTCCAATATCAACAAACCAAAAGAAAGTTTTAACAGTGATGATCTACAATTCCTCCAATATTAACAAACCAAAAGAAAGTTTTAACAGCGATGGTCAACAATTCCTCCAATATCAACAAACCAAAAGAAAGTTTTAACAGTGATGATCTACAATTCCTCCAATATTAACAAACCAAAAGAAAGTTTTATCAGTGATGGTCAACAATTCCTCCAATATCAATAAACCAAAAGAAAGTTTTCACAGTGATGATCAACAATTCCTCCAATATCAACAAACCAAAAGAAAGTTTTAACAGTGATGATCTACAATTCCTCCAATATTAACAAACCAAAAGAAAGTTTTAACAGCGATGGTCGACAATTCCTCCAATATCAACAAACCAAAAGAAAGTTTTAACAGTGATGGTTAACAATTCCTCCATTATCAACAAACCAAAAGAAAGTTTTATCAGTAATGGTCAACAATTCCTCCAATATCAACAAACCAAAAGAAAGATTTAACAGTGATGGTCAACAATTCTACCAATATCAACAAACCAAAAGAAAGTTTTAACAGTGATGATCTACAATTCCTCCAATATCAACAAACCAAAAGAAAGTTTTAACAGTGATGATCTACAATTCCTCCAATATCAACAAACCAAAAGAAAGTTTTAACAGTGATTATCTACAATTCCTCCAATATCAACAAACCAAAAGAAAGTTTTAACAGTGATGGTTAACAATTCCTCCAATATCAACAAACCAAAAAGAAAGTTTTAACAATGATGGTCAACAATTCCTCCAATATTACCAAACCAAAAGAAAGTTTTAACAGTGATGGTCACCAATTCCTCCAATATCAACAAACCAAAAGAAAGTTTTAACAGTGATTATCTACAATTCCTCCAATATCAACAAACCAAAAGAAAGTTTTAACAGTGATGGTTAACAATTCCTCCAATATCAACAAACCAAAAAGAAAGTTTTAACAATGATGGTCAACAATTCCTCCAATATTACCAAACCAAAAGAAAGTTTTAACAGCGATGGTCAACAATTCCTCCAATATCAACAAACCAAAAGAAAGTTTTAACAGTGATGGTCGACAATTCCTCCAATATCAACAAACCAAAAGAAAGTTTTAACAGTGATGATCTACAATTCCTCCAATATCAACAAACCAAAAGAAAGTTTTAACAGTGATGATCTACAATTCCTCCAATATCAACAAACCAAAAGAAAGTTTTAACAGTGATGGTCGACAATTCTACCAATATCAACAAACCAAAAGAAAGTTTTAACAGTGATGGTTAACAATTCCTCCAATATCAACAAAACAAAAGAAAGTTTTAACAGTGATGATCTACAATTCCTCCAATATCAAGAAACCAAAAGAAAGTTTTAACAGTGATGGTCACCAATTCCTCCAATATCAACAAACCAAAAGAAAGTTTTTACAGTGATGATCTACAATTCCTCCAATATCAACAAACCAAATGAAAGTTTTAACAGTGATGGTTAACAATTCCTCCATTATCAACAAACCAAAAGAAAGTTTTAACAGTAATGGTCAACAATTCCTACAATATCAACAAACCAAAAGAAAGTTTTCACAGTGATGATCTACAATTCCTCCAATATTAACAAACCAAAAGAAAGTTTTAACAGCGATGGTCGACAATTCCTCCAATATCAACAAACCAAAAGAAAGTTTTAACAGTGATGGTTAACAATTCCTCCATTATCAACAAACCAAAAGAAAGTTTTATCAGTAATGGTCAACAATTCCTCCAATATCAACAAACCAAAAGAAAGATTTAACAGTGATGGTCAACAATTCTACCAATATCAACAAACCAAAAGAAAGTTTTAACAGTGATGATCTACAATTCCTCCAATATCAACAAACCAAAAGAAAGTTTTAACAGTGATGATCTACAATTCCTCCAATATCAACAAACCAAAAGAAAGTTTTAACAGTGATGATCTACAATTCCTCCAATATTAACAAACCAAAAGAAAGTTTTATCAGTGATGGTCAACAATTCCTCCAATATCAACAAACCGAAAGAAAGTTTGAACAGTGATGATCTACAATTCCTCCAATATCAACAAACCAAAAGAAAGTTTTAACAGTGATGATCTACAATTCCTCCAATATTAACAAACCAAAAGAAAGTTTTAACAGCGATGGTCGACAATTCCTCCAATATCAACAAACTAAAAGAAAGTTTTAACAGTGATGGTTAACAATTCCTCCGTTATCAACAAACCAAAAGAAAGTTTTATCAGTAATGGTCAACAATTCCTCCAATATCAACAAACCAAAAGAAAGATTTAACAGTGATGGTCAACAATTCTACCAATATCAACAAACCAAAAGAAAGTTTTAACAGTGATGATCTACAATTCCTCCAATATCAACAAACCAAAAGAAAGTTTTAACAGTGATGATCTACAATTCCTCCAATATCAACAAACCAAAAGAAAGTTTTAACAGTAATGGTCAACAATTCCTACAATATCAACAAACCAAAAGAAAGTTTTCACAGTGATGGTTAACAATTCCTCCAATATCAACAAACCAAAAAGAAAGTTTTAACAATGATGGTCAAAAATTCCTCCAATATTACCAAACCATAAGAAAGTTTTATCAGTGATGATCTACAATTCCTCCAACATCAACAAACCAAAAGAAAGTTTTAACAGTGATGGTTAACAATTCCTCCAATATCAACAAACCAAAAAGAAAGTTTTAACTATGATGGTCAAAAATTCCTCCAATATTACCAAACCAAAAGAACGTTTTATCAGTGATGGTCTACAATTCCTCAAATATCAACAAACCAAAAGAAAGTTTTTACAGTGATGGTCAACAATTCCTCCAATATCAACAAACCAAAAGAAAGTTTTAACAGTGATGATCTACAATTCCTCCAATATTAACAAACCAAAAGAAAGTTTTAACAGCGATGGTCAACAATTCCTCCAATATCAACAAACCAAAAGAAAGTTTTAACAGTGATGATCTACAATTCCTCCAATATCAAGAAACCAAAAGAAAGTTTTAACAGTGATGGTCGACAATTCCTCCAATATCAACAAACCAAAAGAAAGTTTTAACAGTGATGGTTAACAATTCCTCCATTATCAACAAACCAAAAGAAAGTTTTATCAGTAATGGTCAACAATTCCTCCAATATCAACAAACCAAAAGAAAGATTTAACAGTGATGGTCAACAATTCTACCAATATCAACAAACCAAAAGAAAGTTTTAACAGTGATGATCTACAATTCCTCCAATATCAACAAACCAAAAGAAAGTTTTAACAGTGATGATCTACAATTCCTCCAATATCAACAAACCAAAAGAAAGTTTTAACAGTGATTATCTACAATTCCTCCAATATCAACAAACCAAAAGAAAGTTTTAACAGTGATGGTTAACAATTCCTCCAATATCAACAAACCAAAAAGAAAGTTTTAACAATGATGGTCAACAATTCCTCCAATATTACCAAACCAAAAGAAAGTTTTAACAGCGATGGTCAACAATTCCTCCAATATCAACAAACCAAAAGAAAGTTTTAACAGTGATGGTCGACAATTCCTCCAATATCAACAAACCAAAAGAAAGTTTTTACAGTGATGATCTACAATTCCTCCAATATCAACAAACCAAAATTAAGTTTTAACAGTGATGATCTACAATTCCTCCAATATCAACAAACCAAAAGAAAGTTTTAACAGTGATGGTCGACAATTCTACCAATATCAACAAACCAAAAGAAAGTTTTAACAGTGATGGTTAACAATTCCTCCAATATCAACAAAACAAAAGAAAGTTTTAACAGTGATGATCTACAATTCCTCCAATATCAAGAAACCAAAAGAAAGTTTTAACAGTGATGGTCACCAATTCCTCCAATATCAACAAACCAAAAGAAAGTTTTTACAGTGATGATCTACAATTCCTCCAATATCAACAAACCAAAAGAAAGTTGAAACAGTGATGGTTAACAATTCCTCCAATATCAACAAACCAAAAAGAAAGTTTTAACAATGATGGTCAACAATTCATCCAATATTACCAAACCAAAAGAACGTTTTATCAGTGATGGTCTACAATTCCTCCAATATCAACAAACCAAAAGAAAGTTTTTACAGTGATGGTCAACAATTCCTCCAATATCAACAAACCAAAAGAAAGTTTTAACAGTGATGATCTACAATTCCTCCAATATTAACAAACCAAAAGAAAGTTTTAACAGCGATGGTCAACAATTCCTCCAATATCAACAAACCAAAAGAAAGTTTTAACAGTGATGATCTACAATTCCTCCAATATTAACAAACCAAAAGAAAGTTTTATCAGTGATGGTCAACAATTCCTCCAATATCAACAAACCAAAAGAAAGTTTTCACAGTGATGATCTACAATTCCTCCAATATTAACAAACCAAAAGAAAGTTTTAACAGCGATGGTCGACAATTCCTCCAATATCAACAAACCAAAAGAAAGTTTTAACAGTGATGGTTTGCAATTCCTCCATTATCAACAAACCAAAAGAAAGTTTTAACAGTAATGGTCAACAATTCCTCCAATATCAACAAACCAAAAGAAAGATTTAACAGTGATGGTCAACAATTCTACCAATATCAACAAACCAAAAGAAAGTTTTAACAGTCATGATCTACAATTCCTCCAATATCAACAAACCAAAAGAAAGTTTTAACAGTGATGATCTACAATTCCTCCAATATCAACAAACCAAAAGAAAGTTTTAACAGTGATGGTCAACAATTCCTCCAATATCAACAAACCAAAAGAAAGTTTTAACAGTGATGGTCACCAATTCCTCCAATATCAACAAACCAAAAGAAAGTTTTTACAGTGATGATCTACAATTCCTCCAATATCAACAAACCAAAAGTAAGTTTTAACAGTGATGGTCAACAACTCCTCCAATATCAACAAACCAAAAAGAAAGTTTTAACAATGATGGTCAACAATTCCTCCAATATTACCAAACCAAAAGTACATTTTATCAGTGATGGTCTACAATTCCTCCAATATCAACAAACCAAAAGAAAGTTTTTACAGTGATGGTCAACAATTCCTCCAATATCAACAAACCAAAAGAAAGTTTTAACAGTGATGATCTACAATTCCTCCAATATTAACAAACCAAAAGAAAGTTTTAACAGCGATGGTCAACAATTCCTCCAATATCAACAAACCAAAAGAAAGTTTTCACAGTGATGATCTACAATTCCTCCAATATCAACAAACCAAAAGAAAGTTTTAACAGTGATGATCTACAATTCCTCCAATATTAACAAACCAAAAGAAAGTTTTAACAGCGATGGTCGACAATTCCTCCAATATCAACAAACCAAAAGAAAGTTTTAACAGTGATGGTTAACAATTCCTCCATTATCAACAAACCAAAAGAAAGTTTTAACAGTGATGGTCGACAATTCCTCCAATATCAACAAACCAAAAGAAAGTTTTAACAGTGATGATCTACAATTCCTCCAATATCAACAAACCAAAAGAAAGTTTTAACAGTGATGATCTACAATTCCTCCAATATCAACAAACCAAAAGAAAGTTCTAACAGTGATGGTCGACAATTCTACCAATATCAACAAACCAAAAGAAAGTTTTATCAGTGATGGTTAACAATTCCTCCAATATCAACAAACCAAAAGAAAGTTTTAACAGTGATGTTCTACAATTCCTCCAATATCAACAAACCAAAAGAAAGTTGTAACAGTGATGGTCAACAATTCCTCCAATATCAACAAAACAAAAAAAGTTTTAAGAGTGATGGTCGACAATTCTACCAATATCAACAAACCAAAAGAAAGTTTTAACAGTGATGTTCGATAATTCTACCAATATCAACAAACCAAAAGAAAGTTTTAACATTGATGGTCGATAATTCTATCAATATCAACAAAACAAAAGAAAGTTTTAACAGTGATGATCTACAATTCCTCCAATATCAACAAAACAAAAGAAAGTTGTAACAGTGATGGTCAACGATTCCTCCAATATCAACAAAACAAAAGAAAGTTTTAACAGTGATGGTCAACAATTCCTCCAATATCAACAAACCAAAAGAAAGTTTTAACATTGATGATCTACAATTCCTCCAATATTAACAAACCAAAATAAAGTTTTAACAGCGATGGTCAACAATTCCTCCAATATCAACAAACCAAAAGAAAGTTTTAACAGTGATGATCTACAATTCCTCCAATATCAACAAACCAAAAGAAAGTTTTAACAGTGATGATCTACAATTCCTCCAATATTAACAAATCAAAAGAAAGTTTTATCAGTGATGGTCAACAATTCCTCCAATATCAACAAACCGAAAGAAAGTTTGAACAGTGATGATCTACAATTCCTCCAATATCAACAAACCAAAAGAAAGTTTTAACAGTGATGATCTACAATTCCTCCAATATTAACAAACCAAAAGAAATGTTTTAACAGCGATGGTCGACAATTCCTCCAATATCAACAAACTAAAAGAAAGTTTTAACAGTGATGGTTAACAATTCCTCCGTTATCAACAAACCAAAAGAAAGTTTTAACAGTAATGGTCAACAATTCCTCCAATATCAACAAACCAAAAGAAAGATTTAACAGTGATGGTCAACAATTCTACCAATATCAACAAACCAAAAGAAAGTTTTAACAGTGATGATCTACAATTCCTCCAATATCAACAAACCAAAAGAAAGTTTTAACAGTGATGATCTACAATTCCTCCAATATCAACAAACCAAAAGAAAGTTTTAACAGGGATGGTCTACAATTCCTCCAATATCAACAAACCAAAAGAAAGTTTTAAGAGTGATGGTCACCAATTCCTCCAATATCAACAAACCAAAAGAAAGTTTTTACAGTGATGATCTACAATTCCTCCAATATCAACAAACCAAAAACAAAGTTTAAACAATGATGGTCAACAATTCCTCCAATATTACCAAACCAAAAGAACGTTTTAACAATGATGGTCAACAATTCCTCCAATATCAACAAACCAAAAAAAAGTTTTAACAGTGTTGATCTACAATTCCTCCAATATTAACAAACCAAAAGAAAGTTTTATCAGTGATGGTCAACAATTCCTCCAATATCAACAAACCGAAAGAAAGTTTTCACAGTGATGATCTACAATTCCTCCAATATCAACAAACAAAAAGAAAGTTTTAACAGTGATGATCTACAATTCCTCCAATATTAACAAACCAAAAGAAAGTTTTAACAGCGATGGTCGACAATTCCTCCAATATCAACAAACCAAAAGAAAGTTTTAACAGTGATGGCTAACCATTCCTCCATTTTCAACAAACCAAAAGAAAGTTTTAACAGTGATGATCTACAATTCCTCCAATATCAACAAACCAAAAGAAAGTTTTAACAGTGATGATCTACAATTCCTCCAATATCAACAAACCAAAAGAAAGTTTTAACAGTGATGGTCAACAATTCCTCCAATATCAACAAAACAAAAGAAAGTTCTAACAGTGATGGTCGACAATTCTACCAATATCAACAAACCAAAAGAAAGTTTTAACAATGATGGTTAACAATTCCTCCAATATCAACAAAACAAAAGAAAGTTTTAACAGTGATGATCTACAATTCCTTCAATATCAACAAACCAAAAGAAAGTTGTAACAGTGATGGTCAACAATTCCTCCAATATCAACAAAACAAAGAAAGTTTTAACAGTGATGGTCGACAATTCTACCAATATCAACAAACCAAAAGAAAGTTTTAACAGTGATGGTCGATAATTCTACCAATATCAACAAACCAAAAGAAAGTTCTAACAGTGATGATCGATAATTCTACCAATATCAACAAACCAAAAGAAAGTTTTAACATTGATGTTCGATAATTCTACCAATATCAACAAACTAAAAGAAAGTTTACACAGTGATGGTCAACAATTCCTCCAATATCAACAAACTTTAAGAAAGTTTTAACAGTGATGGTTAACAATTCCTCCAATATTAACAAAACAAAAGAAAGTTTTAACAGTGATGATCTACAATTCCTCCAATATCAACAAACCAAAAGAAAGTTGTAACAGTGATGGTCAACAATTCCTCCAATATCAACAAAACAAAAGAAAGTTTTAACAGTAATGGTCGACAATTCTACCAATATCAACAAACCAAAAGAAAGTTTTAACAGTGATGGTCGATAATTCTACCAATATCAACAAACCAAAAGAAAGTTTTAACATTGATGATCGATAATTCTACCAATATCAACAAACCAAAAGAAAGTTTACACAGTGATGGTCAACAATTCCTCCAATATCAACAAACCTAAAGAAAGTTTACACAGTGATGGTCAACAATTCCTCCAATATCAACAAACCTAAAGAAAGTTTTAACAGTGATGGTCGATAATTCTACCAATATCAACAAACCAAAAGAAAGTTTACACAGTGATGGTCAACAATTCCTCCAATATCAACAAACCTAAAGAAAGTTTTAACAGTGATGGTTAACAATTCCTCCAATATCAACAAAACAAAGAAAGTTTTAACAGTGATGATCTACAATTCCTCCAATATCAACAAACCAAAAGAAAGTTGTAACAGTGATGGTCAACAATTCCTCCAATATCAACAAAACAAAAGAAAGTTTTAACAGTGATGATCAACAATTCCTCCAATATCAACAAACCAAAAGAAAGTTTTAACAATGATGATCTACAATTCCTCCAATATTAACAAACCAAAAGAAAGTTTTAACAGTGATGGTCAACAATTCCTCCAATATCAACAAACCAAAAGAAGGTTTTAACAGTGATGATCTACAATTCCTCCAATATTAACAAACCAAAAGAAAGTTTTATCAGTGATGGTCAACAATTCCTCCAATATCAACAAACCAAAAGAAAGTTTTCACAGTGATGATCTACAATTCCTCCAATATCAACAAACCAAAAGAAAGTTTTAGCAGTGATGATCTACAATTCCTCCAATATTAACAAACCAAAAGAAAGTTTTAACAGCGATGAGCGATGGTCGACAATTCCTCCAATATCAACAAACCAAAAGAAAGTTTTAACAGTGATGGTTAACAATTCCTCCATTATCAACAAACCAAAAGAAAGTTTTAACAGTAATGGTCAACAATTCCTCCAATATCAAAAAACCTTAAGAAAGTTTTAACAGTGATGGTCAACAATTCCTCCAATATCAACAAATCAAAAGAAAGTTTTAACAGTGATGGTCGACAATTCTACCAATATCAACAAACCAAAAGAAAGTTTTTACAGTGATGGTCGATAATTCTACCAATATCAACAAACCAAAAGAACGTTTTAACAGTGATGATCGATAATTCTACCAATATCAACAAACCAAAAGAAAGTTTACACAGTGATGGTCAACAATTCCTCCAATATCAACAAACCTAAAGAAAGTTTACACAGTGATGGTCAACAATGCCTTCAATATCAACAAACCAAATGAAAGTTTTAACAGGGATGGTCACCAATTCCTCCAATATCAACAAACCAAAAAGAAAGTTTTAACAATGATGGTCAACAATTCCTCCAATATTACCAAACCAAAAGAACGTTTTATCAGTGATGGTCTACAATTCCTCCAAAATCAACAAACCAAAAGAAAGTTTTTACAGTGATGGTCAACAATTCCTCCAATATCAACAAACCAAAAGAAAGTTTTAACAGTGATGATCTACAATTCCTCCAATATTAACAAACCAAAAGAAAGTTTTAACAGCGATGGTCGACAATTCCTCCAATATCAACAAACCAAAAGAAAGTTTTAACAGTGATGGTTAACAATTCCTCCATTATCAACAAATCAAAAGAAAGTTTAACATTGATGGTCGATAATTCTACCAATATCAACAAACCAAAAGAAAGTTTACACAGTGATGGTCAACAATTCCTCCAATATCAACAAACCTTAAGAAAGTTTTAACAGTGATGGTTAACAATTCCTCCAATATCAACAAAACAAAAGAAAGTTTTAAAAGTGATGATCTACAATTCCTCCAATATCAACAAACCAAAAGAAAGTTGAAACAGTGATGGTCGACAATTCTACCAATATCAACAAACCAAAAGAAAGTTTTAACAGTGATGATCGATAATTCTACCAATATCAACAAACCAAAAGAAAGTTTTAACATTGATGGTCGATAATTCTACCAATATCAACAAACCAAAAGAAAGTTTACACAGTGATGGTCAACAATTCCTCCAATATCAACAAACCAAAAAGAAAGTTTTAACAGTGATGGTTAACAATTCCTCCAATATCAACAAACCAAAAGAAAGTTGTAACAGTGATGGTCAACAATTCCTCCAATATCAACAAAATAAAAGAAAGTTTTAACAGTGATGGTAGACAATTCTACCAATATCAACAAACCAAAAGAAAGTTTTAACAGTGATGGTCGACAATTCTACCAATATCAACAAACCAAAAGAAAGTTTTAACAGTGATGATCGATAATTCTACCAATATCAACAAACCAAAAGAAAGTTTACACAGTGATGGTCAACAATTCCTCCAATATCAACAAACCTAAAGAGAGTTTACACAGTGATGGTCAACAATTCCTCCAATATCAACAAACCTAAAGAAAGTTTTAACAGTGATGGTCGATAATTCTACCAATATCAACAAACCAAAAGAAAGTTTACACAGTGATGGTCAACAATTCCTCCAATATCAACAAACCAAAAGAAAGTTTTAACAGTGATGGTTAACAATTCCTCCAATATCAACAAACCAAAAGAAATTTTAACAGTGATGATCTACAATTCCTCCAATATCAACAAACCAAAAGAAAGTTGTAACAGTGATGGTCAACAATTCCTCCAATATCAACAAAACAAAAGAAAGTTTTAACAGTGATGGTCAACAATTCCTCCAATATCAACAAAACAAAAGAAAGTTTTAACAGTGATGGTCGACAATTCTACCAATATCAACAAACCAAAAGAAAGTTTTTACAGTGATGGTCGATAATTCTACCAATATCAACAAACCAAAAGAAAGTTTTAACAGTGATGATCGATAATTCTACCAATATCAACAAACCAAAAGAAAGTTTACACAGTGATGGTCAACAATTCCTCCAATATCAACAAACCTAAAGAAAGTTTACACAGTGATGGTCAACAATGTCTCCAATATCAACAAACCAAAAGAAAGTTTTAACAGGGATGGTCAACAATTCCTCCAATATCAACAAACCAAAAGAAAGTTTTTACAGTGTTGATCTACAATTCCTCCAATATCAACAAACCAAAAGAAAATTTTAGCAGTGATGGTTAACAATTCCTCCAATATCAACAAACCAAAAAGAAAGTTTTAACAATGATGGTCAACAATTCCTCCAATATTACCAAACCAAAAGAACGTTTTATCAGTGATGGTCTACAATTCCTCCAAAATCAACAAACCAAAAGAAAGTTTTTACAGTGATGGTCAACAATTCCTCCAATATCAACAAACCAAAAGAAAGTTTTAACAGTGATGATCTACAATTCCTCCAATATTAACAAACCAAAAGAAAGTTTTAACAGCGATGGTCGACAATTCCTCCAATATCAACAAACCAAAAGAAAGTTTTAACAGTGATGGTTAACAATTCCTCCATTATCAACAAACCAAAAGAAAGTTTTAACATTGATGGTCGATAATTCTACCAATATCAACAAACCAAAAGAAAGTTTACACAGTGATGGTCAACAATTCCTCCAATATCAACAAACCTTAAGAAAGTTTTAACAGTGATGGTTAACAATTCCTCCAATATCAACAAAACAAAAGAAAGTTTTAAAAGTGATGATCTACAATTCCTCCAATATCAACAAACCAAAAGAAAGTTGAAACAGTGATGGTCAACAATTCTTCCAATATCAACAAAACAAAAGAACGTTTTAACAGTGATGGTCGACAATTCTACCAATATCAACAAACCAAAAGAAAGTTTTAACAGTGATGATCGATAATTCTACCAATATCAACAAACCAAAAGAAAGTTTTAACATTGATGGTCGATAATTCTACCAATATCAACAAACCAAAAGAAAGTTTACACAGTGATGGTCAACAATTCCTCCAATATCAACAAACCAAAAAGAAAGTTTTAACAGTGATGGTTAACAATTCCTCCAATATCAACAAACCAAAAGATAGTTGTAACAGTGATGGTCAACAATTCCTCCAATATCAACAAAATAAAAGAAAGTTTTAACAGTGATGGTAGACAATTCTACAAATATCAACAAACCAAAAGAAAGTTTTAACAGTGATGGTCGACAATTCTACCAATATCAACAAACCAAAAGAAAGTTTTAACAGTGATGATCGATAATTCTACCAATATCAACAAACCAAAAGAAAGTTTACACAGTGATGGTCAACAATTCCTCCAATATCAACAAACCTAAAGAGAGTTTACACAGTGATGGTCAACAATTCCTCCAATATCAACAAACCTAAAGAAAGTTTTATCAGTGATGGTCGATAATTCTACCAATATCAACAAACCAAAAGAAAGTTTACACAGTGATGGTCAACAATTCCTCCAATATCAACAAACCAAAAGAAAGTTTTAACAGTGATGGTTAACAATTCCTCCAATATCAACAAACCAAAAGAAAGTTTTAACAGTGATGATCTACAATTCCTCCAATATCAACAAACCAAAAGAAAGTTGTAACAGTGATGGTCAACAATTCCTCCAATATCAACAAAACAAAAGAAAGTTTTAACAGTGATGGTCAACAATTCCTCCAATATCAACAAAACAAAAGAAAGTTTTAACAGTGATGGTCGACAATTCTACCAATATCAACAAACCAAAAGAAAGTTTTTACAGTGATGGTCGATAATTCTACCAATATCAACAAACCAAAAGAAAGTTTACACAGTGATGGTCAACAATGTCTCCAATATCAACAAACCAAAAGAAAGTTTTAACAGGGATGGTCAACAATTCCTCCAATATCAACAAACCAAAAGAAAGTTTTTACAGTGTTGATCTACAATTCCTCCAATATCAACAAACCAAAAGAAAATTTTAACAGTGATGGTTAACAATTCCTCCAATATCAACAAACCAAAAAGAAAGTTTTAACAATGATGGTCAACAATTCCTCCAATATTACCAAACCAAAAGAACGTTTTATCAGTGATGGTCTACAATTCCTCCAAAATCAACAAACCAAAAGAAAGTTTTTACAGTGATGGTCAACAATTCCTCCAATATCAACAAACCAAAAGAAAGTTTTAACAGTGATGATCTACAATTCCTCCAATATTAACAAACCAAAAGAAAGTTTTAACAGCGATGGTCGACAATTCCTTCAATATCAACAAACCAAAAGAAAGTTTTAACAGTGATGGTTAACAATTCCTCCATTATCAACAAACCAAAAGAAAGTTTTAACAGTGATGGTCGACAATTCTACCAATATCAACAAACCAAAAGAAAGTTTTAACAGTGATGATCTACAATTCCTCCAATAACAACAAACCAAAAGAAAGTTTTAACAGTGATGATCTACAATTCCTCCAATATCAACAAACCAAAAGAAAGTTTTAACATTGATGGTCGATAATTCTACCAATATCAACAAACCAAAAGAAAGTTTACACAGTGATGGTCAACAATTCCTCCAATATCAACAAACCTTAAGAAAGTTTTAACAGTGATGGTTAACAATTCCTCCAATATCAACAAAACAAAAGAAAGTTTTAACAGTGATGATCTACAATTCCTCCAATATCAACAAACCAAAAGAAAGTTTAAACAGTGATGGTCAACAATTCCTCCAATATCAACAAAACAAAAGAACGTTTTAACAGTGATGGTCGACAATTCTACCAATATCAACAAACCAAAAGAAAGTTTTAACAGTGATGATCGATAATTCTACCAATATCAACAAACCAAAAGAAAGTTTTAACATTGATGGTCGATAATTCTACCAATATCAACAAACCAAAAGAAAGTTTACACAGTGATGGTCAACAATTCCTCCAATATCAACAAACCAAAAAGAAAGTTTTAACAGTGATGGTTAACAATTCCTCCAATATTAACAAAACAAAGAAAGTTTTAACAGTGATGATCTACAATTCCTCCAATATCAACAAACCAAAAGAAAGTTGTAACAGTGATGGTCAACAATTCCTCCAATATCAACAAAATAAAAGAAAGTTTTAACAGTGATGGTAGACAATTCTACCAATATCAACAAACCAAAAGAAAGTTTTAACAGTGATGGTCGATAATTCTACCAATATCAACAAACCAAAAGAAAGTTTTAACAGTGATGATCGATAATTCTACCAATATCAACAAACCAAAAGAAAGTTTACACAGTGATGGTCAACAATTCCTCCAATATCAACAAACCTAATGAGAGTTTACACAGTGATGGTTAACAATTCCTCCAATATCAACAAACCTAAAGAAAGTTTTAACAGTGATGATCGATAATTCTACCAATATCAACAAACCAAAAGAAAGTTTACACAGTGATGGTCAACAATTCCTCCAATATCAACAAACCTAAAGAAAGTTTTAACAGTGATGGTTAACAATTCCTCCAATATCAACAAACCAAAAGAAAGTTTTAACAGTGATGATCTACAATTCCTCCAATATCAACAAACCAAAAGAAAGTTGTAACAGTGATGGTCAACAATTCCTCCAATATCAACAAAACAAAAGAAAGTTTTAACAGTGATGGTCAACAATTCCTCCAATATCAACAAACCAAAAGAAAGTTTTTACAATGATGATCTACAATTCCTCCAATATTAACAAACCAAAAGAAAGTTTTAACAGCGATGGTCAACAATTCCTCCAATATCAACAAACCAAAAGAAAGTTTTAACAATGATGATCTACAATTCCTCCAATATTAACAAACCAAAGGAAAGTTTTATCAGTGATGGTCAACAATTCCTCCAATATCAACAAACCAAAAGAAAGTTTTCACAGTGATGATCTACAATTCCTCCAATATCAACAAACCAAAAGAATGTTTTAACAGTGATGATCTACAATTCCTCCAATATTAACAAACCAAAAGAAAGTTTTTTAACAGCGATGAGCGATGGTCGACAATTCCTCCAATATCAACAAACCAAAAGAAGGTTTTAACAGTGATGGTTAACAATTCCTCCATTATCAACAAACCAAAAGAAAGTTTTAACAGTAATGGTCAACAATTCCTCCAATATCAAAAAACCTTAAGAAAGTTTTAACGGTGGTGGTTAACAATTCCTCCAATATCAACAAAACAAAAGAAAGTTTTAACAGTGATGATCTACAATTCCTCCAATATCAACAAACCAAAAGAAAGTTGTAACAGTGATGGTCAACAATTCCTCCAATATCAACAAACCAAAAGAAAGTTTTAACAGTGATGATCTACAATTCCTCCAATATTAACAAACCAAAGGAAAGTTTTATCAGTAATGGTCAACAATTCCTCCAATATCAACAAACCAAAAGAAAGTTTTAACAGTGATGATCTACAATTCCTCCAATATTAACAAACCAAAAGAAAGTTTTAACAGCGATGAGCGATGGTCGACAATTCCTGCAATATCAACAAACCAAAAGAAAGTTTTAACAGTGATGGTTAACAATTCCTTCATTATCAACAAACCAAAAGAAAGTTTTAACAGTAATGGTCAACAATTCCTCCAATATCAAAAAACCTTAAGAAAGTTTTAACAGTGGTGGTTAACAATTCCTCCAATATCAACAAAACAAAAGAAAGTGTTAACAGTGATGATCTACAATTCCTCCAATATCAACAAACCAAAAGAAAGTTGTAACAGTGATGGTCAACAATTCCTCCAATATCAACAAAACAAAAGAAAGTTTTAACAGTGATGGTCGACAATTCTACCAATATCAACAAACCAAAAGAAAGTTTTTACAGTGATGGTCGATAATTCTACCAATATCAACAAACCAAAAGAAAGTTTTAACAGTGATGATCGATAATTCTACCAATATCAACAAACCAAAAGAAAGTTTACACAGTGATGGTCAACAATTCCTCCAATATCAACAAACCTAAAGAAAGTTTAAACAGTGATGGTCAACAATGCCTCCAATATCAACAAACCAAAAGAAAGTTTTAACAGGGATGGTCACCAATTCCTCCAATATCAACAAACCAAAAGAAAGTTTTTACAGTGTTGATCTACAATTCCTCCAATATCAACAAACCAAAAGAAAGTTTTAACAGTGATGGTTAACAATTCCTCCAATATCAACAAACCAAAAAGAAAGTTTTAACAATGATGGTCAACAATTCCTCCAATATTACCAAACCAAAAGAACGTGTTATCAGTGATGGTCTACAATTCCTCCAATATCAACAAACCAAAAGAAAGTTTTTACAGTGATGGTCAACAATTCCTCCAATATCAACAAACCAAAAGAAAGTTTTAACTGTGATGATCTACAATTCCTCCAATATTAACAAACCAAAAGAAAGTTTTAACAGTGATGGTCGACAATTCCTCCAATATCAACAAACCAAAAGAAAGTGTTAACAGTGATGGTTAACAATTCCTCCATTATCAACAAACCAAAAGAAAGTTTTAACAGTGATGGTCGACAATTCCTCCAATATCAACAAACCAAAAGAAAGTTTTAACAGTCATGATCTACAATTCCTCCAATATCAACAAACCAAAAGAAAGTTTTAACATTGATGGTCGATAATTCTACCAATATCAACAAACCAAAAGAAAGTTTACACAGTGATGGTCAACAATTCCTCCAATATCAACAAACCTAAAGAAAGTTTTAACAGTGATGGTTAACAATTCCTCCAATATCAACAAACCAAAAGAAAGTTTTAACAGTGATGATCTACAATTCCTCCAATATCAACAAACCAAAAGAAAGTTGTAACAGTGATGGTCAACAATTCCTCCAATATCAACAAAACAAAAGAAAGTTTTAACAGTGATGGTCAACAATTCCTCCAATATCAACAAACCAAAAGAAAGTTTTTACAATGATGATCTACAATTCCTCCAATATTAACAAACCAAAAGAAAGTTTTAACAGCGATGGTCAACAATTCCTCCAATATCAACAAACCAAAAGAAAGTTTTAACAATGATGATCTACAATTCCTCCAATATTAACAAACCAAAGGAAAGTTTTATCAGTGATGGTCAACAATTCCTCCAATATCAACAAACCAAAAGAAAGTTTTCACAGTGATGATCTACAATTCCTCCAATATCAACAAACCAAAAGAATGTTTTAACAGTGATGATCTACAATTCCTCCAATATTAACAAACCAAAAGAAAGTTTTTTAACAGCGATGAGCGATGGTCGACAATTCCTCCAATATCAACAAACCAAAAGAAGGTTTTAACAGTGATGGTTAACAATTCCTCCATTATCAACAAACCAAAAGAAAGTTTTAACAGTAATGGTCAACAATTCCTCCAATATCAAAAAACCTTAAGAAAGTTTTAACAGTGGTGGTTAACAATTCCTCCAATATCAACAAAACAAAAGAAAGTTTTAACAGTGATGATCTACAATTCCTCCAATATCAACAAACCAAAAGAAAGTTGTAACAGTGATGGTCAACAATTCCTCCAATATCAACAAACCAAAAGAAAGTTTTAACAGTGATGATCTACAATTCCTCCAATATTAACAAACCAAAGGAAAGTTTTATCAGTAATGGTCAACAATTCCTCCAATATCAACAAACCAAAAGAAAGTTTTAACAGTGATGATCTACAATTCCTCCAATATTAACAAACCAAAAGAAAGTTTTAACAGCGATGAGCGATGGTCGACAATTCCTGCAATATCAACAAACCAAAAGAAAGTTTTAACAGTGATGGTTAACAATTCCTTCATTATCAACAAACCAAAAGAAAGTTTTAACAGTAATGGTCAACAATTCCTCCAATATCAAAAAACCTTAAGAAAGTTTTAACAGTGGTGGTTAACAATTCCTCCAATATCAACAAAACAAAAGAAAGTGTTAACAGTGATGATCTACAATTCCTCCAATATCAACAAACCAAAAGAAAGTTGTAACAGTGATGGTCAACAATTCCTCCAATATCAACAAAACAAAAGAAAGTTTTAACAGTGATGGTCGACAATTCTACCAATATCAACAAACCAAAAGAAAGTTTTTACAGTGATGGTCGATAATTCTACCAATATCAACAAACCAAAAGAAAGTTTTAACAGTGATGATCGATAATTCTACCAATATCAACAAACCAAAAGAAAGTTTACACAGTGATGGTCAACAATTCCTCCAATATCAACAAACCTAAAGAAAGTTTACACAGTGATGGTCAACAATGCCTCCAATATCAACAAACCAAAAGAAAGTTTTAACAGGGATGGTCACCAATTCCTCCAATATCATCAAACCAAAAGAAAGTTTTTACAGTGTTGATCTACAATTCCTCCAATATCAACAAACCAAAAGAAAGTTTTAACAGTGATGGTTAACAATTCCTCCAATATCAACAAACCAAAAAGAAAGTTTTAACAATGATGGTCAACAATTCCTCCAATATTACCAAACCAAAAGAACGTGTTATCAGTGATGGTCTACAATTCCTCCAATATCAACAAACCAAAAGAAAGTTTTTACAGTGATGGTCAACAATTCCTCCAATATCAACAAACCAAAAGAAAGTTTTAACTGTGATGATCTACAATTCCTCCAATATTAACAAACCAAAAGAAAGTTTTAACAGTGATGGTCGACAATTCCTCCAATATCAACAAACCAAAAGAAAGTGTTAACAGTGATGGTTAACAATTCCTCCATTATCAACAAACCAAAAGAAAGTTTTAACAGTGATGGTCGACAATTCCTCCAATATCAACAAACCAAAAGAAAGTTTTAACAGTCATGATCTACAATTCCTCCAATATCAACAAACCAAAAGAAAGTTTTAACATTGATGGTCGATAATTCTACCAATATCAACAAACCAAAAGAAAGTTTACACAGTGATGGTCAACAATTCCTCCAATATCAACAAACCTTAAGAAAGTTTTTACAGTGATGGTCAACAATTCCTCCAATATCAACAAACCAAAAGAAAGTTTTAACTGTGATGATCTACAATTCCTCCAATATTAACAAACCAAAGAAAGTTTTAACAGTGATGGTCGACAATTCCTCCAATATCAACAAACCAAAAGAAAGTTTTAACAGTGATGGTTAACAATTCCTCCATTATCAACA